>CM028130.1:390020000-391270000 GCA_016271365.2 Neoceratodus forsteri | reverse complement strand
TATGGAGATGAGTTGGGGGAAAAAAAGGAAGGGACCTCCATATTAGGCCCGTAAACAGATCCTAAAATTACCTCCAGATGTCCCAGTAGGGCTCTCGCAAAAATATATCTACCTTGAGGAACACACACTTCCTGGAGAAGATGGAACAGGACAGATCTGTATATCAGAATAGCTACTCCTTTTCTACAGGAGTCTGTTCCTGAGCCAAGGACTTGCCCAACCCAGGAATGTCATAATAGCAGAACCTGGGCTTAAGGAAGGTGGGTTTCTTGAAGAATGGCCACATCAACCTGTAGCTTGTGAAGGTGCAACAATACCTTGGTACCCTTCATCGGGGACTGAGCCCCTTTACTATTCCAGGAACAATATCTAAAATTATGGGCCATATTGTGTTAAAAGGTAAAGGTAATATCGAGAAAACACAGAAGTCACATTAGAAAGGCCCAAAGGTTCAAATATGGTGTCATCCAGCCTCCGGAGAAAAAGCCCCAAGCCCACCCTCCCTCCTTGGCCCAAATAACCCATAACATTCCCTGTACAATTAAATGACATACAAAAACCTGATTAGCCAAGTCAGATGAGAACATCCCCTCCCCCCCAATGCCCACCCCAGAAAAAGGTATCACAAATAATAGCCAGCAAAAATATCTTATCATTGTCCAAATACTATCCCCCACTCAACAAAAAACATCCCTACCTCTCCTATCGAATTGGTGCATGAAGCTCCAACCCTGCATAGCCTCACGCTCCACCCATACAGCTCTCCTCCCTACCCACATATTGATCTAGCAGGAAGTATATACACTACCCTAGTAAAACATTAAATGGTAACAAGCATTGCATAATCTCTTCCCCCCTGAACCATAAGAGATGTTTAAAAGACAAACCCGAAAAAATATAACAGGTCCTAGGGAAAATACAACCCAGGCATAAAAACACTAGTAATATTTCCATATAACAAAATATAACAAGCATTTATCAATGCCGAACGTTGGTTTGCAGGTATTTGCAGTGGTGTTTGGCATGTATGGTGCTTTACCCTAATGCCCTGTGCGATTGCTGGTATTTGCACAATAAATTTTCAGCATGACCTTTTTGTTACCCCCATTGTGCGCTACATAGGCGGAAACATGTTTTGGGCAGGATGTGAAAAATTACAGCTGTACTGCTGATAAGGAAGTGTGGTAAAATGGCAATGTTGAAAATCTGGAGTGGAAATATTGAAAATTCGCAAACCTACGAGCGTGCGTGGGAACTGTGCAATGCACGCTCGTAAAACAGTCATTGTCAGGAATTTTTTCACCAAATTGTCAACATTGGCATTTTAAAACCTCTGCTAATGAACAGGGTCACTGTGATTGTCTTACTGTGTGCCATACATTGATTTTGCACACCGACTGCGCCATTGTGCACTACCTGGGCGGAAACATGTTTTGGGCAGAATGTGAAAAATGACAGCTGTACTGCTCATAAGGAGGTGTGGTAAAATGGCAATGTTGAAAATCTGGAGTGAAAATATTGCAAATTCGCAATACGAGCGTGCGTAGGAACTGCACAACGTACGTTCGTAAAACAGTTATTTTTAGGAATTTGTTCACCAAATTTTCAACACAGCCATTTTAAGACCTCTGCTCATGATCAGTTTCACTGTGATTTTCTTAATGTGTCCCATACATTGAGTTCTCACACCGACTGTGCCATTGTGCGCTACATGGGCGGAAACACGTTTTAGGCAGGATGTGAAAAATGACAGCTGTACTGCTCATGAGGAGGTGTGTTAAAATGGCAATGTTAGAAAATCTGGAGTGCAAATATTGAAAGTCCATGGCTTGTCTGGCGTGCCGCAGGAACCGCGCAACGCACGCCTCGTCAAACATCATTTTAGAATTTTTTCATTAAATTTTCAACATAGCCATTTTAAGACCTCTGCTCATGAACAGTGTCACTGTTGATTTTCTTAATGTGTCCCATACATTGATTTACACCCGACTACCATTATGGCTACATGGGCGGAAACACGTTTTGGGTGAGATGTGAAAAATGACAGCTGTACTACTCATAAGAAGGTGTGGTAAAATGGCAATGTTGAAAATCTGGAGTGAAAATATTGAAAATTCGCAAACTTACGAAGTGCGTAGGAACTGATAGCATGAGACTCGTAAAACAGTAATTTTAGGTATTTTCACCAAATTTTCAACACAGCCATTTAGACCTCTGCTCATGATCAGTGTCACTGTGATTTTCTTAATGTTCCCATACATTGAGTTCGCACACCGACTGTGCCATTGTCGCTACATGTGTTGAACACGTTTTAGGCAGGATGTGAAAATGACAGCTATACTGCTCATGAGGAGGTGTGGTAAAATGGCAATGTTGAAAATCTGGAGTGCAAATATTGAAAATTCACAAGCGTCCTGAGCGTGCGTAGGAACTGCGCAATGCAGCTAGTCAAACAATCATTTTTGAAATTTTTGACCAAATTTTCAACATGGGGTTTAGGACCCTTCTCATGAATGATGTCACTGTCATGGTAGTTATTCAGGCCGAAGGGTGATTTCGCGATGATGACGTAATCACCCCGGGCCTGATCATGCGCCTGACAGTGACATCATTCATGAAGAATCGAATCCAAAAATCCCATGTTGAAAATTTGGTGCAAAATTCCCAAAAATGCTGAGATATGCAATAAAGTTGAAACCCCCTATCTAGACCATTATACAGCTTACCGGCATTTCCTCAGTTGATTCGCGGTCGGCTTTGAAGAGTGCAGGCGTGTTCCTGGTCCACGAAGATCATCGCACCGAGCTCCGGAGGTAAGCATGGGGTGAGGGGGTGTGGGAGGCTGGGTGCGCGAGTGGGTGGAGTGCGGGTTGTGGGGGTTGGAGAACTACGTGGGACCGTTTTTCTTTACAGGTTGAAAAGAAAAAAGGACTACATGGGACATTGCCACGCTGGGGTGGGCTTAACATGGCAGAAGATGGGTGGGGGGCCGAGGAGCCGGCGTGGGATTGGGCACCCCGTCAGCAAACTACTCGGGGGCCGAGAGCCGACGGGGATTGGGCACCCCGCTCGGCAAAAAACGGACTTTTACCATGCTGGGGTGGGCTCCCAGCATGGCAGAATGATGGCTTTGGGGGCGGAGCCGACGGGGATTAGGCACCCCGTCGGCAAACCGCGTTTGCACACACAGCTTTGAGGGCCGCGTGACGTGGAGGCCCAGCGTGACACAGGGCGTGGCGCGGTGCAGGCCGATGACAGCGGTGGTCTTCTTTGAAGCAGAAGACCGCCACTGTCATACATAGCTCCCGCACCCATTGGTGCAGGACCGCCACGCCTGCTCAACGGAGCAGTGGATTGAAGGGGAGAGGCACACCTCCAAAGTGTGCTACTCTCCCAAAACGTTCCTTGCGCATGCGCGCAAGCGAATGTAAAAAGAGGCAGATATAAGTGTAAATATAATTATGTGTAACTAGTGCACCTGAGGCAGAAACACCCCATTAACAGGTGGAAACCCCCAAGGTATTACAGCTAAATCAATTGTTTAGACCAAACCAGAGCCAGGGGGCTGTACACCATTATTTTGTGACCCCAGAGTCCTCTGCAGGCTGGGAAAACAAGCAGAGAGTCCTCACAAAAGTTGCAAAGCTGTGGAAACCATTGTTGATCAGTCCTAGGCCCAGAGCACAGGTGATATTCTCCCTCCAAAAAAAGACACAGAGAGAAGAATCCACCTGTACAACAGCCCAGGAATGGAACTTACCTATTCGATCCCTGATGATGTCCCTAATGATATCTATGCAGGAAATCCAATGCAGTGCTCTGATCCTTCGACGAGTGCTATGTAGCCTTCACGTGGTAGGTACAGGGAAGGGTAGCGCTGACAGTCCTGTACAGGCCACTAAGTTAAAACAGCAGTCCGAGAAGTTGAAACAGGTCGTTGAAAAGCATGGCACTAGTCCAGGGACAAGCTGAGGGACATCTGTCCACATGGTAGATAACGGAATCACAGCACCAACAACCCTGCCGGACAGGGAACAGTTTATATGGGACAGTCAGGAGTATGCAGCCTAGGGAACGTAGGATGTGCAGGCTATCCGTTGGAAAGGAGCAGCCAGTCAGTCAGGGAGATCATAGCCATGTAGGAACGGGTCTATTAGAGATCCCAAGGTCGAGGAGGGCAGCAAAAATGGTATTCAATGCAGAAAGTCCAAAACAAGCAGCACCCAAGAAACACAACTATCTGATCAGAAGCACACACTGCTCAGTGTCCCTTGATTTCAACGTTCCTTAAAGAACTCTGGTAGTAGCTTTTTGAGGGCCTGAGTGGCTGATTCCATCATGTCAAAGGAGTGCCAGCTGTTCTGAACCAGTACCTGTAGACTAGCTGGGTATAACATTATGAATTTTATCCCCACAGCAATAAGCTTGGTCATCACAGGGTGAAAAGCAGCGCGTTTTTGACGGGTCCCAGCCGGGAGATCCTGCATCACTCTCAGTTTTGAGCCCTCCCATAAAATGTCTTTGCGGTCCCATGTCTTCTGTAGATCATATTGTTTATCAAGAAAGTTGAGTAATTCGAACATAAAGGGGCAAGGGGGAGAGCCTGCTGGGGGTTTGGGCGCAGGGAACATTGAGTACGCTCCACCTCATATGCGGGACCATTCGAAAAGGGACCCACAATCCTCTCGAGAAATTTTTGCACAAATTGAATTGGTGTGGCCCCTTCCTCACATTCGGGAAGCCCAAAAACGATTAAGCTGTTGTGACAGCTTCTACTCTTGAGATCCTCCATCTTAGCTTCCAGCTTGTGAACTCTGCCACAAAAGTGTATTTTTGGATTCGCGACGATCTTTCCATTGTTCAAGGGAGAAAGATCTGGCCTCCAAGTCTCCCACACATCTGCTCATGTCCCCAAGGTCAGAGCAAAGGGATTTTACTTCATCTGTGAGTTCCCTCAGTGAATCTCTGAACAGCGCAAATTTATTTAAAAAGTGCTCTTCAGGGAGTGGAGCAGGTACCGTGGCAGAGGTAGTGTTCTTGCCGGATCCTGAACTTTGGGCCTTCGGCCGCTTTCCATTCTTGTCCGGTGTTTGTGGTGGAGTATGGTGTGGACCAGCTTGTTTCATCTGCACTTCAGACATCGCAGCAAAAATCAGCCCAAACTTTCTGCAACATGCTCCTGGCAGAATGTGGAAGGGGTATTCCACTTCAATGAGAGCCAAAAACCTTTGAAAACGGTAGTTTTAATAAGTTTTTTGCGGGATGGAAGGGATAGCTGAGGAAGAGCAAACTACTCAGTTGAGAGCATCACGTGACTTACAAAGGATTCTTTCAAGCTTTACATAAGTAGCTCAGAGGTGGACTCTCTTTGGTTTCTCTCAATTCAGCACTAGAAGCGTGCATGTACCATATAAACCAGACTCCTTTCACAATCCAAAGAGGAGTCAGACAGGAAAATATGGGACATTTAGGATGAAATGAGCTATGTTTCACTTGTACCCTCTCCACTGGCTTCTGACCACGAGACCATATATGGTTGATGTTACGTAGGTACTGCTAGTTGGAGATAAGGTCCCAGGGATTCCTTAATTCTGAAATGTTTTACAGCAGTTTAAACTGTTTGATGCATGTAAGTCAAAGTTTTGCTAAGTAGGGGTGGGGAGGGACACTCTCACCCCTCTATACTAGGAAGGTGGGACCTTATGGCTCCAGCATGTGGCCCTTGTTGGGCTTGCATAGTCAATGAGGGCTCTGGGTCTGCCCCTTCAATCCCACTCTGGCCCCAACAGCCTCAGGTGGGTGGGGGTGAGGTGGGCTTATAGTTGGTAAAATACATTATTGGTGAGAGCCTTAATGAAAAGCATGGTGTTAAGCTAGCTCAGTACGTTTCACCTCTGTGGCCGCTGCCCACTGAAGGACAGCAAAAATAGCCATCAGGGCTTCAGTTCATTTTACATTTCCATGCCTGTTATGTCTGCGAGTTTACAGACACACATCTTTATTAACTGTATATCCTGCTAGTCGAAAGGTGGAATGCTAGACAGACTCCTTCCATGAGGAGAAAATGGAGACCAGATCAGGTTTCACATCTCCTGGGGGGAGGTCTTCCTCACTAGGGGAGCCTGTTGCTCCCAGGTGCAACCCAGGGCTGTTTGCCCTTGAGATTTTCAGCATGGTTAGAGAGGAAAAACAGAACAAATGAGTGCCGAACTCTGTTTTGTTGTATGTAGTTCTCAGTGGCGGTGTTCTACTGTTGGGAGTTTGGTTTGTTATGTTTATTAGGGAAACAGAAAATAAAAATGAACAATCAGATACCGCTAATGCTGGTTGTGGAGTGGGGATCATAGACACCTGTTGTGAAAGTTAATTATGGGTCCAATTAGATTTGTTTTGTGGAATATCAATGGGATCAAAACTGTAAGGAAATGCAAAAAGAATCTGGTCCTTTGTAAATTGTATGAAGTGGGATAGCGCCATTCTACAGGAAACACACATGACACAGGAGGAGGGTTCAAAATTGGAGAAATCTTAGGGGGACACTTTGCTAGCAGTGTCCTTTACTTCTAAGGCAAGGGGGTGGTGCCATTTGGCTCCACCCAGGCTTGCCCATCTCCCTTTAAAAATAGGATCAGGACCCACAGGGGAGATATTTGACAGCAGATGTCAAACTCTGTGGGGGTGTGAAGCACATGACACTGTTTGCCACGTATGGGCCTAATTTTGATCAGCCAGAATTTTTATACCATTTGGACCTGACATTAGCTCCCTTTTCAGACAAGGTTATCTTGAGGGGTGACTTCAACACCCTATGGGATCCAGTAATGGACAGATTGACCCCCACAGCTTGGCACTCCCCCTCCCGAAGAGCTCAGCTGCACTATGCCTACTGGTGGGCGAAAGGGGACTGGTGGATGCATGGACATGTTTATACATGACCACCCAAAGATTTTCATTTTACTCCCAGGCACCCAGCCTTATACTTGCATTGATGTCATTCTGCTCTTTATGTTCACCATGCTCGCTACGTAAGTCAAACATTTTGCTATGTACAGGGTTTTGAAAGGTGTGTCACAGTGGTCCAAAGCAGGAGACTCTACAAGGGGCTTGACCAGTAATCAACAAGCCTCATCATGACACTGTTTAAGCATGAAAGTGAGTGGACTTCAAAACAATGTACCGACTGACATATTCATAAATCAACTCTTTCAGCAAGGACAGCTGATCTCATCATGTGCTCTCAGCCTGTCTGCTCCTCCCCCAAGCATTTTACACACACACACACACACACACACACACACACACACACACACACACAGTCATGTTATACAGGTCCAGCTGCAGTCTCTAGGTGCCTGAGGCCAGCCATAGAATTATATTTTTTCCTTGGAGTCAGGGGTGGGGGAGATCTAACAGAACTTTGCTTTATCTTCCATGTTAGCCTTAAAATGCAGCATCCAAGACCCCAGAGCTTCTGGGGGCTGCTCGTAACACTTACGATGGGGGTGCCCAATCCACCAGTGTCTCCACCTGAAATAAAGAAAATCCTCACTTGTAGTTTATTTTTTTTTAAATAAACGCTGTGTAACCCCACCTCCATGCCCCCGTCTAGGGGCATAAACTTCTTTCACAGATGATCCGGGGCAATAAAGAAGAGTACCCCCAAGTGCTAACATCAAGACCAATGCACTTCATTCAAGGCAGGAAAAGTTATTTCCTACCTTTCTGGCGTCTTCAATACTTGTGCACTCTCACCTTCACCCTCAGAATCTGATTTTCGCCCTGAAGGCTACACACAGGACCAGGAACTCCATGCTGCAGCTCCACTGTCTCTGGAGCCCCTTGAACCCACCACAGGCAGGATGAAACTTTATCTGGAATGAAACTCATGAGAAATTAATCTCACTGAACATAAAGGGGAAAAGAAAGATTTCATTTCATTTGCTTCCCCCTGTCCGTTTAAATAAGGCACATCACTGTTATTTCCTCCCAAACTGGCTTCTTTATTTCGCTCCTGCACTGCAAATGATTCCCAGCAATACAGGGGTAGCACACTTCATTTTTAAATAGATAAAGCAGCTCCATGGGCTAATCAGCTAATAGCGAGGGGGGTTTCGTCCAGCAAAGAGAGGTGATCTTGCCCCTCTACAGGTCGCTGGTAAGGCCACACTTAGAGTATTGTGTGCAGTTTTGGAGGCCATACCTAAAACATGATATCAGGCTACTGGAGGGGGTGCAGAGGAGGGCAACAAAGGTGATATGTGGAATGGAGGAGAGAGACTATGACAGCAGGCTGGAAGACCTGAATATGTACACCCTGGAGGATAGAAGGGACAGGAGGGACATGATAGAGATATTCAAGTATCTCTGGGGAATCAATAAGGATGGGGCAGATGGGGTCTTTAAAGTTAAGGAGAGGGACGGTCACCAGGGGGCACGGGCTAAGAAAAGAGGGGGGAAGATTTAGGCAGGAAATGAGGAGACACTATTTCACAGAAAGGGTGGTAGCAAAACGGAATGCCCTACTAGAATGGTTGGTATCATGTAAATCTGTGAACAGCTTCAAAAGGGCATGGTACAGGGAACAGGGGAGAGTGAGAGTGGGGGAGGTGGAGGCTGGCAGTGGGATGACAAAGGGGGGGGCCGCAAACTAGGGGTGTTGGCTGCACACTCGAGCAGACTTAGACAGACCGGGTGGTCTGTTTCTGCTGGCATATTCACATGTTCGTATGTAATCAACTTTTTACACATACCGGCAGGATATTATAAGGCAGCAGAAATGATGAATACTAAGGCAGTCACAAGCAAGAATTTCTTTTACTCTCCCTCTCGGATGCTTTACCTAAGACCTCCTGAACTCAGATCCCTGCAATCTCCTGGCTTCTCTGGATCTGGTAGCCAAACCTTTTTTTCTTCCTTACCCAGGTTACCCACTCTCTGGCACTAGTCGTCCCCCAAAACTCTGTCACGGGAAAGCGGGCTGCTTCCCTTATCTGGATCCCTGGGTGCTGGCTCGTGCCACAAGAGGTTCCAGGACTTTTTCCTGATGTCCCAGGTCCTGTAACCCACAACTTAGCACTGTATCAGTGCTAATTCAGCACCTGCCACCTTTCACTTGACTCAGACTCTCCTCTCAATGGCCCCACTGGCGCAGCGGCCCCAAAACGCAGCCCTGCTCTAGTACTCTTGCCCCATGCTACAGACTGTCCTGCCTTCTCACTAGTGGCCCAAACTACTCCAGTTTCTGCTGTTCATGTTACTTGGGGATCCCTGCCAGGCCCACATCTCCTTTTACACCTCCTGGGCTTGCGTTAAGCTCCAGCATGAGAGCTACCCTCCAAGGTCTGCCATTATGGCCTGTGACCCACCCCGACCTCAATGAACCAGTGCCCCAGGATCTGCCCCTCCATAGCAGGCCCTATATCTTGGGTGAAGGGTCCCCTGGCTCCCTCTTCCCCCAGGCCACCCTGCCACCCCAGATACGAGGGGAGCCACTGCCTCCAGCTTCTCTCCTGTGGGGGCCTTGCCACTGTCCCCACAGCCCTGACAACCTGGGAACACCTTACAGGGGCCTCTAATGGCTCCTACCTCTCCTGGCCTATAACGCCACCTACTCTCCCTGTCCCCAAATGACTCAGGACCTGGCTACACACTTCCCCCATGGAGCACCATTCTCCCAGCTCCTCGTCAACCACGATACTGAAAAGGCCGTCCTGACTCTATTTTGGGGGAGGCCCCCCACTGGCCCTTCTGGACTGCCGAGTTCCCTTATCTGCTCACCTAATCTCTTCTCCTTACTCTGTACTTCCAGCCACCCCTCTCCAGCCCTGGGCTGGAAGGGCTCCAATACTTCCTGTCTACGCCCCTATATACCCTCTAAAACCTACTCTCTGCTGCCACCTTGAGGCATCCAGCAGCCAATATCGCCCAGAGCACCAACCCATTCCCTAGCTCTGGGGGTGTAGGAGGGGGAAAGGGATGCCTCAATGGGAGCATAAGCCCCTCTTTAAAGGGGGGGCTTACAACTGTAAAAAGAAAAATGTCATCGATGTCTGTTGCTGCCACGCTATAATGCCCCCACCCAAGCCCAGCCCATATTAGTCTTCCAGCACAGGGATCTGCACCTTAGATCCAGTACAACAGCAATACAAGTGGCAAAGATACGGCACTGACAAATGCTTGTGTGTGTGCGTGTGTGTTTAGGTTTTTATTAAAATGGTTTGTATATAATGCAAGGTACAAACAGTTGTGAGATACAGTAAATGAAGTTGATGTGTTAACACTATTACAGTAGCAGGGTATTGAACTCATTTATTAGGTGAGACCATAGTAAAAGGATAGCCAGGGGGAGCTTCACAATACATATGGGGCCCAATTTTTAAAAGTTTGCATGGGCGCTAACGGGTCTTTGCCTGCTCAGACTGGGGTTTGCGCTGAAGCCCCATGTTCAAAAGGGGCTGTTGCATGGGCAAAGAGGGTTAGGCCCACACAAAACATAATGTATGCATGTGGGCAAGGGGAGGGGTATGGCCACGAATATGCTTGCAACCCCAAATTCAGAGGCGCTGTACAAAAGGGTTTAGTGCAACACAAATATTCCCAAACAAACCCCCAACTTAACTCCAAGCAGCCCTAGCAGCTACCAGAGGTAATGTGGCCACCAAGCCGGTTGGCTGCTGAAGAGAGCATAACTGCCCCCCAGTGGTCACCAGCATCTCCCACCCACCAAGTGCCAGCCCATTCATGAAATAAATATTATCACTGGTGCTAGTGCCCCCCAATTGCTGGCCTGTTTTTTTAAATAAAACTATTACTGGTGCTAGTGGTCCCCTCCCCCCCATCGATCACGGGCCCGTTCGTTAAATAAATATTATCTCTGGTGCTAGTGGCCCCCCCAACTGATCGCCAGCCCATTCATTAAGTACATATTATACCTGCTGCTAGTGGTACTCACCTCCCTCCAATTGCCACCTCCAGGCAGAATGTATAATATCCCTGGTGCTAGTGGTACCCCCTCCCTCTGACTGCCAGCCCCAGCAGAATGTAGAATATCCCTGGTGCTAGTAGTAACCCACCTCCCTCTGATTGCCAGCCCCAGTGGAATGTATAATATCCCTGGTGCTAGTGGTAACCCTCACTCCCTCCGATTGGCAGTCTGGAAGTAAAACAAAAAACAATGCATGGCAACCAGTGACCCCCGGCATCACCAGGCATACCCCCCACTCCACCTTTGCAATATCCACGGTGCTGTGGAAGCATACGGCGACTAGCACAGCCCTCCTCACACCTCCTCAACCGGTCACCATATGTACAGGCAGGAAGCATGCCTCTTATTTATTGGACAGGGCACGTCACCTTCTCCTATTAATAAGAGGTGCACTCCCTGCCTGTATACACAGTGGCTGGCTGAGGAGGTGTGAGGAGGGCTGTGTCAGTCACCATATGATATTGCAAAGGTGAGTCTGGGAGTATACCCAGTGCCGCGAGGTGGGACCACTGTCTGCCAGGGAGTTTTTTTGTTTTACTTCCATATTGGCAGTCGGAGTGAAGTTGGTTACCACTAGCACCAAAGATATTATACATTCTACTGGGGATAGCAATTGGGGAGAGGGTGGTACCACTAGCACCAAAGATATTGCACATTCCGCTGGGGCTGGCAATTGGAGGGAGAGGGATACCACTAACACAGGGATATTATATATTCCACTGGGGCTGGAAATCGGAGGGAGGAGGTACCACTAGCACCAGGGATATTATTCATTCCACCAGGGTTGGCAATCGGAAGGAGGGGGGTTACCACTAGCACCAGAGATATACATTCCACCAGGGCTGGCAATCAGAAGGAGAGGATACCACTAGCACCAGGGATGTTATACATTCCTCCAGGGCTGGCAATCAGAGGAAGGGGGAACCTCTAGCACCAGGGATAATTTTTATTTTAAAGAATGGGCCAGCAAATGGGGGTCCACTTGCACCAGGGATAATTTTTAGTATAAAGAATGGGCCAGTCATCAGCGTGGGGGGGGGCACTAGCACCAGGGATATGCATACATGGCTGGGGCCCGGCAATTAAGGGACAGCGCTGTGCTAACCTGCCTCACAGCCCATGCAAATGGTCCTATAATGAGCATGCAAATGGCACCTTAGCACCATGTATGCCCAATGGGCTCATTCACATGGGTCCCTTTGAATATTGGAAATAGCCAGACTTCTTGGAGGTGGAAGCTGTTTTTTATGTATGCTTGTGCTCGCTGCACACAAGAAACACTTTGAGGAGAGGAGAGTATTGCAGAGATGTGGCAATGTTTGGCCAATTCAGTGCATGCTTTCAGGGGTGCATCCCTTGGCCACCAATCAACAGGAAAGCTGCCAATGAAGGCAGTTTCAGAGCAAGCACTGGACTTGAAAGAAATATGCCACTCCTCTTCCCAGCAACCAGGAACATTCCAGCTATGTGCATTACAGTGCACAGTACTGCGCATTTGCTGGGCGTATGAGCAACTCGTTTGTTCAGTCTGCCTTTCCTGGTGAAATTATAAATGAGCCACGAGGCTTTGCATAATTGGCGGCTCTTGCTGCCCACCACACACTCCCCCAAAGCCGACATCAGAGTGCCCAATCCCCATGTCAACATGCCCCCCAAGCTATCCTTTGCCGAGAACAGGTTGCCCAGTCCCGTATCAGCACACCCCCCACTATTGTGGCACACTGGTAGCCCACCCCAGTGTGCCAGTAAACATTATGTTTCTCCGACACTGAGATGCTGACTCCCAGTGTCAGATGCCCCCATGCCCCCTTTTAACCAACCCCGAGATGCCCAATCTCCAGGTTGGCATTAATCCCTCCACTAGTCTGGCACACAGGGTGCCCACCCAGTCTACTGAAATCTATTTTCATAAAATTCCACCTGTAAAGAAAACAGTCCCCGATGTGTTTTTTTTTTTTACCTGTGAGAAAGCGGTCCCTCCTCATCCTGGCGGCCCCACGACCCTCCCTCTGCGCACATCCCCCACACACCCATACTTACCTCTGGAGGTCTGGGGTTGCAATCTTCTGTGGACCGGGAACGTGTCCACACTCTTCAAAAGCCGACTGCAAATTGAAGAAAATCACAGTAAGCCCTATAATGGGAGTCAATGGGGGGGGTTCAACTTAGGTTGATATCTCAGCCATTTTTTGGAGTTTTGGCCCCAAAATTTCAACATGGGGTACTTGGGACCCCACCTCATGACCACTGACACTGTCATTTCGTTTCTCAGTCCCAAAAAGTGATTTCATGGTCACTCTCTGGAATCACCTTTCGTGACTAATTAATGAAACAGTGCCACTGTTCATGAGATAGGGTCCCAAAAAGACTATCTTGCAAGTCTGGCAAAGAAACTCCAAAAAATGACTGTGTTACGAGTGTGCATTGTGCAGTTTGCACGCACACTCATAACTTCACCAGTTTTTAATATTTTCACTCCAAATTTCCAACATATGCCATTTTTCACACCTCCTTATGAACAGTACAGCTGTTATTTTTTGCATCCTGCCTGAAATGTGTTTTCACACTTGTGGTGCAGAATGGCGCAGTCACTGTATGAAATCAACTTTTGGAACAGATTAATGAAATCACATTGCCACTGCTCATAAGGTGAGGTCCCAAAAAGGCCATGTTGAAAATTTGAACAAATTCCCAAAAAATGACTGTGTTATGAGGATGCATTACGCAATTTCTATGCATGCTCGTAACTTCTCCACTTTTTTATATTTTCACTCCAAATTTTCAACATTGCCATTTTTCACACCTCCTCAGGAACTGTACAGATGTCATTTTTCACATCCTGCCCAAAATGTCTTTTCGCAGCTGTTGCGCCGAATAGAAAACTAGAAGTTGACGGCAGACGGTTTCCAACCATAACGCCCCACCTTGTACAGACTGATAGGTGTCAGGGGTGTGGCTTGGTGTCATCGGCCATAATACTCACCCCATTCCACTCCACCCCCACCTTGCAGCCACTGACAGGGATCGAGGTGTGCCTTGGAGTCTTCAGCTCTAGTGTTCAGCCCATTCTCTTATACTGCACCCATCTCAGCTTATTTCCTTACGGAATGGGATGCACTTAATGACCGAAGACCCCAAGGCACACCATTACACCTGTCAGTGTCTGCAAGGTGGGGTGGGGTGAGGTGGAATGGCGTGAACCTTATGGCTGATGACCCAAAGGCACACCTCAATGCCTGTCAGTCTCTGCAGGGTGGTGGTGGGGGTTGGCATTAGTTCAATAGTTCACTGCCATTCCTATTATGCATCTCTCTAACTCATGCTGTACTGACGCCAATGCCAGCAAGCAAACATTCAGTATTGACAAATGCTTGTTAGACAGTTGGGAGCTGGGAAGGAGACACAATACTGAACTTGGAATCAGCAGGGAAACACAACATTGCTCACATCTGAGGGAGGTGTACCTTACTTTAAATTTTACATTTGTTATTGCTTTTTTATTTATTTTGAATCAAGAAAGGGTTTGCAATACTGCTTTGTTGCTTAAAAGTTTAAACTCAGAGGGATTGAAATACTGCATATTTTTTCTTCCCTTGTGGAGAGCTGACTTGTTGGGGACTAGTATTTTGGTGACATTTTGCATCAAACTATTCTTGGTACAGTGAATTATTCACTGGGCTGAGGATTTTCCATTGTAAATCCTAGTGCAGGTTAGTGGGTTGTATATTTGACCCAGACATTGCCTCTGGTGGTAGAAATTGATTTTCTCCAATTGCCTTCAGAGCTAAGACTACCAGATTGTATAATGGCTGTGTCAGGGGATGCTTACATCATAGGTATTGGACTCAACTGCTTTATTTTTTTGTGACTGAAATAGTTTTGTGCAGGGTATATTTTCTGGTAGATTGTTGTGCAGGTTGTCTTGCTGAAAGGAAGGAAAGCACTCACTAGCTGATTGTTTCTGGAGGGTATGGAAGTCATTTTCTTTATACCAGGGGTTCTGAGATCACTTCCCCAGAAGGGTAAAGGACATACACCTGTCATATCCTAAGCAGCCCAGTACACTGCATAGGGGGTGAATGCACCCACACTCTAACAAAAAGCATTTCTCAAAGCTGAAAGTTTTCTTGCTGGCATTAGCATTGGAAGTGCAGGAGTTAGACAGATTCATAATAGGAATGGCAGTGAAGTATTGAACTGACGCCAACCCCACCCCCACCCTGCAGAGATCAACAGGCATTTGGATCGTCGCCCATAACACTCACACCATTTCACCTCACCCTTCCCTGAAGACACCAACAAGTGTCGAGGTGTGCCTTGGGGACTTCAGGCTTTACACTCACCCCATTCCATAAGGCAATATACTGAAATGGGTGCAATATAGGAGAATGGGGTGACCTCTGAGGCCAAAGAGTCCAAGGTACACTTCAATGCCTGTCACTGGCTGCAGGGTGGGGATGGGGGTGGAATGGTGAGAGCATTACTGTTGACAATCCCAAGTCACACTCCTGATGCCTGTCAGTCCCTACAGGGTAGGGTGTTATGGTCAGAAACCCTAATGCCCCGGTTGTTTATTGGTATTTTCACTCCAAGGTTTCAACATGGTCTTTTTGTCGACCTCTCCTCATGAACAGTGGCACTGTGATTTTGTTACTCTGTCCCGAAAGTTGATTTCACACAGCAACCGCACCCATTGCGCACCACAGAAGTGAAAACATGTTTTGGGCAGGTTGTGAAAAATTACAGCAGTACTGTTTATAAGGCAGTGTGCAAAAATAGCAATGTTGAAAATCTGGAGTGAAAACATGAAAAACTGGCGAAGTTACAAGCATGTGTAGAAACTGCGCAACGCATGCTGGTAACGCAGTCATTTTTTGGAATTTTTTCACCAAATTTGCAACATGTGCTTTTTGGGACCTCTCCTTATGAACACTGTCACTGTGATTTTCTTAATCTGTCACAAACATTGATTTCCCACAGCGACCACTCCATTGTGCGCCAGATGTGCGAAAACATATTTCTGGCAGGATGTGAAAAATGACAGCTGCACTGTTCATAAGGAGGTGTGGAAAAATGGCAATTTTGAAAATCTGGAGTGAAAATATTAAAAATTCTTGAAGCTATGAGTGTGCATTGGAACTGTGCAATCCATGCTCATAACACAGTCAGTTTTGGGAATTTTTTCATCAAATTTCCAAAATAGACGTTTCATTAATCAGTCCCGAAAGGTGATTCCATGCTGTGACCGTGAAATTACCTTTCTGGACTGAATAACGAAATGACAGTAACTGAGTTCATGAGGTGGGGTCCCAAGAACCCCATGCTGAAAATTTGGAGTGAAAAGTCACAAAAATGGCCACGATATCCACCTAAGTTTAACACCCCCCCCCCCATGGATGCCATTATACAGCTTACCGTGATTTTCATCAGTTCGCGGTCGGCTTTTGAAGAGTTCTGGCGTCTCCCGCTACACTGGGCTCCGGAGGTAAGCATGGGGTGTCGAAGTACAGGGAGGTGGGGTGCGCAGAGGGTGGGTGTGGGTTGAGGGGGGTGTCGTGATCATGAGGGATCATTTTGTTTTGCAGGGGGGAAAAAACAGAACATCGCAGGAAGGTTTTTTTTTTACAGGTTTGCCAAATATATTTGAGCACATTGAGGTGGGCTCCCAGTGTGCCACCTGTGTTTTTTGGCAGGGGGAACTGAAGCCGAAGGGGAGTGGGCACCCATTCAGCAAAGACAGCATGGCTTTGTTTGGGGGGGGCATGATGCCGAGAGGGACTGGGCACCCCCCTTGGCAGACAAATAAAACAAGGGGTATATTATGCCGACTGGGATTTGGCACCCCTGTTGGCAAACGATCTGGGGAGGGGGCATGCCAACAGGGGGCTTGGGCATCCCTGACATTGGTTTTCTAGGGACTGTGAGAGGCAGACAGCAGGAGCCACCACTATGTTTATTGAAATGTTTCACCAGGAATGGCACATAATGGAGGCGTGTCAGATCTGCCACTGCAATGACGAGCCTGTCTCTCATTGCAGCGGCTAATTTCTTTCAAGTTGGTGGCACGCTTTTCAACTGCTGTCACAGACAGTGTGCTCATTCATTGGTGCCACAGAGACAAGCCCTAAAAAGCAGTGGCGGCATTGGCCACAACACTGCTGCAGCTCCACAACCTGCTACTCCAGCAAGCTGCCACAAAATGTTTCTTGCGCATGCATGCAAGCAAACATAAAAAAGACAAAAAATGCATTTTTAAACAGGAAGGGTGAAAAACATGTGGGGAGTGGTGCAATGCACTGGCTCTGGGGCAGTAATCTTCCGAGAGACATTCTGGAGGCTGCGATGCTGCCCTATTTGCAGACACCACTCTGCTCTGAGGAAGGAGGTTGCCCATCTCCAGACCAAACTGGTAAGGAGTGGGGAAACCTCCTCCTCCACCCAGGGACCACCAAGGCTGCCACCGGTGCCTCAGAGGTTGCAAAAAAAGAGGAGCAGTTGGACAACAGTGGGTTCAGGGAGAGGGAGGGTGGTGGAACAGAGATGCATCCCCCCCAGTTGTACCTTTACAAAATTCATACACCTTGCTGGCTGAGCATGGTTCCTCTATGGAGGTACTCGCAGTGGAGACCAAGGACGATGCTGGGGACCTCCACAAGGGAGACATGAAGAAGGGTGGCATGGGACCCCACAGGGGAAGGGAACAGCTCCTGGTGGGGACTCAGTTGTTAGGGAGGTAGAACTGGGGGAGGGAGGGGAGAGGGAGGTAAGGTGCCTGACCAGTGCCATGGCTTTGAGGACAGGAAGTGAGTCCTCAGAATCATGAAAGCAGCTGCATTGGAGAGGGAGCTAGATGTCATTGTCCACCTAGGGACAAATTACCTAGCTGGGAATGGGATCGGAGCAGTGCAGGAGGAGTTTGTGGAGCTGGGGAGGGGCCTTAGACAAGTAGCATGCACGGTAACCTTCTTGGAGGTGCTGCCTGTCTATGGCATGAGTGAGCCTAGGGTAGTCTGCACCTTGGGACACAATGAATGATTGAAAAACTGGCATGGAGCACAGAGTTTTGGCTTCATTGGGGACTGAGGGTCCACCTGGAGGGATACAGGCCTATACTGGCACAATGGTCTACATCTGTCCAGGATGGAAAGCAGGGTCTTAGGTGATAGGTTTAAATGCTTCATCGGAAAGCTTTTAAATGAGCCAAGGGGGAGGCACTGAAAAGGAGCAGAGAATTCCCAGCCTCCACCCACAAAACAGGGTAGTTAGCGAAGTAAACACCAAGGTAGAGAAGTCGCTAGGAAGCAGGACAAGGGTAAATGGAGAAAAAGGCAAAGACAGTAAGGGCAGGGATGGGGCTAAAAGGGGTAAGGCCATCAAAAAATTGAGTGTGATGAGTATCAACGCCCATAGTCTGGGTAACAAGCTTCTTGAGCTAGTGGCCTTGATGGAAGAGGGATGACTGGATATTTGTGGTAATCACAGAATCATGGTACACAGAGAACCAAGACTGGGATGTCAACTTACCAGGCTATACTATCTACAGGAGAGGCAGGGAGGGTAAAAGAGGAGGAGGAGTAGCTGTCTATGTAAGGGAAGAGATCGAAGCAACAGAAATAAAGGGTAAACATGGAGGAGAGGAAGCACTGTGGGTCTCCTTGGAGACCGGAAAAGGCACCACAATCTGCACTGGTGTTGTTTGCAGACTCCCGTCTCAGGGGAGGAAAGGGACAAGGAAATGATAGCAGGCATCCTTAGAATGGCAGAAAAGGAGAGATTATTGATGGGGGACCTGAATATGCGAGATTCTAACTGGAGCACATTTGCTGCAGCCACATCCAAGAGCAGGGTCCTTCTCAATGCCCTAGAGGGGGCATGCCTTAGACAGCTAGAGTTGGAAGCCACTCAGGAAGGAGCAATCTTAGACCTGGTACTCTCAAATGAGGACAAAGAGAGGATCTCAGATTCAGAAGTGGATAGCCATCTTGGGTTGGAACAAATGACCACCGAACAGTGTGTTTCATGATAAACACAGCCATAGAGTCAAGCCATAGAAAAGCGAGGGTGCTGGACTTTAGGAGAGTTGACTTTGGCGAAATGGGAACGTGCCTAAGGAATGCATTAGCAAATGGGCAGGAAGGAGGGGTGGAGGAACAATGGGAAAAATCAAAACTGCCATCACAGAGGCAACAAGCCTTTGTGTGAAACAAATAAACAAAATGAAGGAAAAAAACACTTTGGTTTTCAAAACAGGTAGCAGGGAAGGTTAGAGAGAAAAAGATAGCATTTAGAAAGTATAACGAATCACAGAAGGAGCAGGACAGGGAACTGTATTAGTTAAAGCAGAAGGAAGAGGGGAAGGCTGTCAGAATAGCAAAGGCCCAAACAGAGGAAATGATAGCCAACTCAATTAAGAAGGGGGATAAAACCTTTTAAAGGTACATTAGGGAGCAAAAAAGACCAAGGGAGGGATAGTGAGGATTAATAAAGGGGAAAGGAGGTGGGCAGAGGGTGACAGTGAAAAGGCAGAGATCCTGAATGAATACTTTGGCTCAGTATTCACAAAACAAGAGGAGGGGGAGGTACAGTATTTAAATCAAACAATAGAAGCACTCTGGATAGGGGGTTGATTCTAGTCCATTCACAGAAGAAAGGGTCCTGAAAAAACTCCTAAAATTCAAGGTGGACAAAGCAATGGGGCCTGATGGGATTCATCCCAGAATTCTAAAAGAACTAAGGGGAGAACTAGTGGCCCCACTGACTACTCTTTAAACAAGTCATGGGAGGATGGTGTGGTACCCGAGGACTGGAAGAAGGTGGATGTTATTCCCCTCCACAAAAGTGGGAACAAGGTAGAGGCAGAAAACTACAGAACTGTTATAGTTTGACCTTAGTGGTAAGGAAAATTATGGAATCACTTCTGAAAGAAAGAATTGTTGAGTACCTAGAGATCAGCAGGGCACAGGACCCAAGGCAGCATGGATTCACAGTGGGAAGGTCATGTCAGACGAATCTAATAGATTTCTTTGACTGGGTGACCAAAGAAGTAGACCAGGACTGGGCTGTGGATGTGGCTTGCCTAGACTTTAGCAAGGCACTTGACACAGTCCCACACAAAAGATTAATAAACAAGTTACCCAGCCTGGGTGTGGGTCCCAGGGTGGTAGCCTGGATAAAAAATTATCTAGACAAGAGGGCACAGAGGGTAATAGTAAACAGAGTCCACTCCGAGGAAAGGGGGTTACTAGTGGGGTACTGCAGGGTTCAGTACTGGGACTGGTCCTCTTTAATGTCTTTATAGGTGACATTGCAGAGGAGCTTGAAGGAAAAGTATGCCTCTTTGCAGATGACAAAGATATGCAACAGGGTTGATACACAAGGGGGGTGGAAAGGATGAGAAGAGACTTGACAAGGTTGAAGTAATGGTCAAACAAATGGCAACTTAGATTCAGTGCAAAGAAGTGCAAAGTAATATACCTGGGAAACAAAACCCAGGGGAAGAGTACACAATGGGAGGGGGCATACTAACAACAACAAAAATGGAATGGGACCTGGGGGTGGTCATATCAGATGCTAGGTAGGCAAGCAATGTGAAAAGGCAGTATGGAGGGCTGGGGGGATGCATAGGGAGAGGCATTACCAGTAGAAAACAGGAAGTTGGTATCCCTCTGTACAGACAGTTGGTGAGACCCCATCTGGAATATTGCATGCAGCTCTGGAGACTCCATCTCTGCAAGGACATCGACAGGATGGAGGCAGTCCAGAGGAGGGTGCAGGGTCTGCACCAGAAGCCATATGAAGAGAGACTAAAGTACCCTAGAGGAAAGGAGGGAGAGGGGGGACATGATAGCAACATTCAAGTCCCTCAAGGGAATCAATAAAGTCCAAGAGGGTAGCATCTTTCAGAAAAAGAGATGTACAAGAACAAGAGGGCACAATGTGAAGATAGAGGGGGGGACGGCTCAGGGGCAACGTGAAGAAGTATTTTTTCACAGAGATGTTGGTGGACACATGGAACAGCCTTCCAGAGGAGGTAGTGGGGTCAAAAACAGTGAGGGTATTCAAGAATGCATGGGACAGACATAAGGCAATTCTAGTGGGGGGTAGGAAGAAGTAGGATGTTGGATAACTAGGATCTGCAGCTTATCCGAAAGGTAGGGAAATGGGCAGACTGGGTGGGCCAAGCGGTCCTTATCTGCCATCAAAATCTATGTTTCTGTAGTGCTCTGGTGCTATACATTATGGTGGGGTAGTTTGGGAGCCCTGTCAGGGCAGTGCTAAGTGGCTTAGCACTGGACCGGCATAGCCCTATATTCAGTCGAATAGCGCCTGTGCGTTATTCCATTGAATATAGCATATTCAGGCACCCAGGCAAGCACAAGGCACAGCGCAAATATTTGCACTGCACTTTGTGTAATTTTGAATATCTGGCCCACACAGTCTGACCAGGTAAATATCACTGAATAAACTGCCAATCAGCATAACTGGCAGGATAAACCATATATTGACTGACAGTGAAAGTAAATCTGATTCAGTCCTACCTCAAGTATAGAGTACACAGAGTCAGTCATGGAAAATACTAATCTGTAGAATTATGCAATGGAACAAAAAGAGATTATTCATATAATACATTTGCCAAAGTCCCCAAATGTCTGAAAAAAGTTTCTCTCTCTTCTCAGCTGATATGTACATATTCATTTCCTTTTGATAAATGGACAGAACTATCATTTGCCATTGTTGAACCTTGAGTGGGACAACCTGAAACCATTGCCAAGTCACTGCCTTTTTAGTTGCTAAAAGCAGGATAGGAGCAAGAGACTGAGAGTGAAGTTCAGGGGTCAACCTTAACCTTTTTTTGCACTAGCCAGCAGGGCAAGTTGATTCAAAATTGCACTAGCCCGCAGATGATTGCACTAGCCCTTAATTATAATGGTAAATTTTGATCACTTACAGGAAACAATGCAAGCAAAGCCAAGATATACTCTTGATTATTGCACATTCATCCTGCTTCCACATTGCTTGCAGCTCCCCAGCAGAAAAAAAAGACTGCAACGCCATCCATCACAGACAATGAGGCCCCCCCCATTGTTTTGTACCATGCCCTCCTCTCTTCCTCTTTCTGCCCCCCCACACCAAACAGAGAAAGGATATCACAACAACAAATGTTTAATCGAGCAGTCCTAGCTCTGTACACACAATAGCTGACATCATCATGCACCTCACCACGCTCTCACCACCACCCACAGGGCAATGAACAAAGTCAGGCAGAGAAAGACACTCTCGGTCCCCATCCTATAGTCAACTAGAGACCTGCACTTCTGGAAGTTTTTGTACAGTCTCAAGTGAGCCAGGAGCACATCTAAGATTTCTTTGGGGTGGGGGCTAGACAAACCTAAGGGGCTTGGGAAATAGAAAACTGACATTTTTATTTGTAAAAGCATTGATTTTATATGCTCTGCCCTGACAATAACATATTTTTCTTTAACATTGTCCTTTCATCAGCCCAGGATAAACAGTACACAGGCATAACACTATACTATTTCTATTTCTGTATAGATGATCTATGCACCCCAGGAATGCCTATTTCAAAGTTTCAAATTACGTATTTTATCAAGATTTATTTTTGTACCACACAGGATCCAAAGCTTTGTTTTTAGGCTGAAAGGACATGCTGGTCTTACTATTGAACAAATTGTTAGACAGACACATTCAGAAAACTTGAACCTAGTGACTTAACAGCACTCTGCCCTTGATCACACCCTGGACACTAGCTGAAAGTCTTAACAGTGGAGTGATAATGACTCACATTGAGTCTTTTGTGGGATCCCTCTATTGAACTTCCAGATAACCGCAGCTCTTAATGAGCTGTTAATCACACCTGGCCATCTGGAACATTGAGAGAGATTAACATGAGGACCAGAGAATGCTAAAGTAGAGACTTTTTTAACTTCATTAACAGCCATGAAAATCTGCACTAGTCAAGATGGGCAAGTAGAGTTAGCTGCACTAGCCCTGGTCAATTTGAACTAGTGTTTGGGCTAGTAAAACAATGTTAAGATCGACCCCTGGTGAAGTAGGAGGGATGGATAATAGTATAATTGCAGGAATAAGCAAAGCAACATCCAGGGACAGCTCATGGAAGCGTTGCTCTTGGTGTCATTCTTTTGGCATTAGGGCTCCTACATAGACTAAAGTTTGCATGATATGAACCTCTGACTTACTCAGATCGCTCTGTACTCACAATAGAATTGTGGGGGCGAAAAAAAACCTCCTATCATTGGCAGCTGGACTCCAAACTTCTGTTAGACGAGGGCATCAAACAGAAGATGACAACTGCCCTGAAGGATTTCTTCACCCACTACCAAAAAGGTGAAATGTCACCGCCACCAGCTGGGAGGCAGTGAAAGCTTTTGCGAGGGAGATAGCCACCTCAGGGGTGGTATACAAGAGCAGAGAGGAGTCCAAGCAAGAAAACACACTTGTGCAAGAAGTGCAAGACATTGAGAAAGAGGTGGTGGTGTGCTCCAACCTTCAAAAAATGGGATAGCTGAGGCATTTAAAGGGCCAGCTGAACCAGGTGATCACAGCCCCTATAGATGCAACCTCCTCCTCACAAGGGCAGGAGCCCATTTTGAAAGTGATAAGGCTGGCAGATGGAAAGCCTGGCAGCTGAAGCAAAAGGAGCGTAGTAAGGCCATATCCTCCATAACTATACTGTAGCTGATGGTACCACAGCCACGAAACAGCAGGACATAAGCGAGTCTTTCCACAATTTTTACTCTGCTTTTTAGACCTCAGAGGTGACAGGTACTGACTCTCCACACACCTTTCTGGATTCCATCCAGATTCCTTCCCTGTTGAACACCCAAAGAACTGAAATGGATATCCTCATTACAAAAGAGGAACTCCACCAAGCTGTGCTGTTCTCCTCATCAGGTAAGGCACCAGGCCCAGATAGGCTTCCAACTGAATTTACAAGGAATTCTGGTCAGAACTGCAATAGGCGATGGCAGACTTGGTGGTTGAGTCTCTCTAGGGAGGTTTTCTTCCACCCGTGCAGTGCTTGGCTACAATAACTGATGCACCCTCAACATCATGGGGCAATCATCCATGAGTTCTACAGCTCATCACAGTCTCCTGACCCTTGACTTTGAAAAGGCCTTCTATCGGGTCGAGTGGCCCATTATGCTTACCACATTAGAAAGATCTGGCTTTGGCCCTAGGATCAGATCTTGGATCGCCACCCTTTACAAATCCCCTCATGCCCAGATCCTTAGTAATGGGTTCCTATCAGAGCATTTCCCCTTTTCCAGAGGCACCAGGCAGGCCCCCTTGTCCTCTTTCTATATATCCTCACTACTGAACCCTTAGTGATTGTCATCAGGAGCACCCAGAGATACAAAGGCTGGCCTTCAAGAGGACGAACCACAAAATCTCTCTCTTTGTGGATGATGCCCTGCTTTTAGAAAACTTCCACCATATATCCCTAATTAATTAGTTCCCTTGCCAAAATACAAGAAAGGCATATAACCAGCTTCAAGAATTCTTACAGGAGCATCACATCTTGACTGACTGGCAACATGGCTTTTGAAGACTCCATTGTACAGACACCACACTGGTTAGACTGACCACCATAGGTGCTGGAGCGGGGGCACTAGCCCCTTTAAAAAGAGGTAGGGCATGGCCCTAGCACTTTTTTGTTTCAAGTTTTTACCTCAGGAATGTTTATTGCCATTGTCATCCATACCTCTCAAGTGTCCCGATTTGCCCGGGACAACCAGATTTTTGACCATTTGTCCTGCCATCCTAAATTCCCTTGCCTTTGTCCCAATTTAGTGCCATACAATCCACACCAACTCCAAAACTTGTTTCTCTATGTTTCCTGTATTGTGCTGCACAGACTGAAAGTGCATGCGTCAGGCACCCCTTCTAACCAACCAATCACAGGGCATTCCTTTGCAAGTTCAGTCCATTGCTGTTTCATCTCCTCCACCCACTCAAACCTGAACTTTTCTATCCTCCCTCAGGTCCATGGTCAGAGCTTAAAACCAGTCCTTCCAGTGCTCTTGGGGATACATTCAAGGAGAGGTACACAGTGCCAGAGAGGAAATTGCAGTAGAAGCCACTGCCAAGCCTGCCACCACATCAACCAAGATAGAGAGCACCACATCGCTGCCAGTAAGCAAGTTCCAGGAAGTTCCAACAAGCTAGAGTCCCGACCTGACCACACCTGCCAGTGACCACCCATCAGCCATAGCAGACCAAACTTGTGGAAGAGCTGTAGTGTAATTTATTTGATTTTATTAAATAAAATAAAATAAAAGCAAGAGCAGCTATTCACCATAGATGGCTCACCACAGCAGTGAGTGCGAGCACTCAGCCAGCCAGATCCGTGGCTGACAGTGACAGAAACGGACCTGGTTATGGACTGAGAAGCAGGTGCCAGGCCAGCCAGTGTGCCCTTCATTCTTTTTGATGTAAGACATTAATTTGTTTGTTTTTAAGACCATTCCCTGATTTTGGTCAAGTCATTTTCCATCTCTGCAACAGAGCGTTCACAGTAGAGTAACTGTGCACTTAAGCAATTAAATGCTAACTAGTAGGAAGCACAGACCCCTCCTTTTTTTGTGTGTACCTTCTTTACTACTCTACACTGGTCGATAGGTCTCTCCAGCTCTGCCCAGAACCTAACCCATTATCCCACTGAGTCTGAGACCCCCCAACATCCTACCTCTGGCTACAGGCATCCTCCAGTTCCTTCCCAGCGACTAACTATACCAGATCTCCCCCGGCGGGCCGCCACCTTCGCCTTCCTATCTAAGGCCAAGTTGCTACCACGGAATGGAGGGCTCAAGACGGATAGGGCGGGCCTGACGGTGAGTGTGCTAGGGTCAGGTGAGCAGACCTTCACCTACCCGGGAGCCACAGTTTTTCCTCTTTTCTTCCTGGGAGCTCGCACATGCAGTGATGTCCAGTGCACGATGGACGTGCTCCTGCACCTGTCCACAGGACGTCCACCGTGGCTCTCATACCCCACTGTTGCAGTCTCAGCAGCGCATGACCCCCAACCACCACCTTATGTTACTCAAGCTGCGGAAGACTGTACCTCCCACCCCAAGGAGAGGAAAGCAGCCATACGGACGCTCAATCCTCTCCTGCCTCTGCCAATCAGGCCCCTGCAATGGGGCCTGATGGGATTCATCCCAGAATTCTAAAAGAACTAAGGGTAGAACTAGTGACACCACTGACTACCCTCTTTAACAAATCATGGGAGGATGGGGTGGCACCTGAGGACTGGAGGAGGGCCAATGTGATTCCCCTTCACAAAAGTGGGAGCAGGGCAGAAACGGGAAACTACAGACCAGTTAGTTTAACCTTAGTGATAGGGAGAATGATGGAATCACTTCTGAAGGAAAGAATTGTCAAGTAGCTAGAGGCCAGATGGGCACAGGACCCAAGGCAGCATGGATTCACAGTGGGAAGGTCATGCCAGACGAATCTAATAGATTTCTTTGACTGGGTGACCAAAGTAGTAGATCAGGGAGGGGCTATGGACATGGTCTACCTAGACTTTAGCAAAGCATTTGACTCAGTCCCACACAAAATATTAATATACAAGTTAGCCAGCCTAGGAGTGAGTCCCAAGATGATAGCCTGGGTAAAGAACTGGCTGGAGAATAGGACACAGAGGGTAATAGTAAATGGAGTCCACTCTGAAGAAAGGGGGATTACTAGTGGGGTGCCGTAGGGTTCAGTATTAGGACCGGTCCTCTTCAATGTCTTTGTAAGCGACATTGCAGAGGGATTGGAAGGAAAAGTATGTTTCTTTGCAGATGACACAAAGATCTGCAACAGAGTTGATGCACAAGGTGGGGTGGAAAGGATGAGAAGGGACTTGGCAAGGTTAGAGGAATGGTCAAATGTATGGCAGCTTAGATTTAGTACAAAGAAGTGCAAGGTAATGCACCTGGGAAACAAAAACCCAGGGGAAGAGTACACAATGGGGGTGAGATACTAACAACAACAAAAATGGAAAGGGACCTGGGGGTAGTCATATCAGATGACTTAAAGGTGGGCAAGCAATGTGAGAGGGCAGTATGTAGGGCTGGGCAGATACTGGGATGTATAGGGAGAGGCATCACCAGTAGAAAACAGAAGTTGTTATCCTCTGTACAGACAGCTGGTGAGACCCCATCTGAGTACTGTGTGCAGTTCTGAGACCCAATCTCCGCAAGGACATAGACAAGATGGAAGCTGTCCAGGAGGGCAACTAAAATGGTGCAAGGTCTGCACCAGAAGACATATGAAGAGAGACTAAAGGAGCTTAATATGTATAGCCTCGAGGAAAGGAGGGAGAGGGGACATGATAGAAGCGTTCAAGTACCTCAAAGGAATCAACAAAGTCCAAGAGGGTAGCATCTTTCAAAAAGGTGTGCAAGAACAAGGGAGCACAATTTGAAGATAAGAGGCGGCTCAGAGGTAATGTAAGGAAGTATTTTTCACAGAGAGGGTTGTGGATGCATGGAGCGGCCTTCCGAGGAGGTTGTGGAGTCAAAACAGTGATTGAATTCAAGCATGCATGGGACAGCCATAAGGCAATTCTAGGGGTTGGGGGTAGAAAGAAGTAGGCTGCTGGTTAACTAGGATCTACAGCTTATCCATTAGGAAGGGAAATGGGCAGACTGGGTGGGCCAAGTGTCCTTATCTGCCATCAAATTCTATGTAACCACTGGCGGCCCGAGGTCGTTCCTGAACCCAGGTCGCCAGCGGAGTGCAAGGTGTGGCGTCCAGTGCCTCAGCCCTCAACACCATTGGGCCAGCCACAGACTCCTACTTAATGTTTGAAAACAGCTACAGCAAGTTAGAAATAGCATGGAGCCAGTTAGGAGGAGAATAGGAGGTATGTTCCTTTGATCCTGCCTTATTTCTGATGCCTACTGTGGCCCTTTCTGCTCTGTGTGAGTGTGTGTGTGTGTGTGTGTGTGTGTAGTCTATATATCAACTATCTGTCTGTTTTCCCCCCACCTCCCAGTATATTTTGTGTGTTCTATATAGGAAGTACTATATTCTGTATAGCTAAATATCTTGTTAATGCCATACTTACAGTAATGGTAGCGAACTGGTGGAGTAGTGCAAGTCTATTTGCTGGAACTTGTTTTAGTCTGTGCTCCATCTCCCTCATTTTTTCTGTTCTTCCCCTGAGCTCTACCAGTTACAGTTTTTTTCTGGGTAGCTGTATGCACTAAGATCTGCCCCTAATAGTGGCCTTGTATGTATGCCTCCTATACATTGGTTCGGGTAACATCTAGTGTACTGTAAAATTGTTGAAAAATATATATGTATATGTGTAACCCCCCCATGGGGGTTCATCTGTTTTGTCTCCTGCTGCCCCGATTCCTGTTCCCCTGTTCTGTGTCCCCTCCACCTGGCCTGAGTCCAATGGTGCCCCTGGATCCTCCGTTTGGCCCCACCGACATGTTTCTTATCTAATAGGGGCCGGAGAAGCAACACCACAGAGCCACTGCATTTTGGCTGCACAAATGTGTGAGCCAGCAGTCCATGCATGCACAGTTGTGCATGATCATTTTCTTACCACTACTGCAGTAAAACAGAAGCCTCTCTGGTGGTCTTGGTCTCCAAGTTCACCTAATCAGGGGCAAGAGACACAGAGGAGGCACAGGAGAGGCCATGAAATGTGTTATTTAGAAAGTGCCAATGAATGTTTGGGGAAGCATCTTGAATATTAATGAGGCAGAATGAATATTAATGAGTAAGCCTGCCTGCTGCCTCGAGACAGTGTATTTCAGCAGCAGTGACAGACTGGGGACTGAGGTTAAACATTGAACTCTGCAGTGATTTTACAGGGCAAAGGGACTGCTAATAGACAGTGGGGCAATTAATAAATAAAGATTTTTACACTGGCTGCTCCAGGACTTTAATGTGGGACACAACATGAACTGCATATAAACTCTTTTTGTCAGCAGTGATGTTTGCAGCCTTTGACCATAGCACAGCCAATCTGAAAACCAGGATTTTGCCAAGGACTTGTGGGACTGTGTTAAGGAATTGTGGGGCGAAAAAGCAGGGACAATGCTTGGCACTCACTTGAAGGACCATTCAGGTCCGAAAGGGGCCTGATGAATATTCGTTTTTTCAAGGGACAATTGTTTCAGCCAATAGGGGGCTGTCTGGGGCTCCCAAAATCTAAGAGACATTTGGTTCTGGGTTCAATTCGGTGGGAGCCCTTCCTGAGGGAAGGGGGGGCTCTAGCTCCTTTGATAAAGAATGTGGCTGCAAGGCCAGAAAGTGGCAGGCCTGGGGTTAGCCAGCTACAGCCCCCAAGGGCCTGTGCTTATCTTTCCTCATTCAGAAAAATCTGCTTACTGAAGGGTGATTTGCAGCTGTAGCTTTGAGAGAGCTAGACTGATCTGCAACTTCGACTGTGAGAGAGCTGTAAGTACCTGCAAACTCAGCTATGAGTGAGCTATAAGGACCTGCATCCTCAGCGGTAAGAGCACTGATCTAAGATGTTCCTGAGTGAGGAAGCCTACTGTGAAGTTAAGATAGAGACCTACTTGGGGGCCCGAGTAGCCACTACTTCCGGGAGGTGTTCATTTCTGTCTGTTACCAAGCGTTGATTCAGGGCCAGAATAGGGTGAACGTCTGCATGTGAATAGCCGTTTGATGCTCCAGTTTTACAGAGATGGTATGGGAGTCTCCCTGGAGAAAGGAGCTCACCAGTGATTGCCTATGAGAAGTTTAATGTCTTGCTTGGGGCTGCAGAGCCATGCCAACCAAGAGGAATGGTTTGCCTGTGTTTCAGCTTTTGGAAGTTAAAGTATAAAATGTATTTGCTACAATGTGAGAAGCAACCAGTTTGGTTGTGAGACTTGCCTTAATCCCCACTGATTATCACCAGAAGTGAGAAGAGAGACCCTTTACAGTTCCAGTGAGCACCTGTGAGGTGAGAAAAGTATTGTTCAATAACATGGGATTGTGCAAGAAGGTGTGTGCCTTCAGTATAAGTGTGATTGTCTGAGAGATAAGATGCTCTGCAGCGATGCTTTTTTTAACTTTTTGTTTATAAAATTTTATGAAATACAGCAATTACTATATTTACATAAGATAATAAAAGCATTGAGAGACGTGCAGTCCCGAGAGTAAATGTACAGGCACATTATCAAATATTTATTTATTTATTAGCTTTTGATGACCGGGTAAGTGCATTAGGCAATATACCTGCCTATTTTCAGACACGACCCGGGAAGAGTACAAGATACAGTATAGGAAACAAACACTATACCATCTTAACACAGTGGTTTGTCCATTCACTGCCTCAGGACAGCCAGGAAATATGAAGGTGTAAAAGTCCAGCAAGATAATAATGTAGGAGAGTCCACTCTCACCTTATCAATTACTCAAGGTTATCAGCCACTATTTCTTGCCCACCCCCACCCCACCATAGAATTCCAACTATTTGGTGGAGGGCTGGAAAACCCATAAAAGTAACCATTAAGGAACCAAAAACAGATGTTCTGGACTCAGTTAAGTTCTATTACACTCCTACCTCTTGAGCACATACAAAATGGCTGGTAGGGAAACAGGACACTGTTAAGGATCTAAATTAAAGTTCACAAATTGAGTAGAGTGTGAACTCACTCCAATTCTGAACTGATCACATCATGAGTAAGGTAATTACACACATATTTATGCAAGGAATAATAACTAGAGCATAACTTAACATGGCTTAAAACATTTATCTAGCAACCATAAAGTACCAGTCTGATACAGGACTCCTGAAAGTTCATGAAAGTTAGATAGACTAAAGGACAGTATTAAGACAGCTATACAATCCGCCGGCTTCAGTCATTAGAATCTGATTTGAGATTACCCACTTCCGGTTGTACTTCCAAAGCAGGCTGAGCAGTAAGGAGCTTGGAAGCAAACGCTGCTGCTGTATCGGGATCCTCTGAAGATGAGCTGGGAATAGAAGTTGAGCTGCAATGCCATTTTCCAGCAAGGATTTCTTGGTAACTTGTAGGGCTTTTTTTCTGTTCTGCATCTGAGAGGAAATGTCAGGAAATAAAGCAATTTTGCTGCCCTCGCACACAATATCCCCACGTTCTCCGGAGGCCTGTAGCATGCGGATACAAGCCTCTGCACCGGAGAGAGTCACAATAGCTGTCGTAGGGAACGGGTTGCCTGCACCTCATGGTCTGGCTCTCATAAGGATGGTAAAGGCCTTGGTTACAGAAATACCAGCATCTTCTGGCAACAGCTTCAGGTCTGTGAAGATCAAACGGCTGACCGATGCAAGGATTTCAGCTCTGCCAGCCAGTCACGGAGGGAAGCCCACTATACAGACATTAGATTGTCTTAGTGCATTTTCGGGAGCTTCCACTTTAGTCTTTAGAAACTGCACATCCTGCACAAACACCGCATTTCTCTCCTGCTGGCATTTCATTTCAGAATTAAGCTCCATAATATGAGTGACATTTATTTGCACCTTAGTGTCAAGTTCAGTACATCTTGTTTCAATGGCAGCGAGCCTTCCATTCATTTCCTTTCTGTTGCTTGTATCTTTTGTAACATTGCCATGATTTTGGGATTCGGTGGGTCAGAGGCTCTCGTATCTGCTGATGCGGAGGGCTAATGCCCCGTACCTTTCGATCCAGCCATCGACGAGAGATAAGCCTCCATGTTCGATGCAGATTGCTTGTGGTCCTTTTTCTGGCCCATTTCGTGCTCCCCAGCCGATAACGCTCTCGGGAATACCTCCAAAGTCTGATATAGATCAGTGAGTTAGGTAAAATAAAGGTTTATAGCTTAGCCAGATCAGCAGTTCAGAAAAAAGCAGCCACCATGTTGGTTGCTCCACAATGCCTCCCCTGCAGTGAAGCTTAACTTAGTGTGCTTGAGTCTTATTGAGACTGTGTTTCCAGTGAAGAATCCAGAGACTTTGTCCTGTTATGAGAGAGCCATGGCTGCTATGCTGGCAGTGTGGCTGAAATTCCACTGTAGCCAAATGTGACTGAATCCCAGAGAGGGAAAGAGACTGCCATTTGAGGATCAGCTTGGGGAATCCGCCTGGTAGTGTCACCAGCTAGTTACTGCCCTTGTGTGTCTCCCTGAGAGGTCATGCCTAGACGTGGGGGTTGACGTGTGTCAGCCCAGGTCCCTGTGCTGGTCTGTTCTAGACTGTGTCTTTATCAGCAAAGATGCCCACTACTAGAAAAAGTTGAGAGACGTTGCTAGCCTGCAACACTGCAAGAGCCTACTGCAAGAAACAGGGGGCATGTTGTAAGCTCTTGCCACATCAACTCAGCCAAGTCAAGTTCCACTGACTGTGTCTACATCAAATTTACCATCTGCAAGTCTTGGGCTGTATCTGCAAGAGACTATCTGCTTAACCAGGAGTAAAGCAAAACATTGCTCTGCTTTTGGGGGGGGTTGTAAATAATTTGAGTGTTTGCCAAGTTCATCAGTGAAATATTGTTGCTGCTAAAGTTCTGGGTTTATCTGCCCAGTTACAGCATCAGGTACTGCCAAGGGTTAATGCAACAATGACAAAAGTTTAAATGCTAACTTAAATTAAGTGCACTAATGCCAGCCAACCAATTGCACCACTTCCAGACCTGCAACGTTTAGTACTGAGTACCAGGGATCGATATGTAGGGCTCTTATCTGCACTGGGGACTGGTATCAATTGGGTATGTGTAATCCTAAAGCCTAAGCCATTAGATAGTTAGAGATGTTAACCTAATCCATCAGAGGGTTGGTGGGTGGCATGCACGGAAAAATGGTGTTAAATTTAAAAGTAAAGAAGTTGTTTGATATTGTCCAATAACAAATGCAAGTTCCAGATGTTACTTAACCTCTACGTCAAATTTTCCATTTCTAACCCTTCCCCTTTTATAAATAAATTGTTGGTTAACCGTTTTTACAAAATTGTGTTGTGAGCATATTATTTGTACCCCATGTGAGCATATTATCAATAATTGCAAGTTACTGAAATAGTGGGTTTTGTTTAATGTAAATCCAGGTGTGGGGTGACTGCACGAAAAGGTGGGTAGGTACAGCATCTCAGGAGGTTGCACCACTAAAATATTCAGACCCACCTATAATTTTACTCTGGGTGGAGGCACTGAGCTAATTGTTTATATCTTTGGGAAAGAACCCTAACTACATCAGAAATAGGACCCAGGCCCCTCAACCTTGGTTAGGCTTACAATGCAAGGTTAGTAGCTCGCTGGTACATGGCGTCTGGATTACATATGTCTGTTTCATTTTTGAACTATTCTTTACATTTGTTGTCTTGCAAGACTGACTGAGAGGTTGAGGCACCATCTAAAAGTGTTGTTGAATGAAATAAGATCTAGCAGGACCAGAATGTCTAGGATGTGGTCTGATATTTTAATGTTGTGTATGCTGATATCCTTCACTGAATGGGTGATACATTTTTCTAATAATTTCACAGATTACTTGTTTTTCACATTTGTCCTGATGCTACATACTTTCGCCCTCTTGTATTTAGACAATTGTGACTATCATAACTGGTTTACATTGGCACCTATTTTGTATCTTATCTGTATTGCTTCCTTGGTAGTAAATACGGTATGTAAGCAATAAGACACAACAGGGTGTGTATGGAACATATTTTACCACACGGCTAGGGGCGTAATAAGGCACGAGGCCCCTGGCCAAGTGCCTTTAGCCACTGACGTGTGGTAAAATATGTTCCATGCACACCGTGGAGTGTCTTATTGCGCTTATAAAATAGACTATTTTTTTGTGTTCTTGTCGCAGTCGGAAAAATCATGTTTTATGTAGAATAAACACATCTGACTGTGAGATTTTATGATAAAATAGTCCTTACGCCAACATTATAATGACGTCATAGTACATGTGCTGTAGAAACTTTGTTCTTTTGTGGCATTGGTAGTACTGGTCTACTACACCCCTGTATTGCTCTGTTTTTTTTTTTTTTTTTTTTTGTTGCTGAGACAGACAGTGGCGAGAGAGAATTTTGTTTTTATTGATTAAACACAAGTGGAGCGGGGAGAACTGAAATTAGGACCCGGAGCAGGCGGGGATGGAAGCAGAAATGAGGGAAGCTGGCAAGATTTATTTTTCTTATTAATTTAAGCTGCAACCAATGGCAGCACAAGTGGAGCGGGAAGAACTTAAGTCAGGACTCAGAGCGGGTGAGGATGGCAGCACAAGCGAGCAAGATTTTATTTTACTATTAATTTGAACTGCAACCGATGGCAGCACAAGTGGAGCAGGGGGGGAAATGAAGTCAGGACTCGGAGTGGGCAGGGATGGTTGCACAAGCAAAGCGGGCAGGATATTTTTTTTACCTTAATTATTAAACTGCAATCAATGGCAGTACAAATGGAGCAGGGAGAACTGCAAGAGGGAACAAGTGAAGCAAGGAGAACAAATCCAACACAAAAAAATAAAACAGCTGTTTGTTTAAACTGACAGTGGAACAGGCAGCATGATAGGAACAGTGGGAGCAGACGGGACATTCAGATATGAGTAAACCTGTGATATAAATAATTTTGCTGGAAGGATTTTGTCGCTCAGAAAATAAAAAAAATGGCAGTGTATGAAAACCTCAATGCTCTAATGGCAAAATGATTGTTTGGTACTGCAGTCCCACTTTTAGGGACTTGTTATTACCCACGCATGAAACAGATTTCATGCATGATGAGGTAGCATTTTGATTGGCTGATAGAGCCTATCCGGTTTATAAATTTTTATATTGTCATGTTTGTTGATGTGCATTAATGCACTTATATTGATTGCTGTATTTATCTTTGCATGATTCACAAATTGGGTTAAAGAAATTTGGTGGGTGAGGGGCAAAGATGATGGGGTGGAGGGCGGGACACTCCGTATATCCTTGGCCCTACTACTTTTCAGAACCTTCTGGCACCACTGCTGACCACTGATATCCTGGGTGACGTGGATGGGGGTGCATAACTGGGGCGATCTTTATAGATCTCACTAAAGCATTTGATCTAGCTAACCATGGTCTCCTGCTAGAAAAACTCAGGAGATTTGATCTGGATAGTCTGTCCTGCTGGTGGTTCATTTGTTACCTGACTGACAGGTCCCAGAAAGTGAAATGTAAAAGGCACTCAATCCTCACTACGACTTATAACTAACGGAGTCCCTCAGGAGTCCATATTAGGCCAGTTGATCTTTTCATAAATGATTTACCTGCTCATTATGGAGGGGCACACATTCATTTTATGCTGATGATGCAGTACTATATAGGAGCTGTAGTAATGACCCCCTCATTAATTGCCTTCTTGCTGAAGACTTCCAGTTACTTGAAAGATGGTTCCTGTCCAATGAACTCATTCTTAATGCCAAAAAGACAAAAGCTCTATTGTCTGGCCCAAACATGTATGTAGACAGGCAACATCTGCTAGATCTGTTCACCTTAGGTGGTAACCGCATTGAGGTGGTTGAGGCAAAAAATACCTAGGGGTATACCTGGACCAAGAAGTCTCCTTCAGAGCCCATATTGATTATGTTTTCAAATCTATGCACCAAAAAATTGGCCTGTTATGCCAACTAGGTAACAATCTAACCAAGGAATCTCAGCTGGTCATTGCCAGAAGCATGCCCCCCTCTTACAGTATGGAGCCCCAACTCCTAACTCCCTGAGAAGTATTGAGCTTAAGAAACTTAAAGTTCTGTATAATAAGACTAGCCAATTTACATTAGGCGCCCCACCAAGGATGCACCATTGCAATATCTTCCTCTGCTTGAACTGGCTATCCTTGGATGCTAGACTGGAATATCCTCTTTTCTGCTTCACATACAAGATCTTAAAAGATCCTACTCCTCCATGCCTCTAAGGCTCCCACGGTCCTGAACTCACGCCGGTGGCTGGTTCTTTTGGAGATCACCCCCCAAATGCAAACTAAACAATAGTATCTACATGGAACTAGGCTGCAGCAACAGCCAGATTTACTGACAGCCTATGTTTTTAGCACCTGTGCGGTGGAGGCTCCATTTGTTTTTCGTTCTGGTGTGCTTGGGTTCTGATCAGCTGCCGAGTTATACGTATATGCCTCTCTTATTATTAGATGTTGTCATTCGGCTACCTCATTGAACCTTCTTATACCTTCTACAGTATATCTCAATTCTCAAGGTTTGTACTCTCCTTCCCTCGCTCGCTATTAACTATATGCCTGAGGGGTCCCTGTGGGTGTGCTGCCCCCTGTTGTTGTGATCCTTATTCACATGCAGTACCACATATGAACTTCCACCTAATATTACTCTGCTCCACTAAGTTTTAACAAGGAGCACAATCTGTGACTACTGCTGCTGTATGCTCCATGTGACCAACTTGCCTCAGCCTTTACATTGATATTTTAGATACTTAGTTTTCAGAGAGGGCAATACAGTAGTCTTCATTTATATGCTGTACCTTACCATTGCTTTGCTACATTTGCAGCTGTTATCCTTTGTTCCTACAGGCTTGACCATGTAGAAAGACATTGCTTTTGTCCTTCCCCTCTTAGGATGGAGCTTATACTTTAGGCCATTTTTTGGTCTTCTGACAACAGACTGGGATGGGGTACAGGAGAAGCAGAGCATTTCATTTTTTTCTAGTGATTAACCTCTATGTTTAACATGGGTCTTGACCAGGGTATTGCCAGTAGGGCGAATTGGCCACCTTGCCCTCCCTCCTGTATGTGCAGAGCCTTTATTGCCATTATAAAGGTGCCTCTCAACCAATACTGCCTCTACATTTTATGGAGTGTGAATGCTTTGCTCCACCCAGGATAGCTGTATTCCAGTTTAACTGATCTTACTGGACTGTGACGTCCTACCTCTCCTTACTTCCTCCCCCACACTCCTTTTCTCTTCTCCTACCAATATAACCCCATCTTTACCCAATGTGCCCAGGAGCTGCTGTTCCTTGGAGGCCGACGCTTTTCTTCATTATCTCCCTGCTATCAAGGGTGATGGTAAATACTTCCCTTTGGTGGCCCAGAATTCTTCTCTGTTAAGAACTCCTACCTTGGAAGCCCAGGGCTTGTACTGCCCATTGTACATAGTTACTGGCATGTTTGTTATATACTGTTTAGGTCTGGTTTGTGTTTGTTCAAGGTGTACAAACTGATACTGGGAGAAGCAGGATGCGAACCCATCGAAGGCAAGTCATCCCCTACCTTGGAAACCCAGGGCCATACTAATCGTCTATACATTGCTTTGGTTACTGATCATTCTATCACTGCTCTAACTGGTTTAAACATTAGAGAGATATATAAATGTGTACTAAGTGATGCAGTGTGTGAACCCAGCGGAGGCAGATCCTCTGTGAATATCCAGCTTGAGGATGGGGAATGAACCATTTGGTCCTTTTAAAATAGGCAAACATTTCAGTCGGGTATTTTATTCATTTTCACCAGGATGGGTAGTCCAAAAACAAAATTATAAGTCTAATTAATTATTCATTAACTAAACTAGCTCACTGATTGGCTGCCTTGATAGTCTGAATTTTTTTAGAAATGCCCAGCACGGCAGCCACTCAGCTGATCACCTGCTCTACTGACAGCAGTGGTGGCAAAATAAATCAAGTGTTGAGGATCAGTCAGAAACGCGAGGTAGTGGCGACCGTGACATAAAAAAAATCCTCAGCATTATTAATTATATATAGTTTCAGGTTAGGCAGTCTAAACCCCTGCATGATACCATCCCGACTTCCATAAGCCATGTTACCACAAACAGGTGGCAGCACGCGTCAGTGTGACCTCGTGGCGCAAACAAAAACAAAAAGGAAACTAAATTAAAAAAACAACTGGAAAAATATGTTATTACTGCGATTAAATTTGTAATCACAATAATGACCTCACAGCCATTCATTTCCTGGGGATTAACAACTGACCAGTGGGGGTTGACTGGCTCATCAGTCAGTATTGCTTAAATACAATCCATAAATATAAACAGACTTAATAATTCTATTAAAAGGACCAACATTTTCTCAATTATAATAAGCATTTATCAAATCCAAATGTTCACCACTGGTATAGAAGCCCTGGGGTACTACATGTATTGTAGTCTACTGTGTGGGTTCTGGGTTGTGTATTACCAAAGTTAGTAGCCTGCATTTGTAAATTTGAACACAGGCTCATAACTTTCCCTGGCTGGGAGGCGATGTCACTGGAAGCACCTTTCTAGCCTTGCCATCCAAACAAGCGCTCTGAGTCCATGCATCGTACTGTCACTGGGCCAACAGGTGGCGTCAGTAATATATATATTTTTTATATGGCCCATACCTGTTTTGCAGGTGTTTTATTATTCTTTTTCTGACTTTTTCTGCTTCTTGGTCCCCATCCCCCATGCCTTGCTTCAATATTTGCATGTTCTGCAGCTGCACCCTTCTGCCAGCTGGGTGGGCAGACAAGTAGCTGCCTTTATACTCAATGCCAGTGCTGTTCTGTGGTTGACCAGCAGGGGTACACAAATGCTAAGTGTCCAAAGCCTCCGTCTCTGTGGAAGCCAAGCTCCTCAACTCTGTGATAAGTCCAACACCCATCCAAATCCAGAAAATAATTCTAGGGTAAGCACATGAACCCCAGCCTCCCAGGTGTGCACAGGGTAAAATAGTATCATATTATAAAATGGGTAAGAAAATTGACATCTGTGATTGGCCAGATGTGATCACAAGACCATGCGTTATTCCAACACAACACACAGGTCAGAGTTACTTATCTTTCTGAACCTCAGAGGTACCATTTTATATCACAATAAGGCACTCCAGGTAGTGCACAATTGTAGGATAACTGCTTTTCTCGGGTGCATAAGGCATTCGGCATTGCCTCGTGTCTCACTCCTAAGGTGTGCTGTTATCCCACAATAACACACACCCTGTCATGCCTTATTTCATAAGCAATCTGAAAATGAAAGAGACTTTGGGTCCAACTTGTCTGCCCCTTCTGCAGCACGGCAGTGGCAATACCGAGTATGGCCATGCAGCCAAGCTTATCAGCCAGAATGTTACCCTGCTCACACTGTTAACCCTCAGTGCCATCCTCCTTTAGGAATCTGTTTAATCCTGCTTTGAAAACCTGAACAGTGCTAGTTCTTACAACCTCACTGAGTAAGCTAATCTACACGTTAACCACTCTCTGCATTAAGTACTGCTTTCTAATGTTTTCCATTATTCTGCCCACACTCAGTTTGAGGGCATACCCTCTGGTTCTGCTTGCACTCACCAGCTCAAACATTTGCATATATGCCATCCTGTCTATACTTTGAAAGCCATGATCATGTCCCTTCTCAGTCTTTTCTTTTCTAGGGTAAATAATTTGAGTATGCTCAATCCCTACTTGTAGCTTTTGCCTCATACACCACTAATCAGCCTTGTGGCCCTGTGCTGAAGAATCCTTTCAAGCTCGTTATTGCCCTTTCTGTGCTGCGAAGACCAGACCTGGACACAATACTCCAGGCACAGGCAAACCAAGGCCCTGTACAGAGGGAGGATCATCTCCCTTTTCCTGCTCCTTTAACCCCCTCAGAATATGCAACTCTCTTGACCTGCTCCTTTAACCCCCTCAGAATATGTAAGTAATAAGCCACGATAGTGTGTGGATTATAGGATTTTAATGCATACCCCAGGAGTTTAGTACAGCATGAGACCGAAGGCCAAGTGTCCTTACACCCCTGTGAACTGCATTAAAATCCTATGATACACACCCTGAAGAGGCTTATTACTACATTTATATAATAGCTCTAAATAGCTTTTGTTTGTGGGGGCTGAGATTCGTCAACTGCCCACGTATTTACAGAGATTTAATGCACAGTCAGGTGCTGTCAGCCAAAGAAATTTGTATATTTTTTCTTGCCATTTTATAAATCCCAGTATAGCATTTGCTTTCTTGACTGTAGCAACACATAGGCTGTCTGGTTTTGGCTTACAGTTCACAATTATGTCAGTATCTTTTTCCTGAGTTGTGCTGCCAACTGTTGAACCACACAGGGAGTGTTTGTGCAACCCGGGTTCCTCTCCTCCGTGTAGTAGCATGCTTTTCCCCACATTCTAGCTAAGCCTCCATCTCTCATCCCACCCCCCTATGTGTGCCTATCCACCTGCAGTGCACCCTGTTCTTCTGAGGTGCCACTCTTCTTAACAATTTAGTTTCATCAGAAAACTTTGGCAGCCTGCTGCTGACCCCCTTATCCAGGTCATTAATAAATACATTAAAAGGCAACTGACCCCTAAAAATGTTATATTCCTCTTTATAGTTGAATTCTATTTATCTCCTGGCAGGGTGGGGATGTACACCTTAGTCAGTCCCTGGATCCCTTGCCCCCCCCACCCCCAGCACTTCCTCTGCTGCCTGTCCAAGAGGACCAAGACTTCTCCCTCAGGGAGAGACTGAGATCACCCTTGAGCTCCAGCTGAGACTTACACATATTTGTTTCGATGCTGTGGAGGGACAGTGGATCCTGGGATTCATGCGGCACCAGCTGGAGGGTTTTCTACTTGAAAGATGCCCCCGAAACATGGATGTGCAGTGATGCCAGCATGTGGGCATATGTACTCCCACGCATGCCTCACAGACATCTGCTGCTGCCTCACTCCTAGTGAGTGGTCCTGGCTTGGTGTACACCCAGCCACCACTGGGTGTCACTCAAATGCCAGGCACTAATGACCATTCTTCCCAGTGGTAGAGAGCTGTCTATGGAATGCTCATTCAGCCTCCCTCTGTTAAGCTGTCTGACACTCTGGGCTCGTTCCTGAATGCAGTTCATCAGCATTGCAAGCAGTAACACTACTGCTGCGCCGAAGGACCAGCCACACAGTTTTTGTTTTGGTACTGAGGGAGGGTTATGCCAACTCTGTAGTGTACACCAAATCAGTACTGAGATGCAAGTGTCATCTGGTGCAGAAAGGGAAGGTTGCAGCATACAAGAACAAGAGCCAGTCTAACACAGTTGTTGTTTTTTTAGCTTGAATGGTCAGCGCTGCTGCTTCTGAAATCAAGGAAGTAAGGATCTATCCCAGGGTCCAGCACTGAACTGTGTAAGCCTGTAATAAAGTTTAAACAAGCTGTCCCCCCATGAAGCTGAGTAGAGGACATTACAAGCACTCCTCCCATTCCTATCTCAGAGTTTTAAAATGTATCCTAGTCCTGTATCCAGTAATATGCTACAGCATTCCATTTTCAATGTTCGCATAACTTTTTTTTTTATTAATAAGGTATTTCTTCCTCTAGCAGCCATCCCTTGCTCTTGGTTGCCCATCCCCGTCACCAACCATCGCAGGGACTTACCTGGGGGGGATGAGATCCCCATGGATATTTCTTTCTCCTTGACAGGGTTGGGGAGGGAAGGTCATCCTTCCTACCTGAAGCATAATACAGATACCTCCCCAGGGCCCTGTAGGGTGGTGCAGGGGCTGTGGAGACCAAAGAATCATACTGCACCTGATGCATTCCAGCTTTCTTCCTGGCCAGGCAGCATGCAAGGATGCAGCTAGAAACATAGAAACATAGATTTTGACAGCAGATAAGGACCGCTTGGCCCACCCAGTCTGCCCATTTCCCTACCTAATGGATAAGCTGCAGATCCTAGTTAACCAGCAGCCTACTTCTTCCAACCCCCACCCCCTAGAATTGCCTTATGACTGTGCCATGCATGCTTGAATTCCACCACTGTTTTTGACTCCCACAACCTCCTCCGGAAGCCGGTTCCATGCATCCACAACCCTCTCGTGAAAAAATACTTCCTTAAATTACCTCTGAGCCGCCCCTCTATCTTCAAATTGTGCCCTTGTTCTTGCACACCTCTTTTTTTGAAAGATGCTACCCTCTTGGACTTTGTTGATTCCCTTGAGGTACTTGAAAGTTTCTATCATGTCCCCCCTCTCCCTCCTTTCCTCGAGGCTATACATATTAAGCTCCTTAAGTCTCTCTTCATATGTCTTCCAGTGCAGACCCTGCACCATTTTAGTTGCCCTCCTCTGGACAGCTTCCATCCTGTCTATCTCTTTGCGGAGATTGGGTCTCCAGAACTGCATGCAGTACTCCAGATGGGGTCTCACCAACTGTCTGTACACAGGGATAATAACTTCCTGTTTTCTACTGGTGATGCCTCTCCCTATGCATCCCAGTATCCCCCCAGCCCTCCTTGCTGCCCTCTCACATTGCTTACCCACCTTTAGGTCATCTGATATGACTACCCCAGGTCCCTTTCCATTTTTGTTGTTATTAGTATCTCACCCCCCATTGTGTACTCTTCCCTGGGTTTTGTTTCCCAGGTGCATTACCTGCACTCTTAGCATTGAATCTAAGCTGCCATACATTTGACCATTCCTCTAACCTCGCCAAGTCCCTTCTCATCCTTTCCACCCCACCTTGTGCATCAACTCTGTTGCAGATCTTTGTGTCATCTGCAAGGGACATACTTTCCTTCCAGTCCCTCTGCAATGTAGCTTATAAAGACATTGAAGAGGACTGGTCCTAATCTGAACCCTGCGGTACCCCACTAGTAACCCCCTTTCTTCAGAGTGGACTCCATTTACTATTACTCTCTGTGTCCTATTCTCCAGCCAATTCTTTTACCCAGGCTGTCATCTTGGGACCCACCCCAGGCTGGCTAACTTGTATATTAATCTTTGTGTGGGACTGTGTCAAATACCTTGCTAAAGTCTAGGTAGGCCATGTCCACAGCCCTCCCTGATCTACTACTTTGATCACCCAGTCAAAGAAATCTATCAGATTTGTCTGGCATGACCTTCCTGCTGTGAATCCATGCTGCCTTGGGTCCTGTGCCCTCTGGCCTCTAGATACTCAACAATTCTTTCCTTCAGAAGTGATTCCATCATTTTCCCTACCACTAAGGTTAAACTAACAGGTCTGTAGTTTCCTGCTTCTGCCTTGCTCCCACGTTTGTGAAGGAGAATCACATCTGCCCTCCTCCAGTCCTCGGGTACCACCCCATCCTCCCATGATTTGTTAAAGAGGGTAGTCAGTGGTGTCACTAGTTCTACTCTTAGTTCTTTTAGAATTCTGGGATGAATCCCATCAGGTCTCATTGCTTTGTCCACCTTCAGTTTCAAGAGTTCTTTCAGAACCCTTTCTTCTGTAAATGGGCTGGTATCAACTTCTGTATCCAGAGTGTTTCTACTGTTTGTTTTAGGTACCTCCCCTCTTCCTTTGAAAATACTGAGCAAAAATATTTGTTTAGTATCTCTGCCTTTTCACAGTCACCTCTGCCCACCCTCCTCCCTTTATTAAGCCTCACTAATCCTCCCTTGGTCTTCCTTCGCCCCTGATGTACCTATAAAGGTTTTATCTCCTTCTTAACTGAGTTGGCTATCTTTTCCTCAGTTTGGGCCTTTGCTGTTCTGACTGCCTTCCCAGCTTCCTTTTGCTTTAACTGATACAGTTCTCTGTCCTGCTCCTTCTGTGATGCCTTGTACTTCCTGAGTGCTTTCTTTTTCTCTTGAACCTTCACTGCCACTTCCTTTGAGAACCATAGTGGTTTCTTACATTGTTTCATTTTGTTTATTTGCTTCACACAAAGGCTTGTTACCTCTGTGATGGCAGTTTTTATTATTCCCCATTGTTCTTCCACCCCTCCTTCCTGCCCATTTGCTAGTGCATTCCTTAGGCACTCACCCATTTTGGCAAAGTCAGCCCTCCTAAAGTCCAGTACTTTTGCCTTTGTATGGCTTGACTCTATTGCTGTGTTTATTGTGAACCATACTGTTCGATGGTCGCTAGTTCCCAGATGGCTACCCACTTCTACATCTGTGATCCTCTCTTCATCTCCATTTGAGAGAACCAGGTCTAAGATTGCTCCCTCTTGAGTGGGCTCTAATACTAGTTGTCTAAGGCATGCCCCCTGTAGGGCATCTAGAATAACCCCACTCTTCGAAGTGGCTGCTGCAACTGCACTCCAGTTAACATCTGGCATATTCAGATCACCCATCAGCAATATCTCCCCTTTTTCTGCCATTCTAAGTATTCTTTCTATCATTTCCTTGTCCATTTCCTCCCCCTGAGAAGAGGGTCTGTATACAACCCCTGTGCGGATTGTGGTGCCATTGCCGGTCTCCAAATTTACCCACAGTGCTTCTTCTCCTCCCTGTTTTCCCTTTTGTTCTGTTGCTTTGATTCCTTCCCTTATGTAAAGAGCTACTCCTCCTCCTCTTTTACCCTCCCTGTCCCTCCTGTAGATAGTGTATCCTGGTATGTTTACGTCCCAGTCATGGTTTTGTGTGTACCATGTTTCTGTGACTGCCACGATATCCAGATGTTCCTCCTCCATCAAGGCCACTAATTCAGGAAGCTTGTTACTCAGACTACGGGCATCGGTATTTATTGCTCTCAATTTTTTGATGGCTTTACCTTCTTTTGCAGCATCCCCCACTGACCTTTCTACCTCAGTCTTTTTCTTATTTAGTACCCTGTTTTGTAGGGAGAGGCTGGGATTTTCCTGCTGCTTATCAGTGCCTCCCCCCTTGACTAGTTTAAAAGCTTGCTAATGGAGCATTTAAACCGATTGCTCAAAAGACTTGTTCCCTTCCTGGACAGATGCAGACCATCCTGCCAGTATAGGCTGGTGTCCTTCCAGGTGGAACCCCAGTCCCCAATGAAGCCAAACCCCTGTGTGTGCATGTAGATGCACATGCACTATGAACCTGCCAGCAGTCAGCCACTTCTGAGTCACAGCTGCTGACCTGCTACCACACCTCCACCCAGTGGCAGTACTAGAGCAGCGTGTCACATTTCCCCTCCCCACCACATTCACACTAGTGCAAGTCGAACATTTTGCTATGTACAGGGTTTTGAGAGATGTGTCACGGTGGTCCAATGCAGGACACTCTACAAGGGGCTTGACCAATAATCAGTAATTATGAATTATGGGGGGATCACACTGGGGGTGGAGGGGTTTCAATAAGGGTAGCTGTAGACATCGGAATAGTGCATGGAATGGGGGCACCATGGAGTGAGGGTGGCAGGCACAGGGAGGATAGTGGGGTGCAATGATTGTGGGGTGGCTGTTTGGATAAACATACTATAGAAACTGGGGGGTTGTCCAATTTGGTGGAGGTTGAGCAGACTGGAAGAGGAGGTACAGGGGCTCTGGAGGGAGCTGGAGAGGGTGAGGGGGGCTGGGGAAGGAGGGACCCCGGAGAGGAGTAGCTGGGAGAAGCAGAGGAGGAACAGCAGGGCTAAATCCCATGAGGATGTAGGAAGGGGGAATGGGATTAAGCAGAGCAGAATGGCAGTAAGTGGATGGAAGGCTCAGGGCAGGGGGAAGGAGGAGATGGGCACCACTGTGGGGGTAGCAAGTAATAGGTGTTCAGTGTTGGCATCGGAGATGGTAGTGAAGGTGTCGGAGATTGGAGGGAGGGGGAAGGAGAAGGGTAGTGAAGGCCCAGGAGTCAGACTGGTAAGAAAAGAAGGGGGGGGAGGAGAAGAGCAGGGTAGAGGGAGAGGGAGAGGCGGAAATCGGAGGGGAGGTTGTAGGAGTCACAAATGGTGCAGATAGAGGTAATAAGGGGCAGAGCAGTGTGGACTCTGGAAATGTGGACAGGGAAACAAGAGGAGGGGGTATGGGACAAGAAGAAGGGGGTACTAGTGCTGGGGGATTCTATACTGAAAGGGGTCAGATGGGGCAGAAGAGGAGAAAGGAACAATCGTATCTGGGTTAAAGCTATTCCTGGGTTGACTGCGGGAAAGGTGGAGCAGGCACTTCTCACGTGCACATGGAAGAGGAGGAAGAAACCTCACATAGTGATGCACGTGGGTACAAACAACTTGGCAGGGGAGACTGTAGAGGCGGTAAAGGGGAGGTTCGAGGATTCAAGTAGGCAGTGTGAGGAGGTGGAAGGGTCGGTGGCATTCTGAGGTACTCCCGGTACCATGTGCAAGTACAGTGAGGAAAAAAAGGATAGAGGAGTTCAAGAAGTGGCTGAAAGATTGGTGCCACATGAGGGAGTATGGATTAGTGTCAGACTGGGGCAGGACCTGGGGCAATAGTGACCTGTATGCAGGGGACAGGTTAAATTTGAGCAGGGAGGGGAAGGGAGTACTAAAAAGTGGAATAGAGAGGTATATATCAACAAAGGTGGATTTAAACTGGGGTGGTGGTGAGGGGACTGCTGATAGGAAAAGGGTCTTGAAAGGAGAGCCTAGTGAGCTCACCCCCCCCAGTTGTGGGTAAAGGCAGTGGTGAAGCAGCACAGGGATGAAGCAGGCAGGGTCACCAGGTTGGAGTGCAAAACACGCTGTCCCCCTGTGATAACGTTGAGGGTAAGGGAGGGACCATGGGAGGGCAGACCAAGGAGCCGATGGGTTGGGGATGGATGGGAACAGTTGGAAGATGGTCTCCCTAAATGCGAGGAGCCTGGGTAATAAAACAGCAGAGCTTCAGGCATTTCTTTCAGAGGGGAGTGTGGACGTCACTGCAGTGACTGAGACATGGGCCACCCAGTACCATGATTGGGATCTGGCAATCCCGGGGTATAAAATTTACAGGAAAGACCATGGGGGTTGGGAGAGGGTGTGGGGTAGCACTCTATGTGAGGGAAGGGATCAGATGTATGAGGGACGAAGGGGAGGAAGGGTGGACAGAGGCACTATGGATGCAGCTTCTGGAATCCAAGGGTAGAAAGCTGAGGCTGGAGGTGGCATACAGACCACCAACCCAATCAGTGGAACTGGACAGGGAGTTAACGGAGCAAATAAGGAGGGTGTGTAGAAAGGGAAGTGCAGTGATTGTGAGGGATTTCAATCTGCCGGGTGTAGATTGAAGCATCCCTGCCACCTCCAGTGCCAGGGAGCATGTGTTCCTGGATGCAATCCAGGATGGTCTCTGACACAGCTGGTCAGTGGGCCAACATGACTAGGTAACACACTGGACTTGGTGCTGTCAAATGAGGAGGCAGTGAGGGAAATAAGGGTGGAAGACCCACTAGCTGGTAGTGACCACCAAACAGTGTGGCTCACTCTCAAGTTGGGCAGGGAGTCTGGAGGCACAGTAACAAAGGTGGTGGATTTTAGGAGTGCAGACTTTGGGAGGATGAGAAAAATACTGCAAGGGAGACTTCAGGGTATTAGGCCAGAGATGGATGCACAGCAAAAGTGGGAAATTATTAAAACTGGGCTAACAGAGGCTTTAGAAGCTTGCACCAGGACTAGAAGCAAGAAGTGCAGAGTCAGGAAACCAAGCTGGCTGAACAGAGAAGTGTTGGAGGGGGGTGAGGATGAAGAGAGTTGCATACCAGAAGTTCAGGAGAATGAGGAAGGAAGAGGACAGGGAGGCTTATGTGAGTTGGTCCAAGGAGGTGACCAAGCGAGTGAGAGTAGCCAAGCCTCCAGGGAGCTAAGGTTAGCACAGGGCATCAAAGAAGGGGAGAAGGACTTTTTTAGATATGTCAGGGAAAAGAGGAAGTGCAGAGACCATATAGTGAAGATAAAATGGGGAGGGGAGAGGGTGGAAAAAGGAGAGGAGCAAGCGTCAGCACTAATGCAGTTGCCCCTAAGGGACAACCTAAATTGTTAGGGAGATCCCAAAGGAAAGGGGCACGGGGGTGGGATGGGAGGGAAGGCTAGGCAAGACAAAGATAGGTCAGATCAGGGGCGGAGGAGGTTAGGAGGAAAGGAAGGGAGGGGAGGGAAGGCTCGGGTAAGGAGGGGGAGGGGTTGTGATGTTATACCTTGATATGACTAATATGACTAGGCAGGTAGGCCAGGTGAGGATTGGCCAGAAAGAGAAAGGGAGGGGGTCTTGGGGGTATTTAGGAGCCAGCAGAGGAAGGGGTCTCCCTCTTTTGTTGGGTTTTTGAAGATTAACAGAACTCAGCACTTCAACTGGTAAGGGACCATAGAAGGTAAGGTAGGCTGGGAGTAGTGGGCCGGCTGCATGGCAGGGACGGTGTTGGGCAGGGGAGGCCTAACAGGGCCTGCAGGGGGGCTGGCAAAAAAGTAGGCAGAAAAACATAAAACGATGGCTGTTTGTCTTTTATTTGATCAAAAATGCACTGTATCATCCCTCATCAGGTGAGATTATGGTATGGTGCGGGGGAGAGTGGTGCTTCCACCATGCTAGAACAGGGAGGACCAGAGGGTCTCCTAGATAGGTAGATTTTGTGGTGCAGTGTGATAACATATGCATTTAGTACAAAAATTTATAGGAGCAAATTTCACAAGGGGTATAATTTAAAGAAGGCACATACTAGCTCGGCGGCTGGCCTCTGTACTGTCTTTCCATTCCAGTCTGTCTGCATCCACCAGGCTAATGATCCCTTGAGGGGAGCAAAGGGCAAGTTTCCCAACTAGTGTGTTCACCGGGGACTTCGAGAGGCGAGGAGCAGGCAACAAGTGTAGTGCAATCCTGGTCGGTGAAGAGCCGAAGGTAGGAGCTAGGGAGGCCCCTGCGGATCCAGTGTGTGGGTTAAAAAAGGACCGGGGAGCAGTTTAGGAGGTCACACCAGATGTAATAGAGGGAGGTGCCTGCAAGCCGCATATAGGCGAGGCAATAGAGGATCGCCGGTAGCGCGGCGTCTCATGGGTAAAGAAAATCCAGGCCATAAGGGGACGGTGGGATCAGGGGTCCCCCACAGACAAAGAAAAAAAAGGTGCCACCCTGAACTAGGCTGCGGAGCCATGCGTTTCATTTGGTAGAGTGGGTGGGGGTATCTCCCGTTGTTTGGGGCGGTTGCGGGAGGATGGGTGGTTCCTGAAGGGAACCACGGCAAGGAAGGAGTCCCGCGAGGCAGAGGCACACCCGGCAGGGCCGAAGGAACATGCTGGAGCAGCACAGAGGGGGTACGCTCCAGGCAGTAGGCCCGAGGAGCAGCAAAGATGCCCAATGCGCATGCGCGACCAGGGGGATGACAAGTCCAAGGAGCCAGCTTTTAAGCAGGTGATCCGAACAGCTCCCCTCTCACAAAAAGGGGATAGAGTAAGGAATTTGGTGGCTGTAGAGATGAGCCACATTTTCAGATCGAACTGGGAGTTTTTCTATCTATGCCCAAGCAGGGGTGCGGACTGACTGGGTAGGCCATAGGCTGCAGCATGGATGTTGTGAAGGCAGAGGGCCGCGCATGCATGGAACGCAGTCGGGCATGGCGCATGCGTGGCTGGGAGGAGGGGCAAAATCCCAGAAGAGCAGCCAATTCAGTGGCTGAGCTAAGCAGCCCCCATACAGAATGGGGGATAGACAAAAGGTTTTCTTTCTGGTGCTGGCATTTTAGCCTAGAGAACTAGGCAGACTCTGTGTGTGATGATGTGGAAAGTAGTACTGGGTTTGATTCCTGCAGTGGCATTGTTGCAACAGAACATTACAAATGTGATTAAAGGGTAAGTTTCAGCGTAGGCAATGGTAATTATAAATGCATCTATAGATTACTTATCTCTTTCTCTCTCACCCGTTCTCTATCTATATCTATAGATAAAATGTTCAATTTGAGAATTTTGTGGGAAAGGTCAGTGAGCCAGGGTAGGGAGCAGCAAACAAAAAAAAAAAAAATCTAAGGGGGGATTGGGGCATTCCAGCTAGGAAGGCGACGGAGACTGGCCAAAAGATGTGAGGCAGTCACCGGAAGAGGGGACCAAAAAGGGGGTGTAAGGTCTGCAGAGAGCTCACAAAAACTGTAGGGGGCATATATTGGGTGATTTCAATGTGGGACAAGGGATAACTTTGTTTGTTGTATACCCCTTTAAGTATGTAATTATCCAGGATGGCAGAAGTCACAAGCATGCAGATGATGGAGCAGGTGGCAGAAATAATGAAGAAGGCGACGGAGATGCTGGATATGGCAAAGAAGAAGGAAGCGGAAGAGGAGGCAGAGAGGGCAAGGAGCAAAAAAGGTCAAGGGAAAAGCCTGATGGAGAAAATAAATGAGCTGAGACAGGCAGCAAAGCAGAAAGAGGCCAACGATTCGGTGGGAAAGCAGAAGACGCCGGCAGGAGGGACAGGGAAGAGCCCAGCGGAAAAGAGAGTCCCAAGAGAGGTGCCGGATCTGGAGCGGTTGGCGGACCTGGACACAGACGAGGGCATGAGTGGTAAGGACACGGGCGAACAGACCCCAGAGGGGGGATTTGACTGAATATCTGGCAGGTTTGCTGGGGGACATGGGAGAAAAGGGCTTAGAGCGAATGGAAAAGGCGTTGTAGGAAATTAAGGCTGCAGGGGTAGATGGAAACACAAAAACTAGAGTGGGTAATGAGGGGATACCAGGTATGACAATGGGGGATCATGTCCCCTTAACGATAAAAGAAAAGATATGGAAAGGGGAATACATGGATTTATTTGCACTAGTGGATAAGGAGTCGGCGAAGAGGTACGCGCAGAAGGAGACGGTGGGAAATTCTGAGATGGCGGTGGCCTTGGTGATCGCTGGAAACAAAGTAGAGGAGACGAGTTACAAGGGGAAGAGTATAGAGGCCTGGCAGGCAGGGTTCTTGATATTCAGTGCCATCATGCTGGAGAAAAAGCCAGACCTGGCCATCCTGCTGCTTATGTATGCCACCACTATAAAAGATGCCTACAAGGCTAGGATGGGGATAGGTTGGTTAAAGTATGATGAGGCCTTCCAGCAGAGAATGGCAGCCAGGGGGGATCTGAGGTGGGATTCGACCTATTCTGAACTATGGGTAAAGAGCCTAGCAGGTTTTACAGGAATGGGAATGGGGAATAGACAAGGAGGAGGCGGGCTGCAAAAAAAAGCATGTTGGGGTTCAACAAGGCATCGTGCTCCTGGAGTAATTGCAAATTCAAGCACATTTGTTCGAAATGTGCAGGTCAGCACCCGGCGACCTGGTGTAGAGCAATGGGGGACAGAAAAAATGAGCAATGGGAAAATGGGCAGCCATTTCGAGAGGGAAGGGGGGGATACCAAATGGGGAGAGGGAGGGGATTTCAAGGAAGAGGGGGTTTGGGAATGGAGGTATGGGGAACCAATGAGAGGGGAGGAGAGGTTAGGGGGTGAGGTTTTAGGCTGGCCAGAGCGCCGGTCAGGGTAGGGGTGCTAAAAGAATGGATGAAGGGATACCCAGATGGGAAAGCAGGACAGATGTTAGTGGAAGGATTCAAAAAGGGATTTAGTTTAGAATATCAAGGGGAGAGAGAAGGTACGAGAGCCAAAAACTTGTCATCCATTAAGAGGAGGGAGGACATAGCTTTCAGAAAAATAAGGAAAGAAATAGAAGCAGGGAGGATGGAGGGGCCATTCCGGACAACCCCATTACCCAACCTGCGGGTTTCCCCTTTGGGCCTAGTGCCCAAAAAGCAGCAAGGGGAATTTAGGCTAATTCATCACCTGTCTTACCCAGAGGGGACCTCGGTGAATGACCTTATACTGGGGGAGTGTAGCACGGTCTCCTATGGAACCCTGGATCAAGCAGTGGAGTTGATCAGAGCAAAGGGGGGGGGCTTGGCTAGCAAAGACCGATCTAGAGTCACCTTTCCGGCTACTACCAGTCCGGAAGGAGGATTGGGACCTGTTGGGATTCTGCTTCCAAGGTTCTTCTACTTTGACAAGGCAATGGCCATGGGCTGTTCCACAGCCTGTGCCAAGTTCGAGGCATTCAGCTCCTGGATACAAAGGGCATTTGGGAATAGATACGGACACAAGGCATTGGTGCACTATTTGGATGATTTCCTCATGATAGGGGAGTGTGAGGATGAGGTAAGAACAATGCTTTTGGACTTTGAGGAGATGTACGAGCAGTTAGGGGTGCCTCTGGTGGGAGAAAAAACAGAAGGACCAGCCAGGAAGCTTGAATTCCTGGGGATTGAGGTTGATGTAGACAAGCAAGTCTTCAGATTACCACAACAGAAAGTGGCCAGGCTCAGGGCTCTGCTACAAGAGGTAAAATGTAGGAGGAGAGTTTCTCTGAGGCAGGTCCAACAGCTGTTGGGGCACTTGAACTTTGCATGCCAGGCGGTCGCACCAGGAAGGGTGTTCACCAGGATGTCAGCCAGGGCAACAGCAGGCAAAAAGCATCCGCACCATTGGGTAGACATATCACAAGGGATTAGACAAGATTTGGAAGTGTGGGAAAAATTCTCAAAGGAATACAATGGGGTTACATTCTGGCAGAAGGAGTGGCTAGGAAATAATGATCTGGATCTATATACGGATGCATCCGGGACTATTGGGTTGGGGGCCTATTTCCAAGGGAGGTGGATTGCTGAGGCATGGCTGGATTCTTGGAAGGAGAAGGGGTTGCTAAAGGACATAATTGTAGTAGAGATTTTCCTAATATGGGTGGCACTGTTGACATGGGGAGAATTCCTAAGGAATAGGAAGATAATGTTTTGGTGTGATAACAGAGCCATAGTAGAGGTTATCAACAGGCAGGGAGGACACTCAGAGACGGCGAACAGGGTTCTGAGACAGTTAGGGTTGAGGGGATTACAATTGAACATGTTGTTTAAAGCCAAGCACATAGAGGGGTTAAAAAATGACATAGCTGACAGCCTTTCCCATTTACAGCTGGAATGATTCAGGTCCTTGGCACCACAAGCGGCCGCAAAGAGAACATCGGTGGCAGAAAAAGTGTGGGAAATTGGCTGGAAGGAGCCCAACTGTTATACAGGAGCTCCTGGTCCACCGACACGCTGAAGGCATGCAAAGGGGCGTGGGGGGCCTTCCAGGAGTTCCAGAAACAGGGAGGGTTCAAGGTAAGTGAGCCAGTTTCACAGGACCAGGTAACAAAGTACATGGTGAATAAGTGGGAGTCAGGAATGGCTAGCGGCACAATGGGGGTGCAGCTGGCAGGGATAGGATGGGCATGCAGCACAAAAGGTTGGGCCGAGCCAAATAAGTTTAAGGTGGTGCGGTGCATGTTGATGGGGTGGCAGCGGCTAAAAGGAGGGAAGGTAGACCTAAGAAAACCTATTGCCGGGGACAAACTTGAAGGGCTGGTGGGGACCTTGGTAGAGATTTGTACCACACCCTTCGAAGCCATTTTATTCAGGGCCATTTTCACGGTGATGGCGGGAGGCACATTCAGGGTCAGCGAGGTAGTAGCAGCTAACAAAACAGACGTAGTAGGGGGATTGTGGGAGGAAGAAATACACTGGGAGCAAGAGAAGATCACAATTTGGCTGAGACATTCAAAGACAGACCAGATAGGAATGGGGACAGAGATTGTATTAGACAAACATGAGAGTGATAGAACATGCCCAGTAGCGGTGCTATGGAAGTACAAGGTGAAGAGACAGGAAAAAAAGCAGGCAGTTCTTTACACATACAGATGGAAAACCGGTGACATGTTTCCAGGTAATGCGGGTGTTGAAGAAGGGGATGGCGCACCTAGGGGAGAACACGCAAAATTATTCTTCTCATTCATTTAGGAGAGGAGCCGCATCCGCACTAGCAGAAAAAGGTGGGTCTGAAGAAGAAATCAAGAAAGCAGGCAGGTGGAGGTCAAACTGCTATAAGACATATGTGAGAAAGATAGTCTAATATGCACACTTGCTTTTCACAGGTCGGGAAAGATGCAAACGGGGCCTGGATACTAGGGCACTCTTACATTTACTGGACAGAGAGGTGGGTGGCTAATCGTCAAGAAAGGAGACAGCTAGGACAGGATCTGGATGGAGTGATGGTCCATTGGAAGGGGGTAAGGGGAATGAGGTGGGCACAAATTATGCCAATCTTAGAGGAGCTGAAGCAAAAATGGCCGAAACCGGACCTGTTAATATTGCACTTGGGAGGTAAAGATTTGGGGGAGCATCCATGGGGTTTGCTGTGCAAGGAGATGATAAAGGATATGGGGACAATACAACAGTGGTGGCTGCAGGTAAGGATAGCCAGGTCAGAGATGGTGCCTAGGATGGTTTGGCAGCAAGCCTGAGATATAAAAGGGGTGGAACGGGCCAGGAAGAGAATCAACAGGAAGGTGGCAGCTTGGTTAAAGGGGATGGGGGGAGTGTATGTAGAACATAAAGGAATTTCCTATTCCAGCCCAGGAATGTACAGACAGGATGGGGTGCACCTTTTGATGGTAGGGATGGCAACATACATATTGCAATTGGAGGATAGCATAGAGAAGTGGGAAAAACAGAGTAAGGGGGGGAAGCCCATCATTCCATCGCATAAGCTGGAGATGGGCTAGTGGAAGAAGTTTTCAGACAATTAACAAGCATTTGTCAATGCCGAACGTTCACTTGCATGTATTTGCAGTGGTGTTTAGCACGTATGGTGCTTTACCCTAATGCCCTGTGCGATTGCTGGTATTTGCACAATAAATTTTCAGCATGACTTTTGTTACCCCCATTGTGCGCTACATAGGCGGAAACACGCTTTGGGCAGGATGTGAAAATGACAGCTGTACTGCTCCATAGAAGTGTGGTAAAATGACAATGTTGAAAATCTGGCGGAAATATTGAAAATTCGCAAACCTACGACCGTGCGTGGGAACTGTGCAACGCACGCTCGTAAAACAGTCATTGTTAGAATTTTTCACCAAATTTTCAACATTGACATTTAAAACCTCTGCTAATGAACAGTGTCACTGTGATTTTCTTACTGTGTCCCATACATTGATTTCGCACACCGACTGCGCCATTGTGCACTACATGGGCGGAAACATGTTTTGGGCAGGATGTGAAAAATGACAGCTATACTGCTCATAAGGAGGTGTGGTAAAATACAATGTTGAAAATCTGGAGTGAAAATATTGAAAATTCACAAACTTACGGCGTGCATAGGAACTGCACAATGAACACTAAATAAAACAGTCATTTTAGGAATTTTGTCACAAATTTTCAACACAGCCATTTAAGACCTCTGCTCCATGAACAGTGTCACTGTGATTTTCTTAATGTGTCCCATACATTGATTGCTTTCCGACACTAAGCGCATTAAAGCGCCATACGGGCGGAAACACGTTTTGGGCAGGATGTGAAAAATGACAGGTATACTGCTCATAAGGAGGTGTGGTAAAATGGCAATGTTGAAAATCTGGAGTGAAAATATTGGAAATGATACCATGGACCTCGGACACCGACCAATGAAAATGGCTGGCTGGCACCTTACCTCTGTTGTAAATCCTCTGATAATCATTGCAAAAGGTGCCAGCCAGCCGCATCTCAATAACAACAACAAAAAAAATTTAAAAATAATTCCAAGCTGCCATCTTAGTTTCCTTGATAAACATTGCTGTACTAACTGGCCCTCTACCTGTGCAACCACAACAACTAAAAAAACAACTTATTTAATGAAGATATCACCCAACAGCATTTTCATAAGTCATTCACGTAAACTGATCACTTTATTCACCTAACGTGTAGCTTGTTCTCCACTGCATTCCCGCTTGCTCTCCGCTCCGTCACCACTCTCTCTTCAGTGCTGTGATTTGTAAAAAAAAATGAAACGGCCAGAAAAAGCTCTATAATAAATTCCCATAACACCATTGTCTCCACATACCCAGAAGCTGAAAAGAAAACTACGATCTCTGACGCCCTCTGCCCAGTTGCAGCGCTGAACACATCGCTGCTGTCTGCGTGATTGAACGCGACACCTGCTCACAACATGTTCCCAAAACTGAGACACAAACTCTCAAAAAAAAAAAAAAAAAACTGAAACCTTCCTCTCTCTCTTTCCCTATGTGAGCAGCAATGAACATTTAATGTTCACACTGCTCTCTCTCTCTCTCTCTCTCGAACAAAAACGAAGCTTCACAGTCTCTCACACTCTGACCTGCACCTAGCTGACCTCTCCCTTTCTCTCCATTATAGCCCCCTCTTTCACTACCATCTACAAAGTGTGCAAACGTTCACATTGTGCCATATTCAGTCATAACCAAAAACAAAAAAAAGACTGCAAACTTAAAAACGAAATATATCTGTCTCTGTGTCTCTCTCTGTTGGGGGGTTACTAAGGGATGACAACCATTCTAGATGGCAATAATGGACTATTTAACTAACAGAGGAAGGTTACCACACTAAAGAGTCAAGAAAAAGACATTAAAAAATAAATATAAACTATTTATTGCTCTTTTTCTTAATCTTTTGCTTCCAATCCCTTGTATAATGGCAATAAGCCACTTGAGGTGTGGGTTATCGGGGGATTTACCACGGCTGGCGCAGATTTACCCACTCGGCTGTGCCTCGTGGGCAAACCACCCCAGCCGTGGTAAATCCTGATAACTCCACCCACGTGGGTTATTGCTAATTCGAAACTTACGACGCGCGTAGGAACTGCCAAGCACGCGCCAGAAACAGTTATTTGTAGGAATTTTTCACCAAATTTTCAACATAGCCATTTTAAGATCTCTGCTCATGAACAGTGACACTGTGATTTTCTTAATGTGTCCCATACACTGAGTTCGCACAGCGACTGTGCCATTGTGCGCTACATGGGTGGAAACACGTTTTGGGCAAGATGTGAAAAATGATAGCTGCACTGCTCATAAGGAGGTGTGGTAAAATGGCAATGTTGAAAACGTGGAGTGAAAATATTGAAAATTCGCAAACTTACGAGCGTGCATAGGAGCTGCGCAATGAACACTCGTAAAACGGTCATTTTTAGGAATTTTTTCACTAAATTTTCAACATAGCCATTTTAAGACCTCTGCTAATGAACAGTGTCACCGTGATTTTCTTAATTTGTCCCATACATTGATTTCGCACACTGACTGCGCCATTGTGCGTTACATGGGTGGAAACACGTTTTGGGCAGGATGGGAAAAATGACAGCTGTACTGCTCATAAGGAGGTGTGGTAAAATGGCAATGTTGAAAATCTGGGTAAAATAATGATCGCGAACTTCTGACATGCGTAGGAACTTCATAACATGCTCATCAAAAACAGTCATTACGGAATTTTGACCACATTTTCAACATGGGGTTTTGGGACCCTTCTCATGAATGATGTCACTGTCATGGCATTATTCAGGCCCGAAGGTGATTTCCATGATAACTGTGCAGTGACTAAAATCACTCTTCTGGCGAATAACATATGACAGTGACATCATCATGAAAGAGTCATATAACAATAATCTAAAACCAAAATGCCTGAATAATCAACAAGTTGAAAAACCCTATCTAGCCCATTATACAGCTTACGGCATTTCCTTGAGTTCGCGGTCGAGCTTTGAAGAGTGCAGACATGTTCCGTCCACGAAGATCATGTCGCGCCAAGTTCGGAGGTAAGTATGGGGTGAGGGGGTGAGGAGTCAGGGTGCTCAGTGGGTGGGTGCGGGTTGTGGGGAGGGCGGGGAGACTGCGTGGGATGGTTTTCAATTTACAGGGTTTTTACAATTGTGTGCGGGGCGTTTGCCACAATGGGGTGGGCTCCCAGCGTGGCAGAAGATAGCTGGGGGCCATGGAGCCGGCAGAGTTGGGCTGCCTGGCCAGCTAACAATGTGGGATGTTTGTCACGGCGGGAGATGGCTGGGGGCGAGGCCAACAGGGATTGGGCACCCCGTCGCAAACACGTGGGGACGTTTGCCATGCTGGGGTGGGCTCCCAGCATGGCAACCAAAGCTTTGGGGTGGCGTGATCGGGGGGCAGCGTGGCGCAGTGCTCTGTATGACAGCAGTGGTTTCTTTGAGGCGGGCCAGCTGTCATACACAACTCCGCACCCATTGGTGCAGGACCGCCACACCTGCCCAGCTGAGCAGTGGATTGCAGGGAGGCACACCTCAAAGTGTGCTACTCTCCCAAAACGTTCACTTAGCATGCGCTGGCTAGATGTAAAATTAAAATGGGGGAGGGAGCGGGGCCAAGTAGAAACCATGGGCTGGGCTCAGACGCCCGGACATGGAGGCAAGCAAAAAGGATGAGGTAGGAAGGGTTTAATATGAGGCACAGTTGCCATCGGCAGCCGGAAAAGGGAGGGCAGCAAGGGGAATAGGAGATGGGGTATTGGGCTTCCAAATGTCCAGACCCTAAGAAGATTATGGACAACAAAAAGACAAGGACAACAAGAGGAAGAGGACCAAGGGGTATCGGGCTTTAAAGCGTCTGGACCCCGAAAAGACAACGGAAAAAGGGACATTTTGAAACATGTGATTTGAAAAATGTAAATCTTTGACTGCAGATGGAATGTAAAATGGATAGCTTTGAAAATGAAGGACTGTTGGAAATGTAAGAAAAAGTAAAATGCAATCATTGTAAGACATGTATAATAAATCAAATTGTCATTCGAGCACCCACAAAAAGTTGTTGTGCCTCTCTTTTCTGGGGATCTCCATCTGACAAATGCAGTTGCCCCTAAGGGACAACCTAAATTGTCAGGGGGATCCCAAAGAAATAGAACGCAGGGGGATGGGGAGGGAGGCTAGGCAACACAAAGATAGGTCAGATCAGGGGTGGGGGAGTTGGGAGAAAAAGAAAGAGGGAGGGGAAGGCTCAGGTAAGGAGGGGAGGGTCGTGATGTCATACCTTGATATGACTAATATGACTAGGCAGGTAGGCCAGGTGAAGATTGGCCGGAAAGAGAAAGGAAGGGGGTCTTGGGGGTATTTAGGAGCCAGCAGAGGAAGGGGTCTCCCTCTTTTGCTGGGTTTTTCAAGATTAACACCCACCACCTTGGAATTGGCAGAAAGGGGGGGACAGGAGGAGTTGGGTGAAAGGGGAAGAGAACACTGGGTCACCGACTATAGGGTGATGGGAGACAGGGAGTGAGCCCCTCAAAAAATGTTGTCTATGGGTTGGCAAAGGAAGCCAACAGGGAGAGAGTCAAGGCAGGAAGGAGGCAACAATTGGGTCACCAGAAGGGGTGACAGGGGAAGGGGAGAGAGCCCCGATTGAAGCAAGTTGGCAAAAGGGGCCAACAGGCTGAGATGCCCAGGCAAGCAGGGCTTGCGGGGGGCATGAGTGCCTAAAAGGAGGCAATGGATGGGCACGGGTTGTCAGGAGAGGGCAACAGAAAGATAGGAAAGAAAAAAGGGGCAAAACAAAGAGAACAACTGGTTGAAGGGGCAAAAATAAAAAAAAAGCTGCTGGAGAACGGCGGTGGAAAATGGGGGAAAAAGGACAGAGAGCCTGAAGCTGGGACAATCAAGGTAAGCCACGAGGGAAAATAGGGGAATTGAGCAAGGGCACAGGATGCAGAAAAAAGGGAGGTGGTAACAGGGCAAGGGCGGACAAAGTGAGATTAAGGAATGAGAGTGGGGGGAGGATTTTCCAGAAAATTAAAATTAAATTGGAGGAAGGGGGCCAAGTAGAAACCATGGGTGAGGCTCAGAGCACGGACATGGAGGCAAGCAAAAAGGACGAGGTAGGAAGGGGTTTAATATGAGGCACAGTTGCCATCGGCAGCCGGAAAAGGGAGGGCAGCAAGGGGAATAGGAGAAGGGGTACTGGGCTTCCAAACGTCCAGACCCCAAGAAGACTAAGGACAACAAGAAGACAAGGACAACAAGAGGAAAAGGACCAAGGGGTATCGAGCTTTAAAGCGTCTGGACCCCGAAAAGACAACGGAAAAAGGGACATTTTGAAACATGTGATTTAAAAAATGTAAATCTTTGATTGCAGATGGAATGTAAAATGGATAGCTTTGGAAATGAAGCGCTGTTGGAAATGTAAGAAAAAGTAAAATGCAATCATTGTAAGACATGTATAATAAATCAAATTGCCAGTCGAGCACCCACAAAAAGTTGTTGTGCCTCTCTTTTCTGGGGATCTCCATCTGACAATATGAATACTTTTGCTCTGTTTTCACGAAGAAGGATAGACCACTACCACCATGGACTGGGAGAGTGGGGGGGGAGATGGGGGATGGAATGATTGAGGGGAGTAGAATACTAGAGTGTCTGAGGGCATTAAGGGTGGACAAGGCACCAGGTCCTGATGACATCCACCCCAGGGTGCTGAGGGAGATGACGGAGCTGTTGGCTGAGCCACTGGCAGACCTATTCAGCACCTCCCTGGACACGGGATGGGTGCCTCAGGACTGGAGGGTGGCCAGTGTGGTGCCCATACACAAGAGTGACCCTAGGGACAAGCCAGGAAATTATTGGCCTGTCAGTCTTACTTCCATAGTGGGTAAACTTATGGAGGTGATACTGAAGGAGAGGCTGGTGTCGTTCCTTGAGGGTAATGACATCCAGCATGGGGGGCAGCGTGGGTTCATCTTGGGGAGGTCTTGTCAGACCAGTCTAGTAGAATATTACAACTAGGTAATAAGAGAGCTGGATATAAATCATGCTTTAGATGTTCTGTACTTGGACTTCAGCAAGGCCTTGATTCAGTGCCTCCTGGGAGGCTGGGGGAAGCTGACTGCTGCGGGGGTGGATTAACTGACAAACTGGATAAGGAACTGGCTGCAGGGGAGGCTGCAATGGGTGGTAGTGGGGGGGCTTTCGACACCTAGAACGGTGACGAGCGGTGTGCTGCAGGGCTCGGTGCTGGGCCTAGTGCTATTTTGGCTGTTTATCTCAGATATTGCACACAGAGTTGGGAGCAGGGTTAGTCTGTTCGTAGATGATACCAAAATGGGGGCAGTGGTGGATGAAGAGGATGGATGGGAACAACTACAAGGGGACCTAACCAAACTGGAGGTATGGTCAGAGAAGTGGCAGCTGCGATTCAATGCAAAAAAGTGCAAGATTATGCACTTGTGGCAAAGAACCCAAGGAGGGACTATTGGTTGGGAGGGGTGAGGCTGGGGATCACTGAGAAAGAGAAGGACCTAGGGGCATTGATAACAGGGAGCATGAACAACTCTGCCCAATGCAGGAAAGCAGCAGCTAAGGCGAACAGGATGCTGGGCTGTATTGCAAGGGGTTTCTCGTCCAGGCATAGGGAGGTGATCCTGCCCCTCTACAGATCTTTGGTCAGGCCGCACTTTGAGTACTGTGTGCAGTACTGGTGGCCATATCTGAAGAGGGATATTAATTTACTGGATGGTGTGCAATGGAGGGCAACAAAAATGTTACCGGAGATGGAGAACAAGGCTTACGAAGACAGGCTGAATGAGCTGAATATGTACACACTGGAGGAGAGGAGAAATGGGGGGAATATGATTGAAATGTTCAAGTATTTGAGGGGGATAAACAAAGCTAGCACTGAAGGGATGTTTAAACTGAGGAGAAGGAGTAGGGACGCGAGGGGGCATGGACTAAGATTAGAGGGCGGAAGATTTAGGAGGGAGATGGCCTATGAGGAGAGGCTTGAAGAGCTAAATATGTACACATTGGAAGAGAGAAGGGACCAGGGGGACATGATAGAGGTCTTCAAGTACATGAAGAGGGTAAATAGGGGAGGAACAGTCAGGGTGCTTCGAAGGAAGGAGGAGGGGGCCACCAGAGGGCATGGGTGGAAGCTGGAGGGGGGAAGATTCAGGGGAGAAAGGAGGAGGAGGTGCTACTTCACTGAGAGGGTGGTGGAGCCATGGAATGCACTGCCTAAAGGGCTGGTGGAGGCAGAGACGGTGGAGGGGTTCAAGAGGGGCTGGGACAGGTCCAGGGGAAGGGTTCTGGAAGCAAAATCCAATGCAGCAAGAATATCCAGAACTGGGAAGGGAGAAGCCAGAGAAGGCGAGGGTGGCAGCAAGGTCAGCACCCAGGGTGGGGGCTGACCAATCGAGCAGACTCGAAAGACCATTAGGCCTATTCTGCTGGCATTTTAGTATGTTAGTATGAGATGAGGAGGCACTACTTCACAGAGAGGGTGGTGTCTAAATAGAACACTCTACCAGAGGGGTAGTATCATGCAAGTCAGTAGGAAGTTTTAAGAGGGAGTGGGATAAAGCAAGAGGGAGGGTCTGGGTGGAGGGGGCTGAGGCTGTCATGGGAATGACAGATGGGGAGGGGGTTGGAGCAGCTGCAATCTAGGGTGCTAGCTGCACACTCAGACAGACATTGATAGACCGGGTGATCTGCTTCTGCTGGTAGATTCGTATGTTCTTATGTTCATACACACACACACACACACACACACACACACACACACACACACACACACACAGTCAGGTTATACAAGTCCAGCTGCAGTCTCTAGGTACCTGAGGCCAGCCATAGAATTATATTTTTTCCTTGGAATCAGGCGTGGTGAGACATAACAGAACTTTACTTTTTCTTTCATGTAACATTCCAGGGACTGAAACTGAAACCTGAAACTGCTCACTTTGCTAATGTGCGTGTGTATGTCTCTCCCTGGCTACAGACACGTGCATGCACACACACACACACACAAAAGAGTCAGGTTACACATGCTGTAGTAGGCTGCTGATAGAGTGGAAAATGGAACATTTAAAGAGCCACCGACACCTCGAGAAAAACTTTGGAAAACAGTATATTTGAACACAAAGCAGCTTATATTTCTAGTTAGCTCTGTGTTGCTTATCCCTGTTATTTATTACTGAGGTCATATGCATGAAAACAGGATGACTGTTCCTTGAGGGTTCATCAGTTCCTATTGTTTCTTCCCAACTTGATGTCATAATACTCTGCTTGTGACATCACCGTTTTTCCCATGGCAACAGACTGTGATGTCACAACAGAGTAGTATGCTTTCAAGTAGGGAGTGAGCTATAGAGGGAGATGAACTTCAAGGGATAAAGATCTTGTTTTTGCTGGAATTTCCTCAGTAATAAATAATAGAAAGGAGAAATCTATAGAAAATGTATGAAATAGAAGCCGTATTGTGTCCAACTATTATGTGTGGTTCATAGCTCAGTGCTTATGTAACATATAGTGGAATGATGTAGATGGTTGTTGGATACAGAGGCCAGCATAATGATGTGCTTATGTACTTGAATGCTTGAATTGAGTCGTCTGATAATATTTGATGGTTTTGGCCTTTCTCTGTAACCCACCTGTAGGAAGGAGGCTTGATTAGAATTATAGAGCCCCAAAAAGAATACTATCAATGATTGTTCAGTAACTGAATGCTGAAGAAGTCGTGCATAAAACCTTAATGATAAGAATAGATGATCACCTCTTCCAACTCCGGAGAGTGTGACCAGTAGCACTCAGGAGAGGAAACCCCCCCTTGGGGGGAACCTCTGAGGACCCATGGCTACTGACCTGCCCGTCCTTCTGAGCATACTAAAGGAGAGAGATCCTAATTAAACTAAATTAATCAGCTAAATCTGAATTCAAATTAGTAGAATTCGATCCAGATAAATGGAGCTTAAGAAAGCTGAATTGTAAATGTCCAGTGAAATAATTTCCTTCTAATAAAGTCTGAGTCCGAGAATCCATGTATAATTCGGAATGATGGAGTGTAGATATATTGAAGAACCATCTTCTGTACTTCAGTTGATAGAGAGCATAATCCAAGGATGTGAACGATGGTTTGATGAAGTTGATGACTGACGAAATCAATACAAGAGACCAGAAGATAATTGCATCCAAGCTTGATGTCTACGAGGCAGGACGAATTAGTAGTAGTACGATTTCCAGGATTCTAATAGGGTTTGTATGGTATGAAAATGAGAAAAGGCTTGAAGCCAGGCTATCGAGTGACGAATACAGTTCTGATAAGAAATATAATCTTTTAGGAATTGATATGAAGCAATGGCTGTAGGGTTGAGCTGGAATGTCACGCTATATGATAGTTGAAGACTGGTGTGATTTATGAAGCATCCAAGTAGTAGAATGAGGTGAGCCCAAAGGAATGAAGTCAGTCGAACTGAATCCCAAAGCGATATGTAGTAGGAGCAGGACTGCACCACGAGGCAAAGGAGAAGGAACAGGACGTGGTAACCAGCCGTGGAAGAAAACGTAGCTAAGAGACAGGTGGCGGGATAGGAGAGAGGTGGCAGAGTACAGCATGAATGCTCCGCTAGACCTAGGAATGTGCACTGGCAGAAAGCAAAGCGATGTAGGCCTTTGATGATGCGCAGGAAGCCATCAGCCGGATGGTACAAATTCACCTTGAGAGACAGAGATGGAGACATGCCAACTGTATGAGAGGAACAACATGAAGAACTGAGGGCAGGCAAATTCAAGGCATGAAGCGGACAAGACACGAAAGGTCTGAGAAGGAGATAACTGAAGAAGTGGAGTCCAATGAAGTAGCAGTGCCACAGGTCTGAAGTTGGTAGAGCACAAGCAGGAGAATGAAAGTCCACAGTAGACGCCAACCAAGTCCTGGAAAGAAGCAGCTGTAATTCCACGGCTGAGGTGACAGGGCAAAACATCCAAGACAGCAACCCCTGAAGCTGAAAGAGCACTGAGGCAATCCAAAGCGGTGAAGCATGAGGACCATCCACTGAGTACGAGAAGTAGAAGTCACCAAGCATGGAGGGAAGCAAAGGCGAGATGGTAACAAATGTCCCAAAGGTGAAGCATCAGGGAGTGCAGGGCTGAAGTAGCAGTAGCAGTAGCAGGTACGCAGAAGGAGAATGGAATTCCAGGACCCGAGCTGGGCGAGGCCAAAGGAGAACAGAAGTATATGAACCTCCCAGCCTGAAGAGCGAGGGCAGGTCAGAGAAGCAAGCAAGTAGGTAGGTAAACCTCCCAGCCTGATGGGCGAAGGCAGGCCAGAGAAGCAAGTGAACAGCAGGCAATCCTCCCAGCCCGATGGGCGAAGGCAGGACGCAGAAGATGAGGAGTACAAGGTAATTCTCCTAGCTCTAAGGAGAAGGCAAGGGGGAGTAACAGGCGAGTAGTAGGGAAACCTCCCAGCTCGACAGGCGAAGGCAGGTTGCAGAAGCAGGAATCAATAGGCAACATTCCCAGCCCAATGGGCAAGGCAGGTAGGAGAGCAAACATACGTAATGCAATGGAAACAGTGAACTGTAAGCAATGCAGAGGGTCTTCGTCTGACATGGATCGGTCGCAGCAAATATGGAAACAGAGGTATACTGATGCCAGGTTAGGAGGAGTGCAGTAGAATGCAACGCAGTGTAGACAGGAGGACTCCAATTCCTGGAGGGCGAATCGCAATAGGAAGCAAGCTGCACAATGGAGACATAGGAGCAGGGAAGCAGAGCCAGCGTCCAAAGAAGAGGTGAGGAACAGTGACATACCAAAGCGAAATCCAGAGTAAGGAGCTCCAGGGAAGTCAGCTGCGGCAGCAGGGAGACATAGTTTGTCATAGGGCAGCTGTAGATAAGGAGGGAGAGCAAGCCCCATGCGGCCAGCAGGGCAGGTGGCACAGCAGCAGTACTCAGGAAGTATAGGATTGGTAATTGAATAAGCAGTAGCACAAGGAAACAGGAGCTAGCATACAGGCATAGCTAGCAGCGGCATGCTGTAAAGTCCATCACAGAAGCCAAGTCCATGAAGCTGCCCAGGACGAGCGGCCAACTGGCAGGTCCAATCTGCAGGCAAGGGTTAAGGTAAAGCAGAACGAACTGAGGAAGGGTGTCCCACAGGAGCATACAGGCTGTACAAGGGAGCAATGAAGCAATAACAGAGCAGGCGCCTCGGAAGCCAAACATGCGGCAAAGTAGAAGGGAAGCACGTCCGAGCGGCAGCCACTGATTGAGAGCCCAGAACTGAAGAAGCAGCAGTTATGCATGACCGGAATTATGTGAGAATTCTGCCACTCGGAAACAGTCCATAAATTCATTGTACCACACATTGATTGCAGGTGGTTTACTGTCGGTCCCTTAAGGTAGGAAGCAGTTGTGGAGAGCGAGGTAGCGCAGGTGGTGCAAGCGCAGGAGCAGGCATCCGGGCAGCGGCAAGGGAAAAACCCAAACCACAGGAGGAGAAAGAGAAGCGGCGATGGACTAGATGTGGAACCAGGCTGCCACAAGGGAGACACCAGAAGACAAAACAAGAGAACGTGGAGGCAGGTAGAGCAAACAGCAACATAAAACGGAGCCAAAATAGAACAGCCACAGGGATGAAAACAAACGGGGGGGAGGCAAGAGGAGAGTAGGAAAGGCAGCAGAAAGGAGCAGGGAAACAGACTGACAGGAGGAGAAGCGAGAACTAAAATGGAACAGGGAAAGAACAAATGATGGGGGGGGGGAGACAGGAAAAACAAACAACAAGACGGACAGGAGAACAACTCACAGGCAGCCACGGACCAGCACGACCGAACACAGAAAGCGACTCGCTCTAAGCAGAGCGGGAGACAGCTGCTTGTTTAAATAGGCTGTGGGGAAGGAGCTCTTCCCCTACATAATTACAGGCAAGACTAACAATTATGTTCTCCAAAGTTTTCCCTAAGGCGTCAGCTGCTCTTCAAGTGCATTAATGGTCACTTGGCTACTAGGGTAGTAAATAAGCGACCAGTTCACATTAATATAGGGTAGATCAAACAGTCAAAATAAACCGTGGCTGGCATTGATTTTTAAATAATGGTTGCCTATAAAACTGGAGTTTACTTTACCCCTTCAAAGTGTTCTCTGTTTAAAGGAAAAAACACAGATCCCCTGGTAAAATCATGGAAATGGTCCTGCTCTCAGCCAGGCCCAGCTGCAGTCTCTAGGTATCTAAAGCCAGTCATAGAATTATATTTTTTCCTTGGAGTCATGGGTGGAGGGAGACCTAACAGAACTTTGCTTGATCTTCCAATTAAGCCTTAAAATGCACCACAGAGCACTAAAACCCCAGCGCATCTGGGGGATGCTCATAACATTGACAATGGGGTTGCTCAATCCCCAGTGTCTCTACCTGAAATAAAGAAAACTCTCACCTGTCTCTCCATGCTCCCATCTAGGGGCATAAACTTCTTTAGGGCCATACCACAGGAGGTTCCAGGAATTTTTCCTGAAGACCCAGGTTCTCTAACCCACAACTTATCACTATGCCGGTATTAATTCAGCACCTGTCATCTTCACTCAGCTCAGCCTCTCCTCTTAATGGCCCCACTGGCGCAGCAGCCCCCAAACCCCGCCCTGCTCCAGTACTACTGCCCCATGCTATGGACTGTCCTGCCTTCTCACTGGTGTCCCAAACTGCTCCAGTTTCTGCTGTTCATGTTACTCGGGGGTCCCTGCCAGGTCCACATCTCCTTTTACACCTCCTAGGCTTGCGTTAAGCTCCAGCACAAGTGCTACCCTCCAAAATCTGTCATTATGGCCTGTGACCCGCTCGGCCCTCAATGTACCAGTGTCCCAGGACCTGCCCCTCCATAGCAGGCCCCATAGCTTGGGTGAAGGCCCCCTCAGCTCCCTCTTCCCCCAGGCCACACCGGGTATGAGGGGAGCCACTGCCACTGGCTCCCTCCTGTGGGGGCCCTGCCACTGCCCCATAGTCCTGGCAACCTGGCAACACCTTACAGAGGTCTCTAAGGGTCCTACCTTTCCTGGCCTACAACGCCACCTACTCTTCCTACCCCCAAATGATGCAGGACCTGGCTACATACTTCCCCCATGGAGCTCCATTTCCCCAGCTCCTCATCAACCACAACGCTGAAAAGGCCGTCCTGATTCTACTTTGGGGGGAGTTCCCCACTGGCCCTTCCGGACCACCGAGCTACCTTACTTGCCCTCCTAACCTCTGCTCTATATTCTGCACTTCCAGCCACCCCCCTCCAGCCCTGGGCCTAATGCCCGGGCTAGAAAGGCCCCAATACTTCCTGTCTGCTCCCCTATCTACTCCCTAAACCTACTCTCTGCTGCCACATTGAGGCATCCAGCAGCCAATATCCCCCAGAACACTAACCCATTCCCTAGCTCTGGGGTGGGGGAGGTAGGAGGGAGAAAGGTATGCTTAAATGGGAGCATAAGCCCCTCTTAAAAGGGGGGGTTTACAGCTCTAAAAAGAAAACTGTCCATCGATGTCTGTTGCTGCCACACTGTAATTGCTCCCCCCAAGCCCAGCCCATATTAATCCTCCGGCACAGGGATCTGCACCATAGATCCAGTACAACAGCAATACCAGTGGCGAACATCCAGCATTGACAAATGCTTTTGTGTGTGTATGTGTGTGTTTAAGTTTTTATTAAAAGGGTTTGTATATAATGCATGTATATAATGTATATAATGCAGGGTACAAACAGTTGTGAGATACAGTAAATGAAGTTGATGTGTTAATACTATTACAGCAACAGGATATTGAACTAATTTATTAGGTGACACCACAGTAAAAGCATAGCCAGGGGGAGCTTCACAATACATATGGGGCCCAATTTTTAAAAGTTTGCACGGGTGCTAAAGGGTCTTTGCCTGCACAAACTGGGGTTTGCGCCAAAGCCCCATATTCAAAAGGGGCTGATGTACAGGCAAAGAGGGCTAGCACCTGCACAAAACATAATGTATGCATGTGCGCATGGGGAGGGGAGTGGCCATGAATAAGCGTGCAACCCCATATTCAGTGACATTGCGCTGCACAAAAGGGTTTAAGGCGATCCTTTTGCACAGCACAAATATCCCCAAACAAACTCACAACTTAACTCCAAGCAGCCCTAGCAGCTGCCAGAGGTAATGTGGCTACTGAGCCGGTTGGCTGCTGGGGGAGCATAACTGACCCGGTGGTCCCTGGCCCCTCCCACCCACCAATTGCCAGCCTGTTCATTAAATAAACATTATCACTGGTGCTAGTGCCCCCCCCCACGCCGATCGCTGGCCTGTTCTTTAAAATAAAACTATCCCTGGTGCTAGTGGCCCCCCATCAATCACAGGCCTGTTTGTTAAATAAATATTATCCCTGGTGCTAGTGGTACCCCCTCCCTACAATTGCCAGCCCTGGCAGAATGTGTAATATCCCTGGTGCTAATGGTACCCCCGACTGCCAGCCCGGCAGAATTATAATATCCTTGGTGCTAGTGGTACCCCCTGACAGCCAGCCCCAGCAGAACGTATAACATCCCTGGTGCTTAGTAACCCCCTCCCTGATTGCGCCCCATTGCAATGTATAATATTATCTGCGGTGTTAGTGGTAACCTTCCTCCCTCTGATTGCCAGTCTGGAAGTAAAACAAAGAAAAAAATCTATGGCATCCAGTGATCCCCCACCCCCGCAGCTCCAGGCATACCCACCCACTCACCTTTGCAATATCCATGGTGCCGTGGAAGCATATGGTGACCAGCACAGCCCTCCTCACACCTCCTCAACTTGCCACTGCATGTACAGGCAGGAAGCATGCCTCTTGTTTATAAGACAGGGCACATCACCTTCTCCTATAAATAAGAGGTGCACTCCCTGCCTGTACACATTGTGGTCAGCCGAGGAGGTGTGCCAGTAGCCATATGATATTGCAAAGGTGAGTGGGGAAGTATGCGATGCCAGGGAGTTTTTTTTGTTTTACTTCCAGACTGGCAATCGGAGTGAAGGTGGTTATCACTAGCACCAAAGATATTATACATTCCGCTGGCGCTGACCATTGTCGGGGGGGAGGGGTTCCACTAGCACCAAAGATATACATTCTGCTGGGGCTGGTAATCGGAGGGAGGGGGGTACCACTAGCACCAAGAATATTAATCATTCCACCAGGCTTGGCAATCGGAAGAAGGGGGTTACCACTAGCAATAGGGATATTATACATTCCGCCGGGGCTGGCAACTGTAGGGAAGGGGTACCACTAGCACCAGGGATGTTATACATTCCTCCAGGGCTGGCAATTGGAGGGAGGGGGAACCCCTGGCACAAGGGAACATGTTTATTTTAGAGAATGGGCCAGCAAATGGGGGAGGGGACCACTTGCATCAGGGATAATTGTTACCATAAAGAATGGGCCAGTGATCAGCGTGGGGGGGCACTAGCACCAGGGATATGCATACATGGCTGGGATTGGGCAATTAGGGGGGCAGTGCTGTGCTAACTTGCCTCACAACCCATGCAAATGATCCCACAATGAGCATGCAAATGTCCCCTTAGCTCCTTGTATGCCCAATGGGCTCATTTGCATCGGTCCCTTTGAATATTGGAAATAGCAAATCTTCTTGGAGGTGGAAGTTGATTTTTAAACAACTGGATGTTGGAAAGGAGACACAATACTGAACTTGGAATTAACAGGGAAACACAACCTTGCTCACGTCTGAGGGAGGTGTACCTTACTTTAAATTTTACACTTGTTATTGCTTTTTTATTTATTTTGAATCAAGAAGGGGTTTGCAATACTGCTTTGTAGACTGGGAGTTTAAACCCAGAGGGATTGAAATACTGCATACTTTTTCTTCCCTTGTAGAAAGCTGGCTTGTTGTGGACTAGTATTTTGGTGACATTTTGCATAAAACTATTCTTGGTACTGTGAATTATTCACTGGGTTGAGGATTTTCCATTGTAAGTCCTAGTGCAGGTTAGTGGGTTGTGTATTTGACCCAGGCATTGCCTCAGTTGGTAGAAACTGTTTTTCTCTGATTGCCTTCACAGCTCAGAAAACCAGGTTGTATAAGGCTGTGTCAGGGAATGCTTACATCACAGGTATTGAACTCAACTGCTTTATTTTTCTGTGACTGAAACTGTTTTGTGCAGGGTATATTTTCTGGTAGATTGTTGTGCAGGTTGTCTTGCTGAAAGAAAGAAAAGCACTCACTAGGTTGGTGGGTCAGAGCTGTAGCTGAGTCTTTGTGGAGGGCATGGAAGTCATTTTCTTTATACCGGCAGTTCTGACATCACTTCCCCAAAAGGGCAAAGGACATATACCTGTCGTATCCTAAGCAGCCCAGCACACTGCATAGGGGGTAAACGCACCCACACACTAACAAAAAAGACAAAAAAAAATGTAAACAGGAAGGGTGAGCGACATGTGGGGAGTGGTGAAATGCACTGGCTGTGGGGTGGCAGTCTTCCAAAAGACATTCTGCAGGCTGCGATGCTGCCCTATTTGCAGGCACCTCTCTGCTCTGAGAGAGGAGGTTGCCTGTCTCCAGGCCAAACTGCCAAGGAGTAGGGAAACCTCCTCCCCCCCCCAGAGACCACAAAGGCTGCCACCTCTGCCTCAGAGGTTGCCAAGTAAGAGGAGCAGTTAGACCACAATGGGCTCGGGGAGGGTGACGGTGGTGGAACAGAGATGCATCCCTCCAGTTGTACCTCTCCACAATTCATATGCCATTCTGGTGGAGCATGGTTCCTCTATGGAGGCACCCGTAGTGGAGACCAAGGAGGATGCTGGGAACCTCCACAAGGGAGACCTAAAGTAGGGTGGCATGGAATCCCACAGGGGAAGAAAACAGCTCCTGGTGGGGGACTCAATTGTTAGGAGGGTAGAACTTGGGGAGGAAGGGGAGAAGAAGGTAAGGTGCCTGCCTAGTGCCATGGCTTGGAGGGACAGGAAGCGAATCCTCAGGATCAGGAAGCAGCTGCACGGGAGAGGGAGCTGGACATCACTGTCCACTTAGGGACAAATGACCTAACTGGGAATGGGATCAGAGCAGTGCAGGAGGAGTTTATAGAGTTGGGGAGGGGCCTTAGACAAGTAGCATGCATGGTAACCTTTTCGAAGGTGCTGCCTGTCTATGGTATAAGTGAGGCTAGGGTACTCCACACCACAGGATTCACTGAATGGTTGAAAAACTGGGACGGAGCACAAGGTTTTGGCTTCACTGGGGACTGGGGGTCCACCTGGAGGGATACAGGCCTATAATGGCATGATGGTCTGCATCTGTCCATAAGGGGAACCAGGATCTTAGGTGATAGGTTTAAATGCTTTATAGGAAAGCTTTTAAACTAGCCAAGGGGAGGCACTGAAAAGGAGCAGGGAATAACCAGCCTCCCCCCACAAAACAGGGTAGTTAGCGAAGTAAACACCAAGGTAGAGAAGTCAATAGGAAGCAGGACAGGGGTCAATGGAGAAAAAGGCAGTAAGGGCAAGGATGGGGCTAAAAGGGGTAAGGACATCAAAAAATAGAGGGTGATGAGTACCAATGCCTGTAGTCTGGGTAACAGCCTTCCTGAATTAGTGGCCTTGTTTGAAGAGGGACGGTAGGATATTGTGGCAGTCACAGAAACATGGTACACAGAGAACCGTGACTTGGATGTCAACATACCAGGCTACACTATCTAAAGGAGAGACAGGGAGGGTAAAAGAGGAGGAGGAGTAGCTCTCTACGTAAGGGAAAGGATCAAAGCAATGGAACTAAAGGGTAAACAGGGAGGAGAGGAGGCACAGTGGGTCACCTTGGAGACAGGAAATGGCACGACAATCCTCACAGGTGTTGTTTACAGACCCCCATCTCAGGGGGAGGAAAGGGACATGGAAATTATAGAAGGCAACCTTAGAATGACAGAAAAAGGGGAGATATTATTGATAGGGAACCTGAATATGCCAGATATTAACTGGAGCACATTTGCTACAGCAACATCCAAGAGCAGGGTCCATCTCAATGCCCTACAGTGGGCATGCCTCAGACAGCTAGTGCTGGAATCCACTCGGGAGGGAGCAATCTTAGACCTGGTACTCTCAAATGGGGACGAAGACAGGATCTCAGATTCAGAAGTGGGTAGCCTTCTGTGAACAACCGACCACCGAACAGTGTGGTTCACGATAAACATAGCTGTGGAGTCAAGCCATACAAAAGCGTGGGTACTGGACTTTAGGAGGGCTAACTTTGGCAAAATGGGAGAGTACATAAGGAATGCACCAGCATATGGGCAGGAAGGAGGGGTGGAGGAACAATGGGGAAACATCAAAACTGCCGTCACAGAGGCAACAAGCCTTTGCGTGAAACAAATAAACAGAATGAAGGGAAAAAATACTATGGTTCTCAAAAGAGGTGGCACGGAAGGTTAGGGAGAAAAACACATAGCATTCAGAAAGTATAAGGAATCACAGAAAGAGCAGGACAGGGAACTGTATCAGTTAAAGCAGAAGGAAGCAGGAAAGGCAGTCAGAATAGCAAAGGTCCAAACAGAGGAAAATATAGCCAACTCGGTTAAGAAGAGGGATAAAACCTTTTATAGGTACATTAGGGAGCAAAAAAAGACCAAGGGAGGGATAGTGAGGCTCAATAAAGGGGAGGGGAGGTGGGCAGAGGGTGACAGTGAAAAGGCAGAGATCATGAATGAATAATTTTGCTCAGTATTCACAAAAGAAGAGGAGGGGGAGGTACAGTACCAAAATCAAACAGAAGTACTGTGGATATGGGGGGTCAATTCCAGTCCATTCACAGAAGAAAGGGTCCTGAAAGAACTCCTAAAATTCAAAGCAATGGGGCATGACAGGATTCACCCCAAAATTCTAAAAGAACTAAGGGGAGAACTAGTGACACCACTGACTACCCTTTTTAACAAATCATGGGAGAATGATGTGGTATCTGAGGACTGGAGAAAGGCGGATATTATTCCAATTCACAAAAGTGGGAGCAAGGCAGAGGCAGGAAACTAAAGACCTGTTATAGTTTGATCTCAGTGGTAGGAAAAATTATGGAATCACTTCTGAAAGAAAGAATTTTTGAGTCCCTTGAGGTCAGCAGGGCACAGGACCAAAGGCAGCATGGATTCACAGCAGGAAGGCCATGTCAGACAAATCTAATAGATTTCTTTGACTGGGTGACCAAAGTTTTAGACCAGGGAGGGGCTATGGATGTGGCCTGCCTAGACTTTAGCAAGGCATTTGACACAGTCCCACACAAAAGATGAATAAACAAGTTAGGCAACCTGGCAGTGGGTCCCAGGGTGGTAGCCTGGGTTTAAAATTGGCTGGACAACAGAATGCAGAGGGTAAGAGTGAAAAGAGCCCACTCCAAGGAAAGGGGGTTACTAGCGGGGTACTGAAGGGTTCAGTACTGGGACCGGTCCTCTTTAATGTCTTTATAGATGACATTGCAGAGGGGCTGGAACGCAGACCATGCCTCTTTGCAGATGACACAAAGATATGCAACAGGGTTGATACACAAGGGGGGTGGAAAGTATGAGAAGGGACTTGGCAAGGTTGGAGGAATGGTCAAAAGTATGGCAGCTTAGATGCAATGCAAATAAGTGCAAAATAATGCACCTGAGAAACAAAAACCCGGGGGGAGAGTACACAATGGGGGGAGATACTAACAACAACAAAAATGGAATGGGACCTGGGGGTAGTCATATCAGACAAGCTAAATGTAGGCAAGCAAGGTGTCAGCGTGGCTCAGTTGGTAGCACATCCGCCTCTGGACCAGAAGGTCGTGGGTTCTCGTCCCACACCAGGATTGGACTTGCACCTAAAAATCGCTGGCATCTGAGTGCAGTATTGGGGAGTACTGTACTGCTGGGGTGTGCCATCCTTTGGATGAGACTTTAAACCGAGGTCCCTTCTGCCCATCCTGGTGTTGTCCTGGTGGGTGTAAAATAACCCAGGGCACTCTTCGCAAAGAGCAGGGAACATTTACGGTGTCCTGGCCAACATTCCCCTTCCGATAAACCGGTTCATGCAATTATCCAGGCTGTGTGTTGGTGATGATGTGCGATATGGCCTCCACCACACATTCAGTCACTTTACTACCTGTCTAGCATTGCTTGTAAAGTGCTTTGGGATACTGTGTATGAAAAGTGCTGTATAAATGCTGATTCTTCTTCTTCAGTGTGAAAAGGCAATAAAGAGGGCTGGGGGGATACTGGGATGCATAGGGAGAGGCACCACCAGTAGAAAACAAGAAGTTGTTATTCCTCTGTGCAGACAGTTGGTGAGACCCCATCTGGAGTACTGCGTGCAGTTCTGGAGACCCCATCTCTGCAAGGACATAGACAGGATGGAGGCAGTCCAGAGGAGGGCAACTAAAATGGTGCATGGTCTGCACCAGAAGCCATATGAAGAGAGACTAAAGTACCCTAGAGGAAAAGAGGGAGAGGGGGGACATGATAGAAACATTCAAGTACCTCAAGGGAATCAACAAAGTCCAAGAGGGTAGCATCTTTCAGAAAAAGAGATGTGCAAGAACAAGGGGGCACAATTTGTAGATAGAGGGGAGACGACTCAGAGGCAATGTGAGGAAGTATTTTTTCACAGAGAGGATGGTGGATGCATGGAACAGCCTTCCAGAGGAGGTATGGGGTCAAAAACAGTGGGGAAATTCAAGAATGCATGGGACAGACATAAGGCAATTCTAGTAGTGTGTAGGAGGAAGTAGGTTGTTGGTTAACTAGGATTTGCAGCTTATCCAAAAGGTAGGGAAATGGGCAGACTGGGTGAGTCAAGTGGTCCTTATCTGCTGTCAAAGTCTATCTTTCTATACCATTCTGGCGCTATCCATTATGGTAGCGTACTTTGGGAGCCCTGTCAGGGCAGCGCTAAGTGGCTTAGCGCTGGGCCGTCATAGCCCTATATTCAGTCGAATAGCGCCTATGTGCTATTCCACTGAATATAGCATCTTCAGGCACCCGGGCAAGCGCAAGGCGCAGCGCAAATGTTTGCACTACGCTTTGCATATATTTGAATATCTGGCCCACACAGTCTGACCAGGTAAATATCACTGAATAAACTGTCAATCAGCATAACTGGCAGGATAAATCATATGTTAACTGTCAAAAGTAAATCTGATTCGGTCCTAACTCAAGTATTGAGTACACAGAGTCAGTCATGGGAAATACTAATCTGTAGAATTATGCTATGGAACAAAAAGAGACTATTCATATAATATGTTTGCCAAAGTCCCCAAATGTCTGAAAAAAGTTTCTCTCCTTCTCAACTGGTATGTATGTATTCCCAATTGATAAATGGATAGAACTATTAATCTGCCATTGTTGAACCATGGGTGGAGTGACCCGAAACCATTGCCAAGTCACTGCCTTTTTGGTTGCTAAAAGCATGATAGGAGCAAGAGACTGAGAGCAAAGTTGGACTCCAGGAGGAGAGATGGACAATAACATCATGGCAGGAGTAAGGAAAGCGACATCCAGGGACAGCACACGGAAACGTTGTTCTTGGTGTCATTCTTTTGGCATCAGGGCTCCTACATAGACTAAAGTTTGCATGATATGAGTCTCCGGCCTACTCGGATCACTCGCATTCGCAATAGAATTGAAGGGGTGAAGACTCCCCCCCCCCCATCAATGGCAGCCGGACCCCAAACTTCTGTTGGTCGTAGGCTTCAAACAGAAGATGGAAATTGCCCTGAGGGACTTCTTCACCCACTACCAAAAAGGGGAAATGTCACCACCACCAGCTGGGAGGCAGTGAAAGCTTTTGCGAGGGAGATGGCCATCTCAGGGGTGGTATAGAAGAACAGAGAGGAGTTCAAGCAAGAAAACACGCTTGTGCAAGAAGTGTAAGACATTGAAAAAGAGGCGATGGTGTGCCCCAACCCTCAAAAAGTGGGATAGCTGAGGCATTTAAAGGGCCAGGTGATCACAGTCCCTATAGAATGCAACCTCCTTCTCACAAGACCAGGAGCCTATTTTGAGGGTGATAAGGCTGGCAGATGGAAAGCCTGGAAGCTGAAGCAAAAGGAGAGTAGTAAGGCCATATCCTCCATAACTATACAGTAGCAGATGGTACCACATCCACAAAACAGTGGGACATAAGCGAGTCTTTCCTCAATTTTTACTCTGCTCTTTAGACATCAGAGGTGACAGGTACTGACTCTCCCCACACCTTTCTGGATTACATCCAGATTCCTTCCCTGTCAAACACCCAAAGAACTGAGTTGGATATCCTCATTACAAATGAGGAACTCCACCAAGCTGTGCTGTTCTCCTCATCAGGTAAGGCACCAGGCCCAGATAGGTGTCCAAATGACTTTTACAAGGAGTTTTGGCCAGAACTGCAATAGGCAACGGCAGACTTGGTGGTTGAGTCTCTCTATGGAGGTTTTCTTCCCCCCCATGCAGTGCTTGGCTATAATAACTGTTCTCCCAAAACCTGGTAGAGACCTTTCACAGTTTGGCTCCTACACGCTGATATGCCTGCTAAATGCAGATTATAAGGTAATTGCTAAACTGGTGGCAAGCCACCTAGAGGGTGTCCTCCCAGACCTGATCCACCCTGACCAGGGAGGCTTTATTAATGGGAGACAAGCCAAACACAATATTAGATGCACTCTCAACATCATGTGGCAATCATCCATGAGTGCTTTAGCTCATCACAGTCTCCTGACCCTTGATGCCAAAAAGGTCTTTGACTGGGTTGAGTGGCCCATTATGTTTACCACATGAGAGAGATCTGGCTTTGGCCCTAGGATTAGATCTTGGATAGCCACCCTTTACAAATCCCTTGTGCCCAGATCCTTACTAATGGGTTCCTATCATAGCCTTTTCCCCTCTCCAGAGGCACCAGGCAGGCCCCTTTTCCTTTTTCTATATATCCTCACTACTGAACCCTTAGCAATTGTCACCAGGAGCACCCAGAGATACAAGGACTGGCCTTCAAGGGGACGAACCACAAAATCTCCCACTTTGTGGATGATGTCCTACTTTTAGAAAACTACCACCATATATCCCTAATTAGTTCCCTTATCAAAATACAAGAAAGGCATACAGTATATACATATACATATATATATATATATATAAAAACATATACATATAAAACCAACTCCAAGAATACTCAGAGCAGCATCACATCTTGACTGACTGGCAATATGGCTTTCGAAGACTCCATTGTACCAACACCACACTGGTTAGACTGACCACCATAGGTGCCAGAGCCGGGGGACACTAGGGCCATGGCCCTACCACTTTAAAAAGAGGTAGCGCATGGCCCTAGCACTTTTTTGTTTCATGTTTTCACCTCAGGAATGTTTATTGCCATTACCAGCCATACAGCTCAAGCATCCTGATTTGTCCGGGACATCCAGATTTTTTGCCATTTGTCCCGCCATCCTGAATTCCCTTGCCTTTGTCCAGATTTAGTGCCGTGCAATTCACACCGACTCCAAAAGTTGTTTCCCCATGTTTCCTGTATTGTGCTGCACAGAGTGAGTGTGCATGCATCAGACACCCCTTCTAACCAACCAATCACAGGACACTCCTTTGCAAGCTCAGTCCTTTGCTGTTTTATCACCTCCGCCCACTCAGACCTGAACTTTTCTTTCCCCCCTCAGGTCCATGGTCAGAGTTTAAAACCAGTCCTTCCAGTGCTCTTGGGGATACAGCCAAGGACAGTTAGAGTGCCAGAGAGGGAACTGCAGTAGAAGCCGCTGCCAAGCCTGCCACCACATCAGCCAAGACAGAGAGCACCACATTGCTGCCAGCAAGCAACTTTCAGGAAGTTCCAACGAGCTAGAGTCCCAACCTGACCACACCTGCCAGTGACCGCCCATCAGCCATAGCAGAGCAAACTTGTGGAAGAGCTGTAGTGTAGTTCATTTGATTTTATTAAATAAAATAAAAGCAAGAGCAGTGTGACAGGGTGTCCCCGTCATGGGTGAGGTGCCCTGGTAAAGAAATAAGGGTCTCACCCTGCCCCCTCTTTGGGAAAAAAGGCTTAAAAACCTTTGAATGCGCTAGACTGCTGGCTAAATAATACAGTGCTAACAAAGATACACCTATAGGACTTAGTGCAGTTAACATTAATGCTACCTGTGTATTGAGGATAATTATATATAGTTATGACTTCGTTATCCTGAAATCCCTACCCCGCTACAATTGGTGTGAGAAGTGGGATTCCTGGCTGAACATCCAAGTCATCCTGAGGGAGTTCAGTTGGGGGTGCTCGACATAGTGCCTCAGGATAGGCAGAAAGTGCATGGCACCAGAGAAGATGTGGAAATATGGAGATGGTGGCCTGCACGAGGCACCACAGGACCAGATGGCTGACCAGATGCGATTGTTGCGATGGATGAACGAACGCTGGCTGGAGGCAGAGAGTCACTGGAGGGATGCAGAGCTCTGAGTGCAGGAGCTGAGGATCTAATTGGAAAAGGCCAGAGACCCATCCAGGAAGGAACCGAGGCAAGTCGATGACACCGTGGCAGAAGGAGGATGTCCGGGCTATGGTGGAGGAGGACCCAAACTGGATTAATCTGCTGATGTTGACAATATTCCCAGGATGTTATCTGGAGGAGGACTCCCCAAAGGAACTTTTGTGGTCAGTGCTTCCTGAACTGCCTATATTTCTGGGATGTTACCTAGAGGAAGGTGGCTTAACAGAGGACCAGTCCCCAGGTAAGACAGTTCTTGTAGAGTCTGGGGTGAAGACTACAAGCAACAGAGAACAGGCTGTTATAATCGAAGGGACTTTACAATGTGTTGTATCCCCTCCCTTGAAATGTGATGATCTATGTATGGTAAATTGGAAACAAGTACAGTTAGAGGATCCATATATCACTAAGCTTGGGGTGTATATCAAAATCCAAGATGGGAAGCAGGTCAATGGGGGTGTTAAGAGGACTCAACTATGGTGGTATGAGAAGAGAGATGAGGTTCTCTGCCTTATGTGAGGCCAATCCCTTGGACAAAACAGGTGTATGCAAGGATTGTAGTTCCCATGGGCTTGAGACAGAAAGTACTGGAGACTGCAAGAGGCAGCCAGTTGTGGCCTGTCAGCCATGGGGAGTTATTGTCCCGCATCACGCCAGTTTACTATTGGCCTGGCATGTATCGGCAGGTGGCCGACTATCTAAAAGTTGGTGCTGAATACAAGTCCAGAAGGGTATCAGAATGGTGGAGGAGTGGAATCACTTCCAGGGGTGAAGACAAAAGTATATGGCACCCAGGGAAGAGATGGCGATACCAACACAGAGCCACCAGATCAGGATGGTAGCCTATGTAAACTCTTTCTGTCTAAATGTTTCTGACCATCTTGGCAGGTGGCTACCCAGAAGGGTTAATTTTGTAAAGGGGCAGGTTGAACTTAAGAATTCACACAGGAAGCCTATTGGGAATATAGGGACCACTAGAGATGTGTCTAACATTTAAGTCTAAAGATCTAGTATATGGCAAAATGTAGGAAGTGTCTGTTTGAAATGTCCATTGCATGAAAGTAGTGTTAAACAGCATAAAACTGCTGTACACTTTCTAGCAATGTTTAAAAGACCAGTAAATCAGTCTCAGGGAAAATATATGTAATAAGCGACAAGGATCTACATTCCAGGTGTGAATGTATTGTCATAATAAGGGACCCTGAGATGGAGCCAATGGAAGAGGGCAGGCCATGGCTGCATCCCCTTCCAGGGTGTGGGAAGGTGGTGAACAAAATGAGCCTTTTGTTTTCTCCTTTTACAAAGAAAACAAAACTGCTGTTGAAACAGTCTCTTCTTCTATTCTATTATTCCACGTTTCTTCTAAAGTCTGAACGGTTGGCCACCATCGGACGATTCCTTCTCCTTCTACTGATCTTTCTAAAACTGCTGATCCTTTTAAATCTTCTTCTTCTGGTTCAGGACATAACCTCCATCAGCATATAAGGTATAAGGCATGTGATTAATGCATGTCTTGGATATGGGCGCCTGTTAGCACCATAACTAAACAAATAGGAATATGGATTCTGGGTGATGAAAAGAATGCAGGAATTCTCCGATCAGTGATGATTGGTACTGTTTAGAACTGTATAAATTAGATCTGTTAACTTAGACATTTACTATGTTTAACAAGATAGTAGATAGCCCCAGGGTAAATATTGTTTTGTCAGTATTGTTCTGTAAAGATGTTCAACATTACTAATTCTGATTTATGGGACCCTGGGGTGGAGCTTCATGGTGTGGGTCAGCCGAAGCTCCGCCAAACCCCTTTTAGGGCTGGTTGGCAGTATCAGACAACCATAGGATGGTTGCCCTCTTAGGTAGGGAGGAATGTGACAGGGTGTCCCTATCATGGGTGAGGTGCCCTGGTAAAGAAATGAGGGTCTCACCTTGCCCCTCCCCCCTTTTGGGGAAAAAAGGCTTAAAAACCTTTGAATGCTCTAGACTGCTAGCTAAATAATACAGTGCTAACAAAGATACACCCGTAGAACTTAGTGCAGTTAACATTAATGCTACCTGTGTATTGGGGGATAATTATATATAGTTATGACTTCATTATCCTGAAATCCCTACCCCGCTACAAGCAGCTATTCACCACGGACCACCCGCCGCAGCAGTGAGTGCGAGCACTCAGCCAGCCAGACATCTGTGACTGACAGTGACAGAAACGGACCTGGTTATTGACTGAGAAGCAGATACCAGGCCAGCCAGTGTGCCCTTCATTCTTTCTGATGTAAAACATTGATTTGTATGCTTTTAAGACCATTCCCTGATTTTGGTCAAGTCAGTTTCCATCTCTGCAACAGAGCGTTCACAGTAGAGTAACTGTGCACTTAAATAATTAAATGCTAACTAGTAGGAAGCATAGACTCCTACTTAATGTTTGAAAACAGCTACAGAAAGTAAGAAATAGCATGGAGCCAGTTAGGAGGAGAGTAGGAGGTATGTCCCTTTGGTCCTGCCTTATTTCTGATGCCTACTGTGGCCCTTTCTGCTCTGTCTGTGTGTGTGTGTGTGTGTGTGTAGTCTATATACCAACTATGTCTGTTTTCCCCCTACCTCCAAGTATATTTTGTGTGTTCTATATAGGAAGTATTCTATAAAGCTAACTATCTTGCTGATGCCATTCTTACAGTAATGGTAGTGAGCTGGTGGAGCAGTGCAGATCTATTTGCTGGAACTTATTTTAGTCTGTGCTCCTTCTCCCTCATTTTTTCTGGTTTCCTCCTGAGCTCTACCAGTCACAATTTTTTTCCTGGTAACTGTATGTATTAAGATCTGCCCCTAACAGTGGCCTTGTATGTATGCCTCCTGTACATTGGTTCAGGTAACATCTGGTGTACTGTAACACTGTTGAACAAGCATTTGTCAATGCCGAATGTTGATTACGATGGTTTGTTGAGCTCGGTCACTGCCCCTCTGTCACTCACACAGTCTGTTTCTCCCAGTGCTGCAGGCTGCTGTTTTGCACTGGGCTCCTGCCTGCATTGGCACCTTGTTCTGCCCACTAAGAAATCCACAGCTGTCCCGACAGAGCTCCGTTGAGGTGGCTCACTCCCCCTCTCTCACTCGCTCATTCTGTTTCTCCTGGCACTGCAGGCTGCCCTTTTCTATTGGGCTCCTGCCTGCATTGCCGCCTTCTTCTGCCCACAAAGAAATTTGCAGCAGTACAATAGAGCTCCGTTGATCTTGCTCACTCCCCCCCTCTCTCACTTGCTCATTCTGGTTTCCCTGCCACTGCAAGCTGCCCTTTTGTACTGGGCCCCTGCGTGCATTGCTGCCTTTTTCTGCCCACAAACAAATCTGCAGCAGTCCCAACAGAGCTCCGTTGAGCTCACTCACTCCCCCTCCCTCACTCGCTCGTTCTGTGTGTCCTGCCACTGCAGGCTGCCCTTTTGTACTGGGCTTCTGCCTGCATTGGCGGCTTGTTCTGACCAGAAAGAAATCTGAAGCAGTCCCGACACAGCTCCATTGAGCTCTCTCACTCACTCATTCAGTTTCAGCTGGTGCTGCAAGCTGGCCTTTTGTACTGGACTCCTGCCTGCGTCGCCACATTTTCTGCCTGCGACGAAATCTGCAGCAGCCCACAATAGACCTCCGTTGAGCTCGCTTACTACCACTCTGTCACTCGTGCATTCTGTTTCTCTTGGCGCTGCAGGCTGCACTTGTGTACGGGGCTCCTGGCTGTGTTGGCACCTTTGTCTGTCCACAAAGAAATCTGCAGCTGTCCCGACAGAGGTCCGTTGAGGTCACTCAGTCTCCATCTCTCATGCGCTCATTCTGTTTGTCCTGGAGCTGCAAGAGGCCCTTTTGTACGGGGCTCCTGCCGGCATTGGCGCCTTTTTCTGCCCACAAAGAAATCTGTAGCAGTCCTGATAGAGCTCCGTTGAGCTCACTCAGTCCCCCTGTCTCACTCGCTCGTACTGTTTCTCCCACCGCTGCAGGCTGGCCATTTGTACTGGGCCCCTGCCTGCATTGACACCTTTTTCTGCCCATAAAGAAATCTGCAACAGTCCTGACAGTGCTCCGGTGAGTTCGCTCACTCCCCCTCCATCACTCGCTCTCTCGTTCTGTTTCTCCCAGTACTGCAGGCTGCCCTTTTGTACTGGGCTCTTGCGTTGGGGCCTTTTTCTGCCCACAAACAAATCTGCAGCAGTCCCAACAGAGCTCCGTTGAGCTCACTCACTCCCCCTCCCTCACTAGCTCATTCTGTGTGTCCTGCCACTGCAGGCTGCCCTTTTGTACTGGGCTTCTGCCTGCATTGGTGGCTTGTTCTGACCAGAAAGAAATCTGAAGCAGTCCCGACACAGCTCCATTGAGCTCTCTCACTCACTCATTCCGTTTCAGCCGATGCTGCAAGCTGGTCTTTTGTACTGGACTCCTGCCTGCGTCACCTCATTTTCTGCCTGCAACGAAATCTGCAGCAGCCCACAATAGACCTCCGTTGAGCTCGCTTACTACCACTCTGTCACTCGTGCATTCTGTTTCTCTTGGCGCTGCAGGCTGCACTTGTGTACAGTGCTCCAGTGAGTTCGCTCACTCCCCCTCCATCACTCGCTCTCTTATTCTGTTTCTCCCAGTGCTGCAGGCTGCCCTTTTGTACTGGGTTCTTGCGTTGGGGCCTTTTTCTGCCCACAAACAAATCCGCAGCAGTCCTGACAGAGCTCAGTTGAGCTCAGTCACTCCCCGCTCTCACTCTTTCGATCTTAATCTGTCCTAAACAGTGATTTCCCACAGCGACCGTGCTATTCTCCGGCAGGAGTGCAAAAACATATTTTAGCCAGGATGTGAAAAATGGCAGCTGTACTGTTCATAAGGAGGTGTGGAAAAATGCCACTATTGAAAATGTGGCGTGAAAATATTACAAAATTGCGAAGTTACAAGGCTGCGTGGAAACAGTTCAACACACCCTTGTCACACAATCGTGTTATGGAGTTTCGTCGCCAAATTTTCAACATAGGCATTTTAGGACCTCTGCTCATGAACAGTGCCACTGTCATTTTCTTAATCTGTCCCGAACAGTGATTTCACACAGCGACTACGTTATTCTGCGCCAGAACTGTGAAAAGACATTTCGGTCAGGATGTGAAAAATGACAGCTGTACTTTTCATAAGGAGGTGTGAAAAAATTCCACTGTTGAAAATCTGGCGTGGCAGTATTACAAATTTGCGAAGTTACAAGGGTGTGTGGAAAGTGTGCAACACACTTTTGTAACATAGTCATTTGATGAGTTATTATCACCAAATTTTCAACATAGGCATTTTAGGACCTCTGCTCATGAACAGTATCACTGTCATTTTCTTACTCTGCCCCGGACAGTGATTTCCCACAGCGACCGCTCTATTCTGCGCTGGAAGTGCGAAAACACATTTCGGCCAGGATGGTTAAAATGACAGCTGTACTGTTCATAAGTAGGTGTGGGAAAATGGCAATGTTGGAAATCTGGAGTGAAAATATTACAGTTTCATGAAGTTACGAGCGTGCGTGCGAACTGTGCAACGCACGCTCGTAACACAGTCATTTTATGAAGTATCGTTACCAAATTTTCAACATAGGCATTTTAGGACATCTACTCATTAACAGTGTCCCTGTCATTTTCTTAATCTGTCCCGAACATTGATTTCCCACAGCGACCGCGCTATTCTGTGCCGGAAGTGCATAAACACATTTCCGCCAGGATGTGAACAATGACAGCTGTACTGTTCACAAGGAGGTGTGACTAAATGCCAATGTTGAAAATCTGGCATGAAAATATTGCAAATTCATGAAGTTACAAGCGTGTGTAGCAACTGCGCAGTGCACGCTAGTAAAACAGTCATTGTTTGGATTTTTTTCCACCAAATTTGCAACACAGGCTTTTTGAGAGCTCACTTCATGAACACTGGCATTGTCATTTCATTAATCAACAGTGACTGCGAAATCACCTTTCGGCGCCAATTAATGCCATGACAGTTCAAGAATTCATGAGGAAGGGTTCCAAAAACCCCATGTTGAAAATCTGGTGTGGAAATTCCAAAAAATGACTGAGATATGCATTAAAGTTGGAAACATCCCTATTTATTCCATTATACAGCTTACCGGCATTTCCTCAGTTCGCGGTTGGCTTTGAAGAGTGCAGACGTGTTCCCGATCCACCGAAGATAGTCGCGCCGGACTCTGGAGGTAAGTATGTGGTGAGGAGAGGCAGGGTGCACAGTGGGTGGGTGCGAGTTGTGGCGGGGGGCCAGGGAGACCGCTGGGGGACCTTTTCCTTTTTCAGGGTAAAAAAAGGCGTTGCGGGACCATTTTAACATTACAGGGGCATGTGACACGCTGGGGTGGGCTCCCAGCATGCCAAGGACCCTTTCTTTGGGGGCAGCAGTAGCCGATGGGGATTGTGCACCCTGTTGGCACACAACAAAGGGGGCTTAGGATATGCCGACAGAGATTGGGTGCCCGTCAGCAGACAATAGAAGTGGGGGTTGGTTACAGAATGCCGACGGGGAGTGGGCTCCCCCGTCAGCAAAATCAACATTAGGGCACTGAAGCCGATGGGGATTGGGGCCCCCATTGGCAAATAAACACGGTGGGGGGGTTATATTGTTTGTGAACATGGCGACAAGCCACCGCCATGTTCACAAGCAATATCAGGGTTTGGAAGTTCCGCCCTGCAATGACGGGTCACTCCCTTACTGCAGCGGATGGCTGATGCTGCAATGACGAGGCGGCCCCTCACTGCAGTGGCAAGATTGTCACAAGTTGGTGGCAAGGTTCCAAACTTGTGTCACCAGCAGTGTGCAACGGTATTGGGGGAAGCTGGACAAGCCTTTGTAGGCTGTGGGAGCACTGGCCACAACAGTGCCGCACCTCCACAACCTGCTTCTGAGAAAGCAGTCCCAATATGTTTCTTGCGCTGCACGCAATCAACATAAAAATATATATGTAACCTCCCTGTGGGGTTTTACCTGTTTTGTCTCCCGCTGCCCCGATTCCTGTTCCCCTGTCCTGTGTCCTCGCCACCTGACCCGAGTCCAGCAGTGCCCCTGGATCCTCCATCCGACCCCACCAATATGTTTCTCATTGAATAGGGGCCAGAGGAATAAAGCTGCAGAGAGGCCACGCTTTGGTTACACAAATATGTGAGCCGGCGGTCCATGCATGCGCAGTTGCATATGATCAGTTTCTTACCGCTACTGCAGTAAAATGGAAGCCTCTCTGGTGGTCTTGGTCCCCAAGTTTACCTAGTCGAGGGTCAGAGACATGGAGGAGGCACAGGAGAAGCCATGACAAGTGTTATTTAGAAAGCACCAATGAGAATTTGGAGAAGCCTCATGAAATTAGTGAGGCATAAGGAATATTAATGAGTAAGCCTGCCTGCTGCCAGGGGACAGTATATTTCAGCAGCAGCGACAGGCTGGAGACTGAGGTTAAACATTGAACTCTGCAATGATTGTACAGGGCAAAGGGACTGCAATAGACAGTGTTGCAATTAATAAATAAAGATGTTTACACTGGCTGCTCCAGGACTTTAATGTGGGACACAGCATGAACTGCATATAAACTGTTTCTGTCAGCAGTCATGCAGCCTTTGACCTCAGCACAGCCAATTGGAAAGCCAAGATTCTGCCAAGGACTTGTGGGATTGTGTAAAGGACTTGTGGGGGAAAAGCAGGAAAAATACTTGGCGCCCATTTGAAGGACCAATCAGGCATTGAAAGGGGCTGATGAATATTAATTTTTTCAAGAGACAATTGTTTCAGCCGATAGGGGGCTGTCTGGGGCTCCCAAAATCAAAGAGACTTTTGCTTCTGGGTTCAGTTTGGTGGGATCCCCTCCTGAGGGATGGGGGCTCCAGCCCCTTTGCTAAAGAATATGGCTGAAAGGCCAGAAAGTGAAGGCCTGAGGTTTTTATTTATTTAGTCGTTTAACCAGGAGTAGCACACTAAGCTGAAAGCTTTTTTGCAGGAGCGACCTGGGAGCACAGGGAAGTTAAGTGACTTGCTCAGGGTCAAAAAGTATGCAACTGTAAGCCGTGGGATTCAAACCCAGGTCTGGTCTGCTGGATGTCACCAGATTTGCAGCTCAGACCCTTAAACTACTGCGCTATACTGCCTCCTGCCAGCTACAGCACCTAACTGCCTGTGCTTGTCTTTCCACATTTGGAAAAATCTGCTTACTGAAGGGTGATTTGCAACTTCAGCTGTGAGAGAGCTAGACTGATCTGCAACTTTGGCTGTGAGAAAGCTGTAAGTACCTACAATCTCAGCTGTGAGAGAGCTGTAAGGACCTGCAACCTCAGCGGTGAGAGCGCTGGTCTAAGATGTTCCTGAGTGAGGAAACCTACTGTGAAGTTAAGTAAGATAGAGACTTGCTTCAGGCTAAGTAGACACTAGCTCTAGGAGGTGTTCATTTCTGTCTGTTACCCAGCATTGACTCAGTGCCAGAACAGGGTGAATGCCTGCATATACATAGCCGTTCGATGGTCCACTTTTACAGAGATGGCATGAGAGTCTCCATGGAGAAAGGAGCTCACCAGTGATTGCCTGTGAGAAGTTTAATGTCTTTCTTGGGACTGCAGAGCCATGCCAGCCAAGAGGAATGGTTTGCCTGTGTTTCAGCTTGTGGAAGCTGAAGTATAAAGTGTAATTGCTACAATGTGAGAAGCATCCAGTCTGGTTGGGAGACTTGCCTTAAACGCCAGTGACTATCAGCAGAATTGAGAAGAGAGACCCTTTTCAGTTCCAGTGAGCACCTGTGAGGTGAGAAAAGTATTGTTCAGTAACATGGGACTGTGCAAGAAGAAGGAGTTAGCCTTCAGTACAAGTGTGCTTTTTTTAAAAAAACGTTTTATTTATAAAATGTTATAAAATACAGCAATTACTATATTTTCATAAGATAATAAACGCATTGAGAGACATGCGGCCCTGAGAGTAAATGTACAGGCACATTATCAAATATACCATCTATAGAGTGGATTGTCAATTCACTGCCTCAGGACAGCCAGGAAATATGAAGGAGTAAAAGTCCAGCAAGATAATAATGTAGGAGAGTCCATTCTCACCTTATCAATTACTCAAATGTTATCAGCCACTATTTCTTGACCCCCCAACCCCCTGTAGGATTCCAACTATAAGGTGGAGGGCTGGAAAACCCATAAAAGTAACCATTAAGGAACCAAAACACATGTTCTGGACTCAATTAAGTTGCATTACACTCCTACCTCTTGAGCACATACAAAATGGCTGGCAGGGAGACTGGATATGGATACTGTTAAGGATCTAAATTAAAGTTCACAAATTGAGTGGTGTGTGAACTCACTCCAATTCTAAATTGATCACATTTATGAGTAAGGTAATTACATGCATATTTATGCCAGGAATAATAACTAGAGCATAACTCAACATGGCTTAAAACCTTTACCTATCAACCAAAAAGTACCAGTCTGATACAGGACTCCTGAATGTTCATGAAAGTCTCTGAAAGACTAGAGGGCAGTATTAAGGCAGCTATACAACCCGCTGGCCTCAGTCATAAGAATCTGATTCGAGATTACCCTCTCCCTGTTGTTCTTCTGAAGTAGGCTGAGCAGTAACGAGCTTGGAAGCAAACACCGCTGCTGTATCGGGATCCATGAAGAGATAGTTTTATTAGCATGGCAGATCTGAAGATGAGCTGGGAATAGAAGTTGAGCTGCAATGCCGTTTTCCAGCAAGGATTTCTTGGTAACTTGTAGGACTTTTTTTTTATTCTGTGTCTGACAGGAAATGTTGGGAAATCGAGCAATTTTGCTGCCCTCCCACATAATATCCCCACGTTCTCTGGTGGGCTGTAGTAGGGGGATACGAGCCTCCACACTGGAGAGTCACAATAGCTGTCGTAGGGCACGGGTTGCCTGTGCCTCGTGGTCTGGCTCTCATCAGGATAGTAAAGGTCCTGGTTACAGAAATACCAGAGTCTTCTGGCAACAGCTTCAGTTCTATGAAGACTGGTTAACCAATGCAAGGATTTCAGCTCTGTCAGCCAGTTGTGGAGAGAAGCCCACTATACGAACATTAGATTGTCTTTGTGCATTTTCAGGCACTTTCTCTTTAGCCTTTAGAAAATGCACGTCCCATACAAACACTGCATTTCTGTCCCGCTGACGTTCGTTTTCAGAATTAAGCTCCGTAATATGACTGACATTTATCTGCACTTTAGTGTCAAGTTCAGTAAATCTTGTTTCAACAGCAGCGAGCCTTCCATTCATTTCCTCCCCCGTTGCTTGTATCTTTTGTAACATCGCCATGATCTGGAGATTCTGTGGGTCAGAGGCTCTCATGTCTGCCGATGTGGAGGGCCCATGCCCCATACATTCCGATCCATCTGTTGACGAGAAATAAGCCTCTAGGTTCAACACAGATTACTTGTGGCCCCTTTTGGGGCCCATTTTGTGCTCCCCAGCTGATAACACTCTTGGGAATACCTCCAAAGTCTGATATAGATCAGTGAGTTAGGTAAAATAAAGGTTTATAGCTTAGCCAAGATCGGCAGTTCAGAAAAGAGCTGCCACCATGTTGGTTACTCCACAGCACCCTCCCTGCAGTGAAGCTTAACTTAGTGTGCTTAAATGTCTATAATTATATACTTGAAAACAGATTCCATGATCATTCGCTTCTCGAAGCTCTATTAATTTTTTTACCTAAACCAAATAAACCAAAAAATAGAGTAGGAAATTATAGACCTATCACTTTGATTAATTATAAAAATCCTTTCCTCTATCTTGGCTCAGAGAATTTAAAAAATGTGACACCCCTTAATATCTAGGGAACAAGTAGGATTTGTTTCCTACAGACACGCTTCCAATCACATCAGGAAACTCTCCCATATTTTCTCTGTGTCTGGCATTTCCAGCTCCCCTATGGCACTGGTGTTGTTAGACTCAGAGAAAGTCTTTGACAGGGTTCATTATGAATTTTTGTTTCTCACTCTTTTTAAATTTGGCTTTCCACAAAAGTATGTCAACTGGTTAAAAATACTTTACTCTTCCCCTGCAGCTAGAGTAAGTTGTAATGGACTAATTTTGGATTTAATTAAATTACAAAGTGGTACCCGACAAGGCCGCCCTTTATCCCCCCTTTTATTTAATATATATTTGGAACTGCTTTTTTTCCCTTAGTAACACTCCCCAAATTACTGGAATTAAGTTTGGAAATCTGCACTGTAAAATCTCTATTTGCAGACGATATTGTACTGCATACATCTAATCCAGTAACTTCAATAAAGGCAGCATTAGCAACCATTAAGGAGTATAGCACCTATTCTAACTATAAATTAAATATTTAAAAAATGGAGATCATGTCTCTTAACTCCTCTTCCTTTAAAAACAAAATTGTGGGATTGGGCTTTACTTGGTCCCCACATAAATTAAAATATTTAGGTACATACTTAACATTGGATCTTGCTCAACTTAAAAAATGTAATTTAGAGGATCTAATCTCCACAATTGAACAGGACTTAAAAAGATGGCGGAATCTCCCACTTTCATTTTGGGGAAGGGTAAACATAATAAAAATGAATATCTTTCCCCAATTATATCACCCACTTAATATGCTAAATACCTTTATGCCAATGGAATGTTTTACTAAATTACACTCTGAAATTATTAAATTCATTTAGAATGATAAAACTCCATGAATAGCATGGAGAAAACTTACCCTACCCAAAGAGCAGGGAGGAATTAAATGACCAAACTGTCTCCTGTATTATATGGCAACACACGTTAATATGTATATAAAATGGCTATACTCACAGAACTGTTTTGGGAACTATTTCACAATAATGGCTCGAACTTGAACTAAACATGATAAAAGAATATAAAATTAATCCTAAAGTCAAACTGTATACCAAACTCAGTTTGCTACCTTCCAGGCTGAAGTTCTCAGTAAATGGGTCCTCGATGAAAGTACACCCCCAGATTATATCTTTCATAGGCCTTTCAGACTATAACAGTGCACTCCAGCCTATCTTTGGCAATCCAAATTTCAAGATAAATGGGAAAAGATATTCCTACTGAATGGTTTCCTATGGGCTCTAATCTCTCGGTTAGTTCCTTTATTAACAACAACTCGTATATTTCACTCCAGACAATTCTAAATAACAAAAATCTTTACAAGAAATATTTACCCAAAATATTATTAATTAAAATAGCTTTAAATGCACAATTTGGGCCTATTCTGTTATCACTCAATGTTCAAGAACCGGTGAATGACATGAAGTGCCGAAGTTTAAGACCCCATCCTTTATCAAACCTATACCACTTTCTACTAACCTCCAAATTCACCTCAGAACCCATTATCTCCTCATATTGGAACAGGGAATCTGAAATTAATCCACAAAACTGGAGTATCTTATGGAAAAGTATTTATCAGTATATACCACTTGATAACTTGAGACTAATTCAATATAAACTCCTTCACAACACCTATATGATTCCTCAAAAATATTTCAAATTTGGTCTTCTGGATTCTGACAGATGCACTAAATGTAATTTGGGAGAAGGAATTATTCGCCATTTTTTATGGGACTGTCCAAATTTCCAGAACATTTGGAAATTAGTGAAATCAGAATTTGGAAGGAACCATTCTTTAAACCATGCTTTCATTTTTGAGACCTGCATATTAGGTAACTACAGTAAGGTCAAAGGTTGTACTGAAAGAGCTGTCATTTCTATGTTAGCTATTTCCACAAAACAACTCATTGTTAGATACTGGTTAGACCACCAATTACCGAGTATGAAAGAATGGACAGCCAATATCTTACTAAATTATCTTTTTTTTTTTCATTTAGTTGTTTAACCAGGTATAGCACACTAAGCTGAAAGCTTTTTTACAGGAGCAACCCGGGAGCACAAGGAGGTTAAGTGACTTGCTCAGGGTCACACAGTACGTAAGTGGAAGCTGGGGGATTCAAACCCAGGTCTGGTCTGCTGGATGTCACCAGATTTGCAGTTCAGAGCCTTAGACCACTGTGCTATACTGCCTATATCTGTTTCAAAATATCTCACAATTCTATAACAAATGGGGAAAACTTTACAGTTTACTGATTTAATTCAAGTTAATGATCCCTTTAATCAAACTAAGGGCATTACCTCAACCTTAGCACTCAGCCTCTTTCATAGTAACTTAGAACTCTTCCCTTCTTCCCTCCCCTGCATCCCCTACCCCTCTCCACCCTTCTCCCCTCCCTTGCCCCACCTCTCCTCCGTCCTCCACTCCCACCCCTTCTCTTTCTCTTCCCAGCCACTCTCCCACATCCCTTCCTACACCCTGTGCCCTGTTTGTCTTGACAAAGTCTGCTGGCCGATATCAATGTATTGTATGCATTTTCTGTGCCTGAAACTGATTACCATAATGTGTCTCTGTTGTTTTACGTTGACTGTCCATTATGATTTTGTGTCCATAATGAATTTTGTACCTCCTATTTACACTTCATTGTACCGTACTTTACTGTCCTGTTTAATCTGTTGTCCTTTCTACAGTTGTGGAACCTTTGTAAAAGAGCTCTTAGCTCAAAGGTATATGTAATCCGAGACTTAAATAAATAAAAATAAATAAAAGGGCATTAACATTTTGACTGTGGGGTGGAGATGCAACAATGAACTTTGCGATCCCTTGGTGGACTAGGAGGCAATATTGGTTCACATTTCTTCCAGGTGCTCCATAAGACTGCTTTTGTTCAATCCTAATTGGAGATATTGGGGAGGGGGATATAGTTCTTTGTTAAGATATTGGTAATATCAGTTTATGGCAACATTCTTGTAAGCCTTTACTTTTCACTATGTTGTTGTGATGGATATTGATATTAGTTTTCCTTTCTTTTTTTTGGATCTACTTCAAGCTTTATGAAATAAAGGAAGGTTAAAAAAAATAAATAAATTAGTGTGCTTGAGCCTTATTGAGAATTTTAGACTGTTTCCAGTGAAAAATCCAGAGACTTTGTCCTGATATGAGAGAGCCATGGCTGCTATGCTGGCAGTGTGGCTGAAATTCCACTGTAGCCAAATGTGACTGAATCCCAGAGAGGGAAAGAGACTGCCATTTGATGATCAGCTTGGGGAATCAGCCTGGTAATGTCACCAGCTAGTTACTGCCATTACGTCTCTCCCTGAGGGGTCATGCCTAGACATGGGGGTTGAGGTGTGCCAGCCCAGGTCCCTGTGCTGGTCTGTTCCAGACTGTGTCTTTATCTGCAAGGATGCCCACTACTAGAAAAAGTTAGTTGAGAAAAGTTTCCAGCCTGCAAAGCTGCACATGAAATAGGGGGCATGCTGCAAGCTCTTGCTGCATCAACTCAGCCAAATCAAGTTCTAGTGATTGTGTCTACCTCAGATTTCCCATCGGCAACTCTTGGGCTGTATCTGCAAGAGACTGTTAGCTTAACCACAAGTAAAACAAATGTTGCTCTACATTTGGGGGGACTGTAAATAGTTTGAGTGTTTGCCAAGTTCATCAGTGAAATATTGTTGCTGCTAAAGTTCTGAGTTTGTCTGTCTGGTTACACTGTCAGGTTCCGCCAAGAGTTAATGCAACAATGACAAAAGTTTAAATGCTAACTTAAATTAAGAGCATCAGCTCTGGCCAACCAGTGGCACTACTTCCAGGCCTACAACGTTTAGTACTGGGTATGATCCAGAGATAGAAATGAGGGGTTCTTATCTGGACTGGGGACTGGTACCAGTTGGGGTATGTGTAATCCTAAAGTCTAAGCAGCTAGATAGTTAAGAGTCTGAGCTCTTAACCTAATCCATCAGAAAGCTGGTGAGTAGCTGGCCCAGTGGCACTGAGGGTTGAGGCACTGGACACCTTACCTCATGCAACACTGGTGACCTGGGTTCAGGAATGACCTCGAGTCGACGGGGGGAGCTGGCATGGGAGGGAAGAAGCAGGACTGAGCCACCTAACTGCAGCTGTCCTCTCTCGGGGAGGTGGTTGCCCCTCCATAGTTCTACCATCGCCGGGTGGAGGTCCAGTGATGGTGCAGGCGGGAGGGAGCAACGCGAAGGGAGGGTGTCTCGTCACGTGATGTGCATGTGCCTCCACATCCATGCAGAGACAAGGGGATGGGAATGGGGAGAAAAACTAGAAAAACCCTACAAACTATGTACAGGGAAAAAAAAAAAGGTAGGTGGGTGGCATGCATAGAAAAATGGTGTTAAATATAAAAGTAAAGAGGTTGTTTGTTGTTGCCCATTAACAAATGCAAGTTCCAGATGTTACTTAACCTCTACATCAGATTTCCCATTTCTAACCCTTCCCCTTTTGTAAATAAATTGTTGGTTAACTGTTTTTACAAAAATGTGTTGTGAACATATTATTTGCACCCCATGTGAGCATATTATAAGCCTAAGTCAATAATTGCAAGTTATTGAAATAGTGGGTTTTGATTAATGTAAATCCAGGTGTGGGGTGACTGCACGAAAAGGTGGGTAGGTACAGCATCCCAGGAGGTTGCACCACTAAAATATTCAGACCCACCTATAATTTTACTCTGGGCAGAGGCACTGAGCTAATTGTTTATATCTTTGGGAAAGAACCCTAGCTACATCAGAAATAGGACCCAGGCCCCTCAACCTTGATCACTTATTACCTGACTGACAGGTCCCAGAAAGTGAAATGTAAAAGGCACTCAATCCTCTCTGTGACTTATAACCAACGGAGTCCCTCAGGAGTCCATATTAGGCCCATTGCTCTTTTCCCTTTTCATAAATGATTTACCTGCTCATTATGGAGGGACACACAATCAGCTTTATGCTGATGATGCAGTACTATATAGGAGCTGTAGTAATGACACCCTCATTAATTGCATTCTTGCTGAAAACTTCCAGTTACTTGAAAGGTGATTCCTGTTCAATGAACTTGTTCTTAACACCAAAATGACAAAAGCCATATTGTTTGGCCCAGACTTGTGGGTGTAGACAGGCAACACTTGCTAGATCTGTTCATCTTAGGTGGTAACCGCATTGAGGTGGTTGAGGCAATACAATATCTAGGGGTATATTTGGACCAAGAAGTCTCTTTCAGAGCCCATATTGATTATGTTTTCAAATCCTTGCACTGAAATATTGGCCTGTTATACCAACTAGTTAACAATATAACCAAGGAATCTCGACTGGCCTTTGCCAGAAGCTTGCCCCCACCCCTTACAGCATAGAGTCCCAATTCCTAACTCCCTAAGAAGCACTGAGCTTAAGAAAGTTAAACATATAAACATAGAATTTGATGGCAGATAAGGACCACTTGGTCCACTTAGTCTTCCCATTTCCTTACCTAATGGATAAGCTGCAGATCCTAGTTAACCAACAGACTACTTCCTCCTACCCCCACTAGAATTGCCTTATGTCTGTCCCATGCATTCTTGAATTCCCTCATTGTTTTTGACTCCACAACCTCCTCAGGAAGGCTGTTCCATGCATCCACTACCCTCTCTGTGAAAAAAATACTTCCTCACATTACCTCTGAGCTGTCCCCCCTCTATCTTCAAATTGTGTCCCCTTGTTCTTGCACATCTCTTTTTCTGAAAGAGGCTACACTCTTGGACTTTGTTGATTCCCTTGCGGTACTTGAAAGTTTCTGTCATGTCATCCCTCTCCCTCTCCCTCCTTCTCTCGAGGGCATACATATTAACCTGCTTTAGTCTCTCTTTGTATGTCTTTTAGTGCAGATCCTGCACCATTTTGGTTGCCCTCCTCTGGACAGCCTCCACCCTGTCTATGTCTTTGCGGAGATGGGGTCCCCAGAACTGCACGCAGTACTCCAGATGGGGTCTCACCAACTGTCTATACAGAGGGATAACAACTTCTCGTTTTCTACTGCTGATGCCTCTCCCTATGCATCCCAGTATTCCCCCCAGCCCTCCTTACTGCCTTCTTACATTGCTTGCCCATCTTTAGGTCATCTGATATAACTACCCCAGGTCCCTTTCCATTTTTGTTGTTGTCAGTATCTCACCCCCATTGTGTACTCTTACCCTGGGTTTCGGTTTCCCAGGTGCATTACTTTGCATTTCTTTGCATTGAATCTAAGCTGCCATACATTGGACCGTTCCTCCAACCTTGCCAAGTCCCTTCTCATCCTTTCCACCCCACCTTGTGTATCAACCCTGTTGCAGATCTTTGTGTCATCTGCAAAGAGACATACTTTTCCTTCTAGTCCCTCTGCAATGTCACTTATAAAGACATTAAAAAGGACCAGATCCAGTACTGAACCCTGCGGTATCCCCACTAGAAACCCCCCATTCTTCACTGTGAACTCTGTTTACTATTACCCTCTGTGTCCTGTTGTCCAGTCAATGCTTTACCCAGGTTACCACCTTGGGACCCACTCCCAGGCTGTCTACTTTGTTTATTAATCTTTTGTGCGGGACTGTGTCAAATACCTTGCTAAAGTCTATATAGGCCATGTTCACAGCCTATCCCTGGTCTACTACTTTGGTCACCCAGTCAAAGAAATCAATTAGATTCATCTGACATGAACTTCCCGCTGTGAATCCATGCTGCCTTGGGTCCTGTGCCCCACTGGCCTCTAGGTACTCAACAGTTCTTTCCTTCAGAAGTGATTCCATCATTTCCCTACCACTGAGATCAAACTGACAGGTCTGTAGTTTCCTGCCTCTGTCTTGCTCCCACTTTTGTGAAGGGGAATCATACTGGCCCTCCTCCAGTTCTCAGGTACCACACCATCCTCCCATAATTTGTTAAAAAGGGTAGTCACTGGTGTTACTAGTTCTCCCCTTAGTTCTTTTAGAATTCTGGGGTGAATCCCATCAGGCCCCATTGCTTTGTCCACCTTCGGTTTTGGAGTTCTTTCAGAACCCTTTCTTCTGTGAAAGGACTGATATCCACCCCACTATCCAGAGTGCTTCTATTGACTAGATTAGGTACCTCCCCCTTCTCTTCCTTTGTGAATACTGAGCAGAAGTATTTGTTCAGTATCCCTGCTTTTTCACTATCCCTCTCTGCCCACCAACCCTCCTCTTTATTCAGACTCTGTATCCCTCCCTTTGTCTTTCTTCTCTCCTGTAAAATATTTTATCCCCTTCTTAACTGAGTTGGCTATCTTTTCCTCAGTTTGGGTCTTTGCTATTCTGATTGCATTCCCTGCTTCCTTCTGCTTTAACTGGTACAGTTCTCTGTCCTGCCCCTTCTGTGTTTCCTTATACTTCCCGAATGCTATCTTTTTCTCCCTAACCTTCCCCACCACCTCTTTTGAGAACCATAGTGTTTTTTTCTTTCATTTTGATTTTTTTATTTGCATCACACAAAGCCTTATTGCCTCTGTGATGGCAGTTTTGATGTTTCACCATTGTTGCTTCACCCCTCCTTCTTGCCTGTTTGCTAGTGCTTTTCTGAGGCACTCTCCCATTATGACAAAATCAGCTTTCCTGAAGTCCAGTACCTTCACTTTTGTGTGCCTTGACTCTACAGCTGAGTTTATTGTGAACTACACTGTTTGGTGGTCACTTATTCCCAGATGGCTACCAACTTCTAGATCTGAGATCCTCTCTCCATCCCCATTTGAGAGTACCAGGTCTAAGATTGCTCCCTCCTGAGTGGGTTCCAACACTAGCTGTCTGAGGCATGCCCCCTGTAGGGCATCGAGAATGGCCCTGCTCTTGGATGTGGCTGCAGCAAAGGTGCTCCAGTTAACATATGGCATATTCACGTCCCCCATCAGCAATATCTCCACTTTCTCTGCCATCCTAAGAATGCCTTCTATCATATCCTTGTCCATTTCCTCACCCTGAGACGGGGGGCTGTATACAACCCCTGTGTGGATTGTGATGCCATTTCCAGTCTCCAGGGTGATCCACAGTACCTCCTCACCTCCCTGTTTACCCTTTGGTTCCATTTCTTTGATCCCTTCCCTTGCTTAGAGAGCTACTCCTCCTCCTCTTCTACCCTCCCTGTCCCTTCTGTAGATTGTGTACCCTGGTATGTTGACATCCCAGTCATGGTTCTCTGTGTACCCTGTTTCTGTGACTGCCAGGATATCCAGGCATCCCTCTTCCATCAAGGCCACCAGCTCAGGGAGCTTGTTACCTAGACTACTGGTGTTGGTACTCATTATCCTCCATTTTTAGATGGCCTTACCCCTTTTTACCCTATCCCTGTCCTTACTGCCTTTGTCTTTTTCTCCATTTACCCCTGCTCTTCTCCCTATAAACGTTTCTATCTTGGTGTTTACCTCACTAACTACCCTGATTTTTTTTTGGGGGGGGGTTAGGATTTCCCTTCTCCTTTTCAGTTCCTCCCCCCTTGGCTAGTTTAAATGCTTGCCAATGAAACATTTAAACCTATCACCTAGGATCCCGGTTCCCATCCTGGACAGATGCAGACCGTCATGCCAGTATAGGCCTGCATTCCTCCAGGTGGACCCCCAGTCCCCAATGAAGCCAAAACCCTGAGCACTGAGCACCCTAGCCTCATCCATACCATAGACAGGCAGCACGTCTGAAAAGGTTACCGTGTGCTACTTGTCTAAAGCTCCTCCCAACTCCACAAACTCCTCCTGCACTGCTCTGTTCCCTTTCCCAGCCAGGTGATTTGTCCCTAGGTGGACAATGACATCAGCTCCTCCCCATGCAGCTGCTCCGGATCCTGAGGATTCGCTCCTGTCCCTCAAGCCATGGCACCAGGCAGGCACCTTACCCTCTCTCCCCTCCCTCCCCAGTTCTACCCTCCTAGCAATGGGTCCCCACCAGGAGTTATTTCCTTCCTGTGGGGCCCTATCTCCACCCTCCTGTGGGTCTGCTTTGTGGAGGTTCCCAGCATCCTCCTTGGTCTCCACTGGGTGCCTCCATGGAGGAACCACTCGCTGCCAGAATGGCATATGGTGTGGAGAGTACAGCTGGAGGATGCACCTCTGTTCTACCCCCTCACCCTCCCTGAGCCCACTGTGGTCCAACGCTCCACTTTCTTGGCAACCTCTGAGGCAGCGGTGGTGGCCTGTAGTCCCTGGGTGGGAAAGGAGGTCCCTGAATCCTGGCCAACTCAGCCTGGAGATGAGCAACCTCCTCCCTCAGCCCAGAGAGGTACCTGCAGATGGGACAACACGCGTCCTCCAGAGCGTCTCCAAGACTGCTGCTCCACAGCCACTGCACTGCACACTCCCATCATGTCTTATTTGTGGCCCCTTAACAGTTGTTTTGTAAACTTACTCTTTCCTCTCTCTCTTTTATTTATTTTTATATAATTTTTTTCTCCCTACTTTCCTTGCCTCCATGCCTTTAAAGCTCCTGATCTTCATGTTCTGGGACAGTAAGTTCCTATATTCCTCAGTAGTCTCCTCCTTACCTGCTCAGAGTCAGTCCTCCAGCTGCTGGGGGAGATGAAGAGCTACTCTTTTCCTTCTAGAATGGTGAGTCTTTTGTGCCTCTGTGATCACTCTCTTCCTGCTCCCAAACAGGAAGTTCCTGTTGTAAGTCAAATCCTGTGCCTATAAAAGTAGAACTGGCTAAGGATGGTGGGGCTGGTGGGGGTGAAGGGAAGGGATGGAGGGCAATATAGTCTCAGTAAAGTTCTAACAGTAGCTCCTTTCTCTTGCTGTTTTCTGCCACAAGCTATCTAGGACAGTTTTAAATACAAACACCTGGCTTCCTTCTCTCTAAGCCCTCCCCTAATTCACAGTTTCTTTTCACCTAGTTAACTGCACAGATAACAATTCCTTCCTCAACTCAGACAAACACACTCTTTTTTTGTTTGTTTTACCTAAATTGAATTTCCCAGTTAGTGTTGTCAGAACTAGTTAGGAAAGATTGAACCCTCCTCGAACCCTGGTGTTGGGGTTCTAATTAGAACTTCGAACACTGCAGGTTTCATAAAGGGTTTGAATCATCCATGAATCTTCTAACTTCTGTGTGCTTTTGTTTTGTGTCCTCCCATTCTATTGTTCCTGATTTTGGCACCAGCTGAATAATGCAGCTCAGTTCGCTCCCTCCCATCATTGTTTTGCTGGGGCAGCTGTTACCACGGTTTGTCACGTTAATTGTAACTGTACCACTGACCATCTGCTATGCAGTTAGGTGGTGCTGGTAGTGCGACTCGAGGTCAGTCACCGGCGGTCGAGGGGATCCTGCTGAAGTCATCTCTGCGCGGCTGTGGCTCCATTGCCATTCAGTCTTGTAGTGGAGAAGAAGGCTTGTTTAATCGTGTGCTCAATTCAATTCAGCGATGATGACACTGAAAGCAACTGTTTTTGTTATTAAACCTGGTCCTGTACGAGTGTGTATGTGCCTGAAAATTTAAAAAAAAAAGTTAATGGGCAGGTGGGGAAAAGGAAGGGGGGAGTCGGGAATCTCGGGATTGGGAACTGAGGAAAGAAACTAGGGTGGGAACCGAGAAAGGAGCTAAACGGTTGGGACTCAGTACTGTTGGGAGGACTCAAGGTTGGGAATTAGTTCACTTGCAAACTGCTGCCTGGAGACTACCTGTGTGCTAGTTCTCAGTCACACATACCTCAAGTTGCTTGCTGAATTAAACACATTTTCTTTGCAAATCACAATTGTGACTCGTGGGCAGTGGCACTATTAGGAGAGCTCCCTGGCTGGGGGAGGGGTGTTTTATTTTGGGAAAAAAGCAGTTAAATTAAAACACTTTACTGATTGTGTGAAACTTGATGTTCTAAGCCCAGAAAAGGGAAAAATAATTTGGTCCCAGTCCCACCCAAAAATTGTCTGGAAGGAAGACACGGTTCTCTCAGCCAGGACTGTGCTGGGGGGGGGGCTTCAGTAAACTTTCTCCCTAAAAGAAATCTCCATTGCATCTTCTGTGAGGTGGCCAGCAAGTCACCCTGCTGCTGTCTGTGCCATTTGACTGCACTTACCTGGCTATTACCCAGTGTGTGTTACTGTGTGAAACCTAGTGGCCAGTTTTGTGGTGGCATCTCTTTCTTTGGTTTGTGTATATAACTCTGTCTCTTGTGGTCAGCCCATCACCCTGCTGCTGTGCGCCCCTTGACTGCACTGTACCTTACCCAGTGTGTGTTACTGTGTGAAGCCCAGTGGCCAGTTGTGTGGTGGCATTATCCTTAAATACACGACAGAAGCCTAAAAATATATTTCCCCGTTGGGAGGAGAGACAGAAAAATCTCTTTCCTCAGTTTGTGTGTGTAACTCCATGTCTTGTGGTCAGCCCATCACCCTGCTGCTGTGCACCCCTTGACTGCACTGTACCTTACCCAGTGTGTGTTACCATGTGAAGCCCAGCGGCCAGTTGTGTGGAGGCATTATCCTTAAATACCCACAGAAACCTAAAATATATTTTCCTGTTGAGAGGAGAGACAAAAAATCTTTTTCCTCGGTTTGTGTGTGAAACTCCATCTCGTGTGGTCAGCCCATCACCCTGCTGCTGTGGCCCCTTGACTGCACTGTATCTTACCCAGTGTGTGTTACCATGTGAAGCCCAATGGCCAGTTCTGTGGTGGCATCTCTTTCTTCGGTTTGTGTGTATAACTCTGTCTCTTGTGTTCAGCTCATCACCCTGCTGCTGTGTGCCCCTTGACTGCACTGTACCTTACTTAGTGTGTGTTACTGTGTGAAGCCCAGTGGCCAGTTGTGTGGTGGCATTATCCTTAAATACACGACAGAAGCCTAAAAATATATTTCCCCGTTGGGAGGAGAGACAGAAAAATCTCTTTCCTCGGTTTGTGTGTGTAACTCTGTCTCTTGTGGTCAGCCCATCACCCTGCTGCTGTGCACCCCTTGACTGCACTGTACCTTACCCAGTGTGTGTTACTGTGTGAAGCCCGGCAGCCAGTTGTGTGGTGGCATTATCCTTAAATACACGACAGAAGCCTAATAATATATTTCCCCGTTGGGAGGAGAGACAAAAAAATATTTTTCCTCGGCTTGTGTGTGTAACTCCGTCTCGTGTGGTCAGCCCATCACCCTGCTGCTGTGCGCCCCTTGACTGCACTGTACCTTACCCAGTGTGTGTTACTGTGTGAAGCCCAATGGCCAGTTTGTGGTGGCATCTCTTTCTTCGTTTGTGTGTATAACTCTGTCTCTTGTGTTCAGCCCATCACCCTGCTGCTTGGCCCTTGACTGCACTGTACTTAGTGTGTGTTACTGTGTGAAGCCCAGTGGCCAGTTGTGTGGTGGCATTATCCTTAAATACATGACAGAAGCTTAAAAATATATTTCCCATTGGGAGGAGAGACAGAAAAATCTCTTTCCTCGGTTTGTGTGTGTAACTCCGTCTCTTGTGGTCAGCCCATCACCCTGCTGCTGTGCGCCCCTTGACTACTATGTGTATGCCTATGCCCAGCAGCCCAATCATTCTGTAAGCCTTGAACCTGGGATTCTTTAGTTGCAAACCGTCATATTCTTGAGTTACTTTCAGTCCACTGTATCACAGTGTCACACAACCAAAATAACATTTTGGAGTTATAGCCAGCAATCACAGATCACACTGTTTTCTTACTCAGGAATTGTGTGGGTGTGGGTGCGTTTACTGCAGTATACTGGTACTGTTATGGCTGACACCAACATAGATGAAGCATCTGGTGCTGGTGTTGAAGCAGGTGTTGGTGGTAGTAGTAATCCTGGTGCTAGCAGGAATAACCAAATTGTTTCACGTGATAAAAATTCAACAAACAGCAAAAGAGCAACAGCGAAATGTGGTAAAGGGGGACCTTTTAAGAAAACCTGTGCAGCTGCTGGGGCCACACAGAGAGGCACCATAAGGTATGCCATTCATACTGTTAAAATCCCTGTGACTAGCAGTAATAATGCAAGTGACAGTGAGTCCCTCTCTGACTCAGACTCAGACAGTAGCTCTTTGTCTCACTCCGACACTGTTGTGTCTTGCCACGTATCATTACTTCCTCAACAAAGTGAAAAGAGCAAGTCTGCTGACAATGAATCAGGTAGTGCACTTGCAAATACATCCAGCACTGTTGGCAATGAAAAGTACATATCCATTGAATCCACCACTTCTGTGTCGGCCAGCAATGAAAATCCATCAGAGTCTTCTGCTCACTCTTCTAGCACCAAGGAGCATGTCCCGGGTTCTGTTAGGACAGGTGAAAAGATGCAAACAGTCTTTAGCTATCTTCCTGGCACCGAACAAAATCTGTCATATCTGAGGTGTGGAATTATTTCTCTGTCAGTAAAACTGATCCATGCAGAGCAATTTGTTCCCTGTGTAAACAGAGTGTAAGCCGTGGTAAAGTTGTGTCATGCCTTGCACTTCAGCTCTTAAACGCCATCTGAAAAAGTATTCAGTTTTGCTTGATCTTCCAAAACCCACGTCCTCCATCTTCTAGACCGCATGTGAGAAGGGTCAGGAATCTGAAACTTATACTGAATTGTCTGAACTTGATGCGGACAGAACCACTGCCAGCCCTAGGATCACTGTTATCACCAATGCCAGCACCATTAGTACCAGTTGCACATCCAGTGATGGCACTGAATGTATAAGTCCTAGTCCACCATCCCAGCGTCCATCTGCCCGTCGAAGCACGGTGTATAATAAACCAGCAGGGACATGTTGTAAACAGCTAACACTGTCTCAGGCATTTGAAAGGAAGAATACCTTTACTAAAAATCATCCAAAGACCCTTCATCTTAATCACAGAATTGGTGAACTGTTAGCTGGAGCCCTTCTCCCATACTCTTTGGTAGATCATGAGGATTTTAGGGAGCTCTTGAAACTAGCAGAGCCTCATTACAATGTTCCTCATCGAAGGTACCTTTCCTATGTTAAAATACCAAACATTTATCAGGCTTTAAAAGTGACAGTGATGTTTGCACTTAAAATTGTAGAGGGTGGGGTTATTCATGTCACAACAGATATGTGGACCAGCACTCAAAACATAGATTACATGTCCCTTACCGCTCATTGGGTCACATTTTCTTGTGGTTCTTCAAAAACAGACACCCCAGAAGATGGCGCTGTTGCATATAAAGAAGTCTGGGCAAAGTTATACAGCTGCAAACATTTTGCAGGAGCTAAATGACATCCTTGATGAATGGGTTTATTCTCAAGGTCTAAAATGTGGCTTCATAGTAAGTGACAATGGAGCCAACATCTGGAAAGCAATACAGGATGGAGGATTTATGCATGCTTCTTGCTTTGCACATTGCTTACATTTAATTGTCACGGGATTTCTCAGCAATGAAACACAAGTGGATGGTATAATTGCTGTTTGCAAAAAAATTGTGCCTCACTCTTCACATTCAACCAGGGCTATACGGACATTGTCCAAACTGCAAAAAAAAAAGATAAGCTGCCCAGCAAAAGCTGATTCAAAATGTTTCCACTCATTGGAACTCAACGCTTTATATGCTGCAGCACCTCTTGGAGCAAAAGCAAGCTGTACATGAGTATTGCTCCAGTTACATTATTGGAGATGGCATTATGCTGTATGTGCTGCAGTGGAAATTAATGGAGACAGTGTGCTGCATCCTAGCTTCTTTTGAGACAGCCACAAGGGACATGCCTTCTGAAGGCGCATCTGTGAGTCAGGTTATTCCACTCATAATGCTGATTCCACATCATCTTAGTGTTCTAAATCTACAAATAGAAAAAGACAGACCTGAAGCTCAGACAACATGTCACCTGTATCATGGAAATCTCATAAAGAGAATGAGCGAGCGCTTCAAAACCAATGACAAATTAGTTGCAATGACGAAATCAAAACACTACATCCTTGCAACTCTTTTAGATCCCAGGTTCAAGGCTATACATCTTCCAAAAACAGGTGATATAGAGCAGTACAAATGTTTGTTGCTGGATGAGCTGCAGCACTCATAGGAGTCAAACACAGACATGCACAGTACCCTCAGGTTGTCATCACCACAACATGCAGGTTCATCTTCACAAAGGGATATAGAACTGGAAAAGTCACCAAACATTAACAGTAGTTGTTCCACAACTGCCACTTCTTCAACCCTTAGTAGCAAGCTAAATCTGTGGCAAAACCTTTCCCAAATTGCTGCCATACCAGCTTATGCTGATTCCTCTTCTGAGCGGTCTATGTCCATCATGGTAAACAGTTACCTGCAAGAACTGCCTATTCCTATTGATGCATGCCCTTTTGAATACTGGAGATCAAAAAAGTCGATTTGGACAGAGCTGTATGATGAAGCCTGTAAATACCTTGTTTGTCCTGCAACAAGTGTCTCTTCAGAATGCATGTTTAGTACAACTGGCAATATTGTGACAGACACCAGAAATGGGTTGCTGCCAGAAAATGTACACACGTTAACTTTTATTAAAGTTAGTAAGTCAAGATTTTCGTATCCCTACAAGAGTATACAAACTGATCCTGAAGTGATTGATGTTGTGGATGTTGATGGTGATGACAACTCAGATGGTGGTGGCTGGTAAATACTGTGTGGTATAGAGTCTCTCTGCACCAAAAAGGAAACTTTTACAGACTGTGATGACTTTGGTTGTCTCTCTCCTTTCTCGATTTACTACCTTGGACTATATACCCCACAAAACTTTCACCATTTCATGGCAAACTGCTTTGTAGCTAGGGTCTAAAGTCAACAAGTTTTATATACAGGGCAATTTTAACATCAGTGGGAACAGGCCCAAATGTGGCATAAAAGGGACACTGTCATGTCAATCATTTCTGTATCATATTATTTATAGTTAAAGTGCAAACATATATTTTTGGATTTACCTTCTGTGACTTTGTGGTGCATCAGTATGGGCTGGGACTGGGGGTGGTCTATTTTTCAATTTTAAAGAGGATAAAATAATGAGTTCTAATTGGTGGCTGTTTATTATTTTTTTATTTACATAAATGTTAGCCATAAACCAAAATGATCCATATGTAACTTACCTTACTGAATAAAAAATTATGGGAAAAACCGTATTTTGTATTGTTATGTTTCTGTGGGCAGCATCCTGTTACCAGTCTCTTCCGGGAAACAGAGTCATCTGGAGTTTTACCTATGTCATGGTTGAGCACATATTCTGTAAGCATAGGTCTCATACCACAATAGCTCGTGTTTAACATTCTGTTGTACACAGACCATGGCATAATAGCAACAACTCTCAAATTACTGGTTCCATGAAGAGGACTGTACAGAATGTTGTCCATAAGAAGAAAGCAATTGAAAAGACAGTGTTTCCATAAGTGTTGTTTATAATGGAACAGTTAAGTATGGCTCATTTGGAGGCAAGGTTTCATTTTTCTTGAGTAAGCATGTGGTAGTTTTAGCATTTGAGAGGGGGAAGGGAGGAGGGTAGAATGGGTGCTGGAGGGTGGAAAAGGGCTGGAGGTTGGTTTAACATGGATGCAAGAGGGAGAAAGATGGCATGGATGCTAGTGCATGGGTGAGGGTTGGGGGTTGGTTTTAACATGGATGCAGGAGGGAGAAACATGGCATAGTTGTTAGTACATGGGTGATGGTTGGGGGAGTGGGTTTTAACATGGGTGAGGGACGGAGAAGGGTGACATGAATGATAGTTCATGACTAAGTGTGGGGGTAGTTTAAACGTTTGGGTGAGGGAGGAGGGTGGAATACATGCTTGAGAGGGGTGAGGGTTGTGGGTTGGTTTTAACACATGGGTGTAAGAGGTGGTATGGGTGCTACTGCATAGATGAGGGTGGTGGAAGAAAAGTGGAATGGGTGCTGGGGTTAAAGGTGGGTGTTGTTTTAGTCCTTTCATTTACAGATTCGTGATTGGCTGGGGATGGTGAGGAAAGATGATGACAGACCGATGGTATGGGAGGGCTACACCGATTGCCCATGGTGGAACCTACTATAGATATAATATATATATATATATATATATATATATATTTTTTTTTTTTTTTCTTATTATTAAATACATTGTAAACTGCTGCCACCTAGCACAAGTGTCCTGTCCTTTAAAAAAAGAATAAAGGAATCAGAAATAAAAAAATCTGCATCAGCAGTTTTCACAGAATGTGACCTATCATAAAGTGTTTTTGCTTTACAAGTAGTGATAATTTAATACATAATGGGGTTGACAGACACTGTCCTTAAACATCACATGCCAACTGCTGCAGCTACATTAAATGTTCCTTAGTATGATGGTGAGGAAACCACTTTTTTATTTATGTGACTGAAATACAGATTTTATTGACATATCAGCTGGAAAATGCATCATCTTAGAAAGTTGTTTGTATTACTGTCAATTTGCCAACAAAATGTTGGTATATGTATGCATTAACTTAGAAAATTGCATGCATTTTTTGCCAGCAACAATGACTGGCATATTTTTTATTCAAATGTCTTGACTGACTATGTTATGACATAATGGCCCAGATATTCAAAGAGTTGTGCCATGCGCCAATGAGGGTTGTGCCAGCGCCAAGGTCCGAAAATCGCCATTCTGCGATATTCATCGGGAGGCAGTTGCGCCCCCAAATCATGCTGAGCAACAGCACAATGATAATGAATGTATGCACAACTGAAGGGGAGGAACCAGCCATAAATGGCACAGTGCGATATTCAACAACATGCACCATGCGCAATAGGGGAGCCAGCTGGAAGTTGTGCCATAGCGGAAATGAGCCAAAATAAAAGGAGCAAGGAGAGGTGCAAGAACGCTACCACAAGCTGCTGAACTATAGCCAGCCACACAGGCAACACACACACACACACACACACACACACACACACACACACACACACACACACAGGGCAGGACAGTGAAAGGGTACCTGGAACCCACAGGCTCAGGGGAAGGTGTGGGGAGCCACAGTGCAGAAGGGGGAAGTGCCACACAGCAGTGAGGCCAACACAGTCAGGTGTTCCTGGTGCAGGGGAAGTAGCAGCCAGAACAGTGGGGGAACACAGAAACAGCTGCCAGGGGATGAACACAAGCCGGGACATGGCCAGTGCCATCATCCAGATGGAGGCAGTAATGAGGGGGTGAGAAGGTGGGCAGCAGGGGGCACGGCCTGCAAGGGCCCGCTGGCGAAGGCCTCAACAGGCAGTACCGAGCCCACACCAGCTTCGAGCTGTATAGTGATATGGAGATCAGGCCGTACCGCCTGAATCGGGCAATTCTGAGGTGGCTCTGTGAGCTGTGCAGTGATGTGATGCAGGCACCACACGATGGAGCCATGCTCTGTCAGTGGAGACAAAAGTGACAGCTTGCATGTGCTTGCTCACCACGGGTACCTTCCAGAGACCAACTGGGGATACCACAGAGCGCCAACCCAGTTGGCGCGTCATGCCACCTCACCCAATTCCTCAGCGCGCACTGCTGCCACATGCTGTGGAGTACATCCATTTCCCCAGCACACCGCGGAGCACACAGCAAACATACAGGAGTTCCACAGGGTAGCATGTATGCCTGGCATGCTAGGAAATAGACTGCACCATGTGGCCATCTGCACCTACCTGGTCCCAAAGGGGCTACATACATGAATCGCAGGGTATGCTAGCATCAACTGCCAGGTGGTGTGCGATGCCAGGGGGCACATAATCAATGTCTGTGCCATGCACCCTGGGGGAGCACACAATGCCTTCATCTGGCACCAGTCAGCACTGTGCCACAGATTCGAGAGTGGGGACATCCCCACTGGCCACCTAGTGGGTGAGTATGCAAACCACACGGACAAACATAGGGTTTGGGAGGGGCATGGTCAGAGGTGACATGGGTAGTGGCCTACATGGCCCGGGGCAGGGCGATGCTGATCACCAAACTAACCTCCACCCTCTACACACAGGTGACAGTGGATACCCACTCCATCCCTGGCTGCTCACACCATACCGGTGGCCCACAACCCCATCGCAACAATGCTACAATGAGGCACACGCCACCACACATAATGTCATCGAGTGGGTGTTCAGGATGCTGAAGGCACATTTCTGTTGCCTGGACACCTCCGGTGGTGCCCTACAGTACAGCCCCTCAAAGGCCTGTGGGCTATTCCTGGCCTGTAGCATCCTGCACAACATGGCCAATGAATGTGGGATAGCCATACAGGTCGAAGAGGGGGACAACAATGGGGACGATGAGGACACCAGTGACAATGGTGATGGGCAGCCCCCTCTTGGGCGATGGGACCCCCAACTGCTCCGGCTGGCATAGCTGCACAGGGACACCATCACGAAGGAGCACTTAAGCCAACCCAGGTAAGTCATGGTGCCATGTGCAACCACCAGTGGCTAAGGCACAACCCACAAACACGCATGGACACACACCAGGGGTGCATGCCATCAAGGGAAGTGGCCGGGCATGGAACTACACACACCACCAGGGATGGGTGAGGTCTAACATGGCACGCGGACAGAGACACACACACACACACACACACACACACACACACAACACACCAGACATGCACAAAGGGTAGGAGGCACACCGACCCAGAACATCACCCCTAGCCACACACATGTCCACAGACCACCACGCCCACTGCCTGTCATTGTGCGTGTGTCAGATGCTGGGCACCATTGCACATTGGTGTACAGCGCAATGCAGGCATCATCATGCACACGCAACTGTGGACAGCAGCCGGGAGGGTGTGCAGATGGACTGTGTGTCTGCGTGCAGGGCCGGGTACCCACCCATGCACTGCCCGCTGAATGACACAATGCACACAGGGCAGCATCAGACAGTAGCCATGTTGGGAGACAGGTCAGTCATGCGCCACAGTGCCCCGGCCACCAAGGATGCATGGGCAGCCCCACCGAAACCCACCAGCACTGACAGGCTGACCACTGGCCTTATGGGGTGGCACCGATGGTCCCCAAGGGGTTCCACTGTGTGAACGCGACCATGCTCACGCAGGGGTCTGCAGCACACCGAACATGCCTGCGCCAGGCTTGCTCAGGATGCCCACAGCTGAACCCGGTGTCGACAAGGAGGGTGTCGCATGACGCTGGGAATGGGGGGTGGACATTGCACTGTGCGGTGTCTACGCCGCATGGGTAAATAACTGTGTGTCCCCTGTGGCCATGGCAGCTGTGATTGTATGTGTCAGCCTGTCAATGGCAGCGGTCACATCCTCCCGCATCCAGTCCATCCCTGCCAGGAGCAGAGCAGTTTCTCTGCTGTGATGCTCCTCTGCCCACTCCAGAGCCACACTCAGTGCATCCCACCACCATCAGGACCGCATCTGCTGGTGATTGACTGATGCTTGCGAGTATGCAGGTGTGCTCATCCAAGAGGTCATCTGCCTGATCTGCATTCTGTCCCTCAGGGTGTGCACAGCCCTGATGCTCAGCACTCCTTGAGGGTGGGTGCTGCACACCACGACCAGGCCTGGGCATGTCCACAGGTGATGCACTGACGCTGCCCCCTGACACCATACCCCCAAGCCCATTGGCCGACTGCTGATGCTGCCCCTCTGGCTGCCGCTCCCCAGGGCTCACTGGTGCCACTGCAGTGGCTGCAACAGTCCCACTGTCCTGTACACACACCAGTGCTGCCCCACCGGTGCTGACAGGCACAGGCTGGGACTGTGGTGACACACAGACCTCAACGGCGGCACCACCCACAGCCATGGCCACGATGTTACCTGCTGTGTGGCCATCCTGTGGCACACATGTGTCACTGCCCATGATGTTAGTGACATCACCATCGGTGACAGACCCGGCACCAGCCCGAGTCACTGCATGCTGGCATCCGTGGATGCTGGCACGCTGGGACACAGGCAGGGCCTCCTCCACACCTGTTCCAACAGCATCAGCCTGGACATCCAGATGGGCCCACTGTCACACTGAGCCAGTATTCCTGTAGAGGTGGATGAGCCCTCCTCCATCTCCATCTGACTGGCCTCAGTGGAGAGGCCCACCATCACTGACCCATGCAGATGCTCAGGAGCTGTAAGGGAAAACAGTCGTGTTACTGCATGTGACCTACCCTGTCCCCCCCAATAGACAGACCATGACCTACCATGCAGTGACGGGCTACCACCCGTCTGGAATCCACACCTGGAGCACCCTCAATGGCACAACACTGCATGCTGCCAGCAACCCTCTCTCCTCCTGTGGGGTCAGGTGCTGACACCTCCAGCTGTCCCCACCACCTGCTAGAGATCGTGCTGCCCTGATGGCAGCCACCTTCTCATCAATCCTCCTCCTGTCTGTGCCCATCTTCTTCTTGCACTCCTGCAGGAGCACTGGTAGCTGCCATACAGGTTCACAACTCGCCACTTCCTCCCATGCAGCAGCACCAGCCTGTGGTGTTCCTGGCATCCACTGAGAAGCAGCTCCTGGTCCAGGTAGGCCTCAAACAGAATCCGTCTCCAGCCTTTGTGAAATTTGGCCTCCTCCTCCTCCCACAACTCTGTTCCTCTTCTCCCCAACTCGCTCGGTCACGATTCACCCTGTGAGAATGACAGTTGTTGCCTGTGACTGTGCAGTCCATGCATGTCCCAAAATCCACAATCCACACACTCCCAAACAGCATGCAACTCACCAATAGACTGCAGTAACTGACTTTGGCCAGTGCAGACCAATGTCGCACTTTATAGCGCACAACCCCATGCAAATGAGGCGCAGGCTAACTTTAAGTGGATGAAAATTGCAGTGACTGCCCATTGAATGGCTGATTAGCTGATTTGCATATGACGACTGAATATCGCTGAGCCAAGGGCACAGTTCTGTGATATCGCAGTACACACCCTAACTGCGCATGCCGGGTTGATGACATAGGTGCCTGCAGTGCTGCTGCCGACGCGTACAAGTGAGGGAGGCAATACAGGGTAGTGGCTACCATTGTGCTAGTATGCTTGCAGCACTGTTCAGCCATATGGCGCTGTGGTACTGGGGCGTCATAGGTGCACTGGGGCAACAGCGTGGTAGGCCGCTACTGGAGGTGGCACACAGGCACCCAATCGCACTACACGCATTGGATTCCAATCGCACTGTGGCTGTCCGTGCGCCAGAGACCCTTGACCCTGTGCCTGACCTTTGCCCCTAGGCACCATGCATCAGGTATGGGTGCACCACTATCGCGCTGTTTGGTGAGAGCATGATAGGGAATGGCAGCGTTGTACCATGCAGCATCTGCGTCGTGAACCGCACTGCAGAGTGCCATTTCGACCCTACCGGCAATAGAGATGGCATGGAGGAGAGCTGCCCAGTGGAGCCAGATAGAAATAGCCAACTTGATTTGCCATTGTGCGACCACTTGTTGGCCCACTGTTTGGTGAGGCACCCTGGACAGGTCCAGGGTCAGGTGTGGCAGGAGGTGGCTGGACTTGGAGAGCCACAGGAATGAGGCGGCGGGCGGGCAGTGCCGCCACAGATATGGGCACCTGAGTGGAGGACAGAGATGCTTGCCCACCTGTGGGCACATGCCAGGAGGGGCACAGTGCCATGACCAGGTAGGTGTAACGATCCATACACTTTTTATCTTCCATATGGGTATCACGGTTGCATGTGTCCAGAACATGGGGACCATCCGGTGTTGGCTGTGGTGGTGTTATCAGGGTGTAGGGTGGGTGGGTCTGGCTGTGGGATTGCACACACATGGGGAGCAGGGGACTTTGCTACAGGATTGTACTGATGTTTCTCTCTCCATGTTTGCACCGAGGCCCAGACAAGCGACGGCCGGGCAAGGGACAGGAGGTGCCAGCAGGAAGACCATCACTCCAGGAGGCGAAAGGTCCACAGAGGCAGAGGGACCAGCCTGAAGATGGAGAGTGCCTTACATCCATGATTACTATGCATGCTGTGTAACAGGGTGGGCAGCGGGCATGGCCACCATCCATTGACACCACTGCCATGCACCCAACTTGTTACAGTCAGCACTGTCCAGTGACACTGCATGTCTGGTGGCATCAATGGTCCATCCATGCACGGGTACATGGCTGAGCCACTTTCTTCTCGTGACCACATAGCCATGTCACTAACAGCCATGGTGGTGCTGTGCAGGGCTTGGCCAGTGGTGTGTGCAATGGTCCACATGGCTGTGTGCACCTGGGTGGGCAGGTCTTGTGGACGCGACTGTGGGTGGTCATCACCACCATCACAGAGGCTTCTCCATGGCCATATACCATGCACAGTGGGTGGGCTGTATGGGGCTGTGCATTCACACCTATTGACTCTGCTCCTTGTCCTAGGTGGGACGGCAGCTGCAGATGATCAGTGATGACTGTGGGAGATACTAAATGTTGCCAGGGCATCGCTTGAAATCCTGCAAAGATCGATAGGCTGGGTGTCAGGCATGACATGGCAGGAGGAGCAGCCGAGGCGGAGTGGGCTCCCGCGGAGCAACAATGCCCCTGATTTCCCCTACCCCCTGGATCCACCCTCACACCTCCTTCCTCTGACCATTTCGTTCACCCCTGCCCTTACCCATCCCCACTTTGTTTGTGGCCCTCCCCAAACTTTTGTAAATATTTGTACATAGTTGTGTTTGATGTTTTAAATACATTTCTTTGATATGACTACTGTGGTGGTCTCTGATTTGCAACAGGTTATAGGTGCTCAGCTGCAGTGGTGTGCATGGCGTCAGGGGTGGTGCAGTCATGGGCATGTGTGTGTGGCCGTGGGGAAGTGACTATGGTGGGGAGTAGCAATCAGTCGGTGTCTGTGGTGTGTGTGTTGTTCCCCGTGCACTAGATGACTGTATGCAGTGGTTCATGGTGCATGCTCTGTGTCCATGGTGCACCTGTCAGCCCATCCATAGCCTGTGCAGCTGACACCCATGCATGTCTGTGACCTGCACGGTCCTGCCACATGTCAGTGGTGGCTGTCCATGCAGGACAGCCACTGTACCCATCACAATGCTGGGTTGCCTCCTGTCACTGGTGTAGTGCATGTTTGCCTCGGGTGACACTGTGGCCTCACTGTTGTTGTCCCACCTCCATGCTGTGGCTTGTGTGTGTTGAAGGAGTGTGCAACACTGTCTGTCACTTGTGCTCGGGCAGATGCTGGTGGGTGCAGCTCCACAGTGCCACACATTGGGTGGCTGGCACTCCTGTGCCATGGAGGAGTGCTGGCAGAGTGTCACACGGTTTCCATGGCCACATGCTGGGGCTTGGTTGCCCTTCCTGTGTCCCTGTGTTGGTGTGCCCTTGGGTATGGGTAGGTGTTTGTCCATGCACTGTATTTGCATCCGGTGTGGTGCATGCTTCCATGCACCACTGTGGAGTGTCTGCACTGGCTGTTGTATGTCAGTGCTAGGTCAAGGTGTGTCCCCTTGTGAGGTGTGCAGGTGCTGTACTACTGGTGGTGGGGTCCAGGGCATGCCCTGTCATGTGTGGGTACCTCATGTGCCGTGCATGGTCAGTCTCTCAGCTGTACCTCGGAGGGGCTGTGTGTGGTGGCACTGTGTATGCAGTCGTTGCATCAGCTGTGTGTGCTGCCACCCTGCTGATGGAGTGCTTATGGTGGGGCACCTTGCATGGTTCTGTGGTGCACAGGGTTGCATTGTCACAGTGGGGGTGGTGGCATGCATGGGTATCCTGCACTGGTGGGCTGCTCCTGGGTAGGGTGTCTGGTGGTCACAGTGCAGAGTGTGCTCTGTATTGGGTGGAGATGGTGTGGCATGGGGTGGTGTGCTGCCTTGTGCCAGTCACAGCTTGCCAGGGCTGTGATGGAGCACCATGGCCCAGCTGTGGGTTGGTTGCTTGTCTCCATGGGCCAGTGGTTATTCCAGCCCTCCCCAGTTGTACAGTGCATGGGGTATGGGGACAATGTCTGTTCTGCTGTGTGTTCCTCTGCCCATCTGTGGCATGGGTGGTGGGCCACTGCATCCCTGGTTATGCTGTTGCATTGCTGCCATGATGCTGGGGGCATCCCTAGTTCGCGCTTATGGCGCATCTGGACTCGGTGTTTATTCCCAGATGGCTACCAACTTCTAGATCTGAGATCCTCTCTCCATCCCCATTTGAGAGTACCAGGTCTAAGATTGCTCCCTCCTGAGTGGGTTCCAACACTAGCTGTCTGAGGCATGCCCCCTGTAGGGCATCGAGAATGGCCCTGCTCTTGGATGTGGCTGCAGCAAAGGTGCTCCAGTTAACATATGGCATATTCACGTCCCCCATCAGCAATATCTCCACTTTCTCTGCCATCCTAAGAATGCCTTCTATCATATCCTTGTCCATTTCCTCACCTGGGCCGGGGGGCTGTATACAACCCCTGTGTGGATTGTGATGCCATTTCCAGTCTCCAGGGTGATCCACAGTACCTCCTCACCTCCCTGTTTACCCTTTGGTTCCATTTCTTTGATCCCTTCCCTTGCATAGAGAGCTACTCCTCCTCCTCTTCTACCCTCCCTGTCCCTTCTGTAGATTGTGTACCCTGGTATGTTGACATCCCAGTCATGGTTCTCTGTGTACCCTGTTTCTGTGACTGCCAGGATATCCAGGCATCCCTCTTCCATCAAGGCCACCAGCTCAGGGAGCTTGTTACCTAGACTACTGGTGTTGGTACTCATTATCCTCCATTTTAGATGGCCTTACCCCTTTTACCCTATCCCTGTCCTTACTGCCTTTGTCTTTTTCTCCATTTACCCTGCTCTTCTCCCTATAAACGTTTCTATCTTGGTGTTTGCCCTCACTAACTACTCCTGATTTTTTTTGGGGTTAGGATTTCCTTCTCCTTTTCAGTTCCTCCCCTTGGCTGGTTTAAATGCTTGCCAATGAAACATTTAAACCTATCACCTAGGATCCCGGTTCCCATCCTGGACAGATGCAGACCGTCATGCCAGTATAGGCCTGCATTCCTCCAGGTGGACCCCCAGTCCCCAATGAAGCCAAAACCCTGAGCACTGAGCACCCTAGCCTCATCCATACCATAGACAGGCAGCACGTCTGAAAAGGTTACCGTGTGTGCTACTTGTCTAAAGCTCCTCCCAAACTCCACAAACTCCTCCTGCACTGCTCTGTTCCCTTTCCCAGCCAGGTGATTTGTCCCTAGGTGGACAATGACATCCAGCTCCTTCCCCCATGCAGCTGCTCCCGCGATCCTGAGGATTCGCTCCCTGTCCCTCCAAGCCATGGCACCAGGCAGGCACCTTACCTCTCTCTCCCCTCCCTCCCCCAGTTCTACCCTCCTAGCAATGGAGTCCCCCACCAGGAGTTATTTCCTTCCTGTGTGGGGCCCCATGCCACCCTCCTGTGGGTCTGCTTTGTGGAGGTTCCCAGCATCCTCCTTGGTCTCCACTGCGGGTGCCTCCATGGAGGAACCACTCGCTGCCAGAATGGCATATGAATTGTGGAGAGGTACAGCTGGAGGGATGCACCTCTGTTCTACCACCCTCACCCTCCCTGAGCCCACTGTGGTCCAACCGCTCCACTTTCTTGGCAACCTCTGAGGCAGCGGTGGTGGCCCTGGTAGTCCCTGGGTGGGAAAGGAGGTCCCCTGAATCCTGGCCAACTCAGCCTGGAGATGAGCAACCTCCTCCCTCAGCCCAGAGAGGTACCTGCAGATGGGACAACACCGCGTCCTCCAGAACGTCTCCCGAAAGACTGCTGCTCCACAGCCACTGCACTGCACCACTCCCATCATGTCTTATTTGTGGCCCCTTAACAGTTGTTTTGTAAACTTACTCTTTCCTCTCTCTCTTTATTTTATTTTTTTATATAATTTTTTTTCTCCCTACTTTCCTACTGCCTCCATGCCTTTAAAGCTCCTGATCTTCATGTTCTGGGACAGTAAGTTCCTATATTCCTCAGTAGTCTCCTCCTTACCTGCTCAGAGTCAGTCCTCCAGCTGCTGGGGGAGATGAAGAGCTACTCTTTTCCTTCTAGAATGGTGAGTCTTTTGTGCCTCTGTGATCACTCTCTTCCTGCTCCCAAACAGGAAGTTCCTGTTGTAAGTCAAATCCTGTGCCTATAAAAGTAGAACTGGCTAAGGATGGTGGGGCTGGTGGGGGTGAAGGGAAGGGATGGAGGGCAATATAGTCTCAGTAAAGTTCTAACAGTAGCTCCTTTCTCTTGCTGTTTTCTGCCACAAGCTATCTAGGACAGTTTTTAAATGCAAACACCTGGCTTCCTTCTCTCTAAGCCACTCCCCCTAATTCACAGTTTCTTTTTCACCTAGTTAACTGCACAGATAACAATTCCTTCACTCAACTCAGACAAACACACTCTTTTTTTGTTTGTTTTTACCCTAAATTGAATTTCCCAGTTAGTGTTGTCAGAACTAGTTCGAGAAAGATTCGAACCCTCCTCGAACCCTGGTGTTCGAGTTCTAATTTAGAACTCGAACACTGCAGGTTTCGCAAAGGGTTTGAATCATCCATGAATCTTCTAACTTCTGTGTGCTTTTGTTTGTGTCCTCCCATTCCTATTGTTCCTGATTTTGGCACCAGCTGAATAATGCAGCTCAGTTCGCTCCCCTCCCATCATTGTTGTGCTGGGGGCAGCTGTTCCCGGTTTGTCACGTTAATTGTAACTGTACCACTGACCATCTGCCTATGCAGTTAGGTGGTGCTGGTAGTGCGACTCGAGGTCAGTCCACCGGGTCGAGGGGATCCTGCTGAAGTCATCTCTGCGCGGCTGTGGCTCCATTGCCATTCAGTCTTGTAGTGGAGAAGGGCATGGCGACTGTGTGCTCTCAATTCAATTGTGCGTATGATGACACGAGCAACTGTTTTTGTTATTAAACCTGGTCCTGTACGAGTGTGTATGTGCCTGAAAATTTAAAAAAAAAGTTAATGGGCAGGTGGGGAAAAGGAAGGGGGGAGTCGGGAATCTCGGGATTGGGAACTGAGGAAAGAAACTAGGGTGGGAACCGAGAAAGGAGCTAAACGGTTGGGACTCAGTACTGTTGGGAGGACTCAAGGTTGGGAATTAGTTCACTTGCAAACTGCTGCCTGGAGACTACCTGTGTGCTAGTTCTCAGTCACACATACCTCAAGTTGCTTGCTGAATTAAACACATTTTCTTTGCAAATCACAATTGTGACTCGTGGGCAGTGGCACTATTAGGAGAGCTCCCTGGCTGGGGGAGGGGTGTTTTATTTTGGGAAAAAAGCAGTTAAATTAAAACACTTTACTGATTGTGTGAAACTTGATGTTCTAAGCCCAGAAAAAGGGAAAAATAATTTGGTCCCAGTCCCACCCAAAAATTGTCTGGAAGGAAGACACGGTTCTCTCAGCCAGGACTGTGCTGGGGGGTGGTGGCTTCAGTAAACTTTCTCCCTAAAAGAAATCTCCATTGCATCTTCTGTGAGGTGGCCAGCAAGTCACCCTGCTGCTGTCTGTGCCATTTGACTGCACTTACCTGGCTATTACCCAGTGTGTGTTACTGTGTGAAACCTAGTGGCCAGTTTTGTGGTGGCATCTCTTTCTTTGGTTTGTGTATATAACTCTGTCTCTTGTGGTCAGCCCATCACCCTGCTGCTGTAGCCCTTGACTGCACTGTACCTTACCAGTGTGTGTTACTGTGTGAAGCCCAGTGGCCAGTTGTGTGGTGGCATTATCCTTAAATACACGACAGAAGCCTAAAATATATTTCTGCTGGGAGGAGAGACAGAAAAATCTCTTTCCTCAGTTTGTGTGTGTAACTCCATGTCTTGTGGTCAGCCCATCACCCTGCTGCTGTGCACCCCTTGACTGCACTGTACCTTACCCAGTGTGTGTTACCATGTGAAGCCCAGCGGCCAGTTGTGTGGAGGCATTATCCTTAAATACACGACAGAAACCTAAAAATATATTTTCCTGTTGAGAGGAGAGACAAAAAAATCTTTTTCCTCGGTTTGTGTGTGAAACTCCATCTCGTGTGGTCAGCCCATCACCCTGCTGCTGTGGCCCCTTGACTGCACTGTATCTTACCCAGTGTGTGTTACCATGTGAAGCCCAATGGCCAGTTCTGTGGTGGCATCTCTTTCTCTGGTTTGTGTATAACTCTGTCTCTTGTGTTCAGCTCATCACCCTGCTGCTGTGCCCCTTGGACTGCACTGTACCTACTTAGTGTGTGTTACTGTGTGAAGCCCAGTGGCCAGTTGTGTGGTGGCATTATCCTTAAATACACGACAGAAGCCTAAAATATATTTCCCCGTTGGGAGGAGAGACAAAAAAATATTTTTCCTCGGCTTGTGTGTGTAACTCCGTCTCGTGTGGTCAGCCCATCACCCTGCTGCTGTGCGCCCCTTGACTGCACTGTACCTTACCCAGTGTGTGTTACTGTGTGAAGCCCGCAGCCAGTTGTGTGGTGGCATTATCCTTAAATACACGACAGTTATCTAATATATTTCCTGCTGGGAGGAGAGATGCAAATATTTTTCCTCGGCTTGTGTGTAACTGCCCCGTGTGGTCAGCCCATCACCCTGCTGCTGTGCGCCCCTTGACTGCACTGTACCTTACCCAGTGTGTGTTACTGTGTGAAGCCCAATGGCCAGTTTTGTGGTGGCATCTCTTTCTTCGGTTTGTGTGTATAACTCTGTCTCTTGTGTTCAGCCCATCACCCTGCTGCTGTGCGCCCCTTGACTGCACTGTACCTTACTTAGTGTGTGTTACTGTGTGAAGCCCAGTGGCCAGTTGTGTGGTGGCATTATCCTTAAATACATGACAGAAGCTTAAAAATATATTTCCCATTGGGAGGAGAGACAGAAAAATCTCTTTCCTCGGTTTGTGTGTGTAACTCCGTCTCTTGTGGTCAGCCCATCACCCTGCTGCTGTACGCCCCTTGACTACTATGTGTATGCCTATGCCCAGCAGCCCAATCATTCTGTAAGCCTTGAACCTGGGATTCTTTAGTTGCAAACCGTCATATTCTTGAGTTACTTTCAGTCCACTGTATCACAGTGTCACACAACCAAAATAACATTTTGGAGTTATAGCCAGCAATCACAGATCACACTGTTTTCTTACTCAGGAATTGTGTGGGTGTGGGTGCGTTTACTGCAGTATACTGGTACTGTTATGGCTGACACCAACATAGATGAAGCATCTGGTGCTGGTGTTGAAGCAGGTGTTGGTGGTAGTAGTAATCCTGGTGCTAGCAGGAATAACCAAATTGTTTCACGTGATAAAATTCAACAAACAGCAAAAGAGCAACAGCGAAATGTGGTAAGGGGACCTTTTAAGAAAACCTGTGCAGCTGCTGGGGCCACACAGAGAGGCACCATAAGGTATGCCATTCATACTGTTAAAATCCCTGTGACTAGCAGTAATAATGCAAGTGACAGTGAGTCCCTCTCTGACTCAGACTCAGACAGTAGCTCTTTGTCTCACTCCGACACTGTTGTGTCTTGCCACGTATCATTACTTCCTCAACAAAGTGAAAAGAGCAAGTCTGCTGACAATGAATCAGGTAGTGCACTTGCAAATACATCCAGCACTGTTGGCAATGAAAAGTACATATCCATTGAATCCACCACTTCTGTGTCGGCCAGCAATGAAAATCCATCAGAGTCTTCTGCTCACTCTTCTAGCACCAAGGAGCATGTCCCGGGTTCTGTTAGGACAGGTGAAAAGATGCAAACAGTCTTTAGCTATCTTCCTGGCACTCGAACAAAATCTGTCATATCTGAGGTGTGGAATTATTTCTCTGTCAGTAAAACTGATCCATGCAGAGCAATTTGTTCCCTGTGTAAACAGAGTGTAAGCCGTGGTAAAGTTGTGTCATGCCTTGGCACTACAGCTCTTAAACGCCATCTGAAAAAGTATTCAGTTTTGCTTGATCTTCCAAAACCCACGTCCTCCATCTTCTAGACCGCATGTGAGAAGGGTCAGGAATCTGAAACTTATACTGAATTGTCTGAACTTGATGCGGACAGAACCACTGCCAGCCCTAGGATCACTGTTATCACCAATGCCAGCACCATTAGTACCAGTTGCACATCCAGTGATGGCACTGAATGTATAAGTCCTAGTCCACCATCCCAGCGTCCATCTGCCCGTCGAAAGCACGGTGTATAATAAACCAGCAGGGACATGTTGTAAACAGCTAACACTGTCTCAGGCATTTGAAAGGAAGAATACCTTACTAAAATCATCCAAAGACCCTTCATCTTAATCACAGAATTGGTGAACTGTTAGCTGGAGCCCTTCTCCCATACTCTTTGGTAGATCATGAGGATTTTAGGGAGCTCTTGAAACTAGCAGAGCCTCATTACAATGTTCCTCATCAAGGTACCTTTCCTATGTTAAATACCAAACATTTATCAGGCTTTAAAAGTGACAGTGATGTTTGCACTTAAAATTGTAGAGGGTGGGGTTATTCATGTCACAACAGATATGTGGACCAGCACTAAAACATAGATTACATGTCCCTTACCGCTCATTGGGTCACATTTTCTTGTGGTTCTTCAAAAACAGACACCCCAGAAGATGGCGCTGCTGCATATAAAGAAGTCTGGGCAAAGTTATACAGCTGCAAACATTTTGCAGGAGCTAAATGACATCCTTGATGAATGGGTTTATTCTCAAGGTCTAAAATGTGGCTTCATAGTAAGTGACAATGGAGCCAACATCTGGAAAGCAATACAGGATGGAGGATTTATGCATGCTTCTTGCTTTGCACATTGCTTACATTTAATTGTCACGGGATTTCTCAGCAATGAAACACAAGTGGATGGTATAATTGCTGTTTGCAAAAAATTGTGCCTCACTCTTCACATTCAACCAGGGCTATACGGACATTGTCCAAACTGCAAAAAAAGATAAGCTGCCCAGCAAAAGCTGATTCAAAATGTTTCCACTCATTGGAACTCAACGCTTTATATGCTGCAGCACCTCTTGAGCAAAAGCAAGCTGGACATAGTATTGCTCCAGTTACATTATTGGAGATGGCATTATGCTGTATGTGCTGCAGTGGAAATTAATGGAGACAGTGTGCTGCATCCAGCTTCTTTTGAGACAGCCACAAGGGACATGCCTTCTGAAGCGCATCTGTGAGTCAGGTTATTCCACTCATAATGCTGATTCCACATCATCTTAGTGTTCTAAATCTACAAATGAAAAGACAGACCTGAAGCTCAGACAACATGTCACCTGTATCATGGAAATCTCATAAAGAGAATGAGAGCGTCAAACCAATGACAAATTAGTTGCAATGGCGAAATCAAAACACTACATCCTTGCAACTCTTTTAGATCCCAGGTTCAAGGCTATACATCTTCCAAAACAGGTGATATAGAGCAGTACAAATGTTTGTTGCTGGATGAGCTGCAGCACTCATAGAGTCAAACACAGACATGCACAGTACCCTCAGGTTGTCATCACCACAACATGCAGGTTCATCTTCACAAAGGATATAGAACTGGAAAAGTCACCAAACATTAACAGTAGTTGTTCCACAACTGCCACTTCTTCAACCCTTAGTAGCAAGCTAAATCTGTGGCAAAACCTTTCCCAAATTGCTGCCATACCAGCTTATGCTGATTCCTCTTCTGAAGCGGTCTATGTCCATCATGGTAAACAGTTACCTGCAAGAACTGCCTATCCCTATTGATGCATGCCCTTTGAATACTGAGATCAAAAAGTCGATTTGGACAGAGCTGTATGATGAAACCTGTAAATACCTTGTTTGTCCTGCAACAAGTGTCTCTTCAGAATATGTTTAGTACAACTGGCAATATTGTGACAGACACCAGAAATAGGTTGCTGCCAGAAAATATCACCGCTTAACTTTTATTAAAGTTAGTAAAGTCAAGATTTCACGTATCCCTACAAGAGTATACAAACTGATCCTAGAGTGATTGATGTTGTGGATGTTGATGGTGATGACAACTCAGATGGTGGTGGCTGGTAAATACTGTGTGGTATAGAGTCTCTCACCAACAAAAAACTTTACAGACTGTGATGACTTTGGTTGTCTCTCTCCTTTCTCGATTTACTACCGTGACTATATACCCCACAAAAACTTTCACCATTTCATGGCAAACTGCTTTGTAGCTAGGGTCTAAAGTCAACAAGTTTTATATACAGGGCAATTTTAACATCAGTGAGAACAGGCCCAAATGTGGCATAAAAGGACACTGTCATGTCAATCATTTCTGTATCATATTATTTATAGTTAAAGTGCAAACACATATATTTTTGGATTTACCTTCTGTGACTTTGTGGTGCATCAGTATGGGCTGGGACTGGGGATGGTCTATTTTCAATTTTAAAGAGGATAAAATAATGAGTTCTAATTGGTGGCTGTTTATTATTTTTTTATTTACATAAATGTTAGCCATAAACCAAAATGATCCATATGTAACTTACCTTACTGAATAAAAAATTATGGGAAAAACCGTATTTTGTATTGTTATGTTTCTGTGGGCAGCATCCTGTTACCAGTCTCTTCCGGGAAACAGAGTCATCTGGAGTTTTACCTATGTCATGGTTGAGCACATATTCTGTAAGCATAGGTCTCATACCACAATAGCTTCATAGTTTAACATTCTATTGTACACAGACCATGGCATAATAGCAACAACTCTCAAATTACTGGTTCCATGAAGAGGACTGTACAGAATGTTGTCCATAAGAAGAAAGCAATTGAAAAGACAGTGTTTCACATAAGTGTTGTTTATAATGGAACAGTTAAGTATGGCTCATTTGGAGGCAAGAGTTTCATTTTTCTTGAGTAAGCATGTGGTAGTTTTAGCATTTGAGAGGGGGAGGAGGGTAGAATGGGTGCTGGAGGGTGGAAAAGGGCTGGAGGTTGGTTTAACATGGATGCAAGAGGGAGAAAGATGGCATGGATGCTAGTGCATGGGTGAGGGTTGGGGGTTGGTTTTAACATGGATGCAGGAGGGAGAAACATGGCATAGTTGTTAGTACATGGGTGATGGTTGGGGGAGTGGGTTTTAACATGGGTGAGGGACGGAGAAGGGTGACATGAATGATAGTTCATGACCAAGTGGGGAGTAGTTAAGCGTTTGGGTGAGGAGGAGGGTGGAATACATGCTTGAGAGGGGGTGAGGTTGTGGGTTGGTTTTTAACACATGGGTGTAAAGGGTGGTATGGGTGCTACTGCACAGATGAGGGTGGTGGAAGAAAGTGGAATGGGTGCTGGGGTTAAAGGTGGGTGTTGTTTTAGTCCTTTCATTTACAGATTCGTGATTGGCTGGGGATGGTGAGGAAAAAGATGATGACAGACCGATGGTATGGGAGGGCTACCCGATTGCCCATGGTGGAACCTACTATGGATTATAATATATATATATATATATATATATATATTTTTTTTTTTCTTATTATTAAATACATTGTAAACTGTGCCACCTAGCACAAGTGTCCTGTCCCTTTAAAAAAGAATAAAGGGAATCAGAAATAAAAGAAAATCTGCATCAGCAGTTTTCACAGAATGTGACCTATCATAAAGTGTTTTTGCTTTACAAGTAGTGATAATTTAATACATAATGGGGTTGACAGACACTGTCCCTTAAACATCACATGCCAACTGCTGCAGCTACATTAAATGTTCCTGTTAGTAGGTATGGTGAGGAAACCACTTTTTATTTATGTGACTGAAATACAGATTTTATTGACATATCAGCTGGAAAAATGCATCATCTTAGAAAGTTGTTTGTATTACTTCAATTTGCCAACAAAAATGTTGGTATATGTATGCATTAACTTAGAAAATTGCATGCATTTTTTGCCAGCAACAATGACTGGCATATTTTTTTTATTCAAATGTCTTGACTGACTATGTTATGACATAATGGCCCAGATATTCAAAAGAGTTGTGCCATGCGCAATAGGGTTGTGCCAGCGCAAGTCCGAAAATGCGCCATTCTGCGATATTCATCGGGAGGCAGTTGCGCCCCCCAAATCATGCTGAGCAACAGCACAATGATAATGAATGTATGCACAACTGAAGGGGGAGGAACCATGCATAAATGGCACAGTGCGATATTCAACAACATGCACCATGCGCAATAGGGGAGCCAGCGGAAGTTGTGCCATAGCGGAAATGAGCCAAAATAAAAAGGAGCAAGGGAGAGGTGCAAGAACGCTACCACAAGCTGCTGAACTATAGCCAGCCACACAGGCAACACACACACACACACACACACCACACACACACACACACACACACACACAGGGCAGGACAGTGAAAGGGCACCTGGAACCCACAGGCTCAGGAAAGGTGTAGAGCCACAGTGCAGAAGGGAGGTGCCACACAGCAGTGAGGCCAACACAGTCAGGTGTTCCTGGTGCAGAGAGTAGCGCCAGAACAGTGGGGGAACACAGAAACAGCTGCCAGGGGATGAACACAAGCGGGGACATGGCCAGTGCCATCATCCAGATGGAGGCAGTAATGAGGGGGTGAGAAGGTGGGCAGCAGGGGGCCGACTGCCGCAAGGAGCCCGCTGGCGAATGCCCCAACAGGCAGTACCGAGCCCACACCAGCTTCGAGCTGTATAGTGATATGGAGATCGTAGGCCGTACCGCCTGACGAACGGGAATCTGAGGTGGCTCTGTGAGCTGTGCAGTGATGTGATGCAGGCACCCTGCGATGGAGCCATGCTCTGTCAGTGGAGACAAAAGTGACAGCTTGCATGTGCTTGCTCACACGGGTACCTTCCAGAGACCAACTGGGGATACCACAGGCATAACCCAGTTGGCCGCGCCATGCCACCTCACCCACCCTCAGCGCATTGCTGCTGCCACATGCTGTGAGTACATCCATTTCCCAGCACAATCGGGCGGAGCACACAGCAAACATACAGGAGTTCCACAGGGTAGCATGTATGCCTGGCATGCTAGGAAATAGACTGCACCCATGTGGCCATCTGCACCTACCTGGTCCCAAAGTGGCACATACATGAATCGCAGGTATGCTAGCATCAACTGCCAGGTGGTGGTGCGGTGCCAGGGGGCACATAATCACATGTCTGTGCCATGCACCTGGGGAGCACACACATGCCTTCATCTGGCACCAGTCAGCACTGTGCCACAGATTAAAGTGGGGACATCCCCACTGGCCACCTAGTGGGTGAGTATGCAAACCACGCGGACAAACATAGGGTTTGGGAGGGCATGGTCAGAGGTGACATGGGTAGTGGCCTACATGGCCGGGGCAGGCGATGCCCGATCACCAAACTAACCTCCACCCTCACACACAGGTGACAGTGGATACCCACTCCATCCTAACTGCTCACACACCATCCGGTGGCCCACAACCCCATCGCCAACAATGCTACAATGAGGCTGCACACACCACACATAATGTCATCGGTGGGTGTTCAGGATGCTGAAGGCACATTTCTGTTGCCTGGACACCTCCGGTGTGCCCTACAGTACAGCCCTCAAAGGCCTGTGGGCTATTCCTGGCCTATAGCATCCTGCACAACATGGCCAATGAATGTGGGATAGCCATACAGGTCGAAGGGGGACAACAATGGGACGATGAGGACACCAGTGACAATGGTGATGGGCAGCCCCTCTGGGCGATGGACCCCCACTGCTCCGGGCTGGCATAGCTGCACAGGGACACCATCACGGTGAGCACTTAGCCAACCCAGGTAAGTCATGCGGTGCCATGTGCAACCACCAGTGGCTAAGGCACAACCCACAAACAGCATGGACACACACCAGGGTGCATGCCATCAAGGAAGTGGCCGGGCATGGAACCACACACCACCAGGGATGGGTGAGGTCTAACATGCGCACGCGGACAGAACCACACACACACACACACACACACACACACACACACACAATGCACCAGACATGCACAGGGTAGGAGGCACACCCAGGCCAGAACATCACCTAACACACACATGTCCACAGACCACCACGCCCACTGCCTGTCATTGTGCGTGTGTTCAGATGCTGGGCACCATTGCACATTGGTGTACAGCGAATGCAGGCATCATCATGCACACGCAACTGTGGACAGCAGCCGGAGAGGTGCAGATGGACTGTGTGTCTGCGTGCAGGGCCGGGTACCCACCCATGCACTGCCCGCTGAATGACACAATGCACACAGGGCAGCATCAGACAGTAGCCATGTTGGGAGACAGGTCAGTCATGCGCCACAGTGCCCCGGCCACCAAGGATGCATGGGCAGCCCCACCGAAACCCACCAGCACTGACAGGCTGACCACTGGCCTTATGGGGTGGCACCGATGGTCCCCAAGGGGTTCCACTGTGTGAACGCGACCATGCTCACGCAGGGGTCTGCAGCACACCGAACATGCCTGCGCCAGGCTTGCTCCAGGATGCCCACAGCTGAACCCGGTGTCGATAAGGAGGGTGTCGATGGACGCTGGAATGGGGTGGACATTGCACTTGTCGCGTGTCACGCCCGCATGGGTAAATAACTGTGTGTCCCCTGTGGCCATGGCAGCTGTGATTGTATGTGTCAGCCTGTCAATGGCAGCGGTCACATCCTCCCGCATCCAGTCCATCCCTGCCAGGAGCAGAGCAGTTTCTCTGCTGTGATGCTCCTCTGCCCACTCCAGAGCCACACTCAGTGCATCCACCACCATCACAAGCCGCATCTGCTGATTGACTGATGCTTGCAGTATGCAGGTGTGCTCATCCAAGAGGTCATCTGCCTGATCTGCATTCTGTCCCTCAGGGTGTGCACAGCCCTGATGCTCAGCACTCCTTGAGGGTGGGTGCTGCACACCACGACCAGGCCTGGGCATGTCCACAGGTGATGCACTGACGCTCCCCCGACACCATACCCCAAGCCCATTGGCCGACTGCTGATGCTGCCCCTCTGGCTCGCCTCCCCCAGGGCTCACTGGTGCCACTGCAGTGGCTGCAACAGTCCCACTGTCCTGTACACACACCAGTGCTGCCCCACCGGTGCTGACAGGCACAGGGACTGTGGTGACACACAGACCAAGCGGCGGCACCACCCACAGCCATGGCCACGAGATGTTACCTGCTGTGGCCATCCTGTAAGGCAACACATGTCACTGCCCATGATGTTAGTGACATCACCATCGGTGACAGACCCGGCACCAGCCCGAGTCACTGCATGCTGGCATCCGTGGATGCTGGCACGCTGGGACACCAGCGAGGCCTCCTCACCTGTTCCAACAGCATCAGCCTGGACATCCAGATGGGCCCACTGTCACACTGAGCCAGTATTCCTGTAGAGGTGGATGAGCCCTCCTCCATCTCCATCTGACTGGCCTCAGTGGAGAGGCCCACCATCACTGACCCATGCAGATGCTCAGGAGCTGTAAGGGAAAACAGTCGTGTTACTGCATGTGACCTACCCTGTCCCCCCCAATAGACAGACCATGACCTACCATGCAGTGACGGGCTACCACCCGTCTGGAATCCACCACCTGGAGCACCCTCAATGGCACAACACTGCATGCTGCCAGCAACCCTCTCCTCCTGTGGGGTCAGGTGTAGCACCTCCAGCTGTCCCCCACCTGTCGCAGATCGTGCTGCCCTGATGGCAGCCACCTTCTCCTTAATCCTCCTCCTGTCTGTGCCCATCTTCTTCTTGCACTCCTGCCGGAGCACTGGTGGCTGTGATACAGGTTCACAGCACACGCCACTTCCTCCCATGCAGCAGCACCAGCCTGTGGTGTTCCCTGGCATCCACTGAGAAGCAGCTCCTGGTCCAGGTAGGCCTCAAACAGGGAATCCGTCTCAGCCTTTGTGAAATTTGGCCTCCTCCTCCTCCCACAACTCTGTTCCTCTTCTCCCACAACTCGCTCGGTCACGATTCACCCTGTGAGAATGACAGTTGTTGCCTGTGACTGTGCAGTCCCATGCATGTCCCAAAATCCACAATCCACACTCCCAAACAGCATGCAACTCACCAATAGACTGCAGTAACTGACTTTGGCCAGTGCAGACCAATGTCGCACTTTTATAGCACAACCCATGCAAATGAGGCGAGGCGCAACTTTAAGTGGATGAAAATTGCAGTGACTACGCCATTGAATGGCTGATTAGCTGATTTGCATATGACGGCTGAATATCACGCTGAGCCAAGGGCACAGTTCTGTGATATGCGCAGTACACACCTAACTGCGCATGCCCGGGTTGATGACATAGGTGCCTGCAGTGCTGCTGACGTGCTGTGCGCGGGAGGCAATACAGGGTATGGCCACCATTGTGCCAGTGGCGCTGCAGCACTGTTCGCCTATATGGCGCTGTGGTACTGGGGCGTCATAGGTGCACTGGGGCAACAGCGTGGTAGGCCGCTACTGGAGGTGGCACACAGGCACCCAATCGCACTACACGCATTGGATTCCAATCGCACTGTGGCTGTCCGTGCGCCAGAGACCCTTGACCCTGTGCCTGACCTTTGCCCCTAGGCACCATGCATCAGGTATGGGTGCACCACTATCGCGCTGTTTGGTGAGAGCATGATAGGGAATGGCAGCGTTGTACCATGCAGCATCTGCACGTGGCGAAACCGCACTGCAGAGTGCCATTTTGACCCTACCGAGCAATAGAGATGGCATGGAGGAGAGCTGCCCAGTGGAGCCAGATAGAAATGGCAAACTTGGTTGCCATTGTGGAGCCACTTGTTGGCCCACTGTTTGGTGAGGCACCCCTGGACAGGTCCAGGAGTCAGGTGTGGCAGGAGGTGGCTGACGCCCTGGAGGAGGCCACAGGAATGGGGCGGGCGGCGGAGCAGTGCCGCCACAGATATGGGCACCTGAGGTGGAGGGACCCAGATGTGCTTGCCCACCTGTGGGCACATGCCAGGAGGGGCACAGTGCCATGACCAGGTAGGTGTAACGTCCATACACTTTTATCTTCCATATGGGTATCACGGTTGCATGTGTCCGGAACATGGGGGGACCATCCGGTGTTGGCTGTGGTGGTGTTATCAGGGTGTAGGGTGGGTGGGTCTGGCTGTGTGGGATTGCACACATATGGGGGGGCAGGGGGACTTTGCTACAGGATTGTACTGATGTTTCTCTCTCCATGTTTGCACCTTAGGCCCAGACAAGCGACGGCTGGCAAGGGACAGGAGGTGCCAGCAGGAAGACCATCACTCCAGGAGGGGCGAAGGTCCACAGAGGCAGAGGGACCAGCCTGAAGATGGAGAGTGCCTTACATCCATGATTACTATTGCATGCTGTGTAACAGGGTGGGCAGCGGGGCATGGCCACCATCCATTGACACCACTGCCATGCACGCAACTTGTTACAGTCAGCACTGTCCAGTGACACTGCATGTCTGGGAGTGCATCAATGGTGGTCCATGCATGCACCGGGTACATGGCTGTGCCACTTTCTTTGCACCACATAGCCATGTCACTTAACAGCCATGGTGGTGCTGTGCAGGGCTTGGCCAGTGGGTGTGTGCAATGGTCCACATGGCTGTGTGCACCTGGGTGGGCAGGTCTTGTGGACGCGATCACTGTGGGTGGTCACTCACCATCACAGAGGCTTCTCCCATGGCCATATACCATGCACAGTGGGTGGGCTGTATGGGGCTGTGCATTCACACCTATTGACTCTGCTCCCTTGTCCTAGGTGGACGGCAGCTGCAGATGATCAGTGAGGCGCTGTGGGAGATACTAAATGTTGCCAGGGCATCGCTGGAAATCCTGCAAAGGATCGATAGGCTGGGTGTCAGGCAGCGACATGGCAGGAGGAGCAGCCGGAGCGGGGAGTGGGGCTCCCGCTGAGCTTAACAATGCCCCTGATTTCCCCTACCCCCCTGGATCCACCCTCACACCCCTCCTTCCCTCTACCATTTGTTCACCCCTGCCCCTTACCCATCCCCACTTTGTTTGTGGCCCTTCCCCCAAACTTTTGTAAATATTTGTACATAGTTGTGTTTGATGTTTTTAAATACATTTCTTTTGATATGACTACTGTGGTGGTCTCTGATTTGCAGCAGGTTATAGGTGCTCAGCTGCAGTGGTGTGCATGGCGTCAGGGGTGGTGCAGTCATGGGCATGTGTGTGTGGCCGTGGGGAAGTGACTATGGTGTGGGAGTAGCAATCAGTCGGTGTCTGTGGTGTGTGTGTTGTTCCCCGTGCACTAGATGACTGTATGCAGTGGTCCATGGTGCATGCTCTGTGTCCATGGTGCACCTGTCAGCCCATCCATAGCCTGTGCAGCTGACACCCATGCATGTCTGTGACCTGCACGGTCCGCTAGCATGTCAGTGGTGGCTGTCCATGCAGGACAGCCACTGTACCCATCACAATGCTGGGTTGCCTCCTGTCACTGGTGTAGTGCATGTTTGCCTCGGGTGACACTGTGGCCTCCACTGTTGTTGTCCCACCTCCATGCTGTGGCTTGTGTGTGTTGAAGGGGATGTGCAACACTGTCTGTCACTTGTGCTCCGGGCAGATGCTGGTGGCGTACAGCTCCACAGTGCCTGCATTGGGTGGCTGGCACTCCTGTGCCATGGAGGAGTGCTGGCCGTGTGTACACGGTTTCCATGGCCACATGCTGGGGGCTTGGTTGCCCCGCTACTGTGTCCCTGTGTTGGTGTGCCCTTGGGTATGGGTAGGTGTTTGTCCATGCACTGTGTTGCATCCGTGTGGTGCATGCTTCCATGCACCACTGTGGAGGTGTCTGCGCTGGCTGTTGTGGCCAGTGCTGAGGTTCAGGTGTGTCCTTGGGAGGTGTGCGAGGTGCTGTACTACTGGTGGTGGGGTCCGGGCATGCCCTGTCATGTGTGGGGTACCTCATGTGCCGACGCATGGTCAGTCTCTCAGCTGTACCTCGGGGGCTGTGTGTGGTGGCACTGTGTATGCAGTCGTTGCATCGCTGTGTGCTGCCACCTGCTGATGGGTGCTTATGGTGGGGCTGCCTTGCATGGTTCTGTGGTGCACAGGGTTGCATTGTCACAGTGGGGGTGGTGGCATGCATGGGGTATCCTGCACTGGTGGACGCTGCTCCTGGGTAGGGTGTCTGGTGGTCACAGTGCAGAGTGTGCTCTGTATTGGTGGGATGGTGTGGCATGGGGTGGTCAGCCTTCCTTGTGTGCCAGTCACAGCTTGCCAGGGCGTGTGATGGGGCACCATGGCCCAGCTGTGGGTTGGTTGCTGGTCTCCATGGGCCAGTGGTTATTCCAGCCCTCCCCCAGTTGTGCAGTGCATGGGGTATGGGGGGACAATGTCTGTTCTGCTGTGTGTTCCTCTGCCCATCTGTGGCATGGGTGGTGGGCCCCTGCATCCCTGGTTATGCTGTTGCATTGCTGCCATGATGCTGGGGGGGGGCGTCCCTGGTTGCGCTATGGCGCATCTGGACTGCTCAGCTGACCATCCCTTGTTGCGCTATGGCGCATCAGATATGCTCAGCTTCCCCTCCCTAGTTGCGCTATGGCGCAGGTGGTGCGATATTCAGTCGTCGGCTGTAGGCGCATCTTAGCCAGTGCAGTTTTTGAATATCGCACCTCTTGCGCATGGGCGCAATGGACTTGTGCTTGTTCCTGCTGTTGCGCACTTTTTGGGCGCAGTTTGAATATCTGGGCCAATATGTTTTGCAACAGTTCCATGTGCTGCAGCTGCAGTACCTTGGCTTGACTTTGTTATAAAAGCTTTCTTTTAAGCATAGCAACTTTTGATTTTCTCATTTAAAACACAAAGCAGCAAATAGCTGAAATGAGGTAATATCAATTATTTTTTCTAATAATGCATGATGATGAGTATATATAACTGAGTACATAAATGGCTAATGTGCCTCTTTCTTTCACTAAGGAACTATGATGCAGCTGCAGCAGGAAAACTTTTAATATATGGATGGGTGGGCCTGTTATGTATTAAGTTGCTGGCTTTAGCAAACAGAAGAAACCATAGATAAACCTAGTTGTATTTTTATCAGTGTCACACATGATCATTTCTCTCCCCCTTATATTAAACAGTTTTCCCTTTACATGTATTTCATTACTATCTTCATTACTGGCAGCACAATTAAAAAATAGGGTTCGAGTTCTAAAAAGTTCTAAAAAAGATTAGAACCCTAGAACTTTTTCAGAAGTTCCATACTAGAACTAGAACCCAGAACTTCAGAGGGTTCTGACAACCCTATTCCCAGTAGTAGAGTTCTAGTTCTTTAGTCCAGTAGAGTAGTAAAGTTCTAACAGCAACTCCTTCCTCTTGCTGTTCTCTGCCACAAGCTATCTAGGTCAGTTTTTGAATGCAAACACCTGGCTTCCTTCTCTCTAAGCCACTTCCCCCTAATTCACAGTTTCTTTTTCACCTAGCTAACTGCACAGATATCAATTCCTTCACCCAACTCAGACTAATGCACTCTTTTTTGTTTGTTTTACCCTAAATTGAAGTTCCCAGTAGTAGAGTTCTAGTTCTTTAGTCCAGTAGAGTAGTAAAGTTCTAACAGTAGCTCCTTCTTCTTGCTGTTCTCTGCCACACACTATCTAGGTCAGTTTTTTAAATGGAAACACCTAGCTTCCTTCTCTCTAAGCCACTTCCCCCTAATTCACAGTTTCTTTTTCACCTAGCTAACTGTACAGGTAACAATTCCTTCACCCAACTCAGACAAACACATTAGTTTTTTGTTCTGTATAATAAAACTGGCCGATTTACATTAGGTGCCCCACCAAGCATTCACCATTGCAATACCTTCCTCTGCTTGAACTGGCTATCCTTGGATGCTAGACTGGAATATCCTCTTTTCTGCTTCACATACTAGATCTTAAAAGATCCCACTCCTCCCTGCCTCCAAGGCTCCCATGGTCCTGGACTCATGCCGATGGCTGGTTCTTTTGGAGACTACCCTATAAATGCAAACCAAACAAAAGTATCTACATGGAACTAGGCTGCAGCAACAGCCAGATTTACTAACAGCCTACGTTTTTAGCACCTGTGCGGTGGAGGCTCCATTCATTTTTCATTCTCTCATCCCTCCATTGCTATTAACTATATGCCTGAGGGGTCCATGTTGGTGTGCTTCCTCCTGTTGGTGTGATCCTTATTCAGATGCACTACCACACATGATCTACCACCTAATATTCGTATACCATTGCCGCAGCAACTCCCAGATTGTGAAGACCACCACAGCGACAGGAATCGGGCAAAATCCGCCAGTTGCTGTGGTGGTCTGTATGGCGATCAGGACTGCCTCGCTAGGTAATTGCCTCCCTGGTCCAACTCCAACTCAGAGTTAGAATCCTAGAGGCCGGGAGTTGTGGGGGGCAGAGATCCCCAAATTGGGGGGTCAGGGGGCACAGCCCCCTGATGGACACCTGGAGGCATCCCCAACACTGCAATGCCGACAGTCAGCACTGCGGCTGTCGCTACCAGGGATGTCTCTGTGATGACTGTCACTGCGGCATGGGTAAACCCCTAATATTACTCTGCTCCACTAAGTTTTAACAACAAGGAGCACAATCTGTGACTACTGCTGCAGTATGGTCCATGTGACCAACTTGCCTCAGCCTTTACATTGATATTTTAGATACTTAGTTTTCAGAGAGGGCAGTACGGTAGTCTTCATTTATATGCAGTACCTTACCATTGCTTTGTTGCATTTGCAGCTGTTACCCTATGTTCCTACAGGCTTGACCATGTAGAAAGACATTGCTTTTGCCCTTCCCTTCCCTTCTTAGGATGAAGCTTATACTTTAGGCCATTTTTTGGTCTTCTGACAACAGACTGGGTTAGGGTACAGGAGAAGCAGAGCATTTAATTTTTTTTTGTTTTTCCTAGTGATTTCCCTTTCTGTTTAACATGGGCCTCGACCAGAGAATTGCAGCTAGAGCAAATGGACCCCCTTGCCCTGCCTCCCATCTGCTCAGAACCTTTATTACCATTATAAAGGTGCCTCTCAATCAATACGGCCTCTACATTCTACGGGGTGTTTATGCTTTTACTCCACCCAGGATAGCTGTATCATGGTTTAACTGATCTTACTGGACTGTGACGTCCTACCTCTCCTTACTTCCTCCCCCACACTCCTTTTCTCTTCTCCTATCAAGATAACCCCACCTTTACCCAACGTGCTCAGGAGCTGCTGTTCCTCGGAGGCCAAAGCTTTTCTTCATTACCTCCCTGCTATCAAGGGTGATGTTAAATACCTCCCTTTGGTGGCCCAGAGTTCTTCTCTGTTAAGAACACCTACCTTGGAAGTCCTGGGCTTATACTGCCCATTGTACATAGTTACTGGTATGTTTGTTGTATACTGGTTAGTTCTGGTTTGTGTTTGTTCAAGGTATACAAACTGATACTGGGAGAAGCAGGATTTGAACCAATTGAAGGTAAGTCATCCCCTGTCTTGGAAATTTAGGGCCATACTAGCCCTCTCTACATTGCTTTGGTTACTGACCATTCTATCACTGCTCTAACTGGGTTAAACATTAGAGATATTATATAAACGTATACTAAGCGATGCATTGTGTGGGCCCAGTGGGGGCAGATCCTCCTGAATATCCAGCTTCAGGATGAGGAATGAACGATTTGGTCCTTTTAGCATAGGCAAACATTTCAGTCTGGCATTTATTTATTTTGTTCTCAGTTGTAGTTGGAGGGGGTGGGACAAAATACTCCACTCGGGCTGTTACTCTTCAAAGCTTTATTAAAATTCCTTTTAATTGCCCTGACATTTCGCACATTATGTGCTTTTTCAAAGGGTTTCTTCTTTTTTTATTTCTCTCAATTTAAAAGTTGGTGAGCTTGTTTGCCTTCTAAATTGGCTGGTTCTTTGGTACCTTCTGTTGTTTCTCACCTCTATAGTTCCTTTGAACTGTGAAAGACTTCAGGTTTTCACAAACCCAGCTTCTAGTTTGGATTTTCCTGCGTTCCTCTGTACTTCCTTTAAAATGTACCAGGCTTCCAGTTTTCACTAACCAAGCTTCTGCTTTAGATTTTCCTGCATGCCTCATTTGGCTGCTCGCTTCCACTTCCTACTTGCTTGTTTTGTTTCTAGAGAAACTTGCAGTTTGTGTCTTTGCCATTTAACTGGTGTACAGTGGCATGATTACCTCCCCTCTCATGGAGGTGAATCCTCTGGAAATACACCCCTGCATCCTATTAGCTTTAGCTGCTGCTTTCCTGCACTGTGCTGAGTGGTTCATTTGTCCTATTATTATCACCCCTAGATCTTTCTCCTCCTCTATAGTTGCCAACTGTACCCCCCAGCTGATAACAATTCCATGGGTTCCTTGCTCCCAAGTACATGACTTTGCACTCCTTTGCGTTGAACCCCAGTTGCCATGTGTCTGATCAATTCTGAAGTTTAGCAGGTCATCCTGTAGACTCTGCCACCCTTCTGTGTCATCCACCACCTCACCTATCTTCATGTCATCCGCAAAAAGGCTAATCTTGTTTTTAATCCCATGCAAGATGTCGTCGATGTAAATCCAAAACAGCACTGGGCTCAGCACCAAGCTCTGTGATACTCCATTAGTTACTATACTTGGAGATAAGAGTTCCTTCCCCCCCCCACCACCACTACCCCCTGCTGCCTGTCTTGCAGCAAGTTCTTGATCCACTGCACCATTTTTTCCCCTGTTCCCTGGTAACTGCTGCCTGTCTTGCAGCAAGTTCTTGATCCACTGCACCATTTTTACCCCTGTTTCCTGGTAACCCGGCTTGCTAATCAGCCTTCCATGTGGCACAGAATTGAAGGCCTTGCTGAAATACAGATAAGTGATATTCACTGCTTGGCCCCTGTTGAGTGCTGTAGTCACCCAGTCATAATAGTTAACCAGGTTGGTCTGACAGGATCTGCTGGAGACAAACCCATGTTGCATTACATCCTGGAGACCATTACTTTCTAGAAAGATTACCAACTTTTCCTTAACGAATGTCTCTATTAGCTTCCCCACAATGGATGTAAGACTGACTGGTCTATAGATGCCTGGTTCATACTTGGGTCCACTTTTATGGAGGGGCACCATGTGATCCATCTTCCAGTCCTGGAGTATGCACTCAATTCCCAGAGAGGTATTAAGTAAATCTGGTAGTGGTTCTGCCAGGAACTTTGTTAACTCCTTCAGAACCCTGGGGTGCATGCTTTCTGGGCCAGACACCTTATTGACCAACAGGGTCCTTAAGCCTTCCAGCACCCTGCCCACTGGGATTTCCCTATCCGTTATCCCCCTCCCGTGCCTACACCCCCTTCCCCTCTGGCATTGGCCCATTCTTTTCCCTTGTAAACACAGAAAAGATGTATTCATTGAGTACTTCTGCCTGGTCTGCCCCCTTCTCCTCCCACCCTCCATCTTTCCTGATCCTTACAATTTGATCTTTGCAGTTCCTTCTCTCCCTTATGTGCCAGAGGAAATAATTTCCCCCTTCTCTGATACCTTGTGCCAGCATAAGTTCTCTCAAAGCCTTGGCTGCCCTGACTGCTCTTGTCACTTCTCTTGATTTCTTCAGGTACTCCTCCCTATATCCTCCCCCCCATCGGATCTCTTGAATCTTCTTGAGGCTGCTTTTTTAACACTCACCTTTTCCAACAACTCCCTGCTTAACCAACTTGGTTTCTTGGACCTAGCCTTTTTGCTTTGTGTCCTTCTGCAAGAGCTAGTGGCCTCTGCTAGCCCAAGCTTGATAATTTCCCATTTCTGGTTAGCATCCATGTGTGATTAGATGCTGGCTAGGTGCCCAGTCACTATGTCCTTCATCCTGCCAAAGTCCGCTCCCCTGAAGTCTAACACCTTGGTCCCTGTTCCTGCAGCCTCCTTACCCATGTTAAGTGAGAACCACACAGTGTGGTGGTCACTGCCTGCCAGCGGATCCTCTACCTCCAGTTCCCTGAAAAGTTGCCCATTAGTCAGCACGAGATCCAGGATGTTACCTAACCTGGTCAGCTCCCTTACCATTTGTACCAGGAAGCTGTCCTGGAAAGCCTCCAGGAGGACCTGCTCCCTGATGCTTGAGGTGGATGGGGTGCTCCAATCTAACCCTGGCAAGTTGAAGTCCCCCACAATCACAGTGTACCCTTCCCACTGACCCTCCTTTTCTGCTCTGCTAGTTCCCTGTTCAAGTCATCCACCTGAGATGGTGGCCTATACACCACCCCCAACCTAACTTTCCTGCTCCTCGAGTCTTGTGTAACCCCCCTACAAATGGGGGTTCCAGAAAAGTCTTCCTTGAGCTTGCTTAAAAGCTCACTGCCAGGCTGGTTTCCTGCGTTTTAGCAGTGTAAATGTATTGCCAGAGAGTGCCCGAATAGCCTCTGTGTACTGTCTCTTTAAGAGCTGCCTGGATTGCAGTCATAATTCATCTGAGAGGGAGCTCTGTTAGAAGATGTACTTGTTTGCTGATCATTTGTTAGAGTAGTAATAATATTGCAGTTTGTTCTAACCTGTCTTCTTTGCAGCATGGACAGTTCTGTTTGTTTCCATCATCTTAGTCCTGGACTGTCAGAATGGGCCAATCAGCACATTTGGGACTTTAAAATGGAGCCTGCCTACAGGGGCTTGGTAGGGCCAGTACTTGTAGGAATTGTAGTTTGGGGCTTTTGGTGCCTAAAATAACCTGGAGGAGAGCCCTTGTTGTGACTGACAGACAGATCAGCCAACTGAACCTTTTGGATCTTGGGGAAAGTCCCACACTGCTTGCAGTTTCAGTTAGATCTGAGTTGGAAAGTGAAGAAGTAACAGCTCAAGACAGTTCGAGCATCAATCCATAGCAGATTCACATGGGAGAACTGTTGAAAGGCCTGAGTTTGGCCTGCATGCCTGCCTGCTGTTCCTGAGAGGGAACTTGTGCTTTTTTCGGACTGAATCCAAATTTGGAGAGTGAATTAAGCCACTGAATTGTGACCAAGCTTTAACCTGAAGAAGACCAAAGATTTGCTGAATGCAATCAGCCTGTTAGGACTTCCAGTTACCTCTGAACTCCTAGATTGTGCAGAGACTCTATAATTGCTACCGGAGAGCCATTTGCCTGGTGCAGTGGAATTTTCTTACATGTGAATGTGCTGTGTGCTTATAGTGATTTGGTTCCCCACTGTGTGTCTGAACTGTTTGCTTGCTGGAGGCTGTATCCAGCTCCACGGATTGAATCCATATCCATTTCCATTTGCCTGGGCTCTGCTACACTGGCCCAGCCAGAATACCTGCTACACAGAGAAAGTCATCAACGAGAGACCGGCCTGGGGATCAGCCTCCTGCTCAACGCCTTGAACAGGAGTGACGCCTTGGTGATTCGTGTGGGCCATGCTTCTCCGGGCACTCCAGCTCAACAGTCTGCAGTCTGGATTTCATCCTGCCTGTGTCCAGTATTGGGTATTGTGAGTAAATATCAGGGTAGCTTCCTGCAACAACAGCTAAATCTAAAAGTGTTGTCATCTGATTGTCTTGTTGCCTTTTCTTTCATGAACTGAGCCCTCCGGCTCCAGATTACAAATAGCATATGTTGTGCATGTTGCTTTCTTCCATCACAGGGCCCCAACCAGCTGCAACATTCCTGGCTAGCCTGCCGTTTTCCTACCTGGGTACCCAGAGTGTGTGACTGTGTAGGGACTCTGAACTGCATGCATAACTGTCTGATTAATATAGCTTTTAAACAAATCAACCTGATTACGCCCCTCCCTTGTTCAAGTCCCCTAAATAAATCAGATTTAACTTTGTTTGTATTTAACCTGACTGTGGTTCCAGTTTGTGCCAAAAGTATTGTACTGTTGCTATTTGCTGTGCCAAACCTTGTTTTACAGGGGGTCCCCAGGGTCAAGCTAGAGGAACCAGCCCTGGTGGTAAGTACAAACAGTGTGGGTAATTGCCTGGTGAATAAGGGTCATTGTGAAAGTAATTATTGTATATTGTTCAGGCCACTAGAAGGGAAAGAGGGGGATTACAGTGTCCTAGAGGGCTGTGCAAAGGTTAGTTTGACCACTGGCAGCCCTGACCTCCGGGTGGAGGCACCCGTTTCATTACCCAGGCCCCTTAACCTGCTACTAGCCAAGCAGGTAGGGGTAGTAGCCTTTGGGATAGCGCCACCTATGGGTTACACTTGGATTTGTACCCATAATGCTTCTGCCTTTCCCTCCTCCTCCTCCTCCCTAGTGCGCTTTATCCCATCCCTTACATATATAGCTACCTCACCTCCTTTCTCTTTTTCCCTATCTCTGCGGTATAGCCTGTATCCTGGGATCACCAGGTCCCAGTTCTGATATTGGGTGGCCCATGTTTCAGTGATGGCAGCTATGTCAACCTCCCCCTCTGTCATCAGAGCCTGCTGCTTGGCTGCCTTGTTCCCCAAGCTTCTTGCATTCGTGGAGACTACCCTACAGCATGTGCCCCTCCATTCCTTCCCCTTCTGAATTCTCTTATTATTGACTCCATCTGAATACTCCCCTTTTCCTTTCTTACTGGTATGAGGGGTAAGTCCGTTGGGCTACCCAATCTGGAGATCTTGATTGATTTTTACCTACTTGCCTCCCCCTACACCTGGTTTAAATCCACTCTGGTTGCTATGTACTCCTGAGTCCCCCAGCCTCTGTTTTAAGACCCCTGATCCCTCCCTGCTCAATTATAACCTGTCTGGGACATACAAGGTTTTGTTATACCAAGCTCAATCCCCCCCATCCGCCCATACCCTCTGGTCTGACACCATGCTCCCAACCATGTGTTAAACTCCTCTGTCCTCATTTTCCTTACAGCACTTGCACTGGATGCTGGGTGAACTTCTGAAAAGGCAAAAATGTTTAACACCAGCCCGAAAGGTCATTTTGCATAGTGACCATGAAATCACATTTGGGGATGTAAAAACACATTTTGGCCAGGATTTGAAAAATGACAGTTATCACATTCATGAGGTGCTGTAAAGAAATTGATATGTTGTAAAATTTTTAGGCTCGTAAATTTGTTTGTTTTTTAAATATTTTTGCACCAAATTTTCAACATGGCCTTCTTATGACCCCACCTCATGAACAAGGGCAGAGAAAATTTTCAGCTCCTGTTTGAAAGGTGATTTTGCAGAGGGACTGCAAAATTATTTTTCAGTATGCAAAAACACATTTTGGGCAGGATATGCAATATGACACCTGTCACATTCATGAGGTACTGTAAAGAAATGTTGAAAATTAGGGGTAAAAATATTGAAAATTACCTAACTTATGAGCCTGCATTCACAAAATTCCACATAGGCTCATAACTTTGTTGTTTAACATTTTTACATCAAATTTTCAGCATAACTTTCACCACCTCACAAAGAAGGGTACAGAAAACTTTGAACTCCTGCCCGAAAGGTGATTTCACACAGGGCCCACATAATCACCTTTTGGGTCAGATTTGCCTAATGTCAGTGCAGTTGTTCATGAGGTGGGGTCCCAAAAAAGGTATGTTGAAAATTTGGGCCAAAAATATAAATAAATGGCCAATTTATGCCACTAAGTTCAAAACCCCATTGAAATACATTGAACTGTATACCTTTTTTTTCAGTTCGCAGTTCAGCTTTGAAGAGTGAAGACATGTCTGCGGTCCACGGAGGATTATGGTGTTAGACCACCGATGAGTAAGTAAAGGCTTGGGGAGGAGTGATGAGTGCTGAGTGGGAGGGTCAGGTGGGGGGACAGTAATGGCTACAACAGTCATCGATGGACTTTTTTATTTATTTTTTTTACAGGGTTACTTGAAAAAAAATATGAGACAAGGTTTTCTTTATTTCAGCTCATGACACTGGGAGATTGGGCACCCCCCAGTGTCACTGTTATGTTGGTGGAGGTGTGTGGGGTGGGGGGTGTGGAGAGGGAGGGTCAAGCGGGACAACAAAAAATAATAAAAAAAAATAGGACTCATGGAGATGTCACCGCGCATGTGCATTAGCGGACCTCAGGGTTAAAAAAACACAAACAAACAAAAGGACCAATCATTCTTTTATGTGTGATCACAACACTCAGGGATTGGCACCCCCAGTGTCACTGTTATGTTTGTGGGGGGGGGGGGTTGCTGAGAAGGAGGATCAGGTGGGTGGGAGTATACAAAAAACGGAAACCAAAAAAAAGAAAATGAAGGGGGAGATGTGACCATTAGGGGTTTCATGTAGGAGGTGGTGACACTGGGGGATTGGGCACCCTGTGTCTCTGTTATGTTTGGGGGGGTGCCGAGTGGGAGGGTCGGGTGTGGGGCACAGTCACTAGGTGCCAGTAATAGACATCGATGGATGTTTTTCTCTTACAGATGGCAGGCATTCCAGACATTCCAGGTTGACTGTGATGGATCAGCTTTGCTTGCTGGGTGGCGTACATCAAAGGGAAGAGCTGGCCCATGATTGGGTTGGCTCTTTCTTTTGATATACACAAAGTTTCCACCAACCAATCCAAAACGCTGTCATAATCAGCCTGCCAGATGACTAGTGTGGCATGGACTTGCCCCTAAAACACTGCTCTACATTGGATGAACAGTGTCACACCCATCAAAAAGCAGTACTATTGCAATATGTTCACTGGCACGCATGGTGAACATAAAAAGTTACAAATCTGCCATTGTATGCCTTCAAGAAACCCATCTAAACCAAACAGAAAGCACAAAGCTTCTTAAGTTTGGATATTCTGCAGTGTACTTTTCTACATATGGCAAAGGCAAACAGAAAGGAGTAGCTATTCTCATAGTCAAACATGTGGCCTTTAAGGAATTTAAAGTTATAAAGGATAAAAAGGCTGCTGTATTATAGTGCAAGGAGAGACAGAAGGCTCCTTATTCACCTTGGTGTCTTGATATCTGCCTACTGGTTCTGATACTCATCTTCTGAAGTGCATTGTGAATTTGGTTCTTGATAATCAACAGGGATTGTTATTCATTGCAGGCAACTGTAATGTTATTGGAGCCAAACAGGGACATTACTGCATCTTGATCTTCCAGCTTCCCAGTGGCCCATAAACATTTCTATAGATTACTGGATACACTGGGCTGGGTTTATATTTGGGGAGCACTTTTCCCACAAAAACAAGGCTTCATACACTTTTCCCACCCTCATCAAACATACAGCCGAATTGATTCTGTACGTATTCTTCATGATGACTTACAGAAGATTTCAGCCTGCCGGCTGGGCCCCATATCCTACTCAGGTCATGCCCCCATAATAAATTAACCTGACTTAGGACTTCTCCGGTAAACTACCATTTGGTGATTTGACACTTTTTACCTTAAAGATCATCAGTTTATAAAGCAGGCTGAAACCCTAATTACTGATATCTTAGCACAAAATGACTCCTACAGTAACCTCGACGGTAGTATGGAATACTTAGAAAGTGGTCTTGTGGGGCCACCTAACTAGCTACGCTGCTCACAAAACCAAAGATTGTAAAGCACATTGTGATGACCTTCTTGGTTCCCTGTAATTTCTACAACTGTAACACCAGCAAGGTACTCTGGCAGACCCTACACTTACTACCAAGATTAAAAAATCAATTGGAGTACCTTGCCTTACAGCAAACTGAAACAGCGTTACATTACCTTCGACAAAAATATTATGATGGGGGTCCCTGAGCAGCTAGATTATTGGCTCATAGACTTACAGGTCACAGGCAGAAAAACACAATTACTAAAATCAAAGCTCCAGACACTAATGTCCTGCACCAACATCTTCAACACATTTCGGAAGCCTTTTATACCTATTATGCAATGCTGTACACGGCAGACCTGGATCCAGACCCTGTGGCTATGGCACAATTTTTTTCTGGGCTACAGCTCCCAAGCCTTTCAGACCAAGCTATCCAATGATTGATGGTACCAATCTCAGGCTAGAGCTTGCTGTAGCATTAGGGAGATTAAAACTGGATAAGTGCTCAGGGCTGGATGGCTATCCCATGGAGTTTCTACATAAATTATGCATATCTTTCACCATTATTTCTGTGAATTGCTAATGACCTTATCCCTGATGACTCTACCACACCCTTATTGTGGAGCTATGCCATCATTTCAGTTGCTGCAAAACTGGGAAAACCCCCAGAATGTTGTAAGTCATATAGACCAATAACAGTCTTAAATACTGATTATAAGCTTTCTATGTCTATTATGGCTCACCTTCTGATCTTCTCCCTAATCTGGTCCATCCAGACCAGACAGAGTTCATACAGACCAGACAGACAATGCATAGCATCCAAAGAGCCCTCTCCATTATCCACCTTGCAAATATCATGGGACAGACCCTATTGGCCCTTAGCCTTGACCCGGAGAACGTGTTTGACCGTATGTCTTGGACCTTTCTCTGGGTCATGTTACAGCAATTTGACTTTCCACTTTCCTTTCTGGATTTACTCTCTTCATTATGCTTCTCATCACAGGCACAGATCCTGGCAAATGGCCATCTACCCCCTCATATTCCTCACAACAGGCATAGATCCTGACAAATGGCCATCTATCCCTTTGCATATGTCTCATTGTGGAACCAGACAGGGCTGCCCTCTCTCTTCTCTTCTTTTTGCGCTCTATATTGAGCCCCTAGCACAGGCTTTTCACCATCATCCCTACATTAAGGGATACTCGGGACCCAATGGTGGTGAATACTGCCTGCACTTTATGTGGATGATTTACTGGTCTTACTATGATGTCTCGCAGCTCTGGACGCTCCTGTGCACTTTTGGCTCTTTTCATGTTAGAAACTGAATGAGACCAAAACAGATGCCCTTTCTATTAATTTCTCCCCTACAACATGGTTAAAAAACCCAATTCCCATTCTGTTGGGACCTTCCACATATGAACTGTTTAGGGGTAAATTTCAAAAATCCCATGTCTGGATTATTTAAAGCTAACTTTACCCTACTTCCCACTCAACGACAGCAGGAATTAGACAAATGATCAGTACTTCCTTTGACCTTAGAACTGCGAGTTGCAACAATTAAAATGGTAGCACAGTATTACCCATTTTCTATATTTTTTCTAATCACTATCCATTTGAATAGATAAAGTGTACTGGGAGAAATGACAAAATAATTAGCCGGTTTGTCTGGAATGGCCACCTATTATGCGTAGGGTACTCACATCTGTCGCCCGAAATCCCAAGGGGGTTTAGCACTCCCAGACCATTTCCTTTACTAAGAACTACTCAGTTACAGTCTCTACTTCACTGGCTTAGAAATGACACAACACAACAGTGAGCACAGCTTGAACAGGCAGTGCTCCCTGCTTTTCCCCCAGCTTTGAATATTCTAACGTCCTCTCAGATGAACTCACTCTCCAATTGTAATTCTCCTTTCTCTTTAGCTCCATTTCATATTTGAAAGAAGTGTCTCCAAAAGGTAGAGCTCAAGGAACATATGCCATGGTTACTCCTTTTACATCTCCAGAACGATTTTTTTATAATAAAACTTTATTGAGTTTTAAACATAAATTGAAAAGTACAATGGGTATCAACAAAAACACAAGATAAATTACAGAACAAAAATTAGTTAAACAGGTCCATCCATCAACATATAAGTGAGAAATATACACAAATTAAGTCTATATTTTTTATCAGAGGCTATTACATTTTTACTCTACGTAACTAGTAAATATAAAGCTACAATAACAAAGTGAAAAGTAACCCCATGCCTGCTTAAGCATAATTTACAGAGTCCCATTTCATTACCATAAAGAGCGTTCTCAAACAACCAGGAGTGGACAGAGCCCCACTGAAGTCTAATTAAATTAACTCCTGCAAAAGAATTCAGAGCGATATTATTATCCCAAAAAAGGAGTGGTAATTAGGGAATGAAACTCGGGGATTCCTGAAGCTGGAAATTAACCCACTGAGACCAATGTGTGTCAAAAACAGGTAGTTTATCTAAGCAGTTAAACAAAGCTTTTTCAAATTCATATATAAAATTTACAATCGCATACCAGGTCTGAAGAGTGGGTATTTGTACTGAATGCCAATTCTTCTTAATTGCTTTTTTAGGGCATACTACCAATATATGTAATAATTTTTATGAGAGGGGGTTAAATTAGTCTCTGGTGGTACAATGTGTGTCAAAACTAATAGGGGAGATAAATTAACTGGGCTACTAAAAATTTGTTCTAAAGCTCCAGCTATATCTAGCCAATACTGAGTTAAGTTTGGGCAACACCAAAAGACCTATGCATGATCTACAGATACCTCTCCACTAAGTCTCCAACAATGACATACAACTGGCCCTCTAAAATGCTTAACCCTTACTGGAGTAAAAAAATATCTTGTCCTACACTTCCATGAGAACTCCTGTAAATAAGGGTACAGACTATAGAATATGAAGAGGGCAGCAAATTGTAGCCACAAATCCCAAGAATTACCCCCCAAATTCATGCTCCCACTTATTGTACACTGATAATGTAGTGTCTGAGAAATGGGACAGAATAGCTGCATACATTTTACCTGATAAGTGGTCCTGTTCTTTACCAAGCTGTGATACTGTAATTAAGCCCACCAAATTAGAACTCAAAGTAACAGAGATATCTACAAAAAACCATAAAGAAGGCAAATAAGAACCAATTTGCAAATATCTGTAATGTTCCAAAGAGGCTATTCCATAACACGCCCATAAATCACCAAAAGACATTAGACCACTTTTGTTGAATAGCTGGTAATAAATTAAACCTAACCTCGTCCATCCATAAAGAACCATTTCCAGTCTAGTCAAAGAGTTTCCAAGATTGTTTGCCATAGAAGTAATGCGTAATTGTTTACATAAGACTATGGCCTACATATTTAGAACTATAGGCTATGGCCTACATATTTACAGATTTGTTAGTGCCACAAATTTCAAAAAGGTGGAGGTTTTATATAATCGACTGTTGAGGTTTGCATTAAAAGCTAACAGTTGGTCTCACCATTGTCATTTATATGAGGGACTGAATTGGCTTACTCTTGGGGACAAACAATATATCATCTGGATAAATCAAGTTAGGAAGGTAATAAAAACTACAAAGCCCACTTACTTACATAATAAATTGGAAATAAAACAACCACTCACATGACCTAAGGAATAATAGCGTGCTTAGAGATTATCAAATAAAAACTCCTAAAACCAAAGATGGAGAAATGACCTTCTCATTTTATGCAATTAAAATTGGTAATGAATTAACGATCCAAACAAAAAATATAAATGTTAGTACAAAGAAATTTAACACAGCTCTTAAGCAGTAACTAACAAAAAGATGCACGTTTTGATTAAGATAACTTAATGCAACATGAGTTTTTACTAGTAATGTTGTTTAAATGTGACAATAGATATACAGTAATTAACATTGTAATCCACACCAAACAGAGTGTAGGTTATTTCTGGTATTTATGAAGATATTCTTGACGGTAACTCAGATTTGTAACATGTTTTATGTAACTTATGAATTTTATATATGCTTAATTTCAGGAGCACCTTGTAAGTAGGACTGTAGTCCTAATGGTGTATTGTACCATCTGATTCTGTCGAAAAAGAAAGATTTTTTACTACTACTACTTACTACATGGGGAAAAGTGTTTACACAGGGTACGTCATTGTCGCAGGATGTACCCAGTAAAAATAAAATACTGCAATATTAAAACTTGTTCAGACTGAGAGGCAAATAATACCCAATTAGTATTATACAAATCATTCAACATGAATTCTATATCTTTCCAATATGACTGGTAAGTGGGATTAGTCCAATAACAAACGAGTCTAATCAAGGCAGCTTGTGAATATCATTTATTTATTTATTAGAATTTTGGTAACCGGGTAAGTCCACTAAGACCATGCAGTCCCTTTTTCAGTGACGACCCAGTTGTCAGTGGTGAACACAGTACAATAGATAAATACAAAAATAATATACAGGATACAGAGAGATTTAACAATGTTGCAAAAGTCATTACAGTGGAAAGCCAGCTAAGTAACTTAAAATAGATAAGGCATTAAGCATATATAAATAAACAGGATAACTAATATTATATAATATATATATAGTAGGAACACGAGAGCAGGTGGATTACAAGATACATCTATCAGAGTAACATAAACTAGGCATTAACAATGCTATAAGGGTTATTTAAAGCAATTGCAGAGGAGGGGGGTTAGTAGGAAAGAGGTAAGCTCTTTTTTGAAGGAGGATAGGGTGGGGCAGGAGAGTAAGTTGGGGGGGGGGAATTCCAAGCAGAGGGAGCTGAGAAGGCGAATAAGCTTATCATAAAAAGTTAGGAAAGCCAATCCCACCCTGCTTTGGAGAAATGTAAAATATGTGTTTCCTCACCTTAGGCTTCCTCCCATTCTGCACAAAGTTAAGGGTCAATTGTTGTCACTCCTTCAAATATGAATTTGATGGAGGGACAGGAAGTGTCTGCAATGAAGAAAGTACCTGAGGTATTACATTCATTTTTATTATTTCAATACAACGCCAAAAAGAAAGTGGGAGAGTAGACCACCTAGACAAGTCTCGTTTGATAAGATGAGTAAGAGGTTCATAATTCATAGGATTAATGTGCTCTATACGTTTGGTTAAGGCCACTACTAAATATTTTATATCGTTTCTGTCCCATCTAATCGGTAAGAGATCCAACCGCTTAACCGGAGGGTCATAAGAACATGCTAAGACTTCTGTTTTTAGTTTATTTAAATAAAACCCAGATACTCTCTCAAACCAATCTAATATATGAAATAGTTGCAATAATGAATATGTAGGATTAGTCAATGTTAACATAATATCATCTGCGAATAATGCAATACGGTGATCATGACCCCCCACTGGGAGTCCCTAACCTGCACCGATTGACGAATATACATATAATGTGAACAGTAAAGGCAACAAGGGGCACCCCTACCTAGTGCCCTGGAACAGGTTGAAAGCTGGGGATATAAGACCATTAACTTTTGCATACACCTGGGGCGCTCTGTATATTGCCTTCAACATAATGATAAAAGAAGATGGGAACCCAAAACCCAGTAAGACCTTTCATAACTATGGCCAAGAAATGCAATCGAAGGCCTTCTCTGCATCCAAGCTGGCCAGGACCAAGGGGATTAACTTCTTAGAGGCATATTCCAAAAGCAAAAATGTCCAATGTACATTATCGTGTACCTCTCTTTTGCAGGTGAAACCCATCTGGTCCGGGTCCACCAAGGACGGGAGAAGGCCCTGCAACCTAGATGCCAAAATAGACATATATATTTTATAATCAGAGTTAAGGATAGAGATTGGCTGACAGGATTCTGGTTTACTGGGAGGTTTATCAGATTTTAATAAGGCTGTAATTATTGCTTGATTCCAAGAAGAGGGAGGAGCTGCACCATCCTGGACTGATCAAAACGCCTGAAGAAGCAGGGGTGCAAAAACAGGGTGAAGAACCTGCACTTTATAAAAATACATGGGGAAGCCATCAGTTCCTGGGCTTTTCCCTGACTTATGCCTTAATACAGTTTTCTGAACTTCCTCAATTTCAATCGTCCTCGACAAATCAGTGACCTGAGTCCTTGATAACTTAGGTAAATGAGCCTGTTGTAAAAAGGAAATAATTTGTTCTTCCATAGGCAGTGGGGAATCCACAGAGTATAAGAATGAATAAAAGTCTCTAAAAATAGAGAGAGGTTATCCTCACTGTGATGTACATCCTTATGCATTTTAGGTGCCTCATTTTTATTTTGTCTCATGCTTGCGCAGCCAACATATTGTGATAGTAGCAGATTTAGAGGTGCTGTCACTGTTGGGCGAATGCAGGGCATGCATCAGAAGGTGCATCCTGCATTCCCCAATCAGGCAGCAGGAGGCACTGACCTCATGCATGCCTAATGTGGCCATCACAACAAAGAAAAGGTCCGCTGCAATGAGAGCGAAGCTCTCATGCAGCGTGACCATTACATGCCTCCCGTGGTGCAGGCAACATGGCAGCAGTGACTGCCGCCGACGCTGCCTGTCACAATGCCAATGGGGGAGCCCACTTCCGCCAGCATAATATATCTCTCCCTTTTTGTTGATTGCCGAGGGGTGCCCAATCCCTCGCATCATGCTTCCCCCCCAACAGTTTTTCTTGCTGACGGGGGAGCCCACTCCCCATCGGCATTGGGTGCCCAATCCCCCATCGGCTAAAGCACCCCCCACCCACAAACACAGGTGGCACGCTGGGGAAATTCCACCTGAAAAATGGAAACCGTCCCGCGACATCTTTTTTTTTTTTAAACCCTGTAAAACAAAAACTGTCCTTCGCTGTCTCGCTGCCCCCTCCCACAACCTGCACCCACCCACTGCGCACCCTGCCTCCCCACACCCACCCCATACTTGCCTCCAGAATCTGGTGTGATGATCTTCGGTGGGTCGGGAACACGTCTGCACTCTTCAAAGCCAACCGCAAACTGAGGAAATGCCAGTACGTTGTATAATGGAATAAATAGGGTTTTTTCAACTTTGATGCATATCTGAGGCAGTTTTTGGAATTTTGGCACCAAATTTTCAACATGGGGTTATTGGGACTCCTCCTCATGAATTCTTTTCACTGTCATGGCGTTATTGGTCGAAAGGTGATTTCCCGCGTCACTGCGCCGGAATCACCTTTCGGACCACTTAACGCCATGACAGTGCCAGAATTCAATGAGGTGGGCTCTCAAAAGCCTATGTTGCAAATTTGGTGGGGAAAATCCAAAAATGACTGTTTTACGAGCATGTGTTGTGCAGTTTTCACGCATGCTCGTAACTTCGCGAATTTGCAATATTTTGATGCCAGATTTTCAACAGTGGCATTTTCCACCTCCTTGTGAACAGTACAGCTGTCATTTTTCACATCCTGGCCAAAATGTGTTTCGCACTCCGGCGCAGAATAGCATGGTTGCGAGTGGGAATTCAATGTTTGGGACAGATTATGAAAATGACAGTGGCACTGTTCATGAGCAGAGGTCCCAAAATGCCTATGTTGAAAATTTGTGACGATACTCCATAAATGATTGTGTTACGAGCGTATGCTATAGTTTGATGCACGCCATAAGTTCATTTAATTTATAATATTTTCACTCCAGATTTCCAACATTGCCATTGTTCTACACTCCTTATGAACAGTACAGCTGTAATTTTCACCTCCTGGCCGAAATTGTTTTCGCACTTCCAGCGCAGAATAGCGCAGTCGCTGTGGGAAATCCGTCTTCGAGACACATTATGAAATGACAGTGACACTGTTCATTAGCAGAGGTCCTAAAATGCCTATGTTGAAAATTTGGTGATGAACGTCCATAAAATGAGTGTTTTCCGAGTGTGCGTTACGCAGTTTGCATGCACGCTCGTAACTTCGTGAATTTGTAATATGTTCACTCCAGATATTCACAACTGGCATTTTTCCACACCTTCTTATGAACAGTATAACTGTCAATTTACATATCCTTGCTGAAATGTATTTTCGCATGTCTGGTGCAGAAGTGCACGATCGCTGTGCAAAATCAGTTTTCGGGACAGTGTGAGGAAATGACGGTGACACTGTTCATGAGCAGAGGTCCTAAAATGCCTATGTTGAAAATTTGCTGCCGAAAGTCCATAAAATGACTGTGTTGCAAGCATGCATTGCGCAGTTTCCACGCACCCTTGTAACTTTGCAAATTTGCAATATTTTCATGCCAAATTTTCAACACTGGCATTTTTTCACACCTCCTTATGAACAGTACAGCTGTCATTTTCCACATCCTGCCCAAAATGTGTTTCCGCACCTGTGGCCCACAATGGCATGGTCGCTGTGGGAAATCAACTTTTGGGACTGATTAACAAAATCACAGTGTCACTGTTCATGAGAGTGGTCCCAAAATGCCTACGTTAAAAATGTGGCTAACAAGCTCCCACAAATAATTGGGTTACGGCCGTGTGTTGTACATTTTCTATGCATGCTAATGACTTCACCACTTTCTTATATTTTCACTCCAGATTTTCAACGTTGCCATTTTTTACGCTCCCTCATGAACAATACAGTTGCCGTTCTCCACATCCTGACCAAAATGTGTTTTCGTCCCTGTGTCACCAAATGGCATAGCCGCTGTGCAAAACCACCTTTCAGCTCACAAACTGATTGTGCTGTTTCTCTTGAGGTGGCCTCTCAAACAGCCCATGTTGAAAATCTGGAGTGAAAATACCACCGCATTCCTACGGTGTTAGGGTTTCCAACTGTAGCACCCCGCCCAGTATAGACTGACAGGCGCCAGGGCTGTGACTTGGGATCACTGGATGTAATGCTCATGCCATTGCACCGCCACCCCCACCCTGCAGCCACTGACAGGCATCGTGGTGTACCTTGCACTGTTCGGCCACAAAATTCACCCCATTCTTCTATACTGCACCCACGTCAGCATATTTCCTTATGGAATGTGGTAAGTATAATGCCCAAAGACCCCAAAGCACACCACGACACTTGTCATTGTCTACAGGGTAGGGTGACATACATGCCATGAGCGTTATAACTGATGACCCAAAGGCATACCCCAATGCCTGTCGCTCTCTACAGGGTGAGGGTGGGGTTGGCATCACTTCAATACTACATAGCCATTCCTATTATGCATCTCTACCTCTGGCACTACCAAAGCCAATGCCAGCAAGACAACATTCGGCATTGACAAATGCTTGTTAAAATAGTTGTAGCTACCCTGTATTTGTGGATACGACATGCTAGATACCAAGTCCCCCCCCCCAGCCCCACAAATGAAAATGTTTCAAATAATTTAGTGCATGCGCTACCTTTAAATCTATATATTTCTGTAACTCTGCTTTAGCGTCCTGTAGTTTCTGATTAACCATTCTGTCCCCTTGCATCAGTACTGTCTGAAGCTGCTGAATTTCTAAAGACAATTCTTTAACTTGTCTCTTGTGCTCCCTATATTTGGCAGCGGTGTATGAAATTATTTTGCCCCAAAGGACCGCCTTTAATGTATCCCATAGAAACACAGAGAAGTTTCTTCAGTCCTCTGAAGACAGAAGGGGGATGGCTGAGGGGCAACATGAGGAAGTATTTTTTTCTCAAAGAGGGTGGTGGACGCATGGAACAGCCTTCCAGAAGAGGTAGTGGGGTCAAAAATAATTGGGGAATTCAAGAATGCATGGGACAGACATAAGGCAATTTTAGTGGGGGGTAGGAGGAAGTAGGCTGTTGGTTAACTAGGATCTGCAGCTTATTCAAAAGGTAGGGAGATGGACAGACCAGGTGGGCCAAGTGGTCCTTATCTGCCATCGAGGTCTATGTTTCTATGTCATTAAATTTAAGATAATTCTTTACAACACTCACTCATTCAGCAAGCAGGGCTGAGTCTCTCAAATAACCTAGATGTAGTCGCCAAAACGGCCTTCAATCTGGTAAAGCCATATTAATCAAGGTGATAACAGGTGCATGGTCCGAAAGTAACTAGAAACTTAATTCAACCCCATGGACAAATCCTAGATGTTCTGTACTTGTAAAGAAATAATCTATTCTTGCTGAGCTACTATGTCGGGATGAATAATATGTATAAGCCCTTTGCATTGTATGAACAGACCGCCATGTGTCCACAATCCCTAAATGTTGTAAGGCATTCTCTACATATCCAGCAACTTTAGAATATTGATATGATTTTTTTTTATCTCAGCTGTATTTTCTTGCACCTTTTGTGGCGTCCACTGATGGGGGCATCCCCTACCCACAGGGAGAGCAGCAGGCTCACTCACATGATGAGGGGTTCCGGCACGGCCACAGCCAACCAGCTGGACAGCTCCCCCATCCCTGCCAGCTGGACCGGCACCAAACCCCTTCCCCCAACATGATTCCATGACAGTCCTACCGGTGAGGCAGGGTGTGGCCATCAAGCTAAACAGTTGTGCCCAGCCCATTTTTCCTTTTTCACCCAATGGGAGTGCGGACATGCAATGACGTCTTTGCACAAGCGTGCAGACGTCTGCTGCACTCCCCCCCCCAATGCTAAGCACCACGCACCTGCAGTGCCTCTGGGCATCTCCAGGGACCACTAGAGTGCAGTGTGGATCCCACCCATTCCCCAGGACTAGGAGAGCTGTTGTTGGATGCTCAATCCTAGTCCTCCCCTGCCGACTCCTGCTGACCCGGGCTCGTTCCCAAACCTGGGTTGCCAGCATGGGGTGAGGTGTGGCGTCCAGTGCCTCAACTTTCAGTACCACCGGGCCAGCCGAATATTGATATGATTTTGGTCTAGCTGTATCCAAATCTGAGTTTAATACCAAATTCAGGTCCCCACCCCATAAAAGCCTATCCTTCAGATATTTTGTTAAATAGAAAAGAATTGACTGAAGACCCTTTTCTTAGAATCAGGTGGGAAGTATGTGTTAACCAAAGTGACTTTCTCCCTGTACAACAGTCCAGTTACTATCACATAATGCCCTTCCTCATCTATCACAGATGAACAAGATTCAAATGGTAACCATCTACGAATTAAAACAAGTACTCCTCTATGTCTTCCTTTTCAATAGGAAGAAGAATATATCTGTCCAAAACCTAATTTCAAATATTTCAAGTGCTCTTCCTGAGTTAGATGGGTTTCTTGAAAAAAGAACGTCAGCCATCTGCTGTCTGCCTAACTGCAGCAGATGGAAACGTTTCACAGGATTTGTAATACCATTCACATTATAGGATAGTATTTTTAATTCCTGCACCATACTTTAATGTGCCACACAGATATGCCTAACTAAAATTTCTCCAAATATATTTAAGGCTGGCTATGCCTAGCCAGCTTCCCAAATATTGACTCAAATTGCTCTGTCGAAGAAGAACAAAATTATTATTTCTATAGGTAGCCCCATGTAAGCATACAGGACTCTGTCCACTCCTATTCAGGTTAATAATGACCCTGAAGCTTTGCTCCCAAGCCATGCAAAAAGTCGTAGCTCAATTCCAACTACCCCAAAAAAATAAGTGACCCAGTACAGAGTGCCTTAACAAGTACAAATAAATTAAAGAAAATAAGTAAAAATATGCATTACTGTATGCCTCTATTATTCCTATAACTATATTACTAATTTCTATAGTTCAGAAATTAAATGAAGCCCCTTGCTTTACTATATGCCCCCCCAAAAACTTTGAGACAGAGCAATAACTTTGTAAATTAAATCTCAAATGACTAATCCAAAAATATCCCCCCTTTCCAAAACAGGCAGGCAAGGAGCTCCTGACTGCCTATGCAAGCAAGACATACTTATGTGAAAAATACATCCAAACAAGGGGGGGGCAGATAATCCAGAGTCATGCTAACAACTTTAAGTAGCTGAAAAGAACAAGTACATTCTGACCAAAAAAAAAAAAATTCTATAATAGTACCCCTTCTGAAAATTACTGATAAGCCAAAATACAGATGGCCCAAACCTGAAACAGTGTCCAACAGATAAAACAAGGACTAAAATCAGAACATGATATCTGCCAACTGGTCAGGTAAAATAAGTGTGCAATAACCAAACTACCTGAACAACCAGAAAAATATCCTGTACAAATTCAAGGAAGGAAGCCCAAAAATCTACTGGGCTCCTGTGTAGCACCGCCCCTAAATCAGGCACTATGGGAAGATTCAGAGTGTAGGTCATCTTCCCCAGGTTCATTAAGAACCAAAAATACCTTGTGATGAGTTGCTTAGTCGAGGCAACCATTCTCAGTAATTGCTCCCATAAAGCTGCTTTCAATTATAGAATGATTTCAGAATATGCAATGGGTAGGACATCCCATATGACCTCTAAGCCTTGCCCCCCCCCCCACTCTACCACAATAAACAATTCCCTGCACAACAGAATATAGATAAAATTAAAACATCCCTTCCCCTGAGCAAAAATAATAAAACTAATATTAAAAGAAAAGGAAACAGAAGAATAAACTCTAAGAGAATCCAATGCTGGCAACTGACCCTGCTTTTCTATGTGGAACAGACGTGGTGACTATGATGAAAAAATGCGATTTCAAAAATAGAACCCATATAAGGTCCCCATGGTGCAAATGATTTGCAGCCCTAACCAATAGGGCTCATGAAATTCGAAAAGAAAAATTATCTTCCCCACACAACACCATGGTAATTGAATCCAAACCCAAAGAGATAAAAAATCGTAACTAATATCTGGTATCCCTTATTTTGAAAGCCACCAGGAAAAGAATAACATTAGTAAATAAAGAAATATATTAGCCGACGGGCGCGAGACCTCCCCAACACCCCTACCCCCAATAAACCATAAGGAATGTATGGTGAACAAGACCTGCCTAAAATATTACATAGACCCATGCAATAAAAATCACCATCCAAAGCTAGTATTCCCAAAACCTAATGTACACTATTATCAACCGAGGCATTCTCCCCCTAGAAAATAAAAACAATGAACTATTAAATTTAAAGCACTACTCATAAACAGAGTAAAGACCCAGTTATACTACTAACCTAACTAAATCAGAAAGGACAGTGACCGAAGAGAGTTTGAACATCCCAAGAATTAATACAAACCAGTACTTACATAAAAGAATTGGTAGCTTTCCAGAAGGTTCAGGAGAGAAAAAGGTCACGCAGTCCACCACTCTTCATATACCTGTATTTCCCAGTTTGATGCAAAACCAAAGATCTGTTGTTCCAGAAAGACGTAGTAATATCTAAAAGAAAGAAAAACAGAGGGATATAAAGATATAAAATGAAGACCAGACAGGATAGCTGATAAGTGAGCAGGAAATAAAAGATGACCCAGCATAGCTAAAAGCTGCAAATAAACTAGCCGGTATGATAGAAACTGGACAACTGTAGGCCTGGAAAGGGCATAAAAAGGAAAAAAGCACATAGAAGCTACAAACGTAACCCAGCCAAGAAAAACAAAACTTGTATAATGTAAAACTTTGAGAGGGTAGCTGGAAATTGTTGTAAGGACCAATAAACAACAAAAAGAAAGAAAAAAAGACCTCCAAAACTCAATAGGGGAGAGAAGCTTAAATAAGGCTTATTCATAGACTGGTAAAATCAAATTACAAAAAGTAAAGGGAACCGAATGTACATTTTCAAGCTTGCCATCAGAGTCCACCAAATAGAAGCCTTAACATCTATACTTGAAAACAGGAGATCAACACAAGTGGAGGTCAAATCAAGGTCCACACACTAGCAAGCAAAAAACCTACGACTGTTCCTCTCAACGAAAAGCCTGCAGCATCTCCCGAATGTCATGTCAAGCTGCTTCCGACTGACACTTCTTACCAGAGGAAGAGACCTGGGACCAAGTATCTTTCTGAAGGGCTCTCTTATGCCATGACTCAGAAATCTCCATCTCCTCTGCTGGCAAAATGAACTTTTGTAGAGTAAGCTTGTGAACTGCAGATTCGCCATCTTCAAAGATCCTGGTCTCATCTGAAAAATTGATTTTTATACGAGCCGGATACTGGGTGGAGAACTTAATGAGATTGTCTTTTAGGGTCTTAATGAGTGGAGCACAAGCACGTCTCCTGTTCTGTATAGCCAGGGAGTAATTGTTGTCAGCAAAGATTCTGACTTCTTTAAACTTAAGTGTACCTCCTCTCCATGCCCGTCTGAGAAGTTCATTCTTTACCGCATAGTTACAAAATCAAATAGCAATCGATCTTGGATGGCTAGCAGATGAAGTTGGCTTTTTCCCCAAAGCTCAGTGCATCCTCTCAATGGGTAAAGGAAGGAGGTCAGAGATGTCTATTATTGTTGAGAGCAAAGGTTGAACAAAAACATTGAAGTCCCCAGATCCTTCAGCCCTTTCAGGAACACCATACAGTTGGAGATTTATTTTTCAGATCTCCACAATGATCATTGAGTAATTGACAGTCCTGCAGAACCCAGGCCAACACCCTTTCCAATATATCCACCCATGTGTCTAACTCTGAAGCTTGTTTGATTAAGTCATTAACCTTTTCTTCTAAAGAGTGGATAGAAGATTTCAGCTCAGAATGCACAGCTTAGATTTCCAGCCAAAAGTCTTGCGACTCTTTCAGGATAGCTGCCATCATTATTTCAGTCAGGGTGGAAGCCGCAATTGAACCTTTGGCCATGTTAGTGGTTATAGGCACCTGATGTTGCGCAGATGAGGGACGAGAAGCCACAACTCATTCTGGTACAGTATTTGTTGCTTTTCTCGACCTACCCATGGACGACTGTGCCTCGTTCTTTTGCTGAAATGTTAATGCTGCCAAAACCAATTAAATAGATGCTTTAATCAAGTGGCATTCGGAGCTAAGGGCTTAGGCTGCCATTTCCCATGAGGCAGAAGCAGAAGCCCTTTTTACCACCCAGACTGGAGATCAGGTGTAAAGACTGGTATAGGATGGGCCTCCATTATCCTTACCAATTATTAGAGGAGGATCAGGTTAAATTTTTTTCAGTCCCTTAAACAATCCCTAGGTATTCAGCAAAATGATATGTTCAGGTATTTAAAGGCAAGAGCTTTCCTTACTCTTGGCTCCAACGTGGTTCCTGATTAAACTCGTAAAATCCATTAATAAGCATCACTATATCGGCTATATGGGGGGAACCCTACTACACTTGGTCTCATACTTATGCTCTGCACTTAATCAATTTCACAACCAACCCCTTCTTCCAGTATTGGACAGATGGAACAGGGAAGTGACTACCCTCTCATTCCAGAACAATGGCCCCTAGCCTGTATAAATTCATGTTGCAATACATCTTCTGTGCAGTGGCGAGAATTTAACTGGAAGTGTCTTATCTGCTTCTTTCTTATCCCTGTACAGCAAGTGCACTGTAATACGGCTCCTAATATGTCCTGCTGGAGACAATGCAGGGAGGAATGGGGGAACACCATCATATCTTCTGGGCCTGTCCACATTTAACACCCTTCCTGAACTCGGTGGAGATTACCCTACAACAGATTTGTGACCCCCATATGCAGTTAACTGAACACATACTTATTTACGATATACCCAAGGGGGTTGAAAGATCTTGCTGCCAAATACCTTTTGGGTATACTTCTCCTAATGGTAAAGAAATGCATTACTAAAAGATGGCTTACAAGAACCATCCCCACTGCAGACGAATGGATAACACTGGTAAATTTGATATACACAATGGAAATGCTGACTTACACCATTCAACAACAGGAAGACAAGGGATGAAATAAGTGGTCTAAATGGATTTTATTTGTTATGATGACCACGGACCCTACTTTAGTCCCTTGAAGATTAAGTAATGTACTTGTTTTGAATCTCCAGGCTCATACAGTACCCTTCTTTTACCACACCTAATAAAAGTTGTTATGCACTTCCAAGCTAACTTCTGTATAAGACTGAAATAAGAAATTGGTCACCTCCACTCAAGCACTGTATTGTTATGTTTACACTGTACTATTTTATATTTTGAAACAATAAAATATGATGATAAAAAAATAAACAGCTTTTACTAGGCATGGGATAAATAGTCTTTTACTGTTCAACAAAATACCAAATAATTGATGACACTATTCATCAAATAATGACTACAGATACAAATAGTATTACATCAAAAAAAGTGAAACTAATACCACTGAAAATGTGATGGGGCCACATAATTCAAAATTTATAAGACAATTCAGGCAACTGCATTTTATCTATTTATTTAAAATGTTGGTAACCAGGAAAGGCACACTGAGCTGAGGCTCATTTCCAGATGCAACCTGGGGGAGAGGGTAAAGCATGGGGTATCACAGTAAGTGACTGCATCACATCAGTTAAGTAAATGACATCTTAAAAGCACCCATTACACAAAAACATTCAGTGCTAGAGACAGCAATGGAAGAGTTCTATAGGTCAGTTGTAGAAATGGGCAGGAAGGAGGCAGTATAGCTAAAGCTACCAACAGTCCCTATTTTCCCAGGACAGTCCCTATTTTAGGCAGCATGTCCCAGTGTCCCCAGAAGTTTTGAAAAATGTCACTTTTGTCCTGGTTTTTGCTTATATGTCCCAGTTTTGTCCCTTTTTTTTTTTTGCTGACTGCTAATCCATGAGTGACAGTTATTTCGGCACCACTGTGGCGCTACTCGGGCTGGACAGCAGTTTGCAACTTCAACTCTTGTGCCTGTGTTGTGCCGTAAGTACGTCAGTGGGAGCACAGTAAAGCATGTTCCTTCCTGTTAGATTAGACTGGGTACTAGTCCAAACAAGCACACGTGGACGACTGCCTGCCAGTAGCTAAGAGGGACTCCAGGCAGAGAAGAGACCAGCAGCAGTGAACTAAGGTACCCAAACCTGATCAGCTGTAGGGAAGTGTGTAAAAACAATCTGGTGTGGTGGTGGGAGTCACTGAAGTGAAGTTTGCTCAGCAAATGAGGTGAGTGTAAGTGAGTTGGATGGGACTGTCAAGAGGAGCAATACATGTAGCTCGAATATCTGATCACAATTTAACGCAGGTTTGCTTCTAATGAACTTTTTGTACATCATGATTTGGAACTTGCTGCAGCAGAATGATGTAATGTTTTAATCTGGATGTTTGCTACTGATGTTACTGTGGGGCGGCATGACCACAGCAAGCAGCAAAATTTAATTGATTGTGTACGGCATTGTCTGCGGCGGTGCCCGTGGGAGTGACACGGTGGGGGGGGGGAGGGGGTCATGGTCAGGATGGACTGTCCCAGTTTTAGGCCTTGGAAAGTTGGTAGCTTTAATTTATAGCGCTGCGGGTTAAGGCTCTGAGCTGCAGATCTGGAGACCTGGGTTTGAATCCCACAGCCACCTAGGTGCATACTGTGTGATCCTGAGCAAGTCACTTAACTTCCTTGTGCTCCCAGGTCACATCTTGAAACAAGCTTCAGCTTAATGTGCTACTCATGGTTAAACAATGTTCCCTTTCCCTTAAAACACAGTAGAGCATGGTTATCATGTAAAATTCAGAGGGGGTTGCAACTACATAGTGGGCATACACAATTTAGAACAGGTAATAAAAAATAAAAGTCAATGCAATTAGTATAACATACAATTACTCAGTGCCTGCACATATTTGCAACATTTATTAAAAATAAAGGTGCCTATGAATGAACGGGTGGAAAGTACACACCAGAAGTGTGTAGCACACCCACGTAGCTCCACGCCCATGGATTGGTATGCACGGGCTGGTATGCACTATCACCAGCCACCTGTCCGCTGCCCCACCCCATGGCACACAGGAACGCAGAGGGCAGACAGGGGTGGAGTAGCAGACCTAGGCAGGCAGCCAGTAAGATGCCCATCCTGGGTGCCAGAGTGGATCCTATGCACAGGAAGGCATGGGTCTGGGTATGTGCATAGCACATGCAGGTACCTGGGAAAAGCACAGATGGTCCCCATTGCTCAGTGGCCCCCCCCAGCCCGATATTCACCTCCATGGCACTACACCCCTCCTGGCAAATAGCTGTATCCGCCACAGCAGAGCCCCTGCCCAGTCCTGGTATCAGGCTATAACCCCCCACAACAGAACCCACTTACCAGTCTTGTATGCCAGCCCCCCAACACACATCCCAGTCCTGGTCCTGGTCCAGATGATAGAACCCCCACACACACACAAACACACATACACACACAAACACACACACACTTCCATGCCCCAACCCCAGTCTGGTAAGAGAGAACAACTCCCCCCCCACACACACACATCAGTGCCTCAGCCCGCATGGCAGTGACCGTGCCAAACCAGTGCCCCTTCCCAGTGGACCCTGTATAGTACTGCACATTCCGCCCACCCTTGACCCCCAATCCTGCCATCTCACTGATAGTCAGAGCCCCCCTCCAGCCCACCCACATCGCTGAAAACACCACTTCCCATCCCCTGTACCTGCAAGTCAGTGCCACAGCACTGGACAGTGAGCGGCACATCCCACCACACATCACCTTGGCTGCCCACCACCCAACTGATGCTGGAAGTGCACTGCTATAACTAGGTAGTGCACTCCCAGCATCGGTCAGATGGTGGGCAGCTGACGTGGTGTGCCACTTGCCATCCAACGCCACAGCACCAACTTACAGGTATGGGGTTGGGGGAAGTGCTGTCTGTGATGCGGAGGAAGGGAGTTGAGGAGCCACTGACCACCAATGAGGGGGCAGGGGAGCTGGGATCATGGATCGGGGTGGCCAGAATGTGCAGCACTGGGCAGGGTCCACCGGGATGAGGCACTGGTTGGGGGTCACTGACATGCGGGCCAGAGCACAGAAGTGTGTGTTGGGGGAGGTGTTATATCTACCGGACTGAGGCTAGGGACTGTGATGTGTGTTGGGGAATGGGCTGGCATACAGGAGTGGGCCAGGACACGTTTGTGTATTGGGGGGGAGGAGGTTGGCAGGCATATGAGACCGGGGCAGGGGATCTGTTGTGAGGGGGGGACACGGCGCGTACAACAGTTATGAAAGGGTCCCCCCTGCTATATCCAATGCCTTCCTAAGTCCCCCTGTGTGCAGCACTGTGCGCCTTTGTGAATGGTGCGTAGTGTGGGCACACCTTCGTCTATCCCCCAGAGCCACCCTGGCATGTAGCTGCCCAAACGGCCTGGCAGTCGGGTGTGCACCTGGCCAGCACACATTTAGTGAATGCTGCCGGGGATCCTTGGGACCCCTGCTGAAGTGACTTTCCCGTGCATGTGTAACCTCCTCTGGTGGCTTACCTAAGTCGCCCCATCTTCTCCCATTCTTCTGTGTGTCTTCTGGCATCCCCGAGACTCCCTGTGCAGCCTCTGGTTGATTCTGCCCTTTTGGACTGGAAAACTTAGTCACAAGCCTCCACACTCTTCTTCTGCTCCTCGGAGCTAGTGGGCAGTCACGCATGCACAAAGTGCATTTTCGATGTGCCGACCGGGGAATGATTTGGGGGTCCAGGTGCCCTGGTGCATTTTATTGGGAATCAGCAACCTCACAGAGGCTTATAAAAAGCCTCAGGATGTCATGGCTAAAGAGTTTAGATCGGGGCTAAGTACAAGGGATAATGAATATTCAATAGCCCCTATGAATATTAATAAGCTGCTGCCTGCCTTCTGGGGGGGCTGAGTTTTGTCGGCAGTGATGGCAAAAGTACTGGGGATAAATGACTGAGAGTGGGCTTGTTGAAAAAAGCACAGTTGGGGCTACAAGCATGGGGGGGTTACTGAAAATAACCAGCCTTCTCCTCGGCTGCATCAGAATGTTATTTTTGGACAGTATAAAAGCTGCTATGGGACTACATGGGAGCAGCCATTTTTATTCTGCCGGTGTTCTGTTCCTTATGTACTCTGTGTTAAGACTGTAATTTACAATTTGCCTCTGTCTTTAATACTCAATTTGTTATATTATATTATATTAGTTAAAGTGTTACTAATATGCCTGTTACCTGCATTTGCTATTCCCAACTCATATAATTGTTCCCCTCCTTTGATTGATGAGGACCCTCTGTAAATGAGCGCTTAGCTCAAAGGTTTGTAATTCCATTCTTTAATAAATAAGAAATAAAATAATAGTGCTTTGACCCCTTTATAGCAGCCAGTCAGGTGTTGGGGTGCCCAAAGACTGTGAGAAGGGAATCCTGGGAGAGGGAGCTAATTATTTTAGGTGCCAAGAGACTTGCACCAATGAGAGACCAAAGAGGGCTAATCACTATGGATATTTGTGATAGATAATGAAGGGCATCCAATCAGAGGTCAGGACTGTGGGGAGAAATTCCAGGGACTTTGGAAAGTTTGGGGTCAGTCTTGGCCAGGCTCCTATCGAGTCAGGAGGGATCTGTGCTGAGAGATCTACATTGTCTAAGGCCTTCTACAGGATTTACGCTGGGGAATTGATGCCAAGAGACAAGAGTGAAATCTGTCTGAGAGATAGACTGAGCTGGAGTGAGGATGCTCCAGGTATTTTGGACTGTGCTGTTTATTTGGGATACATTACCTGCTGCAGAAATCCTGCATGTCTGCAGGGACTTTGTAAAGTTGCATAGGGAATTTAAAAGTCACTGGAAATGGGTGCCAGCTGGGCTGAGTGAAAGCTGTTCTAAGGACTGAAGAAAACTGCTGAGAGCTGAGGGCCGGCTAAATCTGCATTGGAGACAGGGTCGAAATTGAGAGAATGTTTGAGCAGTCACAGAGCAGGTGTGTTTATGCTTTAGAATTTCTGAATTGTTGTGCATACCAGTGTGAAGTGAAACTCTTGCTTAAAGCTTGGAAGCACAGTAAGTGGCTCAACAGCCCTGCAGCGTAAAGTCTAGAAGCTACCTGGCTGCCCCTGGGATTGCTGCACTGGTGCAGGAAAAGAGTGATCTCTACCAGTTCTGGAAGCACTCTCCAGAGCCAGGGGAGGAACCTGTCAACCCTTTTCAATTGGGGCCTGCTAGCCTCAGGGGGTCACTGGCATTTGGTGGAGTGCTAGGGCACCTACAACCCATTAAGAGAGCCAGGCTGTAGAGCCACTCCTGGGTCTGGACCTTCTGAGGCTGGGTGGGACCTGCATTGGTGCTCTGCAATGGGCCAGAAGAGGCTGAAGGGGACAAGGTGACCAGACCTTCAATCAAGGGGATAAACTGTTTGACCTTCAATCAAGATCAAGGCCTCAAGACATTTTTTCTGCGTTCCAAAAATTGTTCCCTCAGAGAACCAAGCCCATCACTCCCAGACCAGTGGAGTCCCTTGGTTCCATGATTTCCGTGAAAGTATCCAGCGAACACAGCATCCACAATTAAGTGCCTACAAAAACGGCAACTCAGTTACGGTGCCTGTGTTAAGGCTACCTGGCAGGGTAGCGCCTGGATATCGGGGTGGGCAAGGTAGGGGACAGGAAGCTATGTTTACCATTTTTCAAGTATTTCACCCCCCTGGAGTTGAAAATTCTTTAGTAGGAGGATGCGGGCCAAAGCCCCCCATGGGGGGGATTAAGAAATACACCCATGGATCTCGGGCATCCTCTTCCCAGTCGCTACGAGTGTGCATCGCCGAAAATCATTTTTGGTGATGTACACTATGGCGATCGCTATTCTACGATCACATCATCACATAGAACCTTCTGTGAATCTTCAGCCCGTGAGTACTCAGAGCTTGCCCTGGAACCCAAAGGGAGTGTTCGATCCAAATTACTAAAAATTCTTCAAGTTTTTAGGGTCCCAACAGCCAGCCAACCCAAAGTACCATGCAGGCTTGCAACTAGAGGATACCCCAAAAGTCCCTTGGGACATAACACTGGTACAAGGGGGGTGGTTAGGCCTACGGGCCTTATTTTTATCACTTTGTTTATTTCATCTAACCAACTTCCTTCCCACAGCTATCCCTTGTCCAGGTACCCCCTTTCCTAACCCTTACCCCCAATAAAGCTATGTTTTACTGTTTGGAATTTCTGTGTGGAGGATGTTTTGTGTACATTGTTCAAGGTATTGAGAAACTGTTGGTTATCCAGTGCGTGGGGTGGTTGGTAGGGGAGGTGGGTAGGTGCAGCATCCCAGGAGACTGCACCAGGCTATCATCTGACCCACTGGCTACTTACTCTGGGTGGAGGCACCGCTCTATTTACTATAACTTTGGGATAGAACCCCCAATCACCACTGTAGCAGGACCCAGGCCCCTTAACCTGTTTAAGGACCAACAGGCAGGGGTAGTAGCCCACTGGCACACAGCGCCTGGGCTACATCTTTGGAGGCACTGCTGAGATCTCCTGTTCACCAGCCATGCCCATCATGGAGGACCCAAATGGAAGACCCTTGAGGGGTCCCCAGTACCCATGTCCACACCCTTCAGGCTGAAAGTTAGGCCTACGAAACAAGATAAGATCAAATTGGTTGAATAGAGTGGTGGCATACAAATAGACCCACAGAGGTCCCTTCTACTTTTAGGGGTACCCCCCCACTGTGGAGCAGGGGACCATAGAGAAGTATCTGTCTGCAATAAAGGGATTTGGTAAAGGTAAAAGTATAGGGTAAAATGCTTGATTCTGTTGAAGGAACCCTGACTGTATTAATGGAATGTACTAATGTCATAGAGGCTGCATGGATACCTTAGGCTTTGGTAGCTGAGCGGTTATCAGAGGCCTGGTCCATTGTCATGTCCTTTAGTGTACTTGCCCTTGGGGAAGGGGGAAAGGGGACTGGGTTCTCACCAATATCCCCCTGAAATGAGAAACCCCAACCTGGTCATGTACCGGTGGCTTTTGACTCCTACCGCAAGCTGAGGATGTTCTCAGGAGTCAAGCCAACCCCAAACAGTGAGGATGACTTGGAGGCATGGATGGATTGCAGCACCCCTTTAGTGCAAGATTGGCAGTGCTCAGAGGTTGAGAAAAGGAAGCACCTGGTGGAGAGCCTTTGTGGGCCTGCCTTAAAAGTCATTTGCTCATTATGGGCCACTAATCCCGATGCCCCAGCCCAGGTGTACCTGGCAGCTTTAGAAAGTGTCTTTGGTAGACCAGAATCCTGTGAGGATCTTATGTGGAAATTTAAGACTACCCATCAATGGGAGGGGGAGCCCCTGTCTGTCTTTCTAACCCGCATGGAGAGAGTGTTGCAAACGGTGTTTAGGAAAGGGGGTGTGGTGGCTCAAGATTTGAACTGTGTGAGATTAGAGCATGTGGTAAAAGCTGCTTGTCACTCCACCCTACTAGTGCTTCAGTTACATCAAGCGGATAGGAAGAGTAACCCCCTCCCTACTGAGCCAGGGAGGCAGAAGAGGAGCAAGGACAGTGGGGTACAAGAGCCTAATGGCTATTATCAGAGAGAGAGAGAGAGAGAGAGAGAGCGAGAGAGGGGAGAGAGGGGGAGAGAGAGAGAGTGCCCCCTGGTGAGATATAAGAGCTGAAAACTCTGTTGAGGGAGTGTAAAGATGTGGTTACCTCAGCTAAACTGTCTGTGAACCAGGAATTTTTTGAGTCCCAAGGGGTAAATGGGATGGTTCTTAGCCCAGGTCCCACAACTTTTGGTGCTGGGCCCCTGGCACCAGTGCCCTCTGCAGAAGCTGGGTTTAAAGCGCAGATGGATGAGCTGGTTAGACGGGTAACTGAATTTGAGAGGGGTGGGATGCCAGTTATGGTCCAAGCTAGCAAAAGGGTTTCGACGTGGAGCCCAGTGGTTGTCAGTGCCCCAGTGGGAATCTCAGGGACTCACCCCAGCATCCCCGATAGGCAACAGCATGAGAGGGTATTATTTGTCATCATTTCGGGAATGAGGGCCATGTAAGAAAGGGATGTAGGATGCCCACGAACTGCCCCCTAACTCAAGATAGGCCATCTGAGAACCATAGTCAGAACCAGGGAAACTACAGAGGGACCCACTAAGGAAGTACACTGGGACCCCTGGCATGTCTGGCTCCATGGCTCACGTGAGAGCCTCTGCAGCTAAAACCCCCACATCAGCCTCAGTCGACATGCGCAAGTGGGTGGGGCCATCAACCAAAACTACTGTCATTATCAATGGGATTGCCACTTGAGCTGTTTTGGATAGCAGTTCCCAAGTTACCATCATCTATGACAGACATTTGTCTCATATAGAACTACAACCGCTAGAAGGACTACACATGTGGGGGCTCAGTGAGAAATCCTATTCTACGTTGGGTATGTCCCAGTGTGGATGGCTCTTTTAGCTATGGTGGCCGGTGTAGGAGAAGCAGTGGAACCCCTGGCTTTGATTTGAGTCCGGACTATATGATGGGGTGTCTGTGCTAGTAGGCACAAATTCCCATATGTTCAAATGTCTCACCCAGCTGTGTCAGGCCCATGAAGCTAAGAGGGAAGGTACAGAGCAGCCCTTTCACTCAATGATCAGAGAGGCCTACAGAAGGAAAAAGAGACCCCCAACCCACCCACGGAGGAGCCGGATGACTCAGTAGGAATAGTATGGTGGAGAGATGGAGATGAGATCTCCAGTCAATGCGGAGTGTAATATCGGTGGAGTGGTGAGACTGAAAAAGGACATAAAGAATAAGATCCTAATGTTGGACGCCCCTGAGGAACATGGGCTACCACTGGGGCTGTTAGTGAAGCCCAGTGTCCTGCCTGCACAAGCACATGCATATGTTAGAAGGGTTACTGTGCAGATGAGGAATGTTATGGACAGAGAGGTGGTGGTAAGAAGAGGCCGGACCTTGGCGAGGGTCTACTGTGCAGATACGGAAGTGCGATCCGCTGCAGTGAAGGGAGGTGCCCCCTCAGGAACTGATCTTGGCTTATTTGATTTGAGTGACTCCCCCATTCTGGAGAAGTGGAAAGAATATATTCGAGAGAAGGTGGCATCCAGAACAAAGGTATTTCCCTGCATGAGTGGGACGTTGGATGTGTGACAGGGGAGCAGCATCATATAAGGCTAACCAATGAGCGCCCATTCAGAGAAAGATCCAGGCAGCTTGCCCCAACTGATATGGATGACATGAGGAGGCATCTTCAGGAGAGGATGGCTGCTGGAATCATCCAGGAATAGAGAAGCCCCTATGCATCTCCTATTGTCGTTGTAAGGAAAAAGAGTGGAGCCATCCAGATGTACGTGAACCATCGCACTCTGAATAAGCAGACTGTACCAGATCAGTACACAATGCCCAGGATACAGGCTGCATTAGACTGTTTAAATGACAGACAGTGGTTCTTGGTCCTGGACATAAGAAGCGAGTACTACCGGATCCCTCTGACCCCAAAGGATCGAAAGAAGACAGCCTCCATATGTCCGTTTGGATTTTATGAATTTCTTCGGATGCCACAGGGTATTTCCAGTGCCCTGGCTACATTTCAGCATTTGATGGAAAAGGCAGTGGGGGGTATGAACTTACTGGAGTACTTAGTATATCTGGATGACATCACTGTATTTGGGAAAATGCTGGAAAAACACGGGCCTGGCTGTTCAAGGTATTGGACTACCTGAAGCAGTTTGGCCTGAAGTTGTCCATCGATAAGTGCCAATTCTTCCAGGCCTCAGTTAAGTATGTTGGGCACATAGCCTCTGCAAAGGGTATCCAGACAGACCCCAATAATGTTGAACCCTTATCACCTGGCCTAAGCCCAGTACCTTAAAAAACCTCCAACGGCTGCTTGGTTTCTGCAGGTACTACCAAAGATTCATGAAAGATTACACCAGAGTAATCAGGCACCTGTTGAACCTATTACAGGGGTACCCTCCAACAAATAAGAGCAAGAAGACCCCCGCACCTGGATCCCAGACAGATCAGCCTATATACTTCTGATCATCAGAACCTTTTGGCTCCCAGTGGATTGAGGAGTGTGACCGGGCCTTTGAAGACATCATCCACTGTTTAACTCATGCCTCAGTACTTGCCTATGCTGATCCACAGAAGCCTTATGTCCTACATAATGATGCAAGCTTCAGTGGCCTGGGGGCAGTGCTGTACCAGGAATACCAAGAGGGCTTTGCGCCCCATGGCCTACGCCAGCCAAAGTTTAAACCCATAGGAGTGACAATATCAGTCCACAAGCTGGAATTTTTGGTTACTATCTGTATGGGGTGAAGATTACTGTGAAGACTGACAACAACCCGTTTACTTATGTGCAGACCACGGCTAAATTGGATGCAGCTGGTCATAGGTGGCTGTCTGCTTTGTCCACCTATGATTACTGTGTGAAGTATTGTCCTGGTCTGAACCATGTAGATGCCGATGCTCTGCCCAGACATCCCCAAGCCCAGTCAGATGTGTACTCCAGTTGGGTAAGGATACCCGAACAAGCAGTGAAGGCCTTGTGCAAAACATTCAATGGTGAAGAGTCCCCTCCTGTGGAAGATGTCCCATGCCTGGTGGACTGTCTGGGAGCCTCAGGAAGCTGTATCACCATTGCCTATTGCCACCTAGCTTCCCTGGATCTGAGGTTCTTACTGCAGCTGACCACACAGGATTTGAAAAGGGAGCAGAGAGCCAGTCCTGTCACAGGGGAGATCATCTGAGTACTGTGACAAAAGGGAGATCAGTCACAAGTAGATGCTGTTTATCCTCCTGTTATGATACTGCTGTGAAAGTGGTCCAAGCTACTGTTGAAAAAGGGGGTGCATTACTGAGAGACTCAGGAACAACAGGGGGCACATCGTGAACAGTTGGTGTTACCAGAACGGTATCTAACGACAGTACTGAAAGCACTGCATATTGACATGGGACACCTAGGCAGCAAACGTACTTTGGAATTAGTCAAGAGCAGGTTTTACTGGCCAAAGAAGGGTACAGATGTAGAGGCCTATTGCTAAAATTGCCGGAGATGTATTCAGAGGAAGGTGCTTCCCCAAAAGGCTGCCCCAGTAGTCGACATCCACACGAGTGCTCCTATGGAATTAGTTTGTATTGACTTCCTTACACTGGAAGCAGACTCCAGAAATATTTCTAACATCTTGGTGATCACAGACCATTTCACTAAGTATGCACAAGCATACCCCACCAAACACCAGAAAGCATCCACCATGGCAAAAATATTAGTGCAGAAATTCTTTGTGCACTATGGAGCCCCTCAAAGGATCTATTCAGACCAGGGGCGTGACTTTGAAAGCCGACTCATAAAAGAGCTTCTGTCCTTGTGGGGTATCAGAAAATTTCGCACTATGCCTTACCACCCTCAAGGTGACCCACAGCCTAAACAATTCAGCAGAACCCTTCTATACATGTTGGGCACTTTGGATCCCCAAGCCAAGCATACCTGGAGTCAATGAGTAAGCACCCTGGTCCATGCCTATAATTTCATCCGGAATTATGCCATTGGGTTCTCCCCATACCAACTTATGTTTGGGAAAGAAACTCGCCTGCCTGTGGACCTGTGTTTTGGGGTGTCAGCAGATGGCACCCAGGAGAGTGACTACTTGCAGTATGTGAAGAAACTGAAGCAAAAGTTTTTATTTATTTATTTTATTTAGCTTTTGTTGACTGGGAAAGGAGGACTAGACAATTCTGCCTATTTTCAGCCTCGTCCTGTGGGAGGGGGATACAGATGGATGCCAACTGAACCAGATTAAGCTGTTAGTGGTATTTTTAATAAATGGGGGAAATTTGGCCAGAACACTCGGGAGATTCCCCTACTCTTTGCTAGGGGGAGCTGCTGCCCGTCATGGCGGACACACCAGAAGACATGGAGGTTGCTGGTGTACCTGCAAGAGAGCAGATCTTCCTCCCTGCAGGTCCAGCCAAGGAGATCATAAAGGCACTGTTGGAAAGTTCTACAATAGCTTCTGAAAATTCTGTTACAGTACAAATGGAAAATGCATTTAAAAGTAATACACAGGACAACATAGCAATATCTGAAGAAGAGGATTTTATGAGAACCGAACTAAGACTGTAAACTGAACTTGATGCAAATAGACAAAAACTGTCGGCACAAATGACAGAAACTGAGACTCAATATTCTCTGGAAAAATCCAAACTAGAAGAAGAGAAGAAAAAAAAGTGATTAGCTAACAGTTTCCCAGGTGCATCTGATACAAAGCAGTAAAAAGTATTTCATTTTGGCACCAGATTTGGTATGACAGATATTTCTGCACAGCCAAAGAAATCTACACAAGATCCCTCTTTCAACAACTGGTCACCAGAACTAGCCCTGTCTAATGCTGGTTGGATTAGGAATGAAACAGGGAATTGGATCCCTGACCCCAAGATTTGGCTTGCCAGGTGGAGGAAATGCTACACTGGGAGTACAGCTTGACAGCAAGACTCAGCTGTCACAAGATCAAGAGGCCACCAACAACTGATCGCTCACCCGAAAGGAAACGTCCAACACTACCAACAGGATCCACTCCAACTGAATCCCGCCGATTACTGCTTCACAAAACACAACAAATACAGGAGAAAACTACTGATAAGGGTAATAGCTCCACCACAAATGCAACAGAAACATTTACTGCTCACGATGGTGACCGACGAGAATCCCTGTCCAGACCAACCATACAGTCGGACGACATGCTGTAGGAGAAATGCCAAGCTCTACCCAATTCAGGTACTCCTTCCTATTCCCCATTAGAGGATCAGGAAGACATACTTTTTGAAGCCAGTTCTTCTCTACTAATGGATATAAATGTGACAAACAATACAGCTGCAGTAGCACCATTTCAAGATGCTAACTCCGGAGTTAATAATGCTCTAAATAAAATAAGTACCTGTTTCTAACCCCCTTACTGCACAAACATGTGCCAGCTTGCTTCAAAAACTGGTAGAGCTGGCCAAAAGGAAGCACGCAGTAAGACTGAGATATTTGGGGGGGGGGGCTAGATGAGCTGCTTGATAGGTTCTATGTGGGGAGAATATTACTGAAGCAAGCTATGGGTTTCTCCCCCTCTGAGGTTTATGCACTCATACGTGCTCTAGGGGAGCAAACATTTGATACTAGTTTTAGATCTGCTACGTTGTTGGAAAGATTTTGGTCAATATATATGGCCAGGAAACATTTGCCATTGTGGACCCCATTCCAAGCCATCCCATTGACTACACCAGCAATTAAGGTGGTAACAATTTTATTTAGAAATGAAGGGGTGAGCTTATCAGACATTGTGTACTGGTTAGAAAAACAATGTGATATACAGGGGAATCCTGAACCTATTGTAGATGAAGAGGGTTTTGGATGGGGGGGTGGAAATTCCATATAAAACTAAAAGAAAATGATAAAGGGGTACAACGTCTCTTGAACTGTTTCTATATAGGATGGGACAAAGGTAATCTTTTCTACCAGGAGCAGCCTAAAACCTATTTCAAGTGTGGTTCAAACAGACATATCAGCACAAATTGTGAAGTACTACGATGTACTATGTGTGGGGAAACTGGCCATAATTGGTTTCATTGCATTTCTACAGTACATCTAAGTGTAATTTGTGTGAGGAGGAAGGCCATTCATTTATCCAGTGTCCCTGGGCAGCACACAATACTGTTAATGCAGATTACACCGAGCAAGACTACTACATTAAAGCAACAAGAATCCCACAGCGCTCTTCTGCGCCCCCACAAAAAATAACAAATATGGAAGTCCCTGGTACAAGTAAAACACCTCCTCAACAAAATGTGGTACTAACCCCAAAGGAACCAGTACCTCTTTCTGAACAGACCTTGGTGGAACTACAATCTTCCAGTTCTGTTCCTCCCCCGTCCCCCAAGACTAGTACAATGCCTCCACCTCCTAACCCAGAAGAACAACCGTTTGAACCTGTAACAAAAAAAAGAACAATAAGAAAAAGGGGACACTGGTACTGCAAACAGAAGTGATACCTCTGACCAACAAGTTTTCTTTATTACAGTGGGGTGAGGGTGATACAGAGGAGGAATCAGATTCTGCTTCTATTTCTTCCTGTCATAAAGAGGAAACATCTGAAGGGGAAGATCAGACTATAAATAAAATTATAAAACCTAAAAGAAAACAGTGGGGGTACATGTTTTGGGGTTAAAAAAGTATCTTGAGGTCCTAATTTTGTTTTAAAAAATAGCACTGTTTAAGTATGATTTACTTTTGTCATCTTTAAATGTTAATAGTATTGTAACTGATAAGAAAATAATAATTATACAATGGCAAGAAAGAATCCTGGTCTCTGATTGGTCAGTCTGGGACTGGACCCATGATGTTATCCCAGCACAACATCACGGGTCTAGTCTCAGCCTCACTGTGAACCTGTAGATGACCATCTGGCACTCTCTTTTTTTGCATCTTCTCTTAAGAAACAAAAATATTCTTCCACACTAACAAAAACATTCTTTAAAATGCTTTTTTTTTATTCTGTATTACAACAAGCCATTGTATAATAGCAATAATGCCCTCCAGGGTGTGCGTTGTGCTGGGATAACGTCACGCCTCAGGTATTGGATGCCCTCGGCCTGCGGCCTCGTGCCAAACCACCTGAGGCATGACGTTATCCCAGCACAACACACACCCTGTCAGTCATTATTGCTTAAGCACTTATGCATTATTCGAACAGTGCAATTTTGACATCGTTTTTTTTTCAGGAGTCTTGGCTGCATACCACAATGGACATTAAAAAAACTAGTACCGACTGGCTATGGGAGACCTCATATTGATCCATAGGGGAAGATACCTGCTGTGGGTTAGGTATATGTACTAATAACCCCTTGATCAAAGTTAAAAAGTTAGTTGACATTTTTCCAGGAAGAGCATTACTATTGGATGTTACACCTAGAGATTTGGAATTGAGATGAATTAATCTTTATGCACCACAATCTAAAGCAGATAGAATCAACATTTTGCAACAGATTCAGCCCTATTTATTTACTTCAAAGGGAGTTCTATTTGGGGTGATTTTAATTGTAGTACGACACAGACAAGGGCTTAAGTAAGTAAAATATTTTATGATTCTAGTTTCTTAAATAACCTCATTGAACAGCCAGGTCTGATTGATGCTTTTGCTGCACATAATAAAAATTCACAACACACATACTATAGGAGAAAATTAACAACAAGAATTGATTATTGGTTAATTTTGCCCACGCTTCCCATTCAAAAAAATCACAGTTCATCCAGTAGCAAGTTCTGATCATGGCTTATTGGAACTTAGGACAGCTAATACAACACAATTTGTGATAGGGAAAGGGTACTGGAGGCTGAACATGAAATTATTAGAAAATGCAGAGATAATGCAAGGTTTACAAGGAGTCACAGAAGCTAGGAAATCAGTCTTTTTTTATACGACTCCCCTATAAAATGGTGGGAAGCTGCTAGAACAAAAGAGAACATCTAAATATATTATGCTTTGGAAACAACTACTGTATACCACCTGTTTACCATACAGGCTACCTCTCAAAATGACATTTCCACTCAAATTAAATTAATCAAGGAGGAAATGTCTCAATATCAATATAATAGACTATCTTCTTTAGAACAGGAACAACAATTTGGAACTCAAGGGAAACAAATACAAATTAACACTTATGAAAGTTGTCAGAATAGGACTCACCATAAAACCATTAGGAGATTGCTTACAGAAGATGGTAAAGAAATAAATACCAAGATGGGCATATTACAATATATATAAAACTACATTAAACAAACTTTTAGTCAACCTTTCCCAGAAAACCCAGATATACACAAATGGTTAAGAAATTGTAGTACAGACCTACTAATTGATATACCAAAGCAACAATTAAAACAACCCATAACAAAACAGGAATTATTGACTGCTATTTCCCAACAACGTAATAATACAGCCCCAGAGTTTGATAGGTTGTCAAGTGAATTTTATAAACTAATAGTTCCTCAGCTTAAATCAGAACTATGTATTATGCACAATTTTCTCATTAATTCATTGACTTTGTGAGAAGACATGTACACAGGCATAATGATTTTTTGATGCAAATCAGGTGGAAAGAGTTCTTTAACCAACTGGAGACCTATTTCTTTGTTAAACAATGATTTTAAAATATTAACAAAACTTTTGAGTATTAGATTAACTAAAATCTTAGAAACAGTCGTACAGCTTTCACAAATATATTCAATCTCTGGTCAGCAAATTACAGACATCTTGATTACCTTAAGAGAAATAATAGAAAAGGGTAGATCAGAAGAATTAATCAGATTCATAGTAAGCCTAGATCAAACTAAGGCATTTGATAGAATCCCACATGAGTGTATATGAACCTTCTTTGGAAACATGGGATTCCCGATGTGTTTATCAATTGGGTAAAATTATGTTATCTTAAAACTAGAGCAAGACCTTATGTCAGTGGAAGGATTGAGGACACATACCCCATCTTACAAGGAATCAGACAAGGATGTCCACTTAGTCCAGTCCTATATATTATTACACTTAACCCTCTACTTCAACAATTAATTATGAATGCGTCCATTACAGGTTTATCAGTAAGTAGTCAAAATAAGGAAATTAAAACATTGGCTTATGCTGATGACTTATGTTTGATTTTAGTGGATAAAACATCAGGAAGCAAAGTACAAGTATTACACCAATATTCTGTCCTAACAGTATCAGCTATATATATAGAATAATGCATGGGGAAGTGTGTATAATGAGGATTTTATGCACACCTGAGGTGTGTGATGTCCGTTTATGAAGGCACTGCACACTGAGGGTGTGCATGAAATCCACATTGACACACACTTCACCATGTTTTATTTTTAACAATAACTGGTTCCTTTGATTTTTTATTTTATTTTTATTTTTAAATTTTTGCAAAAGGTGCTTAACCAAATTCTGTTATGCACTGATGATTATACACATATGTGTATAATCAAACTCTATTACACATGGGTGATTATACACATGTATATAATCAAACTCTGTTATAAACATATGTGGTTAATCACCTGTGTATAATGGAGTTTGACAGCTTCTGTGCACGGTTGATAATCATCATTAACCAGTTTTTATATTATAGTAAAAGACAATGGCCCAGATATTCAAACTACGCCACTAAGGTGCGCAATAGCAATAGCAGGAGCAGGCACAAGTCCACTGCGCCCATGCGCAACACGCGTGATATTCAAACACTGTGCAGGTCAAGATGCGCCTGCAGCAGACGACTGAATATCATGCCAACTGCGCCATAGCACAACTAAGGATGTGCAGTGGCGCAGGTCAGATGCGCAATAGCACAACAGGGATGCCTAGTGGAGCAGGGCAGCAGTGCAACAGCACAACCAGGGATGCGCAGGGACAGGATGCAGGGGCCCACCACCCATTGTAGGGATGGGCAGAGGAGCACACAGCAGAACAGACATTACCCCCCACACCCCATGCACTACACAACCGGAGGAGAGCAGGAAGAACCACTGGCCCAGGGACACCAGCAACAAACCCACCGCTGGGGCATGGTGCCCCAGCACACCCCCTTGCAAGCTGTGACCATCACACATGGATGCCCGTCCACCCTGTGCCACACCATCCTACCAATGCAGAGCACACCCTGCACCATGATCCCCATACACCCTGCCCAGGAGTAGTGCCCAACAGTGCAGGACACCCCAAGCATGCCACCACCCCCACTGTGACAATACAACCCTGTGCACCACAGAACCATGCAAGGCAGCCCACCACAGGCACCCTTTAGTGGGCGGCGGCAGACAGTGATGCAACAACTGCATACACAGTGCCACCACACATGTCCCCAGGTACAGCTGTGAGACCGACCATGCATCGGCACATGAGGTACCCCACACATGACAGGGCATACCCCTGATCCCACCACCAGTGGTACAGCACCCTGCACACCCTCCCAAGCACACACCCTGTCCCAGCACTGGCCACAACAGCCAGCGCAGACACCCACAGTGTTGCATGGAAGCATGCGTCACACAGGATGCAACACAGTGCACAGACAAACAACCACCCATACCCAAGGGCACACCAACACAGGGACACAGTAGCAGGTCAACGAAGCCCCCGGCATGTGGCCACGGCAGCCATGTACACACAGCCAGAACCCCTCCATGGCACAGGTGTGCAAGCAACCCTGTGCAGGCACCATGATGCCATACGCCACCAGCATGCAGCTGGAGCACAAGTGACAGACAGTGAAACACATCCCCTGCAACAGACACAAGTGACAGCATTGAGGTGGGACAACAACAGCAGAGGCAACAGTGCCACCTGAGGCAGATGTGCACCACACCAGTGACAGTAGACAACCCGGCATCATGCTGGGTACAGTGGCTGTCCAGCATGGAAAGCCACCACCGACATGCCAGCAGACTGTGCAGGTCACAGACATGCAAGGGTGGCAGCTGCACAGTCCATGGACGGTCTGACAGGTGCACCATGGACACAGTGCATGCACCATATACCACTGCACACAGTCATTCAGTGCACAGGGAACAACACACAAACCAGACAGTGACTGAGAGCTATGCCCACACCAAACGCCTCCCCTATGGACACACACACACACACACACACACACACCCATGAGAGCACCACCCCCGATGCCATGCACACCACTGCAGCTGAGCACCATTAGCCCGCTGCAAATCAGAGACCACCACAGTAGGCATAACTAAACAAATGTATTTTAAGAGTATAAAAAAAACTATGTACAGATATATACAAAACAAAAGGGGTGAGGGTCACAAACCGGGTGGGACTGGGTAAGGGGCAGGGGAGAACATATTGAGAGGGAAGGAGGGTGTGAGGGTGGGTCCTGGGGGTAGGTGTAGTCCAAGGGTGGATGTATTTCAGCAGGAGCCCCGCTCCCCGCTCCTATGGTGCCTCCTGCCATGCCTCCTTCTCATTCCACCCTCTGTAGAATTTCAAGGGAGGCTCTGGCCAACTGAAGCAGCTCCTGCAGTGCCCTCTCAATGCACAACATCCGCTGTCTACCTAGGACAAGGGAGCAGAGTCAATAGGCGTGAATGCACATCCCCCTGCAGCCCACCCATTGTGCATGGCATACAGCCATGGGACACGCCCCTGTGATGGTGTGCGACCACCCACAGTGATCATGTCCACAAGACCTGCCCACCCAGGTGCACACAGCCATGTGGACTGCTGCACAAACCCACCACCCAAGTCCTGCACAGCACCACCATGGCTGTACAGTGAGATGGCTTTGCGGTGCGAAGGCAGTGGCACAGCCATGTACCCAGTGCACGCATGGACCACCAGTGATGCACACCCAGACATGCAGTGCCACTGGATAGTGCTGACTGTACCATGTGGCATGCACGGCAGTGGTGTCAATGGATGGTGGCCATACCCCGCCGCCCGCCCTGCTACACAGCATGCCCAGAAAACCTGGATGTAAGGCACTCACCATCATCGAGCTGGTCCTGGCGCTGAGCCTGTATGGGACCTCTGGCACGGGGACGTAGCTCACATCTCTGCCTCTCCTCCCATGCATGGTGATGCTCTTCAGGGCCTAGGCTGCAAACATGGAGAGAGGAACATCAGTACAATCCAGTAGCAGAGGCCTCCCACTCCTGGGTGTCTGTGATCCCACACAGCCAAACCATTCAGCCCCCCACCCCTATACCACCACCACCACTGCCCACACTGGATGGACCACCCCCCGTGTGGTGGACACATGCCCACTGGGATACCCGTACGGACGCAACCAGTGTATGGATGGGACACCTACCTGGCCGTGGAACAGCGCCTCTCCTGGTGCGTGCCCACAGGTGGGCAAGCCTGTCCGGGTCCCTCCACTGTAGGTCCCTGTACCGGTGTTGGCACTGCTCAGCTGTCCTCTGTATCCCTGTCACCTCCTCCCACACGGCACTCCTGGTCGTGTCCAGGGGTGCCTCACCAAACAGAGCACCAGCATGGGACTCAACCAGTGCAACTAGATTTGCCAGCTCTACCTGGCTGCAGATCGTTGCTCGTCGCCGTGCCATCTTTGGACAGTCTCTGATTCAAAATGGCGCTCCCTGCGCACGTCCACCACGTGCGGATGCTGTGCGGTACTGCGCTGCCATTCCCCATCGCGCTGTCACTGAACTGTGCGATAGGGGTGCACCCATGCGGATGCATGGTGCCTAGGGGGCAAAGGTCGGGCACTTGGTCAAGGGTCTCCTGCGCACGGAGCACCACAGTGCGATTGGTATTCACCACATGTAGCGCGGTAGGGCACCTGTGTGGGACTTCCTGTAGTGGCCTACCGCACTGTGGCACCACGGTGCCTACAGCGCCCCAGGACAAGGGTGCTATACATGTGAACAGCGCACTAGCGCCACTGGCACAGTGGTGGACGTGTCCTGCACTGCTTCCCATGCTCAGCACATCAGCAGCGTGGCAGGCGTCAGCACCCCAGGCATGCGCCGTGCTGTGTCTACTGTGCACATCACAGAGCTGCACCCCTGCCTGAGCACATTCAACACAATTGCACAAGGTGCAACAGCGCGATATTCAGCCGGCGTATGCAAATCAACTCATCAGCAATTCCATGGTGCAGCTACTGCATTAGCATCCACTTAAAATTGAGCCTCGCCTCATTTGCATGCATTGCACTATATAAATGCGACATGGGGCTGCAGAGGCCATAGTCTGGTATTGCAGTCTATTGTGGTGGCTTGCATGCTGTTTGCCAGTGTGGACTGTGGTGTGTGGGAGATGCATGGGACTGCACATTCAGAGGTAACACCTGTCATTCCCACAGGATCAATAATGACCGAACGTGAGGTGGAAGAGGAGGAACAGGGACATGGGAGACGGAGGAGGCCCAACTTCACCCGGGCAGAATCAGATGCCCTGCTTGAGGCCTACCTTAACCAGGAACCGCTGCTCAGCAGACAGCGGGGAACACCACAGGCCCATACTGCGGCATGGGATGAGGTGGTGCGTGCCGTCAACCAGCATGGCAGCCACCAGCAGTACGTGCAGGAGTGCAAGAAGTAGGTGGGCACGGACAAGAGGAGGATAAAAGATAAGGTGGCTGCCATCAGGACAGCACGTGCTGCGACTGGTGGTGGACAGCTGGCCGCGCCACGCCTGACGCCACAGGAAGAGCGGGTGACTGGCAGCATGCGGCGTTGTGCCCTAGAGGGCATTCCAGGTGGTGGCTTCCAGATGGGTGGCAGCCCGTCATTGCATGGTAGGTCCTGCTCTGTCACTGTATGGGGAGTGGGGGGAATGCCACAGGGTAGGGCAGAGACATTAATGCTACTGTGTTCCCTTACAGCTCCTGAGCGTCTACATGGGTCAGCGGTGGTGGGTTTGTCCACTGAGGGCAATACCCTGGACACAGAGGAGCACCCATCCACCTCCACAGGTGTCCGAGGGTCAGGATAACAGTGTACCCACCTGTCTGTCTGGACTGAAGTTGGTGGAGCTGGTGCGGAGGAGGCCCTGCCCATGTCCCAGCGTGACAGCGTCCATGGATGCCATCATGCTGAGACTCAGACTGGTGCCGGATCCGTCACCGATGATGATGGAGCTCACATCATGGACAGTGATACATGTGGGCCACAGGATGGCCCCACAGCAGGTAACAGCACGGGCATAGCCATCGGTGGTGCCGCCGTGGATGCCTGCGTGACATCACAGTCCCTGCCTGTGCCTGTCTGCACCAGTGGGGCAGCACTGATGTGTGTCCAGACCGGTGGGGCTGTTGCGGCCGCTGTGGCAGCACCGTTGAGCCCTGGTGAGCGGCGGATGGAGGGGCAGTGTCAGCAGTCGGCCAATGGTGACAGGGGGACAGTGTCGGGGGGCAGCGTCAGTGCACCGTGTGTGGCCATTCCCTGGCATGGCTCTGGTGTGCAGTGCCCAGCATCAAGGGGTGATGCCCAGCAGGGCCAGGAACACCATGAAGGACATCATGCCGATCCAGCGGATGACCTCTTTGATGAGCACAGCCGACTACTCCAGGCTTCCATGGATCAGCAGTCGCAGCTTGTCAGGGCGGTGGACGCACTCAGTGCGGTTCTGCAGCAGGCAGAGGAGCGGCGCAGCAGAGACCACACTCTGCTCCTGGCAGAGATGGCCCGGCAGCGGGAGGATGTGACCGCTGCCACTGACAGGTAGACATGTGCATTCACAGCTGTCATGGCCACATTGGGCACACAGTCTGTTGCCCATGCGCCGCAGACACCGTGCAGTGTCATGTCCACCCCCCATTCCCGGCATCGTGCGACACCCTCCATGTCGACACCAGGTTCAGCTGTGGGCATCCCAAGCACGCCTGTCACAGGCATGTTCAGTGAGCTGCAGACCCTGCTCGAACACAGTCGCATTCCCACAGCGTCACCCCTGGGGGACCGTCAGTGCCACCCCATGAGGCCAATGATCAGCCTGTCATGGCTGGCAGGGCCGCCCATGCATCTGTGGTGGCCGTGGCACTGTGCTGCATGACTGACCTGTCTCCCACTATGGCTACTGTCTGACGCTGCCCTGTGTGCAGTGTATTGTTCAACGTGCGATGCACGGGTGGGGAACCCGGCCCTGCACACACACACACACGGTCCATGTGCACACCCTCCTGGCTGCTGGCCACTGTTGCGTGTGCATGATGATGCCTGCATTGCACTGTCCGCCACTGTGCAATGGTGCCCAGCGTCTGAGACACGCACAATGACGGGCACTGGGCATGGTCGTCTGTGGACCTGTGAGTGGCTAGGGGTAGCGGTCAGGGTCGGCGTGCCTCCTACCCCTTGTGCATGTATTGTGGGGTGTGTGTGTGTGTGTGTGTGTGTGCATGACCATGTGTCATGTTAGGCCTTGCCCATCCCTGACAACATGTGCGGTTCCACGCTCAGCCAATTCCCTTGCCACCATGCGCCCCTGGGGTTCGTCCATGCGAGTTTGTGGATTGTGCCCTTGCCATTGGTGGTTGCACATGGCCCCATGACTTACCTGGGTTGGTTGAAGTGCTCCTCTGTGATGGTGTCCCAGTGCAGCTGTGACATCTGGATCAGGCGGGGGTCCCTTTGCCCATGGGGGGGCTGCCCATCACTGTCTGCACCGGCATCCTCATCATCCCCATCGCTGTCCCCCTCTTCGACCTCTACAGCTATCCCACAGTCATTGGCCATGTTGTGCAGGATGCAACAGGCCAGGTATAGCCCGCAGGCCTTCGAGGGGCTGTACTGTAGGGCACCGCCAGACGTGTCCAGGTGACAGATACGTGCCTTCAGCATCCCGAACACCCGCTCTATGACATTGCGTGTGGTGGTATGTGCCTCATTGTACCTTTGCTGCGATGGGGTTGCGGGCCCTGGTATGGTGTGAGCAGCCAGGGATGGAGTGGATAGCCACTGTCACCTGTGTGTAGAGGGTGGACATTAGTATGGTGGTCAGCATCGCTCTGCCATGGGCCCTCAAGGCCAGTACCCATGACACCTCTGACTATGCCCCCCCCCAAAATCCATGTCATCCTACGTGATTTGCATACTCACCCACTAGGTGGCCAGTGGGGATGTCCCCACTCTTGAACCTGTGGCACAGTGCAGACTGGTGCCAGATGAAGGCATCATGTGCTCCCCCAGGGTGCATGGCACAGACATTGGTTATGCACCCCCTAGCATTGCACACCACCTGGCAGTTGATGCTAGCATAGCCCTTTCTGTTGATGTAAGTGGCACCTTCCAGGCCAGGTGGCGTGCGGATGGCCACATGGGTGCAGTCAATGGCCCCGAGCATACCAGGCATACGTGCTACCCTGTGGAACTCTTGTATGTGTGCTGTGTGCACCGCTGGTGTGCTGGGGAAATGGATGTACTCCACAGCATGTGGCAGCAGTGCGCTGAGGAATTGTGTGAGTAGGCGTGACACGGCCGACTGGGTTATGCCTGTTGTGTCCCCTGTTGGTCTCTGGAAGGTGCCCATGGCGAGCAGGCACATGACAGCTGTTACCTTTGTCTCCACTGACAGAGCATGGCTCCATCGTGTGGGTGCCTGCATCTCATCACTGCACAGCTCACAGAGCCACCTCAGGATCTCCCAGTTCAGGTGGTACTGGCCCACAATCTCTGTGTCACTGTAGTGCTCGAAGCTGGTGCTGGCTCAGTACTGCCTGTTGGGGGCATACCACCGACGGGCCCTTCCACAGCCACGCCCCCCTGCTGCCTGCCTTCTCACACCCTTCATTACTGCCTCCATCTGAAAGGTGGCACTGGCCATGTCCCTGGCTGGTGTTCCCCCTCGGCAGCTGTTATCCTGTTCCCCCCGCTGTCCTTTGTGATGCTCCCCCTGCACTGGGTACACCTCCAACCTTTGGCTGTCCTGCCCACTGCCACTGCCCTCAGTCCACTGTGGCACTTCCCCTGTCTCTCCTGCACAGTGGCACAGGCTCCCCACTCCTGTCCTGTTGCTGTTTGTTCCCAGGTGTGCCCTGTCCTGCTCCTTTCCAGTCCCACTCACTGCTACCTTCTTTTCTGTTGCTGTCACCTTGCTCCCACCTCTGGCTTCCCTATAGCGTTCTTGCGCCTCTCTCTTGTTCCTTTTATTTTGGATCATTTCCGCTATTGCAACTTCTGCTTGCTCCTTATTGTGCATAAGCATGCTGTTGAATCGCACTGCACCATTTATTCATGGTTCCTCCCCCTACGGTTGCGCATGCATTCATTACCATTGCACTCTTGCACATTGCAATTTGAGCGGCGCAGCTGCCTCCCCCTGAATATCGCAGAATGGTGCATTTTCGGACTTGCGCTGGTGCATCTCTGTTGCGCATGGTGCAACCCTTTTGAATATCTGGGCCAATGTATATACATAGGGATGCAGGAATCTCAGGAATTGGAATTTATGGAAACCACAATAATAACAGACTATATTAAAAAATATGGGGTCTATTCTGGAACAAAGGATCCAGCATTTTATAATAGGTCAAAAGTTCTCAGACAAGCTTTGGACAGAGTTACGTTATGGAACCAGTGAAGGATGAGCAAGAAAAAAAGAATTAATATGGTGAACACCTTTCATCTCCCTATTTATTTTTACATTTGAGTTGTGTATACCCCCCAAAAAAAAAAACAGCTTGAAGCTTGCTTATTTAGCTGCTTTTTCAGAGTATCTGGGGTAGCAGACTAAATCCTATCAAAAGTGGAAATTTATACTTAGAAGAAAATAAGGGTGGGTTATCAATGGTTAACCCCATTGTTTTCTATTATAGTATTTTTATTTATGTCAGTATTAAGCCGGTTCTTTACCACCAGATGACCCTATGGACACCTTGGGTACAGAATCACATTTTGGGACTTATTTATTCATGGTTACCTAATAAGCAGATGCCTAGACAGAAAAGGGTAGCATATATGCCGTCTTACTTCCAAAATTCCTTTAGCAAATTAAAATAATGGAAGATTACCAAAGCTACTTTATTAAGCCCAGCTAGGAGAAAATTCTATGATAATACACTTAAGAGTTTTTACATGGAAATACCTGTATTTTCAAACAATAGAACACTATCAGGTCTACCACATCTAGGGAAATTATTGACCGACTCTAGGATACCCCTGAAATGTGGGATATCACATGTCTATGTGTTTATGGAAAAATTAATGTTAAAGGCAACCTAAAACATAAGGAAGTTAAGGAGAGATATTGCCCAAGGGATTGTTGCATAAACATCATAGAGACAGTAGAACACCTCTTTTAATGTCCTTATATTGCTTTCCTTTGGACATTACTTAATTGTACATGGGGTAACACGCCATTCCTGGAAATATCTATAGAATCATTATTTATTTATTTATTTATTTATTTATTTAAGAATCAGTTTACAACCTTTGAGCCAGAGGCTCGTTTACAAAAGTACTTCGTCACATAAAGACATACATTGCGTTTCAGTTACATAGCAAAGATTTGCCAAAAATCAGTAGGCATTCACCAGAGGTGCCACGTCACATTGTGGTCAGACAGATACAATTGGGTACAGGGTACATGTAATCGATAGCAGGTATTAAACAAGTTGGTATCAAGTGAGCAATTCTGGTAGATAAACATTGAAACAGCTGGCACTGGCCAGGTTAAACCTAGGCATGGTGGACATGGAAGTGGTGTAGGGGATGGTTGGGTGGAGAGCTGCCCAGGGGGCATTGTCAGGAGAGAAATAAAGAGGTGGAGGCTATGTTCAGAGACAGGAGCAGTTCTGAGTGCTGAAGATGTGGTTCAGTGCGGTTTGAATGTGGAGATGGTGATGGCATTGGTGATGGTGGCAGGGAGAGTTAAACCAGGTTGGGGCTCTATAGCTGAAGGACCTCTGGCCACGGCTGGTTCTTGTTCTGGGGACCTTTAGAGTGGTCTTGTAGGAAGACCGTGTTGCAATGGTGGAAGGGCTCTGGTGGATGGATGCTGTTACCCCAGGAGGAGCCAGTAGGGGTTTTGGTGAGAGACAGGTCTGGTATCGGACCCGTTCATCCAGGGTAAGCAGGTTAGCATCGACATATAGCTGACAGGTGTGTGTGAGTCTGGGGCACCAGTAATTAATCTGCACGCTTTATTCAGGTTAGGTGAATTTTGTTTAGTGCAGTGGTGTCGGCAGCACCGTATACTGGTGAACCATAGTCTACAAGGGACAAACAGACGATGTAACCGCTAGCGGAGAGCATTTGGGGAAGGCAGCTTTTATGGAGGAATAGGATGCCAAGCCGTGTGTTGAGTGGCGGATGTTAGGGTGTCGATGTGGGTGTGAAATGTGAGGGCTGAATAGAAGGTAACCCCAAAGGTATTTGTAGGAGCAGACTTGTTCCAGTGGTTGGTTGGTGCTTGGAAGGATATAGAGTGGGTGGTTGCTAGCTTTGTTTTGGGGTGTGAAAGAGCATAGTTTTGGTTTCTTAAGATTGATGATGAGTCTGCTCCTTAAGCCAAGCCTCGGCACTGTTGAAAGACTGCTGTAGGGAGTCCTGTAGGGAGATGGTATTATGGTGGGTGGCAAACAGGACAGCGTCGTCTGCATACAGCAGAATTTTGCCAGAGCATGCACTGGGCAGGGTGTTCAGATACAGTGAGAAGAGAGGGGGCCCAGGATGGAGCCTTGGGGACCCCAGAGAATGGGACGGGTATCGGAGGTGTGCTATTAATCTTGACACACTGGGATCGAGTGTCAAGATAGCTAGCACCATGCCAGGGAGCCAGCCGAGAGACCAGTGAGGCAGAGTGCGTTCAGCAGCAGTGGATGGGAGACAGTGTCGAAAGCCTTTGAGAGGTCAATGAACACTGCACCAGCTAGGAGCTGGTATCCAAGGAGGAGTGTAGGAAGTTGGAGAATTCAATAGGGCAGTGCTGGTACTGTGACCCTTACGGAAGCCATGTTGCTCTGGGCATAAGATGTTATGCTTAGCCAGATAATCAGTGATTTGAATGGCCACCACTTTCTCTAGGGCTTTAGAGAGGGAGGGAGGATGGAGATTGGCGGTAGTTGTTGGCCGACGATCTGTCGCTCCTTTATGAATAGGTGTGATAATGGCTGTTTCCAAGCTGTGGGGAATTGTCCCAGGCAGAGTGACTGGTTAATTAGGCTTGTGAGGGTGCAAGGACTTCATCTAGCACCAGCCTGAGGATGCTGGGGTCCAGTGAGTCACTGCGGGATTGTTGCCATTGAGAGCTTTGGTTAGGATGGGTCTGGCTTCCCGGGTGGAAATCTTTGCAGGAGGAAGCTGGGGTGCTGGAGGACAGGGAGTTTGGCTGGGGGAGGTCAAAGAAATTACTAAGGAGGACTGAGCTAAGGTCAGTGAAAGTGGTGTTGAACCAGTTAGCTATGGTGGCAGGCTCGGTGGAGGTTGTGCCATTTCTAGTGAGCTGGGATGGGGCGGGGGCAAGCACCATTGAGTTGCTTAATATTATCCCAGAAGGTCAGGCTGAGCCCCAGGAGGAGGTAAGGAGGCCTGGTAATGGTCTGCCTTGGCTTTCCTGATAGCCCATGAGCATTTATTTGAGGCTGCATTGTATGCTTGCCTATCAGACAGACGACCTGTTTCAGTGGCAAGGTGCCAGAGGTTATCCCAGTTTCTAAGTAATTGTAGGAGGGCCGGCTAACCCAGGGTGCGTTCTGTTTTGGACCGGGTTTTGGTTAAGGGTGCAAAGAGATCACAGGCCATGTTGAAGTTGTGAGTGAAAAGGCGGAGGCAGTATCAATGTTGGTTGCCTGCTGAATGGGGACCAGTCTATCTGGGTGAGGTGCCTTAAGTTTCTTCAGCCCACCAGGGCGGGCGCCTCGGAGGGTGGTCTGGGCTTTGGGTTTGGGATTGGGGGTTACCCAGTGGAATAGGATAGGGGAGTGGTCACTCAGGGAGTCTGGGAGGACCTGGATGTTTTGGATTTTATGGGGTAGGTTAGTTATAATAACATCCAGCAGGGTGCTGGTACCACTCTTAGGGTTAAGTCTTGTGGGCTGGGTGACGAGTTGTGTCAGATCTTGGGCGGAAAATGAGTCTCTGGTGGTGGATGAGGAGGTGCTGAGCCAATTTACGTTAAGGTCCCCCACTAGGATTTGTTCTGCCTTGTGGTGGAGGGTGGCCAGGTAGTCCGTTAAAAATATTAGGGCTGGGTGCTGGTTCTTTGGGGAACATAGGCTGTGGTGAGATAGAGGGCTCCTAGAGGGTCTGGGGTGAGTCTGAGGTGGGGCCTGGGCCCCATTTTGAGGGCAGGGTGGGGGAGTGCGTGTCCAGGTAGTGTGTCCCTGGTGTAGATTGCACAGCCACCTCCTCGTTTACCTACCGGTCCTCCGGTATAAGGTATAGCCTGGGAGGAGACAAATGAGTCTGGAGTTGATTTGGACAGCCAGGTTTCAACCCAGGGCTATGATGTCTAGTTGGTGAGCCAAGGCCAGCACTGTAGGGCGTCAAATTTCTTCAGCAGGCTGCATATGTTCATGGAGGCTACTCGAAGACCAGTGGGCTGAGTGGGTGGATGGGAGGGGGCAGGGCCTGGGTTGGGGTGTATGTTCACCGTTAGGAGTAGAAGGAGGAGAAGTGCTCTGGTCAGAGGGAGGCTGATGGAGAGTTTACGCCGGGAGCGATATAATAAGGAATGGGGTTTGGTTGCACAAGGGGTGGGTAGGGTAGCACAGGCAGAGAAGGCCTGAGTGATCAGAAGTGCAAGGGGGCTGTGGGGGGAGGACAGGTGATGTCTGGAAGGGGTTGAGGTGGAGAGGAGCAAATGGGATGTGTGGAGGAGGAGGGGAGGGGTAGGAGCAGTGGTAAGGAGGAGGGAGGACAGGAGGGTAGGTAGGAACACTGGAGTAGTGAGGCTGAGGTTCATAGGGACAGTAGGGTATGTGGAAGGCAAAGGGAGGAGGAGAAGAGATAGACTGGTGAGCAGGGGATGCATGTGCATAGTTGGGAAGGTTGGTGGAGCTGAAGTGAGGAAAAATGGGGGACTAGGATGAAGAGGGAGATAGTGAGTGAGAGTCACCTCAGAGTCTAGTTGCTGCTATGGTGTGGTGGCAGCGCATGTGCCTGAAGTGCACAGAGTACGGATTCAAGTCCTGATCAGGGCAATGGGAGAGCCAGACCAGTGGCTGCAGCAGCAGGAGCTGGGCTCAGGTTTGTAGAAGCACCTAGACAACACTTTAGTTGTGTCACAGGGTTAGTGTGTTCTTTATAGTAATGAAATCCTGCAGTAAAAATATGCAGGTGTTCTAGGTGAGTGGTGGAGCTGTGGACTTTGGAAATAAAGGTGCAGCGTTCAAAGGCAACAGGAAGAAGAGGTAAACTTATATTTTGGCAGATTGGGTAGCTAAGTGATTAAGAGGCTTAGAAAGTAGTAATAAAATAGGTAGGCACTGTGGTGCAGAGGCAGAGCAGCAGACTCTGACCACAAGGGTACTGGGTTTGAACACAGCTCAGGTAGAGAGGGCCAATTTTTTAAATCTGGGCAGGAGGGAGTGAGGTATGGTTAAGAGCATAGAAATACAGGAAGTTGTTGGCCTGGTTCATAGGCTGGAGATGATAGTCAGTGGAATGTGAGAGAGGGTACCAGGTTTGATACTAGCAGTTGCTTAGAGATAGGATGAGTGCAGAAGTAGGTAGTCAAAGAATTATAGGGAACTGCAGTGACCTCTAGTGGGACAGCTGTGCAGCAGTAGCTAGGAGGGATATAGAGAGCAGAGAGGAGCTAAGTGGAAAGTGCAGAGACCCTAGTGGTTGGTGCCTATAACCTGCAAATGGGAAAGTGGACACTTAGTAAGGAGGGTGGGTCCGTGTCACGTCCGTGACCTGCCACAGCAACAATATATGGGCGCCGACCCTGGGTGGGAGGTGTTTGGAAGCCGGCAAGTGGGAAGTGCCTCACAACAGTCAGGCTGTAGTGCAGGACACTTTACCTCTTCCAGGCTCTGGCAATCCCCGGTTTCAGTCTCTGCTGCTGGGCTGAGTTCTTATGTCTTGGAACAACAAATATTTGGGAACCTAAGTATTGTGCAAGCACTGTGTGGGTTATTCTAGCTGTTTGTAAATATTGGATATGGCAGACGAGATGTTAATTAACTTTAAGACAAATGGATACTACACAGGAACGACTATTTCAGACCATGCAACACAGTATCCATGCCATTCAACAACATGAATATAAACATGTCTCAGAAAATATATTTAGAATGGTGGAGGGCATTGCAATGGATACATTGAATGGTATTAATAGGATTGATATTAGGATACTAATTTGTTTTTTGGTTTTTGTCAATTATGTGCTGTATATGATAAATGAAATCTATTGTGCATCCATAGGAATATGATGTTACTGGACAAGAATCATTGTTGTTGCTATTTTGTTGTAACATTTAATAAAAAAATTCCCCTACTCTTTTCAAGAAGTACCATGGGATGTTTAACATCCACCTGAACAGGCAGATGGGACCTCAGTTTAACGTCTCATCCAAAAGACAGCACCTCAGGAGTGCTGTACCACTGTGTCAGTATTGGGATTTAACCCAAGTGCCCGGTGTGGGGATAGAATCCACAACCTTTTGACCTTCCAGCCTCAGAGGTGAATGAGCAACATGCTGAGCCACTGACGTTGCTATTGTCTTGCTATGGAGATGGCCACAAGGAGGAACCAAGCTAATAAAGCAAGATACAACAGGAGAGTGCGAGCCCAAGACCTAAAGGCCACTGACAGAGTGCTGCTTCAGAGTTTGGGAATACCCAGGAAAGATAACATCACTGACCAGTGGGGAAATGCCCCATATGTAGTGCTGGGGAAATTGGAAGAGGTACCTGTGTACAAGATTTGGCCAGAAGGACAGACTCGAGGGCACCAAGTTATACACTGGAACCATCTGCTCCCCATCAGAGACAACGAGGTTGATACAGAAACTGATTTAGAAGACCCTCCTACACCCCACATCACTTGAGCTGCTGCACGCGGAAGACAGAGGCATGAGAGTAGTGATGCTATGGGGGCTAGGCCTTCCAGGGAGAGGGAGTATCTGAGGAGGAAGAGGACTTGGATAATGAGTTACAGGGGGAAACTGAAGGTACACCTAGTTGTTTTTATCCTACCCCTGAATTAGCTCAGCTATTTCAGGGAACACCCCTGACTTTGATAGACACTGCTGTGCCAATGGGACATAGTGAAGATGGGGAGGCTGCTCCTGCTATGCTCCTTGAGGGGACCACCGTGGACTTGAATACTAGTCCGGCTGAGCTGCTTGAGTGGTATTGGAGCAGTTCCCCTGAAGAAGCGCTTTTGAAGGGTTCACCTCGGACTTGGATACTAGTCCAACTGGATCCTCAGAATGGCCTCAGGATGGTCCCACTAGCCCAGAGGGTGAGGATGAGAGTAGTTATAGGAAGTCCTATCAAGCTGAGAGGAGGAGGCACAGACCCAGGTGATAGTGATGTGGACTCTGCCTCTGAACAGTAGGTAGACACTGGATGTGAGGTTCAGGACATCGAGAGGTCAGGAAGAACTGTGAGACCTATATTGAAACTAACTTATGATGCCCCAGGGGCCCATAGATTGCCTCTATTTGTGGTACATAAGGGTGAATACATCACTCCTAGGTCCCTTCAAAAGGTTTTTGTACGGCCTGTTACTGCTAACTTACCTAGGTCAGAGGGTAAGGTGGCCCAGAGGCAAAAAGGGAGGTGAAGGAGAATAACAGGGAGAAATGGTAAAAGAATGTGTGGAAATAAGGGTTAATACTGAATCTGTGGGTGCCAAACATACTGTGATTTGAATCAGGATAAAGGGCAAGTACTTATGAACTGTAAATAGTTTTATGTGTTGACTTGTTACTGTATAATAGATTGAAACTAGGGATGGGATATTCAGAATGCGCCAGGCAGGGGCGCAAGCCTGGGCGCAGCGCAACTGGGATGCTCCAGGGAGTGTGCTGGGCGATATTCAATGGTGCTGTGCCATGGCTCAGCACAGTTAAATATGGCGACGTGGCCACCCGCATTGTGCATGGCGCAGTGGCACTGCACCAGCGCAAGTGGCAAGAGAGGAGCAGGGGAGATGCGCAAGTGCGGTTGCACTAGGTGCAGGAACCGCGATATTCAGCGGTGGATATGCAAATGAGGCCATAATGTATGCAAGGCACAACTGGTGCCATCAGCATGTCATTATGGCCCCATTTGCATGCAGGTGTGCCGATCCCTGGCAACTTGTGCCTGGCGCCCTGCCAGGCTTCAGCCATCTGTGACCGTCGCCCCCTGCACATCGCAGCAAAGTGCCCCAATGCCCGATCATGGGCATAAGTATAATAAAACACATTTTAAATATCCCTGGTGGTCCAGTGGACCGCTTCCAGACTGATCACGGGCATGGGTATAATAATAAACATTTTAAATTATCCCTGGTGGTTCAGTGGTACCCCCCTCACCACCCATCCACTCAGACCCACCACCTCCCCCAGTCAGCGGCAGGTGGTAGCACCCACCCACAAGCTGCCCGGCTGCCCGCCAACTGACTGCATACAGTGCGGCTGTCGCCCATTAGTCCCTGGCGTGAGCCAATGAGCACTCTAGCTCACCGTACTACACGGTCAGATATGTGAATGGATCCATTCACATATCGGAACTTATGTAATACGCGATGCATCTACATGCCCATTGTTGCGCTGTGAACCAACAAGCTGTAACCATGCTGGTTACAATCGGTCGGCGGCAGGCGGCTGCGGGTGAGGGTGCTGCTGCCGGCGAGGCGGTGGTGGGTCCTGGTGGGCTGGTGAGGGCAGGGGTACTGCTGGACCACCAGGGATAATTTAAAATGTTTATTATTATACTCATGTCGCGATCAGGCTGGGAGCGGTCCACTGGACCACCAGGGATATGTTCTCTATTACAATGCCCACGATCGGGCGTGGGGGGGACGTGACACCGACAGACCCTGGCTCCGGAGCTCGGGTGACCACCCACAGCTGGCGGCTCCTGTGTTGCACCCTGCAATACGACAGCTCACCTGTGGGTGGCCAGCCCTTGCTCCTTTATTTGTTGGATCAACTTTGAGCACCAGTGTGCGGCGCAAGAAGGGGTTGTATGCTCAGCACATCCCGGGCTGAATATCGGGATGTGCCAAGAATGCCTGAGCACGCCCTCTGCACTTGCGCCATCGGGATTTGAGCAGCGCAATATCCACCTCTGAATATCGCACCGGGGCGCATCAGTGGGTTTTGCCAGGTTCAACACTGTTGTGCCATACGCAACCCCTTTGAATATCCGGCCCTAGGTGTTTAGTTAGAAATGTTACTGTGTGTTGATGTTTCCATTTATATTTTTAACATTTTTATAGAATTTGTTCCTAGGCTTGGCGTGAAAGCCAAGCATTCTGGGGAGGGAGTGTAACTCCTCTGAGAACTTACCTAAGTTGCCCCATCTTCTCCCATTCTCCTGTGCATCTTCTGGCATCCCCAGGCTCTCTGTGCAGCTCTCTGGTTGTTTCTAGCACTCTTGGGCTGGAAACTTGAATCTAAACCACTGCACCTTTCTTCTGCTCCTCGGGCGATGTGGCGGTGATGCATCGCAAGGTGCATTTTTGATGTGTGATTTCCAATTTTGTAGTAGATTGGGAAATGTTTAGAGGTCTTGGTGCCCTGGTGCATTTTATTGGAGATCAATGACCTCAAGGAGGAGTTTATAGAAGCCTCGGAGGTCACTGCTAAGGAGTTTAGATCGGGGCTAAGTATGAGGACTAATGAATATTCAATTTATTTATTTTATTTATTGAAATGTTTCACCAGGAAGGCACACTTAACAACAAGTTGCTTGTCTCCCAGTGTGACCTGGGGATGAGGGTACAGGGGTATACATATAAAAGTACAGAATGTACATACATGAAGTACAGAATACACTACATATAGAATCAACTAGTCAGTGATCAGATACAATGAGTGCTAACATACAACAGCTAACAGGCAGCTTACAATATTTAAACATTAAGCGCATGCACCAGGGACCAAGCTACTTGATAGATCTCCTTTGCCCGTACTGTCCCTCCTGTCCTCTCAGATCCACCGATGAGGGATTGCTAGAGGTTCCTAGGGTATGTTTGCAGACATCGGGAACAAGGGCATTCAGCTTTTCTACTTTGTCCCTGTGGAACTCTCTACCTCATCAGGTACGAGATTGCCTGACCATCCAGAGTTTTAGAACTGCATTAAAAACTTATCTTTTTGACTTGGTTTTGGTAACTGAAGTGTTTTTATCTGGTTTCATATTTATTGTAGTTTATATAATGTATGTAATTTTACTTTATTTGTTTTATTTTATTGTACAGGTGCCTTGGTTTTGGAAAGGCGCCTTTTTTTTTTTATAAATAAAAATTGATTGAATTTGAAGAAAGTGCATTTGTCATACAGTATTCAGGCACATATATTGGGGATAAGTGTGAGAGGGAAGGGATTTGAGCGTTAAGATGGAGAAAATCAGGAGCAGTTAGAGGCGAAGTAGTTGTGTAGGTCAGATGAGCGGGAATGAGAGGAGGAAGAGTGGTGAATTTGATGGGGAAGAGAGTTCCAGATTTGGGGAAAATGATGTACAAATGCTGATTGGCCTGCCAGAGTGGAACAGTGGGGGATAGCAAAGGTTCATGAGTCAGAGGATCTTAATGAGTGTGCAGGACAGGGAGGGATAGAGAGGGAGGAGGATAGGTAGGGAGGAAGTGAGCCAAGGCAGAATTTTGAGATCAGTTTGGCACAGTGGGAGAGTCGCCTGTTAGCAAGTGAAGGGAAAGTCAGAGAGAGTGATAGAGGTCACAGTGGTGAATACGTACAGAAGAGTCCAGGGCAAGGCAGCAGAAAGAGTTGAAAAGGGGGTCCAGTCTGGATAAGGTGGATTTGGGAGCAGCACTGCAGACTGCATCACAGTAGTCAAAAATGGGGAGGATCATCTTTTGGACAATCTCACGCTTGGCTGTAAGGGGGATGCAATTACAGTTCCTGTATAAGGTGCCAAGCTTGGTGCTCAGTTTTTTCAGGATGATGTCAATGTGACCAGAGAAGCTGAGGTGTTGGTCCAGCCAAACCCCAAGGTATCTAAATAAGGAGGTGTCCTCAAGCATTGTCCCATCCAGAGTGTGGAAGGTGGGCAGAACAGGGAGCCGAGCAAGTCTCTGCCTAGTGCCAAAGGTCATGGAGACCATTTTCCTGGCATTTAGAAAGAGCTGATGGGTGGCAAGCCATTGCTGGAGCTTGTTGAAGTAGAGCTGTAGTCTGGCTTCCACATCAGAGGGAGATTGGCCAGAGGTGAACAGGATAGTATCATCAGCATACATGTGGATAAAGGAGGAGGAGCAGGCTGATGGCAGGTCTTTTAGAAAGATGGAGAAGAGTGGAGGGCCAGCACTGAGCCCTGAGGAACTCCAGTGTGGATTTGGCGAGGAGGGGAGCAGGAGTCAGAGATTCTTACTGATTGTACCTTCCCTGAGAGGTGGTCCTGAACTATTTTGTAGCAGAAGGTGAGAGACTGGCTGAAGGGAGGCAGTGAAGAAGCAGGGTGTGGGAAACAGTGTCAAAGGCCTTGGTGAGGTCGACAAAGATGGCGAGGTGATCAGGCCATTGTCTATACCAGTGAAGACAGTGTCCGTAAGCCTGAGTAGGGAGGTAGTGATGGAGTGTTTTTTCCTGAACCCAGATTGGAATGGGGTAAAGAAGCTTGACTCACAGAGAAAGGAGAGATTTGGGAGAGAACTAGATGTTCCTGGAGTTTTGCAAGGGTGAGGCGGTGAAATAGGGTGACAGTTCCCAGGAGGTGGAACCCCTATGGGGAGGGAGGACAATTGCATGCTTCAGACCATTGGGACATCAGCTGTCATGAAGGAGAGGTTTAAAATTTCAGAGAGGGGGTTGGCAATAGCAGGGGCAGAAAGGTAGAGTAGCTTTGGGTCAAGCTCATTGGGGGAGCTACCTATGAATATTAATGAGTTGCTGCCTGCCGCCTTGGTGGACTGAGTTTCGGTGGAAGTGACAGCAAAAGTACTGGGGATAAATGATTGGGAGTGGGCTCATTGAAAAGAGCAGAGTTGGGGCTACACGTCTGTGGGGATACTGAAAATAACCAGCATTCTCCTTGGCTGCATCAGAATGTTATTGTTGGACAGTATAAAGGCTGCTATGGGACTACATGGGAGCAGTCATTTTAATAGTGCTTTGACCCCCTTATAGCAGCCAATCAGGTGTCTGGGTGCCCAAAGACTGTGAGAAGGGACTCCTGGGAGAGAGAGAGAGTTAACTATTTCAGTTGCCAAGAGACCTGCACCAATGAGAGACCAAAGAGGGCTGATCACTATGGACACTTGTGATAGATAATACATAAATACATAGACAGTATTGGCAGATAAGGGCCTATGGCCCACCCAGTCTGCCCATTTGAGCTTGTAAGTTCACTTTATGTTTTCCTAGAAGTCTGGTGCCCCTTACCCCGACCTCCAGAATTCCTTTATGTCTATCCCATGCATTCTTAAATCCTGTGATTGTTTCAGCTCCCACCACTTCCTCTGGCAGAGTGTTCCACTTGTCCACCACCCGTTCTGTGAAGAAATTCTTCTCATGTTTCCTCTGACTCGTCCTCCTCCAACTTCACCCATGCCTCTAGTCCTGGAACATCTTTTTCGCTTAAAAATAGTGTATTCCTGCATCCTGTTCCTCCCTGTAAGATACTTGTATGTCTCTATCCATCCCCTCTCTCCTCCTCTCCTCCAGGAGTACATATTCAAGTCCTTCAACCTGTTCTCATAGGACTTGTGATGCAATCCATGTACCATCTTTGTTGCCCTCCTCTGAACCTTCCTACCATGTCTATTCTCTACACAGGTAAGGTCTCCAGAACTGTACACTGTACTCACGTGGGACCTCACTAATGAAGGGTATTCAATCAGAGGTTAGGCCTGTGGGGACAAATCCCAGGGACTTTGGGAAGTTTGAGTCTGTCTTGCCCAGGCCTCTATCGAGTCAGGAGGGATCTGTGCTGAGAGATTTACATTGTCTAAGGACTTCCGCAGGACTTAAGCTGGAGAACTGATGCTGAGAGAGAAGAGTGAAATCTGTCTGAGAGATACAGTGAGCTGGCGTGAGGACGCTCCAGGCAATTTAGACTGTGCTGTTTATTTGGGATAAATTACCTGCTGCAGAAATCCTGCACAGCTGCAGGGACTTTGTAAAGTTGCAAAGGAAATTTGAAAGTCCCTGGAACTGGGTGCCAACAGGGTTGAGTGTAAGCTGTTCTAAGGACTGGAGAAAACTGCTGAGTGCCGGCTAAAGCTGCATTGGAGACAGGGTCGAAATTGAGAGACTGTTTGAGTAGATGCAGAGCAGGTGTGTTTATGCTTTAGAATTTCTGCATTGTTGTGCATCCCAGTGTGAAATGAAACTCTTGCTTAAAGCCTGAAAGTACAGTAAGTGACTCAACGGCCCTGCAGTGGCGAAGTCTAGAAACTACCTGGCTGCCCTAGGGATTGTTACATTGCGCAAGAAGAAAAAATTACTCACCTTAGTAATCTTGTTTCTTCTAAGGGAATCTTACTGTATTCTGACTTTTGCAGTATGGTCTCACCATAGGACTCCCCCAGAGTCGAAATGGTTACTAGAACCTATGCAAATTATGGAATGCTAGGATCGAGCTCAGTTTTCAAATCATTGTCCCTGGTAAACAACTCTAAACCGTCATATTCTTATGAAGCATGCACTAAGCAATTTCTGGATAATATGTAAGCAATAATGTCCGACAGGGTGGGCGGTATGGCCTATACCGCCCACCCTGGAGGGCATTATTGCGCTTAGAAAATGGGCCACTGTATTATGTACAGTATGTTTTAAAAAATTATGTTTACATATAAAAACTCTTATTTTGTAATAAAATAGTTCCTCCACCTGAATTGCAATGTTGTTGTTTTTTATAAGCTAGCTGGTTGTCATGATTACTCCCCCCCCCACACACACACACACACAGGGTGTGTATAATTTATTTACTCAGTTATTTGTGTGTGTGTGTCTCTCCCGGTATTTGTTTCTTTAAGTATTAACTTGGGGAAGTAGCTGTTGCTGTTCAGATCGGGAGTGTGGCAGTCATGGAGAGCACACTCAATCCAGCGACAGTTGCCTGAAGCCAATTAGGCTGATAGCTTCCTTTTCTTTCTTCATTCGTACCCGACCCCCCACCCAGTTGCCTGAAGTCGATCGGGTTGATGGCTTCGTTTTATTTCTTCATTAAGTGTCACCCCAGTTGCCTGAAGCTGTTTTATGTTGTGAGACTGTTTTTTTTTAGACAGGTCAGAGGTTGCGTGGGGTACGTCAGAGGTTGCGATGGTGACACAGAAGCGCGGCGTGGGAGAGTAAGCGGGTGTAGTCGGGAGCCAGTTGTTTTTTTTTTTTTAAAAAACATTCTTGGTCCTCGGTGGTTTCTGGAGCGGGACTGTGAAGGGGAACGTCTGTTTTAACTAGCGGGACTGTGAAGGGGCGCGTGTGTTTTACAAGGAGTCAGAGAGTGGGCGACCGGAGCAGGAGGAGCCACAATGTTGAGAGTTGTGGGAATGAGCGAGAGTGCTGCCAGTTGTGGGAATGTAAGTCGTTTGATATTCAGTGTACATAGTATTGGGGTTTATTTAGAGAACGAAATGTTAAATAAATTAATGTGGGTAGCAGGAAGTTGTTTCTGTCAGGAAGGAGTGTATCGGGAGAAGTGATGGTGGTTGGGCTCTCTCGCTAAGCGAAGGGAAAAAAATAGCGGCGTTTTACATTTTAAATTAGTTGTTGCAGCCAATTATGTAGCAGGGTGGGCACTACAATACTACTGGGTGAAGGGGCACTGTAGATTGGTACTTTTTATTTCCTGGGCATCTATTGAAAGTTAATGTACCCCTTGGCAAGGGTACTAGCCAATCAGAATGGGAAATAAAAAGCCCATTTCTAAAATAACAATAGTAATAATAAGAATAAATAAACAACCCTCTAATAAATTAAAAGGAAAATCTTTAGGAATTATTCTTCCTTGGTGGCGCACTCTCTGTAAAAGTTGTATCCATGCTTGTCTGCACATTTTAGAAATGACCCCTTTCCTTGTTTTCTTCTGCAAAAAATGGATCCTTTAATACAAAACAAAGGTCAGTTCTGCCTGCAACACCCTTTTCACTTTAAGTGAGGAACCAACCATGGGAACCAATGTGTAATCCTGGTGGTAATGGGTTTCCATCACATGTACACACAATGTTGTTGAACAGTAGTAACTGTATGTAAAAGCTTGTGTGTGGTGATAGCATCTCCCATTGCAGATTTGCCATGGGTGTCACTGTGATGTCAAGTCCACTGCCTCAGGGTTCCCCCCTCCCATGGGCATTTCTTAATAGTTTGATGACTGTAAATCAGAAATAGTGCTTATGGTTAAATACCATAATAAATATCAAGCAGCATAATAAATATATTTTAAATTATACCGGCAAAAATCAATTCGGGATCTATTAATTTAACTTTTCCCTTCAGAGTTTAATGTTAGTTTATAATTTTTGAACCATATGCCAGAGCTAACCTCATCTTTATGTTAACTTAAAACTAAAGGCACATTTGATGGTATAAGTAAATGAATAAACCCATATGAGCTTCACACATAATCTAGCTGGGAAGATCATTAGGACCAAGAAAAAAATACATCAAGTTTCCCATTTTCCAAGTGATGGGCCCTCCTTCAGAGCATGCCTGTCACCAATTACACATTGCACATTTCAGGTGTTATCTAGGATCAACGCTAACTTATATTCCCTGTGCATTTCACTGGGACTCCACCTGTATCAACCCCTCTCAATGTGGACAATGGCGCTATCTCTTTAGGTTCCTTTTACCACAAGGCACCACTATGCCATTGTAGGTTCTGCGTACTTATCCTCCCTAGCTGCAAAGCCTGGGGATGTTCCATCTATGGACCGGGTTTACCTCACTATTGAACTTTAGGATCCTGAGAAATCATTATGCCAACAAAATATGGGGTATCTTGGGTCCTGTCCCAGTATGCACGTCTGGGCCACCAGTACTTGTTAGTCCTAGAATTCCCATACTTAGTGGCTGTGAATGGAACTAGCAGTAATCTGAAAGTTACTTCTCCTTGTTACTAGTAACATTATTGAACCCCTCTGGTCCAACTAGAGTAACCCCAAACCCTAGACAAAAAGGCAAACCAGGCCTATTAAATACAAACATCCAGTGTTATAATTATCATAAAACACATTAATTGTTTTATCCTTCAGAGCCCCACCAGGGCCTGAAGGCACATGCAAATTTCAGCCAGTATATACTCATTGCATAAATAATGTATGCTCTTAATATCATAAAAATACTTTAGACAAAAGAACACCTTATAAAAATGGGGCTTATAATACTTGCTTAGCTAGCACATGCATTTAAAAGCTTCTAAATAGCTTCTATAAATAGAATTAACAGGGTTTTTACCTGATAAAACCCCAGCGCCTGCATTCAATATTCAAAGTGACCTCACCCCAATTAAGACAGCTCACCCTTATAAAACATACGACCAGATAAACAGAAAATATAATCAGGTGTATAAAACATTAAAAAAATATTACTGCTGCTAATTTTGTAAAAGAAAAAAGAAACAAGATTATTAAAAAATAAATCCCAGTCAAGTAGAAACTTGAAAGGCTCCATTTAAACGCCGGAGTCCAACAGGTTATAAGACAGCATTTAATAGTTATTATGAGTCCATGCTGTATAAATACTGTTGTCAGGTTTTAATTCTTTTTCTGTTTCAAGGACTAGGAAATAGTCAATCATAATATCTGCTTCGCAGTTCAACTATTAGTGGAGTTTCATTGTGCTTGTTTAAATCACTGTCAGGTTTACGCAGTTAGCAAGTGTTCTAGTAAGAAGGAGTAATTTAAAGCAATACCTCAAAATCCAGAGTCACTGTGAGGTGTTTTACTTGCTTCAAAAAAGTTAAATGAAGCTCTCAAGGGTATTCAGCCATAGTTTGTCATGATAGTTTTAAAATCTTTATACTGCGGTCTGAAAGTGCTAACCCTTTCAAAAGCTGAATAAATCTGTCCTGAACATTGATTTCCCACAGCAACCGCGCAATTATGCGCCAGATGTGTAAACGCATATTTGGGGCACGGTGTGAAAAATGACAGCTGTACTGTTCATCAGGAGGTCCGAAAAAATTGCAATGTTGAAAATCTGGAGTGAAAATACTACAAATTTGCAAAGTTACGGGGGTATGTGGAAACTGCACAACACACACTTGTAACACAGTCATTTTATGGACGTTTGTCACCAAATTTTCAACATAGGCATTTTAGGACCTCTGCTCAAGAACAGAGTCACTGTGATTTTACATACGAACATATGAACATACAAACATAGGAATCTGCCAGCAGAACACATCAATCAGTCTATGTAAGTCTGCCCGAGTGTGCAGCTAGCACCTTAGATTGAAGCCGCCTCAGCCTTCTCCCCCTCCTTGCCTCCCCTGCTTGTCCCAGCCCCTGCCCCCCTGACTCTTCCTCTTGCTTTATGCCCCTCCTTCTTAAAGCAATTGACTGTCCTACAAGTTACCACCCCCTCTGGTAGTGCATTCCAACTAGACACCACCCTCTCAGAGAAGTAGTGCCTCCTCATTTCCCTCTTGAAAAGTCCCCCTTCCAACCTTAGTCTGTGCCCCCTTGTCTCTCTTCCACTCCTCAGTTTAAACACCCCTTCAGGTGCTAGGTTTATTTACCCCTCAGGTATTTAAACACTTCAATCACATCCCCCATCCTCCTCTCCTCCAGTGTGTACATGTTCAGCTCCTTAAGCTCTAACCAGATATTCCTTTCCTTCCATCCCCTTTAACATTTTTGTTGCCCTCCTTTGCACCCCTTCCAGTAACTTTATATCTCCTCAGGTATGGCCTCCAGTATTGCACATAGTACTCTAGGTGTGGTCTGACCAATGACCTGAAGAGAGGTAGGATCACATCCCTGTGTCTGGATGAGAATCCCCTTGCGATGCACTCCAGCATCCTCTTTGTCTTCACTGCTGCTCTCATGCAGTGGGCTGAGTTGCTCATGCTCCCAATTACCAACACCCCTAGGTCCTTCTCCTCCTCTCTGATCCCCAACCAATAGTTCCTCTTCTGGTTCTTAGCCATGAAGTGCATCACCTTACACTTCTTTGTGTTGAATCCTAGCTGCCACTCCACCAACCATGTCTCTAGTTTGGTTAGGTCCCCTTGCAGTTTTCCCATCCATCCTCTTTGTCCACCACTCCCCCCAGTTTGGTATAATCTGTGAACAGACTAACCCTGCTCCCCACTCCATGTGCTATATCGGAGATAAAGAGCCCAAACAGCACTGGGTCCAGCACTGAACCCTGCGGCACCCCGTTTGTTACTGCTCTGGGTGCCGAGAGCTCCCCCATCACCACCACCACCCTCTGCACCCTCCACTGTAACCAGCTCTCTATCCATTTAGTAGGCTTTTTTCCCACCCCCACTGCTGTTAGCTTCCCCCCCAGTCTCCCATGAGGCACTGTATCAAAGGCCTTACTGAAGTCAAGTACAGGACATGTACCGCATGACCCCTGTCAACTCCCTAGTCACCCAGTCACAATACTCTATTAGGCTGATTTAACAAGACATCCCTGAGATGAACCCATGTTGCCGCCCATCTTGGAGACCATTACTGTCTAGGAATGCCACCAGCCTCTCTGTCAGTATTGCCTCCATAAGTTTACCCATTATGGACGTGAGACTTACCAGCCGATAATTTTCTGGCTCCTCCCTAGGCCCACTTTTGTGTATGGGCACCACATGGGACACCCTCCAGTCCTGAGGCACACACCCCGTTTCCAGGAAGGTGTTGAACAGATCTGCCAGTGGCTCATCCAAGAGCTCCGCCATCTCCCTCAGCACCCAGGGGTGGATGCCATCAGGACTTGCTGCCTTGTTCACCCTTACTGCGCTCAGCCCCTCTAGCACCCTACTTCCTGTGATCACTTTGTCCGTCCCTCATTTCCCCCAATTCCCACCAGCCCAGCCCATTCTGGTAGTGGGTCATCCCTCTCCTTAGTGAAAACAGAGCAGAAATACTCATTTAGAATTTCCACTTGCTCCTCCCCCTTTTTCACCCAATCCCCTCCCTGCTTTATCCTCACAATATGTTCCTTGCACTTCCTCTTTTACCTGACATACCTAAAAAAGTCCTTTTCCCTTCCCTTTATGCCCTGTGCAAAATTTACTTGCCTGAAGGCCTTAGCTTTTTTTCACCTTCATGGCAACCTCCCTTGACTCCTTGACCTCTCCCTTCCCTGTTCTCCTGTACTTCCGGTATGCAGCCGTCTTTGCCCTCACCCCTTGCAGCACTTCCTTGTTCAGCCAGCATGGTTTCTTGTATCTGCTTTTCTTACTCCTGGCCCTGGTGCAGGCTACTGTGGCCTCTGTTAGCACAGCCTTTATGACTCCCCACTTTTTTTCTGCATCCATCCCCGGCCTTATATCTTGGAATCTCCTTTGCAGTATTGTTCCCATCCCCCCAAAGTCCACCCTAATAAAGTCCACCACCTTAGAGCCCATGCCTCCTGTCTCCCTGCCCAGCGCGACAATGAGCCACACTGTTTGGTGGTTGCTACCTGCTAGTGGGTTCTCCACCCTTACCTCCCTCACCGCCTCCCCATTTGCCAGTACAAGGTCCAGAGTGCTACCAAGCCTTACAGGCCCACTTACCATTTGTGTCAGAGGCCAGCCCTGGAATGCATCAAGGCTCCTGATCCCTGGTACTGGTAACAGGCAGTGCTCCAGTCAACCCGTGGTGAGTTAAAATCCCCCCCATCACACACTCCCCTTCTACACACCTCCTTACCTGCTCTGCAACTCCCCATCCAGTTCCCCAGATTGGGCGGTGATCTGTACACCACTCCCAGCCTCGGCTTTCTGCCCTTGGAGTCCAGGAGCTACACCTAAAGCACCTCTGTCCTCTCCTCTTCTCCCTCATCCCTTATGCATTTAATCCCTTCCCTCACATAGAGTGTAACCCCCTCCTTCCAACCCCCCGGGTCCCTGCTGTATATCCTGTATTGCAGGACTGCCAAGCCCCAATCATGGTACTCTGTGGCCCAAGTCTTGTCACTGCAGCAGTGTCCACCTTACCCTCTGAAAGGAGCACCTGAAGCTCTGCAATTTTGTTCCCCAGGCTTCTTGCATTGAGAGAGACCACCTTCCACCCGTACCCCTCCACCTTCTTCTCACTCTTCTCCTCCTTGGCCTGCGTCCCTCCTCCCAGTAGTCCGCACCCTTTCTCCTCCTCATTCTTACTGGGTGGTGTTTCCTTCTGTATTACACTCACACCACTCTGCCGGCCCTCTCCCTGGGTTACTACGCATCTGTCTTTACCTATATCTAGGGGGTGAGCTCATTAGGCTCCCCTGTCCGGACCTTTCTACTTACCTTAGCCTTTTGGCCACACCCCACTAGTTTAAATCCACCTTAGTAGAGATATACCCCTCTAATCCTGCCTTTAATACTCCCATCCCCTTCCTGCTCAAGTGTACCCTGTCCCCCGCGTACAAGTCACTATTTCCCCAGACCCTACCCCAATTAGTCACTAACCCATAATTTTTGGTGTGGCACCAATCCCTCAGCCACTCATTGAACTCCTCGATCCTACCCTTTTTCCCCATGCTTGCACATGGTACCAGGAGTACCTCCGAGAATGCCACCGACTTCCCCACCCCACCACATTGCCTGGTCAAGTACTCGAACCTCCCCCTCACTACTTCCACAGTCTCCCCCACCAAGTCGTTTGCACCCACATGCAACAGTAAATGAGATATCTTCATCCCCCTCACTGCACACTTGAGCAGTGCCTGCCCTGCCCCTCCTGCAGTCAACCTGGTGATAGCTTCAACCCAAATACGGCTGTGCCTTGTCCCCTTCCACCCCATCTCACCTCTTTCAGTATAGATTCCCCTAGGATGAGTACCCCCGTCCCTTTGCCACTTTCCCTTCTAATACCCCTTCCACCACCCCGGTATTCATTCTTCCCTGCCCTTACCCCCGTCAGCTGCACCATCTGTGACTTCTATATCTGTACCCCCTACTTCCGCCTCACCCCTTTTCTCTGCCTTATTCCTCCCATCCCCCTTGAACCCCTTCCCAGCCTGACTACTTCCTACTGGGCTTCCCATGTCGACCTCCCCTCCTCCCCTGCTGATTTCCAACCCCTCTCCTATCCCCCCGTTGTCAATTTAGAGCTCCCATTCCCTTCTACCCCAATAGTGATGCCTCTCCCATTCTTCCCCCTTCCTGTAGCCTTCTCTCTTCCAGTCACCACCCCTTCCTTCCTTACTAGCCCCTCTTCTAACCTTTCGTGCTCGCTACCTCTTCCACTAGCTGTTGCCATCCCTCTCATGCCCCGCTTGTCCTCCCCCCTTCAGTATGTTCCTGCCCCCCCCTCCCATAGCAGAGGCTTGAATCTATTCCTAGTCAATACCTCTCCTACATATCTTCCTCCTATCGGTTCCCCCCTGCTACCTGTTCCCCTTCGTGTCACCCCTGGTCCCTCCCTACCCGCAGCCATCTACTCTCTCCCCTGGTACTCCTCGTGGTCTCTTCCTCCCCCAACAGGAAGCCCTCCCCTCCCCTCTGGCACCCCCTCCCTTCTCCTCCCTTTTCTGCTAGTGCCTCTGATACTGGGGTGCTGTATCAGCCCTAGTTGTTCTTCCTCCGTTCCCCTTGCCATCCCCTATCCCCCCAGCCAGGACACCTACCATATTCATCTGCCCTGTCACTTAGACTTGTCCCTAACCTCCACAGTTCCTCCATAAACTAGCCAGTCATCTACAGACCATACCCCTCCTCCATCCTCCAAGCCCAGTCCAGGATCATGGCGGACCCACACCCTGTACACCCCACCACCCTTCCAAAAATGCCTGCGCTATTGACATGTGGCACTTGCCCCATTTTGGCCCCCATCTTATGTTACAGGCTCTTACTCCCAGTTTCTGTACCTTACTATAACTGTTAGGCCCCTATTTACTCAAATTTCTGTTCCCCCCACCACCACACTAGTTCCCCTACTGGCCCCTTGCCAACCAGGGTAATTCAGTCTCAAATCTCATCCGTTAGATACTGTATTATTGTAGCAATCCGAAAGCCTCCTTGTCCGTTTGTCACCCCTCAGCTACCATACTTTTTGTTCTCAGCTCTCATATAGTTTCACTTAGCCCAGTTAGAAATCCTATTGCACTCCAAGTATTACTCAGCTCTGTTAGAGAAATAAACAGAACAAATAGATATGTATTATTACAGCAATCCTAACAGTGTAGCTCAGTACTTAGCTCAGTTAGAGAAATAAACAGAACAACTAAATCTATATTATTACAGCCATTCTCAAAGTATCCAATCATTGCCTTGTCTCCACCTCAGAGACCCTGCTGTAATATAGGACCACAGAGGACTCTGGGCGTGATAGTGGGCAACTCTAAAGTCCCAGCAGAGCTCTGTTGAGCTCGCTCACTCCCCCTTTCTCACTCGTTCGTTCTGTTTCTCCTGGCGCTGCAGGATGCCCTTTGTACTGGGCCCCTGCCTGCATTGGCACCTTTTTCTGCCCACAAAGAAATCCACAGCAGTCCCGACAGAGCTCCGTTGAGCTCGCTCACTTCCCCTCCCTCACTCGCTCGTTCTATTTCTTCCGGCACAGCAGACTGCCCTTTTGTACTGGACTCCTGCCTCTGTTCATGCCTTTTTTCTGCCCACAAAGAAATCTGCAGCAGTCCTGACAGAGCTCCGTTGAGCTCGCTCACTCCCCCTCTCTCACTCGCTCATTCTGTTTCTCCCGGCGCTGCAGGCTGCCCTTTTGTGCTGGGCTCCTGCCTGCGCTTTTTCTGCCCACAAAGAAATCTGCAGCAGTCCCGACACAGCTCAGTTGAGCTTGCTCACTCCCTTCTCTCACTTGCTCAATCTTAATCTGTCCCAAACACTGATTTCCCACAGCGACCACGCTATTCTGCACCGGAAGTGCGAAAACACATTTTGGCCAGGATGTAAAAAATGACAGCAGTACTGTTTATAAGAAGGTGTGAAAAAATGCCAGTGTTGAAAATCTGGCGTGAAAATAATACAAATTTGCGAAGTTACAGGGGTGCGTGGAAACTGTGCAATGCACACGGGTAACACAGTCATTTTATGGACTTTTGTCACCAAATTTTCAACATAGGCATTTTAGGACCTCTGCTCATGAACAGTGTCACTGTCATTTTCTTAATCTGTCCTGAAAACTAATTTCCCACAGCGACCGCGCTATTCAGCGCCGGAAGTGCAAAAACACATTTCAGCAAGGATGTATTAAATGACAGCTATACTGTTCATAAGAAGGTGTGGAAAAATGCCAATGATGAAAATCTGGTGTGAAAATATTACAAATTCGTGAAGTTATGAGTGTGCATGGAAACTGCGCAATGCACACTCGTAAAACAGTCATTTTTTTGATTTTCTTCACCAAATTTGCAACATAGGCTTTTTGACAGCCCACCTAATGAACACTGGCACTGTCATTTTGTTAATCAATCCTGAAAGGTGATTCCATGCAGTGACCATGAAATCACCTTTCGGGACCGAATAACGCCATGACAGTGGCTGAATTCATGAAGAGGGGTCCCAATAACCCCATGTTGAAAATTTGGTGCAAAAACTCCTAAAAATTCCTGAGATATGCACCAAAGTTGAAAAAACCCTATTTATGCCATTATACAGCTTACCGGCATTTCTTCAGTTCACGGTCGGCTTTGAAGAGTGCAGACATGTTCCTGCCCACCAAAGATTGTCGTGCTGGACTCCGGAGGTAAGTATGGGATGAGGGGGGGGCATGGGGAGCAGGGTGCTCAGAGGGTGGGCATGGGTTGGGGTAGTGGCCACGGACTCAACGAGGGACCGTTTTCTGTTTTACAGGGTTAAAAAAAAATCACAGGACTGTTTTGTTTTTAGGGACATTTGGCATGCTGGGGTGGGCTCCCACCATGCCATCTGAGTGTTTTGGGGGTCTGTAGCCAACAGGGGATTGGGCACCCCCATCGGCTCATACCGAGTGGGGGGACTAGAGCCGAGGGAGATCGGCACCCCCCTCGGCAGACCACAAATTGGGGGGTGGGGTCATTATGCCAATGGGGAGTGGGCTCCCCATCAGCAAATTGAACTGGGAAGGGGGGCTGAAGCCGACGGGGATTGGGAGTCCCATCAACAAAGAAAGTCTTTTGGGGGGCTCATGATGCTGAGGAGGATTGGGCACCCCCTCGGCATACAACAGAAACTTGGGGTGGGGATATTATGTGAATGGGGACTGGGCTCCCCATTGGCAAATGAACTTGGTACCACCCTGCAATGACTGGTCGCTCCCCCATTTCAGCTGAATGGCTGATGTTGTAATGACGATGTGGCCCCTGATTGCAGCTGCGAAAACATTTCAAGATGGTGGCATGCTGGCTGAACTAGTGTCAGCAGCAGCGTGCCACCGCATTGGGGAAAGCGAGCCAAGCCTCAAATGGCACTGGGCCATTCACCCCCACAGTGTCACACCTCCAAAACCCTGCTTCTCTCCTAAGCTGTGCCAAAATGTTTTTTGCGCATGCTCAAGCAAACATAAAAAGCACTGGTGCCGTCTCCTAAGTGACTTTCTTTCTCTGTGTATAACCTGGTTTCAAGTTTCAGATTCTCAGAATCAGGATTGCTGAAAGGGAGGAGGAGGTAGGCAGCTGATTAACATCTTGTTAGCTAGATGCCTACAGTCAAGAAGTAACAGGAAGTCCCATCAACACCTCCGCAGCTCCAGTTAAGCACTGTTAGGGGGTGTTGGGGAGGTGTTGGAGAGGCTCAACATCTTTTTCAATAGCCCTCATGTACATTATAAGTAGTGCATCATACATACTGTTCTGTATTCAATATTTTTTTTTTTAGTTAGTATTCAACTGAATACAAATAGCCAAGAGAGGGCACTATTTGTATACGAAGTGGATAAGAATCACATATTTGTCCCATTGCTAGTTTTTACAAAAAAAAACAACTTCTGAACCATTTCATAGTTACTGATTTTCTTGTGTAACTGCATTCTAGAACAATTTTTGAATAACCATGTTTGTAACATGTTTAACCATGTTCAGCAAATTGAACCTTGTTATAGACAGGTTTGGTAGTGAAACTCAGACCATTGTTATCTCATGGTTTTTGAATGTGGTAATCGAAAGGCAGCTACCACATTCAAAAAACCGCTCAAACATGAAATGGACATCAAATATCGTAAATATGATGGCAGGGCATTGTGTGCCAATACTGTGTGAATGATGTAGCTAAATAAGTTGCCACTACAGACACCCCCTTTGTAAACAAGGTCCCCATCTCAGTGGGGATTATCCTGGTGAGCAAAATTTTAAAGGGTATGGGTACCCAAACAAGTAAAAAATAAGTCAGGGTTTTGGAAAAAAGATAATCACTGTACTTCAACTAGATACCTACTGCCCTATATACACATAGCTACCTTTAAATGATTCCAGGTCAATATGCTGTTTCAAGAACCGTGCATGCAAAACATCGGGGACATAACAGCACTTACAACAAGCATTTGTCAATGCCGAATGTTTGCTTGCTGGCATTGGCAGTGGTAGTGTAGAAGTTACAGAGCTGCGTAATAGGAATGGCAGTGAAGTATTGAACTGAAACGAACCTCACCACCACCCTTTCATCTCCCTATTTTTTTTTTACATTTGAGTTGTGTATACCCCCCCCAAAAAAAAAACAGCTTGAAGCTTCCTTATTTAGCTGCTTTTTCAGAGTATCTGGGGTAGCAGACTAAATCCTATCAAAAGTGGAAATTTATACTTAGAAGAAAATAAGGGTGGGTTATCAATGGTTAACCCATTGTTTTCTATTATAGTATTTTTATTTATGTCAGTATTAAGCCGTTCTTTACCACCAGATGACCCTATGGACACCTTGGGTACAGAATCACATTTTGGGACTTATTTATTCATGGTTACCTAATAAGCAGATGCCTAGACAGAAAAGGGTAGCATATATGCGTCTTACTTCCAAAATTTCTTTAGCAAATTAAAATAATGGAAGATTACCAAAGCTACTTTATTAAGCCCAGCTAGAGAAAATTCTATGATAATACACTTAAGAGTTTTTACATGGAAATACCTGTATTTTCAAACAATAGAACACTATCAGGTCTACCACATCTAGGGAAATTATTGACCGACTCTAGGATACCCCCTGAAATGTGGGATATCACATGTCTATGTGTTTATGGGAAAATTAATGTTAAAGGCAACCTAAAACATAAGGAAGTTAAGGAGAGATATTGCCCAAGGGATTGTTGCATAAACATCATAGAGACAGTAGAACACCTCTTTTAATGTCCTCATATTGCTTTCCTTTGGACATTACTTAATTGTACATGGAGTAACACGCCATTCCTGGAAATATCTATAGAATCATTATGTCTTGGAACAACAAATATTTGGGAACCTAAGTATTGTGCAAGCACTGTGTGGGTTATTCTAGCTGTTTGTAAATACTGGATATGGCAGACGAGATGTTAATTAACTTTAAGACAAATAGATACTACACAGGAACGACTATTTCAGACCATGCAACACAGTATCCATGCCATTCAACAACATGAATATAAACACATCTCAGAAAATATATTTAGAATGGTGGAGGGCATTGCAATGGATACATTGAATGGTATTAATAGGATTGATATTAGGATACTAATTTGTTTTTGGTTTTTGTCAATTATGTGCTGTATATGATGAATGAAATCTATTGTGCATCCATAGGAATATGATGTTACTGGACATGAATAATTGTTGTTGCTATTTTGTTGTAACATTTAATAAAAAAATTCCCCTACTCTTTTCAAGAAGTACCATGGGATGTTTAACATCCACCTGAACAGGCAGATGGGACCTCAGTTTAACGTCTCATCCAAAAGACAGCACCTCAGGAGTGCTGTACCACTGTGTCAGTATTGGGATTTAACCCAAGTGCCCGGTGTGGGGATAGAATCCACAACCTTCTGACCTTCCAGCCTCAGAGGTGAATGTGCAACATGCTGAGCCACTGACGCTGCTATTGTCTTGCTATGGAGATGGCCACAAGGAGGAACCAAGCTAATAAAGCAAGATACAACAGGAGAGTGCGAGCCCAAGACGTAAAGGCCGCTGACAGAGTGCTGCTTCAGAGTTTGGGAATACCCAGGAAAGATAACATCACTGACCAGTGGGGAAATGCCCCATATGTAGTGCTGGGGAAATTGGAAGAGGTACCTGTGTACAAGATTTGGCCAGAAGGAGAGACTCAAGGGCACCAAGTTATACACTGGAACCATCTGCTCCCCATCAGAGACAGCGAGGTTGATACAGAAACTGATTTAGAAGACCCTCCTACACCCCACATCACTTGAGCTGCTGCACGCGGAAGACAGAGGCATGAGAGTAGTGATGCTATGGGGGCTAGGCCTTCCAGGGAGAGGGAGTATCTGAGGAGGAAGAGGACTTGGATAATGAGTTACAGGGGGAAACTGAAGGTACGCCTAGTTGTTTTTATCCTACCCCTGAATTAGCTCAGCTAATTCAGGGACCACCCCTGACTTTGATAGACACTGCTGTGCCAATGGGACATAGTGAAGATGGGGAGGCTGCTTCTGCTATGCTCCTTGAGGGGACCACCGTGGACTTGAATACTAGTCCGGCTGAGCTGCTTGAGTGGTATTGGAGCAGTTCCCCTGAAGAAGCGCTTTTGAAGGGTTCACCTCGGACTTGGATACTAGTCAAACTGGATCCTCAGAATGGCCTCAGGATGGTCCCACTAGCCCAGAGGGTGAGGATGAGGTAGTTATAGGAAGTCCTGTCCAAGCTGAAGAGGAGGAAGGCACAGACCCAGGTGATAGTGATGTGGACTCTGCCTCTGAACAGTAGGTAGACACTGGATGTGAGGTTCAGGACATCGAGAGGTCAGGAAGAACTGTGAGACCTATATTGAAACTAACTTATGATGCCCCAGGGGGCCCATAGATTTGCCTCTATTTGTGGTACATAAGGGTGAATACATCACTCCTAGGTCCCTTCAAAAGGTTTTTGTACGGCCTGTTACTGCTAACTTACCTAGGTCAGAGGGTAAGGTGGCCCAGAGGCAAAAAGGAAGGTGAAGGAGAATAACAGGGAGAAATGGTAAAAGAATGTGTGGAAATAAGGGTTAATACTGAATCTGTGGGTGCCAAACATACTGTGATTTGAATCAGGATAAAGGGCAAGTACTTATGAACTGTAAATAGTTTTATGTGTTGACTTGTTACTGTACAATAGATTGAAACTAGGGATGGGATATTCAGAATGCGCCAGGCAGGGGCGCAAGCCTGGGCGCAGCGCAACTGGGATGCTCCAGGGAGTGTGCTGGGCGATATTCAATGGTGCTGTGCCATGGCTCAGCACAGTTAAATATGTCAACGTGGCCACCCGCATTGTGCATGGCGCAGTGGCACTGCACCAGCGCAAGTGGCAAGAGAGGAGCAGGGGGATGCGCAAGTGCGGTTGCACTAGGTGCAGGAACCGCGATATTCAGCGGTGGATATGCAAATGAGGCCATAATGTATGCAAGGCACAACTGGTGCCATCAGCATGTCATTATGGCCCCATTTGCATGCAGGTGTGCCGATCCCTGGCAACTTGCGCCTGGCGCCCTGCCAGGCTGCAGCCATCTGTGACCGACGCCCCCTGCACATCGCAGCAAAGTGCCCCAATGCCCAATTGTGGGCATAAGTATAATAAAACACATTTTAAATATCCCTGGTGGTCCAGTGGACCGCTTCCAGACTGATCGCGGGCATGAGTATAATAATAAACATTTTAAATTATCCCTGGTGGTTCAGTGGTACCCCTCCCACCCACCCTCAGACCCACCACCTCCCCCCAGTCAGCGGCAGATGGTAGCACCCACCACAAGCTGCCCGGCTGCCCGCCAACTGACTGCATACAGTGCGGCTGTGCCATTAGTCCCTGGCGTGAGCCAATGAGCACCTAGCTATACCGTACTACACGGTCCAGATATGTGAATGGATCCATTCACATACCGAGGACTTATGTAATCACGCAATGCAATCTGCATGCCCATTGTTGCGCTGTGAACCAACAAGCTGTAACCATGCTGGTTACAATCGGTCGGCGGCAGGCGGCTGCGGGTGAGGGTGCTGCTGCCGGCGAGGCGGTGGTGGGTCCTGGTGGGCTGGTGAGGGCAGGGGTACTGCTGGACCACCGGAATGGTAAAATATTTATTATTATACTCATGTCGCGATCAGGCTGGGACCGATCACTGAACCACCAGATATATTCTCTATTACAATGCCCACGATCGGGCGTGGGGGACGTGACACCGACAGACCCTGGCTCCGGAGCTCGGGTGACCACCCACAGCTGGCGGCTCTGTGTTGCACCCTGCAATCGACAGCTCACCTGTGGGTGGCCAGCCTTGCTCCTTTATTTGTTGGATCAACTTTGAGCACCAGTGTGCGAGCGCCAAGAAGGGTTGTATGCTCCAGCACATCCCGGGCTGAATATCGGGATGTGCGAAATACGCCGAGCCACGCCCTCTGCACTTGCGCCATCGGATTTGAACAGCGCAATATCCACCTCTGAATATCGCGACCGGCACATCAGTGGATTTTGCCAGGTTCAACACTGTTGCACCATACGCAACCCCTTTGAATATCCGGCCCTAGGTGTTTAGTTAGAAATGTTACTGTGTGTTGATGTTTCCATTTATATTTTTAACATTTTTATAGAATTTGTTCCTAGGCTTGGCGTGAAAGCCAAGCATTCTGGGGAGGGAGTGTAACTCCCTCTGAGGGCTTACCTAAGTTGCCCCATCTTCTCCCATTCTCCTGTGCATCTTCTGGCATCCCCCCAGGCTCTCTGTGCAGCTCTCTGGTTGTTTCTAGCACTTTTGGGCTGGAAACTTGAATCACAAGCCACTGCACCCTTCTTCTGCTCCTCGGAACGTGTGGGCGGTGATGCATGCGCAAGGTGCATTTTTGATGTGTCGATTTCCAATTTTGTAGTAGATTGGGAAATGTTTAGAGGGTCTTGGTGCCCTGGTGCATTTTATTGGAGATCAATGACCTCAAGGAGGTTTATGAGAAGCCTCGGGAGGTCACTGCTAAGGAGTTTAGATCGGGGCTAAGTATGAGGACTAATGAATATTCAATTTATTTATTTTATTTATTGAAATGTTTCACCAGGAAGGCACACTTAACAACAAGTTGCTTGTCTCCCAGTGTGACCTGGGGGGATGAGGGTACAGGGGAGTATACATATAAAAAGTACAGAATGTACATACATGAAGTACAGAATACCACTACATATAGAATCAACTAGTCAGTGATCAGATACAATGAGTGCTAACATACAACAGCTAACAGGCAGCTTACACAATATTTAAACATTAAAGCGCATGCACCAGGGACCAAGCTACATGATAGATCTCCTTTGCCCGTACTGTCCCTCCTGTCCTCTCAGATCCACCGATGAGGGATTGCTAGAGGTTCCTAGGGTATGTTTGCAGACATCGGGAACAAGGGCATTCAGCTTTTCTACTTTGTCCCTGTGGAACTCTCTACCTCATCAGGTACGAGATTGCCTGACCATCCAGAGTTTTAAAACTGCATTAAAAACTTATCTTTTGACTTGGTTTTGGTAACTGAAGTGTTTTATCTGGTTTCATATTTATTGTAGTTTATATAATGTATGTAATTTTACTTTATTTGTTTTATTTTATTGTACAGGTGCCTTGGTTTTGGAAAGGCGCCTTTCTTTCCATAAATAAAAATTGATTGAATTTGAAGAAAGTGCATTTGTCATATAGTATTCAGGCAGATATATTGGGGATAAGTGTGAGAGGGAAGGGATTTGAGCGTTAAGATGGAGAAAATTAGGAGCAGTTAGAGGCGAAGTAGTTGTGTAGGTCAGATGAGTGGGAATGAGAGGAGGAAGAGTGGTGAATTTGATGGGGAAGAGAGTTCCAGATTTGGGGAAAATGATGTACAAATGCTGATTGGCCTGCCAGAGTGGAACAGCGGGGGATAGCAAAGGTTCATGAGTCAGAGGATCTTAATGAGTGTGCAGGACAGGGAGGGATAGAGAGGGAGGGAGGAGGATAGATAGGGAGGAAGTGAGCCAAGGCAGAATTTTGAGATCAGTTTGGCACAGTGGGAGAGTCGCCTGTTAGCAAGTGAAGGGAAAGTCAGAGAGAGTGATAGAGGTCACAGTGGTGAATACGTACAGAAGAGTCCAGGGCAAGGCAGCAGAAAGAGTTGAAAAGGGGGTCCAGTCTGGATAAGGTGGATTTGGGAGCAGCACTGCAGACTGCATCACAGTAGTCAAAAATGGGGAGGATCATCTTTTGGACAATCTCACGCTTGGCTGTAAGGGGGATGCAATTACAGTTCCTGTATAAGGTGCCAAGCTTGGTGCTCAGTTTTTTCAGGATGATGTCAATGTGACCAGAGAAGCTGAGGTGTTGGTCCAGCCAAACCCCAAGGTATCTAAATGAGGAGGTGTCCTCACGCATTGTCCCATCCATAGTGTGGAAGGTGGGCAGAACAGGGAGCCGAGCAAGTCTCTGTCTAGTGCCAAAGGTCATGGAGACCATTTTCCTGGCATTTAGAAAGAGCTGATGGGTGGCAAGCCATTGCTGGAGCTTGTTGAAGTAGAGCTGTAGTCTGGCTTCCACATCAGAGGGAGATTGGCCAGAGGTGAACAGGATAGTATCATCAGCATACATGTGGATAAAGGAGGAGGAGCAGGCTGATGGCAGGTCTTTTAGAAAGATGGAGAAGAGTGGAGGGCCAGCACTGAGCCCTGAGGAACTCCAGTGTGGATTTGGCGAGGAGGGGAGCAGGAGTCAGAGATTCTTACTGATTGTACCTTCCCTGAGAGGTAGGTCCTGAACTATTTTGTAGCAGAAGGTGAGAGACTGGCTGAAGGGAGGCAGTGAAGAAGCAGGGTGTGGGAAACAGTGTCAAAGGCCTTGGTGAGGTCGACAAAGATGGCGAGGTGATCAGGCCATTGTCTATACCAGTGAAGACAGTGTCCGTAAGCCTGAGTAGGGAGGTAGTGATGGAGTGTTTTTTCATGAACCCAGATTGGAATGGGGTAAAGAAGCTTGACTCACAGAGAAAGGAGATTTGGGAGAGAACTAGATGTTCCTGGAGTTTTGCAAGGGTAGGGAGCGGTGAAATAGGGTGACAGTTCCCAGGGGAGGTGGAGTCACCCCCTTGGGGAGGGGGAGGACAATTGCATGCTTCCAGACCATTAGGACATCAGCTGTCATGAAGGAGAGGTTTAAAATTTCAGAGAGTGGGTTGGCAATAGCAGGGGCAGAAAGGTAGAGTAGCTTTGGGTCAAGCTCATTGGGGGAGCTACCTATGAATATTAATGAGTTGCTGCCTGCCGCCTTGGTGGACTGAGTTTCAGTGGAAGTGACAGCAAAAGTACTGGGGATAAATGATTGGGAGTGGGCTCATTGAAAAGAGCAGAGTTGGGGCTACACGTCTGTGGGGATACTGAAAATAACCAGCATTCTCCTTGGCTGCATCAGAATGTTATTGTTGGACAGTATAAAGGCTGCTATGGGACTACATGGGAGCAGTCATTTTAATAGTGCTTTGACCCCCTTATAGCAGCCAATCAGGTGTCTGGGTGCCCAAAGACTGTGAGAAGGGACTCCTGGGAGAGAGAGAGTTAACTATTTCAGTTGCCAAGAGACCTGCACCAATGAGAGACCAAAGAGGGCTGATCACTATGGATACTTGTGATAGATAATACATAAATACATAGACAGTGTTGGCAGATAAGGGCCTATGGCCCACCCAGTCTGCCCATTTGAGCTTGTAAGTTCACTTTATGTTTCCTAGAAGTCTGGTGCCCCTTACCCCGACCTCCAGAATTCCTTTATGTCTATCCCATGCATTCTTAAATCCTGTGATTGTTTCAGCTCCCACCACTTCCTCTGGCAGAGTGTTCCACTTGTCCACCACCCGTTCTGTGAAGAAATTCTTCTCATGTTTCCTCTGAATCGTCCTCCTTCCAACCTCATCCCATGCCCTCTAGTCCTGGAACATCTTTTTTCGCTTAAAAATAGTGTATTCCTGCACCCTGTTCCTCCCTGTAAGATACTTGTATGTCTCTATCACATCCCCTCTCTCCCTCCTCTCCTCCAGGGAGTACATATTCAAGTCCTTCAACCTGTTCTCATAGGACTTGTGATGCAATCCATGTACCATCTTTGTTGCCCTCCTCTGAACCTTCTCTACCATGTCTATATCCTTACACAGGTAAGGTCTCCAGAACTGTACACTGTACTCCATGTGGGACCTCACTAATGAAGGGTATTCAATCAGAGGTTAGGCCTGTGGGGACAAATCCCAGGGACTTTGGGAAGTTTGAGTCTGTCTTGCCCAGGCCTCTATCGAGTCAGGAGGGATCTGTGCTGAGAGATTTACATTGTCTAAGGACTTCCGCAGGACTTAAGCTGGAGAACTGATGCTGAGAGAGAAGAGTGAAATCTGTCTGAGAGATACAGTGAGCTGGCGTGAGGACGCTCCAGGCAATTTAGACTGTGCTGTTTATTTGGGATAAATTACCTGCTGCAGAAATCCTGCACAGCTGCATGGACTTTGTAAAGTTGCAAAGGGAATTTGAAAGTCCCTGGAACTGGGTGCCAACAGGGTTGAGTGTAAGCTGTTCTAAGGACTGGAGAAAACGCTCCAGGTATTTGGACAGTGCTGTTTATTTGGGATAAATTACCTGCTGCAGAAATCCTGCATGGCTGCAGGGACTTTGTAAAGTCACATAGGGCATTTAGAAGTCCCTGGAAATGGGTGCCAGCAGGGCTGAGTGAAAGCTGTTCTAAGGACTGAAGAAAACTGCTGAGTGCCGGCTAAAGCTGCATTGGAGACAGGGTCGAAATTGAGAGACTGTTTGAGTAGATGCAGAGCAGGTGTGTTTATGCTTTAGAATTTCTGCATTGTTGTGCATCCCAGTGTGAAATGAAACTCTTGCTTAAAGCCTGAAAGTACAGTAAGTGACTCAACGGCCCTGCAGCGCGAAGTCTAGAAGCTACCTGGCTGCCCTAGGGATTGTTACATTGGCGCAAGAAGAAAAAATTACTCACCTTAGTAATCTTGTTTCTTCTAAGGGAATCTTACTGTATTCTGACTTTTGCAGTATGGTCTCACCATAGGACTCCCCCAGAGTCGAAATGGTTACTAGAACCTATGCAAATTATGGAATGCTAGGATCGAGCTCAGTTTTCAAATCATTGTCCCTGGTAAACAACTCTAAACCGTCATATTCTTATGAAGCATGCACTAAGCAATTTCTGGATAATATGTATGCAATAATGCCCGACAGGGTGGGCGGTATTGCCTATACCGCCCACCCTGAGGCATTATTATTCGCTTTAGAAAATGGGCCACTGTATTATGTACAGTATGTTTTAAAAAATTATGTTTACACATAAAAACTCTTATTTTGTAATAAAATAGTTCCTCCACCTGAATTGCAATGTTGTTGTTTTTTTTAAGCTAGCTGGTTGTCTTATTTCCCACCCCACACACACACACACACACAGGGTGTGTATAATTTATTTACTCAGTTATTTGTGTGTGTGTGTCTCTCCCGGTATTTGTTTCTTTAAGTATTAACTTGGGGAAGTAGCTGTTGCTGTTCAGATCGGGAGTGTGGCAGTCATGGAGAGCACACTCAATCCAGCGACAGTTGCCTGAAACCAATTAGGCTGATGGCTTCGTTTTTCTTTCTTCATTCGTGCCCGACCCCCCACCCAGTTGCCTGAAGTCAATCGGGTTGATGGCTTTGTTTTTATTTCTTCATTCGTGTCACCCCCCCCCCCCAGTTGCCTGAAGCTGTTTTATGTTGTGAGACTTTTTTTTTTTTTAGACAGGTCAGAGGTTACGTGGGGTAGGTCAGAGGTTGCGATGGTGACACAGAAGCGCGGCGTGGGAGAGTAAGCAGGTGTAGCAGGGAGCCAGTTGTTTTTTTTTATTTTTTTTTAAACATTCTTGGTCCTCGGTGGTTTCTGGAGCGGGACTGTGAAGGGGAACGTCTGTTTTAACTAGCGGGACTGTGAAGGGGCGCGTGTGTTTTACAAGGAGTCAGCGAGTGGGCGACCGGAAGAGGAGGAGCCACAATGTTGAGAGTTGTGGGAATGAGCGAGAGTGCTGCCAGTTGTGGGAATGTAAGTCGTTTGATATTCAGTGTACATAGTATTGGGGTTTATTTAGAGAACGAAATGTTAAATAAATTAATGTGGGTAGCAGGAAGTTGTTTCTGTCAGGAAGGAGTGTATCGGAGAAGTGATGGTGGTTGGGCTCTCGCTAAGCGAAGGGAAAAAAATAGCGGCGTTTTACATTTTAAATTAGTTGTTGCAGCCAATTATGTAGCAGGGTGGGCACTACAATACTACTGGGTGAAGGGGCACTGTAGATTGGTACTTTTTATTTCCTGGGCATCTATTGAAAGTTAATGTACCCCCTTGGCAAGGGTACTAGCCAATCAGATGCTAGGAAATAAAAAGCCCATTTTCTAAAATAACAATAGTAATAATAAGAATAGTAACAACAACCCTCTCTAATAAATTAAAAGGAAAAATCTTTAGGAATTATTCTTCCTTGGTGGCGGCACTCTCTGTAAAAAGTTGTATCCATGCTTGTCTGCACATTTTAGAAATGACCCCTTTCCTTGTTTCTTCTGCAAAAAAATGGATCCTTTAATACAAAAACAAGGAGTCAGTTACTGCCTGCAACACCCCTTTTCACTTTAAGTGAGGAACCAACCATGGGAACCAATGTGGTAATCCTGGTGGTAATGGGTTTCCATCACATGTACACACAATGTTGTTGAACAGTAGTAACTGTATGTAAAAGCTTGTGTGTGGTGATAGCATCTCCCATTGCAGATTTGCCATGGGTGTCACTGTGAGTGCAAGTCCACTGCCCTCAGGGGTCCCCCCTCCCATGAGCGTTTCTTCATAGTTTGATGACTGTAAATCAGAAATAGTGCTTATGGTTAAATACCATAATAAATATCAAGCAGCATAATAAATATATTTTAAATTATACCGGCAAAAATCAATTCAGGATCTATTAATTTAACTTATCCCTTCAGAGTTTAATGTTAGTTTATAATTTTTGAACCATATGCCAGAGCTAACCTCATCTTTATGTTAGCTTAAAACTAAAGGCACATTTGATGGTATAAGTAAATGAATAACCCATATGAGCTTCACACATTATCTAGCTGGGGAAGATCATTAGGACCAAGAGAAAAAATACATCAAGTTTCCCATTTTCCAAGTGATGGGCCCTCCTTCAGAGCATGCCTGTCACCAATTACACATTGCACATTTCAGGTGTTATCTAGGATCAACGCTAACTTATATTCCCTGTGCATTTCACTGGGACTCCACCTGTATCAACCCCTCTCAATGTGGACAATGGCGCTATCTCTTTAGGTTCCTTTTACCACGAGGCACCACTATGCCATTGTAGGTTCTGCGTACTTATCCTTCCTAGCTGCAAAGCCTGGGGATGTTCCATCTGAACCAATTATGGACTGGGTTTACCTCACTATTGGACTTTAGGATCCTGAGAAATCATTATGCCAACAAAATATGGGGTATCTTGGGTCCTGTCCCAGTATGCACGTCTGGGCCACCAGTACTTGTTAGTCCTAGAATTCCCATACTTAGTGGCTGTGAATGGAACTAGCAGTAACCTGAAAGTTACTTCTCCTTGTTACTAGTAACATTATTTTTTGACTGGGTGACTAGGGAGGTGGATCAGGGGAGGGCAGTGGACATGGCCTATCTGGACTTCAGCAAGGCCTTTGACACTGTGCCACATAGAAGACTATTACACAAACTGGGGACTATGGGTGTGGGCAGGACAGTAGTGTGGTGGGTAGGTAACTGGCTGGGTGGCAGGACACAGAGGGTGGTGGTAAATGGCTGTCACTCCACAGAGGAAAGAGTGACCAGTGGGGTACCACAGGGATCAGTGCTGGGACGGTCCTATTCAACATCTTCATCAGTGACATTGCACAGGATATAGAAGGCAGAATTTCACTGTTAAGCTGATGACACAAAGCTCTGTAACAGAGTAGACACACCAGAGGGTGTAGACAGAATGAGAAGGACCTGCAGAAACTTGAAGAATGGTCAAGGGTTTTGCAGTTGAAATTCAATGCAAAGAAGTGCAAGATAATGCATATGGGGCACAAAACCCTGGCACAATATATCAGTTGGGGGTGAGGATATAGCATGCACCAAGCAGGAAAGGGATCTTGGGGTTGTCATCTCTGATGACCTCAAAGTAGGAAACAGTGTGACAAGGCATCAGGTAAACAAATAGGATGCTGGGATGTATGAGCCAGGGCATCACCAGCAGGAAAGGGAGGTCATAATTCAGCTATACAAGACACTAGTGAGGCCCCAACTGGAGTACAGGTGTACAGTTCTGGAGACCATACCTACGTAAGGACATAGACAGGGTGAGAAGGTTCAGAGGAGGCAGCAAAAGATGGTGCATGGGTTGCATCACAAGTCCTATGAAGACAGGTTGAAGGAACTGAACATGTACTCCCTGGAGGAGAGGAGGGAGAGAGAGGGATATGATAAGACATACAAGTATCTTACAGGGAGGAACAGGGTGCAGGAAAACACTATTTTAAGCGAAAAGATGTTTCAGGACTAGAGGGCATGGGATGAAGTTGGAGGAGGGCGATTCAGAAGAAACATGAGAAAGAATTTCTTCACAGAACGGGTGGTGGACAAGTGGAACACCCTGCCAGAGGAAGTGGTGGGCGCTGAAACAATCACGGGATTTAAGAATGCATGGGATAGACATAAAGGAATTCTAGAGGTCAGGGGTAAGGGGAAATAGACTTCTAGGAAAACAAACTGAACTTACAAGCTCAAATGGGCAGACTAGGTGGGCCATAGGCCCTTATCTGCCGACACTGTCTATGTATCTATGTATCTATGTATTGAACCCCTCTGGTCCAACTAGAGTAACCCCAAACCCTAGACAAAAAGGCAAACCAGGCCTATTAAATACAAACATCCAGTGTTATAATTATCATAAAACACATTAATTATTTTATCCTTCAGAGCCCCACCAGGGCCTGAAGGCACATGCAAATTTCAGCCAGTATATACTCATTGCATAAATAATATATGCTCTTAATATCATAAAAATACTTTAGAGAAAAGAACACCTTATAAAAATGGGGCTTATAATACTTGCTTAGCTAGCACATGCATTTAAAATAATAGCTTCTATAAATAAATTAACAGGGTTTTACCTGATAAAACCCCAGCGCCTGCATTCAATATTCAAAGTGACCTCACCCCAATTAAGACAGCTCACCCTTATAAAACATACGACCAGATAAACAGAAAATATAATCAGGTGTATAAAACATTAAAAAAATATTACTGCTGCTAATTTTGTAAAAAAAAAACAAGATTATTAAAAATAAATCCCAGTCAAGTAGAAACTTGAAAGGCTCCATTTAAACGCCGGAGTCCAACAGGTTATAAGACAACATTTAATAGTTATTATGAGTCCATGCTGTATAAATACTGTTGTCAGGGTTTAATTCTTTTTTTGTTTCAAGGACTAGGAAATAGTCAATCATAATATCTGCTTCGCAGTTCAACTATTAGTGGAGTTTCATTGTGCTTGTTTAAATCACTGTCAGGTTTACGCAGTTAGCAAGTGTTCTAGTAAGGAGGAGCAATTTAAAGCAATACCTCAAAATCCAGAGTCACTGTGAGGTGTTTTACTTGCTTCAAAAAAGTTAAATGAAGCTCTCAAGGGTATTCAGCCATAGTTTGTCATGATAGTTTTAAAATCTTTATACTGCGGTCTGAAAGTGCTAACCCTTTCAAAAGCTGAATAAATCTGTCCTGAACATTGATTTCCCACGGCAACCGCGCAATTATGCGCCAGATGTGTAAACGCATATTTGGGGCACGGTGTGAAAAATGACAGCTCCACTGTTCATCAGGAGGTCTGAAAAAATGGCAATGTTGAAAATCTGGAGTGAAAATACTACAAATTTGCAAAGTTACGGGGGTATGTGGAAACTGCACAACACACACTTGTAACAGTCATTTTATGGATGTTTGTAACCAAATTTTCAACATAGGCATTTTAGGACCTCTGCTCAAGAACAGAGTCACTGTGATTTTACATACGAACATATGAACATACAAACATAGGAATCTGCCAGCAGAACACATCAATCAATCTATGTAAGTCTGCCCGAGTATGCAGCTAGCACCTTAGATTGAAGCCGCCCCAGCCTTCTCCCCCTCCGTGCCTTCCCTGCTTGTCCCAGCCCCTGCCCCACTGACTCTTCCTCTTGCTTTATGCCACTCCTTCTTAAAGCAATTGACTGTCCTACATGTTACCACCCCCTCTGGCAGTGCATTCCAACTAGACACCACCCTCTCAGAGAAGTAGTGCCTCCTCATTTCCCTCTTGAAAAGTCCCCCTTCCAACCTTAGTCTGTGCCCCCTTGTCTCTCTTCCACTCCTCAGTTTAAACACCCCTCAGTGCTAGGTTTATTTACCCCCTCAGGTATTTAAACGCTTCAATCATATCCCCCCATCCCTCCTCTCCTCCAGTGTGTACATGTTCAGCTCCTTAAGCCTAACTTGATATTCCTTTCCTTCCATCCCCTTTAACATTTTTGTTGCCCTCCTTTGCACCCCTTCCAGTAACTTTATATCTCCTCAGGTATGGCCTCCAGTATTGCACATAGTACTCTAGGTGGGGTCTGACCAACGACCTGAAGAGAGGTAGGATCACATCCCTGTGTCTGGATGAGAATCCCCTTGCGATGCACTCCAGCATCCTGTTTGCCTTCACTGCTGCTCTCATGCAGTGGGCTGAGTTGTTCATGCTCCCAGTTACCAACACCCCTAGGTCCTTCTCCTCCTCTCTGATCCCCAACCAATAGTTCCTCTTCTGGTTCTTAGCCATGAAGTGCATCACCTTACACTTCTTTGTGTTGAATCCTAGCTGCCACTCCACCAACCATGTGTAACCCCCCTGCAAATGGGGGTTCCCAAAAGACTTCCAGGAGCTTGCTTGAATGCTCCAAGCCTGAATGGTGTTTGGCGTTTAAGCCATTTATCAGTGAGTGTTTTTAGAACCTCTGGTACTGTCTCTTTAAGAGCTGTCTGCTTGCAGACATAATTAGTTTGTATGGGGGACTGTGTGTTTCTTTGATTGAGTACCACTCAAGCTGCTGCCAATTCACTTCATTTTTGCAGTCACTAGGATGCAAAGGAACCTATCTGAAAGATGTAACTGTTTGCCAGAAATTATTTAGAGTAATAATGAAATTACAGTTTGTCTAACCTGCTTTCTTTGCAGTCAGAACTGTGTCTGCTAGTTCCCATTCTAGTTTTGAACTGCTGAACTGGACCAATCAGTGTGGGGGTAAGCTAGCTCTAAAATGGTGCCTTGGACGAATCAGAACTTGGACTCATAATCTGAGCCAGCCACAAGAGGATTGTATGGGCAGTGACTCTGGGAGATGTAGTTTAGACTTCAGTGCCTTTTGGACCAACAGCAGCAGTCTATTGTGGTGACAGCCAATCCAGTCAAGAACTGGGAGGAACTCAAGGAAGTGCCAGGTTTTTGTCGGTTGGAGTTTCAGTTGAGCTTTGGCAGTGAAGAAGGAAGGAGCCTGTGCTTTTTCAGTGTGCAGTTTTAGTCAAAAGCGTGTGTAAGCCCAGAGTTCGGTCTGCAGCTTGTTGGGACTGAATCCGTCCTGTGAAAAGAATCAAAGGCTCTCTGAAGGTAGAAACCAGGCTCACCCTGTAGAGACTGGAGGAATTGCTGAAAATTACACTCGGTCTGTCAGGAACTGAATCTGCTGTGTGTTCTCCGGGTATTGTGCAGTAATTGCGATCGGGATACAGATGCAACCTGCCTGGTATAGTGCTTTCTTTTATATGGATGTGTGAAGAGGTTTGTGGACCTCAAGTGAGCCCTGCTGACATTGAGGACCCTATCTTATTTGGAGGTCGTGAGTACTAATTCAGGGTGCTCCCTGTTGAATTACCACATTAAATCCAAATGGAATTACTGTACTGCTGACTGTTTAATTCTCCTTTTCTCTGCTGTGTGAAGGGCCCCTACCAGCTGCCGCGGTTTGGACTAGCCACTAGGGCTTGGGTACCCAGGACAGTAACTGATAGGGATAGGCCTGTGCACAGAGCCATAGGTAGATTATTAGAGTGACAAGCTAATTAACCTGATTTCCCCTGTCTTGTTATATCCCTAAATAAATCAGAGCTGCTTGTTTCAGCAAGTTATACTGCCTGAGGTATTTGTCTATGTTAAAGTACTGTACTGTGATTGTTCACTGTATCTCATTTCTGGGAGGTCCCAGTGCGGAACCAGTCCTGGGGTGAAGTGTATACTGTGAGGTAATTCTGATATATTGTGTGGGCCACTAGTGGGAAGAAAGGGGGTTGCAGTGTCCCAGAGGGCTGTGACCAAGTTAGTTTAACTATTGCAAACCCTGACCTCTGGGTGGAGGCACCCGCCATTGGATCCAGGCCCCTCAACCTGTTAGTAGCAAATCAGGCAGGGGTAGTAGCCCCTGGGATAGCGCCATCTAGGGTTACATCTTGAGGGGCTCACCGCTGGGATTGTGTGTCCTCTAGGTGGCCATATTACGAACCACTGTTGAAAAAAATGGGTACCCGACAGAAGTGGCTGTGCACGGCTGGTGGAGTGGTGTACTGGGAGGATCGACCCCAAAATGCTATGCTTATCCTGGACATCCCCTGGGTATCAATACGGACACTGTGCGGGAGTACTTTCCAAGGTGGAAGGTTTACAAAACCCTGTGGTGGTGGGTCGGCATGCTAATCTGCTCACCCACACTTTCCTGGCCCTAGTAGAGTTTAAGGATCCCATAGATACTCCAAAGTGCCACAGACCATTACCCCAGAGGACCCTCACTGCTTGGAGGTGATAACTAAGGACAGTAAAGACCAGGAGATCAGCCCCCACCACTATCTGAAACTTTTGAGGAGAAATTTGCTGAATGGTTGCTGGGAGAGGAAAACTGTGGAGGACTTGAAGAAACTATTCTTGCCACCTGGGTGTTCCTCCCCAACACCCTCTCCTGCTCCAGTGCCCTAATGGTGGCTGAACCAATGCAGACTCCTATTTCTGCACCTGCCATTAGTCACGACTCTTACCGAAGGTTGAGGATCTTCTCTGGCACCCTCCCACCCCCAAGGGAGGATGACTGGGAGACCTGGATGAACTATGTTGCCCCAAGTGCTAGAATGGCAATGCTGGGAGGCAGCGAAGAGGTTAGTGAGGCCTCCGAGGTCCTGCCTGGCTACCATCCGTGCTAAGCGGGCCAGTAACCCTAAGCGACTGCACAGGCCTATCTTGAGGCCTTGGAGAATGTTATGGGAGCCCAGATTCTGATGAGGACCTATGGTGAGAGTAAGAAATGCACAACAGTACCAAGGGAGTTGTTGTCTGTGTATATCTCTCGCTGGAAAAATTGTTGCAAGAATGCCTCAGAAAGGGTAGTTTGCCAGCGATTGAACTGGACGAACCAGACTGGACAGAATCCTTAAGTCTGCCCCTTCTCAGAACTGCTGTTGCTTCAGTTCGCCTGGCAAATCGACTGGAATCCCCACCCTCCTATGATGAGTTAATGAGAGAAATTAGAGGAGTTGAGAAAAGGCGACCTCGGGAGGTACCTGCACCAACAGCTGTGGCTACGACCCGAGTGACTGAGGTGACCCATCAAGTGAAGTTCAGGGCAGAGGTTGACAGTCAATGAGTGCTCTGACAAGGAAAAGATATGCCACAATGGGGCGAACTGTTGAGAGAGATCGGGAATTCAAAAACAGTCCCTTTATGAAGGCCACGCCTGCAATCGGGCCCTGACCTATATCCGACTGCATCTGCTATGGGGTGGGGTACCCACCCATGTATCTCCTGCTGATAACAGCTCCAAACTCAATTCCTTGACCATGGAAGTGGAGAAACTGACGAGATGTCTCCAAATGCTTATCACGCCACAGACAGAGATGGCACCAGGTTTCCAGTTAGTAATACCCCGCCCTGGCTCCCAGTGTGGCGCCTCGGCCAGCTCAAACTCAAAAGTATGTTTGCTATAATTGTGGGAAAGATGGGCACATGAAAGGAATGCCAGTCCCAAAGAGACACTGACAAAGTTGCATATAGGCTACAAGGAGAGCTTAGGAGAAGAAATCAGTGGTTAAGAGGTGCGCGACATGATCCCAGTGAGGGGCACCAAAATGCTAATTCACGTCCTTTTGTGGCAAGGTCAGTTGCCCAGGCCCCCACCGCCTCTCCAGACTGGTCCAGAATAGTGGGTCCCTCCATGGAGACCACTGTAAAGAGTAATGGAGTGTCTACAAGAGCTGTAATGATGAGACAGTGGCTCCCAAGTGACAATTATGTTCCAGGTTGGTATCAGAAGCATTTGTCAGGCGTACCCTTACAACCATTAGAAGGACTGCATGTATGGGGTTAAGTGAGAAGGCCTACCCTATTCGGTATATCCGAATTTGGCTGTCTTTCCCCACCTCCGTGGCTGGGTGGCCAAACAAGTAGAGACCCTAGCCTTAGTGTGTCCCCACTGGACTGTATGATGGTGTCCCTTTGTTGATTGGAACAAATGCTCATATTAGGAAGGCTGGCACAGTTGTGTTATGAAAACAGGGTCAAGACTAGTAGGCTTTAAGAGTTCCGGCTTTAATTAAGAAGGCCTATGAGGCACAGAGATAGCTGAAAAACAGAACCAGAGGAACGATTGAATTGTATGGAAGAAGGATCCTGAGTCTCTGATCCTGGCGCCAAATGCCCAGTGTACCTTACAGGGAGAGGTCCGTATCAGAAAGGATGTTAAGAATAAAATATTAATGTTAGATGCACAGGCGATGGAAAATTGCCAGAGGACTGCTGGTCAAGCCTAGTATTTTGCCAGCTAGAGCCCATGCTTATGCCAGAGTAATGGTCCAAGTTCATAATGTGTCTGAAAGAGACATTGAGTAAACAGAGGTTGCATCCTGGCTCATGTGCATTGTGCAGACACTGCAGTGCTACCCAGCAGCAAGAGTTCAAGGAAGAATGACAGAGTAACACCTGACTTGTTTGATTTGGCGACTCGCTGCCAGCTGAATGGAAAGTGAGGATCAGTGAGAGAGCTTGCCCAGAAGACCAGGTGTTTTCTTTAAAGGAATGGGATGTAGGATGCGTGCAGGAGCTGAGCACAATATCCAGCTGCATGACGAAAGACCATTTCGTGAGAGGTCTCGACGCTGGCACCTGCTGACATAGATGATGTGAGCCGGCATCTGCAAGAGATGTTAGCTGCTGGTGTAATACAAGAATCCAAAGCCCTTATGCTTCCCCATTGTGGTAGTGAGGGAAAAAGAATGGAACAGTAAGGATTTGTGTGGATTACTCGCTGTAAACCGGCGGACTATACAGATCAGTACACAATGCCCGCATTCAGGATGCTTTGGACTGCCTAAGCAGAACAAGTGGTTCTCTGTGCTGGATCTCCGAGTGGGTACTACCAGATCCCGATGGCCCCAGAGGACCGTGAGAAGGCGACCTTTATCTGTCCGCTTAGCTATGATTCATGAGGATGCCTCAAAGGATTTCAGGTGCCCCAGCCACTTTTCAGCGATTGATGGAGGCGTGCAGTGGGGACATGAACTTACTAGAGTGCCTGGTATACCTAGATGATGTTATTGTGTTTGGCAGCTCACTGGAGGAACATGAGAGCAGATTATTTAAGGTATTGGACCGACTGGAGGACTTTGGCCTTAAACTGTCCATTGATAAGTGTCAATTCTTTCAAACATCAGTAAAGTATGTGGGACACATAGTATCCACCGAGGAATAGAGACCGACCCAAGTAAAGTTGAGGCCTTGACCACCTGGCCACAGCCAAAAATCTAAAGAACTGCAAAGATTCCTGGGATTCTGTGGTTATTATCGGTAGCTTCATCAAGGACTATTCAAGAGTGATCCACCCTTTACTTAACCTTACTCAAGGTATCCCCAACCCACAAAAAATACCAAAGTCAGCGTCCCTCAAGACTGAAGAGTGTATTTTCATCCGAGTGAAGTATTTGGGGCCCGCTGGACTCTGATTATGAGACTACTTTTCTTTGAGATCATATATCAACTTACCCATGCTCCAGTGCTGGCCTATGCCGATCCAAGAAAACCTTACGTCCTGCACACTGATGCTGACTTGCAAGGGTTGGGGGCTGCATGTTGTACCAAGAGCACGAGAATGGCCTGAGACCAGTGGCCTTTGCCAGTGAAGCCTGACCCCATCGAAAAGAACTATCCTGTACATAAGTTAGAGTTCCTAGCTTTGAAGTGGGCTATTGTTGACCAATTCCATGAGTACTTGTATGGGGCTAAAATACTAGTAAAACTGACAATAATCGCTTTGACCTATGTACAGACCTCAGCTAAGTTGGATGCCACTGGCCATAGGTGGCTTTCTGCATTATCTACATATGACTATGCTCCCGAATACCGAGCAGGTCTGAACCACATAGATGCTGATGCTCTCTCCCGGAGGCCTGTTCCCCAGAATGATTGGGTCGATTGGCAGAACCTGACATTCGGCACTCTGCGGAAGTTTGACAGGGGAGGAACAAATGTCCACGGGATGCAGTGGACTGCATGAGTGGATTGCTTAGGGAGCCTCTGAGAATTGCATACCTGCTGCTTGTTGCCACTTTTCTGCAATAGACATTGGTGCACTGCTCAGCTGGACAATGACAGTATTCGACGGGCTCAATCGCGATCCCATGATCAAGCAGCTTTAGAAGCCCTCTATGCAGGAAAAGAGTGTGTCCAAATTACACTCCACTGATTTGAGAACTGCACTGTTATACAAAGAAGGTCCTAAGTTGAAACTGATCAATAAACTGTTATACAGAGAAACAGTAGACAGAGGGGGACAAATAGACAAACAACAACTAGTGCTGCCCACTGCTTTTCGAGGACTCAGTACTGAGGGTCCTTGCACAACCACATGGGCACCTTGGTATAGACAGAACACTTGACTTGGTGAGATCCAGATTCTATTGGCCTAAGATGGGGGCTGATGTGGAGCAACACATTCGAACTTGTAGTCGCTGCTTACAGAGAAAGCTTTGCCCCAGAGGGCTGCCCCCTTGTTAACATCACCACCAGTGCACCCATGGAGCTGGTCTGTATTGATTTTCTGAGTTTGGAGTCAGATCAAAGAAATATCAGTAATGTGCTGGTGGTCACTGACCATTTCACGAGATATGCCCAAGCTTTCCCCACAAAGACCAGAAAGCATCCACTGTGGCCAAAAGTACTTGTAGAAAACTTTTTGTTCACTATGGGGCTCCACAAAGAATCCATTCTGATCAAGGGAGAGACTTTGAGTCGTCTGATCAAAGAGATGCTTTCTCTGTGGGGAGTCGAAAGTCCAGAACCACTCCTTACCACCCCCAGGGGGACCCACAGCCTGAACATTTCAACCGCACTGCTAGATATGCTGGCACCCTGCACCCAAAAGGACAAGCCTAGATGGAGCAACAAATTAGCACCCTGGTACATACTTTATAACTGCACCAAAAGTGATGCTACTGGATTCTCCCCTACCGCCTGATGTTTGGAAGAAGCTCGACTACCAGTAGATGTGTGTGTTTGGGGTCTCTCCTGATGGGGTTCAAGCTGACAACTATTTACAGTATGTGCAAAGTTAAAGGCCCAGCTAACTCATGCGTACCAACTGGCTCAAACCATGGCTGCCAAAAGAAATCTGGCCAACAAAGAAAGGTATGATAAAAGGTGAAAGCACAGGAACTCCAGGAGGAGATCGGGTGACTAAGAAATCTGGGACTGCATGGCAAGCACAAGATTGCTGACAGATAGCACCATCTCCCTCACATTGTAGTGGGCAAACTAGATGATCTGCCAGTGTACAAAGTAAGGCCTGAGAATAATTCAAAAGATGTAAAAACAATGCATAGAAATCATTTACTGCCCATTGGACAAATCTTAATTGAGTCTGAGCCCTAGAAGATGCCCCTCTGGACCAGTGACTAGAGCTGCTGCTAAGAAAAGATCAAGAAAGTCTGCACCTACAGAAGCAAAGTTAAAGTGTTCCCCTCCACAAGTCCCAGTTGAGCATGACTGTCAGTCCATATCGGAAGAAAGTGAGAGTGACTTTGAATACTATCCTTCTTACGAACTGAGTCAATTGTTTGAGGGCAATCCCTAGTCAATACTGGAGATGAAGCTGGGCCTTCTGGACTGTCTAAGCCCCAGCTTCATCCCTGGAGCCAATGCTCCCAGAAAGTGAAGTGCAAAGCATCAGATCAGATGAAATGGAATCATTGTGCATGGTTGAACTGTTTGAGCTTTCAGGGAGAAAATGATAGATTGGGGCAGACTGGTGATACACCCGAACAAGAAGAGTATTTTGAGTGCCCTGACGGTCCACTGCCAGTGTCCGAAAGCTCTCCATACGAGGCCAAATGTTGTGGACTCAGAAACTGTAACTCCTGGAGCTGAAAGTGCCCCAAGTTCTAGCCTCTCTACCCCCATGGAGACTCCTGACAAGTGAGGACAATGCTGAAAATGAGGCTCAGAGTGCAGAGACTATAACAGTTCCCCTAGAAAGACTGGTCGAGCTGTAAAGCCTGTGGTGCACCTCAGTTATGATTCACTTGGGAGGCCTGTGGACTTGCCTCTCAATGTTGTCCATAAAGGAGTGTATGTGTCCCGAGCTCATTGCCCAAACTGAGCATCAGTGCTAACTCAAGTTACTTGTGTTGCCCTCTAAGTATGGTGCCCTTGCCCCATCCAGCCCCAAGGTAACTGATAGGGAAGGGCCCCTCTCTTCAGGTTTCATGTACAAGAGGTAATAACTGAGTTATGGTACAATGTGTATGTAATACTGTGTAAGAGTGACGTACTGCAATGTTTCAGAAATGTGTTCTTGGTAAAATGATATATTGACTGATGATTACATGTGCGAGCCTAATGCAAATGTATATGGTTGCAGTTGAAACTTATGGGGTACTTGCTTGCGCGGACGTCAAGCTTTCCCAAACCAGGAAGGTGTAACCCCCTGCAAATGGGGTTCCCAAAAGACTTCAGGAGCTTGCTTGAATGCTCCAAGCCTGAATGGTGTTTGGCATTTAAGCCATTTATCAGTGAGTGTTTTTAGAACCTCTGGTACTGTCTCTTTAAGAGCTGTCTGCTTGCAGACATAATTAGTTGTATGGGGGACTGTGTGTTTCTTTGATTGAGTACCACTCAAGCTGCTGTAATTCACTTCATTTTGCAGTCACTAGGAGTGCAAAGGAACCTATCTGAAAGATGTAACTGTTTGCCAGAAATTATTTAGAGTAATAATGAAATTACAGTTTGTCTAACCTGCTTTCTTTGCAGTCAGAACTGTGTCTGCTAGTTCCCATTCTAGTTTTGAACTGCTGAACTGGACCAATCAGTGTGGGGTAAGCTAGCTCTAAAATGGTGCCTTGGGACGAATCAGAACTTGGACTCATAATCTGAGCCAGCCACAAGAGGATTGTATGGGCAGTGACTCTGGGAGATGTAGTTTAGACTTCAGTGCCTTTTTGGACCAACAGCAGCAGTCTATTGTGAGTGACAGCCAATCCAGTCAAGAACTGGGAGGAACTCAAAGGAAGTGCCGGTTTTGTCGGTTGGAGTTTCAGTTGAGCTTTGGCAGTGAAGAGGAAGGAGCCCTGTGCTTTTCAGTGTGCAGTTTAGTCAAAAAACGTGTGTAAGGCCCAGAGTTCGGTCTGCAGCTTGTTAGGACTGAATCCGTCCTGTGAAAAGAATCAAAGGATCTCTGAAGAGTAGAAACCAGGCTCACCCTGTAGAAGACTGGAGGAATTGCTGAAAATTACACTCGGTCTGTCAGGAACTGAATCTGCTGTGTGTTCTCCGGGTATTGTGCAGTAATTGCGATCGGGATACAGATGCAGCCTGCCTGGTATAGTGCTTTCTTTATATGGATGTGTGAAGAGGTTTGTGTACCTCAAGTGAGCCCTGCTGACATTGAAGGACCCTATCTTATTTGGAGGTCGTGAGTACTAATTCAGGGTTGCTCCTGTTGATGCCACATTAAATCCAAATGGAATTACTGTACTGCTGACTGTTTAATTCTCCTTTTCTCTGTGTGAAAGGGCCCCTACCAGCTGCCACGGTTTGGACTAGCCACTAGGGCTTGGGTACCCAGGGACAGTAACTGATAGGGATAGGCCTGTGCACAGAGCCATAGGTAGATTATTAGAGTGATAAGCTAATTAACCTGATTTCCCCCTGTCCTTGTTATATCCCCCTAAATAAATCAGAGCTGCTTGTTTCAGCAAAGTTATACTGCCTGAGGTATTTGTCTATGTTAAAGTACTGTACTGTGATTGTTGCACTGTATCTCATTTCACAGGAGGTCCCAGTGCGGAACCAGACCTGGGGTAAGTGTATACTGGAAGGTAATTCTGATATATTGTGTGGGCCACTAGTGGGAAGAAAGGGGGGTTGCAGTGTCCCAGAGGGCTGTGACCAAGTTAGTTTAACTATTGCAAACCCTGACCTCTGGGTGGAGGCACCCGCCATTGGATCCAGGCCCCTCAACCTGTTAGTGGCAAATCAGGCAGGGGTAGTAGCCCCTGGGATAGCGCCATCTAGGGGTTACACATGTCTCTAGTTTGGTTAGGTCCCCCTGCAGTTTTCCCATCCATCCTCTTTGTCCACCACTCCCCCCAGTTTGGTATAATCTGTGAACAGACTAACTCTGCTCCCCACTCCAGGTGCTATATCGAAGATAAAGAGCCCAAACAGCACTGGGTCCAGCACTGAACCCTGCGGCACCCCGTTTGTTACTGCTCTGGGTGCCGAGAGCCCCACCACCACCACCACCCTCTGCACCTCCCTGTAACCAGCTCTCTATCCATTTAGTCAGCTTTTCCCACCCCACTGCTGTCAGCTTCCCCAGTCTCCCATGAGGCACTGTATCAAAGGCCTTACTGAAGTCCAAGTACAGGACATGTACCGCATGGCCCCTGTCCAACTCCCTTGTCACCCAGTCACAATACTCTATTAGGCTGGTTTGACAAGACTTCCCTGAGATGAACCCATGTTGCCGCCCATCTTGGAGGCCATTACTGTCTAGGAATGCCACCAGCCTCTCCTTCAGTATTGCCTCCATAAGCTTACCCATTATGGACGTGAGACTTACCAGCCGATAATTTCTGGCTCCTCCCTTGGCCCACTTTTGTGTATGGGCACCACATGGCCACCCTCAGTCCTGGGGCACACACCCGTTTCCAGGAGGTGTTGAACAGATCTGCCAGTGGCTCAGCCAACAGCTCGCCATCTCCCTCAGCACCCAGGGGTGGATGCCATCAGGACTTGCGTGCCTTGTTCACCCTTACTGCTCTCAGCCCCTCTAGCACCCTACTTCCTGTGATCACTTTGTCCTTCCCTCTTTCCCCATTTCCCCACCGCCCAGCCCATTCTCGTAGTGGGTCATTCCTCTCCTAGTGAAAACGGAGCAGAAGTACTCATTTAGAATTTCCACTTGCTCCTCCCCCTTTTCACCCAATCCCTTCCCTGCTTTATCCTCACAATATGTTCCTTGCACTTCCTCTTTCCCTGACATACCTAAAAAGTCCTTTTCCCTCCCTTTATGCCCTGTGCAAAACTTACTTGCCTGAGGCCTTAGCTTTTTCACCCTCCTGGCAACCTCCTTGACACTCCTTGAGCCTCTCCCTTCCTGTTCTCCTGTACTTCCGGTATGCAGCCGTCTTTGCCTCACCCTTGCAGCACTTCCTTGTTCAGCCAGCATGGTTTCTTGTCTCTGCTCTTCTTACTCCTGGCCCTGGTGCAGGCTACTGTGGCCTCTGTTAGCCCAGTCTTTATGACTCCCATTTTTGTTCTGCATCCATCCCCGGCCTTATATCTTGGAGTCTCCCTTGCAGTATTGTTCCCATCCCCCCAAAGTCCACCCTAATAAAGTCCACCACCTTAGAGCCCATGCCTCCTGTCTCCCTGCCCAGCGTGACAATGAGCCACACTGTTTGGTGGTTGCTACCTGCTAGTGGGTTCTCCACCCTTACCTCCCTCACCGCCTCCCCATTTGCCAGTACAAGGTCCAGAGTGCTACCAAGCCTTACAGGCCCACTTACCATTTGTGTCAGAAGGCCGCCCTGGAATGCATCAAGAAGCTCCTGCTCCCTGGTACTGGTAACAGACGAGGTGCTCCAGTCAACCCATGGTAGGTTAAAATCCCCCACCATCACCACACTCCCCCTTCTACACACCCTCCTTACCTGCTCTGCCAACTCCCCATCCAGTTCCCCAGATTGGGCGGTGATCTGTACACCACTCCCAGCCTCGGCTTTCTGCCCTTGGAGTCCAGGAGCTACACCTAAAGCACCTCTGTCCTCTCCTCTTCTCCCTCATCCCTTATGCATTTAATCCCTTCCCTCACATAGAGTGCAACCTCCTTCCAACCCCCGGTCTCTCCTGTATATCCTGTATTCAGGACTGCCAAGCCCCAATCATGGTACTCTGTGGCCCAAGTCTCTGTCACTGCAGCAATGTCCACCTTCCCTCTGAAAGAGACCTGAAGCTCTGCAATTTTGTTCCCCAGGCTTCTTGCGTTGAGAGAGACCACCTTCCACCATACCTCCTCCTTCTTCTCACTCTTCTCTCCTCCTTGGCCTGTGTCCCTCCTCCCAGTAGTCCACCCTTTCTCCTCCTCGTTCTTACTGGGTGGTGTTTGCCTTCTGTATTACACTCAGACCACTCTGCCCGCCTCTCCAGGGTTACTACGCATCTGCCTTTACCTATATCTAGGGGTGAGCTCATTAGGCTCCCCTGTCCGGACCTTTCTACCACCTTAGTCTTTTGGCCACCCCACTAGTTTAAATCCACCTTAGTAGAGATATACCCCTCTAATCCTGCCTTTAATACTCATCCCTTCCTGCTCAAGTGTACCCTGTCCCCCGTACAAGTCACTATTTCCCCAGACCCTACCCCAATTAGTCACTAACCCATAATTTTTGGTGTGGCACCAATCCCTCAGCCACTCATTGAACTCCTCAATCCTACCCTTTTTCCCCATGCTTGCACATGGTACCGGGAGTACCTCCGAGAATGCCACCGACTTCCCAACCCCACCACATTGCCTGGCCAAGTACTCGAACCTCCCCCTCACTACTTCCACAGTCTCCCCCACCAAGTCGTTTGCACCCACATGCAACAGTAAATGAGATATCTTCATCCCCCTCACTGCACACTTAAGCAGTGCCTGCCCTGCACCTCCTGCAGTCAACCTGGTGATAGCTTCAACCCAAATACGGCTGTGCCTTCTCCCCTTCCACCCCATCTCACCTCTTTCAGTATAGAATCCCCTAGGATGAGTACCCCCCGTCCCTTTGCCACTTTCCCTTCTAATACCCCTTCCACCACCCCGGTATTCATTCTTCCCTGCCCCTTACCCCCGTCAGCTGCACCATCTGTGACTTCTATATCTGTACCCCCTACTTCCGCCTCACCCCTTTTCTCTGCCTTATTCCTCCCATCCCCCTTGAACCCCTTCCCAGCCTGACTACTTCCTACTGGGCTTCCCATGTCGACCTCCCCTCCTCCCCTGCTGATTTCCAACCCCTCTCATATCCCCTCGTTGTCAATTTAGAGCTCCCATTCCCTTCTACCCGATAGTGATGCCCCTCCCATTCTTCCCCCTTCCTGTAGCCTTCTCTCCTCCAGTCACCACCCCTTTCTTCCTTACTAACCCCTCTTCTAACCTTTCGTGCTCGCTATCTCTTCCACTAGCTGTTGCCATCCCTCTCATGCCCCGCTTGTCCTCCCCCCTTCAGTATGTTCCTCCCCCCCATAGCAGAGGCTTGAATCTATTCCTAGTCAATACCTCTCCTACATATCTTCCTCTATCGTTCCCCCTGCCTACCTGTTCCTCTGTCACCCTGGTCCCTCCTACCAGCCATCTACTCTCTCCCTGGTACTCCTCGTGGTCTCTTCCTCCCCAACAGGAAGCCCTCCCTCCCTCTGGCACCCCTCCTTCTCCTCCCTTTTCTGCTAGTGCCTCTGATACTGGGGTCGGTATCAGCCCTAGTTGTTCTTCCTCCGTTCCCCTTGCCATCCCTATCCCCCCAGCCAGGACACCTACCATATTCATCTGCCCTGTCACTTAGACTTGTCCCTAACCTCCACAGTTCCTCCCGCAAACTAGCCAGTCATCTACAGACCATACACCCCCTCCTCCATCCTCCAAGCCCAGTCCAGGATCATGGCGGACCCACACCCTGTACACCCCACCACCCTTCCAAAAATGCCTGCGCTATTGACATGTGGCACTTGCCCCATTTTGGCCCCCATCTTATGTTACAGGCTCTTACTCCCAGTTTCTGTACCTTACTATAACTGTTAGGCCCCTATTTACTCAAATTTCTGTTCCCCCCACCACCACACTAGTTCCCCTACTGGCCCCTTGCCAACCAGGGTAATTCAGTCTCAAATCTCATCCGTTAGATACTGTATTATTGTAGCAATCCTAAAGCCTCCTTGTCCGTTTTTCACCCCTCAGCTACCATACTTTTTGTTCTCAGCTCTCATATAGTTTCACTTAGCCCATTTAGAAATCCTATTGCACTCCAAGTATTACTCAGTTCAGTTAGAGAAATAAACAGAACAAATAAATATGTATTATTACAGCAATCCTAACAGTATAGCTCAGTACTTAGCTCAGTTAGAGAAATAAACAGAACAACTAAATCTGTATTATTACAGCCATTCTCAAAGTATCCAATCATTGCCTTGTCTCCACCACAGAGACCCTGCTGCAATATAGGACCACAGAGGACTCTGGGCGTGATGGTGGGCAACTCTAAAGTCCCAGCAGAGCTCTGTTGAGCTCGCTTACTCCCCCTTTCTCACTCGCTCATTCTGTTTCTCCTGGCGCTGCAGGCTGCCCTTTTGTACTGGGCTCCTGCCTGCGTTGGCACCTTTTTCTGCCCACAAAGAAATCCGCAGCAGTCCCAACAGAGCTCTGTTGAGCTCGCTCACTCCCCCCCTCACTCACTCGTTCTGTTTCTTCTGGCGCTGCAGGATGCCCTTTGTACTGGGCCCCTGCCTGCATTGGCACCTTTTTCTGCCCACAAAGAAATCCACAGCAGTCCCGACAGAGCTCCGTAGAGCTCGCTCACTTCCCCTCCCTCACTCGCTCGTTCTATTTCTTCCGGCACAGCAGACTGCCTTTTTGTACTGGACTCCTGCCTGTGTTCACGCCTTTTTTCTGCCCACAAAGAAATCTGCAGCAGTCCTGACAGAGCTCCGTTGACTCGCTCCTCCCTCTCTCACTCGCTCATTCTGTTTCTCCGGCGCTGCAGGCTGCCCTTTTGTGCTGGGCTCCTGCCTGCCTTTTCTGCCCAGAAAGAAATCTGCAGCAGTCCTGACACAGCTCAGTTGAGCTTGCTCACTCCCCATCTCTCACTTGCTCAATCTTAATCTGTCCCAAACACTGATTTCCCACAGCGACCACGCTATTCTGCACGGAAGTGCGAAAACACATTTTGGTCAGGATGTAAAAAATGACAGCTGTACTGTTTATAAGAAGGTGTGAAAAAATGCCAGTGTTGAAAATCTGGCGTGAAAATAATACAAATTTGCGAAGTTACAGGGGTGCGTGGAAACTGTGCAACGCACACGGGTAACACAGTCATTTTATGGACTTTTGTCACCAAATTTTCAACATAGGCATTTTAGGACCTCTGCTCATGAACAGTGTCACTGCCATTTTCTTAATCTGTCCTGAAAACTAATTTCCCACAGCGACCGCGCTATTCTGCGCCAGAAGTGCAAAAACACATTTCAGCAAGGATGTATTAAATGACAGCTATACTGTTCATAAGAAGGTGTGGAAAAATGCCAATGATGAAAATCTGGTGTGAAAATATTACTAATTCATGAAGTTATGAGTGTGCATGGAAACTGCGCAATGCACACTCGTAAAACAGTCATTTTTTTGATTTTCTTCACCAAATTTGCAACATAGGCTTTTTGACAGCCCACCTAATGAACACTGGCACTGTCATTTTGTTAATCAATCCTGAAAGGTGATTCCCTGCAGTGACTAAGAAATCACCTTTCGGGACCGAATAACGCCATGACAGTGGCTGAATTCATGAAGAGGGGTCCCAATAACCCCATGTTGAAAATTTGGTGCAAAAACTCCTAAAAATTCCTGAGATATGCACCAAAGTTGAAAAAACCCTATTTATGCCATTATACAGCTTACCGGCATTTCTTCAGTTCGCGGTCGGCTTTGAAGAGTGCAGTCATGTTCCTGCCCACCAAAGATTGTCGTGCTGGACTCCGGAGGTAAGTATGGATGAGGGGGGGCATGGGGAGCAGGGTGCTCAGAGGGTGGGCATGGGTTGGGGTAGTGGCCATGGACTCAATGAGGGACCGTTTTCTGTTTTACAGGGTTAAAAAAAAAAATCACGGGACTGTTTTTTTTTCAGAGACATTTGGCATGCTGGGGTGGGCTCCCACCATGCCATCTGAGTGTTTTGGGGGTCTGTAGCCAACAGGGGATTGGGCACCCCCATCGGCACATACCGAGTGGGGGGACTAGAGCCGAGGGGGATCGGCACCCCCCTTGGCAGACCACAAATTGGGAGGTGGGGGCATTATGCCAATGGGGAGTGGGCTCCCCATCAGCAAATTGAACTGGGAAGGGGGGCTGAAGCCGACGGGGATTGGGAGTCCCATCAACAAAGAAAGTCTTTTGGGGGGCTCATGATGCTGAGGAGGATTGGGCACCCCCTCGGCATACAACAGAAACTTGGGGTGGGGATATTATGTGAATGGGGACTGGGCTCCCCATTGGCAAATGAACTTGGTACCACACTGCAATGACGGGTCGCTCCCCCATTGCAGCTGAATGGCTGATGCTGCAATGACGATGCGGCCCCGATTGCAGCTGCGAAAACATTTCAAGATGGTGGCATGCTGGCTGAACTAGTGTCAGCAGCAGCGTGCCACCACATTGGGGAAAGCGAGCCAAGCCTCAAAAGGCACTGGGGCCATTCACCCCCACAGTGTCACGCCTCCAAAACCCTGCTTCTCTCCTAAGCTGTGCCAAAATGTTTCTTACGCATGCGCAAGCAAACATAAAAAGCACTGGTGCCGTCTCCTAAGTGACTTTCTTTCTCTGTGTACAACCTGGTTTCAAGTTTCAGATTCTCAGAATCAGGATTGCTGAAAGGAGGAGGAGGTAGGCAGCTGATTAACATCTTGTTAGCTAGATGCCTACAGTCAAGAAGTAACAGGAAGTCCCATCAACACCTCCGCAGCTCCAGTTAAACACTGTTGGGGGGTGTTGGGGAGGTGTTGGAGAGGCTCAACATTTTTTTCAATAGCCCTCGTGTACATTATAAGTAGTGCATCATACATACTGTTCGTATTCAATATTTTTTTTTTTAGTTAGTATTCAACTGAATACAAATAGCCAAGAGAGGGCACTATTTGTATACGAAGTGGATAAGAATCACATATTTGTCCCATTGCTAGTTTTTACAAAAAAACGAAAACTTCTGAACCATTTCATAGTTACTGATTTTCTTGTGTAACTGCATTCTAGAACAATTTTTGAATAACCACGTTTGTAACATGTTTAACCATGTTCAGCAAATTGAACCTTGTTATAGACAGGTTTGGTAGTGAAACTCAGACCATTGTCATCTCATAGTTTTTGAATGTGGTAATCGAAAGGCAGCTACCACATTCAAAAAACTGCTCAAACATGAAATGGACATCAAATATCGTAAATATGATGGCAGGGCATTGTGTGCCAATACTGTGTGAATGATGTAGCTAAATAAGCTGCCGCTACAGACACCCCCTTTGTAAACAAGGTCCCCATCTCAGTGGGGATTAACCTGGTGAGCAAAATTTTAAAGGGTATGGGTACCCAAACAAGTAAAAAATAAGTCAGGGTTTTGGAAAAAAGATAATCACTGTACTTCAACTAGATACCTACTGCCCTATATACACATAGTTACCTTTAAATGATTCCAGGTCAATATGCTGTTTCAAGAACCGTGCATGCAAAACATCGGGGACATAACAGCACTTACAACAAGCATTTGTCAATGCCGAATGTTTGCTTGCTGGCATTGGCAGTGGTAGTGTAGAAGTTACAGAGCTGCGTAATAGGAATGGCAGTGAAGTATTGAACTGAAACCAACCCCACCACCACCCTGCAGAGAGTGACAGGCATTGGGGTGTGCCTTTGGGTGAGTCAGGCATACTTGGCCACACCATTTCAGTACACCCCACCCTGCAGACACTGGCAAGTGTCACAGTGTTCCTAGGGGTCTTTGGCCCTTATCGCACCCCATTCCATTAGGAAATACAGTGAGATGGGTGCGATATAGGAGAATGGGGTGAACTTTGGGGCCGAAGAGTCCAAGGCATACCTCGATGCCTCTCACTGGCTGCAGGGTGTGGAATGGTATGGGCATTACAGGCAAGAATCCCAAGTCACACCTGATGCCTGTCATTCTCTACAGGGTTGGGCGTTATGGTTGGAAACCCTAATACCTCAGGCATTCATTGGTATTTTCACTCCAAATGTTCAACATGGTTTTTTTGTGACCCCACCTCATGAACAGGGTGAATATCAGTTTCTTAGCCGAAAGCTGCTTATGCACAGCGACTATGGCATTTAGCACCACAGGTGCAAAAACATTCCGAACAGGATGTAAAAAATGACAGCTGTACTGTTCATGGGGAGGTGTAAAAAATGGCAATGTTGCAAATCTGCAGTAAAAATATTTGAAAAAATGGTGAAGTCACGAGCGTACATAGAAACTGTGCATCGCACACCCATAATATAATTAGGTTGGGGATTTTTTACAGCAGATTGTCAACTCAGGCATTTTGGTGCCTCCGATCATGAACAGTGTCACTGTGATTTTCTTTATCTGTCCCGAACAATGATTTCCCACAGCGACCACGCATCTCTGCACTGAAAGTGTGAAAACACACTTCGGCCATGTTGTGAAAAATGACAGCTGTACTGTAAATAAGGCAGTGTGGAAAAATGCCACTGGTGAAAATCTGGACTTAAAATATTACAAAGTCATGAACTTACGAGGGTGCGTGGAAACTGCGCAATGCTCACTCGTAACACAGTCATTTTATGGACTTTTGTCACCAAATTTTCAACATAGCCATTTTAAGACCTCTGCTCATGAACAGTGTAACTGTGATTTTCTTAATCTGTCCCAAACATTGCTTTCGCACACCAACAGCACCATTGTGCGCTACATGTGCGGAAACACATTTTGGGTGGCATATGAAAATTGGCAGCTGTATTGTTCATAAGGAAGTGTAATAAAATGGCAATGTTGAAAATCTGGAGTGAAAATATTAAATCGCAAACTTATGAGCATGCATAGGAACTACGCAATGCCGCTACAAAACAGTCAGTTTGGAATTTTTCACCAAATTTTCAACATAGCCATTTAAGACCTCTGCTCATGAACAGTGTCACTGTGATTTTCTTAATTTGTCCGGTACATTGATTCACACACCGACTGGTTATGCTACGTATTGACGGACACACGTTTTGGGCGAGATGTGAAAAATGACAGCTGTACTACTCATAAGAAGGTGTGGTAAAATGGCAATGTTGAAAACCTGGGAAAATATTGAAAATTCACAAACTTACGAGCGTGCGTAGGAACTGCGCAATGCACGCTCGTAAAACAGTCATTGTTAGGAATTTTTTCACCAAATTTTCAACATAGCCATTTTAAGACCTCTGCTCATGAACGGTGTCACTGTGGTTTTCTTAATTTGTCCATTACATTGGTTTCGCGCACCGACTGCGCCATTGTGCGCTACATGGGAGGAAACACATTTTGGGTGAGATGTGAAAATGACAGCTGTACTGCTCATAAGAAGGTGTGGTAAAATGGCAATGTTGAAAATCTGGAGTGAACATTGAAAATTGGCGAATCCGACAGTTACGCGTGAACGTACAACGCGACGCCAGAAAAACAGTTGTTTTTGGAATTTTCCACCAAATTTTCAAAATAGGCTTCTTCAGAGCCCACCTTGTGAACACTGGCAGTGTCGTTTCATTAATCAGTCCCAAAAGGTGATTTGGCGCAGTGACTGCGAAATCACCCTTGAGCGAATAGCAGCCATGACAGTGACATCATTCATGAGAGGGGTCCCAAAAACCCCATGTTGAAAATTTGGTGCAAAAATTCCAAAAATGCCTAAGATATGCAACAAAGTTGAAAAACCCTATCTAGACCATTATATAGCTTACCGGCATTTCCTCAGTTAGGTGGTCGGCTTTGAAGGTGCAGGCGTGTTCCCGGTCCACCGAAGATCGTCGCGCCGAGCTCGGAGGTAAGTATGGGGAGTGAGGGGGTGTGGGGAGGCAGGGTGCGCAGTGGGTGGGTGCGGGTTGTGGGAGAGGGGCCAGGGAGACTACGTGGGACCTTTTTGCTTCTAGGTGTTTTTTTTTTTAAGGCAGCCGGGACATTTGCCACGCTGGGGGTGGGCTCCCAAGCGTGGCACAAAGCGATTGAGGGGCGTTCGGCCGATGGGGATTGGGCACCTTGGCCAAAGCATCTATTGCCACTGGGGTAGACTCCCAACGTGGCACCCAGTCTCGGAGTGAGGACAGTGGAGCCAGCGAGTTGGGCATCCCCGCCGGCTATCATGAAGTTGCCACGCTGGGGTGGGTACCCAACGCAGCATTTGGAAGAAACTTTGGGGAGGCGGTGGGGCGCAGCACACACGTCGGCTATCAGTGTTGCGTGCGGGGGCCTTGCGCCTGCGTGTCGTGTGTGTGTGTGTGTGTGTGTGTAGGGGGCTGCGCGCGGGCAAGCGATATCTTATCGCTGCTCACTGAGCGTAGCTCCCCTTTCAACTGTATGCCACTGCATTTGGAGCTATCATAGACAGCTCCAGCATCGATAGCAGACGAAACCCCATATAACACACAACTGACTGAATTGGAAGAGGGGGTGACACACCTCCGAAATCTCGGATGATGGCACTATGTTTCTTGCACATGCGTGGAAGCAAACATAAAAATAGGAAGTGCTACAGAACGGCAAATGTCACAGAAGAGCACATGGTGTAAAACAGCTAGCTGCGCAGACTGCTACTGGGAAAAACAGAGAATTGAAAATATAGCTACTGGTGAAAACAGCGAATGACACACCACTGCTGGTCAAAATCGCTCATTGGGGGGGTGGAGTGCCCCTGACAACTGATGTGCAGTGTCCACTATCTTTTAAGTAGGGGTGTCCCACCAAATAGTAGAGACAGTGGGATGCAGTGCTGAGCCATGTTGCACCCACAGTACAGAGGGGTAGGAGAACAGGTAGGCAGCCATAGGTAAATAGGCAGGTATAGGAACAGGGTTCAAAACCCATGGCACACATCATTGAATGGCAGCATCCGTCAGACCAGTGCAGACAGCAGCGGCCACCAAACAAGGGAACATACTGCCACCCATTGGAAAGGCAGCAGCCATTGATGACCCTGTGCACCCTCCACCGACCTCCCAGTAACAACTGCCGTAGCACACTGGCATGACAGTATTGCCAGACTGCAGCGGTGGTAGGGTTAGCAGCAACCACATATTTTATAGCCACACCCGTGTGTGCTGTGATGCCAACAATCCCCACTTTTGCCCTATCCTACAGGACACAGTAGCACAATGAGGGACACAGTGTGTTTGTGGCACCACTGCTGCCAGGTACCACCATCCACATGCACCATTGGTGACTTCCAGTCGGAGGGAATGAGTAAGTGCACAGGATGAGCTGGGAACAGTGGTGATTCCACACTGGCAAGGAAGCAGTCGACACCATGGTGCTGCAACAGAGGGACCAATTGATGCTGCCAGCAGCAGGCACATGTGGTAACTGTAGGTGATAGTGTGACAGAGTAGGCATGTGGTGCAAGACATCACCGTGCAGCCTCAGACACATACCTGAATGGTGCAATAGTTCGTTGCCCAAGTGCTGCTCCCATGGACCGTGTACAGTTCCACCGGCCGCATATGCAACAGTTGGAGGGGTGGAAAGTAAGGCGGCAGTAATGGGCTCAGACTAACAGCTGTCAGTTTCCTTGCCACACCATTGTCCCAGACCCTGTGTCATGTTCCATGTGGCAGCAATGTTGTATTGCGGGCATGGTGAGAAGCTCCATGTACAGGTGATGGCTAAGGCTGTACTATAGTAAGTAAGTAAGTAAAATTGATTTGTATCAGGTGCCCTTCCAGAGCTCAGGGCACCTTAACAACCATCCATAAAACAAATAGTCTCCATTATACATTATGCTATTGTCAAGGTTAGCACGGAAATCATGGTTTTCATGAAATGTACCAAGTGCCATGAAAATCCCGTTACATGCGGGTGTCTGTTTCTCCCTTTTTCTGTATTTCTTCGGCCCTCCCTCCTGGTTATTAGTTCATCCTATATGGTCAGAAGCCTGACATGTACCCCCCTCCCCCATGACAAAGGGAACTGTTCGAAAGTGTAAGTGACCTCCCTGGTCCTGTAGTGTGCAGAACAGAAGAGCTGTTACCATATGTTTGGTCCAGTTATGGAGCTGTAGCTCATGATCGTAGCTGTTCTAATGCAGTGGTCAAAAGCGACGAGCAGTACTAGTTTCAGGGTAGGGTACACTGCTACTGAGTGCTGGAGGAAGAGATGTGAGCAACGGATGTCTGCAAGCAGCCACAAGCAGCTGGAGCTGTCCTTGCAATCTAAGTGCTCTAGTAGCTGCAGCACAATGGATTTTAAAGTGCCAGTTCTGTTTTCCACCATTACTGTATGTGGATTGTATGACCGTGCATGAGCCATGACATATGCAAGTTTTCACCGTGTAAAACATGCAGCCTTAGTGATGGCCAATGGGCAGACAGCCACAGGATGTTCTGCAGCAGTGAATAGTGGCGTGTGCTTGGTGCAACCTGCACTGCCCAGTGGTGTTACTGGCAGCATATCCACAGTCCCGGCACCCCCTCCCCCCATGCATGTGCAGAACAGGGGGAAAAATACTGCTGTGGGGAACAATACTGCTGTGCTTAGAGCCTGGACAGGCGGGTGCAAATCAGCATCAGCTGAACAGTGCTGCACATGCCCTGGAGCTGCTGAAGGATCACCATGACAGCAGCCTCTCATGTAGCAAAACTGACTCAGGCAGGCACAAACATTAGCAGCAGCCCCTGTAGTCTACCCGTGTTGGGGGGGGGCTGCCATTCATACAAGCAGGGAGAAAAAGGTGTGTGTGCTATAGTAATCAGGTGGCCACTACAAATGGGTGCACCCCTGCTAGGTCCAGTGTCTCATCAGGAGTCAGTGGAGGAAGAGTACCAGATGACAGAATGCCTTTACAGTACATCAAGAGCGAAAGGGTGGATGCCTACTGCTGCACACTGGGTTCCTATATAGAAAGGAGTGAGTTCTGCATGAGAAGCAACATTGAAAGTGCATGGACTTTGACCAGTCATACTGCCCAGGTTGTGTCCACACTGTTGCTGAAGAGGTTGTGCAAGAGACTGGTGCACACAACCATGTTGCTGATGCCACGGCTGCCCGGGACGTGATGGCCACAGTGAAGGACTGCACCCATACCACCACTAAGTCATGCTGCGAGGTGGTGACTGCCTGCACCACGGGCAGGTGTGACAGGGATGTTGCCTTCCCTACCACTGATGATGCGGACTTTTGCCAGGGCCAGGACAGCAGCAAGACACCCATCACCCATGCCCACATCACTGCTGGACCTGGTCATCCCACAGGAATAAACCACCACAGAGGAAGGGGAACTGTTCCTGAAGTTCAACAGTGGCCCAGGGGAGAGCAGGTGCTTGTTGTTTGCCACGAGACCAACACTGGTGCAGCTGGAGGGGTATGCCATCCTATATTCTGATGGCACCTTTAGGGTCATGCTCCTGCTCTTCACTCAGCTGTATACCATCCATGGCATGGTGGGCAACACAATCTTCCCCACTGTGTACATTTTGAGTGAGCACACCTGTGCCACATGCACCACTGCCCTCCCACAGCTGACAACCCTGTGCCCTGGCCTAGACCTACCATGCATATTCATGGATTTTGAGCAATGCGCGATGAAGGCCTTCTCCACTGTGTTCCTTGGATACCAACTATGTAGGTGCCTGTTCCACTTCACCTAGGCCGTGTGGAGGAAGGTGCAGCAGATTGAGGGCCTGGCAGGGATGTATACCATGGATCCAGACTTTGCCCTGCATGTGAGGCTGCTGGTGATGCTGGCATTTGTTCCCCCAGAAAAGGTTGTGGTGGCCTTTGAGGAGGTGCGGGCAATGGAATATTACAAGGACCATGGGGACATGCTAACCCACCTCTTAGACTACTTCGAGGATACCTGGGTCAGCAGGGCTGTTGGATGGTCTGGTAGGTGGTGTCCATTGTACCCCATGCATTGCTGGAATGTCTATGAGGTGGCAAGGGATGGCATGCCCCATACCAAAAATGCTGTTGCAACATTATACCACAGTTTCTCTACAAGGATTGGACATGTCACCTAAATATTTGGTGCTTTATTAGGGCCCTGACTACAGAGCAATGCCTTATTAATGTGAAGCTGGTGCAGCACACGGAGGTCAACACTATGCAGTGTGAAAAGTGGGTCAGTATAGCGCAGTGGTCTAAGGCTCTGAGCTGCAAACCTGGTGACATCCAGCAGACCAGACCTGGGTTTGAATCCCACTTGCATATTGTGTGACCCTGAGCAAGTCACTTAACCTCTTTGTGCTCCCAGGTCACTCCTGTAAAAAATCTTTCAGCTTAGTGTGCTATACCTGGTTAAACAACTAAATTAAAAAAAAAAAAAAGTTCAAATACAAAGATGCCAGCAGATGCATTTCTGCCATTGTGGCCACCTATGATTCCCGTACAACAGCCGAGTACCTGAGGGGCACTGCATTCAATCTCAGCTTCCAGGTCTAAATGGACTGCTTGGGGTGGGGGACTTTCTGCTGGGGGGTGCCTGCGCTGTTATTGTGGGAGCTGTTTCTGTGTTAGACATTATGACCCTTTGCCCCTTTAAACCCATGGTTTAATCTTGTCACATTTTAAAGCACAAACAGGAACCACACTTACATGTCTTGCTATGATCCAAGTTGAAAATGGCACCAAATGTCACATGTGCTGACAGCAAATGTGTAAGAGTGGTTCAGATCTGTTACTATTTTCCTTCAGTACAGTGTAATATATGCAATTTGGATAATTTATGGGCTTTATTGTAATAAGTGATATGTAAATGAGAACATTTATGAACTGTGCCTATTATTAAATGAGGGATTGGGCTTGCCTGTAGCTCTCAGCAGTCTAGAGACAGCAGTGATTAAATCTGCCCTATATTGATATTACATTGTGTAAATCCCCCCCCACACACAAAATCAGGGGCTTACCTTAGTGCCTTCACTGGTGCCCAGGTGCTGTCTTCACCCTCCAGCCCCCGGGACTGCTGTAAGGGGGACTGGCAGGGCAGAGTGCAGATATCCAGGAGCCCTGGTGGGATGTGGACCAGGGCTCCACAGTGTAACTCCGTAGCCATTGTCACCCATCACTCTCTGTCCTCGGGGCCCTCCAATGTTCCTGGGGCTGAGGCAGGAGGCAGAAGAAGAGGAGAAGCTGATTCTGGTTCCCCATGCCCAGAAGCCAAACAGGGCCAAACAGGGCCAGGGAACAGGACAAGAAGGAGCATGGCAGTGTGTTGGGCTGCTGCACATGTGCAGAAGTGCACAATATGGAGTCAGAGCTCCATAAGTGAAACTGGGCAGTGTGCCCACTCCTAGTATGGCTCCCAGCTTCATGGAAGCAAGCAGAGTCAGGACAAATGTTAAAGCGTGCCATCGGGCACCCTGAAAGGTACTTCTCAGCCCCAAAACAGAAGACAAGAAACAAAACCAAACGCACACCAGAGGTGCTGTATTGGATCAAAGCAGGCAAATTTCCAAACCAGAGTGAATCTTTTGCAAAGTTTATTGTGTAACAATGCACAAGAGTGATGATCCAACACAAACAAATAAATCACAGCCAGAAACCATTACCCAGATGCCTCAGCGTTTCACTTGTCAGAGCTTCGTCAGGAGCCTCAAAACAGTCAGTAGGGCCAAGAAAAGTAAAGCTACCAACAGTCCCTATTTTCCCAGGACAGTCCCTATTTCAGGCAGCATGTCCCAGTGTCCCCACAAGTTTTGCAAAATGTCACTTTTGTCCTGGTTTTTACATACTTGTCCCAGTTTTGTCCCCCTTTTTCTTTTGCTGACTGCTAAACTGTGAGTGAGTTATTTCAGCACCACTGTGGTGCTGCTTGGGCTGAACAGCAGTTTGCAACTTCAACCCCTGCACCTGTGTTGCACTGCAAGCATGTCAGTGGGAGCACAGTAAAGCACGTTCCTGCCTGTTAGATTAGAATGGGTAGTAGTGCAAACAATCACATGTGGACATCTGCCTGCCAGCAGCTGAGAGGGACTCCAGACAGAGAAGAGACCAGTAACAGTGAATTAAGGTACCTGCTGATCAGCTGTAGGGAAGTGTGTGAAAACAATCTGGTGTGGTGGTGGGAGTCACTGAAATGAAGTTTACTCAGCAAATGAGGTGAGTGTAAGTGGGTTGGATTGGACTGTCAGGAGGAGCAATACATGCAGCTCGAATGTCTGATCACAATTTAACACAGGTTTGCTTCTAATGAACTTTCTGTACATCATGATTTGGAATTTGCTGCAGCAGAATGATGTATTGTTTTAATCTGGATGTTTGCTACTGGTGGTACTGTGGGGCGGCATGGCCAGGGCAAGCAGCAAAATTTAATTGTGTGCAGTGCTGTCTGCGGTTGTGCCCATGGGAGTGACATGGGGGGGTCATGGTCAGGATGGACTGTCCCAGTTTTAGGCCTCGGAAAGTTGATAGCTTTATAAGAAGAGGGAAAAGTGCATGTACGCGTGTGCACAACAGCGGGAGAGTGGTGCGGACAGTTGCCTCCCACATCCAAGCACCCGAATCTGTAACGGGCTAAATGCCTAGTTTAAAAAAATAACCCTGGACCCAGAACAGCAAGTGGGGCCAGGACATGAGGAAAATAAATATGTAGGACTCTGAATAAAGTGGCAGCACAATGTTGAAGTGGGCATTTGTAATGTAAACAAAGATGACGGCCCCATGATTGACCAGACTGCAAAGCACCATAGGAAGGGGTTGCAGGTCAGATCCAGGTTGCCCACAAATTTCAGCCAATAGAAAAGCAGTGCAAGCCAGGGTCAGTTTGCCAGTTAACAATACTGCCCAATCGAGCATCAAGTTTCAGCCTGCATAAAAGGGGCTGTTTTTCAAAGTTTGTGGTAGTTCAGTCAGACCTCAGGGAGAGTGACTGTGTGTCAAGTCATGGGCTAGTGTGCCACAGTCTGACCATGCTTGGTCTGCCTGTCAGACTACAAGGATTTTGGATCCCAAAGTACAATGTGTTTTTTAAAAAGAAAATAAATTTTTAGCAGAACCTTTGTTTGAAAGACAAGTTGGAGTTGGGGGTTTTCCTGCTCATTCACAGACTTTTTCCCTCTGGTAAATCAGCTCCTACAATGTCTCCAATCCAGGAAGGCTCCTGCCTTCATCTATGTCCCAGTCCTCAATGAGAAATACAGAGAGAGAAGTGACACACAGAAAAGCCACCAGCCAGTCTGGGGAAGCCCGCATCCCAGCCAGGAGCACCGCATCCAGTCAGCCAGTTCCAGTAACCTGTACCACAGGTAGCATTTGAGGCATCAGAACTGTGAGTAAAACCCAGGGTTCGACCCTGCAGCTGGATAGAGAATTATTGTGTCATGAGTTCAGGGAGAAGTCCTGAGTAGGACTGTGCCAGTAAGAGAAGCCCAGGCAGATCTCTTGAGGCCAGCTTGCCTCCAAATCCCATTTGGATTACAAATAGGGACCCCTTTTCCATTTGTTGCATCAGTTTAAAGTTTGTGTTCAGCAACAGTGTGTTTAAAAGTATTTCACTTGCAACTGTTTAAAGCAAGCAGCTGAGCTCCACCCTGCTAGCAGTATCAGCATTTCCACTGTGGTACCCACTGCAACTATTGAGAGATCTCTCACCCATGGCCTTTAGGGGGGGTCAAGAAGGGTGCACCCACATTGAGGTTTGAGAACTGCCGGGGTGGGCAGAGTTTGTTGGGCAAAGTGTTGAAAAGTTTCTTGCCTAAAGCATTTGCCTTTTATTGCATTGGGTACAGGGATATTGCTACCCCCATAGCTCCATTTTACCTTTGCTGCCCCTTGTTCTTTCCGTACCATCCCTTTTAAATAAATTATTTGCTTTAAATTACATTTTATGGTTTGAGATTTGTCAGTGCTTACACCGTCACTTGCTTTTGTGGAGGGACTGTATGGGCAGTTTATGCATTGTTACCTGTCAGACCTTCTTACACCTGCTGCCTCTGTCTGCTCACTCTGATCCTCCTCTAGCGTGCCTCCTTGCAGTTCCCAGGATTAAGTTAAAAACTGTCAGTAACAGAACGTTCAGTATCGCTGGCCCTGTCCTGTGGAATTTGCCTCCTCCAGCTGTAAGGGAGGCCCCTTTGGTTAAGGTTTTTAAGACCTGCCTCAAGACTTTCCTGTTTGGTCAGGCTTTCCCGGACACTGCTTTTTAAGATAGCGGCCCGAGAATTGCCCCAGTATCTGTCTTAGGCCAGGCTCTCATTCGAGGAGGTCTGCTTTTATATTACTGCTGGAATTTATTTATTGTTATATGTATTTTATTGTGTGTATTTTTTTCAGGGGGAGGTTACCATTTCTCCTCCAGTTCCTGCCGGCCATCTCTGGCATCCCCCCCTTGCCATCCCCCAGCATCAGACTCCTTCCCCTGTCATCCCCCCATGACTTACCCTTCGTGGCAGGGGATGGGGAGCTACTTGACCCACCGTCATGGCTCCAGATCGGGAGGTGCCCTCTCGAGGCGGCGCTGTCAGGCAGCTGTTCCACCTCAGCCCCCACATTATGGGACCTGGCATGCCGGCCACCCCAGCCACCACTAGGGGTCAGGCAAATGCTGGTCTGTGTCCTCACCCTACCCCGGGAGAGGACAGCTGTTCTCCAGATGCTCAATCCTCTCCCTCCTGGCTGACCCCCATCAACTTACTCGCACTGCAAACATGGGTCACCGGAATGGCAGGAGGTAAGGCAGTGATGCATTAGCCCTCCATGCCACTGGGCTGGCTGTGTGTATTTATTTAATGTGTTGTGGTATTTTAACAGTACAGTGCCCAGAACCTCTGGGGTTGGGCACCATAAAAATAACATTTGCCTTGCCTTGCCATTGTTTCCTGAGGGGTGACAGTCTTGTGTTTCAGTAGCCAGGTACCCCATATCACTACTCCAGGTGGAGGCACTGTGCCACATTAGGCAACTATAGCACATCCTTAGGGAACCCAGGCCAGCCTCCTCAGGAGAGGTGGAGAAGGGAACCCCAAGGGCCCTGGTTCGGTGATCCCCTTACACTGAAGGCACCAGTGGTATTTCTGTGCCAAGTGTGTCCCACAAACTGTGACTTTGTGAAGAAAACAATTTTAGTGCCACCCCCCAAAAGTTTCAAAAGTTGTCATGGTGCTTCAGGAGTTGGAAGCTTGGTGCCAAGGGGAGTGCCTAGACCTGAAAAGGGCAATCCTGGTCCCAGGGATCCCCAAAAGTACCGAAAGGGCTGCCATTTTGGAGCCCTTGGGCACTCTGCAGTGCTTGGCCAGTTTATAGATATATGTTGTGAAGTATGGCCGTGCCAGTCAGAGCATGACTGCTTTAACTGGGAGTGATTTGGAAATTGATTTGAGCAAACTGCTAGCCACAATCAAAACTAAAAGTTCTGAAAAGCAATGTCTACCTGTTTGGCAGGGGATGTAGTATGCCATCCATTCCCCCTCCAGTGAAGCCAGTTGATTGAGTGGAAAAAATAACAATGTCGCTGGCCAGTGAGGGTAAAACAGTAAAAGAGTTTCAAGCATCGGTGTCCAGCAACACCCTAAATCCTTCGCCCAAAGGACCCATGGCCCCTACAGAGTTTGAAGCCCAATTTCAGTAATTTCTCAATGCATCAGGGAAGACTAACAATAATGTGAGTGACCTGTTACAGAAAGAAGGTGTGACCGCCCCAGTGCCTTCTGCCAGTCTGGTACTGATGATACATGAATGTACAGCCATTCCTGTGTCCCATTATGACACCAGTTTTTACCAAAGATTATACACATTCTCAGATTACGCACATTCTCAGGTACTGTCCCCACCCCGAGCAGGGAAGATGATGACTTCAGTTGGAGGCATCAAGCAACTCAAGATGCTTCAAGAGTGGAAGTGTTCTGAAGATGAGAAATGAAAAAGAGTAGTAGAGATCCTACAGGGAAGTGCTATAGATATTATCAGGTCTTTGCATACAGATCAGCGAAATTGCACCCTACAAGACTACCTAGCCATGTTAAAGAGTTTGTACGGACCCACTGAGTGTGGTACTGACCTGCTGTTCCAATTAAGAGTCACCATACAGAAAGAAGGAGAGAAACTGTCTGACTACTTAGCCTGGTTAGAAACAGTTATTAGGAGAACAGCTGAGACTGATGGAATCACACCATACCAAGCTGACTGATGGGGAGGAAGGGGTGCCAGGAAAAGCAGCATTTGGGTGGATTGCATGCCAGGCATGACGACAGACAGAGTGGGATAGCATATTAACAGGTGTGTGGGGAGAGGAAGGGAAAACCACATATTGTGGTGCACCTGGGCACGAATGACCTGGAGGGGAGGAGAGTAGAGGAGGTACAGGATAGTTTTAAGGAAATGGGGAAACTATGCAGTATAGGGGAAGGTCGGTAGCCTTCTCTGAAGTTCTACCAGTACCAAGAGTGAGTACAGCCCAGAAGCAGAGAATAGCAGACTTTAATAAATGGCTGGGGGATTGGTGTGGGGCCATGGAGTATAGATTGATGGGGGTCTGGGGCAACAAGTGGAGAACACGGACCTGTACACATTGGATATGCTGCACCTTAGCAGGGAAGGTTCACAGGTACTGAAGCAGAAGTTGGGTCAGTTTATTAAAGACAATTATAATTTAAACTAGGTATGGGGGCCAAGGGGTGGCAGTCACCAGGAAAGGGGGTCCATTTGACCTCCCCCCACAGCAGGGCAGGAGCCAAATTAAAATAGGAGAAGGGATGGGGGAAGGGTAATGGTGCGGAGCGGTTAAGGTCACAATGGAGGGTGGTATAATTGTACGCTAGGAGCCTGGGGAACAAGATGGCAGAGTTGCAGGTAATGATGGTGGAAGGGGGTGGACATAGCCACCATCACCGAGACATGGGCAACCCAACACCATGACTGAGACCTAGCCATCCCAGGATTCAAGATATACCAGAGGGACAGAGAAAAAGGGAAAGGGAGGAGTTAGCCATCCACTGTACATGAGGGAAGGGGATAATGTGTAATAGGAAGGAGGGGTAGGAAGGCAGGGCAGAAGCCATTTGGGTGCAACTACACAACCCAAAGGGTGGAAAGATTAGAATGGGGGTAGTATATAGGCCTCCATCTCAGAAGGAGGAGATTGATAGGGAGCTGGGAGAACAGTTACGGAGGCTTAGTGGCAAAGGGAGCACTGTGGTGGTAGAGGACTTTAATCTGCCAGGGGTAGATTAGAACATCTTGGCTATCTCATGTGCCAGAGAGCAGATCCTCCTGGAAGCCTTCCAGGATGGCTTCCTGGCACAGAAGGTAACTGAGCCAGCTAGGGAGGGGAACATTCTGGAATTTGTGCTGGCAGAGCGAGAACAAGTCAAAGATGTTGGGGTGGTGGATTCCCTGTCGGGAAGCGACCACCACACAGTGTGGTTCACACTCAACCAAGGTAAGGAGGTGGCCACTACAAAGACTAAGGTCCTGGACTTCAAAAGGGCAGACTTTGGCAGGATGGATAATATACTAGAGGGGCACATAGCTAGCATCTGCACTAACATGGACGTCAAGCAAAAATGGACAATCATCAAGCTGGGCTTGATTGAGGCCACTAGCACTTGTGCAAAGAGTCATAATAAGAAATCCAGGACCAAGAAGCCAAGCTGGATGAACAGGGAGGTAGGGGACAGTGTGAGGGGAAAGAGGGCTGCCTTTAGAATCTATAAAAGATCCAACAGAGAGGAACACAGGGAGGAATATGTGAGGAAATCCATGGAGGTAAGTAGAATAGTAAGGACAGCCAAGGCATTGAGAGAACTGAGGCTAGCAAAGGGAATCAGAGAAGGTGAGACGGATTTCTTCAGTTATATATGAGAGAAGAGAAAGACTAAGGATCAGATAGTTAGGATCAAGAATGGCAGTGGGTGGGCGGAAAAGGAGGTAGAGCAGGCAGAGTACTCCAGAGTACTTCTGCTCAGTGTCTCAGGAAGTGGGAAGGGCCTGTACCTAAGGGGAAGGGTGGGGTGGGGTGGGAGTAGGAGGGGAGGCAGTCACATATGGAATAATCACAGAGGAAAGGGTGTGCAGAGGCCTTAAGTCCCTGAGGGTAGATAAGGCACCTGGGCCTGACGGAATTCATCCTAGAGTCCTGAGGGGGTTGGCAGTGGTCCTGGCAGGGCCGCTGTTGGACCTGTTCAACACCTCTCTGGTTACGAGGTGCCTGCCCAAGGATTGAAGGGTGGCTCATGTGGTGCCTCACCATAAGAGTGGGCCCAGGGACAAACCAGGGAACTATAGACCAGTGATCCTTATCGCAATTGTAGGAAAGCTAGTGGAGACTATCCTCAAAGAAAGGCTGGTAAAATTTCTGGAGGATAACGGTCTCCAGGATGGCAAACAACATGGTGTTGTCTCAGGCAGATCCTGCCAGACGAACCTGGTGGACTTTTTTGATTGGGTGATGTAGGCACTGGACAAGGGTCATGCAGTGGACGTCCTTTACCTGGACTTCAGCAAGGCCTTTGACTCAGTGCCACATGGTAGGCTGACCAGCAAACTGAACAACCTGGGATCTCACCGGTTGCAGTGCTAGATTTCCAACACAGAGGGAAGCCTGCTGCACAGTTTCATTCTCTGGGGAAGGAACTGATTAATCCGGGTGAGGGTAGTGGGGATTGTTTTTCTCCTGGGACTGAAATTGGTCTGGCTACCCTTAGCTTTCCCCCTCTAATTTCCTTACCCCATCAACATCGACAGAACAGGACTCCAACACTGAAGTACTGTACCAATTTTAATTTCTTTGTTGTTTTCTAGCAATCGGTTGTAGCTGATCAAGGTTTTCTTCCTTAGTTGTTTCAGTTTCTGAAATTGGGGGATCTTATCTCCTCATCTCATGTAACCTTATAATGTGGGAGATGAAGCCTGAATCAAGGGTTATTGATTTGCTAGGCCTCCAGATACTCCCAGGAGGGATGAAATCTTGTGTATTAGGTGGAAACTTATATTTGGGTTAAGAGGAGCAGGTTCTAATCTGCCTAGGAATTCAAGTTCAAGTTTTATTTATTGTTGATCAGTTAAACCATTACAACTTAATTAAGAACAACAATACAGTACTAGACATAGTTCATTCAGAACTTGGGGTAATAGAATCAGTAATATTGTAATATGTTGTATTACATGCTATCAGATCTTATTAAACAAATCCTTCATTCTGTCAAACCAGAATCAACATGAAAGTGTAGAGAAATAGAAATCAAAAATGTAATGTCTTACTAGGGTCGGGGGCAAGGGTTACATACACAGGCACACAGTAACATCTGTAGACATCATTCTCTGGACTTGTATGTATTCTCTTTCAAGTTCTGTAAGGGATATCAAACTCTATGGCATCGCAGCTACCCCAACTTATACCCCTCAACTAGTTGACCAGGGCCTCAAAACAACTACTCCTTCCAACTTTTCACTGGTCCACTAATTTGGCCCATATATAAGCCCGCCAATTAATTGCTATTTGGGCTTCAAGTAAGGCCTTCATCAGTCCTCCTTTAGAAATATTTACAAGAAAGTTTATATTGTGACCCATTGTCAAACCTGTGGAGGTTTTCACAAGGTCCATCCCACCATACCAGAGAGAGGCATCTCCAAGTAACAAGTCAGAGGTTTAACACACCATGTCACAAGATATCTGACTTCATTGAAACTGTGAACTGTGATATTCTACCCCCTTCCAACCAATAACACTACCACTTCTACTTATTTGAACTAGATTATTCAATATAAATTAAAATAAAGTATTCCATCTAATTCTCTCTCTGTTTTCAATTAACTTTATCAGTGCATCTTAATCAGAGAACATCCTGGATTAGGGCTACTTATTCTCCCCAAATGTTGTAATTAAATACTAAAAAGAAAATAATAAACATAAGCGTAACATTCTAGCACAGTAAATTTACACTACAAGAGAGTCTGCTCCATATCAGAAGTCCTGTGTGATGTAACTATTTCGGACTAAATCAAGCTGAAAACATACTTTCCAATTTGTAAATTCAATCTGCCACAGTTTCAATTTACATAAAAAATCAAAATCAAAGCTCATTTAAAGTGAATTATCAGAACTGAAGCACAGCAAATATAAACATAAATACTGAGAGCATTAATTCATTCAAATTCGACTGAACCCCATTAGACACTGGTTCAATATTCTGTGCAAATCAATCAGCACCAAATGGCTAAGTATGAGTCCTGGGGTTCAGCTTGCGAGCCAGTACCTTTTGTCAGGGAAAATGTTCCATCCATAGAAAAGTCCCAGATCTCTGTTCGCAAACACAACTGTAACCCCAGCCTAAACATCAAATGAATATACATCACCAGGGAAGCTGAAAATCATATCCCTATTCACCAGTGAAAAAAGAAATTAAAGGAGTACCTTTTAGAGGGGTTTCATCCTTAAATTCATCTCTAGCGTGGCTTTGCAAAATAAACTAATCAATAAGTTCACCGCTTAGGTTTATTCTCCTGAGCCAAGAATTTGTGGACATCAACAAGCCATGTAAAAACAATATTCAGATTTTTGTGGCAAATATCCTGTTTGGCTCCATTCAAGGAGTCCTGTAAATTATCTCAGGATTTTAAGAGATAAGTGACTCGTTCAGAAGCCGCTAATTCCATATGCTCCATGAGAAGAAACCCATCAGACAGGGCTAAAAGCTTTCAAACGGAGAAAAACCTACAACCAATATGCCACATTTTGCCACATTTTATCTCCACAAACGTGCAGAGTCCTTTAAATAAAGGGCACAGTACCTGCTGAGGAGAATATCAAAACCAACCTCCAGCCTTCACTGAAACAACATCCTTAAGTAAAATTCTCGAAGAGCAGGTCTCATGGAGGTTTTTCTCCTTCCTATTCAGGGAGTTTCTAAAATTCGGCAATACTCCGGTATTACTAGCCCATCTTAGGTCTCCAGTAGCGGCCTCCAATAACTGCCATCTAGGTTTCTTCGTATCTTATGCACAGATTTCGGAAAAAATAAAAAGAGAGAATTGCTCATCTAAGCGTAATATCTTTTGTCTTTTTTTTAGGTATGGAGATACCCCCCTCCCTCAGGCAACAACATCATACCTGTAATAAAACATGGATAAGCATATCAGCACATTGTGCTCCTCCAGGCAATAGCCTGTGAAATCCAATTTCATCATTTCTTCCGGCTATTCTTATATCCACTTCATTGAAGTCTGTTTCTTGCACAGAAGAAAACATTCAAATGTATGACTGCCAGCCGTCATGGCCGTTCAGTTATAAGCTCGACTCCATTCAATTTTCCAGCAATTCTATAAGGCTCCAGGTTTAAAACAGGGGTAAAAGCAGTCTGCTCACATATATCAGCCCTGTAGTTAGGTAGCTGGCAATAAAACCCACAAAATTATATTCTTTACACCATTGGCATTTTACAACCAGCAATAAGGGCGACGAAACGTGGGCAACAGACCCCCATCAGCTGTTCATTTAAACATACATTGCCACTAACCATGGTTGAGTTAAATTAAAATAGCAGGGGTTTCATTCAGTAAATATCAAAAAGCAGAACTAATAACGCATTTTATAGAAACCTTTAAAGCACCAGCCTAACATGTAGCGTGGAGTAAGCGCAACAAAACAAAGAGCGGACTAGCAACTTATCTAGCCACGTATCTAATCAAAAATACTGCTTGAATCTTCTGCCGGTCTGATTATTATATGTCCAACACCATCATAAGGTAAGTTTGATTCATAAATTACCCCCAAATATTTAGAACAAAACTTAAAAGGCAAAAACTACAAACCCGGGAGCACTCGCTTAGCATGGTGTGGAGTGGGGCAGCAGAGCAGCCATCTTGCTGCACCGCCACTCTCCCCCCTCACTGACAGGTACCGCCTAGGAGCATTATGAACCTCCAGAATGTTTACTTTGTTTTCAATATGTTAGTGCCTAAACATATCAAAATAATATGGTGTTAACAAGATTTATAATCCGGATGATGATGTGGGGGTAGAGGGGTGGGGTGCCCTGACTCGAGCAAGCTCAGGGCTAACTGCATAACGAACTAGATTATGGGGGTTTAGCTCCTACATATGCCCTACAAAGAGGTATTGGTGGTCCTGGTATCTTTGGCTGCAGTTTATTTTGCTTAGTACAGTACCACCAGACCATACCAATCATCTGTCTCCTATTTTTCTGGGATTTGTACCTAGGAGCTGTATGGGATAGTCTCCCTCACTGGGACCTGTTTGTCAAGAACTTTAACCATTTCTTTTTTTCAAGGGAGACAAATGTACATAGTTGCTGGGGTTATGAAGGGAGGGACAGAGGGTCTACTGCTTTATACTTATTACGGTTTCCTCTTGTTGGATTAGTCCTGTACTTTGAAAATATCATCATTTTGGAGAGTGGAAACTATAACTCCTGGGCAATTGGGGGTTGGGGGATGGGGCAAACTTATCGATTCACTTGCTGTACTTTGGAATGGTTTCCCCTTCACTTAAATCATCCCTGTTATTACCAATTTGCAAGCTTAATATTGTTGAAGGGCTCAGAGAAGGTGGGGAGGAGGGTGGGACTTGGAGTGTGCCTTATGATTATTTCTGGTTTCATAATGATTTTTCCTCTAGAAAAATTATGTGGTTTATTATTTGGTGTGGCTATTAACACATGTAAAATAGTGACCTGGAATGTCAGAGGAGTCAGGGAACCTACAAGGAGATATCAAGTATTAAAACACTGTGCCCTACTTAATACAGACATAATCCTGCTACAGGAAATGCATCTGTTGACTAGAGAGGCCATTTGGTTACGCAGACTGGGGATTTCTCAAGTCTTCACCACTGGGCTTTCCTCATCCAGTAAAGGGGTAGTCATTTTAATCAAAAATACGATCCTATGCCAGGCTGACTCTACAGTAACTGATCCCCATGGCAGGTATATTCTTGTTAAAGGTACCCTCTTGGGCACCACAGTAGTTTTAGGCTCTGTATATGGACCACCGGGTGGCGATCCATCATTTTTTATGGAACTTGCCAGCAAAATTGCACCATTTCTTCCCATCTCCTTAATTCTAGGAGACGATTGGAATGCCCCCCCCCACACACACACAGGATATAGATAGGACCCATTGACCCTTAAGACCCCCTACTCCATCACAAAGATCTCTACAGGACTTGATGGATACACTAGGACTTTGTGATCCATGGCATTTACTTAACCCATCACATCAAACGTTCTCCTTTTACTACTAATGTGCACCAATCCTGGTCCAGATTGGATTATATCTTAATCAGTATCAATTTGTTAACCAGTTTACATCAAACAGGCATCAAGCCTATGGTAATCTCTGATCATTCGCTGGTATAGGTGGCCCTATCTCCTTCCCCTGACTGTCCCAAAGATAGATCATGGAGGCTGAATACTCAACTTTTAAAAGACAAAACTATCATCTCTAAAATTCGAACCTCCATTCAAACCTTCATAGATACTAATACAGGTACGATTCAAAGAGATGATTTATTATGGTGTACTCTCAAATGCTATATTCATGGGGAATTCATTAAATTAGCCACCAGAAGAAAGCAAATGAGAGAAAAAGAAACCTTATCCTTATTAACTCAAATAAGAGCGGCCGAGCTTTCTCGCTCATCCTCAACAAACCCCGACTCCACAACCGAGCTCTTAGATCTCAGGAACAAATATGCAGACCTCTTAAGAGAAAAAGCAGAATATGCACTCTTAAAAACTAAATCCACTTACATAGATCAGGGAGAAAAAGCGGGCAAACTCCTAGCTCTTAGACTCTGCAAATTGGAAAGCTCAAGACTTATACCTTCCCTTCAGGCTCCGGATGGGACAATTAAAACCAATCCCAGAGACATTGCTCTAATATTTGAGAACTTTTATCGTTCCCTCTATGGGAAAAGATCCACGCCCACTCCTACCCAAAAGATTCCTTAACTCTCCCCTCCTTACCCAAACACCTTCAACTTTCCTTGATCTCTCCTATCACCCTTGAAGAAGTGATAGAAACAATTAAAGACTTAACCCTTGATAAAACTCCAGGCCCAGATGGCTTCCCCACTAATTTTTACAAATCCTTTACAAAGGAGCTGGCTCCACATCTGTTCAAACTATACCAATATATACGCTCAGCTAAATCTTTGAATCCTACTTTATTAGAAGTGACCATATCTCTTCTATTCAAACCCAACAAGTCCCACCTGCTCCCGGAGAGTTATCATCCGATCTCCCACTTAAATTGTGATATCAAGATCTTAACTAAAATCCTAGCTTTATGAATTCAAAAAGTATGGTCTCATCTTCTAAGTCCAGAACAGGTGGGATTTGTCCCTGGTAGCTCCTTCACAGATCACCTTCGAAAGCTTTCCATTTTCAATGCAGCAAGATTATCTCAAACCCCGACTGCCCTAATCTCATTGGATGCCGAGATGGCCTTTGATACAGTGGACTGGGACTTCCTCTGGCTGACTTTAAGTAAGATGGGCTTCCCTCCCCTCTTCATCCAGTGGACTCAGGCCATATATTCCTCCCCTTCGGCAAAGATCTGTTGTAATGGGGTATTCTCTTCTCGATTTCCCCTTTACTCAGGTACAAGGCAGGGTTGCCCCCTCTCACCTTTCCTATTTAATCTTTATTTAGAATCCTTGATTCATCATATCAAAAAGTCTTTCCAAATACAGGGAATTCCAATACTCAATCACAACGTCATCCTCTCTGCATATGCGGATGATATTCTCCTCCATTTAAAGAATCCTGCTAAATCCCTGAGACAAGTAGTGGAGGTAATATCCCCATTTAGCTCACTATCCAATTATAAACTTAGTCATAAATCTTTCCCCTTAATCATTTCACTCACAAAGCTGACTTCAATGGTTTTGACCTAAAATGGACTCCTCATTCACTTAAGTAGCTGGGCATTCACTTAACCACAGATCCTCTTCAGACCAAGAAACTCAATCTCGATGATCTAGTGACAATCCTTCAACTTGATCTTCAAAGATGGGAATCTCTTCTGTTATCTCTTTCGGGACGCATAAACATAATTAAAATGAATGTCCTGCCTAGACTTTATTATCCTTTACATATGCTGAACATGTGGCTTCCACTATCTTTCTTCCAGAAGGTACAATCTTTCATCTCTGGGTTTATATGGCTACATAAACAACCCAGAAAATCCTTTATTAAATTGAGTCTCCCCAAAGTATCAGGGGGTCTCCGCCTCCCTAATTTTCTTCTTTGTTATTGGGTGAGCCACTTCTCTAGGATCGGGAAATGGCTTACGGATCCCATAAATGAAGCCTCTCCTATTTGGCTGCAAATAGTAACCCAGATCTTATAACAACAACACTTGCTTTCGCCTGACATTTACTATATTCCCCTGAAGAAGTTGCCGGACCTAATCGGCCACTCAGTAATTGGGACCTCCCTGAAAGTTTTTCTCAGTGTTGCTCCTCTTACAGATTTTCACCTTATCAAGACTTTGCACAACCTCTCATCTTCAACCCCAACATTAAGGTAGGTGGCACTCTCCTCACACACACTTGATTACCTCTTCTACAAAATGCTACAGTAACAGATCTCTACTCCTCCTCGTCTCTTCTCTCCTTTTCTGAAATCCGACATAAATTTGGCCTAAATGCTTCTCATAATTTTAAGATCTTCCAGTTGAGACACCTAATAGCACAAGTATTTGGTACTGCTTCTGTAGAATCTGAGCTTCAGCCTATTTTGGAAGGCTTCCATGATCTATCTTCCAAGCCACACTGCTTGTCCCTCTTATACAACTATATCCTCTCCATTGGACACACTGATCCTGTACCCAGATCCAAAATCTAGTCCTCTCTCCTTCCAGGAACAGTCATTGAATGGTTAAAAGTCTGGCAAGATTTATATACATATATCTCCCAAGATAAACTGTGACTTACCCAATACCATATACTACATAACCTACATTACACACCAGTAAAATTAGCCAAAATTGGCCATCTGCCCAACTCTAATTGCTCCAGGTGAAGGAAATTTAGTACATATATTCTGGGACTGTGCTAAAATTGCCCCTTGTGGCTGTTGATTCAATCCAAATTGGACCCAATACTTGGTCTAGGGGGACATCTTCACTGTGGAGATCTGTATCCTAGGGATTTACACCACTATCCGGATTAAAGAAAGGAAATATCACATGGCACTAATTTCCATGGTGGTAAAGAAACTAGTGCTTAAACACTGGTTGGATCAATTACATATCTCCTATAATGAATGGCTAAATGACCTCTGAACCTACTTCAGGATAGAGCGCTTGATTGTTGGCTTCCGTAAAAATCTGGCATCATTTGATAAAAAATGGTGCAAATTGTACGCCTTATTTCTGCACTGAGGTTATTAACATTTAATTTTTCCAGGTCCGTCTCAAGATGTTTCTATGTACCAAATATTTCTTTCAAGTATTGTACTATATGTATTGGCACACTCCGGGGGTTTCGGGAGGGAGGAGGAAGGAAGAATGGGATGGGGAAGGGGTTTCCTTTCTCTTTTTCATCGGCTTTCCATAATATACGCTAAGTGGATGGTTACATCTATGTATCATACCTGTTATGAATACTACTATGTTTATAATTTAAAACCAATAAAGAAGTTGAATTGAAAAAAAAAAGTTATTCAAGCACCATAAAGTATTTTCATTGAATGAGTTGGGATGTGGAATGCATCCAAGGAGAAAAACACCTTGTCCACCTTTGAGGCAACTACCCTTTTCAGGAGAGATCCTAGAGATTGGCCCCTGTGGCACAGAAGATGCCAGGCACCATCTACAAGAGCTACTGGCAGCAGAGATTATTAAGAAATCTAGGAGTCCTTACACTTCATCTTAGTGGTGACCAAGAAGAAGAATGGAGCCATATGGATATGCATAGATTACTGTACTCTTGATAATAAGACTGTGTGCCTGACCAGTACACAGTGCCTCAAGTTGAAATTGACCTGGTTAGCCTGACAGGAAGCAGATGGTGTCAGTACTGGATCTGCATAGTGGCTATTATCAGATCCCCATGGTGGAGGCTTCATCCACTCACTGGGGTTCCACCAGTTTGAGAAGATGCCCCAAGAATATCTGGGGCCAAGATAAATTTCAGAGACTGATGGAGAAAGCAGTAGGAGACATGTATCTGCTGGAGGTGCTTCGTATACCTTGACGATTTAATAGCATTTGGAAGAACATTGGAAGAACACAAAACAAGACTAATGAAGGTGTTAGATAGACTGGAGGAGTTTGGCCTGAAAGTGTCCATTGATAAGTGCCAGTTTTGCCAGCCATTTGTCAAGTACATGGGCCACATTGTTTCTGCCAGTGGTGCACAGGCAGACCCAGCCTAGGCAAAGGCCCCAGACACGTGGCCCAGAGCACACAATTTTAAGACTGCAGTCATTCCTCAGATTTTGTGGCTACTACAGAGTGGCTTGTGAAAGATTACTCAACAGTTGCCCTCCCTGTGAAGGACCTAACTCAGGGGTACTCACCTACATACAAAAAGAAACCCCATTCTGGGAGGCGCAACCCCCAACACAGTACTGGAAATTGAAAGAACGCATTGGTGCCACATGTACTTAGCAGTACGAAGCATCCTTCGGAGAAATTATCAAACATCTAAGTGAAGCACCAGTGCTAGCATCAGCAGATTCAACAAAACCCTACATATTGCACATAGATTCCAGTTTACGTGGTCTGGGAGCAGTCCTATACCAGGAGCATCCAGAAGGACTTCATAACAGTGGTATTCACCAGTCACAGTTTAAACCCATCTGAGAAATCCTCATGTCCTGTGCACAAACTTGAATTCTTTGCCCTCAAGTGGGCAGTTTCTGAAAAGTTCCATGATTGCTTGTATAGGTCCCAGTTCACACTAAGGACAGATAACAACCCGCACACCTATGTGAACACCACAGCAAAACTGAGCACAGCTGGACATCAGTGACTCTCAGCTTAATCAAATTACAAACTACAGTTTAGAATACCACAGTGGCAGAACTAATACTGACACAAACGCATTATTCCCGGCATCAACACCCTGATCCACCGCCAGCCTCAAGTACCAACATTCCAAGTACAGCAGTAAAACCAATGTGTTTGACGTTTGACATGACTTACTGTGCCACTCCTGCAAATCCTCACAAAGCAGTTGACATGCTGGGAACCTCCTCAGATGCACTTCCAGTAGTGTTCCTTAATTTCTCTGGCTTGGACTTGTCATCTTTGCCCCAGCTGAGTATGCCTGACCTCAGACAAGCTCAAAGGGAAGAATGTGTTTTATGTGGAGTAATACATGCCCTCGAGAAGGGACAAGATACAAATCAAGTGCCAGTAACTCACCCAGATATCCCTCTGTTACTGAGAGAGTGGAACGGATTATCTCTAAGAGATGGACTGTTAATGTGAACCAGTCAGGACAGTGCACATCCTGAGTTCCCTAGACAACCTGTGTTGCCACGAAAGTACCAAAAAGCTGTCATCAAATCCCTACCCGATGAAATGGGTCACCTGGGGTTTGACTGTATGTTGGATTTAACAAAAGCACATTTCTATTGGTCCAAAATGGCAAAAGAAGTTGCCGAGCATTGCAAAACCTGCCCCAGGTGTATCAAAAGAAAGACTTTACCAAGGGGAGTGCACCTTTGGTAAATATCACAACCACTGGACCACTGGAGCTAGTTATGTATGGACTTCCTTTCCTTGAAGCCCGATAGAAAAAACATTGACAACATTCTGGTGATACCTAACTATTAGACTCACTTTGCTCAAGCATACCTTACAAAAGACCAACAAGCAACCACTGTTGTGAAAGTGCTGCAACAATATGTAAATCACCATGGCATCCCTCAAAGGATCCACTCAGACCAAAGGAGTGACTTTAAAAGTAGTCTTGTAAAAGAATTTCTGGCAACTTATGGAGAAAGTCAGAAACCACTCCTTACCACCTGCAGGGGGACCCTCAGCATGAATTATTTAACCATATTCAGTTAACATGTTAGGCACCCTGGACTTTGGACCCAGCTCAAAAACCCAGTTGAAGTCAGAAAGTAAGTTCCCTGGTGCGTGCCTACAACTGCACTCAAGATGATGCCCCCTAAAGGTCACCTTTCTACCTGATGTTTGGCAGAGAAGCATGGCAACCAGGGGACCTATGTTTTGGCGTTTCAGCAGATGGAGCATCTGAAGAGACCTATTTAAAGTACACCAGGAGACTGTGTCAGCAGCTACAGCAAGCATACCAACTCGTCTCTGAGGCAGCAGCCAAGACAACCTTGCAGAGAAGATCAGGTACCACAATATAGTTCATCACCAGGTGTTACAGGTTGGAGACCATGCACTCTTGAGAAATGTGGGTGGGCCTTTAAGGAAAACACAAGATTCAAGACCATTGGGTAATCTTATATCTTAGTTAACAAATGCTGGACTTGCCAGTTTACAGGATTCACCAGGAGCAAGATAGAGGCCTGGAAAAGACTGTCCACAGAAACTATCTCCTACCCATTGGAGAGACTGCACCTGAGCTTATAACTGAAACAGAATGCCCAGTGGCCCGGAGGCCAAAGACTCAGTGTCAAACAACTCCACGAAGAACTGAAGTGCTAAGTACAGATACCAGTATTCCAAATGCAGCTTCTGTTCAAGAGCCAGTGTACAATAGTTCTGACGACAGTGAGGATGATATTGTGTGTTACACCAGAGTATCTGTTTACTGCAATGTGTGCTATTTCAGCAAATGGACTGGAGAAATTCAAGATCATCCACTAGTACAGCGCCCACTGAAGACTTTTGAAATCATGAACTCTCACAATCTGCAACCAGAAGCAGCACTTTGTGCCAGATGAAACAGGAACTGAACAAATTACAGACCTGGTTATAGACAATGAAGTGGAGTTGGAGGTTGAGGAACAAATCCCTGAGACTGAAGACTTTTTTTTTTTCCTGGCAATGCTCCTGGGCTGGACAGGGAACTGGAAGAGGGAGAAGCACTACCTATTCCTGAGGAAGAAACAGTGCTACCCAGAAAGTTTGGATGTGAGCCCAAGCGGTACCCAGTTATAATTGCTCGTCTGAATAGCGCCATCTGAAACAGTGTACTGTGGGACCGGCATGTCCTGAGTAGTGACGGGTAGAATAGCATATAGCAACTATCACTACCCCTGTAACTATTCAGGCGATAGAAGGGTGTACTGCATATATGCAAAGAAAGTGCAGTAGCTGGCCAAGCTGTTCCCATGGAGGAGAGGGTTGAGGCAGCAGTAGCTCCATCAGCAGAGCACAAGAGACCAGGGTTCAGTTCCTGGTCTTCCAACAGAGCAGCATTTCTTCTTCCCCCATCGGAAGTGTACTTTTTATTAGCTGCAACCTGAAATTATATAGCCACAAGTTTCCCCTTTCCCCCTTGATCTGCCCCTCATCGTAGCTGCATATTAAAGATACGGGTGGTGCGAAAAACAGAAGTTGCTGCATTGTTTCCTCGCCAAGGTAGCAGTCCTCTGTGTGTTCTTGTATCTCATCCATTGGCGCAATTTATTTTGCAGCATTGGTACTTGGCTGTGTTATTGATGGCGCCATTGTTACCGCACAGTTGTTGACCATGCTGTTGTAGGGGACAGCATTCTGATCTAGTGCACCTCCTCTGACCTCCCCATTCCTATGGCCCATAAATTCATGGCACCTACAGCGCATGCCTTACCCACTGTTCCCAGGTTTTGAGCTGAAATACAGCTCAGTATAGGGAAATGTAAATTGATGGCCCAGTGGTGCTGAGGGCTGAGATGCTGGACACCTTACCTTGTGTCACGCTGGTGATCTGGGTTTGAGAATGAGCCTGGGTATTCGAAGAGCCAGTACAGGAGGGAGGGAGGGAGGGAGCAGGATTAAGCAGACGAAAGGCAGCTTTCCTCTCCCTGGGAGGACTCTGTCGCCCACCATAGTTCCACTGCCCCTGGATGGAGATACACAGGCAGTGCAGGTGAGCAGGCGGCAAGCAGTGGGAGAGTGTCCCAGTACTGTGACATGCTTGCACCTCCATATGTGCGCACGCAGCTGGACAGGGTCAGGAGAAACCGGGGGTGAAATCGGGGCTAAAATATAAATAAAAATAAAAGGAAATGTAAATTGATGTTACCAACTGTAACAGTGGCTAGACAGGTAACATTTGTCTAGCCAGAAATGTGCAATGTGTAAATACGTATCAATGCCCTGAGTAGAAAGACATCAGGTGTTAGTCAGAAATTTATATATTGTGATACGCATGCTTCTGTCATTGCCATTTGGAGTTACGGACAGTATGGACAATGTCTTGGTAAGGGCACCAAGGGTCTGGCAGGAGGAGTGTGTAAGCCCCCCCCCCCAAATTAAGGGCTTACCTTACTGCCTCCACTGGTGCCCAGGTCTTGTCTTCACCCTCTGGCCCCCTGGACTGCTGTAAGGGGGATGTCAAGGCAGTGTGCAGATATATAGAAATCCTGTTAGGATGCGGACCAGGGCTCCGCACTGTAAACCCCTGGCCATTGCTACCCATCACCTTCTGTCCTAAGGCCCCTTCAGTGTTCCTGGGGCTCAGAAAGGAGGCAGAAAAAGAGGAGTAGCTTGTTCTGAATCCCTGTTTCGAGAAGCCACAGAGGGTTTGGGGAACAGGACATGGGGGAGTGCAGAAGCATGTTGGGCTACCGCACATGCATAGAAGTGCACAAAATGGAGCTGGAGCTCTGTTAGTGAAATCAGGCAGTGTGCACACTCCTGGTATGAATCCTGGCTCCATGAAAGCAAACGGAGCTAGGATTAATGCCAGCTCTAACCATCAGGCACCCTGAAACATTTTTCTCAGCCTCAAAACAGTCAGCAGGGCTGAGAAGGGAAAAGTGCATTTGCTCATGCACAAGATGGGGGAATGGCACAGACAGCTACCTCTCACATTCAAGCACCCAACTCTACAATGAGCTAAGCACCCAGTTTAAAAAGTACATCCCTGGCCCCAGAACAGCAAGCAGAGCATTACATCCAGTCAGCCAGTTCCAGCAACCAGTCTGTACCAGAGGTAACATTTGAGGCATCAGAATCATGAGAAAAACCCAGGGTTCGACCCTATAACTGAGTAGAGAGTCATTTTGTCAGGAGTTATGGGAGAAGTCCTGGGCAGGACTGTGCAAGTGAGAAGCCCAGGCAGAAGACCTCTTGAGGCCAGCTTGCCACCAAATCCCATTTGAATCACAAACAGGGGCCCCTTTTCCATTTGTTGGGCAAGTTTAAAGTTTGTGTTCAGCAACAATGTGTTTAAAAGTATTTTACTTACAACCATTGAAAGCGTGCCACCGAGCTTCACCCTGCAAGCCGTATTAGCGTCCCCAGCATAGTACTCACTGCAACTATTGAGAGATCGTTCACTCATAGCCTTTCAGGGGAATTAAGATGGGTGCATCTGCATTGGGGTTTGAGGACTGCCAGGGAGGTGAACAGAGTATGTGGGACACCATTCCCTGCTAAGGTTCCCCCTCCTGCCTTTCACATGGAGCCTAGCTATGACCTGGTATCTCAAGCACTTCCCACTACTGCTTGGTCAAACAAAATGGTACTGTAATCATCTGTAACCCCTAGGTGGTGCTAGTCGATGGGCTACTACCCCTGTCTGCGTGGCTATGCACAGACTGAGAGGCTTGAGCTTGGTAAACAGGTGCCTCCACCTGGAGGAATGGTTTTGGGGTAGCATAGCTGCTGTTGGTATACCTCACCAGGATGCTATAACCCCCTACCAATCCTTCTAGTGGCCTAAACAGTTTAGCAACAAAACATTCACATTTACCACATGTCAGTAATGATATGCTCACACTCCTTGCACTTACCACCAGGGCTGGATCTTCTGCAACTGCCCTGGAGACCCCTGGAAAATAAGACCAGTGATGCAACAATACAATAGCAGTACTGTATTCCCACCAAGAAGGTACACACCAGCCAGTTAAACATGAAAAAACAACAAATCTGATTTATTCAGGGGGATGAGAACAAGGGTGGGTCATAAATCTATTAAGTGATTGGCAGTTCTGATTAAATTCTGGTTGATTAAGCATGCACTGTAAGTCCCTCTGACACAGTCCAACAACCCTGGGTATCCAGTACGTTAAACAGACTAGCCTGAAGCATTGCCCGGGGTAGGCCGGCATTGCAGCTGATCGTTAAGGCCCTTGAGAAGGAAAACAATTAACATGCACACAACCCAGATATTTGTCATCTAGAGCCAGATGGCTCAGTCCGTTGCAATAAACCCAAACAAGAAAATTAGATGGTACACAACAATTTGAGGTCATTGTTGCAGGGAACTACCCTGAAATTACTCGCACTGCCCAAGCCAGGAGGATGATCCGATAACATGAGACCTGAGCAGATGTTTCATGAAGCATGAGGAAGCGTTTCCTCATGGGCCTCGTTGAAACATTGGTCTCGGGTGCATGCTCAACAGCCGACACTTTACGGATTCGAATTTAACCAAAACATGCACACCAGACGTCTCTAACTAGCCGGCTGTGCAAACACTTTGGCAAACTATGCACATTTATATGTAAGGCTTGTCCTTCTCTGGTCCTTTCAGCCAGCTTGCAGGCTGATCCTGACTTTCAGCTTGATTGCTGCATGAATCCCCTGATGCTGTGATGCAGCGTGGGCTGACCTTACACCTTGGACACGTGGACTGGCAGCCAAAAAGTCTAGGCCTGACAGGCCTAAGCTCTGAGAGCTGGCAGGCACCCCAGAGGCACACACACCAAACACCCGGGCTAATCTGAACATCGTGAGCAGTTACCCCCTTTTATATGGGGCTTAGGTCCAGAGCTCCCATTGGCTGCCAAAACTGTCCTGAACAGTTACCATTTGTTAACTGGCTTGCTTTTTGGCACCTAGATTTTGTTCCATATTTTTCCCCATAAGTCTCTTTGTCAGTGCTGGCTCCCCATTGGTTGTTAGGCACAAAGATGGAGTCTGTATACATAGTTTTTAAGCAGTTCAAGCATGTCCACAGATATAATGTTCTAGTGCAGCCAGAAATATTACTTTTATTAAGTTGTGCCCCTATTGTCTTGTAGCCCCAACAGTTCTCTCTTACACCTATCCACTTTTAAGTTGCTGAAATGTACCTTCGGGGAGTCATGGCTCCCATAACACACTGCCCCCGAAACACAACAGTAGGATCATAAATATTCATAAGGACAACACTGTCCTGACCTTTTCCCTTTGACTTTTGTGTCCCAGAGGCAGTGCTTCAGGTGTCTGCCTATTTATTTACTTTAAAAATATTTTCCCTTTCCTCTTGTTGTGTCCCCGGTGCCTTTTAACTTAACCCGGCACCAGGAACCATCAGGAAACACCTCCCGACTTTTGACCACAACCGGAGGTCGGACGAACAAGGCATCCTTTCAGTGGTGCAAGCAGTGGCCTAAACAAACCTACTGACCGCTCACGGACACACTGTGTGAGCCCCGTGGGTCTCAACAACACAGGGTCTACCTGGAGGGGACCAGGGGAACAAGGAGTAAGTGGCAAATGCTGTGAAGGTAGCGGAATGCCGGCAGGAGAACACCTGGAGGCTTTTCAGGTAAGCCCCCGCAAATGTGGTGGGGGGGGGAACATTACACTCTCCCCTGCCTAGGAAAGCTTGGAGTCCATGTCAAGTCTATAACAGACTGGTAATCATTAAACACATTACTAGATTTTACTAAAGATAACACTTGTGATGGTATAGCTCGGTTTAGAATTCACATTTTTTACATCAAATAATATCACATATTTAGCACAGTTTCATTTATCACATTCTGTCATAGCATTTTACCTTATTCCCTTCCTGTTACCATTATACCCCAGGTAATACTGAATGGGCACCTTAGCTTGGGTGGAGACTTTGGTTTGGGTGGAAGCTTTGAACACAATTTTGGGAAAGGAATTGGACGTGACATCGATTCCGTTGTGCACAACACTCATAGGCAAGTTAACAGGCTGTCCTGGGGTGTCATACATGAGCTTTAAGATGAGTTTATCAGATCTTTCTGAGCGATGGAGCAAAGTTGGCACTGACACTTCTGCTTCAGCATTCGGGGTGATCAGTCCTGGAGCATTGTCCACCAGTGAAACAGTTTCAGACAAAGTGGGTTCCACTGCTCTTTCTTGGGGTTCAGTACTAGTTTCAGGCTCTTTGGCTTGAGCACCACTATCACTTTCTGGTTCTTTAGGCTCACTGGCATTGGTCCGAGGTATTTCTGCAAACTCAGAATCATCCAGGACACATCACTCTGATTCTTGGAGAATGTTACGTTCACTAGAATGAAACAGTTCACTTAGCTCATCAACACCTGCATGGTCACTTGTAGGTTCACTACTTGCTTTGTTGTGTTCAGGTTCACTGATTGCCGATAATTCCACCATACAAAGGGAGTCAGTCTTTTCAACATCCACATTGTGAGCATCACTTTGTGAAGGTTCAGAGTCATCACCGAATTAATGGAGGTAACTCCCTTTAACACTCTTTCAAGTTCAATAGATGGTTAAAAATTCAGAATTCACTTTCATCACTTTCTGACTCAGCATTTTCAGTATCTGCAATGTTTGCAGGATTGGAGACATTATTAGGAGCATCAGGCTGGGATGCAGAAATCTGCTGATTTTGTTGCTTGGCCTTAGTAGCAGACCTAGCTACAGTTCGCCGAGGAGCTTCAGTCTCTTGAACGTTATCAATTACTATCTGGCCGATAGGTAACAGGTGATTTCTATGAATAGCTTTGACAGCACGAGGGTCCCCTTCTGGATATACTTTATACACAGGCAGATCATGTAGCTTACTGAATACTGTGTATGGGATGTGACTTCAGTGGTAAGCTATTTTGTCTTTACCTGGAAGTCCAAAGTTTCTCATTAGTACTCTGTCACCCAATTGGAACTCTTGGGCATTAACACGTTTGTCATGGCGAGTTTTATTGACCAGGTTTCTCTTTCCTGCCATTGTATTTGCAAGTTGATAGGCATGATCTAATTGAGCTTTTACATTTTTAACATACTGCAGGTAGTTTTCTAACTGAACACCATCAGGAGACATTCCAAAGCAAACATCCACTGGGAGACAAGCTTCCCTGCCAAACATAAGACATAAGGTGGTATGGTGAAACACCAGTAGCATTGTTCTTTGTGCAATTATAGGCATGTACAAAGTGCACTTATCTGTTGGCTCCACTTTGGCTTATCTTTAGGTTGCAGGGTGCCCAGCACATCAAGCAAGGTTCGGTTAAACCTTTCTGGTTGTGGGTCTCCTTGTGGATGACAATGGGTGGTTCTGGATTTCCGTACACCCCATAGGGACAGCAGTTCTTTGATGGGTCTGCTTTCGAAATCCCAGTCTTGATCCGAGTGGATTCATTGGGGAGCACCGTAATGTATGAAAAATGTTTCAATGAGAACGTTGACTACAGTAGAAGCCTTTTGGTCTTTGGTTGGATAGGGCTGCGCATAATTCATGAAGTGATCCATGACTACTAGAACATTGGTGATGCCTTTGGAATCTGGCTCCAAACTAAGAAAATCAATACAGAAGTGTTCCATTGGTGCGCCTGTTGTAATATTGACCAGAGGGACTGCTCTTTGTGGTGGAGCTTTTCACTGAAGACACCTACTGCAGGTTTTAACATATTGCTCGATGTCTAGGCCCATTTTAGGCCAGTCGAAATGTGAACAGGCTAGATCCAGAGTTTTTTTGCTACCCAGGTGTCCCATTTGGTTGTGCAAGGCTTTTAAGACAACATTCTTGAACTTAGATGGCAATACTAGCTGTTTTTTTAGTTTCACCGTGGCTGTCAGTAAGCTCTCTGTGCAATAACTTTTCTTGAAGTCTGAGTTTGGGCATCCTCTTGAAGAAGCAAAGCAGTCTTGGGGTCACTGGACCACATTTTAAAGAGATCTTCCCCCTTTCTTAAAGCATCAACTACTGGTCTGCTCACTGGATCATAATACTGTTCTTTGCAGATGTCAGCTAGGGTCAGCTGTGGTAAAGAACTTACATCTAAGGCTGCACAATTACAGTAGGCAACTGGTATACAAGTCTCTGGAGGTCCCAAGCAATCTGCCAGGCAGGTTACAGCTTCAGTGGACAAGGTTTCTTCCTGTTTGAACTTGTGACATAGGGCTTTTACAGATTGTTCAGAAATATGCACCCACTATTAGTCAGAAACAGTTTGGCGCGAGAGGGCATTGGCATTGATGGGATTTAAGCCTGGACGGTACTCCACCGCATAATCATAGGTTGGTAGAGTAGAAAGCCATCTGTGTCCAGTAGCATCTAATTTGGCTGTGGTTTGGACATATATTAATATATTATTATCTGTTTTGACTAAGATTTTAGCACCATGCAAATACTCATAAAATTGGTCAACTATTGCCCACTTGAGAGCGAGAAATTCAAATTTATGTGCCAGATAGTTTTTCTCTGAAGATGTCAGACTTCTACTAGCAAAGGCTATGGGATGCAATCCTTCCAGGTATTCTTGACAGAGTACGGCTCCAAGACCACTCAAGCTGGCATCTGTATGTAATACATAGGGTTTTGATGGGTCAGCATAAGCGAGTATAGAAGCATAAGTTAATCTGTATATTATCTCTTTGAAAGCAGTGTCACAATCTGGAGTACATCTCTGTCCAAATGACTCACTGAGTCTGAAACAGATTTTTTCAGTCTCTCTCTAGCAGAACATTTCTTAAACTTTTTGTGAGTGAGTGGGTGGGTACCCTTGAGTTAGGTCTAGTAGGGGCCAGATCACCTTGGTATAGTCTTTAACAAATCAGCGGTAAAGCCAAAGAATCCCAGAAACCTTTGAAGTTCCTTTAAGTTGTGGGTCTTTGGCCAGTTGGTTAATGCTTTCACCTTACTGGAGTCTGTTTGTATGCCTTCTGATGACACAATGTGGCCCACATATTTGACATAGCTCAGAAAAAAATGGCTTTTGTTAATAGATAACTTAAGACTGAACTCCTCAAGCCTGTCCCACACTTTAAATAAGCGAGCCTCGTGATCCTCGAGGGTTTTGCCAAAGACTATGACATCATCAAGGTAGATGAGATATTCCAAGAGATTCATATCTCCCACTGCACGCTCCATTAATTGCTGAAATGTTGCTAGTGCACCTGATATGCCTTTGGGCAGGCAGAGAAACTCACAGAAATCCAAGGGACAAATGAATGCAGTTGTTTCCCTGTCCTCAGGAACCATTAGGATTTGATAGTATCTACTTCATAGGTCGAGGGTGGAGAACCATTTGCTCCCATTTAGATAGTCCAGGGCATCCTGTATGTGTGGCATTATATACTGATCAGGCACGGTTCTTTTGTTAAGGGTCCTGTAATCAACACACATATGAACAGAGCCATTCTTTTTCCACACCACAACAATTGGGAGGCATTCTGGCTGCAGGACTCTTGTATGATGCCAGCCACTAGCATCTCTTGTAGGTGATATTTGACCTCCTCAATGTCAGCAGGCTCTAGACGTCTAGACCTCTCCCTGAAGGGTCTCTTGTCATGCAGCTGAATGTGGTGTTCAGCACCCATTAGACACCCAACATCCCATTCCTTGAGGGAGAATACTATGGTCCTCTGAGCCAGCTTTTTACTAATTCTGGTTCTCCAGTTGTCTGAGGTCAATCTCCAAAATCGAACAGGTCAGGTTATACCTCACACCCTTCTTCAGCTCTACACTTGAAGGGGAGCACAGCAGTGTCGGCACAGTAGACTTTAGCTAGAGTGCATCCTGGTTGTACTGTAATGTCTCGGCCTGTAACATTTTGTATGTGTACCACCACTCTTCATGCATAAGCATGTGCCCAAGCTGAAAGCACACTGGGCTTAATCAGCAGTCCTTCAGGTAATTTTCCCTCGTCTGGGGAATCTAGCATCAGCTTCACCACTGATACTGCATTCTGCATTTGGAGGTAATGTGATGGTAGTAGGATCCTTTTCCAAACCATCCCAACAGGCTCATCTTTGTCACTCTGCTGCTGCTTTCTTGCAGTGTTCTGAGTGCTTCAGGTCATAGTTAATGCTGATCTATGTACAAGATGATGGCCATGCTGGGATAGCAATTGTACTGTGCTTGTTCGTTGTCTGGTTTGAGCTCTTTTAATTCATTTATTTTATTTTATTTGCTTCAGTCACTGACTGTATCATTATTTGATGATTCTTTAATGGTTCAACAGCCCAATAGTTTAATCTTGGAGATCCTCCGTGGCTGGATTAATTAAGTGGTAGCATTCCCCAAATTGGATGAGTGACAGGGGCTTTACTGTTCATGAGGGAACGTTTTTCGTTGGAGCCGGACTGGGCTCTGAATATTTGTTGGTACTGGATCGTGATTAGTTTGGATTACAAGTGGGAAACTGGACTATAAGTGGGAGACTGCCATGGATTGGACAGCTGGAGAGTCGGGAGAAAGGAGCTTGGATTCGTTGGTTCCCTGAAGTGTTTCCTGACCATTTTTTGGTATCGTCTAATTCTCCTGCACTGGGACCTGGACTTGGGACTACTCAAAGTAACGTGGATCTTGGGGTAAGCAACCGGAGGTGGCTGCTGTTGTTGGCTGGGTTTGGGGTGGGTGACACTGGTCTCAGGCCTGCTGAAGGGCGGATGCGAGTTACCGGTGTCTCCTAGGCTCACCGGGGGGATCTGCTTGGGAGTGGATACTGGGTCAGGGGCCGTTGCTGCGGACCTGACCGGGGGCAGTGACCTCTTAGAGAGGTGGTTATTTTCCCTTCACTTTGCTGGTTTTCAAATTACCAGTGTGCTGGATGTGGAATTACTATTATTATCTGCTACTAACTCTCAGCATCTTTGAGAACACTGCCTACATTGTACTGGTCTGCAATTCTCTCTTTTTACTGTATTTTTCTCTCAGACTCTTGTTGAGAGCAGAGTCTTAGAGTGAATACTTTGGTTTTGGTCAAGGGAAGTGAGAGATTGCTTGGCCCTTCAACAAAACATTTAAAGCCGTCTGCCCGGATTTATTATTGAGGTGTGTTAGACTGATGGTACTGAACTGAAGTTAAGCAATCCTGAACTGTGAGATGATTTATATGGATTGAATATGGACTGGAAATCTCTGCAGGACTTAAATTTGGACTGATGTTTTAAATAATTTGTTTATTTATCTGGATGTTGGGGTTATATTGTTTATTTTGGTGATTATTATTTGTGTGTTGTCTATAAGTTGGATGGTGATTGTGATGAATGAATGGTTGACCGGACCTTTTTGTGGGGTTGTGTGAGCGACACCTTGTTGAAGGTGAGTGTATATGTCTGGTGATGATAATTGTAGTGTGGAATTGTAGTTGTAAAATTTTAGGTTTTATTTATTTATTTATTTATTATTAATTAAGATGTGTTTGGAGGGTGGTAAGACTGTCAGGCATTATTCTCCTACTATGCTCTGGGATCTACGCCCCTTTGATTGTCCCCCTCTATCAGTTAAAGTCTATAAGAGATGTCGAGCATTGGGGATAGTGAGGAGACGACTGAAGGGAACATGGACTGGGCATAGTAGGAGAATGGAGAGGGGTGGGCAGATAGAGGTAGTGGGGACTAGGAGATGCCCTGGGGCGAACTGGAGTCAGGAAAGGGGTGTTCCCTGCTTGATTCCCATACCCAAGGGCTCCACAAATGGTGGGCAGGTCCTGGGATCTTCCTTGATAACCCATCCAACCCTGACGGTGTTGTGTAATGCCAGATCAATCAGGAACAAGATGGCTATTATAGCCGATCTTGTTGGAATATTTGATCTGACATGCATCACCGAGACCTGGCTGGATGAGAATGCAGGCCCTGTTTTTGGCGTCTGCTGTTCCAGCTGGGTTCTCGGTGATACACCACTCGAGATTAGATTGTAGGGGTAGGGGTGTAGCCATTTTATTTAAAACAGAGCTGGGCCTTGTGGATGTGTCAGTGGGATGCACTCGATCCTTTCAGTGTATTCTGGGTGCAGGTGTAGGGTTCAGGATACTCCTCATCTACCATCCACCCAGTGATGGTGGAGAATTCCTGAAGGAGTTTGCAGACTTCATTGTTGATGTGGCATTGGAGTCACCCAGATGGTTAATTGTGGGTGACTTCAATGCCTGGATCAACGATGAACTCTTGCAATTTGGAAACAATATCCTCCAGCTTTTGACTATGCTGGGTCTTACACAGGTGATTACCTCTGCTACCCATATAAGGGGTCACTCACTGGATCTTGTGTTTCTCCTGGGGATGGAGATCATGGGATTGGTGGTGGAACCAAATGGTTGGTCAGACCATCACACCATAAGGTTTGGCTTCGGGGCACCCCCAAATAGGCCTGCCCCTATGGAGATGGTCCAGTATCGCCCTTTGAGGGAGGTTACCCCAGAGGGCCTATTGGCTGTGTTGGACCTATCGGGTTTATCAAGTGAATGCATGAGTCCAGAAGATCTTGTACTTGCCTATAATAAGGCGATGGTGATGCCCTGGACTTAATTACTCCTGTTCATGTTTCAGCCACTCACTCTGGGCCCGAGGACCCCTTGGTTTGATGGGTCCTTGAAGGAGCTGAAAAGAGTGAGGCGAAGGCTAGAGAGAGCTTGGTGGAAATTCGGGCTGGATGCTGACAGACTTAGGTTGATGGACCATTATCTGGCCTATCAATCAGCAATCACCCATAAGAAGGCAGAATTCCTGTTCAAGGAGATTGCTGCTGCATGGAATCGACCGGCTCAGCTCTTCCAGACTGTGCAATCCAGTCTGTCTTCAGTCTGGAAGAAATTTTTCACAAATAAAGTGTGATGAGCTTGCTCCATTCTTCGCAGATAAGATTGCCAACATTAGGTTGGGTATTGGCCCAACTCTCTCTATAAGGGATTGTGGAGATTGGCGGGAGGTGGCGAGTGCCCGTGCTACCTGGTTTGACTTTAGTAGGCCAGAATTCATGGACATTGTGAGGATTGTCCAGACTGTGGCCAACCAGCTGTAGTTTGGATCCGGGCCCTATACCACTACTGTTAGGTTGTGTAAATGTTATCTGCCCGCTCCTTGCTGAAATTGTCTGGAAGTCCTTGGAGCAGGGGGTCTTTCCTGATCCCCTCAAGGAGGTGGTTGTTTGACCACTCCTTAAAAAACCCTCCCAGGACCCAGACTGTCTAGCTAGCTATAGACCTGTCTCTAACCTACCCTTTGTGGGTAAGGTTATTGAAAAGGTGGTTACGTTGCAGCTGGATGACCATCTTACAATCCACAATGTCTATGATGTTCTCCAATCTGGTTTTAGGAAAAGACATAGCACTGAGACCACCCTGGTCCAGGTTTTAAATGATCTCCTAATCGTGAGAGATTGAAAGGCTCATACTAGTCTAGTCCTTCTCGATCTCTCTGCAGCATTTGATACAGTGGACCATGGTGTGCTTTTGGAGTGCCTGCGGCTTCTTCGTGGACTGTCTGGTACAGTTCTATGCTGGTTTCGATCTTTTCTTACAGGCAGGACACAGAGAGTTATCACTGGAATTTATGCCTCTGACACCATCTCCCTGTCCTGTGGGGTGCCACAGGGCTCCATTTTGGCGCCCATGTTGTTTGCAGTTTATATGTTGCCATTGGGAGATATCATTAGGCAATACAGTTTGGGTTTTCACTGCTATGCAGATGATGCCCAACTGTATCTGTCCTTTATTCCTGGACAGGATGATGTGATCTCCATGCTTAACAGCTGTCTAGCCGAAATCAGAGATTGGATGAGCACTAGCTGGCTGAGGTTAAATCTGGATAAGACCGAGGTGTTGGTTGTGGACGGGGGTCACCCTGAGGTGGGTCTTAGGGCTGGGCTTCCATCAGGCTTATGGCTTGATGGTGTCCAGCTCTGGACCTCAGACCGGGTGCGTAACTTGGGCGTTATTTTTGATGATGGTTTGACCCTGAAATCGCAGGTGTCTGCCATTGTCAAATCTTCCTTTTAGCATCTTAGGAATATCACCCAGATGAAACACCTGGTTCCTCTGGCTGAACTTCCTACATTGGTCCACGCCGCCATAACCACCCACCTTGATTACTGCAATGCCCTTTGCCTAGGGCTTCCGGGGGTTGATATCCATTGCTTCCAGCTAGTGCAGAATGTGGCGGCTGGGCTTTTGACTAGTACATCCAGGACTAGTCATATTACGCCTGTGCTGTGCGAACTGCACTGGCTGTTGGTTCAGTGGTGGATCACCCTTAAGATTGGGTTACTGACCTATAAAGTCCTACATGAACAGGGACCCCAGTATCTGCAAGATCTGCTTACTCTCTACTGCCCCTCCTGCTCACTCAGATACACCGACAAGGGATTACTAGAGATTCCCAAGGTTCAGTTAAAAACATCTGGGGCGCGTGTATCTTCCTATGCTGCCTCTTCCCTGTGGAATTCTTTACCTCATCGGATAAGAGAATGCCTGAACATCTCGAGTTTTAAATCTGAGCTCAAAACCTATTTGTTTTTTAAAGCTTTTTCTGAAGGTTTTTAATAATGTTCATGTATGTTTATTTGATTGTATGGTTTGATTTTTTGTTGTACAGCGCCTTGGTATTTGAAAGGTGCTTAAAAAATAAAGTTTACTTACTTACTTACTCTCTTCGAGATGCATTTGTTTCTCATAGGTCTTTTAGATCAGGGTGTGAACACACAGGGCTCTTCCAGCCTTTTTCTTCTGCCTGTCTTCACGTAACTGGGCCAGGCACCCAAACATGAGTGCATTGGTGCCAATCAGTACAGGGATACCATTGTAAGGTCCGGTAGACAGGCAGACCAGGGCTAGCATCTCTACAGTATCTCCTACATCAGCCACAGAGGATGGAAAAGAAAGCCATACTTTTAAGTAACCAAGATATGGATACGATGTTTCACTCAACCCCCAAACATGCAGTCCATCGAGAGGTTGTAGTGGATTGTCAGATAAATACTATTCGTACCAGTCTTGGAAGATTATGGTGACTTGAGACCTGCTGTCCAAAACTGCTCAAGCCGGAATCCCATCTACATGTACAGTAGTGTCTATGGAAGGACCTACCAATTTGGACCAGTCTGAAGGAACATTGGCAGGAGCTTGGACAGACAATCTGGTCACAAAGAAATTGGATTTGGGACTACCTGAACCTCTGCTGCGATCATTTTCTGCACCCCACTGAAATTGCTTGGCTTTTCAGAGCTCCCCTAGTAGTTTACCACTTCTTCTAGGTCCCTTTCAGACCATTCACAACTAGGGGGGTGGGGGAGTACACATTCAGTGCTGGAGCTGGAGCACTGACAACAGAAAGTCTTGGTTCGACCTCCCCCTCTTTCTGTGGTGTCAAAGATGATGTAGTACATCTCAGTAATTCTTTTATTGCAGCAGTCAATTCAGTTATTTCGTTTTTTGAGCTGCTATCAGCAGGGGGTGCCCGAGTGTGCACCCCCACTCCCATAGCCATTGTGCTCAAAGAGGGGTTGTGATCTTTATCTGTGGAAGGGCCTTGGACAAGACTGTAGCTTTCATTTCTCTAATTTCTCATAGAAAAATAGACTTTGATGGCAGATAAGGACCGTTTGGCCCACCTAGTCTGCCCATTTCCCTACCTATTGGATAAGCTGCACATCCTAGTTAACCGAGAGCCTATTTCTTCCTACCCCCCACAAGAATTTCCTTATGTCTGTCCCATGTAATCTTGAATTCCCCCACTGTTGCTGACCCCACGACCTCCTCAGGAAGGCCATTCCATGCATCCACAACCCTCTTGGTGAAGAAATACTTCCTCACATTACCCAAGCTGTCCCCCCTCAATCTTCAAATTGTGTCCCCTTGTTCTTGCACATCTCTTTTTCTGAAAGATGCTACCCACTTGGACATTGTTGATTCGCTTGAGGTACTTAAAAGTTTCTATCATGTTCCCTCTCTCTCTCCTCTCCTCAAGGTTATGCACATTAAACTCCTTTAGTTTCTCCTCATAAGACTTCTGTTGCAGACCCTGCACCATTTTAGTTGCCCTCCTCTGGACTGTCTCCATCCTGTCTATGTCCTTGCAGAGATGGGGCCTCCAGAACTGAACGCAGTACTCCAGATGGGGTCTCAACAACTGTTTGTAGAGAGGGATAACAACTTCCTGTTTCTACTGGTGATGCCTCTCCCTATACATCCCAGTATCCCCCCAGACATCCCTACTGCCTCCTCACATTGCTTGCTAACCTTTAGGTCATCTGATATGATTACCCCCCCAGGTTCCATTCCATTTTTGTTGTTGTTACTACCCCCCCCAATTGTGTACTCTTCCCCTGGGTTTTTGTTTCCCAGGTGCATTACTTGCACTTCTTGCATTGAATCCAAGCTGCCATGCTTCGGCCATTCCTCCAACCTTACCAAGTCCCTTCTCATCCTTTCCACCCCCCACCCGTGTATCAACCCTGTTGCAGATCTTTGTGTCGTCTGCAAAGAGGCATACTTTTCCTTCCAGTCCCTTTGCAATGTCACTTTTAAAGACATTAAAAGGGACTGGACCCAGTACTGAACCCTGCGATACCCCACTAGTACCTCCCTTTCTTCAGAGTGGACTCTGTTTACTATTACCTTCTGTGTCCTGTTGTCCAGTCAATGTTTTACCCAGGCTACCAGCCTGGTACCCACTCCCAGACTGGCTAATTTGTTTATTAATCTTTTGTGCAGGACTGTGTCAAATGCCTTGCTAAAGTCTAGGTAGGCCATGTCCACAGCTCCTCCCTGGTCTACTACTTAGATCACCCAGTCAAAGAAATCGATTCGATTCATCTGACATGACTTTCCCGTGGTGAATCCATGCTGCCTTGATTCCTGTGCCCCACTGTCCTCTAGGTACTCAACAATTCTTTCCTTCCGAAGTGATGCCATCATTTTCCCTACTACTGAGATCAAACTTAACAGGTCTATAGTTTCCTGCCTCTGTCTTCCTCCCTCTTTTGTGAAGGGGAAACACATCAACCCTCCTCCAGTCCTGAGATACCACACCATAATTTCATAATTTGTTAAAAAGGCTAGTCAGTGGTGTCACTAGTTCTCCCCTTAATTCTTTCAGAATTCTGGGATGAATCCCATTAGGCCCCATTGCTATGTCCACCTTCAGTTTTATGAGTTCTTTCAGATTCCTTTCTTTTGTGAAAGGACTGGGATCGACTGCCCTATCCAGAGTGCTTCTATTGACTGGATTAGATACCTCCCCCTCCTCTTCTTTTGTGAATACTGAGCAGAAGTGTTCGCTCAGTATCTCTGCTTTTTCACTGTCCCTCTCTGCCCACCCACTGTCCCCTTTATTCAGCTACACTATCCCTCCCTTTGTCTTTCTATGCTCCCTAATGTACCTATAAAAGGTTTTATCCCCCTTCTTAACCGAGTTGGCTATCTTTTCCTCGGTTTGAGCCTTTGCTATTCTGACTGCCTTCTTCACTTCCTTCTGCCTTAACTGGCACAGTTCTCTGTCCTGCTCCTTCTGTGTTTCCTTATACTTCCTAAATGCTATCTTTTCTCCCTAATCTTCCCCATCACCTCTTTTGAGAACCATAGTGGTTTTTTCTTTCATTTTGATTTCTTTATTTGCTTCACACAAAGACTTGTTGCCTCTGTGATGGCAGTTTTGATGTTTCCCCATTGTTGCTCCACCCCCTCCTTCTTGCCTGTTTGCTAGTGCTTTTCTGAGGCACTCTCCCATTTTGACAAAGTCATCCCTCCTGAATTCCAGTACCCTCACTTTTGTATGGCTTGACTCTGCAGCTGAGTTTATTGTGACCACACTGTGCGGTAGTCACTTGTTCCCAGGTTTGCTGTACTGAAGACACTGGTGGGGGAGGAGGAGGAGGAGGAGAAGAAGGGCGAGCTCCTGGAGGATGCAGGAGAGGAAACAGGAGGAGATTGCACAAGGGCCAGTACTCGGGAAGAGGAGGGAAAGAGGGGCAATACTGGTAGAGGGGCAAGAGGGTCACTGCAAAGGTGGGGGAGCAAAGGGCAGATGGGGGAGATGAGGATACAAGCGAGCAGTGAAGGGGAGGGATAGGTCAGGGATGGAGGGGGACCACTGGAGCGAACGGTAGAACTTCTAATATGGAGGACTCTAGAAATGGGAACCTGAGTAGAAGGGTGGGGACAAGAGCGAGAAATGAAGAAGGGGGAGTATTGGTACTGGGGGAGTCAATACTTAAGGGGATCAGATGGGGCAGCAAGGGGTAACGGCATAGTCGCATGTGGATGGAGTCCATACCAGGGTTAATGGCAGACAGGGCAGGGCAGTCAATTCTGAAGTATGCAAGGAGGTGTAGGAGGAAACTGCATATAGTGGTGCATGTGGGGATGAATGACCTGTCGAGGCAGACATTGGAGGTAGTGAGGGAGAGGTTTGAGGGTGTGGGAAGGCTGTGCGAGGTGATAAAGGAGTCGGTGGCCTTCTCAGAGGTGCTCCCAGTACCCTGTGCAAGTATGTCGAGGAAAGGGAGGATTGTGGAGTTCAACACATGGTTGGGGGAGTGGGGTCAGTCCAAGGGGTATGAGGTAGTAGGTGGATAGGGCAGGATCTGGGACAATAACGATCTATATTCAGGGAATAGGCTGCACTTGAGTGGGGGGGAAGAGGGTATTAAAGCAGAAGTTAGAGGGGTATAGCAAAGGTGGATTTAAACAAGAGGGGGTGGCACTGGACAGCTGGTAGACAGGGATCCCAAAGAGAGGAGCCAAACAAGCTAACCCCCCAAGCTAGCAGGGAAGGAGTCAGCGAGTTGCACAGGGGGAGAATAGCAGGGAGGAGAAGCAAGGAGAGGAAGGAAAGGGGACAGGATGGAGGGTGTTCTCACTGAATATAAGAAGCTCAGATAACAATTTAGCTGAGTTACAGGCGCGCTTGGCAGTGGGGAGGGTGGATATTGCAGCCATCACAGAAACATGGGCCACCATGTACCGGGACTGGGATATGATGATCCCAGGGTATAGGATATTCAGGAAGAACAGGGCGAAGGGGAGGGGGGGTGGCAATCTATGTGTGAGAGGGGATAAGGTGCGTTAGGGAAGAGGGAGAGGAAGGCAGGACAGAGGCCCTATTAATGCAGTTCCAGGATTCAAAGAAAAGGACACTGAGGATGGGGGTAGTGTACAGACCACCAGCACAAGTGGAGGACCTGAATAGAGAGTGAGCTGATCAGATTAGAAGGTTCAGTAGAAAGGGGAGCACAGTGGTGGTGGGGAACTTCAATCTACCGGCGGTGGATTGGAGCACCCCAACCACCATGAGTGCAAGGGAACAAATCATATTAGATGCAGTTCTGGACAGCTTTCTGGTGCAGTTGGTCCATGAAAAGACTAGGGAAGGAAGAATTCTGCACCTGGTATTATCAAACGGAGAGGCTGTGAGGGATCTGGAGGTGGAGGACCCTCTGGCTGGGAGTGACCACCACACAGTGTGGTTCACGCTTAATATGGGAAGGGAAAAAGAAAAGGAGGTATGGGAATCAGGGTGATTGATTTCAAGGGGGCAGACTTTAAAATTATAGCGGAGATTGTGGGTAGGCACCTGGTGAGTATTCAGCTTAACCTGGATGCATGTCAAAAGTGGGAGATTTTTTTTTCAATTGTTTAACCAGAAGTGGCACACTAAGCTGAAAGCTTGTTTATGGGTGCGACCTGGGAGCACAGGGAAGTTAAGTGACTTGCTCAGGGTCACACAGTATGCAAGTGGGGGCTGTGGGATTCAAACCCAGGTCTCCAGACTTGCAGCTCAGAGCCCTAAACCACTGCACTATACTGCCTCCCTGTTATTATTAAAACAGGGCTAGTTGAGGCTACTGGAATGTGAGCAAAGATACGTAGCAAGAAGGGCAGGGCAAAGAAGCCCAGTTGGTTAAACCAGGAGGTGATGGAGGGGGTGAGGGCCAAGAGAAAAGCATTTCAGAGACTTAAGAAATCAGGAGGGGAAGGAGACAAGGAGGAGTATATGAAGAGGTCCAGGGGGTTAAGCAGTCTGGTCACAGTGGCCAAGGCTTCAAGAGAGCTGAGGCTGGCACAAAGTATCAAGGATGGTAAAAATGACTTCTTCAGATACATTAGGGAGAGACAGAAGAACAAGGACCAGATTGGAGGATTAAGAAGAATGGGGGTGGGTGGGTAGAGGAGGGGATCAGGCAGAGGCACTAAATGAGTACTTCTGTTCTGTGTTCACAAAGGCGAAAGGGGGGCAGATACCTCGGGGAAGGAGAGAGGCAGGCAGGGGAGGGGGTTTCTGATACAGGGATTACAGAGGCCAGGGTTCTGGAGGGGTTAAGGGCACTGAGGTTGGACAAGGCACAGTGTCCGGATGGCATTCACCCTAGGGTGCTAAAAGAACTGGTGGTGATCCTGGCGTGACTACTGTCACAGGATGTGTACCAGAAGACCGGAGGATGGCCCATGTGGTGTGTCCATTCACAAAAGCGGCCCTAGGGATGAGCCGGGGAACTACAGACTACTGAGCCTCACATCGATTGTGGGAAAGCTGATGGAGACAATCCTGAAGGAGAGGCTGGTCATATTTTTGGAGGACAATAGACTCCAGGATGTTCAGCAACATGGGTTTGTCTCAGGAAGATCGTGCCAGACAAACCTAGTGTAGTACTACAACTAGGTGACCAGGGAACTGGACAAGGGCCATGCTGTGGATATTCTGTTATTTGGATTTCAGCAAGGCCTTTGATTTGGTGCCACATGGGAGGCTGGGGGGGAAGCTGGAGGATACGGGGTGGGAATAAAAATGGCCAAATGGATCACCAATTGACTGAAGGGAAGGCAGCAGAGGATGGTAGTGGGGAAGGGGGGGAGTTCTCATCACCAAGGGATGTGATGAGTGGAGTGCCATAGGGATCGGTACTGGGATCAGTGCTGCTTCCCTTACCAAATGTGACAAAATGGCAACACCATGGCACCACAATGGCAACACAGTGGTGAGTTACAAAATGTGCAATGGTACTACCCAGTGGTACCATGGCTGTACTATGGTAGTATAAATAGTGATTATTTTTGTTGATATGATAGGACAGTGGTACAATGGTATCACAATGGAATTGAAACAAACCACTGTGATACCATGAAAACCTTAATGGTAGTACAGTGGCAATCACAGTGGTATTGCAATGGCAAATGAGTGGTATTACAGTGGTATTCCAAAGAACTTTTTGTAAGGGTTGGGATAGTCATAACAGATATCTCACACTGAATCCGGAGTAAGAACAGTCTGTTCCCAGATGATACTAAAATGGGAGCTGTGGTAGATGACGTAGATGAGTGGAAAGGGCTGCAGGATGACCTGGCCAAACTACAGGAAAGGTTGGAAACATGGCAGTTGGGGTTCAACACCAAGAAGTGCAAAGTACTGCACTTTGGAACTAGGAATCAGGGGAGGAGCTATCAGCTCAGAGGGGTTCATCTGGAAAGCACCAGGAAGGAGATAGATCCCAGGGTAATTATAACGGGGAAGATGAACAACTCAGCTCACTGCAGGAAGGCGGCAGCAAAAGCCAAAAAGATGCTGGGGTGTATAGCGAGAGGTATCTCTTCCAGGAATAGGGAGGTGATCCTTCCCCTGTACAGGTCACTGGTCAGATCACACCTGGAATACTGTGTGCAGTACTGGTGCCCATTCCTGAAGAATGACATTGGATTATTAGAAGGGGTACAGTGCAGGGCAACAAAGATGATCCAGCATCTGGAGGGTATGTCCTATGAGGACAGGCTGGGTGAGCTGAATATGTATTCACTGGAGGAGAGGAGGGATGGGGGGATATGACTGAAACTTTTAAATACTTAAAGGGGATTAACAAAACTGACACAGATAGGACCCTCCAGATTAGAAGTGAGAGGGACACGAGAGGGCATAAATTGAGATTGGTGGGGGAAGATTCAGGAGGGAAATCAGGAGACACTTTTTCACTGAACAGGTGGTGGATAAGTGGAATGCCCTGCCTGAGGAGGTGGTGACCTGTAGTATGGTGGGGGGTTTTAAGAGGGGGTGGGACAGAGTGAGGGGAGGGGTAATTAAGAGAAGTGGGAGGGAGGTTGCGGTAGCTGCAAGTTGAGGGGCTAGCTGCACAATTGAGCAGACTCGATAGACCATTAGGCCTGTTTCTGCTGGCATTTTTGTATGTTCATATGTTCATAACTGTACCTCCATTCCCTTTCCCCCAAGATGGATCTACGATGTCAGTTCAACAACACTTTTGTTGACCGGCATCACAGCGATGGGATTTATGTCGACCGCAAGTTGCAGTAAACATAAATCCCAAGTGTCTCCCAGTCCTGTTTTTTATCGGGGGACTACGCCCCCAAACCCCCCATTCAGGGGCTCTGCACCCCATACCCCCCATTCTAAAGATTCCTAACTCCGAGTCAGAGTTGATTCAGGGAGGGGGTGCAGAACTGGGAGACATTGTGCCCCTGTCTCGGGCACACCAACACAGCTACCTGTCAGCAAACTGTCAATTTTGTTGACAGCGACGTAGGTCGCTGTGTTGGTGTCACTGTCAGGGGGGCATAGCACCCCAGATGCATGTGGAAACTAGCAATTTGCTCAGTATGTTTTCCTGGTGAAACTCTTAAATAAATAAAATAAAATAAATAAAAAAGTGTTGAAGTTTCTTGCCTAAAGCATTTGCCTTATATTGTATAGAAAATGGGGATATTGCTACCCTCATTGCTCCATTTTACCCTTGCTGCCCATTATTTATTCTGTACCCTCCCTTTTAAATAAATTATTTGTTTTAAATTGCATTTTATGGTTTGGGATTTATCATTGCTTACACTGTCACTTGCTTTGGGGAAGGGACAGTGTGGGCAGTTTATGCATGGTTTCCTGGGGTATGATAGCCTTTTGTTTCAGCAACCAGGTAACCCAGATCACTACTCCAGGTACAGGCACCATGCCACATTAGTCCATTGTAGTACATAATTTGGGAACCCAGGCCAGCCACCTTGAAAAAGGTGGAGATGGGCCCCCTGAGGGCCCCGGTGTGGTGCCACTTAAAAGTGCATCCAATTTAAGAACACTGTGATGTCACTGACAATCAAGCTGTGATTAGCCACATTGTAGTCAAGCACAGCTTGATTGGCAGTGACAGCATAAGGTTTTAAAAATGGTGGCTTTGTAGTATCAACATGGGACAGACTTAATCATCAATATCTCTGGAATGCTGCCAGTCACAGAAGAACCCAGTATTGCAGTTAAAATATATTTTCCTGGACTTTCAAACTATGATGGACACAGTTCATAAATGTTCCCCTTTAACTTGCCTATTATGTAGAGGAGAGGCAGACAGCAATGGTCTACAGATAGTATCATAGTGTTGATTAGAGCACAGTAATAAATGAACATTAAGGGTCTCCAACAAAAATATCCACCCAATAGATTCCAGAAATGCACTTTACTTTGAGTACAAAGGGTAAATAATATTGAAACCAGTTTAGATAAAGCCGGCCCGGTGGCGCTGAGGGCTGAGGCGCTGGACGCCTTACCTCGTACCACGCCGGCAACCCGTGTTCAGGAATGAGCATGGGTCACCGGTGGTCAGCCAGGGAGGAGAAGGTTAGAGCACCCACCGGCTGCTCTCCTTCTCTGGGGGGTTAGCTTCAGGCTCCTGCTGCAATGCCACCACCGAGGGGAGCCCGGGTGGAAGGCGTGGTACAGTGGAGCAGCAGTAAGGGGCATTGGGTGGATGTCAGCAGAGGGTTGGAGTGGAAGGTATGTCTCAGTGTGCCTCCTAGCTCATTGCCGCTCATTGCACGCCGACATTGGGGGAAAGAAAATTGGGGGAAACAAAAAATAACTTGGTCCCTCCTAGGCGACGACACCTCATCTGGGGGTTTCTCCAGGGTCGTCAGGACAGACTCTGCTGTGCCAACTCTACACACAGAAACAGTATGTTTGGTTTGGGGAGATAAGCATAGGGGGTCCCTCCCCACCCTGACCCGGGGGGTATACCGGAGGTATCAGGTGTGTGTGTGGAACCAGGGTACTCTAGGGGCAGATCATGACAGGAATGGAGCCCGCAGACAGAGGATGTCTGAGAGAGTGGAGGGAGGAGGCAGGTTGGGCACCGAAACACAAGGTTAAAAAAACCAAAAAAACAGTTTAGATAAAGTACTGAACCTAGTTTTACTAAGCTGAAACATGGGAAAACAAAACCAGTAACCAACACTATCGGGTTGGCAGTATAGCCTAGAGGTTAGAGGCATGAGGTGTGAATGAGCTTGGTACATCCAGCAGACCAGATCTGAGTTTGATTCTCACAACCTCCATTTGCATACTGTATGACTCTGAGCAAGTCACTTAACCGCCCAGTGCTCCCAGGTCACCCCTGAAAACAGACACTTGTGTCTAGTGGGCCTTACTCGGTTACCAAAGACTAAAATAAAAATAAAACACTAGGTTCTGGTACCAACTCAAAATTGTTCCTCAGCCATATTAGGTAAGGAGTATGTGTCCTTTGCCTACATTACCAGAAATGTTTGCATTTTCTAGCATAGTAGACATTCTCTTCTACACCTGATTATAATTCCAGACTCATTAAAGCTCTCTGTCAAAACATTTAACTTTGAATGAATCTCCTGTAAACCCCTACCATCCCTGCCCTATGTCTAGGGGTATTGGTGACATTCTCGTTCAGGTAAGTGGGGCAGTTAGGTTATGGCCAAACTTTCTTGCACCCTACCTTGACACTATGGGTCGGGGAAATGGGGACCAGAAACAAAAGAAATCTAAGGGCACTGTTCCCAGAGAGACCACACACAAACAGGCTGTCCACACTTGGAGCTGGAATCAAGTAGGTAGGTTTTTTTTAACCTCCTTCAGTTGTTACAGAAGTCCCCAGGAGGACTACATGACCAATCTGACCACATTACTTAATCACCTTAAACTCCTTAAAGCAGCAGTGTAATGAAAGATGTTAATTTTTTTTTTCCAAAAAAAGCTAGTTTCATCTGCAGGTAATAAAAAAAATTAGCATAACTGTCAAATGTAGTAGTATATGACTGCATAGGTGCCATGCTCACCCCGTGACATACTCCCGCACACTAAGGTCATCTAATCAACCTCTGTTCTCCGTCCCTCTCTGCTCGACCAAGGTGGGGGATCAAGCCTTCTCCCATTTTGCCCCTAAATTCTGGAACTCCTTACCAGCCAATTTAATGGGCTCCTTATCTCACTCCGCCTTTAAATCTGCAGTTTTTTCCCACCTTCATGCACTTGACTCCTGCTACTGTAACTAAGCTTCCTAGTACTCCTCGTCCTTATTCTGCTCTACTTAGATGTCGCTGTACTGTACTGTACTGAACTGTACTGTACTGTACTGAACTGTACTGTACTGAATTGCCTGACTGTGTCATTGGTCCTATCCATCCCTGCGTGGATGACTACTGCTTGTTGTTATACCTTGATTTTCTCTGTGGAGGTCTACTCTGTTATGTAATTGCTACTTGTGTTTGCTTGTTATAATTTATTCAGAATTATGTCTTTCTTTCGGATGCCTGTTACTGCTAACGATCTGTACCTGCTTTTGTGTTAATTCTCTGGTTTATGAACTGTACTCTCCCAGGTCATGCCTGAAAATGGACAGGCCTCTTGCCTAATGCACTTACCTGGTTACCAAAAGCAAATAAATAAATATATACCTTCTACACTGTGCACTATGAGTCTTTTTTTTTTATTTTCTTGATCCTGACCCTTGTGGGTCTGCAATGCTATTTCTATGCAAAATGCGGTGGCCAACTTTTTTTCTTGAGAAAAACAAATTGAAACTCTTATAAAATACTCAAATTTTGGTGGAGTTAGAAAATTGTACCACCAAATAAAATTAGAAGATCAAGTTTTGGTGGAATTAGAAAATTTTACTACCAATAAAAACTGGAAGATGCCTGGAATCTTTAATAGCTAAAAAAAGTATGGGGGGGGTACATTTTTTACCCAATTTTGTTACACTGTTGCTTTAATTTCCTATTAGAGCTGGCACTTGCATCAGGTACATAGACATCTCTAAAAGATTGTCCTCACTTTACAATTACTCGTGTTACCTTCCATTTAGGGTTATTACTATTTACCAGACTCTTATATTTAATATATGGATTTTGAAATTAGCCATACAGGTATGAGGAGCACTGGGAGGTTTTGCAACTATTTGAGCAAACACTAGTAGTATGGAGATACTGCACTCACCACCAGAATAAGAACACATGGAAATATAAATGGATTCAAAATATTTCCTCTTTATTCCAGTTCCATCGCCTGCAGTAAATCAGAACAAGCAGATACTGAGTGCTTGCAAGCACTTGACTTACGTTTCACCCTCTATAAGGGCTTCATCAGATTTTGAAATTAATAGTACTGTAAACCATACACAAAAATTCCAGTAATACTATCGCTCCCGGAGCAATAATACTACACTTCATCACTGATAATAGTTTAGTTCAGATGCAGTAATACCATTGTTCCATACCTGAACAATACTGTTATCACCAAACCTCAACAACATAAGCGCAAGTCTGTCCCCAACCTCTTCCTATGTGTGCCTTCCGATTGGCTGCTTTTCCTTTGTGGGCGGGCATAATAACTTGTAAAACATGGCAGTTCACTCTCTCACTTAGCAAGAGAAATCCTCGGTGCTGAGAGCAACATTTTTTCTTTGCTCTCATTCTCACCATGCAAAACTCGGCGATCCACATCCTTCTACTCTTTATGGCCCTACTTGTCCGCTGCAGGGCTGCTGAGGTAAATCTACTGAAGGAAGAGTTGAGGTGCTTGATGGATCTACTGACCCACTTCCCGAAAATCACCACCAATGTGAGGATCTGGAACGTCAGACCTGCAGCCGCCTTCTCCTTCCTCGTCACCCTGGACCCTGACCTGGAAAACTACGTCGCCTATATCGAGGTCAGTGTAAGTTCTGCATTGCCCTCCTCGGATTAATCTATTTAAAAAAAATAACAGCTTAGTGTTCATTACCGGAGAGTCCTACCATCTCGAGATTCTGGACACATTGGAATCTCTCAAGCTTCACTCTCGAGGTTCCAGTGTCCAGAACCTCTCGATGGTATTTCTCCCTGGTAATGAACACTAACCTATCCATTATTCTATTTATAGTGACCTACAGGGAAAAATATTCCCACAGGATCGCACACTAATGGCATCTTTCCCAGGCAGGGTGAGACACTATCCTGGAAGGTTAGAATGCCAGCTTTACACATACAAAGGAACTTTGACACATACAAAGGAACTTTGGAACCAGCTCATGGATCCCTTAAGATACTGCACCAGTTTCACAAGCCCTTGCATGACACCTCACATGCGCCATACAACCTTGGTACCCTTGGGGGGGGGGACGGGAAAAGGTCCCATGGAGGGTGGCAAGGACACTACAGCATACCCCAGGGTGAAGGTAGGCATGGGTCCTATGGAGACTCCAGAGGGGTAGGGCGTAATACAAGCAATGGATGGAAAACACCTCACAGGAGAGGGGCCAGCCAGGGGGAGCAAAGGAGGGTGGGGGGTTCAGGAGACAACATGCCAGGGGCAGGCATCACTCTTAGCAACAGATACACCATGCTGTACCCAGGAGAGGAGGAAGAGGAGGATGTTGGGGGGAGCAGGCGGTCAGAGAGCATTTGGTTAGATTGCTGGGGGTGGGTGTAGGAGGGGTAGTGACACTGGAGGAGAGAAGGCAGGCAGTGAGAGTGGGATCAGTAAGTCAGAGGCGGTGGGAGGCAGGGGATGGGGGCAGAGGGAGGGGAACTGGGGTGAGCAGGCACTCAGGCTGGGGAGTCAGCCAAGGTGAGGGGGTAGAGGGCACTCTAGGGGGCCAGGGTCAGGGAGGAGATATCTGCTGAGGGTGGGAAGGGGACGAGGAGGGTAGGGTAGGAGAATTATGCCAGAAGGGAGGGAAGACAAGGTCGGAGGGGCGGAGGCAGGGAGCAAAGCAGTTGAAGGGGTAGGGAGGGGATCTGTGGATTCTGGCCCAAAAAGGGAGTCCGGGGGGGGGATCAGAGGGGCCAGATGTGCCGACCAGGAGGTGGGGGGGAGAGTAAATTGGGAACCGCATGCAGAAGGAAGAGCATGGTAGGACATGCACAGAGTAGTGAACCCCGGACAAATGGGGGTGGGAGGAGTAAGCTGAGGGCCGATGATTGAAGGAAGAGCCTAGAAGGGGTCAAAAGGGCCAGCAAGAGGGGGGTGAAGGTGATCCTGCTGGGGGACTCCATGACCAGGGGCATCCAGTGGGAGGGAGTAGTGTAGGGTATAAGCAGCCCGGTCAGGGCTAAATGTATTCTGGGACTATCCATTTACAAGGCCAAAGTCCAGCTATATTTTTTTGCTTGGAATATGGGGGATCCCCTGATTTCCTAGTATACCTGGGCACAAACTATTTGGAAGAGAACAGCGATTTAGAAATCCAGGTGAGGTTCCGGGAGCTAGCCAGGGTCTGCAATCCTATAGGGAGTTCAATTTCTTTCTTGGAAATCCTGCCTGTGCCTAGGGCATCCGGGGAGGCCAAGCACAAACTAAAAGGTGTGAACCAGTGGCTCAGGGATTGGTACAGTGCAGAAGGGTTTGGACTGGTGGGGGACTGGGGGGACACATGGGATGATAAGGGTTATATTCTAGGGATAGGTTACATCTTAACCTAGAGGGGAAGGAGATCTTAAAACAGAAACTTGCCGAATTCATTAACGAGAAGTGGGGTTTAAACTTGTAAACGGGGGAGAGACTAGTAAAGGACTGGAGACAGGAGGACTGACTGAGGTCCCTGGTCTACGGTGGCAAATAAGGGCAGGGGACTCCGATGGACACAATGCAAGAGCTGTGCAGGAGAGGAAAATAGGGGAGTGCGCAGGGGCAGTCAGTTGTGCGGGGGGTGGAGGACGGTCCAGGTCAATGCCAGGAGTATGGGCAACAAAATGCCCAAGCTACAGGCAATGCTGGCAGAGGGATCAGCAGATGTGGCAGCAATTACGGAAACATGGGCCACCCAGAAGAATGATTGGGACCTAAATTTGGAGGGCTACAAAATATTCAGGAGGGATAGAGAAGTGGGTAGAGGAAGGGGTGTAGCACTGATAGTCAAGGATGGCATATTGGTGAGTGGAGTGGAGGAGGCAGAAGGGGAAGTGGAAGCGATTTGGGTAACCCTACAATTGGGGGGAAAAGATTGAAAGTAGGGGTGGTATACAGACCACCCGTGGATGAGGAACTGGAGGGAAAATTGGTTGAGAACATCAAGGGGCACTGTGACCGTGGAAAGGGTAGGGTGGTGGTCATGGGGACCTAAATATGCCGGGGGCAGACTGGGACACCATGACATCAGCGGTGGCCAGGGAGCAGAGGCTGATGGATGTGTTTCAAGATGCCTTTCTGGTCCAACAGGTGGGGGAACCTACTGGGGGGGGGAGGATACTGGACGTTGTCCTTGCAGACAGCGACCAGATAAGGGGTCTGGAGGTGTGTAGCCCACTGACAGGAGGAGACCATGCCACGGTCTGGTTTCTGCTGTGCCTGGGGGGAAGACAACCGCTCAAACAAAGTGGCAATGGAATTCAGCGGGGCAGACTTCGTGGGCATGGGCAGGATACTGAGGGGGAGCTTGAGCCAGATCAGGCCAGACATGGATGTGGGTAGCTTGTGGAAGACCATTAAAAAAGGGGTACAGGAGGCTACTAGCTTGTGTGCAAGGGTAAGGCGTAAAAATGGTAGGGTCAGCAAGCCATGCTGGTGGACCAGGGAGGTGCAAGAGGCAGTAAGGGAAAAGAAAGCTGCCTACGCATGTTATAAGCGCTCCAGGGGGGAAAAGGAGAGAGGGGAGTATGAGTTGTCAGCTAGAAGGGTCACAAGGGTGGCGACGGGAACAAAGGCGAGGATGAAGCACAACCTGGCTAAAGATATCCATAGGGATGGAAAGGGATTTTACAGATACATAGCGGAAAAGAGGAAGGGGAGAGCACAGATCTCCAGGATTAGGACTGGGAAAGGATGGGCTCAGGAGGTGGGGGGAGCAGGCAGAGGTACTAAACAAATACTTTGCCTCAGTTTTTAAGGAGGGAGACATGGGCTTCATTCAACCGGAAGGCGGGGGGGGGGGACAGCAGAGAGGATAGGGCAGAGGTAGACGAGAAGATCAAAAGAGGCTGGGGTACCAGGTGGACCTGGCCCAGAAGAGGATGGGGGTCTTATTGAGGGGAAGTCTAGGAAGGGGGAAATAACAGAGGGCAGCATGAGGGAGGCCCTACAGGCGCTGAAAACTGACAAGGCACCAGGACCAGATGGGCTGCATCCAAGGGTACTGAAGGAACTGGCGGCTGAACTAGCGACTCCACTAGCTGCACTGTTCAATGCCTCTCTCCAGACAGGAAGGGTGCCCCAGGATTGGAGGGTGGCTCACATGGTGCCTATCCACAAAGGGGGGTCTAGGGAGGAGATGGGATATTACAGGCCTGTCAGCTTAACGTCAGTGGTAGGCAAACTACTGGAGGGCTTCATCAAAGGGATGCTTGGGAGGCAACTGGATAGGCTGGAGCACATGGATGGCAAACAGTATGGTTTCTTCCTGGGGAGATCATGCCAGACCAACCTCATAGATTTTTACGACTGGGTGACAGGGACCCTGGACATACAGAGCCCAGTGGACATCTTATATCTGGATTTTAGTAAGGCGTTTGACTTGGTACCTCACTTTGGGTTATTGACAAAGTTGGGGGGAATGAAGGTGGGAAGACAGTTGCTTAGATGGGTGGAAAACTGGCTTACAGATAGAACACAGGGAGTGTGGTTAGTGAGATTGTCTCCTCCCCTAGGAAGATCTTCAGTGGGGTGCCCCAGGATTCGGTACTGGGACCACTCCTGTTCAATGCCTAGGTCTCTGATATAAGGACGGGAGTTAGTAGGATGAGCCTTTTCGCGGATGACTCTAAACTGGGAGCATTGGCCAATGGGGAGGAAGCGAGGGTGGCAGACCAGAGGGATCTGGATACCCTGGAGGGTTGGTCAAGGAGGTGGGGGCTGAGATTTAATCCAGAGAAGTGTAGGGTGATGCATCTGGGGGGTCTGGAAACCCAGGGCATGTATACACCATGGGAGGGGTCACACTGTAAGCCACTGTGAGTGAAAGGGACCTCGGGGTGGTGGTAGATACCAGAATGAACAACAGTGAGAACTGCAGAAGAGCGGTGGCAAAGGCAAAGAAGATACTGGGCTGCATAGCTCGGGGAATAAAGTCCAGGAGGAGCGAGGTGATCCTACCTCTGTACAATGCCTTGGACAGGCCGCATCTTGAGTATTGCATGCAGTTCTGGAGGCTGCACCTTAAGAAGGACATAGTACTGTTGGAGAGGGTCCAGAGGAGGGCAACCAAGATGATCCAGGGCATGGGTGATAAGACCTATGAGGATAGGCTGGAAGCCCTTGGGCTGTATTCGCTGGAGGAGAGGAGAAACAGAGGGGACAAGATTGAGGTTTTCAAATATGTGAAAGAGATTAACGGGGTAGAGCCAAAGAAATGTTCAGGCTAAAGCAAAGGGGTACGACCAGAGGGCATGAATGGAAGCTGGAGGGAGGAACCTATAGGGGAGATCATAGAAGGCATTACTTCACAGAGAGGGTGGTGAAGCCATGGAATGCATTGCCCGAGAGCCTAGTCAAGCAAGGCACTGTGGAGGGCTTCAAGAGGGGGTGAGACAGATACATGGGTGTACTGAAGCCAAGGTTGACCCTCTCAGGGACCGGAGGGGAGGAGCTAGCGCCCAATAGGGGCTGGCTGCCAAGCAGACACGAAAGACCGTCAGGCCTATTCTGCTGGCTTATAGTATGTTAGTACTGAACTTTTTTCCAAAGAGGACTCCTTCACCCATCCCAACTGCTGTGGGACTTCCTGACTCTTACCATGCACAGTGGTTCCATGATGATTACCCAATCCTTACTAATGAATTACCTGACCTCCTGGAGGTTTACTCCAGGTGCTCCTTTACTTAGGTTACCTTGTTTTCCTGTGTCTCCCAGAAGTTGGATTCCTAAGCTTCACTGCTACTACTACTGAATGGGAGTGGGCCCGCAAGAGCCCCTGGTAATCTCCCTTAAGACAGTAGGCTCCCCACTAGTCCCTGATGCTTCTTAGATTCCCCTTGGGTAGGAATTAGTTGGTATGCCCTCCCAATGGGACAATGTCACCAGGTTCTTTTCCTTGTTAGTATGGGAGAGGCTTCTCCTCACTCAAAGAGGGGCAAGGAGAAGTGGTGCGTCTCTCTTGGCCAACTTATTCCTTCTCCTCTCCCGCTAATCTTCTCAAAAGGTGCCAAATTTCCCATTAAAAGCTGAAAACTATAAGGTCATGAATATTCGTTTCCCTGCCTCACAGGGCATGTCAATAAACACAGAGTGTGAACATCTAGGGCTGTGCTAGTAACAAATAATATTTCCCGAATACCATGAATACTTACCTATTCATTATTTGAAATTTGAAAATGAGTTTATTATTTCCTGATCTCTGATTGGTGGAGAGAAATGCCAAGGGGGTACATTAAGTACCAGTAGAGACCAGGAATAGTAAGTGCTGGTCCAGCTTGCCTCAGTACCAAACTGGTATCACTGGGCCAGTCTGGATTTTAAAATCCAAAAATTTAAAAAAAGTTTGGATTTAAAGGGAAACACTAGAAAAGGCACAGCTTTACCCAGGCACTACAAAAATTCCTGATTAGTGCTTTCAGACAGTAACATTTAAAAAACATTACTGTAATTGATTTTTTCCTGATTTAAACAGTGGCCTTCAACTTTCACTTTCTATTGCTGGCAGCCACCATTTCATGAGTAGCAGAGAGCTTTCTGAGCTCACTTTATGCTAATATGTCCTGCCAATCAATAGCTGAGGTCAAACAGGCATATTAGCATACAGTGAGCTCAGGAAGTTCACTGCTGCTCATGAAATGGCTGCTGCCAGCAACAGGAAGTGAAAGTTGTAGGTAGCTGTTCTAAGTCATTAAAAAAAGTTGTTACTGTCTGGCAGCACTAATTGAGAGTTTCTGTAGTGTCTGAGGAAAGCTTTGTCTCTTCCATTGTTTCCCTTTAAAAGTTACCAGTCGCCATTTTTCCCACTTGCTTAGTGAGCCATGCATCCCCCAGCTCAATATGATAAATCGTGTGGTTCAACTAAAAGTGAAACTGAAAAAAAAAAAAAAATAAAACTCTCCATAAAGCCCAAAGTACTTTTCAAATTCCCATCCTAGCCATATATTTTCTGGTTGTTTTCTGAGCAACCCACCCCACCCCCACTCACACTCGCACTGCTGCTCCATCCAGGCACTGAGCCAAAACTGTAGAAAGAGAAGTGGGGTTAAAAACTAAACCTCAGATTTGCAAAAGTGAATAAATTAGTCACCTTGCCGGTACCGCGTTAACATAATTCATCCACCATGCTCCATCTCACGCTGCACTGCAACTGCACTCCAATAATGCTGACCGCAATCTGTCAACCCAATTACGATGCACTCTCAAACTGAATCCCATTCCCAAATGTTAAAATGGATCACTGGCCAGCTGTGGGTGGGGTGCTGAACAACACAGGAAAGGGTGAGGACTACTCATTGCAAGCAAAGTACTCTTAAACCCTGCAGTGCCCTCTACTGGCAAAATAATACCAGTAGAGGGACTACTTTACCAAAAAATAAACTTTGAAATAATTGTAATCTTTTCAGTTTTGAAGTGTTACATAAAAGTTCCACAAGTAGACCATTTTCTAAGTGCAATAATACCTTTGGGGGGTAGTATGGGCTATACTGGACCTTCCAGGGGCTACATGGCCCTCCGTTTGTGGTGTCGGGCCTCATTACGCTACAGTCTGGTGTATCCCAAAACTTCCACCTTGTTGGGTATTATACTTGGATTCATACTTGGAATTGTAAGACAACAGAAGGTGTAAGCCCATATAAGTTGTCTCCACAACTCAGTGGAGGTAACAGAAGTTACTAACCGAAATATGGTAGTCTAACTTAACCTTGAAGGTGTTGAAACAAGATGCACCGACCACATCTCCAGGCAACTTGTTCCATAATCTAATTACTCTGAGTATGAAACTATGCCTCCATATATCAGTCTTGCACTGTATTTCAGCTATCTGCTGTTTATGGCCTCTTAAATTATGTTCTTGCTCCCTATATATTAAATTTAGCACACTCCTTAACATGTCATCTTTAAGTAGTTTATATAGTAATAGTAAGTCTCCTCGTGCACGTCTAACTTCCAGAGGCCATAATGCTAATGCATTAAGCCTGGATTCATAAGGTTTATCTTTTAGTCCCACTATTAATTTTGTTGATGACCATTGTGGTTTTTCGACCACAGTTTTATCTTTTTTTAAATATGGATTCCAACTTAAAGAGCAATAGTCCAAATGTGGCCTTATATATGTTTCGAATAATGGAAGTAGTACACATTTATTTCGGGAGTAAAAACTTCTTCAGATACAGTTCGTGAGATGCAATGCCTTATTTGCAATATATTTACTATGTGCCTCACTTTTCCAATCACTCCCAATATATACTCCAAAATCTCTCTCACAAAATGAATCTCTTATTCTAACCCCCTATATATAGTAATCTTGTTGAATGTTGTTTCTCCCCATGTGCATTACTACACATTTATTCAAACTAAACTTCATCTTGTTCTTCACTGCCCATTCAGTAATAGTTATTATATCCCGTCCTAGTATAAGCCTATCCTCGAAAGTGTCCACCACTCCCCCAAGTTTAATGTCATCAGCAAATTTTTTTAATTTCTTCCCACTGTTGATATTTAGATTACTGATAAAGATGTTGAACAACAGTCCCAGCACGGACCCTTGCAGCACTCCACTAGTGACCACTGCCTCATCAGATGCATACTTGCATAAAAATGAATTGTAGGTATTATTTGTGGCTATTCTGCATTTTACTATTCAGTGAGAGCTCAAGATCTCATGTGACTTCCTCTCCAGTCAGAAGCCACACTAGAAGCTCAGAGAAGCCAGCCCATGAGACCCAGCACTTGCAGAAGTTGCAGGGAAGTGAGACAGACATGTTTGCTCGGAGCTCTGTTCTGAAAAGCAATCTGTTTAAAAAAGCTTAACAGTTTCAAAAAAAACCACGGATTTTGATACTTTTTGTGCCCTTTCTAAGTACCAAGCTAGTGTTTACTAAATAGGGTCATTTTGTTTGCCTTTTGTGTGATAATTCAGTGCTTGAACAGAGAAGAGTGTCAGGTGGGTCCCCTCCAAAGATTTTGTGGGGGCCGGTAGTCGAAAAGTCATAAAGTATAAAGTAAAGCCTGCCACATCCAAATTAAGCTTCTTCAAACAGTTTCTTGCTTTATTTCAAATTCATAACCTTAGATCCTGAACCACCCAATGTTTCGCCTATGAGGCTTCTTCAGGGATTAGGATCTGTATTTGGGTTAGAAGAGTCTATCTCCCCCTATTTTAATCTCTTTACTGGAGATCTTCTGAGAAGTAATCACTTTCTTACGCATCTTGTTTTTAGCTTTTCTTAGTTTGGTTCAGAAGTGTTGCTCTGACTGTCCTGGCAGCCTTCCATAACAGACTGCCTTCAAAAAAAACACAGATTTTGACACTTTTTGTGCCCTTTCTAAATACCAAGCTAGAGTTTACTAAATAGGGTAATTTTGTTAGCCTTTTTCGTGATAATTCAGTGCTTGTCAGAACTGCTCGTCTGACTGTGTGCAGTGTCCCTGGCGGTCACAGCACAGTAAAGCCACTGATTTTGACAGTTTTTGTGCACTTTCTAAGTGCCAAGCTAGAGTTTGGTAAACAGGATTTTTTTTTCCATACTGTTGTGTGATATGCTCAGTAGCTTAAAGGAGTGTTTTTGTTTCTAAAGGGGTATACAAAGATGAGCAATTACAGCCAGCAGGGTGCCTGAGTGGGGGGGGGGGGAGTGGACAACAGTTTGCAAGGCATTAGGCACCAGTAAGGTGTTGGAAGCATAATAATGTAGGGTGGTTTGCATACTGTGCCACCTTTTGTGAGTCACTTAACCTCCTAGTGATCCTGCGGCAGACCAGGAAAAGAGCTTCAGCTCAACGTCAGTGTGCCTCCCCTGGCCAAAAATTCTAAAATAAATTAAAAAAAAAAAAGGGCAGACTGCTGCTGGATAGATGGGTAGGCCTTCTTCTGCTGACTAAATTCTACATTTCTGTTTCTGACACAGGGCAGGGCATTGCCGCCACCTGATGTCGTCACTCAGTCCAGTTGCAGTGTATGTGGTTTGTGTGGGTTTGGTTATTTCAATTATTGTTATGCTTCTTCATCACATGATATTATCCTCATTGGCATCAGTTCTGTTTGGGTCCAGAACTACACAGCAACAGGATCTGTCATCACCCATGTGATCTGTACCTGTAAGAATAAGAGATAGGAGAACCAACATGTTTAAGAGGATCACGAGGAGGGAAGACACATTTATTTATTTATTTATTGTACAATCGGATTTACAACCTTTGAGCCAGAGGCTCATTTACAAAGAGGTGGTACAGAACTGGGTACTGGCACAGGGCTTAACCAAGCCCAAACGGGTACAAGGCAGAAACAGAAAGTGTTGCATGCACTTGGAAAACCAGTTACACACCTAGTAAGGCACTCGGTCAAACAGCCACACTCAAATGCTGCATTGCCGAATCACAGCATTTATTTAATGCATCCAGGTGACAAACAGAATCCTCAGCGCAGCCAGTGTTTGACCATTAGTTCTGCTGCTTCCTTGGGGGCTTGTCGGTCAGTTGTCCGAACATCACATCCTTTACACCACCTGACTAGGCAGCCAAACAAAATGAGTGGATAGGACAGATGCCAGTATGTGGATCTAGCAGGCAGCAATAGGTGTTATTCAAAGTTTCAAACAGTGTCATTAATCACAGGTCATTTAAAGATGCTCCCAGTAAACTCATGTAAAGGCCCCCTCCCTGATGTCTGGGGGCGTGATGGTAACTGTCCTGTGAGGGGGCTCTTCCATTGTGCAGAGCACAATCCAGGAAACCAAAATAAGATGGCAGCATTTACCTGGGTGATGTCTTCATGCCAGATGGTAACCCCAGTGAGGAGGAAACTATTTTTGGGGGGCTAGAGTGTTAAAGAGGGGGGCAACTATGGTTATAAACACACAGTACAATCTTATTCAGTGAGGCCAATGTTCACAAATACTTTTCAGATCAATCTAATTTCTAAGAAGTAAAAAACATTACTAAGGCTACTCCATGGAGCAGTGGGCACGGTAGCATACAGAAATGAGCAACTTGTACAGTGGCACAGATCCACAACTCAGACTTGTGGGGCCACAACAGAGCCGGAACAAGCTCCATTAATGGCAGCAACACTTCTTCAATGTCACAGAAGACTCCCCCCTAATACTGGGCTCTATTTTATCTTCCTTACTAATGCAACTGTCTATCCTCCTCCTATACTGGACTATCTCACTGGCCAATTCCACTTCATAGGTTCAAAACCGAGCTCCAGGCAACCACAGGACATCTTCAGGCCAGGCAATCCTAGAGACACATCAGTTTCCCGCACCGCAAAGCAGGCTCGCACCCGTGACTGATGGAGTGCCACACCAGAAAGGGGCTGCGGGCTACTACCACCTCATATGCCATGATGCTGCCTAGCCCCACCACAAGTCACCAGAATCCTGGACCCCACTGCCAGCCCACCTTGGTGCTGCAGTGCATGAGGCAGACCCTCCATACTCCCTGGGCTGTGGCTTCCAAAAATTAGTAACAGGGGTCCCAAACTTGCCACTCAGGCATGCCACAGCTCCAATTACTGCTGCAGCTCCTCTTCCCCGGCCAACTACCCCATGACACACTCTCAAGCCCCGAACCAGGCCAGGGATGGCATGCCTGCCCTGGCCCCAAACTCGCTGCCTTGTTTCCTGCTGGCCTCCCAGAAGACACCAACGCGCTCCCATAAATCACCTCCTGGGAGCCAAGACTCTGCCTGACCCACAGGCAAGCCACAGCCCCACACCATAAAAGAAAAAGATGGAAAAGGCCATATAGTAAGTACCCAAAAAGGGAGTGCTTACACGCTCCCCCTCTTATAGCTATTCACCCCCTGGTGAGTGACCTAACCAGCCGTGCCAGGGAACACTATCAGGGTGAGGATATGCGCTCTCTCTCCACCATTTTGCACCCACAGGCAATACTGGCCTCATCACAAATGTGGTGGAACCCCTTCCCCTCAGTTCATCTACCTTAAAAAACAATCTTCCCAGCAGCCAGCCCGGTGGTGCTGAGGGTTGAGGGACTGGATGCCACATCTTGTGCTATGCTGGCAACCTGGATTTGGGAACAGATTCAGGGCATTGGGGAGCTAGCATGGGTGGGGGAGGGTGGGAGCAGGATTGAGCTGCCTAATGGCAGCTCTCCTCTCCCAGGGGGGGTCATCCTCCCACAGTCCCGCCACCTCTGGGTGGCAGTCCAGTTGTGGCACAGGTGGGTAATGGGCGACTGGTAGGGTGGAGTGTCCCGCAGTGCATGATGCATGCATGTCTCCACACACTTGTGCTCACACCAAGGACGTGAGGGTGGGCAAAAAAGTGGAAAATTGGCTAAACAAATGATAGAAAAAATAAAACAATCCTCCCAGGACCCAGCGACCCACCCCTCTGGTCCCAACATGGACAGGCATTGTACTGAGAAGGAACAGCATTCCAAAGCCCCTAACATCCCACAACTAAATACAGCGCTGCTGCCACCAGGACTGGGACCACATAACAGAACTCTTGTCCCGCCAAACAATGGTTTAACATTAAAACACTACTTAATTTTAAGCAGCAGCTTCCAAACCCACTGCAGGATACTTAAAAGTGAATAAGTGCACAATTTCCCACATCAATCACATACCACTCATCTGAATGCTCTCACCCATGTACTTACACACCACCTTCCTCACCCTCACACACACATACACACACTACCTTCCCTCTCACATTCTCACACCACCACACTGCCACTCACTCTCATACTGTGCTTTAAACCCCCATCCCCCCAAACAGCACTAAGGTGCTGAGGTTTCAAATATCTAAAGTCCGTTAGCTTTAGTCCCAAAGAGCCACCAAATGGGGCCAGTCCAAAACATGAGTCCAAGTCTAAATAGACCACTCTTCAACCCATTAAGCATTTAACAGCAACATTTTAACAATTAACAAGGGTGGTCTTACCCATAGGCGAAAGAGTCCAGAAACAGTTCTTTAAAGAATAACTTTCTATATTATAATAAAAAACTTAAAACACTATATCTACACCAATTATATATTAACTTTATTGTTTTTAGTCATTTGTTTGTGGTGCCCCGATGGTATCATATTCTGGGATCCACTAAGAATAAAAGGTAATAGAGTAACAGCATTGTGATGACTCTAACAAGCATTTGTCAATGCCGAATGTTTGCTTGCTGGCATTGGCATTGGTAGTGCAGAAGTTACAGAGCTGCATAATAGGAATGGCAGTGAAGTATTAAACTGAAGCCAACCCCACCACCACCCTGCAGAGAGTGACAGGCATTGGGGTGTGCCTTTGGGTCGTCAGGCATAACGGCCACACCATTTCACCACACCCTACCCTGCAGACACTGACAAGGGTCACGGTGTGCCTTGGGGTCTTTGGCCCTTATGCGCATCCCATTCCATCAGGAAATATGGTGAGATGGGTGCGGTATAGGAGAATGGGGTGAACTTTGGGGCCGAAGAGTCCAAGGCATACCTTGATGCCTCTCACTGGTTGCAGGGTGTGGAATGGTATGAGCATTACAGGCAAGAATCCCAAGTCACACCCCTGATGCCTGTCATTCTCTACAGGGTGAGGCGTTATGGTTGGAAACCCTAACAGCTCAGGCATTCGTTGGTATTTTCACTCCAACATGTTTTTTTTGAGACCCCCACCTCATGAACAGTGGCAATATCAGTTTGTTAGCCAAAAGCTGCTTATGCACAGCGACTACGGCATTTAGCACCACAGGTGCAAAAACACATTCCGAACAGGATGTGAAAAATGACAGCTGTACTGTTCATGGGGAGGTGGAAAAAATGGCAATGTTGCAAATCTGCAGTAAAAATATTAAAAAAACTGGTGAAGTCACGAGCGTGCATAGAAACTGTGCAACGCACACCCGTAATGTAATTAGTGTGAGCATTTTTTACAGCAGATTGTCAACTCAGGCATTTTGGGACCTCCGATCATGAACAGTGTTCACTGTGATTTTCTTTATCTGTCCCGAACAATGATTTCCCATAGCGACCACGCATCTCTGCGCTGAAAGTGTGAAAACACATTGTGGCCATGTTGTGAAAAATGACAGCTGTACTGTTCATAAGGAAGTGTGGAAAAATGCAACTGGTGAAAATCTGGACTGAAAATATTACAAAGTCATGAACTTATGAGGGTGCGTGGAAACTGCGCAATGCTGACTCATAACGCAGTCATTTTATGGACTTTTGTCACCAAATTTTCAACATAGCCATTTTAAGACCTCTGCTCATGAACAGTGTAACTGTGATTTTGCTAATCTGTCCCAAACATTGCTTTCGCACACTGACTGCACCATTGTGCGCTACATATGCGGAAACACATTTTGGGCAACATGTGAAAAATGACAGCTGTACTGCTCATAAGGAAGTGTAATAAAATAACAATGTTGAAAATCTGGAGTGAAAATATTGAAAATTCACAAACTTACGAGCGCATGAATTGCACAACGCGCTACTGTAAAAACAACAGTCATTTTAGAATTTTTTCACCAAATTTTCAACATAGCTATTTTAAGACCTCTGCTCATTACAAGTGTCACTGTGTTTTCTTAATGTGTCCCATGCATTGATTTACATACCGACTGCGCCATTGATGCGCTTCATGGAAACATGCGTTGTGGGTGAGATGTGAAAAATGACAACTGTACTGCTCATAAGGAGGTGTGGTAAAATGGCAATGTTGAAAATCTGGAGTGAAAATTTGCGAACTTACGAGCGTGCATAGGAACTCTGCAACGCACGCTCAGAAACAGTCATTTTTAGGAATTTTTTCACCAAATTTTCAAAATAGCTATTTTTAGATCTCTGCTCATGAACAGTGTCACTGTGATTTTCTTAATGTGTCCCATACATTGATTTCACACACCGACTGCGCCATTGTGCGCTACATGGGCAGAAACACGTTTTGGGCAAGATGTGAAAAATGACAGCTGTACTGCTCATAAGGAGGTGGTAAAATGGCAATGTTGAAAATCTGGAGTGAAAATATTGAAAATTAAGGGACAAGATGAAATGCGGCGTAGGAACTGCTAACGCACGCCAGTAAAACAGTCATTTTTAGGAATTTTTTCACCAAATTTTCAACATAGCTATTTTAAGACCTCTGCTCATTACAAGTGTCACTGTGATTTTCTTAATGTGTCCCATGCATTGATTTCGCACACCGACTGCGTCATTGTGCGCTACATGGGCAGAAACAAGCTGTGGGTGAGATGTGAAAAATGACAACTGTACTGCTCATAAGGAGGTGTGGTAAAATGGCAATGTTGAAAATCTGGAGTGAAAATTTGCGAACTTACGAGCGTGCATAGGAACTCTGCAACGCACGCTCATAAAACAGTCATTTTAAGGAATTTTTTCACCAAATTTTCAAAATAGCTATTTTTAGATCTCTGCTCATGAACAGTGTCACTGTGATTTTCTTAATGTGTCCCATACATTGATTTCACACACCGATCGCGCCATTGTGCGCTACATGGGCAGAAACACGCTTTGGGCAAGATGTGAAAATGACAGCTGTACTGCTCATAAGGAGGTGTGGTAAAATGGCAATGTTGAAAATCTGGGCGAAAATATTGAAAATTCATGACGTTACGTCGCATTAGAAGATTTGCTGTAACGCCTTCGTAAAACAGTCATTTTAGAATTTTCCACAAAATTTCAACATAGGCTTTTGAGAGACCACCTTATGAACAGTGGCAGTGTTGTTTCATTACTCGGTCCCGAAAGGTGATTTCGTGCAGTGACTGCGAAATCATCCTTTGGGCCAGAATAATGCCATGACAGTGCAAAAATTCATGAGGAGGGGTCCCAAAAACCCCATGTTGAAAATTTGGGCCCAAAATTCCTAAAAATGCCTGAGATATGCAAAAAAGTTGAAAAAACCCTATCATTATACATTATACAGCTTACCGGCATTTCCTCAGTTCGCAGTTGGCTTTGAAGAGTGCAGATGTGTTCCCAGTCCACCGAAGATCATCGCGCCAGAGTCCGGAGAAGTAAGTATGGGGTGAGGGGGGTGGGGAGGCAGGGTCGCGGTGGGTGGGCGTGGTGGGTGCAGACACAGCGAGGGACCCGTTTTGATTTTCAGGGGTTTTTGTTTTTTTTAATGGCACACTCGGACGCTTGCCACGCGAGTGGGCTCCCAGCATGGCAGAAGGACGGCTGGTTGGGAGGCATGGAGCCGATGGGATTGGGCCCCGTCGGCCTAGCATTGTTGCCATGCTGGGTGGGCTCCCTGCGTGGCACCCTGTACTGGGGGGACAGTGGAGCCGACAGGGATTGGGCACCCTGTCCGGCTATATGAAGGTGTAGCCACACTGGGGTGGGCAAACCAGCGTGGCATATGGACCTGTGTTTTGGGGAGGTGCAGCACAACCGACGGGGATTGGGCACCCTGTCGGCTATACATGCGTGCGTGGGGAGGCAGCACGCAGCATATGTGTGTGTGTGTGTGTGTGTGTGTGTGTGTGTGTGTGTGTGGGGTGCATGAGCAGGCGAGCTATCTGATCGCTGCTCATCAGCGCATAGCTCCCCCCCTTTCAACTGCACGCCACTGCATTTTGGAGCTGTCATAGACAGCTCCAGCAGGCATTGGAGAACTGCGGCCGCGCCTGCAAACACACTGAGTGAATTGGAAGAGGGCTGACACACCTCCGAAAACTCGGATGATGGCGCTATGTTTCTTGCGTGCAAGCAAACATAATAAATCATACACAATTTACCAACATCAGTGTCACTCCCTGCAGGTGGAATGGTAGGAGGACACTTAGGTTCCCAATGAGGTGGATGTTGTCACCTGACAAAGACAAGTGGGAGTCGAAAGTAAGCTCCAAATGCTTGACAGCTGTTTATTCTTAAACCAAGGAAAGGGGAAGACGGTCACTTAGGTAAGGAGGGGTTCTATTGCTCTATCCTTCTGTACGAGGCGGTCTCTAAATCTCAAAATCAACAGTAACAGCTACGGTGTAAGAGCATCCTTATCTCTAAACTCAGCAAATTGACTGCAACAGCTATGCTGTAAGAACGTCTTATGCAAATCCTTCTAGTTTACCCCTGAAGTGCACCTCTAACTAAGGCCTATTACCTGGAGTGCTCCTTACTCTGAATCATATAGCATACTATAGCAAAACTCTATACAGGTTACTAATGGCAGTTCATGTACAGTTGTACTTTCTCTGTCATCAAGAAGAGAACAGGGACAAAAACACCGGCGTAACAAGGAATGCCTTGACTGGCTGACCAGTGTGACTCTGGGTACTTCTTTAGAAACTAGGGGAATAGAGAGAGGATTTTGAACAGCCACAACCCACCTCTCTAGGGTTGCCGGATTCAAGAACAAGCACAAAGATTTCCTTGGCTAAAACCCCCCCTGAGGGCCGTCTGAAGTGAAGCACAAAGGATCCAGCCACAGTCCACTTCTGGACAGCCGGGTTGAGATGACCAATACAGTGGCTACCCGGCCCCGCAGAACACCCTGCCACAGCTTGCTTCTGGACTGCTGAGTAATGAAGGAGATGCAGAACAAAACAGAACAGGGAATGGCTACCATGCCAGGAACCAGCTAAAATAAAGGACCACTTCGTTTGGACAAGATAATTGGAAAAGTAAAAAGACTTTAATCAATACTTAATCCATAAATAGGCACACGGCAACCATGAAGTTTAAAAATAGCACCCCCCCCCCGCTCATCAACGTTTCATGACCCAACCTTCGCGTTATCAAGATGTCATCACCAAATAGTCACATCTATTTTTATAGCTCAACACCACCACCATGTGGTTCATTTACACCAATACATATTACATGTTTAAAAAACTCATTTTACAATGTCATTAATTCACACCATACTCTCACAAAATAACATTAAAAAACTGTCATTTTGCATATTCTTTACCATCAGTAGATATTTATACTATGGGGAAATGGACATTCATCTGTTTTCTTTAAACAGGGACAGAATGTCACATTTTTTACATTTTCACGGTTAAGCCATAATTACATTTATAACTATTTTTCTCTCAAAAGTCCTACATCTTTATACAGCATCACTCCAATCTTATTGCACTTGATCTCTACCTATTTCTTTTACTTTCGCCTCTTTTTCAAAAAAGGGGCTAACTGAAATGGATCATTTAAGCCTGGCGGATAGGAAGCTTTCAGTCTGTATTGCCAGTATGTCTCCCTACATAGAAGGGCATTGTCCAGATCTCCTCCTCTTTCGCTTAGTTTGACCTGTTCCAGTCCCATACATACAAAAACGTGCTTCTGTTCTCTGTTCTCTACCATGTGTGCTGCTAGAGCATTATTCAATTTTCCATGTCTAATATTTCTTTGATGTTCTAAAATACGATCTTTGAATCTTCTCAGAGTTTTTCCCACATAGTATTTCTCACATGTACAAACTGCTAGGTACATGACTGCTTCAGTGTTGCGTTTTAGTAAAGAAGTTAACTCATGTATCTTCTGGGTCTGTGGTAAGCAGAATTCCCTTCCTACCTTGAGGTGTTTACATGCCGTACAGTTCTCACATCTAAAGTTCCTTCATAGGTTTCGATCATCCCTCACTTCTGGTTTCTCGAAGCTGCGTGTCAACGAATCCACCAGGTTTTTGCCCCTTCTGTAAGTAAATCTTGTTCCATTTGGAGTGATGTCTTGCAATTTTGGCTCCACCCTCAAGATTGTCCAATTCTTCTTTATTAATGTCTCCACTTTCTCTGCCTGTGAACTAAAAGTGGCAATGAAATTAGGACCATAACAAGGAGGAGGAGGAGATCTGGACAGTGCCCTTCTATGTAGGGAGATATACTGGCAATACAAACTGAAAGCTTCCTATCCGCCAGGCTTAAATGATCCATTTCAGTTAGCCCCTTTTTATGTTTGCTTGCACACATGTGCAAGAAACATAGTGCCATCATACGAGTTTTCCAGAGGTGTGTCAGCCTCTTCCAATTCAGTCAGTGTATTTGCAGGCGCGGTCGCAGAGCGCCAGTCACTGCTCCAGCTGTCTATGACAGCTGAAAAATGCAGTGACATACCGTTGAAAGGAGAGCTTTGCTTGAGTGGTAGGCTTTCCCCCCACCCTGCGCGCACACTGCGTGCTCATCGCCTTCCCCACACTGTCTGCGGCCCGTGAGTGCCCCAATCCCCCGTCGGCTCCACCCCAGCATCCAGGTGCCACTCTGGGAGCCCACTCCAGCGTGGCAAAATGATGTTATGGCCGCGGGCGTGCCAATCCCATCAGCTCCACTGTCCCCCTCCAGTACAGGGTGCCACGCTGGGAGCCCACCCCAGTGTGGCAACAGATGCCATGGCCGGAAGGGTGCCCAATCCCCCATCGGCTCCAGCCCCCCCAAGCCGTCCTTCTGCCACGCTGAGAGCCCACTCCAGCGTGGTAAATGTCCCAGCGTCGTCTTTTTACAAAACAAAAAACTGTAAAGAAAAAAACTGTCCTTCGTAGTCTCCCTGCCCCCCACAACCCGCACCCACCCATGCGCACCCTGCCTCCCCACACTTCTACACCCCATACTTACCTCCGGAGTCCAGCGCGACGATCTTCGGTGGACCGGGAACACGTCTGCACTCTTCAAAGCTGACCGCGAACTGAGGAAATGCCGGTAAGCTGTATAATGGGATAGATAGGGTTTTTTCAACTTTGTTGCATATCTCAGGCATTTTTTGGAATTTTTGCACCACATTTTCAACATGGGGTTTTTGGGACCCCTCCTCATGAATTCTTGCACTGTCATGGCGTTACACGGGTCCAAAGGGTGATTTCGCAGCCACTACGTGAAATCACCTTTCCGGAACGATTAACGAAACAACACTGCCAGTGTTCATAAGCTGGGCTCTCAAAAAGCCTATTTTGAAAATTTGATGGAAAAATTCCTAAAAAGGACTGTTTTGCGAGCGTGCATTGTGCAGTTCCTATGCATGCTCGTAAGTTTGCTAAATTTCAATATTTTCACTCCAGATTTTCAACATTGCCATTTTACTCATACCTCCTTATGAGCAGTACAGCTGCTTCACATCTCACCTGAAAACGTGTTTCCGCCATGTAGTGCACAATGGTGCAGTCGGTGTCGAAATCAATGCGGACACATTAAGAAAATCACAGTGACACTGTTCATGAGCAGAGATCTAAAATAGCTATTTTGAAAATTTGGTGAAAAATTCCTAAAATGACTGTTTTTAATGTGCTGCTGCAGAGTTCCTATGCACGCTCAGAAGTCTTCAAATTTTCACTCCAGATTTTCAACATTGCCATTTTACCACACCTCCTTATGAGCAGTACAGTTGTCATTTTTCACATCTCACCACAGCGTGTTTCTGCCTCATGTGAGCGCACAATGGCGCAGTCGGTGTCTGAAATCAATGTATGAGACACGTTAAAAATCACAGTGACACTGGTCATGAGCAGAGGTGTTAAAATGGCTATGTTTAAAATTTGGTGAAAAAATTCCCAAAAATTAATGTTTTAGGAGCACACGTTACGCAGTTCCTACGCATGCTGGCAAGTTTGCAAATTTGTAATATTTGCACACCAGATTTTCAACAGTGCCATTTTACTACACTTCCTTATGAGCAGTGCAGCTACCATAGTTCACATCTCGCCCAAAATGTGTTTCCGCACATGTAGTGCACAATGGTACAGTCGGTTTGCGAAAACAATGTTTGCGACAGAGTAAGAAAATCACAGTGACACTGGTCATGAGCAGAGGTCTTAAAATTGCTATGTTGAAAATTTGGTGACAAAAGTCCATAAAATGACTGTGTTACGAGTCAGCATTACGCAGTTTCCACGCACCCTCGTAGGTTCATGAATTTGTAATATTTTCAGTCCAGATTTTCACCAGTGGCATTTTCCACACCTCCTTATGAACAGTACAGCTGTCATTTTCCACGACATGGCGAAATGTGTTTCACACTTTCAGTGCAGAGATGCGTGTCGCTGTGGGAAATCATTGTTCGGGACAGATAAAGAAAATCACACTGACACTGTTCATGATTGGAGGTCCCAAAATGCCTGTGTTAACAATCTACTGTAAAAAAATCCCCAAACTAGTTACATTACGGGTGTACGTTGCACAGTTTCTACGCATGCTTGTGACTTCACCAGTTTTTTTAAGATTTTCATAGCAGATTTTCAACATTGCCATTTTTTACACCTCCCCATGAACAGTACTGCTGTCATTTTTCACATCCTGTTCGGAATGTGTTTTTGCACCTGTGGTGCCAAATGCCATAGTCGCTGTGCAAAAGCAGTTTTCGGCTAACAAACTGATATTGCCACTGTTCATGAGGTGGGGGTCACAAAAACAACCATGTTGAAAATTTGGAGTGAAAATACCAACGAATGCCTGAGGCATTGGGGTTTCCGACCATAACGCCCCACCCTGTAGAGTATGACAGGCATCAGGGGTGTGACTTGGGATTCTTGCCTGTCATGCTCATACCATTCCACCCCCACCCACACCCTGCAGCCAGTGAGAGGCATCAAGGTGTGCCTCGGACTCTTCGGCCCAAAGTTCACCCCATTCTCCTATACCGCACCCATCTCACCGTATTTCCTGATGGAATGGGGTGCGCATAAGGGCCAGAGACCCCAAGGCACACCGTGACACTTGTCAGTGTCTGCAGGGTAGGGTCTGGTGAAATGGCGTGGTCATTATGCCTGATGACTCAAAGGCACACCCTGATGCCTGCCACTCTCTGCAGGGTAGTGGTGGGGTTGGCTTCAGTTCAATACTTCGCTGCCATTCCTATTATGCAGCTCTGTAACTTCTACACTACCAATGCCAGTGCCAGCAAGCAAACATTCGGCACTGACAAATGCTTGTTTGAAAAAGAGACATTGAAAGTAAAAGAAATAGGTAGAGCTCAAGTGCAATAAGAATGGAGTGATGCTGTATAAAGATGTAGGAGTTTTGAGAGAAAAATAGTTATGACTGTAATTATGGCTCAGCCGCGAAAATGTAAGAAATGTGAAATTCTGTCCCTATTTAAAGAAAACAGATGACTGTCCATGTCCCCATAGTATAAGTATCTCCTGATGGTAAAGAATATGCAAAATGAAAGTTTTTTAATGTTATTTTGTAAGAGTATGGTGTGAATTAATGAGATTGTAAAATGAGTTTTTTAAACATGTAATATGTATTGGTGTAAATGAACCACATGGTGGTGGTGTTGAGCTATAAAAATAGATGTGACCATTTGGTGATGACATCTTGATAAAGCGAAGGTTAGGTCGTGAAATGCTGATGAGCAGGGGTGCTATTTTTAAATTTCATGATTGCTGTGTGCCTATTTATGGATTAAGTATTTATTAAAGTCTTTTTATTTTGGCTGGTGCATGAGCGCCAGCCAGCATATTGCATTAGTAGCAGATTTGGAGGTGTGGTCATTATGGGCGAATGCAGGGCACGCATCAATAGGTGCATCCCTCATTCCCCAATAAGCAAACGTGCAGGCGCCGACACCAGCAATACGTAAACTGGCCATCAGATCAAACAAAAGTGCCGCTGCAATGAGAGGCAAGCTCATCATGCAGTGGCACAGTAACATGCCTCCTGACATGCCCTTCCTAGTGAAGCAGTGGAATAAACATGGTGGCAGTGACTGCCGCAGCCGTCTGCCACAATGCCAACTTCAGGGGTGCCCAATCCCCCTGTCGGCGTGCCCTGACCCAGATCATGTGCTGAGAGTGGAGCCCACTCCCCGTCGACATTATGCCCCCCCTCCCATTTCAATTCTGTGCCGAGGGGGTGCTCAATGCCCCTCGGCATCATGCACCTGCCCAACAGTCTTTCATTGCCAACAGGGGGACCAATCCCCGTCGGCTTCAGTCCCCAGTTCAATCTGCCGACGGGGGAGCCCACTTCCCATTGGCATAATGTCCCCACCTCCCATTTGTTGTGTGCAAAGGGGGGTGCCCAATCCCCTAGCTCTTGCCCCCACTACTCAGTATGTGCCGATGGGGTGCCCAATCCCCGTTGGCTACAGGCCCCAAAAAGTCGTGGCAGCGCGTGGAGCCCACCCCAGCGTGCCAATTCTCTGTAAAAAAAAAAAACAAGTCCCTGCGATGTTTTTCTTTTTGTTTAAACCTGTAAATCAGAAATGGTCCCTCGTCAAGTCCAGTGTCCCTCCTCCCACCGCGCCACCCTCTGCATCCCCACACACCCTCACCCCATACTTACCTGTGGAGCATGGAGCGACGATCTTCGTGGACTGGGAAAACGTCTGCACTCTTCAAAGCCGACCTACGAACTGAGGAAATGCCTGTAAGCTGTATAATGGCATAAATAGAGTTTTTCAACTTTGGTGCATATCTCGGCATTTTTGGGAATTTTGACACCAAATTTTCAACATGGGGTTATTGGGACCCGCCTCATGAATTCAGTCACTGTCATGGCGTTATTCAGTCCTGAAAGGTGATTTCACGGTCACTGCGCGGAATCACCTTTTTCAAGACCGATTAACAAAACGACAGTGCCACTGTTCATGGGGTGGGCTCTCAAAAGCCTATGTTGCAAATCTGGTGAAAAAAATCCCAAAAATTATTGTTTTACGAGAGTGCGTTGTGCAGTTCCCACGCACGCTCATAACTTCATGAATTTGTAATATTTTCACTCCAGATTTTCAAAATTGGCATTTTTCCACACCTCCTTATGAACAGTACAGCTGTCATTTTACATATCCTTGCCGAAATGTGTTTTCGCACTTCTGGCGCAGAATAGCATGGTCACTGTGGTAAATCAGTGTTAGAGACAGATTGAGAAAATGACAGTGACACTGTTCATGAGCAGAGGTCCTAAAATGCCTACGTTGAAAATTTGGTGATGAAAGTCCATAAAATGACTGTTACAAGCATGCATTGCGCAGTTTCCACACACTCTTGTAACTTCGCAAATTTGCAATATTTTCATGCCAGATTTTCAGCACTGGCATTTTTACACACCTCTTTATGCGCAGTACAGCTGTCATTTTTCACATCCTGCCCAAAATGTGTTTTCACACCTGTGACGTACAATGGCATGGTCGCTGTGGGAAATAAACTTTTGGGACATATTAACAAAATCACAGTGCCACTGTTCATGAGGGGAGGTCCTAAAACGCCTATGTTAAAAATGTAGTTAAAAAAATCCCAAAAATAATTGGGTTATGGACGTGTGTTACGCAGTTTCTATGCATGCTCATGACTTCAGTTTTTCATATTTTCACTCCAGATTTACAACGTTGCCAGTTTTTTACACCTCCTCATGAACAATATAGTCATCATTTTTCACATCCTGCCCAAAATGTGTTTTCGCACCTGTGGCACCAAATGGCGCAGTCGCTGTGCAAAATCATCTTTCAGCTAACAAACTGATAGTTATCGCTCTTCATGAGAGTGGGGTCACAAAAGTCCCGGTTGATTTGGGTGAAATACCAATAGCGCCTCGGCATTAGGGTTTCCAACTGTAATACCCCACCCTGTTGATACTGACAGTCGTCAGGGGTGTGACTTGGGATCATTGACTGTAATGCTCACGCCATTCAACCCCCATCCCCCAACCTGCAGCCAGTGACAGGCATCGAGGTGTGCCTTGGAGTTTTTGGCCCCAAAGTTCACCCCATTCTCATATACTGCACCCATCTCAGTGTATTTCCTTATGAAATGTGGTAAGTATAAGGCCCAAAGATCCCAAAGCACACCACAACACTTCTCAGTGTCTACAGGGTAGGGTGAGGTGAAATGGCATGAGCGTTATAGCTGACGACCCAAAGGCACACCCCATCGCCTGTCACTCTCTGCAGGGTGGGGGTGAGGTTGGTGTCAGTTCAATACTTCACTGCCATTCTTATTATGTATCTCTAACTCCTGCACTACCAATGCCAATGCCAGCGAGACAACATTCGGCATTGACAAATGCTTGTTTACTTTTCCAGTTATCGTGTCCAAATGAAGTGATCCTTTATTTTTGCTGGTTCCTGGAAGGGTAGCCATTTCCTCGTTCTGTTTTGGTTGTGTCCCACTAAAACAGCTCCTTCCTGCATGCTCTGATCTGTTGTAGTCTGTTTTAAGATGCAGAATACCCTGCCACAGCCTACTTCTGGACTGCCGGGTAAGGAAGAGGATGCAGAACAACCAGCCACAGCCCACTTCTGGACTGTCGGGTAAGGAGGAAGGTGCAGAACACCCTGCCACAGCCCATTTCTAGACTGCCAGGTAAGGAAGAAGATGCAGAACAACCAGCCACAGCCCACTTCTGGACTGCCAGGTAAGGAGGAAAATGAAGAACACCCTGTCACAGCCTGTTTCTGGACTGCCGGGTAAGGAAGAAGATGCAGAAGAACCAGTCACAGCCCACTTCTGGACTGCTGAGTGAAGAAGACGATGGGAGGAAGAAGCCTGTAGACATTGGAGAACGACAGAGTACTGGACACCAAGGCCGGACGAGCCAAGGATTGCCATAAAACAACAAACAGGACGTTGACTCAGGGAACTGGAACAGAAGATCTGGACGGCACCTCGGTGCAGATGACAAAACAAGAAAACGGACGGCAGACCACACTGGGCCAAGCCATACACTGGGAACTGTTAGAGGAAAACAACAAACATGACGTTGCAAAGATGCGAATACAACTCAGTTCTTCTCTTCAGGAGTACTGCTGCAGATTGATTCTGGGGTACACTCGAGGGATTCGTCTTCAAGGACTGCTAAAGATTGATTCCGAAATACACAGGTAAAATGTCTCTGGAGGATTGCTGAAGACTGATTTGAACTCACACTGGCGCAGAATGCTGGCTTAATGCACTTAAATGTCACAGTTCCAACAGTAATGCACAATATCACAGTTTCTGGATGTATAGATCACAGTACATAACAGGCATTTGGTTGCTTCTAACTGGTCACCTTCTTTGGTGAAGCCCTTATGGGCTGTGGACCTACTGTAGTGGGGTCCCTCTAACTTAAACAGGCTCTCCTGCTACTGTGGGTACCCTGGTTACTAACCACTAAATAGCCTCCTACAACTGTGAGTTGCTCTGGTGGGGTGCATTTCATATAGCAGACCTGGGCCTTTTACCAACAACTGCCCCACTATGGCTGACTAAGTAGGCCCCTTTTGTCACCTTTGGGCCTAGTGTTGCCCCTTTTTATACCCGAGACCCTTTTGGCTGGGTCTTCATTGCACCTCTGGGCTCTTCAGGACTGGCACATTTGTAAGGTAGAAAAATAAATGGGCAGACTGGATGAGCCTTGCGGTCCTTATCTGCCGTCAACCTCTATGTTACCTTTCTATATCTGGGCCTAACTTACCCCTTTAAGCGCCAAGCCTATTGGATTGCTGGGCCCCTTTAAATCTATCTGGGCCTGACTTGCCTCTTAAATAAATATGTGGGCCTAAGTCTCTCCTTTTAAATCAACATCTGGGCCTAACCTGCCCTTTAAACAAATGCCTGGGCTTAACTTGCCCCTTTAAATAAATATCTGGGCCTGCACAGGGCCTGACTTTTCCCCTGCTTTTGCCCCACCTTGGCTCTGCCTTAATTTAAATATTTTACTGCTTTTCCCTTTTTCCCACAAGCTAAGACCCTCCCATGGGTGTCACCATACCCCTTATGTAGATTCTGGTCCCCCCCCTGTTCTCAACCCATGGCCGATTTACTTTGTGCCTAGTGTTATTAAAAAAATATGTAAACAAGAACTTTTGTCTCTTGTTCAGGTGGTCAGCACTTTGCTGGTGTGCTGCCACCGACTCATGCCCCAGACCGGGATGTGGAGAAGCTGGATCGGGAGGTGGGAGGAGTTTCTGGCAGAGGGAGGGTTTCAGGCAGCTGGGTGGTCAACTGCGGACCTCGCATGGTCTAGGACTAATGCACACAGTGCGTTTCTGCTACTGCCGCCTCTGTGGGACTGAAACTTTACTTTTTGAATAAAAAATAAATTAAAGGGGCACCAAGCCCTTCTGGGGGGAAAACTGGACAGTTTCACTTCTCAGGTGCTCCCGACATACCACAGACCTTGCAACACATACAGAGCAGTCTTCAGCAGCTGGAGGCAGAAGAGACACACAGACAAGCCCTCAGGGATGGCTTCAACCCTCCAGGTAAACCCTTTCTTGTCCCTCCATGCTTTTTGCATCCTCTCTACTCAACAGCTACCACGATTCTCCTGTAACAGCTTTTTCCAATTCAAATGGCAAAACTCTGGGTTCTGGTTCTGGCACTAGAATGCCAGGCACTGTGCAGCTAAGAACAACATTCTACCTTGAGCACAGTATTCAGTTTTGTCATGGGCTGGTATAGCAATATTTACTTGGCAATTCAGGCTAGTTACATTATTTTTAAAATGTGCTTGTGCTGGATGTACCTAAAGCTTGGGCACTTGGGCATTTCTGGGGCACCTCCATACTGTACTAGGGCACCTTACAGGGCTGGGCATCTCTCTATTTTCTTTCTGTTGTGCCCCCAACTCTGGGGCACTACATTACTTTCCCCTGCTTTTGGCTTACTAAATATTGCAGATAATGCAGCAATTATTCCACTGAGTCTTTTAAAATGTAACTGACTCTCTCCTGCTAACCACACAATTACTGTTTGTGACATCACAGTATGTTGTCATGGTGAGTGTTATGATGCCATAAACAAAGGCATTATGAGGTTAGCAGGGGAGAAACAAATGTTTTCAAGTGTTTTCTATGCAGACTTTTTACATGGGCTACATAAATCTTGGAAAAGAACATTGCAAATGAAACAAATGTTTTCTCTAGTGAATCATAACAGCTGAAACATCTTATTTGTGAAAGTGCATGCTTAAGCAACAGCTTAATCTGGTTCAATTTCAGTTGTTTACCATCCGTATCCCCCCTCCCTCCAGTCGCCCCTGAAAAAGGGACTTCTAGTGTCAGTGGGCCTACCGGGTCAACAAAATCCAATAAATAAAGTGCTGAGTTGCTCTTTAACAGGAGAAAGCAACAGTCCTGCAGGGAGGTAGAACTGGTAGACATGCAGGCTCTCACTGGGCAGGGCCTTCCTTCTTAGGATAGTAATAATGCAGGTTGGGCTTTGTGGTCTCATCCCCAAAGGAATCATCCACCACTACGTAGTACTTGGTCCTGTGTCCCATCACATCCTGGATCATGGCAAAGTGTTTCAGCAAGACTAGACCAGTCCAGACCATGAACTGACGTAACAATCTAGCCTTTGCGATGCTGGCTGTTGTGGATGCTGCAATCTCCTTTTTTCGCATCTGAATCTTGAGTGCTCCATAGAAAACCCAGTCATTTCTCTTCTCCTCTATAATGTCCCAAATTCTCTCTGAAACATACGGGTAGGTTTCCTGAAGATACTCCTTACGAATTCTCTTCCAGACCAACTGCTCCACTTGGGACCACTCTGATATACTTCTTATGCTGGTTCCAGTTGCTGTACCCTCAGTCAGCCTGGTCCCATTCCTATATTTCAGATTTAATGGGTCATCTGGTCTAAATCCATTCATCTTGATACACAACAGCAGGCACATCTGCAGCAGGGGGGGTCTTATCAGGGAGAGAAAGCATGAGCCACCGAAAAGGCTTAGGTATGGCTCGCTCCCCATCCTGATTTTCGAAGGATTAGGGAGTTTGCCGCCTCCCAGGTGCAAGAACTTGGGGGTCCCCCCAAACCTCCCCATCCGACCCCGAACTGCTAGACTGAACCTTCTCCATGATCACATCTGGAGATTCTGCATTTACAGGAGCAGCTTTATGCCTGAAGCAGGCATGACCTTAGCAAGTGTAGAAATGGGTTTAGACTCCCTGCACCCAGAGGAGTTTGATTTTGAGTGAGCCTAACCATGCCCTCTCCCTCTGTCATGGGGAGAAGCCGAGGCCACAGGTGGAGAGGGGCCGAGCAGATGACTATGCCCACTGTCCACCAGGGGTGCTTCAGGTAGAGATGCTTCAGGTCCGGTACCACCTCCAAGACTCTCTGCAGCAGTAATAGCAGTCCTCATCTCTTCCCAATCTTCTAGACTTGTGGAGGCAGTGGACGTGCTCAAAGGAGTAATCTGAGCAGGCCAGCTCCAGGGAGCTGTATATGGCCTACATGAAAAGTTGGCTGTGGACAGAGCTCCCCAAGCATACACAGAACAGAAGGGTAGATGGGTCACTCCTGTGGCTTGGGGACGAGTTGCCTGAAACTCATGGGGACCATTGCTCAAGGCAAAGCCACACAACGCTGAGATGGGAGTCAGGATGGAGCTAGCAGCCCTGATGTGAGAGGCCCACCTGTTCTGTGTAGAGGTGCCTCAGTGAGTCAGTTGAGAGGGAAGTCAGGATAGAGTTGGTGGCCCCAAGGTGCAAGGCCTGCCTGTTCTGTTGGGAAAAGGTTTCAGTGAACTGTGAAGTTTAGAGCTGCCTGAATTTGGGGATGTCAGAATCCTACCCTTGGGAAATGATGTGAACTGTTTGCCAAAGTGAACTGTTTGCAAATGTGAATTGTTTGCTGATGTGAACTGTGGGACCATATCGGTCTAATATATGTGCTGCCTATCTCAACCCAATTAATTCTGTCTTCCATGGAGTTCAGCAAGCTCTTTTTTAAATGGGATCCCCATTGTTTGTTTACTGAGTTGTGTCTTCAGTTATTTCTTCCAATGTTTATTATAACTAACATTGGTTGTCTTCCGGCCCAGCACCCGAAGAGCCCTGCACTCCAGTGTGACTGAGAAGATCTGTAAATGCACGCCATTTCTGGTGCAGTATCTGCTGTGGCCACTCCCTCCTCATGGGCAGTTTACCATCAGCATACCCCTAGACACCAGGGACGGGATGAGCTACAACATGGGGACTCGTCTGGGATGTGTTTTGGGGTGCTTGGACAACATTTGTGACCTCCCAGAGGTGCTGGGTATTTCTTGTATGGACTTTCTGAACTGGCATTTGGAACTGCACAATATGATGCTGGAGGATGTTGAGAATTTGTGCCTTTGAATGGAGTGTGGGTGCCTGGAAGTCTGGGAAAAAAAGGGATTCACATGCCTAGTCCATGTGAAGGATATGTAAATGGACTGGGACTAAATTGGATGATTGGACTGCCCGGGTTGCTGGGGTGGAGAGATGATTACCCTGCCATGTGCTTTTGTTGTTGTGAAGCCAACTGTGGAGGACCCTGATAACCGTGTCCTGTGTAACCGTGGCTTCTCCTACATTTTGGTGAGTGATCAAATGGAGAAAATGGCTCAGGCACCAGCAGCATTGGGTGTTACAGTGCCAGCACAAATGTTTCAATGGATGTGTGAGATAGTGATTAAATCTTCCATGGCCAGTGAGTGTGCAGTGTGCCAAAAGAAAGGGTGTGATGCTGAGTTGCTCCCAGTCTGCCATCAGTGCATTGGGGATCCCTCCAGGGGTCAAAGGTATCAGTTCTCATCACCAGTAGGTCCATTACCTCCCTGGAGTCCGTAGGATGGGAGGATTTTTCACTGCCAGCAAGCCACAAAGAGAGAGCTGGAGTCAACGTTTTGAAAGCCCCACCAGAGAGATCTTTAGTGCCTGCCCAGCTGAGTGGCTTCACTGCACAGCCACCAGAGCCAGCATGACGTATAACCCTGGAGGACTTTTTTATGCCTTTGAAACTTGCTGATGAAGAGCAGCCAGGGACATCAGAGGCAACTAAGACCTAGTCACTCCAACTGCAAGAGCTATCGGTAAAGCCTGACCCAATCCATCAGTTAGAGACCCAGCCAGAGCACTCTGCAGAGAGATCCCCTAGTGAGGATATGGGTGGAAAGCAACCAGACCACAGCAGCCCTGTGGCAGTGGATGTTTGGAAGGAAGAAGTGGATGTTGATCTCCCAGAGTACTATGCCTTAGTGGTTTTTCCGTCCAAGAAATTACCCTGTTCCCCCACTGTCTAGTGCTCCTTTGCCTAGTCCCATGGAGACAAATCAACAGATACGGGAACAGGAGTGCTGTGAGAGAAAATATTGAGAAAGGACATGGCTGCCAGAGGGGCAGGTGCCCAGGACCACCATAAGGAGTCTGCCTGAGTGGCCACAGGCCGAACGAATTGTGCAACATCATATTCAAGAGGAGTACCCAAAGTATGAATACCCCTACCTGCCAGAGCAAGTGTCATATGAAATAGAGGGGAGATGAAAGGACTATTGTACAGGAAGCATGGACTGCTTAGTAACAGCAGCACTCCAGCTTTGCAAGAGGCCCAGTAAGTTGCCTGCCAGGTTTGTTCACGAAGTGCTTATGAAGGACTGACCATTACCATGCACTGTGTCGTTCTGCAGGACATTGATGGAGGGTGCACCAAGTATGCTGTGGAGGCGGCTGACTCCTTTGGGCATTCATGCTCAAAACTAGACCCCCGGTTTTATTTTGGCAGGCATAAGTGGTAAATGGACTGGAGTTTTCCTCCCTGGAGCACCTGACTGTGAGTGTGATTAATATGGACCTATGTTGGGCTTATTGGAGCAACTGTTTCTTGTTCTATGTTTCAGAATATTATTGCATCTGGGGTGACAGGGAATGGGCTATGAAAGTGACTGTATAATATTACAGTGTTGCATGCCATGTGATATCTTGTTGCAAACAGTTGGAAGAAGGTCCCCTATCTGTGCACTATTGGGCTGTTAGTGTCAAACTGCTTTAGACAGTAACCAAGTAGTGTTACAGTAGTGTTTGAGTCACTGCGAAGTAGGGTGAGTTTGGAGCTATTTTGGCTAGTGGGTTGAACAGCAGGAAGTTCAGCGGCTATGTTGAGCAGACAGTTGGGTTAGGCAGTAGCGTCAGACTAGTAGCATAGGACAGTGTAGGCTTGGGACGCCACCTCTTGGGTACTTCAGCAAACTGCCCTGAGGGTCTAGGTGGTTGGGCAGCCAAGCGGGAGCTCAAGTGGCTTTAATGAGTCGAGTTTCAATGAAGCCCTGGTTTTGATTTTCCCTGTAGTAGAATAGACCACCATGCGGTAGTGCAGTCTATAGCTCATCGTGCTTTTTTAGAGGAGGGGAAGTGCACATACCTCTTGACTGGGGTCTTGGTGGAGTAGCTGTTTGAGCCTTAGGTACTCGTCAAGGACAGTGAGCATTTAAAGGAGGAGGTAGAGTTGTAACCCCTCCTTTGGTGCGGTACAGCCTAAGGCAGGGAACAGTTCATGCCCCAGTAGGTAATTAGTGGGGGATAGGCATCCTGTTAAGTTAAGGATTTACTCCATTCCACTTTTTTGGGGACCTGCTGCTAGATGGGGGTCGCCATCGGTGCAAGGGGAGGTCGGAGAGAGAGCTATCAAGAGAGAGAGAGAGAAGACTGGAGTGGGAGAAGTTGCTTGCTCCAGACAGCTGGAGGTTTTTAGGCCACAGAGGTGAGCAAGAAAGAGAGCCTGTGGGAGGACATGGTGGCAGCCAAAGCTTCGAGCCCCATGTGGGACCTGAGCTATGCCATACTGGTTGGACTGGAGTGAAAGGCCCAGTTGGTACTGCAGCCAGAGAGTGCAACAAAAGGCAGAGTCAAGGAGCGACGTGACTGGGAGTGGTTTCACAGGGCTTCCTGTTGCCGAAGGCCCGGGGTGTGAGATGGAGCGATAAGGGATGAGTAGATGCCATCTATGGCTTAGGGATGGGTTGCCTGAAACTCTTGGGGACCGTCACCCAAGGGAAGCCACACAACACCCCAGTGGGCTAGCGGCCCCGATGTGAGAGGCTCACCTGTTCTGTGTGGAGATATCTTGGTGAGCCATTCGAGAGGGAAGTCAGGATCGAGGTGACGTCCTCGAGGTGCAAGGCTTACCTGTTCCATTGGGAAAAGGTTTCAGTGAACTATGAAGTTTAGAGCTGCCTGAATTTGGGGACATCTGAATAACGCCCCATGGGAAATGATGTGAACTGTTTGCCAAAGTGAACTGTTTGCAAATGTGAATTGTGGGACCATATCGGTCCAATATATGTGCTGCCTGTCTCAACCCAATTAATTCTCTGCTCCATAGAGTTCAGGAAGCTCTTTATTAAATGGGATCCCCATTGTTTGTTTACCAAGTTGTGTCTTCAGTTATTTCAAGTTCAAGTTCAAGTTTATTGCAGGAAAATAACTCCATTGTGCAAGCTCATTCACAGGGAGGTCCTGATACATATATACAGACAAGGCAGATACTACATACAACATCAATTTCATAGTGCATGCTTAAAGTGCTTCAACAGGAAACAGTGCATCCAATTGCCCAACAAGTTTGCTTGTCCCTGTAATTAGGACTATTGCAAACAGATGGGTCAAGACAGCTCAGGCCTTAGCGGCAGCTACACACATCTTTTATTTTTATAGCAATTTGAAGAGGCTAGGCAAGACTAGCGTGGGAAGCTTCAATGATATTTGCAACTGGTTCCAGATGGTGGGGAGGGTGACTGAGAAGGCACGTTTGCCCAGATTGGTGTGGGTATATGGGACCTTTAATGCTAAGTAGTCTAAATTCCTAAGTGAGTAGATGCTGTGGGCAGTCTGAATAAGGGAGGTTAGGTAACTAGGTAGTTTGTGGAGAAGGAGTTTTATGGTCCAGGTGCCGGCATGGAGCATACGTCTGGTGGTGAGCGATGTCCAGTCTACAGCTGAATATAAGTTACAGTGATGTGTCTGAAATGGGGAATTCATAATGAAACGCAATGCCCGGTGGTAAAGGACATCCAATTTCCTTAGATTAGAAATTGTAGATTTCTTTGAATGCTTATTACAGCTAATATTGGTTTGTCTTCAGCCCAGCACCGAAAACACCCTGGTTTTACTGTGAAGACCTGGTAAACGCAAGTCTTTTGTGGTGCAGATTCTGCTGTGGTCCCCGTTCCACATGGACAATTACCAGCATACCCCTAGACATCGGGGTAGGGTTGGGCTGCAGGAAATTCAAGAAAACCAACAGAGAGAGGACAGGGAGAATTACCTAGAAATGGCTAGTGAGACAAGTAAGGTAGACCAGTAGGCTAAGGCTCAGAAGGAGCAGTGGTTAGCTGAGGGAATTAAGAAATGGGAGAAGGCCCATTTATGCTATATAAGTGAGAAAAGGGACAAGAAGGCAGGATTGTTAGGGTTCAGGAAGGGGACAGGTGGGTAGAGGAGAATGGGGAAAGCACACGTAGTGAACAAATACGTCTGTTCCATCTTCATGAGTGAGAAAGACAGATCAGTGCAAACAGGGGGGAGAAGAGAAGAAGGAGGGGAGAGGAGCATGGATGTGGTGGTGGGGGGGACAAAGTTAGGAAAGGGCTGTAAGCATTAGTGTTGCTCCGATACTATCCTGAGCAATCTGGATCCACCAAATATCTGCCATTTTGGCAGGATAGTGAATCCGTCGAATAGTGGCAGCTATCTGACCATGGACTCCTGGTAAACAATTGGAAAATTGGATTCGACTCCCTGAACCCAGGTTAGATCCCACGTTATCCAGGGATCTGACACTGGATCCCTGGACCCGGTGTCGGATAATGCGGGATCTGACCTGGGATCCGACCTCCGAATTAGGCCAGATCCCGGATCGGATCCCACCCAGATAGTGCTGTCATCTGACAGAGTACAGTTGGATCCATGGGGGCACTATCTGAGCAACACTTTTAAGCGTTGAAGGTGGACAAAGCACCAGGCCTAGACAGAGTACAACCAAGGGTACTGAGGGAACTAGCAAAGGAGTTTGCAGGGCCACTGGTGGGCCTATTCAATAGTTTACCAGAGTTGGGTGTGGTGCTATAGGACTGGAGAATGGCACATGTGGTTCCACTCCACAAGAGTGGTCTCATGGATGACCCAGAGAATTCCAGACTGGCCAGTCTGACCTGAATTGTGTGCAAGCTCATGGAGATCATACTTAAGGAAAGGTTGGTAGAATACCTAAAGGTGCATGGTCTTCAGGATGTGAGGCAGCATGGGTTTATATGGGGGAGATTGTGTCAAACAAATCTGATCAACTTCTTTAACTGGGTCACTAAAACAGTAAAACAGTAGACAGGGGCCAAGCGTTTACCTAGACTTCAGCAAGGCTTTTGATTCTATACCCCACAAGAGGTTGATCAGGATGTTGGCGGACCTCGGGGTTGGGGAGAAGATAACCAGACGGGTGGAAAACTGGCTGGGGAACAGGATCCAGAGAGTGTTGTGGGGGGGGGAGTTATCTAGCACCAGAGAGGTCACCAGTGGGGTCCTGCAGGGCTTGGTACTAGAACCAGTGTTGTTTAATGTCTCCTTCAATGATATTGGAGATAGCATTAAGAGCAAATGTGCCTATTTGTGGACGAAACCAAGTTCTGTGGGAGGGTGGACACAGCTGAAGGGATAAAGGACCTAAAGGAGGATCTAGAAAAACTTGAGAGGTGGTCGGAAGTTGGCAGTTTGGCTTCAATGCAATGAAATGCAAAGTTATGCACATCAGAGCCAGGAATCCAGGACAGTACTATCTGAGAGGGGTCCATATATCTGCAATAGAGGAGAAGAATCTGGTAGTGATGATCACTAGTGACCTGAAGCACTTCACACAGTGCAGGAAAGCAACAGCAAGGACAAATAAGATGTTGGGATGCATAGCCAGGGTGATCACCAGTAGGTGAGAGGAGGTTATACTGCCCTTGTACAGAAACATAGAAACATAAGAAGTGACGTCAGAAGGGGACCTCCAGATCCATCTAGTCTGCCCATAAGCCTACCCACTCCCCTAACTGCTATTCAGTGTTATGATTCTTTTGTACCTATTCCAAGCCTTTTTGAATGTTCCAACTGTTTTTGCTTCCACCACTTCAGGTGGCAGGCAGTTCCACGCATCCACCACCCTCTCTGTAAAGAAGAACTTTCTTGCATTGCCCTTATATTTGCCTCCTTCTAGCTTCATGCCATGACCTCTGGTTCTTGTGTGAGTTTTGAACTGAAAAGGGTCCTGAACCTGTATCTTGTTTATTCCCTTAACGTATTTGAATGTTTCTATCATGTCTCCCCTATCTCTCCATTGTTCAAGGAAATACATATTGAGTTCTTGCAGTCGCTTCTCATACTTTATATCATGGACTCCCTGTGTCATTTTTGTAGCTTTCCTTTGCACTGTCTCAGATCTGTCTATATTCTTTTTGAGGTGTGGTCTCCAGAACTGTGCACTGTACTCTAGATGTGGTCTCACCAAAGATCTGTAAAGTGGCATGATAACTTCTCTTTTTCTGCTAGTAATTCCCCTCCCTATGCAGCCCAACATTCCATTTGCCTTTAATGCTGCTTTCTCTCATTGTTTGAATGTTTTCAGATCATGTGACATGATTACTCCCAGATCTCTTTCCTGCTTTGTTGATTCTAATTTGACTCCTCCTGGAAGGTATTCTGTGTCTGGATTTCTCTTCCCTATGAGCATGCTTTTCCACTTTTTAGCACTGAAATTTAGTTGCCATGTGTGTGACCAACTTTCTAGCTTTCTAAGGTCAGTCCTCATCCTTTCCGCTCCACCGGGAGTGTCCACCCTATTGCATATTTTTGTATTGTCTGCGAAAAGACTCACTTTGCCTTTCAGACCCTCAGATATGTCGCTGATAAAAATATTGAATAGGATGGGGCCCAGTACCGATACCTGTGGTATATCACTAATCACCTCCCTTTCTTCCGATAGAGAGCTATTTACCACTACCGTCTGTGTCCTTTCTTTTAGCCAACTCCCTATCCAGTCTACAGCCTTTTGACCCACTCCCATGCTGCCCTGTTTATTTAATAACCTTCTGTGTGGGACTGAATCGAAGGCTTTGCTGAAGTCTAGGTAAGCCATGTCAACAGCGCAGCCCTGGTCCACTACTTAGGTCACCGAGTTGAAGTTGATAGGATTTGTCTGGTATGACCTTCCAGCAGCGAACCCATGCTGTCTTTGGTTAAATCTTCCATTATCTTTGAGAAAGGATACAGTTCTCTCCATGAGTAGGGCTTCCATTGTTTTGCCCACAGTTGAGGTGAGGCTAACTAGACGGTAGTTGCCAGCACTCTCCTTGCTACCATTTTTGTGAAGTGGGACAACTGTGGCCTTCCTCTAGTCCTCCGGTACCTCTCCATATTCCAAAGATAGGTTGAATAGCCTGGTTGGGGAGCTGCCAATTCCTCCCTATGCTGTCTCAGTAATCTTGGATAAACATTGTCCAGTCCCATAGTTTTGTTCACCTTGAGCTTTTCTAGTTCCTTCATGACTCTTTCTTTTGTAAAAGGTTCCAAAACAATTCTGCTGCTGCTTGTACTTTTTTTCTGGCATGGGTGGTCCACTCCCTTCCCCTTCTTTAATGAAAACTGAGCAAAAATATCTGTTGAGAATTCTGACTTTTTTTATCATCCTCCACGAGCCCACCATCTTTCCTTGCCAGTCTGAGCATGCTTTCACTCTTCTTCCTTTTGTCGCTGAAGCATCTGAAGAAGGTTTTGTCTCCCTTTTTGACTTCTCTGGCTATTCTCTCCTCTGCTGCTGTTGCTTTGACCACTCTGATTAGCTCGCCTGCTTCCTTTTGTTTCTCCTTTTATGCTTCCATGTCCTTTTCACAGCCTGTCTCCTTGTATTTTTCAAAAGCAGTTCACTTCTCCCTGACCTTGGTGGTCAAGTCCTTTGAAAACCAGAGGGGTTTCCTTCTTTTCTTTTCTTTGCTCACTTTTCATATACATTGGCTAGCTAGAGACATCCAGTAAAGCTGTTTTGAGAATGGCCCAGTACTCACCTACCCCCCCCCCCCACCTGAGTTATGCTGTCTAGGCTCTGTGTGAACTCCTTTTTCATTTTGGTGAAATCTGCTCACCTAAAGTCCAGGATTTTAGTTTTGGAGTGCTTGATTTCGTTTTCTGTTTTTATTTGGAACCATACCATGTGGTGGTTGCTGGACCCCAGGTGGCTCACAGCTTCTACCCTAGAGATGTTATCACCATTGGTAACAGGTCAAGGACAGCATCCCCCTAGTGAGTTCCTTCAGGAGTTGCTTCAGACCTGAGAGTCATAGAGTCTCCCAGAAGTCTTTGCTCCTGGAAGAGGCTGCTGTATGGGTTCTACAGTTAATATCGGGTAAGTTAAAATCACTGACCACTATCATGTCCCCTTTAGCACTCATTCTGTGTATGTTTTCTAGGAACTCCTTGTCCCCCTTTTTCCCAATCACTGGGGGTCTGTACACCACCCCCACCTGAGTGGCCACCCCCCTACTGGGTTCCAGTGTAACCCAAAGTGTTTCGGCTTCAGAGTGTGTGTCATGGGACCTTGTAGCTTTTATCCCTTCCTTTACATATACTGCTACCCCACTCCCTTTTTTGCCAGGTCTGTCTTTTTGAAAAAGGCAGTATCCTGGAATAGTTACTTCCCTGTCATGTTGTCCACTGAACCAGGTCTTTGTGATGGCGACCCAGTCAGGATCTGCCTCTGTGATAATAGTTGTGAGGTCAGCTATTTTATTTGCTAGGCTTTGTGTGTTCATGTACGTTGCTGCAAGGGAGTCTGAGCTGGACGTAATTGTCCACCTAGGGACAAATGACTTGGCTCATCATGAGATTAGAGCAGTGCAGGAGGACATTGTAGAGTTGGGGAGGGGCCTAAGACAAGTAGCACACACAGTATCCTTCTCAGAGGTGCTGCCTGTCAATGGCATGGGGGAGGTGAGGGTAACTAGCACCATGCAGTTTAATGAATGGTTGAAAAAATGGTGTGGAGCACAGGGGTTTGGCTTCATTGGGGACTGGGGTTCCACCTGGAGGGACACCAGCCTATACTGGCAGGATGGTCTGCATCTGTCCAGGAAGGGAACAAGTCTTTTGAGCAATCGGTTTAAATGCTTCATTGGCAAGCTTTTAAACTAGTCAAGGGGGAGGCACTGATAAGCAGCAGGAAAATCCCAGCCTCTCCCTACAAAACAGGGTACTAAATGAGAAAAAGACCGAGGTAGAAAGGTCAGTGGGGGATGCTGCAACAGAAGGTAAAGCCATCAAAAAATGGAGAGCAATGAGTACCAATGCCGTAGTCTGGGTAACAAGCTTCCTGAATTAGTGGCCTTGATGGGAGGAACATCTGGATATCGTGGCAGTCACAGAAACATGGTACACACAAAACCATGACTGGGACATAAACATACCAGGATACACTATCTACAGGAGGGACAGAGAGGGTAAAAGAGGAGGAGGAGAAGTTTACATAAGGGAAGGAATCAAAGCAACAGAACAAAAGGGTAAACAGGGAGGAGAAGAAGCATTGTGGGTAAATTTGGAGACAGGCAATGGCACCACAATCCGCACAGGGTTTGTATACAGACCCCCTTCTCAGGGGGAGGAAATGGACAAGGAAATGATAGAAAGTATACTTAGAATGGCAGAAAAAGGGGAGATATTGATGATGGGTGATCTGAATATGCCAGATGTTAACTGGAGTGCAGTTGCAGCAGCCACTTTGAAGAGTGGGGTTATTCTAGATGCCCTACAGGGGGCATGCCTTAGACAACTAGTATTGGAGCCCACTCGAGAGGGAGCAATCTTAGACCTGGTTCTCTCAAATGGAGATGGAGAGAGGATCACAGATGTAGAAGTGGGTAGCCATCTGGGGACTAGCGACCATCGAACAGTATGGTTCTCAATAAACACAACAATAGAGTCAAGCCATACAAAGGCAAAAGTACTGGACTTTAGGAGGGCTGACTTTGCCAAAATGGGTGAGTGCCTAAGGAATGCACTAGCAAATGGGCAGGAAGGAGGGGTGGAAGAACAATGGGGAATAATAAAACTGCCATCACAGAGGTAACGAGCCTTGTGTGAAGCAAATAAACAAAACAAAACGAAGTAAGAAACCACTATGGTTCTCAAAGGAAGTGGCAGTGAAGGTTCAAGAGAAAAGAAAGCATTCAGGAAGTACAAGGAATCGTAGAGAAGGAGCAGGACAGGGAACTGTATCAGTTAAAGCAAAAGGAGGCTGGGAAGGCAGTCAGAACAGCAAGGCCAAAACCGAGGAAAAGATAGCCAACCCGTTAAGAAGGCTAAACCTTTATAGGTACATCAGGGCCAAGGAAGACCAAGGGAGGGAGTAGTGAGGCTTAATAAAGGGAGGGAGGGTGGGCAGAGGAGACTGTAAAAGGCAGAGATACTAAACAAATATTTTTACTCAGTATTTACAAATGAAGAGGGAGGTACCTAAAACAAACAGTAGAAACACTCTGGATACAGAAGTTGATATCAGCCCATTTACAGAAGAAAGGGTTCTGAAAGAACTCTTAAAACTGAAGGTGGACAAAGCAATGGGGCCTGATGGGATTCATCCCAGAATTTAAAAGAACTAAGGGTAGAACTAGTGACACCACTGACTACCCTTTTAACAAATCATGGGAGGATGGGGTGGTACCCGAGGACTGGAGGAGGGCAGATGTGATTCCCTTCACAAAAGTGGGAGCAAGGCAGAAGCAGGAAACTACAGACCTGTTAGTTTAACCTCAGTGATAGGGAAAATGATGGAATCACTTCTGAAGGAAAGAATTGTCGAGTATCTAGAGGCCAGAGGGCACAGGACCCTAGGCAGCATGGATTCACAGCGGAAGGTCATGCCAGACGAATCTGATAGATTTCTTTGACTGGGTGACCAAAGTAGTAGATCAGGGAGGGCTGTGGACATGGCCTACCTAGACTTTAGCAAGGCATTTGACACAGTCCCACACAAAAGATTAATATACAAGTTAGCCAGCCTGGGAGTGGGACCCAAGATGACAGCCTGGTTAAAGAATTGGCTGGAGAATAGGACACAGAGAGTAATAGTAAATGGAGTCCACTCAGAAGAAAGGAGGTTTACTAGTGGGGTATTGCAGGGTTCAGTATTAGGACCGGTCCTCTTCAATGTCTTTATAAGCGACATTGCAGAGGGACTGGAAGGAAAAGTATGTCTCTTTGCAGATGACACAAAGATCTGCAACAGAGTTGATGCACAGGGTGGGATGGAAAGGATGAGAAGGGACTTGGCAAGGTTAGAGGAATGGTCAAATGTATGGCAGCTTAGATTCAATGCTAAGAAGTGCAAGGTAATGCACCTGGGAAACAAAACCCAGGGAAGTGTACACAATGGGGTGAGATACTAACAACAAAATGGAAAGGGACCTGAGGGTAGTCATATCAGATGACCTAAAGGTGGGCAAGCAATGTGAGAGGGCAGCAAGGAGGGTTGGGGATACTGGGATGCATAGAAGAGGCATCACCAGTAGAAAACAGGAAGTTATTATCCCTCTGTACAGACAGCTGGTGAGACCCCATCTGGAGTACTGTGTGCAGTTCTGGAGACCCAATCTCCACAAAGACATAGACAGGATGGAAGCTGTCCAGAGGAGGGCAACTAAAATGGTGCAGGGTCTGCACCGGAAGACATATGAAGAGAGACGAAAGGAGCTTAATATGTATAGCCTCGAGGAAAGGAGGGAGAGGGGGAACATGATAGAAATGTTCAAGTACCTCAAGGGAATCAACAACCTCCAAGAAGGTAGCATCTTTCAAAAAAAGAGGTGTGCAAGAACAAGAGGGCACAATTTGAAGATAGAGGGGGGGGCGGCTCAGAGGTAATTTAAGGAAGTATTTTTTCACAGAGAGGGTTGTGGATGCATGGAACGGCCTTCCGGAGGAGGTTGTGGAGTCAAAATCGGTGGTGGAATTCAAGCATGCATGGGACAGTCATAAGGCCATTCTAGGGGGTGGGGGTAGGAAGAAGTAGGCTTCTGGTTAACTAGGATCTGCAGCTTATCCAGTAGGTAGGGAAATGGGCAGACTGGGTGGGCCAAGCAGTCCTTATCTGCCGTCAAATTCTATGTTTCTATGCTTTCCAAGTTTGACTTGCCCCTTTTTTTGAGTTCAGCCCATCGTTAGATCCTGTTTTTCTAGTGTCCCCTGAGCTCCATCTTACTGGATGACACCTTTGTTCTTTGATTGTTGCCCCCTGTTGGGAGGGGTTTTGGGGAGAGGAAGCAGTTTCTTTCATTGCTGACACCCTCTCCCCATATCCTAGTTTAAACTCTCCACTGAGACATCAAACTTTTGACTCAGTGCCCATACAACCTCTTTAGTGAGGTGCAAGCCATTGTATCTGAAGAGACCACTGTCCCAAAAGTCCCTCCAGTTTCCAAAGAAGAGGTACCCTTTCTCTAGGCACCAGTTTTGAAGCCATGCATTCAACTCCTCTATTTTGTCCTTACGTATTTGTTGTGTACTGCCCCCTCTCTTCCATACTAGGAGAGCCTCTGAGAATGCAATGATTGGCAAGTGTGCAATTAATCTATCCTCCAGTTGAGATAGGTGCATTTTGGTCTCCTCAACTGTTCATTCCACCAGATCATAACTACTTAGATGGATGAAAATGCCTGCGCAGTTTCCTTCCAGGTCAATGGTGAGGCCACATCTAGAGTATGTATTATAGTACTGGTGCCCACACCTTAAAAAGGACATTAACCTACTGGAGATGGTTCAGAGGAGAGCAATGAAGATGATCTTGGGTCAGCAAGGTAAAACATATGAGGAGAGGTTGGGGGTCCTGAACATGTACTCCCTGCAGGACAGGCAAGAGAGAGGGGACATGATTGAGACCTTCAAATACTTGAACAGGATAAATAGGGTGGATAAGGAGGGTCTCTTTAAGCTAAGTGGCACCTGAAACACAAGGGGACACAGTCTTAAGTTGGGGGTTTAAGAGGGAGGTTAGGAAGCATTTCTTCATGGAAAGGGTTGTGGCTTATTTGAATGTACTGCCAGAAGAGGTGGTCCCGTTGAAGATGGTGAACAGCTTCAAAAGAGGCTGGGATCGACTTAAGGGGAAAGAAAGGGTCATGGGAGGGGTGGATGGGAAAGGTGGGGTGATGGGGGGGCAAAATCAGTAGCTTAAGCTGTGGACCCTACAATATGAGCAGACTAGATAGACCAAATGGCCTTATTCTGCTGGCTTCTTCATATGTTCATTACATTTTTAACTACTAATAAATACACAGGAAGGATACACATTACATGGCACACCTTGCATACCAGATAGCAGCAGGACTAACTTTAACCCTACTTTACTTAACTTTACTTTATTTTTTTATTTATTTCAAATTCGGATTAATACCTTTGAGCCGAGAGCTCGTATACAAAGGCTTCAAGTCAATAAGGAATACAAGACATTTACAGGTGATGAAACATTGCAGGACAGAAAGAACATTAACTAACAAGTAGTATTAATGTGCAGTTACAACATTAAGCAGGGTACAACAAGTGAGGAGAAACAGGACCACTTGCGGAGAAACTTACTACTGCAACACTAATTAAGTGCGGTACAGTGTTTAACAATCAGGTTATAGTTCAGACGGGGCACTCCCATTCTGCAGAAATGCAGTTTTAGCAGCCAAGGTAAGGCTTTGTCAAGGGGAGGTAGTAGATGGTGGGAGGTGGGGGGGCAGTTGTGGAACAGGAGGATGGGAGTGAGAGAGGGTAGTATTTAACGGGTATGAGAACGACTGTCAGGGGCCATGGGTTAACAGAAACACTGGCAATCAGATTTGCTGGCAAGAAGAGACTGAAGCTCATTTTTAAAGTGGCCAAGTCTGGAGGAGTCGGCAAGGTCTGCAGGCAGCTCATTGAACCATTTAGGCCCACAGTAGGAGAGGGATCTTTGTCAAGGCACAGCTGACATACTGAACACACAGAAAGCTTCCAGCAAGAAATACACACTGTTATACTTCTAAGAACATACACGTACAGCAACACACACACATGCTGTTATACTTCAGAAAACATACAAGTCCAGAAATAAACACAAATGCTGTTTTACTTCAGAAAACACACATGTGCAGCAATGTACACATGCTGTTATACTTCAAGAAACATACTCGCAACAGACTGTGCCAACAGGCTGGTTACATAAAGCGCAGGACCAGGATTCGCAAAACTTTGTCCAGGCACAAACTCAGTTTTCCCAGGACAAATTGGGTTTCTCCCAGAGGTGGTATTCAGAAAGCCCAGTTTGCCCTTGCAAACTGGGTTTGCATGTGAGCAAAGTAGTTAGGGGGGAGCCGCAGTGCAAATGAGGGGAAGGGGACCTACATACCCCTGCAATCCCATTCGCCAAGGTTTTGCTCCATGCAAGGGCCATGTGGGGGGTTTTAAAACAACCCTTAAAACATATTTGTTTAATCAGGCCTTTTCTGGTTCCTGAGGGGCCTACATTAGTCAGCTGTTGATAAAAGGAATGTAGTATATGCATCTGAATTATTTATTTTAATTTGTAGAATGGTGTGGATTTTATAAATAATCAATTATCTGACTTATGTGATATATCAAAAGGTGTGCCCCAGGGGGTCAATCCTAGGGCCACTATTATTTTTGATCTATGTAAACAATTTGCCAACAAATATCCAAAATACACACAGAAGTTTATGTGCAGATGATACTGTATTATTGGCAACAGCTAAAACGCATGACGAAATGATAAAAAGGCTTCAGTTGGACTTTGAAGTCCTTCACGATGGGTTTTCAAATTCTAGGTGTGTGTTAAGTGAGAACAAAATGCAGGTTATGTTTTTTAATAAAAAAGCAACCAAACCTAGAAATAACACAATACAAGATAAGGGAATACAAACAAGAAGGGGTAAAAAATTAATAGTCACAAACCAATATAAATGTTTAGGTGTAATAGACAGTTCTTTAACGTTTTGTGAACATATAGATTATATTACAAAGAAAGTAAATAACAGAGTTGGGGCCTTGTGGCGATCTTCTCAACTCGTGCCTTATCAGACATGAAAATTAATTGCAAGCCAGTTGACACTGCCTGTACTGGAGTATGGGAAACTTGTTTATAGTTTAGCTGAACAAAAACAATTAGATACAGTTGAAAAATCATATAATCATTTGGAAACATTTGTATTAATGTGTAGTTTTAGGACACATCACTGTCAAATGTTTAAAGAATTAAACTGGGGTAGTTCAGCAGTACGGTTCAAAAAACAATATTCAATTTTGATATTTAAGGTTAATAAAGGGCTGATAAAGAGAAATCTAAATATTCACTTTGGTTGTGAGACACAGTGGTATGATCTTAGGGAGGTGAAACATAGGGGCATAAATATTCCAAAAATAAATTCAAAATATGGGAGGATGATACTACAAGTTCAGGTAGCGAAAATATGGAATGAGATTCCACCACAAACGAGAAACCTGACAAAATTGTCGATTTTTAAATCTGAATTGGGAATGATTTTAACTCAGGAATGTACTTGTCCATAAATATGAACAATGAAGTAGAGCATTTTCGACATATGGGTTTTATGATTGATATAGGTAAATTGTTACTTTATTAAGGATTTGATGTTGGTTTGATAATGTCGTGTGTCTTTGTAGATATATGTCATGTAAAGTGTATGACTTTTGTATTTATGAATATGTATGTAATTAACCTGGTCATCATTACATGTATGTATTTATGTACAGAACAACTTTGAAAATAGATCCTCTGATCTAAAGTTATATCCTGTCTAAAAATAAAATGTTAACTAACTTATGTAATTTGTGGATTTATGTATTTTAATGATTATAAGGGCGCCCTGAGCTCCGGGAGAGCACCTTTTTAAAAATAAAAATACGATGATGATGATGATGATTTGCAAAGGCACTTTTGTGGAGAAATTACCACCAACAAAAACCTGGTGATAATCCGTGCAACCCTAGTGGTTGGCGGAGGTGCTGTGGCTCCCCCACCCCCCTCCCCAGTCTCGATTGCCCTAAGGAGATGTGCAATAACATTTCCATAACGCAGTGTCCCTCCCCAGTCCTCGATCTCCCACTCAAAATGTTTTTCTATGTTTTCCATAGTGTAGTGTCCCTCCCCGATTGCCCATCCAAAATGTTTTTATAACTTTTCCAAGGTGTAGTGTACCTCCCCACTCCCCGATCGCCCAACCAAAATGTTTTTATAAATTTTCCAAGGTGTAGTGTCCCTCCCCACTCCCCGATCGCCCACCCAAAATGTTTTTATAACTTTTCCAAGGTTTAGTGTCCCTCCCCACTCCCCGATCGCCCACCCAAAATGTTTTTATAACTTTTCCATGGTGTAGTGTCCCTCCCTCCTCCCTGATCGCCCACTCAAAATGTTGTTATATCTTTTCCATAGCGTAGTGTCCCTCGCACTTCCCAAGTCACGGATTGCCATCCCAAAAGAAAACCCCATGCCCTGGTAGCCTAGGGTCCCAGCCCATCCATCCATGGTGACCCACCACCCCCTCCCCAATCCCAACTGGTGATTGGTGACCAGCACAACCCTCCTCACACCACTGCAGCTGGCTGTCAACACAGCCCTCAAAGAGCGCATACTGTATATCAGTATGGCTCCTTGAGGGCTCAGTCTGCAGCCAGCTGTGGTGCTGTGAGGAGGGCTGTGCTGGTCACCGATCACTGGTTGGGATGGGGGAGTGGGATGGTGGGTCACACTAGACAGGGTGGGAGTGGGACCACAGACTACCAGGTCTTTTGAGGACGGCGATCTGTGACTGAGGAGGGGGGAGGGACACTACACTATGAAAAAGATATAAAAACATTTCAGATGGGCAGTCGGGGACTGGGGAGAGACACTACACTATGGAAAAAATGTAACAACATGTCAAGTGGGTAATCGGGGACTGGGGAGGGACCCTGGACTACTGGGGTACAGCACTGTCATTGGGGACGGCAATCGGAGGATGGGGGCAGTACACTTGGGGACTGCAGCTACGTAGGGCTTGGGCTGGTGGGGGTAGGGGTGCAACGCCACACTAATGCCATACAAATTAGCCCACAATGGGCATGCTAATGGCCACTAGTGCCTTGCATGCCCAATGGACTCATTTGCATGGCTCCTTCTGTAAATAGCACTTTACCGGCTGCAGAGCCATGTTCTGGCTGTGGGGGCAGGCTACTGGGTATCCCACTGCTTTCCTGGGTTAGTGCTGCCCCTGCTGGCCCTTATTTACAGTCAGATAGTGCACCACGATATCCGGCTGTGAATAGCGCAGTTGCCCTTCAGCGCAACCACGAGGTGTCGTGCAAACTTCTGTGTGACACTTTGCATTTCTTTGTGAATCCTGGCCCAGGTCAGGCGTGAGGTTGTCAGAAAATAATCAATGGTTGGGACTTCCATTGACATCACGGACAAGATGGCTGACTACACAGATAGCTCTTGCGAGCCTCGTTTGAAAAGCCCTGTTTTACCGGATATACTACAACAAATAATTATTTACAGTTTCAAAGGTGGGAGCCTACTATCTTGGTGAACACTCTGATGCCAAAATCAACCAGTTACTCCGTTGCTGAGACTGGATCCCGCATCGAAATGTCTGACTCTGAGCTATCACAGGCATCTGAACTTGTGGCCGCTCTCATTTATTTATTTATTGAATTTTGGTAAGCGGGTAGGCCCACTGAGACTATACAGTCTCTTTTTCAGGGGTGACCTGGGACAAAATAACATATACATAAATGATACAGAGGAGCAGAAATGCAGTGGCTAACAAGGGAGTACTAACACAGGTATCTTCAACAGGGGTGCAAGTTCAATCAGGATAAATACAGTGCTAAAACAGTGCAAGTAACATCAGGTCAGTTGATGTGCGGTACTATGAATATAGCAGTTTGGGTTAAGTAACAGTCATACATAATGGAAATTAGGTTAATTCAAACGATGGGAGTTCTTCCACATGTGCAGGAATGCTGTCAGCGAAAACAGGTACAAGGAGAGGGTGCAAGGAGGTGATTTGAGATATAGTGTTTAAATTGTGGGAGAGAAGTGCTGAGAGAATCGCTTGCAGGAGGGAATTTCAGGTGGATGTGGCCGAAAAGGCAAGGGATCTCCTGCCGACTGCCAACCAAGGGTTGTGAGTTACCAGTAGGGGGAGTGAGGCAGACCGTAGCGTATGCTGGTACTGTCTAAGTTTGATAAGGTCGCCCAGGCAGGGGTGGGTATAGAGGTGGACCAGCTTAAACATGAGGCTCATGGTGGTGTATTGGAATTTAGACTCCAAAGGTGTCCAGCCCAGAAATGGGAGGACATTGCAATAGTGATGCCAGGGGTCAACTCCTAGAGCAAAACGTCCTACCCTACAATAGAGATGACTGAGGCGAGAGAGGATGGTGACAGAGGCTGGGAAGAGCAGCGGGGCACATTGGAGAGGAGTGTGGACATCGCAATTGTTTGACACGAGGTGGATGATAGGAGGGAACGGAGATGATAAAACAGACCTAGCCTTTGGTTGATTGCCTTAGTCAATAAATTGACATGGATTTTGAAGATGATTCAAAAAGCTAAGGGGCTAGCTGCACATTTTAATAGACTCAACAGACTGTATAGGCCTGCTTCTGCTGACATTTTCGTATGTTCATGAACGATGGATCTAGGGTAACACCTAAGTATTTGAATGAATGTCAGACTGCCCCATACCGGGTTGCACACCTGAAAATAAAAAAATGGAGCTGGACGCAATCTTCCAGAAACTTGTGTTTTTTTGGGCCAAAGTCAAAGAAATCCTGAATGAATTCCACAGGGATATTGCCTTCTTAGAATAGCAAGCCGATGATTCTGAGCAGCAAACAACCTCAACAGAAAAACACGTGGATGATATAGAGCTGACCCTGAAAACTATACAGGACAACCAACACATCATGATTTATTTGTAAAAAGCACAATTCACAGGCATATCAAAGCACTTGTACATACAATATAAAAATACAATTAATAAAAGATAAAACAGATAATTAAATAGTAAGACTTCAAGTTTCAGATAATGCTATACTAAACAGGTGAGTCTTAAGGGCAGATTTAAAAGCCTCAGTGATCGAGCACTCTCTAACCCGATGAGGTAGAGAGTTCCACAGGGTCAGGGACACAAAAGCAAATGATCTGGCTCCAGAAGTTTTCAAACGGACCCTGGGAACCTCTAGCAATCCCTCATTGGAGCAGAGAGGGTGGAGGGGGTTTTAGGGGCAGAGGACATCTTGCAAATACCACGGTCCCTGTCCTTGTAGGGCCTTATAGGTCAGTAATCCAATCTTGAAGGTGATTCTCCAGTGAACCGGCAGCCAGTGCAGATCATGGAGCACAGGTGTGACATGGCAAGATCTAGGTAAGCCAGTCAACTAACTGGCAGCCGCATTCTGCACCAGCTGCAGATGGCGGAGGGCCGCCCCCGGTAGCCCTAGGTACAGGCCATTGCTATAGTCAAAGCGGGAGGTCACAAAGGCGTGAACCAACATTGGAAGATCATCAGGCGGAACTAGGTGTTTTATCCGGGTGATATTCCTCAGATGGTAAAATGAGATCTTGACGACAGCCAACACCTGAGCCCTAAGTGTCAGCTCACCATCAAGCATAATGCCCAGATTTCACAACCGGTCAGAAGTCATCAGCTGGCTGCCCCCAACCAAAGTCCAAATGGCTGCCCAGCCGATGACCCCTCAGCCCGATGACCTGGTCCCCAACCAACACTTCAGTCTTATCCGGATTCCACATCATTATGCAGTGACAAGAAGATGCAGAAAACTGGTCTAGGAGAAAAAATCTCCATATTTACGGCCTCCCTGAAGGATCAGAGGGCACAGACTTAAAGGAATTTCTACTGCCTTTTTTCTGCATGGCCTTGGAGTTAGATCCTGACATGCAGTTAGACACTGAACATATGTACAGGGCCATAGGGCTGAAGCCCACCTCACCAATAATCAGGCCGTACTCTATCATTGTTCATTTTCTAAACTATGCCATAAAGGAAAGAATACTCCAGAAAGCATGGCAAAGAAAATCAGTTCATTATGGGGCTACACTTATCTTTTTTGACAATGACTATGCCCCAAATACAGTACCATGTGCTGGCACAGGGAATATCTGCCACTCTTTCCTATATTGAAACAAAGCAAATAAAATTCCGTACCCCATACCCGGCCAAGCTAGTGGTGGAGTTATGGGAGGGCACCTTCACGTACCAATCTGCTGAGGTAGCAATTCTTGATCTTCAGAAAAAGGGTATAGAAATACCCAACAAAACCCCAAATGACTCCTCGAGCAACACAGAGCCCCCAAGATGGCGCTCTGTTTCGGCGATGGAGAACCGACAAGTTCAGACAGCACAGACCATGTCTAATATTATCCAGCAACTCACAGCCTTTCACAGGACAACAGACAAGGACTGATTTCAATCTCCCTTCATGGACTTAATACTCCTTTTCAGGGAATTGAGGTAGGTGTTTGTAGCTCAGAAGGGGCGGGGACCTCTGAAACAGAGTGATCGTACTTCCCGACCTGTGCTGTTCTTATTAGGCATTAAAATGGTGCTGTTTATGCTACCCTCATTCAATGAAGCCCCAAGGCTGCTTTGGTAGACCGTTAGCGCAGCGACTACATTAGGGCACTGTAATTAGGGTGCCACAACAAGGGCGACAGTGATGGGGGTGATCTTGATTTTAGATGGCCCCTCACTCATGCCATCCTTTGTGCCTTCACAATTTCTGCTCCCTCCAGGGCATGAAGAGGTTATCTTTAGTTTTGGGGGATGCAGGGGGCAACCCCCCCACACACACACACAAAACAAGACTGTTTCCCGGGACGGCACTTTGGTGCTACACGTCCCAGGAGCTGCAATGCCTGGCACCATAGTGCCGGGCAGCGTATTGCCTTCATCCATATCAGCATTGACAAAATGACTGTCACACTGATATGGGTGAACCGGCTGCTTTCAGCTTATTTTATTTGTTCTGAGATGCTGTTTTACTTGAGGTCCAGAATGTGAACGATTGACAAGAGTCATGCCTCTTTCCCCAACACTCCGACCCTCTCCAGCTTTTATTAATTTACAGCCTGTTAAACTAATATCACTTAGAGCTCTTATGTGGTTTTTAATGTGTGGCGCCTTACTATGACATACTTTCTGGGGTCGCTACTGCACCCCAGCAATGCCTTGTACCTTGATCTCCCACTAACAGGTTCCAAACCCTAGCCCATGGGTATCCCAGCCCCACCTATCTCTGAGAATAAGATCCTTTATTTGGACCCATGTTGGACTTGTTCTTACTTGATACAATACCAATCATATCAGGATATCCATTTTATCTGCTTACCTATGGGATCTAAAAGTTAAACCAGGTATTCATGATCAGCATATCTCCGCAAGAGTATCCTGATAATCCTCTGCGGAGCTCTGAGATACAACAACGTTGTAAAGCTCATTGCTTTGCGTTGGATATTATGGCAACTATGTAATGACCACATTCTATCACTAGATGGAGCTCATTCCAATAGAAACTGAGTTAAAGTTTGTTTCAGATCTAGATCCAATGATTATATTGAGACGCAGCCTCCTCGCTGAACAGGAATTTTAACTTTTTTACTTGACCATTTGCAGGGATTCCTGTGTGACCCTTTCACAGTTACAGCTTGTAACGGACTGTTTTGGACTCACCTTGGCTGGTTCCGGGGCCCTCGGTTCTTTGACAGACAAGTGGTAACAACAGGTGTACGTGGTGCCTCCAACTGGGGAAGTGATAGAAAATACCTGTAGATAAAGTGCAGGTTAACACCCCCCAGGAAAATATAGTAACTGCCCCCAAGGTACCTTCCCCACACCATAACAATTCCCACTCTTCGCAATGAGTCGCAGTACCAGAATGTAACATTAACAATAAATTTTTATTTTGGGGGAAGGGAAATGGAGAAAAAATAGCATAACAACTTTGACAACTGTTGCAATACTTTTACTCCACACAGTCCTCACCTCCCACCTGCAGGTGCACCCAGCTTCCCAATGGCAGCTGTCCAAAATGTCTATAAAGTCACTCAAGTGGGTACCACACCACTGTGTAGAAGACGCTGGGGGAACTTTTTCTGGGACCCAATAACTTTAAACTGATGAAAAACTTTAACCTTTCTGCCTGGGCGCAGTTTTGGTCTTAGGGTAGTCCTGCCCAGGGCTTAACCCCCTTAATTCTCTGACCTAGCTAGCTAAATAAAGACTTCCCAAAGCTGCTGCCAGGGGTACTTACAGTTCAGCCATTCAAGGGGGTGGCAGGAACTTGTTTCATGGTACTGTGTGGGTATCAGGAGTTGTTGCAACACAGCAGCATTTGCCTGAAGAAATGTAGAATGCTGGTATTCACTTGCCAGGCCTTTGCAATCTTCGCCCCTGGCACCTTTGTATGTGGTGTTCACCTGGCGGGCCTCTCGACGTCTCCCTCTCCGGTGGTCTCCTCTTTGGTCTGGGTACAGAGCAGGCTGGTGGTTACCCAGATTGATGTTTGGCACACACTTTTCTCACTGCAGTAAAGAATCTGGGCTTTGACTCAGTCTTTCTAGCCCAGCACATGCAGTCTCCCAAGTCTGCAGCAAAAGCAGTCTCTAAACGCACTTACCCCACTGAGTGGGAAACATAGCTTGCAGGTCACTTTACTTTCCACTGCAGATACTGTGCTGGTCAGGCTGTGACCTTTAGTCTCTACTTTCCAGCCGGCACACTCCGCTGGCTTTCTCTGCTCTTCAGGACAGTCAATTCTCTCTTTCCCAGCAAACATCAAAAGTCTCACTCACTACTGCGGAGTCAAAATTTTCTGACACAGCCACAGGTTCAAATCTCAGCAGCAAATTCCAAATTCTCAGCAGCAAACTCTCACAGCTGCAGATTCAAATCTCACAGAAACTTCTCAGCGACAAATTCACTCAGTTGCAGGTTCAGCTCTACCCAGGGAGCTTCTTACACAGTTCAGTTCTTTTCCCAGGGGCTAAGTATGTTCTTTTCCAGGCATTCTGCAGCTTGTCCAATACTGTGGCCAGACTAGACCTTTGGCAAACAGGCAGGCCTTCAGGACTAGCAAGCCCACTGCAGTCTCTCTTCTCTTTGTGTTGTATTTAGTAGCCGAAAATAAGTAGCTTAAACACACCAGGGTTTTGGTAATAAGAAAACACATCACACAGAAATGTAGGCCTTCTCTGTTTACTTTTATTCAGCACAGACATAAGGGGAAAACTTATCTCAACACACACACATGCACAGGAAGATTCAAAGGCTCCCAAGAAGTACATTTCTTAAAGCTGTACTGTCTAACATTTCTTAAAGCTGCACTACACATAACACTTTGCACTCTCGGCTCAACACTCAGGAATCCTCCTTTGGCTGGCAAAACAGTCCCTTTTATCAGTTTTCCAGCAGCCCCTTCTCACTGCCTGCAGCAGTTGTCCCACTGAACAAATTAAATATTAACTGGCTACACTTGACACCCTATTGGTTACTCTGTGGGTGCCAAAAAATATCCCTGCCTTTATCTCCCATAAGTCCATTATGCAGTCCCACAAGTCCTCTTCTAAAGCCGGCCCATTGGCACTGAGGGTTGAGGCACTGGATGCCACACCTTGTGCCATGCTGGTGACCTGTGTACGGGAGCGAGCTCTGGCACTGGGGGTCAGCGGGGGGGGAGAGAGAGGATTGAGCACCCGCAGGCTGCTCTCCTCACTCAGGGGGGAGGACTTGGGGATGTCTGGCACTACAGCGACTCCTGATGGAGGCCGAGAGTGCTTTAATATCGCTAGACAGCACGTTCACTGCGTGGCTGATGCTGGCAGGGTTGCCATGTGCCTCAAGCATCAAGATGTGCACCACGCATGGGGGGAAGGCGGGGATACACAAAGAAAAACCCTCCCACCACGGATAGGTGACGGCCCTTCCAGTGCCTCCGCCACACGCCCAATGCCAGATGCCTGCCACTGCCTCTTCAGTTTCCCCGGGCCTGGGGAGATTCCGTAATGACTTTGAAGATGGCAGGTATCATGGCGGGTGGTAGAGCAAGAAGGTGAGTGAAGCAGCCCAAGAGAGTTCCGGGAATGGTAGCTATGGAAATAGAGTTGAAAAAAATTAAAAAAAAATAGTCCTCTTCTACAGTCCCATAACTCCTTTGCAGAATCTTTGGCTCCTGATTGACTGTGCAGGGGTTACAGGTGAGAAGTATGGCTGATGTACTCACAGTCCCACACAGAGTCCCAACTTTCCAGTCCTTTTTTTAGCCATACAATTTAATCTTTTTATAAATGTTCCCCACAATTTTGTAGCAGCAACTCTGCCCTTTAGTCCTCTTGCAGAGCTTCATACTTAGATTCAATTTTCTGCCTGTCGCTGCTGTCAATTTTGACTGTCCTCCAGGCAGCAGGCAGACTATATAATATTTATGAACCCTTATGAATAATTATTATGCCCAGTCCTTCAGGCCACAGGCAGGCTCATTAATATTCAAAAGCCCTACCTCATTAATATTTATACTGGCTCCCCCAGCACTTACAGGTGCTCTTAAAATAAACAGTTTGGGGGTTCCTCACCCACCTTCCTCGTGTCTCCGGACCCCGATATGCCAACTCTGGGGGTTGAGAGCATGGAGGAAGCCTTTGCTGTGGCTCAGGCATGCAGAGAAAACCACAAAGCTACTGCACATGCGTGGACCACCATTTGCACATTTATGCAGAAAGCTGTGTGGCGATTCCACAGCTTTACTCCTCTAGTCCCATTCAACAAGGAAAACAATGTCAGGGCTAGATGGAGGATGAGAGGTTCACGAGAACCCAGGCCTGACGGTGATGAGGAATGGAGGGGAAACTGGGAAACACAAAACAGGTAAGCCCAACAGCATTGTGGGGCTTATAAGCCCAGCCACAATATTATTAACTATTCTAGGGCTGCTACTTCCTAGAACAGTTTACCCTGACAACACAGAGCAAGCTTTCTAACTAGTTCGTAATTATTTAACCTTTTTTTCCTTCCCAGCCCATCCATTTATATTATCTTCCCCACGAGCTGTGGGGGAGTCATTTATGTTCCGAGGAGCTACCAAAAATTTCTGGTATTATCTTCCGGCAGCTCTGAGTTTTATTCCAGTCACTGCGTAGCTTCTTTCTATACTTATCCTTAGGTCATTCTACCTCATCAGCCTACTGTACTTTCATATGAGAAATGATTTTAGGGCATTATTTATTTAGAGACTTGGGTTTGAATCTCACAGCCCCCACTTGCATACTGTGTGACCCTGAGCAAGTCACTTAACTTCCCTGTGCTCCCAGGTCGCACCTGTAAACAAGCTTTCAGCTTAGTGTGCCACTCCTGGTTAAACAATTGGAAAAAAAAAAAGAAAATTTATATTTACTGGTTGGTGTTGTTTATCAACTGCTGGCAGTGGCTGGCAAACTATGTTATTCACACGTGTGAATAACGAACCATGAATAATGGAGTTTGCCCAAGCATCTCTCTCAAACGTTCTGCCAACAAGCCCAGGGGAGTGCTCTCAGGCACCCCAGAACACACAGAAGTCTGATCGCCATGGTGGTATGAGGGAGAGAGGGGGGAAACAGGTCAGTAACATTAGTTTAACAGCTTACCTGTGGCCTGCCTCTCATCCCTCGGTGCTGATGTCAGGTCCCATTTGGAGCAGTGGTCCGAAAGTTGTGCAGCGGTTCCTGCTTCCTTGCTGCAGTGTGGGCTATCTTCATCCCCTTTGATTATTTTACTGCTCCTTTTTTATTAATTAAAGATTTCTTGTACCCCCAGCAGTGGCGTGCTGAAGAGCCGCATTTTGTGAGACTTTGTCAATCCCAGAAGAGTGTGCCGCAGCATTGAGTGTTCTGAGGCCCTCTTTTGCCGTCCGGTCCCTTGCCTGCAAGTCCCTCCCCTGACAGCACCTCCCACCTCCCAAAGCAGTCTCCTTCACCTTGGGTCGGGGCAGTGAGTTGGCGGCAGCACAAGAAGAGTTTTTCCTCCCTGGCACTTTAAAAAATAAATAAATATAGTTTTTTATTAACAACCAATAAATATAAAAAATAAAGCATGAGGAGCGTGTTTAAATTCAGATTTTATGTACACCCTTGGTGTGCATAAAATCATCATTATACACACACATCCCCATGCATTATTCTATATTTAGTCACATAGTACCTACAATGGAATTTTTTATTTTAGTCTTTCAGCAAAATCAGGCAGAGGCATGCTACTTTTTATTAATTTTGTTTATTTATTTATTTATTCATTCATTCTAGGACTACAATACCTTTGAGCACATAACAGCTCTTTTACAAAGGTTCCATGTCAGTGGGAAGGGTGACAGACATACAACAGATGGTATTACATAAAATATTGACAAGAAAGTATATAAAATGACAATATGATATTAATATTGCAACTAAAATTAAAACTATGAATTGGTAGGAAATCAAAAAATAACCTAATAAAAAGAGGCAGCCCAAGGTGCTTTGTCAAGTAGGCATAGTTAGATTTGGGTGAACAAAAGTTCAGGTAAGTGAAGATAAACAGTGGAAAGAAGGTGTAGGGTGAGGGGTGAGGTGAAAGAAGGATCAGGGAAAGAGGTAGGAAATAAGGCAGAGCCGTTAGGGTGAAAGTGGTCATTCGCAGAGAAAAGAGGAGAAGTGGGTACACAAGGATGTGTCAATACTGCTGAGGTTTTGTCATGTCAGTTGAAACAGTCACAGGAACTGTTAGCTGTAAGATGCTGATGAAGAGTGCCTTTAAATGTAAAGTAAAGTAAATTGTATTTTTTTAAGTGCTTTTCAAAGAACCAAAGCGCTGTACAAATAGAGCAACATTTAAAACAACATACATTTAAAATAATATTGATAAAATTATTCTCCATAGGCTTTAAAAAACAAATAAGTCTTAAGCTCTGATTTAAAGCTCTTGATGGTCAGGCAGCGTTGTATCCGACGAGGTAGAGAATCCCACAGGACAGGGGCAGCGTAGGAGAATGCACGTGCCCCAGATGTCTTCAAACAAACCATAGTCCCAATTTTGGTAAGCAAGAGATATCTCTGGGCAGTGCATTAAACCATAGTTGTGCTCTATATGTAAGCAATAAGACATGATGGGGTGTGCAATACGGTGTGATAACTGCACTCCTAGGGGAGTAGTTAGGCACAAGGTCGAAGGCCAAGTGCCGGTCATCCCTAGGCGTGTGGTTATCACACTGTAATGCACAACCCCGGAGTGTCTTATTGTGCTTATAAAATGGCCCTTTATTTTTAGAAGCAGTTTTTTTTATTTTGAAACACATTTTTAAATAAGTAAAAATGTAAGTGAATCTGTGCTTTTAACATAAAATAGTGCTTCTGCCTATTGATGCTAGATTAAAGTAGTGTTATATAGTGTGTGCCTCCCTGTCCACTTAAGCTTCATATTCCGCTACCAGCCACAACAATTCACAAATGCTGTTTTCCTCATTTTAAGTATGACACATAGCCCCCTTACTTTATTACATTCTCCTCACTCTGCAGACAAAACCAAAAGGAAGCCATTACAAAGGCTGCTCAGTTCCTGTATGCTGCAACCATGAGTGTGGTTCAAAACTGCCAAACTCACTGACAGCATCATGAACTGCTTGCTCTGTCCTAAAAGCTAAACAGCAGGGTGAGTCATTTATCACCTTTTCTCTTTGTTTACATAGTATTATTGCTTACTTTCTTCATTCTGTTTTTTTTTTATTCTGTGTTTCCCCACATTCAAGAAATGGAATGTTTATCATGGAATGTTTATTATGGAATACAGGGATTCAAAATTCTCCTCAGTTCCACTGGCAGAATGTTTCTCTTCTAACATACTGTATACTCACACAAAGGCCCTTTCTAAAGCCACAGACTCGATTATCTCACTGTCAGGGAAAGCAGAAGAGATTTCCCTGATAAGCATGGTAAAAACAAAAGGGGGATTTTCACTGTCAACAAAGAAACAGTTGTAATGAAAACTACAAACAATGCTTATTGTTTCTAATTTGTTTATGTGTGTAAGGAGAGTGTGATGATCAAGGAAAAAACATTTAATTAATTTGTTTTATTTTTAATTTAAGGTAGTTTTATTTTTAGGGCCCAGTTGAAGGATTTTACAGTGTAAAGGTAACAGCCATGTTTATGATGGAAAATCAGTTCTGGATCTAGGGAGACTGATGGAAGATAGTTCTGGTTGGAGGAGGACTGATTTGCTTATTGTGTGATGCGGTTTAGGACCAGGATGACTGTGTGTATATAGAGACTTAATGTACGGTCAGCTGATGTCGCTTGGCCAATGAGATTTCTAGATTTTCTCATGCATTTTATAAGCAAATGATCGTTGCCCTTGTGTAGTCCGCCATCTTGGGACAGAGAAGAGTTGGTTGACCGAGCTACGCGTGTGCTGGGAGCTGCAAGATCAGTTGAGTAAGTTTGTAGCACTAGAAGGCAGGAGCCTGAGAAGTGCCTTTTTAGTTATCATGCAGGTTTGACAGTGAATCCTCCCATTTAGCTGAAGCCAGCCTGTTTGCGCATACAGTTCACATGTGTGGGTAAGGCATGCTGTTCCAGAAAGAAGTCGGCATGCTTTACTTGAGTGCCACTGATATTCTGCAGAGGGTAGTGGTGGAAGTTGAACCATAGATAACCAGACCATAGTCAACAATGGATACTATTGAGCTATAGCTAACTAGTATTAGTGCTTCAGACGTTGGATTGTGTTTATGTCTATGGAGTAACCCTGTCTTGATACTAGCAGACCTGGCAACATTCTCAACATGCTGGGCATATGATAGTGCGCTATCCATGGTTACCGCTAGATACTTGAAATGTTGAATTTGTTCAAATGGGACTCCAGAGGAGTTCCTGATGGTTAGGGCACTGGATCTGCGTTTGCTTCAAGCACTGCTGAACAACATGACTTTCGTTTTTTTTGTAGTTCAGAATCAGCTTGTGTTTCCTGAACCAGTCCTCCACTTCTTCAAAGCTGAGTTGAAGTTGGTGTTCCAGTGGTTCAGGGTCAGTGTTGCTAGTGTTGTTTATTACTGGATTGTATTACAAGATCAGGCCTCCCTCAATCCCTCTCCTCTTTGCTATACTCCCAACCCCCCTCTTATGGTCTCCGGTCTAATGACCAAACCCCTCTCTACATTCCTAGATGAAAAACCTCCATGGGTGTATGAGCCTTCTCCTGTACTGCCCCTAAGTATTGGAATTATATCCCTCAAACTATTTGCCTATCCCCTACACATGCTGGTTTCAAGAAACTTCACCGTGAACATCTACTTGCATCTAATCCCTGCACGTGCTTCCATCCACCTTAAACTCTGCCATTTTTCTCTCTGCCTCTCTTTGCTTTATCCTACTTACTCTCCCCTCTTCCTCTGTATTCTTTCATTCACTTGCTCTCCTCTCCCCTTGCTTGCTCACTATGTTTATCGGCCTTGTTAACAGCAGTTACTGTATATTGTACATAACACCCGATCAGGCCAATTTCTGTACTAGTTCTGCTATTGTTTATATTTTTGAATATCTCCTAACTGTACTTTGCTTTTATTGTTGACTTTGTATAACTCTGTACTCTCACCGTCCACTGATTTGTCTGTATTTTTTGCCAACCTGTGCATTATCTAATCTAGTCTATGTGCTCCGTCACATTGTTGTTTTGCTCATGTATTTGACTTGTATCCTCCCAGGTCTTGCCTGAAAACAGGCATCTCAATGCCTAGTGCACCCACCAAGTTACTAAAAGCAAATAAGTAAATAAATAAATTATCTTAACAGTAATTCACCAAATGCTTTGCAACTTGCCATACTTTGGAGCGGGGGGCAACCATTCTGGGCCCTTCTACATCCACAACGTCCAGTTTTTATCATCTTATAATTTTGTATTTTTTTTTTCTTTTTGCACAACCTTATTTTGAGAAGTATACCCTCGAGAAGGCCTGAATGAATTTTCTACCTGGCTATACCTCCTTCTCAGGAGACCCATTTTTCATAACATCAGCTTAACCCAAGACCAGAGGCAGCAATAGAAACATAGAAACATAGAAGTTGATGGCAGATAAGGACCGCAAGGCCCATCCAGTCTGCCCATTTCTTTTTCTACCTTATAAATGTGCCATCGGCCTTTGCTCTGTCAGTGACCTATCTATTCATAGTAATTTGTATTGCTCCCTTATGCCTATCCCATGCCTGTTTGAAGCCCTGCACTGTATTCATAGCCACCACTTCTTGAGGTAAGCCATTCCATGCATCCACCACCCTTTCCGTGAAAAAGAATTTCCTCACATTCCCCCTTAATCGGCCTCCCTCTAATCTCATGCTGTGTCCTCTTGTCCTGCTATTTTTCTTATATTTAAACATGTTAGACTCTTTCACCTTGTTTATGCCCTTAAGGTGTTTGAATGCCTCGATCATATCACCTCTCTCCCTCCTTTGCTCAAGGGTATACATATTGAGCTCCGTTAATCTGTCCTCATATGTCTTCTGATGCAGTCCCTGTACCATTTTGGTTGCCCTTCTCTGGACTGCCTCAATTTGGTTAATGTTCTTGTGAAGGTGTGGCCTCCAATACTGCATGCAGTACTCCAGATGGGGCCTAACCAATGTCTTGTACAGAGGGATTATTACCTCCCTCTTACGACTTGTGATACCCCTACTAATACACCCTAACACCCCCTAGCCTTACCTACTGCTTTAGAGGTCTGCTTGGATGATTTTAGGTCATCAGTGATGATGATGCCCAAGTCTCTTTTTTCCTTTGTGACTGCTAGCAACTCCCCTCCCAGCCTATAAGTGGCTTCAGGGTTTCTCTTCCTTGTGCATGATTTTGCACTTCCTGCATTAAATCCCAGTTGCCACTCTTCTGACCATTCTGCTAGTTTATCCAGATCTTCTCATTTTGCCCACCCCATCTGGCTCATCTACTCTGTTGCAGATCTTGGCGCATCTGCAAACAGACAAGTCTTACCTCTAGTCCATCTGCAAGGTCACTAATGAAGATGTTGAATAGGACTGGCCCCAGGACTGATCCCTGAGGTACCCCACTGTGACTTGCATCTCTTCTGACTGTATACCATTTACCATCACTCTCTGTTTTCTGCCAGTCAACCAGTTTGCCACCCAGTTGACCAACTTCTGACCCAACCCTGAGCCTACCCAGCTTATTTATCAATCTTCTTATGGAACAGTGTCAAAAGCTTTCATGAAGTCAAGGTAGGCAACATCAACTGCTCCCCTTGGTCCACCACTCTGGTTACCCAGTCAAAGAACTCTATGAGATTAGTTTGACAGGACCTTCCTTTTGTAAACCCATGCTGTCTTGGATCCTGTGCCCCTATGGATTCCAGGTGTTGCACTATCCTTTCCTTAAGGAGTGCCTCCATAATCTTGCCCACTACTGAGGTAAGACTGACCGGTCTGTAGTTCCCCGCCTCCTCCCTGCTACCACTCTTGTGGAGCGGGATCACATGAGCCCTTCTCCAGTCTTCTGGGACCTCTCCTGTGCTCAGAGACTCACTAAACAATTCTGCTAATGGCTCTGCTAGTTCCTCCTTTAGCTCCTTGGCACCCTGGGATGTATGCCATCAGGTCCCATTGCCTTATCCACCCTGAGCTTAGCAAGCTCTGTAGGACCCTTTCTTTGTGAAGGAGTAGTGCTCACCTCCCTCCCCCGTGTCCATGATGCTGAGCTGTGGGCCCTGCCTCACTTCTTTCAGTAAATACTGAGCAAAGTATCTATTTAGGATAGATGCCTTACAGGGCTCCTCCTCCTCATGCCCCTTTCTCCATTAAGCTTAGCAATACCCCTCTGGACTTTCTCCTTTCACTAATGTATCTATAGAAAGTCTTGTCACCTTCTTTTACTGTTTGTGCTAGTGTTTCAGTTTGGGACTTTGCCTGCCTTACTGCCTTACCTGCTTCACTTAGGGAGTTTGATATGCCTCCCTATCTTCATCCGGCTGTGTTCCCTTATATTTCCTGAAGGCCAGCCTTTTGGTTTGACCTTTCTGCTACTGTATTTGAGAACCAAAGTGGTTTCCTTCTTCTTTTGCACTTCCTTTTCTGTCTAACACAATGGGATGTTGCTTCAAGTATTGCATCCTTAATGCTTGCCCACTTTGCCTGTACCCTCTCACCTGTGTTTCTTTTTGCCAGGGCTAGCTTAACTCTGTTGGCCATCTTATCAAAGTCAGCTCCTCTGAAGTCCCATATTTTTGCCTTGGAATGGGATGATTTAGATGTAGTAGCCAAACTGAACCATACCATGTGATGGTCAATATATCTTGCTCCCCTACCTTGGAAGTCAACAGGGTTTTTACAATACAGGACCCCTATTTTATGGAGACCTCAGGACAAGAGACAAACTTACCACAAGGGCTTTGCTCAGAGTAGGGTTGTCAGAACACTCTGAAGTTCTGGGTTCTAGTTCTAGTCTAGAACTTTTGAAAAAGTTCTAGTGTTCTAATCTTTTTTAGAACTTTTTAGAACTCGAACCCTATTTTTTTATTGTGCTGCCAGTAACAAAGATAGTAATAAAATACATGTAAAGGAAAAACTGTTCAAAATAAGGGGGAGAGAAATTATCTTGTGTGACATTGATAGGAATACAACTAGGTTTATCTATAGTTTCTTCTGTTTGCTAAAGTCAGCAACTTAATACGAACAGGCCCACCCACCCACCCATATGTTAAAAGTTTTCCTGCTGCAGCTGCATCATAGTTCCTTAGTGAAAGAAAGAGGCACATTAGCCATTTATGTACTCAGCTATATATACTCATCGTCATGAATTAGGAGAAAAATAACTGATATTACCTAATTTCAGCTATTTGCTGCTTTCTGTTTTAAATGAGTGAATCAAAAGTTGCTATGTTTAAAAGAAAGTTTTATAACAAAGTCAAGCCAAGTACTACAGCAGCAATATGGAACTGTTACAAAACATATTATGTCATAACATATTCAGTCAAGACATTGGAATAAAAAAATATTTGCAGAAACCACAAGAAGGCTGCTCCAATCCTAAGTTGTCCTGTGTGAAAAGCTGAGCACCAAGAACAAAAGACACAGCACCAACACTTCCAAAAATATACTGTATTATGCGTTTAACTGATAGCATCACAGTACACAAGGCATGCTGTTAAAACAGTTTAAACAGACAAAGGTCCTTTGTCTGTTTAAACTGTTTTGTCCTGCATGCGCTTCTGTACTGTGATGCTATCAGTTAAAAACGCACAATACAGTATATTTTGGAAGTGTTGTGCTGTGTCTTTTGTTCTTAATAAAAAATATGCCAGTCATTGTTGCTGGCAAAATGCATGCAATTTTCTAAGGTAATGCATACATATACCAACATTTTGTTGGCAAATTGAAGTAATATATACAAAAATTCTAAGATGATGCATTTTTGCAGCTGATACTTCAATAAAATCTGTATTTCAGTCACATAAATAAAAACAGTGGTTTCTCACCACATACTAATTTACTAAGGAACATTTATGTAGCTGCAGCAGTTGGCATGTGATGTTTAAGGACAGCGTCTGTCAACCCCATTATGTATCAAATTATCACTACTTATAAAGCAAAACACTATGATACGTCACATTCTGTGAAAACTGCTGATGCAGATTTTCTTTTATTTCTGATTCCTTTATTCTTTTTTAAAGGGGACAGGACAATTGTGCTAGGGTGGCAGCAGTTTGCAATGTATTTAATAAGAATATATATTATGTGTACAGTAGGTTCGGTCTGTCATCATTTTTTCCTCACCATCCCCAGCTGATCACGAATCTGTAAATGAAAGAACTAAAACAACACCCACCTTTCACCCCATCACCCATTCCACTTTTCTTCCACCACCTCATCTGTGCAGTAGCACCCATGCCACCCTTACACCCATGTTAAAACCAACCCACAACCCTCACCCATGTACTAGCATCCATTTTTCGTTTATGGCTAACATTTCTGTAATTGAAAAATAATAAACAGCTACCAATTAGAACTCATTGTTTTGTCCTCTTTAAAATTGAAAAATAGACCGTCTCCTGTCCCAGCCCATGCTGATGCACCACAAAGTCACAGAAGGTAAATCCAAAATATATGTTTGCACTTTAACTATAAATAATATGATACAGAAAGGATTGATGTGACAGTGTCCCTTTATGCCAAATTTGGGCCTGTTCCACTGATGTTAAAATTGACCTGTATATAAAACTTGTTGACTTTAGTTTAGACCCTAGCTACAAAGCAGTTTGCCATGAAATGGTGAAAGTTTTGGGGGGTATATAGTCCAAGGTAGTAGATCGAGAAAGGAGAGAGACAACCAAAGTCATCACAGTCTGTAAAAGTTTCCTTTTGGTGCAGAGACTCCGTCCCACACAGTATTTTTACCAGCCACCACCATCTGAGTTGTCATCATCACCATCAACATCCACAACATCAATCACTTCAGGATCAGTTTGTATACTCTTGTAGGATACTAAAATCTTGACTTATTAACTTTAATAAAAGTTAACGTGTACATTTTCTGGCAGCAACCTATTTCTGGTGTCTGTCACAATATTGCCAGCTGTACTAAACATGCGTTCTGAAGAGACACTTGTTGCAGGACAACCAAGATATTTACAGGCTTCATCATACAGCTCTGTTCAAATTGACTTTTTGATCTCCAGTATTCAAAGGGCATGCATCAATAGGAATAGGCAGTTCTTGCAGGTAACTGTCTACCATGTTGGACAGAGACCGCTCAGAAGAGGAATCAGCAGAAGCAGCTGGTATGGCAGCAATTTGGGAAAGGTTTTGCCACAGATTTAGCTTGCTACTAAGGGCTGAAGAAGTGGCAGTTGTGGAACAACTACTGTTAATGTTTGGTGACTTTTCCAGTTCTGTATCCCTTGTGAAGATGAACCTGCATGTTGTGGTGATGACAACCTGATGGTACTTGCGTGTCTGTGTTTGACTCCTGTGAGTGCTGCAGCTCATCTAGCAACATACACTTGTACTGCTCTATATCATCTGTTTTTGGAAGATGTATAGCCTTGAACCTGGGATCTAAGAGAGTTGCAAGGATGTAGTGTCTTGATTTCGTCATTGCAACTAATTTGTCATTGGTTTTGAAGCGTCGCTCATTCTCTTACGTGATTCCCATGATATAGGCGACATGTTGTCTGCGCTCAGATCTGTCTTTTTCTATTTGTAGATTTAGAACACTAAGATGATGTGAAATGAGCATTATGAGGGATAACCTGACTCACAGATGCACCTTCAGAAGACGTGTCCCTTGTAGCTGTCTCAAAGGAGCTAGGATACAGCACACTGTCTCCATTAATTTCCACTGCAGCACAGACAGCATAATGCCATCTCCAATAATGTAATTGGAGCAGTACTCATGTACAGCTTGCTTTTGCTCCAAGAGGCGCTGCAGCATATAAAGCATTGAGTTCCAACGAGTGGAAACATTTTGAATCAGCTTTTGCTGGGGCAGCTTGTGTTTTTTTTGCAGTTCGGACAATGTCCGTATAGCCTTGGTTGAATGTGAAAAGTGAGTCACAATTTTTTGCAAACAGCAATCATACCATCCACTTGTGTTTCAAGGTTGAGAAATCCCATGACAATTATGTAAGCAATGTGCAAAGCAAGAAGCATGCAGAAATCCTCCATCCTGTATTGCTTTTAAGATGTTGGCTCCATTGTCACTTACTATGAAGCCACATTTTAGACCGTGAGAATAAACCCATTCATCAAGGAGGTCATTTAGTTCCTGCAAGCTGTTTGCAGCAGTATGACTTTGCCCAAACTCTTTTATGCAGCAGCGCATCTTTTGGGGTGTCTTTGTTTTTGAAGAAGCACAAGAAAACGTGACCCAATGAGCGGTAAGGACATGTAATCTATGTTTTGAGTGCTGGTCCACATATCTGTTGTGACATGAATAACCCCACCCTCTGCAGTTTTAAGTGCAAGCATCACTGTCCTTTTAAAGCCTGATAAATGTTTGGTATTTCAACATAGGAAAGGTACTCCGATGAGGAACATTGTACGAGGCTCTGCTAATGTCATGAGGCTCCCTAAAATCCTCATGATCTACCAAAGAGTATGGGAGAAGGGCTCCGCTAACAGTTCACCAATTCGGTGATTAAGATGAAGGGTCTTTGGATGATTTCTAGTAAAGGTATTCTTCCTTTCAAATGCCTGAGACAGTGTTAGCTGTTTGCAACATGTCCCTGCTGGTTTATTATACACTGTGCTTCGATGGGCAGATGGACGCAGAGATGGTGGACTAGGACTTATACATTCAGTGCCATCACTGGATGTGCAACTGGTACTAATGGTGCTGGCATTGGTGGTAACAGTGATCCTAGGGCTGGCAGTGGTTCTGCCTGCATCAAGTTCAGACAATTCAGTATCCATTTCAGATTCCTGATCCTGACCCTTCTCACATGCGGTCTGGAAGATGGAGGACATGGGTTTTGGTTTTGGATGATCAAGCAAAACCGAATGCTTTTTCAGATGGTGTTTAAGAGCTGTAGTGCCAAGGCATGACACAACTTTACCACAGCTTACACTCTGTTTACACAGGGAACAAATTGCTCTGCATGGATCAGTTTTACTGACTGAGAAATAATTCCACACCTCAGATGTGACAGATTTTGTTCGAGTGCTAGGAAGATAGCTAAAGACTGTTTGTGTCTTTTCACCTGTCCTAACAGAACCTGGGACATGCTCCTTGGTGCTAGAAGAGTGGACAGAAGACTCTGATGGATTTTCATTGCTGGCCAACACAGAAGTGGTGGATTCAATGGATATGTCCTTTTCATTGCCAACAGTGCTGGATGTATTTGCAAGTGCACTACCTGATTCATTGTCAGCAGACTTGCTCATTTCACTTTGTTGAGGAAGTAATGATTTGTCACGAGACACAACAGTGTGGGACTGAGACAAAGAGCTACTGTCTGAGTCAGAGAGGGACTCACTGTCACTTGCATTATTGCTGCTAGTCACAGGGATCTTAACAGCATGAATGGCATACCTTATGGTGCCTCTCCGTGTGACCCCAGCAGCTGTACAGGTTTCTTAAAGGTCCCCTTACCACACTTCACTGTTGCTCTTTGCTGTTTGTTGAATTTTATCACGTGAAACATTTTGGTTATTTCTGTTAGCACCAGCAGGATTACCACTACCACCAACACCTGCTCCAACACCAGCACTAAATGCTTCATCTATGTTGGTGTCAGCCATAACAGACAGTAAGTACCAGTACTACCAGTCCAGTATACTGCAGTGAACACACCAACACCCAAACAATCCCTGTGTAACAAAGCAACGTGATCTGTAATCGCTGGCTACAACTCCAAAATGTTATTTTGGTTGTGTGACACTGTGATACGTGGACTGAAAGTAATTGAAGAATATGACAGTTTGCAACTAAAGGATCCCAGGTTCAAGGCTTACAGAATGATTGGGCTGCTGGGCATAGGCATACACTATAGCAATCAAAGGGCACACAGCAGCAGGGTGATGGGCTGACTGACCACAGGAGACGGAGTCACATACGCAAACCAGGGAATGAGAATTATATTTCTACGTTTCTGTCATGTAAGGTTAATGCCACCACACAACTGGCCACTGGGCTTCTCTCGGTAACACACACACTGGGTAGGGTACAGTGCAGTCAAAGGGCACACAGCAGCAGGGTGATGGGCTGACCGACCACAGGAGACGGAGTCACATACGCAAACCAGGGAATGAGAATTATATTTCACGCTTTCTGTCATGGGTTAATGCCACACACACACACACTAGGGTTCAGAAAGATTTATTTGCCTTTTTTGCCCCCCACGTTTCTGTCATGTAAGGTTAATGCCACCACACAACTGGCCACTGGGCTTCTCTCAGTAACACACACACTGGTAGGGTACAGTGCAGTCAAAGGGCACACAGCAGCAGGGTGATGGGCTGACTGACCACAGGAGACGGAGTCACATGCAAACCAGGGAATGAGAATTATACTTCTACGTTTCTGTCATGTAAGGTTAATGCCACCACACAACTGGCCACTGGGCTTCTCTCGTAACACACACACTGGTAGGGTACAGTGCAGTCAAAGGGCACACAGCAGCAGGGTGATGGGCTGACCGACCACAGGAGACGGAGTCACATACGCAAACCAGGGAATGAGAATTATATTTCTACGCTTCTGTCATGTAAGGTTAATGCCACACACAACACTAGGGTTCAGAAAGATTTATTTGCCTTTTTGCCCCCTACGCTTCTGTCATGTAAGGTTAATGCCACCACACAACTGGCCACTGGGCTTCCTCTGTAACACACACTGGGTAGGGGTACAGTACAGTGCAGTCAAGGGCACACACTGGGCTTCTCTGTGACACACACACTAGGGTTCAGACTTATTTAGATTTATCAGATTTATTTGCCTTTTTGCCCCCTTTGTATGCTTGTTGCTGGAGCTGCTGAGTGTGCAGTGTGCTGCAGTTTCAAATAATCACACTTCACAAAGGTTCTTTTCTCTCCGAGTCCTCCTCCAGTCCTCCTCCTGATATTGGTCTCTCATCAATCCTCCCTATTCCCCCACTCCCCAATCTTGATTAATCCTCCAGAGTCCCGATTCCTCCTTCTGTCCTGAACCGCCCCTAGTACTCCCACCCCGCCTCCCAGTCCCCCTGATTTTTAGCTTTTTTCTTGTTCTCGCCGGTCTCACAGGAGAAGAAGTGGCCACGACTGCTGGACAAAAGTAGCGGACGCGCTAACTGCTTTTGCTACAGTTTAGTGGGCTGCTGGTGCTGCCTGCTGCTGCTGCCTCTCTCTGCGATGATCCTCAGTCAAATGGCGCTCCTCCTCGTGACGCATCTCTTTAATACCCCCACAGATCCCGCAGCTCGCGTTGCTTACTCGACCCCACGTCGTCTCGTGTCTCGCGGTGATTCGAACCCTTTTGCGAACCGTTCAGTGTTCGAGTTCTAAGTTAGAACTCGAACACCAGGGTTCGAGGAGGGTTCGAATCTTTACCGAACTAGTTCTGACAACCCTAGCTCAGAGTTCATCCGAGTACCACCTACTCCCACACATTAATGATCCCACCCTGAGACAATGGCCTATATTGTTACCTGATATTTCTCAAGCCTGGGCTGCCCAGTTGGTGCCAATGTTTAGATTGTTTTATACCATGTTTTTATGGTTTTCTTTAGATTAGATTGACCTACTGTTCATAGGCTGTTTTTACCTTTTATACAAAACTCAGAGACAGAGGAAGGGTGAGACGTAAGCCTGGTAGGTTTAGTAAGCCACGCTGGTGGACCAAGGAGGCCCAGGAGGCAGTAAGGGAGAAGATAGCTGCATACAGTAGATACAAGTATTTGCGCAGGGTCTTGGATAGGGATGAGTATCTTCTAACGGCCAGGAGAGTTACCAGGGTGGTGAGATTGGTCAAGGCTAGGATGAAGCAGAGGCTGGCCCAGGGGATCAGGAGGGGGGGAAGGGTTCTTTAGGTATATTGGGGAGAGAAGGAGAGTGAAGGGGCAGTTCAGTAGGTTGAGGATGGGGAGGGGTGGGCGGAGGAGGCAGGGGAACAAACAGAGGTACTCAATGAGTACTTTGCATCGGTCTTCGCTAGGGAGGATGCAGGGGAGCCACAGAGAAGGAGGACACAGGGGGCAGAAAGGGTGAGGGCCTTGGATGTAGAGGAACCTGTTGTTACACAGGGGGCTGAGTGGGCTGCTCCATATGGGAGGGGGCACGCTGGATCTGCTGAGGGGACAGGAGACACGGACATTGAAATCCCTGCTGGCAGGGTGTGGGAAGCCCTCAAGTCCCTAAAAAAGGACAAAGCTCTGGGTCCTGATGGAATCCATCCAGGGTACTGTGGGAATTGGACAATGTCCTGGCTGCACCCCGGTGGCCCTTTTTAATGCTTCCCTACAGACGGGGAGGGTGCCCCAGAAAAGGAGGGTGACACACATTGTGCCCATCCATAAAGGAGGATCGAGGGAAGAGCTGGGGAACTACAGGCCTGTCAGCCTGACATTGGTGGTAGGCAAGTTGATGGAGGCCATCCTAAAGGAGAGGCTGTGGGTGTTCTTGGTGGAACAGGGATACCTGGATGATCACCAGCACAGTTTCTTCCTGGGTAGATCGTGTCAGACTGACTTTGTGAAGTTCTGCAAATGGGTGACAATGGCGCTTGACCAGGGTAGATCAGTGGATGTCCTCTTTCTGGACTTCAACAAGGCGTTTGATTTGGTCCCCCACACAAGTTTTCTGGATAAGCTGGGGAGGATGGGGGTTGGGGCCCTGATGGTCAGGTGGATTGTGAACTGGCTATCTGGACTTACTCAGTGGGTGGTAGTAGGGGGGTAGTCTCATCTTCTGGGGGGGTCATAAGTGGGGTCCCACAGGGATTAGTTCTGGGACCACTCCTGTTTACCGCCTGCATCTCTATCAGGGAAGGTATCGGGAGTGAAATGAGCCTCTTTGCGGACAACTCTAAGCTGGGGGCAGTGGTGGATGGGGAAAAGGGTAGGGTAGCCCTTCAGGGGGGATCTGGATGTTCTGGAGAGATGGTCACACACCTGGAAACTGAAATTTAATACCAAGAAATGCAAAGTACTTCACCTGAGGCGTAGGAACCTAGGCCAAGTGTACACCCTAGGAGGGGACACACTGCAGGCTTCAAGTGGGGAAAGGGACCTGGGGGTGCTGGTAGATGCCAGAATGAATACTTCTGAGCAATGTAGGAGGGCAGCAGCCAGGGCCAATAGAATACTGGGCTGCATTGCCAGAGGGATTACATCAAGAAGCAGGGTGGTCTAGCCTGCCCGCCGGTGCAGCTGTTGGATTTCCACTTGCTACCTGGGTTCGGGAACGGACCCAGGAGCTGGAGGGCTGTCCGGGGGGGGAGAAGGCTTGTGCATCCCAAGGACAGCTCACCTTCTCTGGGGGAAGAGGGGATTGAAAGCTCGGCTCTTGTCTGACCTCGGGTGGAGACCTGGGTACAACAAGCGGGTTAATCAAGGGCTGACGGTTGATGTCGGCGCCAAGCCCTGATGTCTGGGCACAGCACGCCAAGAATACTGGAAAAACACCCTGCAGCACTCCTAGTAGAAGGAGCATCAGACCCCGATCCCCAATGCCCCTACCGGCCCCGGTGATGGCATCCCGATGAAAGATAGACACATCGGGGTGGAAGAGCCCCCACCCCGTACCTGCCTGGGGGGTACAACCACGGTCCATGGGGGATGGACTGCACCAGAGGTACAGGTAGGTGAGCAGGGACTGATCAGGTTGTAGTGTGTCTCCCGAAGAGAGGGGGTGCTATGGAAGGGGTGAGTAAAAAAAAAAAAGAGGAGAGATGATTCTGCCACTGTACAATTGCCTTGTTAGACCACACCTCAAATATTGCATGCTGTTTTGGTGTCCGCACCTAAAGAAAGACATTGCACTCCTGGAGTGAGTTCAGAGGAGGGCAACCAGGATGATCCAGGGTCTAGTGGATAGGACATATGAGGAGAGACTTGAGGAGCTCAGCCTATTCTCACTGGAGGAGAGGAGAGACAGGGGGGATATGATTGAGGTCTTCAAGTATCTAAAAGGGGTAAATGAGGTAAGCCTAAATGAGGTCTTTCAGAAGAAGGTGGGAGGGGCCACCAGGGGCACAGCTGGAGGGTGGGAGACTAAGGGGGAGAGGAGGAGGAGGTGGTACTTCACTGAGAGAGTAGTGGAACCATGGAATGCACAGCCTGAGGAGCTGGTGGAGGTATCTACAGTGGAGGGGTGCAAGAGAGGCTGGGACAGGTACAGGTGGGGGGTGAAGCTGAGGAATGCTTGTTTGGGGGGGACTCTGGTGGGGGGAAAGGGTGATCATGGGAGGGGCCAGGAGGATGATAATGGTACCCATTCAGGGTACTGACTCCTGAGCAGACTCGATAGACCATGAGGCCTACTCTGCTGGCATTTTAGTGTGTTAGTATGTTAGAAGCTTAAGTTTTCTTTTGGATTTCTACTTCAAAGTAATTGGCTTCACTACACTAGAAATCTGGGTTGATTCCTCAGAAGGCTGTTGCAGACCACTGACTACTTCACTGTGTTAGGTCCTATGGGATGGGGGTCGATGGAAAGTAATCCCTCTTAGCCTGGTGAAGGGGGGAAGGCCCTATTGTAATATTACATTTTACTGGTATGTTATTCAGCAGAACATTACATATGGTAGTCTCTCCAGTAAGACTTCTATCCCACATCAATGGACTGAATAATTCAGTGAAACCATCCCAGATGTTTCAGGCCTTCTGTTGTCATGCTCCACATCTAATTTATTTACAGGAGATCCCCCACCCCAAAAAAAAAGAACATCTTAAATTACACTCAACTAGTAGATATAAGGTGTTTTCCTCCTCCTGTAATAAAATAACTATTGGATCTATTGGATCTCCTTCAATGTCAGTTATTGCTGGGGGGATTTTAATATTACAATGTCACCTGAATTGGACACCTCTTAACCTACAAGGTATCGCCAATCCGCAGCTCAGAAATATTTGAAAATACAACTGCCATAGCTGGGTTTAATTGACATTTGGAGAAAGTTGTATCCTACAGCTAAAGCATATACTTATTCGGTGAGGCATGGAACCTATTCCAGAATAGATTACTTTTATACCACATGTGAACACTTTGCTACTCTTCAGGATTTAATACATGATACTAAAATTTTATCTGATCATAATCCCTTAATCCTGAAAGTGAATTTAGATAAAAAGTGTAAGTCCACATTTTGGAGATTTAACACTTGATTGTTAAAAAATGAACAGTTATGTTCACGTGTGAAAGATACACTTAAATTCTGGCTGATTATATCTCCCCGGAGATTACAGATCCCATATTATGGGACACTATGGAAACTATCATTAGAGGTGAAATTATAGCATTCTCTTTGGAACAGGAAAGATTAAGAAAAGATAATGCCTGGTAGCAAAAAAAGGGCCTCTTTGGTCTCATGCCTGCTGAGGTACAGAAGCTCCTCAGCCCATCCTGCAGCACCCGCCACACCAGAAGCTCTGATAACTCAACCCTTCAAGTCACTCGCTGTCGCACTTTGCAATGCCAGCAGTCATTTGCAGGCAGAGCCCCAAAGTTGCTTAACTCGCTACATTGTGAGGTCGCAAACACAGCCATTCTTGGCCCATTCAAACACAAACTAGGTCAGCTCCTTGTGATTTGTGCCACTTGTGACTGCTTCACTTAAATCTTGTGGAGGCCGCTCACACTTCATGCCTACATCCAATACTAGGAGCCACACCTCTTACTCCCCATTTCTTTTCTCTATTCACCTATTTACTATCCCCCCTCCCTTGCTCCACCCCTGCCCCTTTCCTCTTACCCTCTGCCTCCTCCCCTTTTCCCTATTCACCTCCTCCTGCTTTTTTTTCCTTCCAGTGTCTCCATGACCGATGTCCCCATCCCCCACTTTAATCAGCTCTTGTTTCCACTTCTTCTTACCTCTCTACTCCATCCCTCTCTTACCCAATCCCCTCCTACACCCTTCCCAATTTATCATGTTAATGCCTCTTGGCAGCTCTCTCTCCTCCCTCACTCTTATATGGAACTTTTACCCTACTTTTATTCTACCTCCTCTTTAATAGGACAAGCCTTGCCTGTGTTTAGTCTGCTGATGCTATGCTATTATTCAATGTTTTTTTTTTTTTGGACAAGGCCTATTGGCTGCACTCATTCAATGCACGGTATGAATCTAGTGTGCTCCACTATTGTAATTTATTCTAGTGTTGCCCTAGATTTTACCATAGTCTAATGTCTCACCTCTTCCTGTACATATATTAAGTTACTTTTCTTTACCTGCCTAATGTAACCATGCCTGAATGTTCAGTTGTCTTAACCTATCTATGTAATCATGACATGGAACCTTTGTAAAAGAGCCCCTGGTTCAAAGGTGTTAATCTGAAATTCAAATAAATAAAAATAAATAAGAGAGCAACAATATACCCGACTACAGAAGGAACTCCAAAACAACATTTATATTTAAACCAGGACAGGGTAATACTGAAAAAAATTAACTCTATTAAAGCTGAGCTGCAAGAAATCATAGATTCTAAAATACAGCAAAATCTACTATATCTAAAACAAACGTATTATGAGGGAGGTGCCCAAGGGACTAGATTTTCAGTCAGGCATATAAGAGCAAATAGAAGAACTTCATGTGTTCTGCAAATTAAAGACTCGACTTCTTGCCAGGTGACCTATGATCTACGTGGTATTTAGAATACCTTTCGATCATATTATCAAAATTTGTACGCTGCACCATCACCCTCAAATTCTTGTCAGATAACTGAGTTTTTACACCGTCTATCCTCACCTAAGCTTACCCAACCCTAAGAGGACTGATTGTTGGCTCCAGTTTCCCTTCATGAGATCAACATAGCGCTGAAATCCACTGAAACCCACAAATGCCCTGGCCCTGACAGATTTCCCATCGAATGGTGTGGTATAAAGCTTTTTCAGCCATCCTAACTCCAATGCTTTTAAAATACCTTCCAGGCATTACAAGAGGGAGACCCCCGTGTGAGCCTATGCAAGTACCTCAGCAACATTAAAACCCAGAAAAGATCCCACGAACTTCATTTCAGATCACCCTATATCCATCCTAAATATGGATTACAAACTTTTTACATCTGTCTGAGCAACTCATTTTGAAGACCTTCTCCCAGATTTAATACACCCTGAGCAGTCAGGCTTAATTCGACTGCTTATACTCCCCCTCACTGAACCCTCCCTGCAGCAACCAGAGCAGCATTCATTTCAGGCTGCTTTCCTGCTTGTAGTCCCCCTCACCAAACCTTCTCTGCAGCAGCCAGAGCAGCATTAGTTTCAGGCTGCTTTCCTGCTTGTAGTCCCCCTCACCAAACCCTCCCTGCAGCAACTGGAGCTGAATTAGTTTCAGGCTGCTTTCCTGCTAGTAGTCCCCTCGCCAAATGCTCCCCGCAGCAACTGGAGCAGCATTAGTTTCGGGTTCTTGGAGGAGCAGGGGCAGCTGCACAGGGCTACAAAAAGTCATTTCTTGAGTTGCAGTGACTCCTAATTGGAGGACACTGACTGAATTTCTACAGCCTTTTATATACTGTTTGTTGTACGATGACTTGCCTTGTACTGTCCTGTTACCTTAATTGTGCTTATAATTCATGGGGGACTGTTTGCTGGTGAGAGTTCACTGTTCACCAACACTGCTGAGTCCCTGGGGTGGGTTTGTATGGGGTGATTTGGCCATTTCATAGCCTGCAGCTCTTTGATGGTCACTAGGAGGCTTATAGTGAATGTGTCTTAGTCTTTCATAACATAGAAATATAGAAACATAGAAGTTGACGGCAGATAAGAACCGCAAGTCCCATCCAGTCTGCCCATTTTTTCTACCTTATGCATGTGCCATAGGCCTTTACTCTGTCAATAGCCCATCTATTCATACTCATCTGTATTACTCCCTTATACCTGTCCCATGCCTGTTTGAAGTCCTGCACTGTATTCATATCCACCACTTCCTGAGGTAGGCCGTTCCATGCATCCACCACCCTTTCTGTGAAAAAGAACTTCCTCACATTACTCCTTAATTGGCCTCCTTCTAATCTCATGCTGTGTCATCTTGTCCTGCTATTTTTCTTATATTGAAACATGTTAGACTCTTTCACCTTGTTAATGGCCTTAAGATGTTTGAATGTTTTGATCATATCACCTCTCTTCTTCCTTTGCTCTGGGGTATACATATTGAGCTCCATTAATCTGTCCTCATATGTTTTTTGATGCAGTCTCTGCACCATTTTGGTTGCTCTTCTCTGGACTACCTCCATTTTATTAATGTCCTTGTGAAGGTGCAGCCTCCAGTACTGCACGCAGTACTCCAGATGGGGCCTAACCAGTGTCTTGTAAAGAGGGATTATTACCTCCCTCTTACGACTTGTGATACTCCTATTAATACACCCCAATATTCCTCTAGCTTTACCTACTGCTTTAGTGGTCTACTTGGATGATTTCAGGTCATCTGTGATGATGATGCCCAAGTCTCTTTCTTCCCTTGTGATTGCCAGCAACTCCCCTCCCAATCTATAGGTGGCTTCAGGGTTTCTCTTCCCTATGTCTATGATCTTGCACTTCTTTGCACTAAGCCCCAGTTGCCACTCTTCCAACCATTTTACCAGTTTATCCAGCTCTCTTCTCGTTCTGCCCACCCCATCTGGATCATCTACTCTGCTGCAGATCTTGGTCTCATCTGCAAACAGACAAACCTTACCTTCCAATCCATCTGCAATGTCATTGATATTGAAGAGGACTGGCCCCAGGACTGATCCCTGAGGTATCCACTTGTGACTTGCATCTCTTCTGACTGTATACCATTTACCACCACTCTCTGTTTGCTGCCCGCCAATCAGTTTGCCACCCAGTTGACCAACTTCTGATCCACTCAGAGCCTGCCCAGCTTATTAATCAATCTTCTATGTGGAACAGTATTGAAAGCTTTGCTGAAGTCAAGGTAGACAACATCAACTGCACCTCCTTGGTCCCCCACTCTGCTAACCCAGTCAAAGAAATCTATAAGATTAGTTTGACAGGACCTTCCTGTTGTAAACCCATGCTGTCTTGGATCCTGTGCTCCTATGGATTCCAGGTGTTACACTATTCTTTCTTTAAGGAGTGCCTCCCTAATCTTGCCCACTACTGAGGCAAGACTGACTGGTCTGTAGTTCCCTGCCTCCTCCCTGCTACCATTCTTGTGGAGTGGGATCACATGAGCCCTTCTGCAGTCTTCTGGGACCTCTCCTGTGCTCAGAGACTCACTAAACAGTTCTGCTAATGGCTCTGCCAGTTCCACCCTTAGCTACTATAGTACCTTGGGATATATGCCATCAGGTCCCATTGTCTTGTCCACCCTGAGCTTAGTGAGCTCATGTAGGACCCTCCCCCCCCCATGTCCATGGTGCTGAGCTCTGGGCCCTGCCCTACCTTCTCCTTAGTTAATACTGAGCTGAAGTATCTATTTAGGATAGATGCTTTTCCTTGGTCCTCCTTCACACACTCCTCCTTATCCCCTTTGATCTTAGCAATACCTCCTCTTGACTTTTTTCTTTCACTAATGTATCTATAGAACGTCTTGTCCCCTTCTTTAGCTGTTCGTGCTAGTGTTTCCTCAGTTTGGGTCTTTTCCTGCCTTACTGCCTTCCCTGCTTCCCTTAGGGAAGTTTGGTATGCCTCCCTATCTTCATCCCGCTGCGTTCCCTTATGTATCCTGAAGGTGAGCCTCTTGGCTCTGACCTTTTCTGTTACTGTTTTTGAGAACCAAAGTGGTTTCCTCCTTCTTTTGCTCTTGCTTTTCTCTCTGACACAATGGGATGTTGCTTCAAGTACTGCATCCCTAATGCTTGCCCACTTTGCCTGTACCCCCTCACCTATATTTCTTCTTGCCAGGGCTAGCTTAACTCCGTTGGCCATCTTATCAAAGTCAGCTCCTCTGAAGTCCCGTATCTATGCCTTGGAATGGGATGATTTAGTTCTAGTGGCCAAATTGAACCATACCATGTTATGGTCACTGGCCCCCAGGTGACCTTCTACCTGGAGATCTACGATCAGTTCCCCATTAGTCAATACTAGATCTAGGCTAGCCCTGTCTCTTGTAGGTTGTTGTACCAGTTGTTTGAGGCCCTCCCCATGCAGGGAATCCACCATGTGTCTAGTTCTAGCAGATGTTCCTGCCGGTATTGACCAATCTGTATCTGGCATGTTGAAGTCTCCCATTATCAAAACCTCCCTTTAGCTGTCATGTTTTGTATATCTTCTAACAGTAATGTATCTATGTCCTCCCCCTGGTCTGGAGGCCTGTAGACAACCCCAGTTTGTATGGCTGTCCCATCTCCTGTTTCCAGGGTGACCCACAGTTCTTCTGGCTCCTTATGTGTATTCTGAATTTCCGTAGCTTTGATATTTTCATTGACATAAAGAGCCACTCCACACCGCCACCCCCCATCCCTGTTGGCATAATGCATCTCCCCCCCATTTGCTGTTTACTGAGGGGGGTGCCCAATCCCCCCTCAGCTCCTGCATTCCCCCAGCACAACGTATGACCAACAGGGGTGCCCAATCCCCATCGGCTCCACTTCCCCCCCCTCCCAAACAAACTTCCATCTGCCACGCTGGGAGCCCACTCCAGCGTGGCAAAAGTCTCTTTGGCCAACAGGGGTACCCAATCCCCAGTCGGCTCCACTGCCCCCCAAACAAACTGCCTAGTGCCATGCTGGGAGCCCACTCCAGTGTCACAAAAGTCCCCCGTCGTCTGTGTAAAAAAAAAAACCTAGAAGAAAAAAAAGGTCCCTTATTGATTCTCTTGCCTCCTTCCCCCAACCTGCACCCACCCTCTGCGTACCCCACCTCTCCACACCCACACCTCACCTCACTCTTACCTCCGGAGCCCAGCACAATGATCTTCGGTGGACCAGGAACACGTCTGCACTCTTCAAAGCCGACCGAGAACTGAAGAAATGCCGGTAAGCTGTATAATGGCATAAATGGGTTTTTTTTTTCAACTTTGGTGCATATCTCGGCCATTTTTTGGAATTGTTTTCACCAAATTTTTAACATGGGGTTCTTGGGATCCCACCTCATGAACTCGTCACTGTCATTTTATTATTCTGTCCCAAAAGGTGATTTCGCGGTCAGTGCGCGGAACCACCTTCGGGACCGATGCTGATGACAGTGTCTGAGTCATGGTGAGCCCAAAACTGCATGTTGAAGACTTGATGAAAAAATTCCCAAAAATGACTGTTTTACGAGCGTGCATTGCGCAGTTCCTACACACGCTCGTAACTTCGAGCATTTAATATTTTCACTCCAGATTTTCAACACTGCCATTTTACCACACCTTCTTATGAACAGTACAGCTGTCATTTTTCACACTTTGCCCAAAATGTGTTTTCTTGCATGTAGCGCACAATGGCGCAGTTGGTGTGTGAAATCAATGTTCAGGACAGATTAAGAAAATCACAGTGACACTGTTCATGAGGTAGGCCCCCAAAAACCCTATGTTGAAAATTTGGTGAAAAAATTCCCAAAAAATGACTGTTTTACGAGCGTGCATTGTGCAGTTCCTACGCACGCTCATAAATTTGAGCATTTTTAATATTTTCACTCCAGATTTTCGACATTGCTATTTTATTACACCTCCTTATGAACAGTACAGCTGTCATTTTTCACATCTTGCCCAAAATGTGTTTTCGCACATGTAGCGTACAGTGGCACGGTCGGTGTGCAAAATCAATGTTTGGGACAGATTAAGAAAATCACAGTGACACTGTTTATGAGCAGAGGTCTTAAACTGGCTATGTTGAAAATTTGGTGACAAACGTCCATAAAATGACTGTGTTACGAGCATGCATTGTGCAATTTCCTCCTTCAGGTACCTCGGGGTTTGGCTCGACCGCCACCTCTCCTTTTCTACCCACATCGATTCCATCATTTCCAAACTGCACCCTAAACTTGGTGCCCTCTATAGAAACCGCACCAGTCTCCCTCTTCCTATCAGACGCGAAATTGTTCAGAAAATGATTCTACCCTCCTTCGACTACTGTGATGTAGTTTACAGTTCCGCTGCACAGACCACCCTAGCCAGATTAGACCCCCTCTTCAATGCTTTTTGCTGCTTTGCCCTCGATGCCCCACCTCGTTCACATCACTGCACACTTTATCGTTCCGTATCCCTACCTTCTCTGTGTAACCGGCGCCTAATTCATTGAGCTAAATTCACTTCTAACTTCTGACTCGGCTCCCTCCCTCCCTCCCTATCTCGCATCTGCCCTAGCCTCCCACCCACCCCTCACACCCCTCAGATCCACTGACCCTAGACTACTTTTCATCCCACGCCTGTGAGGACCACTGTCGCCAATCTGCATTCTCCTACCTCTTCCTTAAACTCTGGAACGGCCTACCCACCCAGGTCTGGCATTCTTCATCCAAGCTCTCCCTTTCCTATGCCGTCTCTAACTTCCTTGCACCTAGTTGCGGCTGCCCCTGACCACCCTCCCGCTTGGCTCCTCCCCCACTCCCCCCTGTGCCTGACCAGCGGCCTGGCCATGCCTAATTGTCTGGCTTATATGCTACCCCCCGCACTTATTCCCACTCTACTTCCTCCCCCTCACTCTCATTCTCTCCTTCCCCTCATCCTACTCAACCTAAGCTCCCCATCCCACTCCTCCTCCTCACCTATACCTCTCCCTTCTCACCTCGTTTCCACACCTCCATCTCTTCCCCCATATTCGCTCCAAATCCTTCCTCTCTATGTGATGCATCTCTTTGAAGCTCAACCTCCACTACAGTCATTCAATTTCTGCTATTACTACCTCTGTTCTGTAATTTGCACTTATGCATTTCATGTTTATGCCTCGATGTGTACCCTTGTATTGTATACCTTGCCTTATGATCATGTCCTGTACTGTTCCTACCTCGCTGAGAATCCACGAATTGTATACCTGTACTTACTGTGTCTGCGCTGTACTGAACTGCACTGCCTATGTATAAGTTCAAATGTAATCCCTCCCAACTATGTACATTTTCCATATTATGCTACTGTGAGTTCAACTATTGTATGTATACCTGCCTCCTCTGTAACCCCCCCAGGTCGCACCGTGAGACGAGCATTTTTTGTTCAGTGTGCTTTTTCCTGGTGAAACATTTTCAATAAATAAATAAATAAATAAATTTCCACGCATCCTCGTAAGTTCAAGAATTCATAATATTTTCAGTCCAGAGTCTCAACACTGGCATTTTTCCACACCTCCTTATGAACAGTACAGCTGTCATTTTTCACACCCTGGCCGAAATGTGTTTCACACTTCCAGCACAGAATAGCTGTGGGAAATCAGTGTTCGTAACAGATTAAGGAAATCACAGTGACAGTGTTCATGAGCAGAAGTCCCAAAATGGCTGTGTTGAAAATCTGCGGTAAAATATCCCCAAACTAATTACATTATGGGTGTGCGTTGCGCTGTTTCTACGCACACTCGTGACTTCACCAGTTTTTTTTTATTTTCACTCCAGATTTTCAACATTGCCATTTTTTACACTTCTTCATGAACAGTACAGGTGTAATTTCTCATGTAGAAACATAGAAACATACATAGAAACATAGAAGTTGACGGCAGATAAGGACCGCAAGGCCCATCCAGTCTGCCCATTTCTTTTTCTACCTTATAAATGTGCCATCGGCCTTTGCTCTGTCAGTGGCCTATCTATTCATAGTCATTTGTATTGCTCCCTTATGCCTATCCCATGCCTGTTTGAAGCCCTGCACTGTATTCATAGCCACCACTTCTTGTGGTAAGCCATTCCATGCATCCACCACCCTTTCTGTGAAAAATAATTTCCTCACATTCCCCCTTAATCAGCCCCCCCTCTAATCTCATGCTGTGTCCTCTTGTCCTGCTATTTTTGTTATATTTAAACATGTTAGACTCTTTCACCTTGTCAATGCCCTTAAGGTGTTTGAATGCCTCGATCATATCACCTCTCTCCCTCCTTTGCTCAAGGGTATACATATTGAGCTCTGTTAATCTGTCCTCATATGTCTTCTGATGCAGTCCCTGCACCATTTTGGTTGCCCTTCTCTGGACTGCCTCAATTTGGTTAATGTCCTTGTGAAGGTGTGGCCTCCAATACTGCATGCAGTACTCCAGATGGGGCCTAACCAGTGTCTTGTAAAGAGGGATTATTACCTCCCTCTTATGACTTGTGATACCCCTACTAATACACCCTAACACCCCACTAGCCTTACCTACTGCTTTAGAGGTCTGCTTGGATGATTTCAGGTCATCAGTGATGATGATGCCCAAGTCTCTTCTTCCTTTGTGACTGCTAGCAACTCCTCTCCCAGCCTATAGGTGGCTTCAGGGTTTCTCTTCCCTAAATGTCCTTTCGAATTGTGTTTTTGCACCTGTGGTGCCAAGTGGCGCAGTCACTGTGCAAAATCACCTTTCGGCTAACAAACTGATAGTGTCACTGTTCGTGCAGTGGGGTCACAAAAAGCCCATGTTGAAAACTTGGAGTAAAATTACCAAGAAACGCCCAGGGTGTTAGGGCATTCGACCATAACACCCTACCCTGTAGGGACTGACAGGCGTCAGGGGTGTGATTTGGGATTGTCGACAGTAATGCTCATGTCATTCCACCCCCGCCCTGCTGCCAGTGGCAGACATCGAGGTGTGCCTTGGACCCTTTGGCCCCAGAGTTCACCCCGTTTTCCTATAATGCACCCATTTCAGCATATTTCCTTATGGAATGAGGTAAGTGTAAAGCCCGAACACTCCAAAGCACACCTAGACACTTGTAAGTGTCTGCAGGGTAAGGTGAGATGAAATGTCGTAATCGTTATGGGTGATGACCCAAAGGCACACCCCAATGCCTGTCCATATCTGCAGGGGGGGGGTGGAGTTGGCATCAGTTCAATACTTCACTGCCATTCCTATACTGCATCTGTCTAACTCCTGCACTTCCACTGCTAATGACAGCAAGCAGCACTTGGCATTGACAAATGCTTGTTTTGTTTTGGTCCCTGTTTTGGGTGAGTTTTATTGCGCTAACATAGAAACATAGAATTTGATGGCAGATAAGGACCACTTGGCCCACCCAGTCTGCCCATTTCCCTACCTAATGGATAAGCTGCAGATCCTAGTTAACCAACAGCCTACTTCTTCTATCCCCACCCCCTAGAATAGCCTTATGTCTGTCCCATGCATTCTTGAATTCCCCCACTGTTTTTGACTCCACAACCTACTCAGGAAGGCTGTTCCATGCATCCACAACCCTCTCCGTGAAAAAATACTTCCTCACATTACCTCTGAGCCGTCCCCCTTCTATCTTCAAATTGTGCCCCCTTGTTCTTGCACACCTCTGTTTCTGAAAGATGCTACCCTCTTGGACTTTGTTGATTCCCTTGAGGTACTTGAAAGTTTCTGTCATGTCCCCTGGTCCCTCCTTTCCTCGAGTGTATACATATTAAGCTCCTTAAGTCTCTCTTCATATGTCTTCTGGTGCAGACCCTGTACCATTTTAGTTGCCCTCCTCTGGACTGCCTCCATCCTGTCTATGTCCTTGCGGAGACTGGGTCTCCAGAACTGCTCGCAATAATCCAGATGGGATCTTACCTGCTGTCTGTACAGAGGGATAACAACTTCCTGTTTTCTACTGGTGATGCCTCTCCCTATACATCCCAGTATCCCCCCAGCCCTCCTTACTGCCCTCTCACATTACTTGCCCACCTTTAGGTCATCTGATATGACTACCCCAGGTCCCTTTCCATTTTTGTTGTTGTTAGTATCTCACCCCCATTGTGTACTCTTCCCCTGGGTTTTTGTTTCCCAGGTGCATTACTTGCACTCTTAGCATTGAATCGGAGCTGTCATACATTTGACCATTCTTCCAACCTTGCCAAGTCCCTTCTCATCCTTTCCACCCCACCTTGTGTATCAGCCCTGTTGCAGATCTTTGTGTCATCTGCAAAGAGATATAATTTTTCTTTCATTCCCTCTGCAGTGTCACTTATAAAGACACTGAAGAGGACCGGTCCTAGAACCGACCCCTGCTGTACCCCACTAGTAACCCCCCTTTCTTCAGAGTAGACTCCGTTTACTATTACCCTCTGTGTCCTATTCTCCAGCCAATTTTTTACCCAGCCTACCATCTTGGGACCCAGTCCAAGGCTGGCTAACTTGTATATTAATCTTTTGTGTGGGACTGTGTCAAATGCCTTGCTAAAGTCTAGGTAGGCCATGTCCACAGCCCCTCAATGATCTACTCCTTTGGTCACCCAGTCAAATAAATCTTTTAGATTTGTCTGACATGACCTTCCCACTGTGAATCCATGCTGCCTTGGGTCCTGTGCCCCTCTGGCCTCTAGGTACTCAGCAATTCTTTCCTTCAGAAGTGATTACATCATTTTCCCTATCACTGAGGTCAAACTAACAGGTCTGTAGTTTCCTATCTCTGACCTGCTCCCACTTTTGTGAAGTGGAATAACATCTGCCCTCCTCCAGTCCTCAGGTACCACCCCATTTTCCCATGATTTGATAAAGGGGTAGTCAGTGGTGTCACTAGTTCTACCCTTAGTTCTTTTAGAATTCTGGGATGAATCCCATCAGGCCCCATTGCTTTGTCCACCTTGTTTTTCTTCTGTGAATGGGCTGGTATCAACTCCCCTATCCAGAGTGTTTCTGTTGTTTGGTTTAAGTACCTCCCTTTCTTCATCTGTGAATACTGAGCAAAAATATTTGTTTAGTATCTCTGCCTTTTCACAGTCACCCTCTGCCGGCCCCCCTCCTCTTTATTAAGCCTCACTATCCTATGACTGGCAAACTGAGCTAGACAAAAAGAGCAGTGTCTGTGCTGTATTCCTTGATCTAAGCAAAGCGTTAGACACCGTGGCTCATGAGCTGCTACTCTCTTCACTGCACTCCATAGGCTTAGACCCACCCTCTCTTAAGTGGTTCAGATGTTACTTCACTGATAGAATGCAGCAGGTGAAAGCTGAAGGTGACTTATCCTCATTAAAACCACTTCTAAGAGGAGTTCCTCAAGGATCTATCCTGGGCCCTATCCTTTTTGCCATTTACATTAACAACATTGACTCTAATCTCACCAAAGCCAATGTTCACCTCTTTGCAGATGACACTGTTTTATATGTCAGTAACCCATCGCCTGCAATGGCCTGTGAAATTTTACAAACAGAATTCTCCCTTTTGCAACACCAACTACTTGAGAAAAAACTCCTCTTAAATGCAAAGAAGACAAAAGCTATGTTCTTCTCCACTAATAACTATACTAACACCTCCTCACCAAGCAATCTTCCCCAATTATCCACCATCCTTGGAGAAAGCCTGGACTATGTAGATAAATTCAAATATTTAGGGGTGTGGATTGATAGCAGGCTTGACTACACTCACCATATTGAAGAACTTCTGAAAAAACTTGGCCAGAGGCTCGGCCTATTCTTCAGAATTAAACATTTTCTAACCAGAGACTCAAGGCTGAGACTAATCCAGGCCTCATTTCTTTCACTTATCGACTATGCAGACTTCCTTTATGGCCACTGTCCTATTTCCTATTTAAGCAAATTGGATACCTTGTATCACAGAGCACTAAGGTTTATTACAGATCTGTCATTCAACACTCATCATTGCTCTCTCTATGCTGCAGTTGTTTGGACATCCCTACACCTCAGAAGGAACAGAAATGCTGCACTATGGATACACAAAGCTTTGTCTAATAAACTTGCATCCTATATTTTAGACTGCTTTACACTGGCCACAGCTAGGTCCTATGCCCTAAGAAGCAACAACTTCATCACGCTTAAGTTACCCAAAGCCTACACCCGGCATGGGAGGTCTGCAGTCAGCTACTCTCTAGCAATGGCATGGATTTCTCTACAGAAGACCCTAAAGTTGACCAACTTTATACCTCTAGCATCCTTTAAAAAGCTCAACGTAAGTCTCTTCCCAGAGAAATGTAACTGCTACCACAAGGCCTAGTCCAGTCACATTCACAACCCTTCCCCTTTCAGTCAGCAATTATTATTGACAGCTCTTTCATAAATCATCCCCTTAGTTTTTCCCTCCCTCACAGCCCCCTTATTTTGTATCTCAGCCCCCTATCATACCTTTTTTACAGCTTTGGATCCCCTGACCAAGACCTCCACACCAACTCCTGGCACTTACTTCTACCCCAACCACTCCTCCATACCTCCTACTGCTAGTAGCCTTAGCCCCTATCTGAATCTCCCACCAGCCCCTCCATGTCATTCGTCAGAGGCTGTTTATCACCATTTTTTGCAGTCATCAATCATTATATCTGTTTGTCTGCTTTAGTTTGCCTTGGAGCCTGTAATACCGGTTACCCTGTGTTGCGTGCTTGCTTTGGCTCCTCTATTGTGACTTGGACACTCTGGTTTCTTCTAGTGTACTTTTATTGTATCCTACCTTGTCCTGTTAGGTTTTATCAACCTATATCCTTCATTTGTATATATGTTTATATTACTGTATCTGTTTAAATACAAGTGTTCTGTATATATCTGCTACTGTACCTTCAATTTGATCCTTGACCTATCAGGTCCATCTTGTAAATGAGCTTTGCTCAATGATGTCCGCCTGAATAAATAAAGATTTTGATTGATTGATTGATTGATTGATATCCCTCCCTTGGTCTTCCTTCACTCCCTCATGTGCTTATAAAGGTTTTATCCACCTTCTTAATTGAATTGGCTATGTTTTCCTCGGTTTGGGATTTGCTGTTCTGACAACCTTCCCTGCTTCCTTCTGCTTTAACTCATACCATTCTCTGTCCTGCTCCTTCTGTGATTCCTTGTACTTCCTGAATGCCATCTTTTTCTCCCTAACCTTCCCTGCCAACTCTTTGGAGAACCATAGTGGTTTTTTACATTGTTTTGTTTTGTTTATTTGCTTCACACAAAGGCTTGCTGCCTTAGTGATGGCAGTTTTGATTATTCCCCATTGTTCCTCCACCCCTCCTTCCTGCCCATTTGCTAGTGCATTCCTTAGGCACTCACCCATTTTGGCAAAGTCAGCCTTCCTAAAGTCCAGGACCTTTGCCTTTGTATGGCTTAACTCTACTGCTGTGTTTCTCGTGAAGCATGCTGTTCAATGGTTGCTAGTTCACATTGGCTACCCACTTCTATTTCTGTGATCCTCTCTCCATCTCCATTTGAGAGTACCAGATCTAAGATTTCTCCCTCCCAAGTGGGTTCCAATACTAGTTGTCTAAGGCATGCCTCCGCAGGGCATCTAAAATGACCACGCTCTTGGATGTGGCTGCAGCAAATGCACTCCAGTTAACATCTGGTATATTCAGATCCCCCATCAACATCTCCCCTTTTTCTGCCATTCTGAGGATACCTTCTATCATTTCTTTGTCCATTTCCTCCCCCTGAGATGGGGGTCTGAATACAACCCCTGTGCAGATTGTGGTGCCATTGCCTGTCTCCAGGTTGACCCACGGTGCTTCCTCTCCTCCCTGTTTACCCTTTTATTCTGTTGCTTTGATTCCTTCCCTTATTTAGAGAGCTACTCCTCCTCCTCCTCCTCCTCTTTTACCCTCCCTGTCCCTCCTGTAGATAGTGTACCCTAGTATGTTTATATCACAGTCATGGTTCTGTGTGTACCATGTTTCTGTGACTGCCATAATATCCAGATGTTCCTCTTCCATCAAGCCACTCATTCAGGAAGCTTGTTACCCAGACTATGGGCATTGGTACTCATTACTTTCCATTTGTTGATGGCTTTATCTCTTGTAGCCCCATCCCTGCCCTTACTGACTTTGCTTTCTCCATTTACCCTAGTCCTGCTCCCTACTGACCTTTCTACCTTGGTCTTTACCTCATTTAGTACCCTGTTTTGAAGGGGGAGACTGGGGAGTCCCTGTTGCTTATCAGTGCCTCCTCCTTGGCTAGTTTAAAAGCTTGACAATGAAGCATTTAAACTGATCACTGAGGAGACTGGTTCCTTTCCAGGACAGATGTAGACCATGGTGCCAGTATAGGTGGGTATCCTTCCAGGTGGAACCCTAGTCCCCAATGAAGCCAAAACCCTGTGCGCTATACCAGTTTTTCAACCATTCATTGAATTGCATGGTGCGGAGTACCCTCGCCTCACCCATGCCATAGACAGGCAGCACCTCCAAGAAGCATACTGTATGAGCTACTTGTCTATGGCCCCTCCCCAACTCCACAAACTCCACCTCCTGGACTGCTCTAATCCCATGTGTGGCCAAGTCATTTGTCCCTAGGTGGACAATGACATCCAGTACTGTCTCCCGGACAGCTGCTGTCATGATCCTTAAATTCCACTTCCTGTCCCTCCAAGTCATGACGTCAGGCAAGCACCTTACTTCACTTTCCCTTGTCCCCCCAGTTCTATCCCCCTAATAACTGAGTCCCCCACCAGGAGCTGCTTCCTTTCCCTGCTGTGTCCTGTATCATCTTCCTGTAGGCCTCCCTTGTGATGGTTGCCAGCAACCTCAGTCTCCACCGTGTGTGCCTCTATAGGGGAACGACACTCCACCAGAATGGCATATGGATTGTGGAGTGGTATGTCTGAAGGGATGTGCCTCTGTTCCACCACCCTCACCCTCCCTGAGCCCAATGTGGTCTAACCGCTGCTCCTTCTTGGCAACCTCTGAGGCAGAGGTGGTGGCCCTGGTGTTCCCTGTGTGAGGGGGGTTCCTGTACTCCTGTCCAGTTTGGCCTGAAGACGGACAATCTCCTCCCTCAGAGCAGAGAGTTGCCTGCAACTAAGGCAGCATCTCAGCCTCCAGAAAGTCTCCTGGAAGACTGCTGCCCCACAGCCAGTGCATTGCAATACTCCCCACATGTCTATCTTCTTTCCAGTTTACCCTGTGTACATTTTTTTTTTTTACATAATATGTGCGCTTTTACTGTCAATGCAGTGTGCTGTGCTGGTAAGGATATGACAGTTGTATTTCCCTGGAGGAAATGATGTCAGAACCCCTGGTATAAAGGAAGTGACACCAAGGGGAGGTGGAGTGGGGTGAGGGGCAGGGGGGCTTGGGCCTAAGCCGTGCCCTCCAGGTACAATCAACTACAAGCTCTGACCCACCACTATGATGAGGGTTGACCTTCCTTTCAGCAAGACAACCTGCACAATGAGTTAACAGAGAAAATACCCAGCAAAGTAAAAAACAGAAAAATCAAGCAGTTCAGCACAACACAGGTAAGCCTCCCTGATCCTATACAACCTGGTGTTGTGTGCTCTGAAAGCAATCAGGGGAAGACAATCTCCCCACCTGAGACTGTCTGTATTCAAATACACAAACTGCAGCCTTTGCTATGACAACTAATCAGCCACCACCATCAGTAAATTATTTAAAAATAGTTTGATGCAAACTGTCAACAGAATAGTAGTAGACAGTCCAGTTACCCACAAGGGAAAATCAAATATGCAATATTTCAACCCTTCTGAAGTTACTCACAAGATAAGCAGTTTTGTAACCCCCCTTCTTGGTGTACCCCCCCTACAAATGGGGGTTCCCAAAAAATCTTACTTGAACTTGCCTAAATGCTCACTGCCAGGCTGGTGTCCTGCACTTTAGCAGCTTAAATGTGATTACCAGAGGCTGTATAGCCTCTGTGTACTGTCTCTTTAAGAGCTGCCTATTGCAGCATAAGTAATCTGAGAGAGAACTCTGTTGAAAGATGTAACTATTTGCTGAAAATCATTTAGAGTGATAATTAAAATGTAGTTTGTCTAACCTGCTTTCTTGGTAGCAAGGACTGTTTTGTTTGTCTCTACTATCTTGGTCCTGGACTGCAAATTGGACCAATCAGTTCTGGTGGGACCTAAAATGTAGCCTGACTACAGGAGCTGTCTGAAGTCAAAGTCTGTAGGAATTGTAGTTTTTAACTTTTTGCGCCTTTTTTGCGACTGAAGGGGGAGCTCTTGCTTTGACTGACAGCCAAATCAGCCAACCAAACCTTTTGGATCTTGAGGAAGTCCTGGGCTGCTTGCAGTTTTCAGTTAGATCTAAGCTGGAAGCTGAACAAGAAAGAGCTGAAGTAATTTTGAGTAGCAATTCTGAGTGGATTCGCATGGGAGAACTGTGAAAAAGCTGAGTTTTTGGCTTGCATGTCTGCCAGCTGCTCCTGAGAGGGAGAGAAGAGGATTATTTTGGACTAAATCCAAGTTTGTGTGACTAAAGTAAGCTACTGAAGTGGGCAAGGATCAACCTGAAGAAGACCAAAGATTTTGCTGAATGCGATGGGCCTGTCAGAAGTTCCAGCTACCCCTAAGCTCCCGGTGTGTGCAGAGACTTTGTGATTGTGACCTGGGAGCTTTTTGCCTGGTACAGTAGAATTCCTGCATATGTAAATGTGCTATGAGCTGCGAGTGGGTTGTGAGTTAGTTCCCCACTGTGTGAACTGTGTTCTGCTTACTGGAAACTGTATCCAGCCCAAAACGCACTGCATTTGAATTTGTCTGCATGCGGTCGAGGCCTTGCCAGCCTGGCCAAGCCAGACTACCCACTGCACAGAGAAGCCATTGATGAGAGACCTGCCCTGGGATCAGCTCCCTGCTCCCCACTTGAACAGGAATGATGCCTCTGCGACTCGTGTGGGCCCTGCTTCTCCTGGCATTCCAGATCAACCACCTACAGTCTCGATATTCCTCCAGCCTGTGTCCAGTCTTGGGTATTGTAAGTAAATATCAGGGTAGCTCCCTGCAACAACAGCTTAATCTGAGTGTGTCATCTGATTGTCTTGTTGTTTCGTTTCCTTTACGAACTGAGCCCTCTGGCTTCGGATTACAAATACTGTGTACTGTGCATGTTGTGTTTTCCATCACAGGACCCCAACCAGCTGCAACCCCAGGCAACAGTTCTGGCTAGCCCATCTCTTCTCCACCTGGGTACCCAGAGGTGTGACTGTGTGGGGGGACTCAAAGCGCATGCATAACTGCTTGATTGATATTACCTTTAAGCTAATTAACCTGATTTTGCCCCTTCCTTGTTCAAGTCCCCTGAATAAATCAGATCTAACTTTTTCTGCATGTAATCTGACTGTGGTTCCAGTTTGTGCTCAAAGTACTGTACTGTTGCTATTTGCTTTGCATAACCTTGTTTTACAGGGGGTCCCTAGGGTCAAGCCAGAGGAACCAGCCCTGGTGATAAGTGCAAACAGTGTGGGTACTTGTGTGGTGTACCAGGGGTATTGTGAAAGTGATTATTGCACAGTTTTCAGGCCACTAGAGGGGAAGGAGGGGGGTTACAGTGTCCCGGAGGGCTGTGCCCAGGTTAGCTTGACCACTACCAACCCTGACCTCTGGGTGGAGGCACCCGTTTCAGAACTCAGGCCCCTTAACCTGCTACTAGCCAATCGGGCAAGGGTAGTAGCCCTTGGGATAGTGCCACCTAGGGGTTACATTGATTTAAAAACTAAAATAATTAAACACAGAGCGATACCAATGTAAGAATATAAAGTAAGAAACACCTCCCTCAGATTTGAGCAAGAGTGAGATTTGTTGAAGATTTCTAGTCCAATATAGTATCTCCCATGCAGCTCTCAGTTGTTTCAAAGCACACCCTGTTCCAACTTCAACAAGCATTTGTCAATGCCGAATGTTTGCTTGCTTGCATTGGTATTGGTACGGCAGGAATTAGTGAGATGCATAGTCAGAGTGGCAGTGAGATATTGAAGGGGACAGTGATCTGACCTGTACCTTGTAGAGAATGACAGTGATGTGGGTGTGCCTTGGTGTGAAGCAGGGGGCTGTTATTCTTGTAGGGAGTGGTTATCGTGCCTGTGGTAATGTTTCTACACTAAGCATGACATTATTAGCCAATCCTAGTTGTATGTTATGTCTAAAGATTGCAGATACTCAGAGAACTATAGGAGACACAGTAATAAGGAGGCAGTGTGGTCTACGCACCGACGCAAGATTCAGGGCAGCACAGATTTCGAGGCCACCACAGCCCAGCACTGGTTAACCTGACAGTGCTGTAGCAGGGAAAGTACCACCCTTAATACCCTGGGAACACTGCCCTGGGGCTAATGGTGTCAGTCGGGGGGGCAGACAGTACAGATAGGCTGATACCACTGTGCTGGGATGTGAGGGGTGGCACCTCTATCACTGTATATGCCTACAGTTGATGTTGCTAATCATTTTCTAAATATGTCACAGGGCTCACTGCTATGAATAAAAGCTTTGATGCAAGGGTGTAGTTACTGATACTCCAAATAATCCATGGCGTACCAAGTTTAGTAGCAGGGGGTAGCAAACAAGCTGGCCAGCATTGCTCTGCCCTCTTTAGTCCATCATATTTAAATTCATTTGTTTGGCTTCACAGGCATTTTCTTTTCTCTTTCAGCTTTGTTTTGGGGGGAGAGGGCAGAGTGGACCATGGACGTTGAAGCTGAAGGTCTCAATTAGGTCTGCATGGTCCGCCTGCATAGTGATTAGCTGTGGCATCTGGTAAGGGGTGTGGTAAGTCTTGGGCAGCGTGTTTAAATATCCCAGCAAAGTTAGAAGCCATACTATTAGTTCAATTGCACTGGGAGCGAGAGAAGCAGTAAAAGAACTGAGGCGCAGCAGATGGAAGAACAGACTCAGATCCAGCTAAAAGAATGAAGACTTCATGTGGAGTGGCAAGTGGAGCAAATCTGCCTAACTGCAGGGGAGAGAGAGAAGAAATTTTTGCCATGGTCTTAGACTCCTGGTACAGTCAATGGCGCTTACCAGCGGGCAGCGAGCACAATAGCAGTGCAGACAGACAGCAGGTCTAGCGTGGGAATCATCTGATTGGAGCCAGGAACCTTGGACTCGAGTCATGGGGGAGACATGGACAACAGTGGGGAAGGGGGTAGCAGTGTGTCAGGTTGGTGTACAAATCTGAAATGCCTGGCTATACCCCTGCATTGTTGTTATCTGCGCTACCTGTGTTAGGAGAACTCATTAGCCAGGAACTAGGATTTGTAGCTGTGAAAAAGAGGGAGTTGTATGTGTGAGGCTATGGGGGGTTATCCTGTAGTGGGGCGTTAGGTTGGTACTGTATCCCAGGGAGTGGTACCTTACCTGTACCATTGTTCTTGCTTTCTCTGGATGGAGGCACCGTGTTAAGACTTTTACCCATTAGAATCCAACACCCCAGTCACTGAGTACTGTGTAATGACCTAGGCCCCTTAACCTTATCAGTGGCCTTATTTCAAGGCAAGGAATGCCACTGCCTGTCATGCACAGTGACCCTGTGGCATCACAAAAGAAGGCTAAAAGCTGTTTTCAGTGTTCAGAGTATCAAACATGATCTGGCCACTTTTTCTCAAATTTAACTAATTGTGAGATGCCCTAATTGACAACAAACCACTCTTACCCTCAAAGAGTGATGATAGGGGGACGTATTAATATATTATAGATTGAGGGAGTGCTAAGTGTTATTAAAAAAAAAAAACTGTCCCAGAATGTACTCATTTCCAGGGCATCTGCACATGAGACACTTCACAGAATAAGAGTGTCTCATGTACATAGGAAAGGAGTGTTCCTAGCTGGCCCAGTGGTGCTGGAGGTTGAGGTGCTGGATGCCACACCTCGTGCCATGCCAGCGACCCGAGTTCTGGAATGAGCCCGGGCCGCTGAGGGTTGGCAGGAGTGAGAGAGTATCGAGTGTCCGGAGGACTGCTCCTTCTTCCAGGGAGAGAGGGAGGGATTGTCATTCCACCTGTCTGCAGCCCTATGGTAGGGGCTGGTAGAGGTAGCCCAGGTAAGGAGGGCATAGCAGCTGGTGATCGAGGCATGCATGTGCCCCCACACATGTGCAGTCATACGCTGGGAGGGGGATACAGAAAATGGAAAATGGCAGCCGGGGGGCTTCATGAAGCCTTGTCCCTGTCCAGCTGCTCTGCCGCCACCTCCCCAGAGGAGAAGGGAAGCTCCCTTCCTGGTCCCGCCATGGGGACAAGCCATGGGGGGGACTTGGGGTTGGTTGACAGTGGGCAGACGCACGATATGGGGCTGAATTCTCATCCCCCGGTGAGTGGGGAGCAAAATGTGCAAATAAAAAAAAAGGAAAGTAGTGCTCTGAATGGTCGGGAGCGCTCCCTCGATCCATAAAACAAAACTATACATTCATTACGTTGTTTCAAGTCAGAAGTTCGTGAATGTTGACAAAGTACATTCCGAAATGTCACAGAGTGGAAATTTTGACTTTTGCAGTAACTCAACCAGTGGAATTTTACTTATGCACAGTGGCAAGCTTTAATTAATAAGCACTGTAGAACACCAGCCTGTGGTTAAGTGGCAGCAGCTCCTCCTGCTCTCTTTTTGTCCACCATGAATGGGACTGGGTGCTGCTAGTGTTATTTCCACCATGATAAGAACTGTCGGCTGTTATTGCTGGCATCTGGAGTGAGGACAGCCATGACTGTAGATGTTGATTAGTGCTATACTTGGCATCAGCTCCAGGACTGTGAGCAAGAAGAGGTGCACGAATGCTGCATGTGAATGCAGCCATGAGTGGGATGGAGGCTTTGAAAAGAGTCCTAGCTGGAGAGAGAGAGAGAGAGAGAGAGGTAATTTAGCAGTACCGAAAGGCAGCTTCAGCAGAACGGGGTCAAACAAATTACAGAACCTCAGTGAATGGGTTTACAATAATTGAACCTGTGATCAGGTGGGTGCTTTAGCTATTGTATTTCAACATATAGAAGCTGCAGCCTGTATTTGGGAGTGCCTTTTATTAGACAATTGTTTTTGCTTGTGGGTACAAACTATTTGGGGACAGTTAGTAAAAGGGAGTGTCTAAATGGTGAAATATGGTATCTATCTGTCCACTTGTCTTTTTATTTTATTTTTTTACTATGAAAGAGACACTTAGCTGTGCTAGCTTGCTTTCAGTTGCATCCTAGGGGATGGGTGACATAGGCCTGTTCTGTTGGTGGAGGGAATGTTGGCCTTGACTCCTGGGAAACTCTTCTCCCTTCTTTGGTAAGTGCCATGGGATCTTTTAGTTCCTACAGAAAGAAAGGGTTCTGCACCCAGCAAAACCTGCATAGGCTTCAAAAAGAAACAAACACCTCAGAAAAAGTGCAACAAGTTTATTAAAGTGCTATTGTGCCAAAGTGCAAAAAAGCACAGAAAAGGTACAGTACCCCTCTCAAGCAATCCTCCCAATGCATTTCACACCCCTGAATAGATGGTTTGTCAAGAGCCTACCCCCCTTACTATCCAAATGCATCTGTCCAGGGGTGCTAAACACATAGGTTCTGGCTTTGGTTTTGCACCAGCCTCCTTGGGTGCAGCTTGTTTTCCTGGCGCTCTGTTAGTTACATCTGGACAGTGACTAGATATGGAGAGGCGGACCTTGGCTTAACAGCTCATCTGCAGGACAAAGTTATAACACTGCAGCCCCCCAGCCCAGACTGGAATGCACTACAGTGTCACTTATGAGTGTGACCCTAAGGCCTGGTATGTGGCTAGAACCCACGACTCTCTGTTCCTCTAACCACAGAGTTCAGCAAGCTACCTTCTGAGCCACTGTCCCCATATGAACACTGTACACTGTCTGTCTGCCTATTGTATCAATCTGTCATGATGAGAATATCTTGTTCATCAGGCCACACCTATGTAACTTATAGATATCAGGCACTAGGATCTCAGGGAAACTTTTGCAAGTATCTGTCATGTTCTGCAGTAGGTGTGTATGCATTTTGTGACCGTGTTTGTTGGCATCTTTGTGCAGTGACAACTGAAAGAGCTTAAGTGTTAACTAGGGCCGTTAGTCTCTCACCTTTGCACTCTTAAGATTTATGTTATAAACAGAGAATGGCAGAAACTATTTTACCCATAGGCAAGGCCCCTGGAATTCTGCGGTTCTGCGGTTGCAGAATTTGCTGCAGAATTTGCATCATGCCACAGAATATATATAGTGCCACAGAATTCATTGTTTTTGGTGAATTTTCATATAAATATACTGTTTTTCCATAGTGTCAGGTTTTCTTTCCCACCTTGTTTATCCTGAAGCCCGTCCTCTATGCTCAGCATATGATGCCATTGAGACACCACATCATATTTAGCCAATGACAGGACTGCATTCTGCCACAGAAATTAATAAATCATGCCGCAGAAATCAGAAAATGCTGCCGCAGAAGTCAAGGAGCCCTGCCGCAGAAATCAGAAAATTCTACCGCAGAACACCAGGTCCCTGCTCATAGGGTGCTCAGTCAATACTGAGGAAGCTTGCATTATATCTGTCTGCATTGTCTTTACCAGATTAGTGCATAAAGTGAGGCTTCATCTCTAGTGCAGTCAGTCCCTCACCTTTCGTCCAGACTGAATCCCTTACCACCTAGAATGGGTCAATCGGGCCAGCCCACACCTTAAAGGGACACTGTCAAACCTCCTTAGGTCTCAAAGTGTCCCTAGTTTAAAAAACACATTTTATGATTGCCAACATTCTGTAAAGATTGCTGATGTAGCTAGTAGTTTGATTCTGATTTTTATTTTCTTTAAAAAAGTGAAAAACAAACTGCCCACCATACTGGTGTTACCACACCAACACAGGTTTGTTTACATTCCTTGCTCAGCTTCAGCTGCATCTTTCCTGGACTTGGGAACATGCACAACACAGTCTAGCCCCTCATAATGCAGTGGGAGTTGAGGAGGCTACTGCCTCATGAATGACTGCACTGTTTGAGTGTGTTTCTAATGCTCAGGAAGTATGCAGTAAGAACAGATCCAGGACTGTAAACAAAACAAGATTGTTTATAAATATACATTAGCATGCATTTCAGTTCTACTAAACAAGGAGACAGACAAAACAAACAGCAACATCAATGAATTTTAGAGAAGGTAAGCAATCATAAAACATAGGTTTTCAACTAGAAATAGTATGATGAAAAACAGGTTGACAGTGTCTGTCAGTTCCCCCTTTGTTCTGCCTGCAAACAGGAAGTGGAAGCAGTAATTAGGTGGCAGAAGACCTAAGCTGGAATGGGTTAGGCAACACCCAGAAGATCATCTTAGTTCTGCAAGCTCTATTTTAAAGCACAACTGTAAACAGGACCTAGGTAAAGTTACCAACAGTCCCTATTTTCCTGGGACAGTCCCTATTTTAGGCAGCATGTCCCAGTGTCCCCACAAGTTTTGCAAAATGTCACTTTTGTCCGTGTTTTTGCTTACTTGTCCCAGTTTTGTCCCTTTTTTTTTTTGCTGACTGCTAATCCATGAGTGACAGTTATTTCAACACCACTGTGGCGCTGCTCAGGCTGGACAGCAGTTTGCAACTTCAACCCCTATGCCTGTGTTGCACTGCAAGCATGTCAGTGGCAGCACAGTAAAGTATGTTGCTTCCTGTTAAATTAGACTGGGTAGTAGTGCAAACAAGTGTAACCCCCAGGTGGCGCTATCCCAAGGGCTACTACCCCTGCCTGCTTAACTGCTAACAGGTTAAGGGGCCTAGGTCCAATGGCGGGTGCCTCCACCTAGAGGTCGAGGTTAAGACAGTCTGGTATGACTTGGTCACAGCCCTCTGGGTCACTGCAACCCCCCTTTCTTCCCATTAGTGGCCCACACAAGTTAATAAAAGTACCTTCGCAGTACACATTTACCCCCAGGATTGGTTCGATCAGCTTGACTCTGAGGACCCCCTGTAAAGTAAGATGCAGTAATATAATAGCCACTGTACAGTATTTCAACACAGACACGCAGTTCAGGCAGTGTAACTTTGCAAAACAACCAAATCTGATTTATTTAGGGGAGAGTAACAAGGACGGGGGAAATCAAATTAATTGATTCAATCACACTAATATTCAGAGCACTGTACACAGGGCTAAAGTCCCTACAGGTCACTGTCACTGGGTACCCAGGAAAGAGGGGGCTAGCCAAGATCAGTGCAGCTGGTTGGGGCCCTGAGGATCAAAACACTTACACAATACCCAATTTGTAATCTGGAGCCGGTAGGCTCAGTTCATGTAGCAAGAGAGGGAAACAGATGAAACACTTGCAACTCAATGGATCAGCTTGCAGGGAGCTACCCTGATTTTTACTCACGACTCTTGTGGCAGAACACCTTTCACACCGCAGGAGGACACAGGCCTGTGATCAGAACACTCCCCACACATCTATATGTAAAAGAAGGTTACCATACCAGGCAGCTGCTTTCATATCCCGACCGCACTTACTGCCAACCCGGAAAGTCACAGTGCAGCTTCACTTCTCCTGACAGACCGAGCGCAATGAAGCAGATTCTCCAGTCCTCTACAGGGTGAGCCTGGTTGCTGGCTTTTGGCTGCTAGCTGCACAGCCTCTTCTGTTCCTTGTACACAGCGGATTCAGTCCGAATCACCACGGCGAACGAGCCGCCCGACTTTTAGCCTCCACACGCGCTTCCTGCGTGAAACTCAGCAGTGCAGAAGCCCAGAGCTCCTTCCTCACCCATGGCCACAACGACTCTGCCTTCTCGGCTGTTGGGCAGGGAATCACACTTGGGCACCACCCGACCCAATTGGAGGGCTTCAGATGCCAGTCACTCACACCTTCCCCTATTGGTGTGAAAAGGCGCCACACTCCAGAACTTCACTTCCCAGAATCACTGGCCATACTTCCCATTGGCAGCTGGCTCCCGAGAGAGTCCTAGTCCTGGTTGGCTGCTCAATACTCCATTTTAAGTGCCCCTCCCTCCTGATTGGATCCAAGCGGCAGTTCCAATCGAAAATGGAGGGGCAAAGCACACAAAGTCCCAGCTGCAAGAAAAGCAGGTTAGATAAAGTACATTTGCATTACACTCTAACATATTTGGAGCCAACAATTATAGCCCTGGGAAGTACTCACTTTGCCCGCTTAGGGACGGCAAAAACCAAGCACCTTGTCAGCGGCTCGAGCAGGACCCGAGCAGAACACACGGTCCCCCATGCAAACTAATTAGGTCTGCGAGCCGACAACTCTTAAAGAGACAGAACTAGAGGCTCACTTATAAACAACTTAATGGCCGAACACCATCCAGTCTGGGGCCATTAGACAAGTTACTAGGGGACTTTTAGGAACCCCCCCATTTGCAGGGGGGGTTACACCCTTCCTGCCCTGAAAAGAATGACGCGTGCATCAAGTAAATACCCCCAAGTCAGTTTTAAGTAACACATTTAAACTGTCTTGCATTTTACTCTTTCAAACAGCAATCAGCATATTGATCTTTGGTAAAAACATGTGCATTATATTGAGCATGACACTACTAATTGTTTAATGTTACATACGGATGTATATATATATATATATATATATATATATACACACACACACACACACACACAACTAGTATAACTCAGGGCACCATTTCCTGCATCTGAACCCGGGATAAAGGGGGCTCATCCCTATCATTCACCTTGGAACTGGAAATAGTAGGGGCACCATATTCAGAGGGTAGAACAAGTAATCTGGAGTTATCTCTCAGGCTTAGTTTGGGCAGGGAGCTCGGGGTCACATACACTCCCTTATGGATCACATTCAGGGGCAGATCCACGAGTCTGCCCAGAGACTCGTAACTCAACCTCACTACAGGCCTCACTTCTCAGCCAGTCCTTCTGAGGGTAACGGGCACAGTTTCTGAATGATTAGACTCATTTTCAGCCCTGTTTGTGGCTGCAGAGGGGGCTTCTATTGGGGCAGGGGAGCTAGAGTCCAGGGTATTTTCAGTGCCTTGGTTTACCATTTCTGAACTCACAACATTTGGATCAGTTCTGAAGACTTCTGATACTGGCAGGGAACTATCATGGCACTCAAAATACTCTTCATGTTCTGGTATATCACCAGCTTGCTCCCCTACATCACTTCCTCCTTCTGAAAGGTCAAGCAGTTGAACCATGCACAATGAACCCACATCTTCTGATTTGGTGCTATGTACTTCATCTTACTGGAGCATTGGCTCCAAGGACAAAGCTGGGGGCTCAAACAGTCCAGAAGGCCCAGCTTCATCCCCCCGGGTTAACTAGGGGATTGCCCCGAAACAACTGACTAAATTCAGAAGAAGTGTAATAATCAGGATTACTCTCACTGTCCTCTGACACAGACTGGCAATCAGGTTCAATTGGAAGGGGTGGAGAGGAACCCTTTAACTCGACTTCTGTAGGGGCAGTCTGTCTTGATCTTTTCTTGGCAGTGGCTCTAGTCACGGGTCCGGGGAGGGTGTCATCTGGGGGTTCAGCTTCTATCAGGATCTTTCTGATTGGCAGCAAATGATTTCTATGTATAGTTTTCACATCTTTCGAATTATTCTCAGGCCGTACCTTGTATACATGTAGATCATCTAGTTCACCTACTACAATATGAGGGAGGTTTTGCCATCGGTCAGCAATCTTATGTTTGCCATGCAGCCCTAGATTCCTCAGCAACACTCGATCTCCTTCCCTAGGTTCCAGTGCCTTCACTTTCTTGTCATACCTTTCCTTATTGGCTAGATTTCTTTTGGCAGCCATGGTCTGAGCCAGCTGGTACGCATGGTTTAATTGGGCCTTCAGTTTCTGCACATACTGTAGATGAGTGGCTGCTTGAACCCCATCAGGAGAAACTCCAAGCAAACATCTACTGGCAATCGGGCTTCTTCCAAACATTAGTCTATAAGGGAAAATCCAGTGGCATCACTTTGTGCAGTTGTAAGCATGTACCAGGTGCTAATCTGTTGGCTCCATCTCGGCTTGTCTTTTGGTTGAAGGTGCCCAGCATGCCAAGCAAAGTGCGGTTAAACCATTCAGGCTGGGGATCCCCTTCGGGATGATAGGGGGTAGTTCTTGACTTCCGTACCCCCCCCACAAGGAAAGCATCTCTTTTAACCAAACGGCTCTCAAAATCCCACCCTTGATCAGAATGGATTCTTTGAGGGGCCCCATAGTGAACAAAGAAATTTTCAATAAGTACTTTAGCCACAGTAGTAGCTTTCTGGTCTTTGGTGGAGAATGCTTGAGCATAACGAGTGAAGTCATTAGTGACTACCAATATATTACTAATATTTCTTTGATCTGGTTCTAGACTCAGAAAATCAGTGCAGACCAATTCCATGGGTGCATTAGTGGTGATGTTAACAAGGGGGGCAGCCTTCTGGGGCAGAGTTTTTCACTGTAAGCATCGATTACAAGTTTTAATGTGTTGTTCCACATCAGCCCCCATCTTAGGTCAATAAAACCTGGATCTCTATAAATCAAGGGCTCTGTCTATGCCAAGGTGCCCCATGTGATTATGTAGAGACCTCAACACCAGTTCTCCAAAAGCAGTGGGCAAAACTAACTGTTGCTTGTCCAGTTGGCCCCCTTTGTCCATTGTCTCTCTATACAACAACCCGTTCCTCAATTTCAATTTAGGGCCCTCTTTATATAGCAAGGCGGTTCTCAAGTCAGGGAAGCGTAATTTGGTCACATCTTTTCCTGCTTGAAGGGCTTCTAGACCAGTTTTTATCATGGGGTCTCGGGATTGAGCCCGCTGAAGACTATCATTACTGAAATGAGGCAAGGCACCAGTGTCTAATGCAGAAAAATGGCAATAAGCAGCAGGTATACAGTTCTCAGAGAGCCCCAAACAATTCCACCATGCAATCCACTGCATCAGGAGACATCTGTTCCTCCTTGTCAAACTTTTGGCAGAGTGCTCGAATATCCGGTTCTAATAGCCAGACCCAATTATTTGGGGGGACTGGTCTCCAGGAGAGAGTGTCAGCATCGATATGGTTCAGGCCTGCTCTGTATTCAACAGCATAGTCATAGGTAGACAAAGCAGAGAGCCACCTATGGCCCATGGCATCCAATTTAGCTGAGGTTTGCACATAGGTTAGAGGATTATTGTCAATTTTTACCAGTATTTTAGCACCATATACTCATGAAATTGATCAACAGTGGCCCACTTCAGGGCCAGGAACTCTAATTTGTACACTGGGTAGTTCTTTTCTGAAGGGGTTAGACTCCTGCTGGCAAAGGCCACTGGTCTCAGGCCATTCTCGTACTCCTGATACAACACAGCCCCCAACCCTTGCAAGCTAGCATCAGTGTGCAGGACATAAGGTTTTGTTGGATCGGCATAGGCTAACACTGGAGCATGGGTAAGTTGATATATGATCTCATGAAAAGCAATCTCACAATCAGGTGTCCATCTGGCTCCAAATACTTCATTGGGATGGAAATATTTTCTTTCAGTCTCAGCAGGCACTGTTTTCTTGTACCTTTTGTGGGTTGGGGGATACCCTTGAGTAAGGTTGAGTAACGGGCGGATCACTCAGGAATAGTCCTTGATAAAGCACCTAGAATAACCACAGAAACCCAGAAATCTCTGCAGTTCCTTCAAATTTTTTGGCGAGGGCCAGGTGGTCAATGCTTCAACTTTACTGGGATCAGTCTCTATGCCCTCGGTGGACACTATGTATCCCACATAATTTACTGACATTTGAAAGAATTGACATTTATCAATGGACAACTTGAGACCAAAATCTTCCAGTCGGTCCAACACCTTGAACAACCTGCTTTCATGTTCCTCCAGGGAGCTGCCAAACACAATGACATCATCCAGGTATACTAGGCACTGTAACAAGTTCATATCTCCCATCGCACGCTCCATTAAGTGCTGAAAAGTGGCTGGAGCATCCGAAATCCCTTGGGGCATCCTCATAAACCCATAGAAACCAAGTGGGCAAATAAAAGCAATCTTTTCATGGTCTTCAGGGGCCATTGGGATCTGATAGTACCCACTGCAAAGGTCCAGTACTGAGAACCACTTACTACCGTTCAGGCAGTCCAATGCATCTTGAATGCACGGCATGGTGTACTGATCTGGTATAGTCCGCTGGTTCAAAGTGCGATAATCCACACACATCCTGACTGTTCCATTCTTTTTTTCTCACCACCACAATAGGTGAAGCATAGGGGCTCCTGGACTCCTGTATTACCCCAGCCGCAAGCATCTCTTGCAGATGTCGTCTCACATCATCTATATGAGCAGGTGCCAGGCGCCGGGACCTCTCATGAATTGGCCTCTCATCATGTAGCCGGATGCGATGTTCAGCTCCTTGCACACATCCTACCTCCCATTCCTTCAAAGAAAACACCTGGTCTCTCTGGACAAGCTTTTCACCGATCCTCTTCCTCCATTCTGCAGGCAACGGGGAGTCACCGAAATCAAACAAGTCAGGGGTCACTTTGTCACTCTTCCCCGCAGTCTTATTACTGGGCAGGACGGCAGTATCCGCACAGTGCACAGTGGCCAGGGTGCAGCCTCAATTTACTCGAATCTCTCTATCAGACACATTGTGAACTTGAACCATTACTCTTCTAGCAAAAGGATGAGATCTAGCAGGCAGGATACTGGGTTTGACTAGCAGTCCCTCGGGCAGTTTCCCTCCCCCTGGTGTATCCAGCATTAATATTTTGTTCTTTACATCCTTCTTGATACGGACTTCCCCTTGTAGAACACATTGGGCATTGGGTGCTAGCAGCAAAGACTCTGGGTCCTTCTTCCAGACAACCCCCACCAGATCCTCAGATTCCATTCTACCAGCTGTTCTCTGTGCTTCATAGGCCTGTTTAATTAAAGCCGGAATCCTGAGAGCCCTGCCAGTCTTGGACTTTTGTTTTTCAGAACACAGCTGTGCCACTCGCCCAAACATATGAGCATTTGTTCCAATCAACAAAGGGACCCCATCATACAGTCCAGTGGTGGGACACACTAAGGCTAGCATCTCTACTTGTTCGGCCACTCCAGCCACAGAAGTAGGGAAAGACAACCAAATACGGATATATCCAGAGTAAGGATAGGTCTTCTCACTCAGACCCCATACATGTAGTCCTTCCAAAGGTTGCCGGAGCACATCAGACAAATGTTTCTGATACCAGTCCTGAAACAGGATGGTCACTTTGGAGCCACTGTCTAACACAACCCTGGTGGACACCCAATTCACTTTCACTGTAGTTTCCATGGAGGGGCCCACCACTTCAGACCATTCAGGGGGCATTGCTTGAGAAGTCGCTCGGGCATTGGCCCTAGTGGCAAAACTGTTTTGGTTAGGCTCCCCTGGTGACCAGGTACAGGCCTTGTGATGCCAGGCCACTAACTTGCTGGTGACTTTTCTCAAATTTTCTGGTAACCAGCACTCAGTCTGAAAATGTCCATCTTCCCCACAACAGTAACAGAACTTACTGTCTCGGTGGTCTTTGAAGGGTCGGAGGTCTCATTAGGCAGGACACTTCAGGGGCTCTACATGGCTCTTCTTGAATGGGGCATTTACCCCAGGATAGCTCAGGTTCACCAACTCTAGGGGGGGTGATAGCAGCCTGTTGCAGCTCCCTCACCATCTCCCGTAAGTCTCTAATCTCTGCTCTCAAATTACTCTCAACCCGGGGGTCAGAAGAAACAGCATGCACTCCCACTCCACTGTTGGGCTTGGGGAAGCTTGATACAGATCTTGCTCCCGATAAGTCTCTGTCATCCCCTTGATCAACCCTCTCAATTGATGGGTCTCATCTGGTTCACTTTGTTCAGGAGTCTGGCACAGATTCACAGCCCCTGCATAGGGCTCCCACCCCTCTTCATCATTTTCAATTTCACGAATCTCCCTCATTAATTGACAGTACTCAGGAGGGTCAGCCCGTCGGTCTTGCAATTTGAGTTTCAGCAGTATCACACTGGAAAATCTGGCTAACTTCAATACATGGTCTAATCGGACCTGGTTCAATGTTTGAGCAGTTACTCCCCCTTTTCGGTGAGCCTTTTGCAGGGCCCTTTCCATTCTGGTAACAAAGGCAGACAATTTCTCATTTCTCCACTGTTTTGCTGACTTGAATTTCCATAACAGGTCTTCCTCTGTCTCAGTGCTGCCAAACACCCCCTCTAAGGTGGAAAGGTATTCTGCTGCAGTGGCCTCGGGACTAGTAGCCCGCAGGAATCGAATGGCTTCCAGAGCGGAACCCCTCAAACTTTCCATCAACCTCTATCTCTTCTCCCCCTCAGAGCACTGCCACTCTTGTACTAGAGGCGTAGCATAGTCCATCCAAGTCTCCAAATCATCTTCCCCCTAAGGCACAGGCACAGTACCAGAGAAGAGTCTCAATCTCCGATAGGAGTACAATTGTATTGTAGGGACAACCATAGGGGGTGGGGCCAGGATGGAACTCTTAGACGACCCGGGAGATGTACCTGGGGACTGCAGGGGGGTGGGGTCACTCGAGATGTCTAACACCTGTATTAATTCCTGGGCAGTTCTCCCCTCTGCGGCCAACAGTTTGAGTAACTTGTCTTTAAAACTATTGGTCTTAGGGGACCCCCCCCCGGGGTGACCAAACCACTTCAGGCATGAATAACCCTCCATCCCTTCTGAGCACCTTTGGGGAAAATCACTGGAGGCACCCTCTCAGGGTCTATCGTGACACTGCAGGAGAGCAGCACCTGCAGGGTCTGATCGAGCAAGTCAGCACATCGCCCTTTTACTTCCACCTTACCCAAACATTTAACACGCTCGACAGCAGAAACAATGTCAGCACTTTTAACCCCCAGAGGGACATCTAACAGTAACACAGTCTTCTGGAAGTCCAATTCCTCAGCTTCACCCCACCTCATCAATTTATTCAACATCATCTTAATGGGATCGAGTTTTAGCTTGAACGTAACATCCCCCTCCAGTTTTTCCTTTGGTTTGGACATAATGTGGTACTTCTTCCACTTGGCCACTAGAGGACACTAATCCCAGCGGTGCCTCCAAAATGTAACCCCAGGTGGCGCCATCTCAAGGGCTACTACCCCTGCCTGTGTAACTGCTAACAGGTTAAGGGGCCTAGGTCTAATGGCGGGTGCCTCCACCCAGAGGTCGAGGTTAAGACAGTCTGGTATGACTTGGTCACAGCCCTCTGGGTCACTGCAACCCCCCTTTCTTCCCACTAGTGGCCCACACAAGTTAATGACAGTATCTTCGCAGTATACACTTATCCCCAGGATTGGTTTGATCAGCTTGACTCTAGGGACTCCCTGTAAAGTAAGATGCAGTAATACAATAGCCACTGTACAGTATTTCAACACAGACACGCAGTTTAGGCAGTGTAACTTTGCAAAACAACCAAATCTGATTTATTTAGGGGAGAGTAACAAGGACAGGGGGAAATCAAGTTAATTGATTCAATCACACCACTATTCAGAGCACTGTGCACAGGGCTAAAGGTCCTACAAGTCACTGTCGCTGGGTACCCAGGAAAGAGGGGGCTAGCCAAGATCGGTGCAGCTGGTTGGGGCCTTGAGGATGAAAACACTTGCACAATACCCAATTTGTAATCCGGAGCCGGTAGGCTCAGTTCATGTAGCAAGAGAGGGAAACAGATGAAACACTTGCAACTCAATGGATCAGCTTGCAGGGAGCTACCCTGATTTTTACTCATGACTCTTGTGACAGAACACCTTTCACACCGCAGGGGGACACAGACCTATGATCAGAACTCTCCCCACACATCTATATGTAAAAGAAGGTTACCATACCAGGCAGCTGCTTTCATATCCTGTCCGCACTTACTGCCAACCCGGGAAGTCACAGTGCAGCTTCACTTCTCCTGACAGACCGAGCGCAATGAAGCAGATTCTCCAGTCCTCTACAGGGTGAGCCTGGTTACTGGCTGCTAGCTGCACAGCCTCTTCTCTTCCTTGTACACAGTGGATTCAGTCCGAATCACCACGCGAGCGAGGCCCAACTTTAGCCTCACTGCAGCCGTTTCCAGGCGAAACTCTGCAGGAAGCAGGCCCGAGCCTTCCTCACCACGGCCACAATGACTCTGCCTTCTCGGCTGTTGGGCAGGGAATCACACTTGGGCACCACCCGACCCAATTGGAGGGCTTCAGATGCTCTTGGTGCGGAAAGGCGCCACATTCCAGAACTTCACTTCCCAGAATCACTGGCCATACTCCCCACTGGTAGCCAGCTCTCGAGACAATCCTAATCCTGGTTGGCTGCTCAATACTCCATTTTAAGTGCCCTTCCCTCCTGATAGGATCCAAGCAGCAGTTCTGATCCAAAATGGAGGGGCAAAGCACACAAAGTCCCAGCTGCAAGAAAAGCAGGTTAGACAAAGTACATTTCCATTACCACTCTAACATATTTCGAGCCAACAATTATAGCCCTGGGAAGTACTCGCTTTGCCCGCTTAATGACAGCAAAAACGAAGCACCTTGTCAGCGGCTCGAGCAGGAGAATACACAGTCCCCCATGCAAACTAATTAGGTCTGCGAGCTGACAACTCTTAAAGAGACAGTACTGTTGCTAGTCTTGCTTGTAGAGCAGAAAGCAGCTAACTAAAAAAGCTGCATTTTCTTATTAATTTAAAACTTATATCTCAGCAGGAGTCAGTGTCTGTTGAGATTAAGTAGACAGATACTTTATTAGAAGTAGAAGGGGTCTTATTTAGGGTTAAAAATAATGAAAGAAAAGAAAGAAAGTCAGTGTGTGTTCTGTGCTGGGAAGGGTATTGTATCAGCTGACTTTGCTAAACCAGTAGGAGGAGAGAGAGCTTAATTGGGGGTGTGGCTTAGACACTATAAAAGCAGGTGACTCAAATTACAACTTCCTGTTGCTAGCCTTTTTCTTACTAATTAAAAGTAGCTCACTCTCCCCCAGCTGCTGGTGGTCTGACATTGAGCAAGGAAGAAGGAGGCTACTAAAGAAGATAGGAAGTTGCTGTCCCAGAACAGGAAGGTTGAGAGTTGTAAGGAGAGGAGAAAGTAAGCATACAGAGAAACAGGAGGGACACAAATAAGACATAATAGGAGTGGTGCAGTGCAATGGCTGTGGGGCAGCAGTGTTCTGGGAGACATTCTGGAGGCTGCGATGCTGCCCTATTTGCAGGTACCTCTCTGGTCTGAGAGAGGAGGTTGCCCATCTCCAGGCTGACCTGGCTAGGATTTATGAAACCTCCTCCCCTACCCAGGGACCACCAGGGCCAATGCCACTACCTCAGAGGTTGCCAAGAAAGAGGAGAGGCTGGACCAGGGTGGGCTCAGGGAGGGAGAGGGTGGTAGAACAGAGTTGCATCCTTCCAGCTGTACCTCTCCACAATTCATTCGCTCTTCTGGTGGATAGTGGTTCCTCTGTGGAGGCACCTGCAGTGGAGACCAAGGAGGATGCTGGGAACCTTCACAAAGGAGACCCACAGGAGGGAGGCATGGGACCCACAGGGGAAGAAACAACTCCTGGTGGGGACTCAATCATTAGGGGGTAGAAATGGGGAGGAAGGGAGAGGGAGGTAAGGTGCCTTCCTGGCGCCATGGCTTGAGGGACAGGAAGCGAATCCTCAGGATCGTGGAGGAGCTGCATAAGGAGGGAGCTGATGTCATTGTCCACCTAGGGACAAATGACCTGGCTAGGAATGGGATCAGAGCAGTGCAAGAGGAGTTTGTAGAGTTGGGGAGGGGCCTTAGACAAGTAGCGCATACGGTAACCTTCTCGGAGGTGCTGCCTGTCTATGGCAAGGGTGATGCTAAGGCACTCCTTACCAGGGAATTCAATGTGTGGTTGAAAAACTAGTGTGGAGCTCAGAGTTTTGGCTTCATTGGGGACTGGGGACCCACCTGGAGGGATGCAGACCTATACTGGTGCGATGGTCTGCATCTGTCCAGGGGGGGAACCAGGATCCTAGGTGAGAGGTTTAAATGCTTCATTGGCAAGAATTTAAACTAGCCAAGGGGGGAGGCACTGAAAAGGAGCAGGGAAATCCCAGCCTCCCCCCACGAAACATGGTAATTAGTGAGGTAAACACCAAGGCAGAGAAGTTATTAGGGAGCAGGACAGAGGTAAATGTAAAAAAAGGCAAAGGCAGTAAGAACAGGAATGGGGCTAAAAGGATAAGGCTATCAAAAAGTGGAGGGTGATGAGTACCAACGCCTGTAATCTGTGTAACAAGCTCCCTGAACTAGTGGCCTTGATGGAAGAGGGTTGCCTGGATATTGTGGCAGTCACAGAAACATGGTACACAGAGAACCATGACTGGGATGTCAACATACCAGGATACACAATCTACAGGAGAGACAGGGAGGGTAAAAGAGGAGGAGGAGGAGTAGCTCTCTATGTAAAGGAAGGGATCAAGGCAACAGAACTAAAGAGTAAACAGGGAGCAGATGAGGCACTCTGGGTCACTCTGGAGACAGGAAATGGCACCACAATCCGCACAGGGGTTGTATACAGACCTCCATCTCAGGGGGAGGGAATGGACAAGGAAATGATAGAAGGCTTCCTCAGAATGGCAGAAAAAGGGGAGATATTGTTGATGGGGGATCTGAATATGCCAGATGTTAACTGGAGCACCTTTGCTGCAGGCACATCCTAGAGCAGGGTCATTCTTGATGCCCTACAAGGGGCATGCCTCAGACAGCTAGTATTGTAACCCACTCAGGAGGGAGCAATCTTAGAACCTGGTACTCTCAAATGGGGACGGAGAAAGAATCTCAGATTTAGAGGTGGATAGCTATCTGGGAACAAGCAACCACCAAACAGTGTGGTTCACGATAAACACAGCCATACAATCAAGCCATACAAAAGCAAGAGTATTGGACTTTAGGAGGGCTGACTTTGGGAAAATGAGAGAGTGTCTTAGAAAAGCACTAGCAAACAGGCAAGAAGGAGGGGTGGAGGAACAATGGGGAGTAATCAAAACAGCCATCACAGAGGCAACAAGCCTTTGTGTAAAGCAAATCAATAAAACACAATGAAGGAAAAACGCTATGGTTCTCAAAGAGGTGGAGGAAGGTTAAGGAGAAAGGATAGCATTCAGGAAATATAAGGAAACACAGAAGGAGCAGGACAGAGAACTTTATCAGTTAAAGCAGAAAGAGGTTGGGAAGGCAGTCAGAATAGCAAAGGCCCAAACCGAGGAAAGGATAGCCAATCCTGTTAAGAAGGGGGATAAGACCTTTTATAGGTGCATTAGGGAGTGAAGAAAGGCTAAAGGAGGGATACTGAGGCTTAATAAAGGGGAGGGAATGTGGGTAGAGGGGGACAGTGAAAAAGCAGGGATACTGAACGAATATTTCTGCTCAGTATTCACAAAGGAAGAGGAGGGGGAGGTACCTAAACCAAACAAGAGAAACACTCTGAAGACGAGGGTCGATACCAGTCCATTTACAGAAGAAAGGGTTCTGAAAGAACTAATAAAATTGAAGGTGGACAAAGCAATGGGGCCTGATGGGATTCACCCAAGAATTCTAAAAGAACTAAGGGTAGAACTAGTGACACCGCTGACTACTCTCTTTAACACATCATGGGAGGATGGGGTGGTACCTGAGGACTGGAGGAGGGCAGATGTGATTCCTCTTCACAAAAGTGGGAGCAGGACAGAGGCAGGAAACTACAGACCAGTTAGTTTGACCTCAGTGGCAGGGAAAATGATGGAATCGCTTCTGAAGGAAAGAATTGTTGAGTACCTAGAGGCCAGTGGGGCACAGGACCCAAGGCAGCATGGATTCACGATGGGAAGGTCGTGTCAGACGAATCTAATAGATTTCTTTGACTGGGTGACCAAAGTAGTAGACCAGGGAGGGGCTGTGGACATGGCCTACCTAGATTTTAACAAGGCATTTGATACAGTCCCACACAAAAAATTAATACACAAGTTAGCCAGCCTTGGAGTGGGCCCCAAGGTGGTAGCCTGGATAAAAAACTGGCTTCACAACAGGACGCAAAGGGTAGTAGTAAATGGAGTACACAGTGAAGAAAGGAGAGTTACTAGTGGGGTACCGCAGGGTTCAGTACTGGGACCGGTCCTTTTTAATGTCTTTATAAGTGACATTGCAGAGGAACTGGAAGGAAAAGTATGTCTCTTTGCAGATGACACAAAGATCTGCAGCAGGGTTGATACACAAGATGGAGTGGAAAGGATGAGAAGGGACTTGGCAGGGTTGGAGGAATGGTCAAATGTATGGCAGCTCAGATTCAATGCAAAGAAGTGCAAAGTAATGCACATGGGAAACAAAAACCCAGGGGAAGAGTACACAATGGGGGGTGAGATACTGACAACAGTAAAAATGGAAAGGGACCTGGGGATAATTATATCAGATGACCTAAAGGTGGGCAAACAATGTGAGAAGGCAGTAAGGAAGGCTGGGGAATACTGGGATGCATAGGAAGAGGCATCAATAGTAGAAAATAGGAAGTTGTTATCCCTCTGTACAGACAGTTGGTGAGACCCCATCTGGAGTACTGTGTGCAGTTCTGGAGACCCCATCTCCACAAAGACATAGACAGAGTGGAGGCTGTCCAGAGGAGGGCAACCAAAATGGTGCAGGATCTGCACCAGAAGACATACGAAGAAAGACTAAAGGAGCTTAATATGTATACCCTTGAGGAAAGAAGGGAGAGAGGGGACATGATAGAAACTTTCAGGTACCTCAAGGGAATCAACAAAGTCCAACAGGGTAGCATCTTCCAGAAAAAGAGATGTGCAAGAACAAGGGGGCACAATTTGAAGATAGAGGGGGATGGCTCAGAGGTAATGTGAGGAAGTATTTTTTCACAGAGAGGGTTGTGGATGCATGGAACAGCCTCCCTGAGGAGGTCGTGGAGTCAAGAACAGTGGGGAATTCAAGAATGCATGGGACAGACATAAGGCAGTCCTAGTCGGGGGTAGGAGGAAGTAAGCTGTTGGTTAACTAGGATCTGCAGCTTATCTGTTAGGTAGGAAAATGGGCAGACTAGGTGGTCCAAGCGGTCTCTATCTGCCGTCAAATTCTATGTTTCTACTAGAGGCTTTAAAAAGCACTCACTTATAAACGGCTTAATGGCCGAACACCATCCACTCTGGGGCCATTAGACAAGTTACTAGGGGACTTTTAGGACCCCCCATTTGCAGGGGGGTTACACCAGCACATGTGGATGTCTGCCTGCCAGCAGCTTAGAGGGACTCCAGACTGAGAAGAGACCAGCAGCAGGGAGCTAAGGTACTCAAACCTGATCAGCTGTAGGGAAGTGTATGAAAACAATCTGGTGTGGTGGTGTGAGTCACTGAAGTGAAGTTTGCTCAGCAAATGAGGAGTGTGGGAGCAGGTTGGATGGGACTGTCAGGAGGAACAATACATGCAGCTTAAATGTCTGACCACAATTTAATGCAGGTTTGCTTCCAATGAACTTTCTATACGACATGATTTGGAACCTGCTGCAGCAGAATGATGTATTGTTTTAATCTGAATGTTTGCTACTGGTGTTACTGTGGGGCGGCATGGTCAGAGCAAGCAGCAAAATGTAACTGATTGTACGCAGCGTTGTCAGTGGCAGTACCCATGGGAGTGATACAGTGGTGTGGTGTGGTGTGGTGTGGTGTGGGGGTCATGGTCAGGAAGGACTGTCCCAGTTTTAGGCGTTGGAAAGTTGGTAGCTTTAGACCTAGGGGAAACCTTGTCTTTCAACATAAAAACATTGTTTCTTTGGGTAGAAAAAAACTGTGGTCAACTGGTCTGCACAGCTGAAAATGATTAAACCTGCTTAGCTTACACAACAAGCGAGGCAAAGGTTCCTGCATATCTGCAGGGAGAGAGAGAGAGAGAGACTAATTACAGTGACACAGACAGAGCCCACCACTGAGAGACACACAAACACAGGGTGAGCTGATCTTTCTGTCTCTGTCTGTCTCTCTCTCCATCTCCTGTGGGCGGTCTGACTCTATCTCTCACACACTATCTGGCAAACTGCACACTCCTGACAGCCACACAAGAATCAAGACAGGGAGGGAGGGACTGAAACATGTTTAGGGAGGGATTAGAGCGTCATGCTGTGCCTGCTATGCTTCTCGTGATATGCCACTGTACCAGGACCGGGTTTCAGTGAGAGAGAGCCATCTGCAGCTCTATCTCTCTCTCTCTCTCACTGACAAAAGCCCATTCAGTGGCACCACACATACAGGAGTTGCCTGTTTGCTGACAGCTTGCCACTCCACTTTACTCTCTCTCTCTCTCTCTCTCTCTGTCTCTGTACTGGTGCCCGGGGATGCACACAGGGAATGCAGAGCACACAGGCCATGACCACTGAGGGAGAGAGAGAGAAACACACACACCAGACACAAAAGGAATTTTCTTGTGGATATCACTGACAATGTTATTCTCTCTGTCTCTCGCTCACTCACTCTCTCTATAAGTCAGCAGTAGTCACATGAATGACTGTGGTCTCCCTATCTCATTCTCCCTGCAGCTGCTGAGACCAGACAATGCAGCTGTAATTGATTGCTGTAGTCAGGGACCACCCCACAAACACAGCTGATCATGACGGGGCACTCCCTGATTGCAGCGGTCAAAATTTCTTTGAGCATAGTGGCATGCTCATTAAGTGTCGCTACCGGAAGCAAGATGTTTCCTGCGCATGTGTGCGCAGGCAAACACAAAAAAGATGGGCGTCTGTCTGAAACTGTAACACACTAGTAGTTTATAGTAATCTGATCAATTCTGGAAGACTCCACTCAGGACAACTAGCTATGATGCAAGTTCCCTGACCCAGTGCAACACTTTGTGCAGACAAGTTCCCCCACCTGGGGCTCTGTCTGGATTCAAATACACAAACTGCAGCCTTTGCTATGACAACTAATCAGCCACCACCACCACCAGTAAATTATTTAAAAACAGTTTGATGCAAACTGTCACAGAATACTAGTAGACAGTCCAGTTACCCACAAGGGAAAATCAAATAATTCAGTATTTCAACCCTTCTGAAGTTACTCACAAGATAAGCAGTTTTGCAAACTCCCTTCTTGATTTAAAAACTAAAATAAACACAAAGCGATACCAATGTAAGAATGTAAAGTAAGGAACACCTCCCTCAGATTTAAGCGAGTGAGATTTGTTGCAGATTTCTAGTCCAATATAATATCTCCCATGCAGCTCTCAGTTGTTTCAAAGCACACCCTGTTCCAACTTCAAGAAGATGCGCTAGCTCCTGTGCTGCAGTGTCCTGCTCTGCAGTGTCCTCTGCCCCTTTGTTTGATTTCAGAGATAGAGGCAGATACCTGTTTGTAGTTTTTATATGGTTTGTGGAGGTGATACATTGGAGAGCACTGAGTGATGGGGCACCAGATTTGCCCCTCCTAACCACCTGCCAACCTCTCGGACCAACTACCCTCTGCGGTCGAGGTGCTTCAGTTGGATGTTGGGGAAATGGCGGGCAGTTCTTATATTTCCTCCTGAATATGCAATTTGAGGTGCTCAATCTCTACCCATGCTGCCTGGAGCTGAGCCCTTAGATCTCCAATGGTCCAGCATGTAGGACAGTGTGCTAAATCCTGTATAACTGCCCTTTTGAAAAGTGTCCCGCAGTACCCGTAGTTAATAATATCCATTTCAGATGAGTTGCCGGGTTTATAACCTGGTCTGAGTAATTAGGAGGAAAATAAAAGCAAAAGTTTGATTTTTTGATTTGTTTGTGTAACCCCTAGGTAGCGCTACCCCAAGGACTACTACCCCTGCCTGCTTGGCTAGTAGCGAGTTAAGGGGCCTGGGTAGTGAAACAGATGCCTCCACCCAGAGGTCAGGGTTGTTAGTGGTCAAGTTAACCTGGGCACAGCCCTCCAGGACACTGTAACCCCCCTCTTTCCCTTCTAGTGGCCTGAACAATATACAGTAATCACTTTCACAATGATCCTTATTCACCATGCAATTACCCACACTGTTTGCACTTACCACAAGGGCTGGTTCCTCTAGCTGGACCCTGGGGATCCCCTGTAAAACAAGGTTATGCACAGCAAATAGCAACAGTACATTACTTTTGGCACAAACTGGAACCACAGTCAGGTTAAATACAAAAAGAGTAAGATCTGATTTATTCAGGGGACTTGAATAAGGGAGGGGCATAATCAGGTTGATTTGCTTAAAGGCTATATCAATCAGACAACTATGCATGCACTTCAGAGTCCCTACACAGTCACACACTCTGGGTACCCAGGTAGGAAAACGGTGAGCTAGCCAGGAACGTTGCCCGGGGTAGGCCGGCGTCACAGTTGGTTGGGGCCCTGTGATGGAAGAACGCAACATGCACAACACGCATTATTTGTAATCCAGAGCCAGAGGGCTCAGTTCATGACAGAAAAGACAACAAAGCAATCAGATGACAACACTTTAGATTTAGCTGTTGTTGCAGGGAGCTACCCTGATGTTTACTCATGATACCCAATACAGGACACAGGCAGGATGAAGTCGAGACTGCAGGTTGTTGAGCTGGAGTGACAGGAGAAGCAGGGCCCACACAAATCACCAAGGCATTGTTCCTGTTCAAAGCATTGAGCAGGGGGCTGATCCCCAGGCAGGTCTCTCATCAATGGCTTTCTCCGAGCAGTGGGTAGTCTGGCTGGGCCATTGTGGCAAGGCCCACGCCAAATGGAGATAAATTTGGGTTCAGTCCATTAGGGCTGGATGCAGCTGCCAGCAAGCAGAACACAGTTCAAAACACAGTGGGGAACCAAATCACGACCCACTAGCAGCATACAGCACATTTACATGTAAGGAAATTCTACTGTACCAGGCAGGTTACTATCCGGTCGCAATTACAGAGTCTCTGCACAAACTGGGAGTTCAGAGGTGGCTGGAAGTCCTGACAGGCCAATTCCATTCAGCAAGTCTTCGGTCTTCTTCAGGTTTCAAGCCTGGTCATAGTTCAGTGGCATTAAATCGTTCTCACAACTTGGATTCAGTCCGAATAAACTCTCTTCTCCCTCTCGGGGCAGCAAGCAGACAGGCAGGCAAAAACTCAAGCCTTTCTACAGTTCTCCCACGCAAAACTACACAGAACAGCTGCTCGACTGTCTCAAGCTGTTACTCCTTCACTTTCCAACTCAGATCTGAACAGAAACTGCAAGCAGTATGGGACTTTCCCCAGGATCCAAAAGGTTCGGTTGGCTGATTCCTCTGTGAGTCACAACAAGGGCTCTCCCTCCAGGTTCATTTAGGCGCCAAAAGCCCAAAACTACAATTCCTATAGAATTTTGCTCCCACAAGACCCCTGGGGACAGGCTCCATTTTAAAGTCCCCAAAGGTACTGACTGGCCCATTTCGGCAGTCCAGGACCAAGATGGTGGAGATAAACATAACTGTCCATGCTGCAAAGAAGGCATGTTAGACAAACTACAATATCTTTACCACTCTAACAGATATTCAGCAAACAAGCATATCTTCTAACAGCACTCCCTCTGTGCAATTAGCAATGGCAGAACGGAGCGATTATCTGGCAGCCCGGGCGGGACTCGAGCATAGAAACACTCAGCCCCCTCCCAGATTAATTATGACTGCAATCCAGGCAGCCCTTAAAGAGACAGCACACAGAGGCTATACAGGCACTCTCTGGCAATACATTTAAACTGCTAAAATGCAGGACACCAGCCTGGCAGTGAGCATTTAGGCAAGCTCAAGGAAGACTTTTCAGGAACCCCTATTTGCAGGGGGGTTACTTTTGTTTGTTTTGTATAACTTCTTATAACAAGTTAAATTAATCTTGCCCCTGTAAGTGAGGTCACTGTGTGGAGACCTGTCTGATACTCCCCTTCCTGCTTTGCTACATGAAATGTCATGACTGTGCTACCCTACAAAAGGAGTGTAGCATGGTGTGGCTGGGGATGGGGGTGGGTGGCTGGGCCCTTCCCCTACTGAAAAAAGAAGAACCACGGTCACCATTTCCCTTCCCCCCCATCCAGTTCCCACCCTGACCTAGCTTTTTTGTGTGGCTGACCCCTAATCCTTTGTTTTCCTCCACAGACTGCTTTCCTGCTTGTAGTCCCCCTCACTGAACCTTCCCTGCAATAACCAGAGCAATGTTAGTTTTAAGTACTTGGAGGAGCAGGGGCAGTGTGAGCTGCACAGGGTTATCCCCGCCACCCAACCTCCCTTGACGGGCATTTGTTTTATAGGTAGACTGGGTCAGCTGATCTAGTCACGTGTTCACTGAAACATTTCTCTATCTTCCCTAACCCCCATTAGCAGCCTATACTGCTAAGCCTCTAGGGGACAGTGTCTCATCCTCCACTCAACTCTAAATAGAAGTGGCAGAGAACAGCAAGAGGAAGGAGCTGCTGTTAGAACTTTATTACTCTACTGGACTAAAGAACTAGAACTCTACTACTGGGAACTTCAATTTAGGGTAAAAACAAAAACAAAACAAAAAAGAGTGTGTTTGAGCTGGGTGAAGGAATTGTTATCTGTGCAGTTAGCTAGGTGAAAAAGAAACTGTGAATTAGGGGGAGTGGCTTAGAGAGAAGGAAGCCAGGTGTTTGCATTTAAAACTGATCCAGATAGCTTGTGGCAGAGAACAGCAAGAGGAAGGAGCTGCTGTTAGAACTTTACTGGGACTATATTGCCTTCCATCACTCCCCTCCACCCTCCCACCCTTAGCCAGTTCTACTTTTATAGGCACAGGATTTGACTGACAACAGGAACTTCCTGTTTGGGAGCAGGAAGGGAGTGATCACAGAGGTACATAAGACACCATCCTAGAAGGAAAAAAGTAGCTCTCCACCCCCCCCCCAGCTGCTGGAGGTCTGACTCTGAGCAAGTAAGAAGGAGACTACTGAGGAATATAGGAACTTCCTGTCCCAGAACAGGAAGATCAGGAGTTTTAAGAGCAGTAGGAAAGTAGGAAGAAAAAAAAAATATACAAAAAATTAAAAATAAAATAGAGAGAGGGGAAAGAGTAAGTATACAAAACAACAGTTAAGGTGCCACAAATAAGACATGATTGGAGTGGTGCAGTGCAGTGTAGTGGATGTGGAGCAGCAGTCTTCCGGGAGATGTTCTGGAGGATGCGGTGTTGTCCCATCTGCAGGCACCTCTCTGGACTGAGGGAGGAGGTTGCTCACCTCCAGGCTGAGTTGGCCAGGATTTGGGGAACCTCCTTTCCCACCCAGGGACCACCAGGGCCACTGCTGCTGCCTCAGAGGTTGCCAAGAAAGAGGAGCGGCTGGACAGCAGTGGGCTCAGGGAGGGTGAGAGTGGTGAAACAGAAGCGCATCCCTCCAGTTGTACTGCTGCACAATTCATATGCTGTTCTGGCAGAGTGTGGTTCCTCTATGGAGGCACCTGCAGTGGAGACCAAGGAGGATGCTGGGAACCCACACAAAGGAGGCCCACAGGAGGGTGGCATGGGACCCCACAGGGGAAGGAAACAACTCCTGGTGGGGGACTCCATTGTTAGGAGGGTAGAATTTGGGAAGGGGGAGGTAAGGTGCCTGCCTGGCGCCATGGCTTGGAGGGACAGGGACCGAATCCTCAGGATCATGGGAGCAGCTGCACGGGGGAGGGAGCAGGATGTCATTGTCCACCTAGAGACAAATAACCTGGCTGGGAAAGGGATCAGAGCAGTGCAGGAGGAGTTTGTGGAGTTGGGGAGGGGCCTTAGATAAGTAGCACGCACGGTAACCTTCTCAGAGGTGCTGCCTGTCTATGGTATGGATGAGACTGGGGTACTCCGCACCATGGAATTCAATCAGTGGTTGAAAAACTGGTGCAGAGCTCAGGATTTTGGCTTCATTGGGGACTGGGGGTCCACCTGGAGGGATGCAGGCCTATACTGGCACGATGGTCTGCATCTGTCCAGGAGGGGAACCAGGATCCTAGGTCATAGGTTTAAATGCTTCATTGGCAAGCGTTTAAACTAGCCAAGGGGGGAGGCACTGAAAAGGAGAAGGAAAATCCTAGCCCCCCCCAAAAATAATCAGGGTAGTTAGTGAGGTAAACACCAAGGCAGAGAAGTCGATAGGGAGAAGGGCAGGGGTAAATGGAGAAAAAGACAAAGGTAGTAAGGACAGGGATGGGACAAAAAGGGGTAAGGCCATCAAAAATAGAGTGTAATGAGTACCAATGCCCGTAGTCTAGGTAACAAGCTCCCTGAACTGGTGGCCTTGATGGAAGAGGGTGCCTGGGTGTCAGAAACATAGTACACAGAGAACCATGACTGGGATGTCAACATACCAGGGTACACAATCTACAGGAGGGAAAGGGAGGGCAGAAGAGGAGGAGGAGGAGTAGCTCTCTTTGTAAGGGAAGAGATCAAAGCAACTGAACCAAAGGGTAAACAGGGAGGAGAGGGTGCACTGTGGGTCACCCAAGAGACTGGAAATGGCACCACAATCCACACAGGAATTGTATACAGATCCCCATCTCAGGTGGAGGAAATGGACAAGGAAATGATAGAAGGCATCCTTAGGATGGCAGAGAAAGGGGAGTTATTGCTGATGGGGGACCCGAATATGCCAAATGTTAACTGGAGCACCTTTGTTGCAGCCACATCCGAAAGCAGGGCCATTCTCAATGCTCCACAGGGGGCGTGCCTCAGACAGCTAGTGTTGGAACCCATTCAGGAGGGAGCAGTCTTAGACCTGGTACTCTCAAATGGGGATGGAGAGAGGAGTTCAGATCTAGAAGTGCATAGCCATCTGGGAACAAGAGACCACCAAACTGTGGTTCATGATAAACTCAGCTGTAGAGTCAAGCCATACAAAAGTGAAGATACTGGACTTCAAGAGGGCTGATTTTGTCAAAATGGAGAATGCCTCAGAAAAGCACTAGCAAACAGGCAAGAAGAAGTGGTGGAGCAACAATGGGTAAACATCAAAACTGCCATCACAGAGGCAACAAGCCTTTGTGTGACACAAATAAACAAATCAAAACAAAAGAAAAAAACACTATGGTTCTCAAAAGAGGTGGTGGGGAAGGTTAGGGAGAAAAAGATAGCACTCAGGAAGTATAAGGAAACACAGAAGGAGCAGGACAGAGAACTGTACCAGTTAAAGCAGAAGGAAGCGGGGAAGGCAGTCAGAATAGCAAAGGCCCAAACCGAGGAAAAGATAGCAAACTCAGTTAAGAAGGGGGATAAAACCTTTGATAGGTACATTAGGGAGAGAAAAAGACAAAGGGAGGGATACAGAGGCTGAATAAAGAGGATGGTGGGTGGGCAGAAAGGGACAGCGAAAAAAGCAGGGATACGGAATGAATACTTCTGCTCAGTATTCACAAAGGAAGAGGAGTGGGAGGTACCTACTGTAATCCAATCAATAGAAGCACTCTGGATGGGGGGGTTGATATCAGTCCTTTCACAGAAGAAAGGGTTCTGAAAGAACTCCTAAAACTGAAGGCGGACAAAGCAATGGGGCCTGATGGGATTCACTCCAGAATTCTAAAAGGACTAAGGGGAGAACTAGTAACACCATTAACTACCCTTTTTAACAAATCATAGGAGGATGGTGTGGTACCTAAGGACTGGAGGAGGGCAGATGTGATTCACCTTCACAAAAGTGGGAACAAAACAGAGGCAGGAAACTACAGACTTGTCAGTTTGACCTCAGTAGTAGGAAAATGATGGAATCATTTCTGAAGGAAAGAATTGTTGAGTACCTAGAGGCCAGTGGGCACAGAACCCAAGGCAGCATGTATTCACAGAGGGAAGGTCATGTCAGATGAATCTAATTGATTTCTTTGACTGGGTGACCTAAGTAGTAGACTAGGGAGAGGCTGTGGACATGGCCTACTTAGACATTAGCAAGGCATTTGACACAGTCCCGTACAAAAAAATTAAACAAATTAGCCAGCCTGGGAGTGGGTCCCAGGGTGGTAGCTTGGGTAAAACATTAGCTGGACAACAGGATGCAGAGGGTAATAGTAAACGGAGTCCACAGTGAAGTAAGGGGTACTAGTGGGATACCACAGGGTTCAGTACTGAGTCCGTCCTTTAATGTCTTATATGACATTGCAGAGGGATTGAAGGAAAAGTATGTCTCTTTGCAGACTTACACAAAGATCTGCAACCGGTTGATGCACAAGGTGGGGTGGAAAGGATGAGAAGGACTTGGCAAGGTTGGAGGAATGGTCAAATGTATGGCAGCTTAGATTAAATGCAAAGAAGTGCAAAGTAATGCACCTGGGAAACAAAAACCAAGGGGAAGAGTACACAATGGGGCTTGAGATACTGGCAACAATAAAAATGGAAAGGGACTGGGGGATATTTATATCAGATGACCTAAAGGTGGGCAAGCAATGTGAGAAGGCAGTAGGAAGGGCTGGAGGAAACTGGGACACATAGGGAGAGGCATCACCAGTAGAAAACAGGAAGTTGTTATCCCTCTGTACAGACAGTTGGTGAGACCCCATCTGGAGTACTGTGTGCAGTTCTGGAGACCCCATCTCTGCAAAGACATAGACAGGGTAGAGGCTGTCCAGAATAGGGCTACCAAAATGGTGCAGGGTCTGCACCAGAAGACATATGAAGAGAGACTAAAGGAGCTTAATATATATACCTTCGAGAAAAGGAGGGAGTGGGGGACATGATATAAATTTCCAAGTACCTCAAGGGAATCAACAAAGTCCAAGAGGGAAGCATCGTTCAGAAAAAGAGATGTTTCCTTAACAAGGGGGCATAATTTGAAGATAGAGGAGGGACAGGTCAGAGGTAATGTGAGGAAGTATTTTTCATGGAGACGGCTGTGGAAGCATGGAACAGCTTTCCTGAGGAGGTTGTGGAGTCAAAAACAGTGGGGGAATGCAAGAGACAGACATAAGGCAATTCTAGTGGGGGGTAGGAGGAAGTAGGCTGTTGGTTAACTAGGATCTGCAGCTTATCCATTAGGTAGGGAAATAGACAGACTAGGTGGGCCAAGTGGTCCTTATCTACCATCAGATTCTATGTTAGTGCCCTGTACACCAATACCCTTAAGCCTACTCCTTTCTCCCCCTTCCTCCCATGTATCTGCACTCCTAATTAATCCCCCCTCAACTTTTCTCCCTTCCTTTTCTTCCTCCATGGGACTTGAACACTGTTCTGTGGTGTCTAGCCCGTTCGAAAGCCCACAACATTAACCTCTAGGCTACTCAGCCTGTTAGGTTTCTCTATCTAGTGCAATCCTTTAGTACCTTAGTCCCCCCCTCCACTCCCACTTGGAACATCCCACCTACCCTGTTCTTTCTCTGCAAGCAGGGTCCTAGGTGCACCCCTATTACTGTTGTTGCTCATCTTTCAATAAATATAGGGTGCTACCTTCCTTTTCCTCTCTCCTCATCTTGCCTCCTCTACCCCCACTATGCTTCTCTCCACCCTCTCCCCTTTCATCTTTCTACTATCTTTTTCTGCTTCCCAACACCCCTCTCCCCCTGTCCCACCCAAATCCACCATTTGCCTCTCCATTCTACCTTCCCCCTCTCTACCTTGCCTCCAACCGCTACCCTCTCCTCCTCCTCCTCCTCCTCCTGCCTCCCAGGCACGTCTCTCCTCCCTTTTGTCTCCTCCTTGCTCCATTTTATGCACTTCCGACTCTCCCTTAGCCCACAGCCTCCTACTCCTCCCATCTTAACACCTCGCCACCTCCAGCTCCCCTGTTTCTCTATCAAGCACTTCCCCTCCTACTCTTCATGGCTGGTGATGTTGAGCCCAACCCTGGCCCTGTCCATACCCTTTCCACCAATCTTCCCAAATGGCTCCAGGTGGCACACATCAACATCCGTAGTCTCCTACCCCAAAACTGACCTGCTTAAGCCTATCATCACCTCTCTCTTACCTGATGTCTTCATTGTTTCTGAATCCTGGTTCTCTCCCCAAATTTCTGACTCAGCCATTACCATCCCAGGTTTCACCCTCACCCACCAAGACTGCCCAAAATGGGTGGTAGTATTGCTGTCTACCTCTCCTCCTCTAGTCAGTTCTCCACTGTGCTATCTGTGCCTGCTCCTGCTGCCTATGAACTCCTTGTACTGAAACTTTCCCTCCCTTTCTCACTCCCAGTTTACATGGTGGGCATCTACTGTTGCCCTGGCCTATCAGCCTCAAGTATCCTGAACTCCTGACATCTATAACTGCCCTTGCCCCTTCCGGGGATCTCCTCATCCTGGGAGACTTCAATATTAATTGGCTCTCACCTCCTCATCCTAGGAGACTTCAGTATTAATTGGCTCTCACCTTCTCATCCTAGGAGACTTCAATATTAATTATCTTTCACCATCCAACTCCAATTTCTGTCAAAATATAAAATCCCTACACTTCACTCAACTCATTTCCACCCCAACCCAACTTAACCTGAAATCTCACAACCACACTTTCCTAGACTGGGTCCACACCAACCATCCACACCGCATCATTGATGTTTGTACCCTACCTGATGCACTCAGTGACCACCACATAGCTTACTGCATGTGCAAAATTCACCGTTCCAAAGAACCTCCCCCAAAATTATCAACATCTGCTCCTTTCCGGTCCTTGGATCTATCGTCCCTCCATGCTGCTCTACAGTCTACTGACTGATCCCCATCTCCAATGCTACTGACATTAGTTCAGTCCTTGATTACTTCCACTCCAAATTTCTACAGATTTGGGATCAGCATGCCCTCCTAGGCAAAACCAGGATTAGAGGCTCCCGCCTTCCCTGGATCTCAGCAGAACTTCTGGCTTGCCATCATGCTTGGGACCTGGCATGGAAATCCTTCAAGATCTCTGGTTTCCCTACAGATCTACACAGATATGGCACCCTGAGGAATTCATGCACCAGAGCCCCTTGGTTAGCCAAAGCTGAATTCTTCTTGTCATCTTTCCAGAGAAACTTAAGTTACCCCTCCAAGTTTTGGAAAGTCATTCAAGCCCTCTTCTCTCCTTCAACCCAGCTCAAACCTCCATTATTAAACTTATGGCGCCTCCACAGCTTCTGACCCTCCAGCTGTGGCCGCTGCTTTAAACACCTACTGCACCACCTCATCTTATCCTTCTTTCCTCTTTTCACCTGTTCTCCATCCTCCTCTCTGAAATCCCTTTCAGCCCTAAACCCCCTACAAAGCAGCAGCACCAGCGGGCTTGACCCTAAGCTCCAGCACCTTTCTGCCCCTGCCATTATATCTCCCATTGCCTCCCTACTAAGCCTTTCTCTCTCTTTGACCTCCGTCCCAACTCCCTGGAAGCACACTACTGTCATTCCCCTCCATAAAGGAAGCGGCGACTCCTCTCCTGGAAACATCCAACCTATATCCCTCCTCCCCATCCTCTCCCAATTCCAAGAACACATAGTTCTATCCCAACTCTCTCCTTTCCTTGACTCCACTTCCTTTGTTACCTCATTCCAGTCTGGCTTTCACAAACTCTACTCCACCACTTCCTTTCTCCTCTGACTAACAGACTCCAAAGACAAGCACTGGACCAGGGTCTTATCACTGCCACAGTTTTCGTTGATTTAGCTAAAGCATTCAACACCATCTTACACTCGCTTCTGCTTCACATGCTAAGCTCAGCTGGTCTTTCAGCCTCTGCTACCCAATGGTTCTGCTCCTACCTCTCAGGTCGGTCACAATCTGTGAGGCTTGGTGGAATAGTATCCACTTCCCTCCCCATTACCACCGGTGTCCCCCAAGGCTCAGTTCTTGGTCCCCTGTTATTCTCCATATTTCTAAATGACCTTCCATCTGCTTGCTCATCTGCATCCACGCAGATGTACGCAGACCACACAGCCCTATTTGTCACTGGTTCATCACCATCTGAGCTGATGCCCAACCTCCAACCTGATTTTGACTCAGCCCAGAATGGCTTCAGTCAAATCAGTTATCACTTGATGCCAAAAAGCCAGTCTCTATGTGATTTGGCACTAGATTCAGACTCTTTAAATTCCCAGCCCTCCCTTCCTTCCGTACCCTTGATGGCGTACCAATTGACGACGTACATGTCTTCAAGTACCTAGGCGTCTGGCTTGATTGCCACCTCAATTTCTCCTTGCACATCGATGCTATTCATGAAAAGCTGCATCCCCTCCATGCCCACCATGATATCCTTACCAAGACGATACTCCCTATCTTTGACTACAGGGATATAGTCTATGGTGCTGCCCCTAAATCCTCCCTGGCTAGACTGGACACCCTCTTCCACTCCTTCTGCTGCTAACCCGCACCCACCACTGTACTCTCTACTCTCTGCTCTCCTTCCCTCCCCTCTCTTGAGGATGGCCATCTATCCCATTGCACCTCCTTCACTTCTAAATTCTGGCTATCCTCTTTACTCCCCTATCTTGATTCCCTACTCTCTCCCTCCAACCCCCCTCCCTCTGAAACACTGGGTTTCACTCCCTCAAGCTTCTTTCCCGTAAAACATCTGCAGGTCAATCTGCTTTCTCTTTCTACTTTCCTGAACTCTAAAATTCCTTCCCGTTAAACATCTATTCTGCCTCCTCAAAACCTTCCCTACTCTCCCTTCTCTGTTCCCACATCTCTCCCTCATGCCATTGTCCTTAGTTCTCTTTCTTGGTATATAATCACGTGTTGTTTTTTCTACTGTTAAATTTTGTATATACCTTCATGTAAATTATGGCCATATCTGTTGCTATTGTATATCTTTTTGTATATTCCTTACTCTCAGTTGAAATATTTATTATTGATACATCTCATATGCACTTTTTTCTATGTATTTTATAATTGCATTAATGTATAATCTTTGTAAAATGTTTTAAGCCTGTCCCTTTCTCCTCCCCCCAGGACACATCTGGAAACGAGATACTTTTGCTCAGTATGTGCTGTCCTGGTAAAACACTTAATAAATAAATAAAATGACAAACGTGTGATAATATACGTCGGATTTTGCTTCTCACTGAGTATGCCCAACAATGCTCTATTCCTTTGACAATTCTTAGTCTTGACGCTGAGAAAGCTTTTGATAAATTTTCTTGGGAATGTTAATGAGGAACGCTTGCTGAGTTTGGCTTTTCCTGAGATTTTACAGCCCTCTTTCAAAATTTATATTTCACTCCTTGGGCCTGTATCAAAATTAATGGCTCTGTTGCATCACCTATAACTCTACATTGGTGCACTCCTCAAGAATGCCCACTCTCCCCTTTATTATTTGCCCTTTACATAGAACCAGTCCACTGGCCTCTGCAATACATCAAAACAAATATGTAGAAGGCATTCCAATAGGAGGTAACTGTTTTAAAATATCTCTTTATGCTGATGATATTTGACTTACTCTTCTCTCACCAGACACCTCTATTCTGGCAGTATAGTCAGAACTCTAGCAATGTGGACAGCTCTCAGGCCTCACATGAAATACCAATAAAACTGAGGTTTTATTGTTTAATTATTATCCATCTCTGTCCCTGAAAGCAACTTTTTTTTTAAATGGAGGAGCACTTGGTTAAAATACTTAGGAATCCAGATTCCCCTACACCAAACTATTTTAGCGTTATTGAATTATGAACCTATTATGCAGGCATTAAGCCAAGATGTCGCTTGTTGGACTCAACTCTCCCTTTCTTTTCTATCGAGGGTGGACATTGTCTGCATGAACGTATTACCCGGCATACTTTCTCTTTTTTATACGCTTCCAGTGTTCCCTGAACCACACTATATTACACACTGGAATAAATTAATTTCCCAGTTTGTTTGGGGGGACATCATCCCAGAATTCGCTTCTCCATTTTATATCTTCCTATCAGATTAGGAGAGGTAAATTTACCTAATTTATTGAATTATGCTAGAGCAGCACTTCTTAGTACAATAGTAATTTGGTAAAATCCCTGTACAACTGCATTATGGGAATCTATCAAATTTGTACTTAACTATATATGAGAGATAGGTAAACTCCTGATTTCTGGACCAAGAGACATTATCCATTATGCAGCTTTCACTGACTTTACTGCACAAATTTTGAAACAATGGTTCAAGCTCTGCAATCAACCCTCCCTTGCTCCCCTGTTTTACTATTGCAGACTAATTTCTGGTGAATCAGATTTTCTTCCAACGCACTTGAATCATACCTTTAATAGATGGCATCACTTAGGATTACTATATATTTTCCAATTTTTGGATCAGCACAGAGTTGTCTCCTTTGAGCATCTTCAAAAAACAGGATCTAACGGGAAGGGAACATTTTAGATATTTACAAATTAGAATGTTCCTTCTTGAGAAAGAAAAAATGAAAACATGCCTACCGAATCCCATCCCGTTGTTTCTCAAAATATTGACGGATGCTGTTCAGGGTTCCCCAGGCACCATATCCTTAGTAATTTTATAAAAGGCCTCCAGGAAGTTTTGGGAGACACCACACAGTCTGTTTTAGCTAACTGTAATAAAGAATTAGACATGCAAATGTCATATGCTTGTTGGTTAAAGTATACAATTCCCTCATTCAAGGTCCTCGCTGCCCCTTAATGGAGGGACTTTACCTGGAAGTGCCACGTTCAATACTTTCGGACTCCAGCTGTGCTGTCTAAGTTTCCCCCTGCATCCTATGGCCATCGCTGGAGAAACTGTGGATGGCAACGAGCTCCTGACTCTCACATGTTTTGATCCTGCTCTGTGCTGTCATCATTTTGGCAAGCTCTACTGGAACAGCTTAGCAAACTATCCATAGATGGGGAACTGATATCTCCAACTATGGTTTTGCTTTCCATCCCTCTGTCAGGGAGTGGCCACACTCAGTGGTGTGTGTATATATATTTATTAGCCACCAAAAAGGGTATTGCTCATTACTAGAGAAAACAGAAACCTCCCACCATGGAGACCTGGCATAATATTTTAAAATAAATATATATCATGGAACGTATAATGCCTTCCTCAGGGATGCACTGCTCAATTTGAGATTAAATGGTGTATCTGGGTCTTTTATCAGTCTTCTATGGATGAATCATTTGTACCATAAAATGCCAGGTATACAGTACCTAACCTCTTTGTTCTCTGGCTCTGTCTCAATAAAAATGTAAATATAAAAAAAAAAATCAATGGTCACGTGCCTTGTTTTGACCAATTTTTGACCAAAAGCAAATAAATAAATAAATAAATAATTAGGGTACAGGATTTTCATGACCCATTTTATAAGACAAAATAAGACTTTTTCAAAACAAACACATAGAACAATGACTGGGGTGTTAGACTTTACACATGTCCAAATGTCCAATTATAGCAAAACATGTAAAACACGAGAGGCCCGATTTTCAAAGGGTGGAAAGGGACACAAGGGGCATGCGTCCAAAGAGTTTGACGCAAGAGGTGACTTGCATCAACTTGCATCAAATGCGATTTTCTAAGGTAGCCTGCATCCAGTTCAGATGTAGCTGTGCCAAAGCCCACATTGTGCCACATGTTCTGCCAATCAACAGATGCACCAGGTCGCAAGGGGGCTTGCGCCATGGGGGGGGGCTGCAGTATCCCCTTTTTGGGGATTTAAAAAGCCCCACCATGGACGCAGCAAGGAGCATCACTTAGACCAGCCAGGAGGTGGTCTAAGTGGTTGCACCCATGGGATAGGGTAATGCAGGGGACAGTAGGGGCACACAAAGACGATATGGGAGGAGGCAGTGGGGGTGTATGGGCACAGATGGGCAGGAGATTCAGCTATGTGGCAGGGAGTGGTGTGCTGTTGTAATGTGCCATCATAAACTGTAATACAAACTGGTGCCAGTACTGTATGGTAACTCTCCCGATAGTGTAGGGCCCCCGTCACACTTTGCACAATAGTCCACAGTCCCGTAGTGCCCCCCATCACCACTCCCCAATCTCCTCTGTGTCCATAGTAAAAAGTACCCCTGGGCTCTAGTGTCCCCCGGTCATACTGGAAAACATTACAAGAATAAACCCTGGTGGTCTAGTGGACCCCCACCCTCCCTCCCGTCAGTCATTGACAAACCACCCTATTCCCCCCACATTCCCTACTCCAATCCTGCAACTGGCAGTGCCCTCCACACACCACCACAACCAGCCATAGAATGCATTGTCACTATACGCATACTGTATACTGTATACAGTATGTGCATAACGCATTCTGTGGCTGGCCGTGGGACTCAGTTACATGAACATGAACACATGATTCATGGGAATCAATTAACATGACTCAACACGTCTTTTTTACTGTTTTGTGAGGAACTCCATTATTGAGTGCTGCTGTGTTTTTATCTTGGCATACTCTGCCTGCATCTTTTCTGTAGCATGTAGATTCTACTAGCACAGTTCCACATCTGCACGTTGCTCCGCTGCCCTATGGAGGGTTAAGAGAGCACTTCAGATGTCTCATGCAGTGACAGGCTCAGGAGGTTTCTCACTGTCTGTCTCTTCATAATCAGATGCTGTATCAGCCATTGACATCTGGCTAAGGGCTTCACTCACGTTGTCCACCTCTGAATCCTCATTTCACATGCTGTCACCGCCGGAATGGCAGGTTCTAGGAACTCATCCTCTGTGAGTCCACGGGAGTCAATTTGTCTTCTGTGTCTTGGATAACATCTGTTGCAGGCATGTCTTTTGTGAACCTTGCTTTCATGAAACAGTGAGTGATTGTCTCGTAAGAGATGTAATCCCATGCTAGTTTCATGAGTTGCACAGCACCTAAAAGGAGATTTTCTTGACACAGAGAGCCAAGGACAGTTCACTGTCATCATCCAGCACACATAGTGCCTCTTAAAAGCATAGATAATACCCTGATAAAAGGGGTATATGAGGCAGGTGGTGTTGGGTGGGGGGAAAAAGCTATTTTATGTTTTTTAGACTGGGAATGTTTGGATGCCCTGTAGTATTATCCAGAATGAGGGTGATCTTCCTCCGGCAAAGTTTCTTATCTCACCCCCCCAACAACCACTCTGTAAACAGATTTCTGCTTATCCATATTATCCTATTTGCCCTATACATGATGAGTAAATGCTACATCCAATGGAAACAATGGAGTTGCAGAGACTTTCCAATGACAAGGAGGTTGGTTTTGTCAGTGCTGGCAATACTTAACAACAGATGGCCGACAGCCTGTCCTTCACTTTTTTGATGAACCTGCAGTGTTTCAGATTTAAAAGGTACAGTCCTTTGACCAATGCAATGGGAAAACAAAACATCGTCCCAGTTGTAAATGTCCTGCAGTTCATATCCGATGAGCAGTGTTGGCAGGACATCATGGACCCACTGCTCAGCACCAGCCATATCTGCTGTTTGCTTCTCCCCGTGGACTTTCCTAAAGCCTATACTGTTTCTTACTTTCCAGCTGTGGAGCCAACTGGTGGATGGGGTGAAATATGTTTTGCCCATTGCAGTGGCTAATGAGTGGCTTTTTGTAAGAGAAGCGGGATGGAGATCATGGCTTCTCTGACCCTGGCATTAATGAACCACTGAAGGAGACCTTCATCTAAATCCCCCTCTTTTCCATCCTACTTCCTGTTATGGTCAGGATTTTGATTCAGGTGCCAAGCCAACATGATCTGATAATTACTTTCTATAAGATAAGACAAAGGCAGCTTCGGGAGACCAAAATACACTACCATTTCCCTTCATACTTGTTTGAGAGATCCTCTCCATCTCTGTAAGAATGTCGACCTTCCTGGATAGAGTTCCAGCGGATTATTTGGGTGCCATTAGACCTGTTCACATGGACAATTCTGTGCTGTTGGTGGTGCACAACAGCAAGATCATTGCCACTGTGCATGTCTGAAGGCCACAGTTTTGCCATTCTCGGTTGCATTTCATTACGTCTGCAATCCCTCTTTTCTTGGGATCACATAGTGATGTAGGCATTTTGCGCCATTTTACATGACCGCCTGACCAGCTGGCACCACCCACAGTGTTGTGACAGGCTTTTCCCAACCTGCACTTGTGGTTGTTTTCCAGGCTGCATGAGCTGGCTGCAACCATTTAGGCCACTAATATGTCAGACCCGAGTTTGGTTAAAGGTTGCTTTTTGTAGTTTAAATACAGCTGAACTCAGGCAAATGGCTCTTTTTGCAAACCAAGGACTAAAAATTGCAGAAAACACAATCTTTGAGTCGAGCCATGACACTGGCCGTGTGCGTATGCATATGCATACACAGTTGTTTTCTGCAATTTTTAGCCCTCAGTTTACAAAAAGAGCCAGTTGCCCAAGTTCAGTTGTGTTTAAACTATCAAAAACAACCTTCAGCTGAACTCAGGTCTGAAGACCCATCCTTGAGCCTTCTGGTACTGCATCGCCATTTCTACAGCGTCATCCCAGCTCCACCTTCCCCCCTCTCCTGGAACCCTCCCTGAAATACCAGAACTTCTCTGAGAGCATCTACAGTGCTCCAGAGCCATGCTGTCTGAATGTTGCTCCACAGCATATCAGGAAGAATGGCCGCAACGATCAACACGGCACCAATGTAAATTCTCACCATGTGAGCGAGGTATTGGTGTTGCTGAGTAAGGTGTACTCAGGTGTCAGATCAGGTGTCGGAATACAGCTGAGCTGCTGAGAGGTGAGAGACAGTCCTTTTATGCCTGTCACTAACAGTCAGCTGATCCCTTGACAGGTGTTTAAGGTCATATTAACCATGAATGTGGGAGCCCTGGTGTGTCCACTATATAGGGGCTGCAACGTCTGTTTAAAATGCAAGATTTAACAGTAGATTAATAGCATTTGACTTTTGGCAGCCCACTAACATCTAGTATAAGCAGGCATCTGCTACATCTGTGTCCATTATAAGTGGGCTGCACTGTAACTATACCATATGCAAAAGAAAAGAACATAATTAAATATGTGAACACTGATAAATAAATGAGAAGTCAAAGTCAAATTACAAGTGATATACACAATGACCCATGTCAAATCTTGATGTAAGTATGGGAGGTGTTGGTAGGGAAGTGAGGATACAGCACCACAGTGACTGCTATGCTCTGACATGAAGGGTGGAAAAGCCATATTGTACTTTGAAAGCCACTGGTTGGCAGCGGGGGAGTACTGCATGCTAACAGAGATGTCGAAGGATGGTGGCAGCAGGACTGCAGCGCATATCTGACAACACGCACAGACAGTTGCATACATCCGAAGCATAGTGGGGAACTGTTGCTCAAAATGTGCAGTTTAAGGATGGCAGGATTAATAAAGAAATGCACTCTGTTACTTGTCATGCAATGCCACTGAATTCATGATTGTACTCTTCATATGGTGTTGTGAACTATCTCCTATGGCCACGCTGTGAGAGGAATTACACAGGCGATGTTAACACTCATTACCAGGAACAGCGGAAGCCGTTTGTGAGATGCGTGGTCAGTGACGAATACCCACCTACCTGGCCTGAGGAGAATAAAAACCTTTAGGACCCACAAAACATGTATACCATCAATATTATGAATTAAGCCAACTATTCTACATGCAATCCATCGTATATTCAAATGAAACAATACATATCATGGGAGGTGAACTGTTTGCAGCATAAACAGAGGGTTACTGCTAATACAAGTGAAACACAACTGTGAGATACATTTTGCACATTTTCATATGCTAGCAACAGGATGTAAAGCACCATTATGTATGCATATTGGTTGGAAAACATTTTGAAATTAAAAATCTATGTACGTATTGTGTTTTACCATCAATTTATACTATATCTGTCCTGGCTGGCCAACCTCTAACACAGACAGCAACCAGAGGCACAACACAGCTTCTATGGTACATGCATGCCTGATTCACCATTGCTTGCATCCCATGTCAGGATAGCTTGGAGTTCACCACGAAATGCTGGAAATGAATCCAGTCCCAGGCATTGCCTGTGTCACCTGTGCTGAACCTGTGAAGAGTCAATGCTCATCCTGCCAGATAGTATGACTTTACAGTATTATTTTGCCTCTCATGGTGAGTGTTCATGAAATGATGTCTTGCTATATACCATGCATGCTTCTGCATGTGGTCTACACAAAGGACGTTAATACTCTGCCCTTACATTGTGGTTTTCCAGCATCCTGCTCACTATCCACTGCTACGGTCCAGGCATATACCGCATGCTTTGCAACACCTGCAAGAAGGCAGAGAGCAGTCCCTGAGATGATCAGTATTCCAAAGTGCCACTTCCCGCAAAGACAACACTCCAAAGCCAGCAGATTGCTCCCAAACCACTATCATCGACAAAAAAACCTTACCGCTAGTACTGCGCATCATGCGCAGAATCAATATTCCATTTGATGTTACAACAGCATGTTGAAAGGTTTGTCTTGGGGATATACATCCACCCAAGTGTTGATGTTTACAGCAGCAGGAAACCACTACTTATCCTGGCGCTAAACCCACATACACACAACCCCCAATGCAGATGGCTATACTACAGCCACCTAACCCTGTGCTGAACTGCCCCCCATCTCAGTACATGTTGTTATGTAGAGACCTGGTGGTCAAATGGTTCCCCCCACCCCTGATCTCCTAGTACATCCTTTTATTTAAACATTTTGTGGTGCAGTGGTCCCCCCCCCCGCCATGATCTCCCAGTACTTCCTTTTTATTGAAATCCCTTGTGTCTATTGTTCATCCCAACACCCAAAACAGTACCATATGTCCAACACAACATGCATGCTCGTATCCAGCCTCACCCACAGTGGTATGCAGTGCTCACCACCACTGTAGTATGGCAACAAGCACGACCCTCATCCCACCTCATCAAGTGGCCACCGCATTAATTGTCAGTGAGTAGGTGAATTGTAGAAAAGTAAAGTTACGTATGAACTTACCATACCAGTAGATCTTCAAGAGGAGATCTTGCGACAGGTAACACCATTAGGACTATGCTGTCAGGCACTAGGACCCTACAGAAAACTTCTAGCTAGCAGTATAGGCAGGGGGCCACCTTGACATCAGCTCTGCCCCCGATGTGCCCTATGGTATAAAGGGTGCGGTCCCCCGGTACCACCTCAGTTCTCCCGCTGGAGACCAGCTGATGTAAAGGATGGAGAACCAAGGAGGATCTCCCATTTCCCAGAGAGAAGTACAGTTACATAACCCCGAGGGAAGGTGGTTGGGAAACCCACCTGCTGCAAGAGTTCCTCTCGAAGATCTACTGTTATGGTAAGTTCTTACATACTGTACTATCTTACTTCGAGGGGGAGCTCTTGCAGCAGGTAACAACATTAGGACTGAATCCCAAGCAGTACAAAAAGAGACCCAGGTCAGAAAGGGTAGAGGACTGTGGATAAGCCCTAGGCATACTTAGGAGAGAAGTCCCTGGAGGACTGCTAGGCTGAAGCCTGCTTTCCTTCTGGAAGCAATCTCCAAACTGTAGTGTCTGACAAAAGTGTGGACTGAACTCCAAGTAGCAGCTGCACAGAGATCTGCTGCTGAAACCTTCCTGAGGGAAGCAAAGGAAGTAGCAACCCCTTTAGTGGAATGACCCTTGACCAGTCCCGGTAAGGGTTTATCGCCTTTCTGATAACAAAGTGATACAATTGACCAACCATTTGGCCAATGTCTGTTTGGTCACCGGGACCTCCATGAGCCTCTGGGCGAAAGAAACAAACAACTGGTCTGTCTTTCTAGAGGAACAAGTGCTATTAAGGTAGTAACGAAGAATTCTGTGAACATCCAGAGTATGTAACAGGCCCCTCTGTTCGAATACTCTGGGTAGTAAACCGATAGTTGAATGTCTTGGTTTAAGGTAAACTCAAACACTACCTTCAGATGAAACTTAGGATTTGTATGCAGGGCTACTCTGTCCCTGTGAAAAACAAGACAGAGCTCTTTACACATCAGAGACTGCAGCTCGAAAATCCTCCGAGCAGAAGTAATGGCAACTAAAAATAAAGTTTTCCAAGAGAGAAAACGTAGCTCTCAACTTGCGGCTAGCTCAAAGGGAGACAAAGTGAGTTTTTCTAACACAAAGAGAAGATCCCAAGGGGGAACAGGGTCCCTCCTACGGGGCTTAATATGCAAGGTTCCTCTTAAAAATGTCTTGCACAGGTCCAGCTGTGCCAGAGCTTTCCCATCCAGTAGTTCATGATAAGCAGAAAGCGCACAGAGATGCACCTTAATGGACAAGTAGCTGAGACCCATGTCCGATAGGGAAAGGAGATACTAATGGACGAGTAGCTGAGACCCATGTCCAATAGGGAAAGGAGATACTCCAGCACAGATTCCACTGGCAGTGGAGGGGATCCAAAGATTGGGGAGATGCCCACAGGCAGAAAAGCTTCCACTTAATGACATATGTCGCCCTAATGGAGGGTTTTCTCGCTGCCAAAAGAATGTCTGCCACCATGGGGGATATTCCGAATTTATCCCTGGCTAAGTCGGCAGGAGCCATGTATGCAGATGCAGAGATTGGAGGTCTGGATGAACCAGTGCCCCCTGCTCCTGGGAGAGCAAGTGAGTGGACAGGGGCAACTGAACCAGAGGTTCCGCTACTAGTTGCTGCAATAGCAGGAACCAAATTTGTTGATGCCAGAAGGGTGCTACCAGGATCATGCAGGCCTCTTCTGCCTGCAGCTTGAGCAGAGTCCTCTGAAGAAGTGGAAAGGGAGGGAAGGCATACAGAAACCTCCCTGTCCAGGAGAGAGACAGTGCGTCTCACCAGAAAACACCAGGCCCTGGATCTATTTTATTTTTATTTTAGTCTTTGGTAACCAGGTAAGGCCCACTAGACATAAGTGCCTGTTTTCAGGGGTGACCTGGGAGCACTGGGGGGTTAAGTGACTTGCTCAGAGTCACACAGTATGCAAGTGGAGGTTGTGAGAATCAAACCCAGGTCTGGTCTGCTGGATGTGCCAAGCTCATTCACAGCTCATTACTCTAACCTCTAGGCTATACTGCCAGACCATTTTATTTTATTTTAGTCTTTAGCATATCTATTAGTTTTAGGATCTAGCGAGCAGAAATTGGGCAGTTTGGCACTGAGTGGGGACACAAAGAGGTCCAGATCTGGCTGACACCACCTTTCGAACAGGTCATCTATGACCTCTTACAGTTGCTCCCATTCATGGCTCTGAGATCGAGAGCAGCTGAGACTGTCTGCGAGGATGTTGTGAATCCCTGGAAAAGGAACTGCTGTGAGATCCAGGTTTTGATCCACCGCAGAAACCCATACTCTCATAGCTTCTCTGCACAAGGGTTAAAAATGAATGCCCCTTGCTTGTTGAGATGGAAGACTACTGGGGTATTGTCCAACTGGATCAGCAGGGGGCCAAGTGAGAGTACTCCTTGAAATGCCTGCAAGACGTACAGGATGGCTCTCATCTCCAGAATATTTATATGGAGAGTCTGCTCTGTTGAGTTCCAAGAGCCCCTCATCTGATGAAATGCATGTGTGCCCCCCAGCCCAGCCCTGAGGCATCTGTCATCCAGATCTGCTGAGATCTGGGGCATTGGAAGTGAACCCCAGTGTCTAGATGTGCCGGGGTGATTCACCAATCTAAGGACTGACAAACTGCACTGGAGACCTGGATCAGCTGATTGAGGTCGTCTGTGCCTTGGTCCCATTGAACTCTGAGGTTCCACTGCAAGACTGTTATATTGAAAGGAGCAAGGGGAACCATGGCAGTAGCTGTGGCCATGTGGCCCAGGAGCTGTAGCATTACTCTGGCTGGTACCTGGTTGGAGGTGATCACTCTGCAAGTGACCTCCTGTAGCCTGACTGCTTGATCTTCTGGAAGAAAGGCTTTTCCTTGGATGGTGTTGAGAACCTCTCCAATGTACTGTAGTCTTTGGGTAGGCCAAGGTATAACTTGGAGAGATTGAGAGTGATGCCCAAGGTTTGAAACAGGCTGAATATCTTCCTCAGTGTTTGACGCAGCTGGTCTGCTGATGAAGCTGTGAGAAGCCAATCGTCCAGGTAAGGGTAGACATAATGATCCTTTCTCCTGAGAGCTGCTGCCACTGCTGCAAGGCACTTGTTAAAGACCCTCGGTGCGGATGACAGGGCAAACAGTAGCACCCTGAACTGGTAGTGTTCTCCTTGGAAGGCGAAATGGAGATGCTTTCTGTGGGATGGCAGGATCTTTATATGGATGTAAGAATCCTGCATGTCCAAGAAGCAGTGCCAGTCTCCTTCATGGATCATGGGTAACAGGCTTGCCAGTGTCACCATTCTGAACCTTCTGTACTCGACAAAGGTGTTCAGCTGGCTTAGATCCAGGATGAGGCGGAGGTCTCCTGTCTTCTTAGGGACTAGGAAGAAGTGAGAGTAAAACCCCCTACCCCTTAGTGCTGGGGGTACTTCCTGAATTGCTCTTTCCTTGAGCAATGCCTGTATCTCTGCCCACAGGAGTGCTGCATGGGAGAGGGAGCAGTGGGAGGGGACAGGTGGACTGTCTGATGGAATCTGGGTGAACTCCAGTGAGTACCCCTTTTCGACAATCTGGAGGACCCATTGGTCTGTGGTGATGCTGGACCATCCTAATCGATAGAGGGAGAACCTCCCTCCTACTGCCTCTCCTTGTGCCTCTGTCAGAGGAGGGAAGACTGGCAGGGAGTCATGCCATAGTGGAGGGGGCAGGCAAAAGGGGGGTCTGGCTGTTTTGGGGCACTGGGAACCTGAAGCCAGGGGAGAGCCTCTTCTCTTGACACCTCCTTTTTGCTGCTGCTGACACCTGCCTTGTTGTCCCTGGCTCTTGCGAAAGGGCCAAACTGTGTGTGGCTCCAACTTGTACATTCTGTGTACGTTGGACACCACCTTGCCTGAATTCTGAAGCCCTGTTATTAACTTCTTTATGTCTGTACCAAAAAGGAAAGGTCCTTGAAAGGGTGCATCCAGTATGGCATCCTGCAAGTCTTGGTGGAAGCCAGAGACCTGCAACCAAGCATGCCTCCGCATACATACTCCTGTTGCTGCTGCCCTGGCGGCTACATCTGCTGAATCATAGGAGCTCCACTGTACATGCTTGCCAACATCAATTCCCAACTGGATGATGTCCATCAGCTCTGACTTGCCATATGAGTCCGGTTGGGCCTTCACTAAATCCAAACCTTTGCTCCAAAGAGATTTTTGGTACATGACCATATGCGCCAAAAAATTCAGTTACCTGACAGTGCAGGTGGATGAGGAGTAGACTTTGCAGCCCATCTGGTCCAATTTCTTTGACTCTGGATCTGGAGGCTGAGTGCTAATGTGCCTAGGTTGTTGCGCTCTGCCATGTGCTGCCCTGAGCACCATACTGTCCGCCTTTGGTTGCTTACTAAGATGGGGTTCCCCTTTTGCTGTTTTATAAAGCTGGCCCACTTTACTGGGCACAGCTGCCATAATAGACTGACACTTCCAGGCTAGCTTTGTGGCATCCTGGAAGGGTTCAACAAGTGGGGGAATGACCAGAGGCTTTGGGTCATTTGTCCCAAGGAACTTTGCTAGATGGTGATGCTCCAAGTCAATTTCCTCTGTGTCCCATTGGTTCACAGCCTGGATGTGTCTCATCACATCCAGGAAGGATGGATCGCATGGAGGCGATCACTGGGGGTCCCTTTTGTGATCCGGAGAGGGCAAGGGTAGCTCATCCTCTGACGGGTAGTCTGAGTAAGAGTCTCCTGCGTCCTCCCCTGAGGAGGAGTTTGGATGTCCCTTGGAGGAGGGAACTGATGATGGGTGCCACCTCCAGTCACTGGGAGCCAGGAACCCCCAGTCGTCATCCCTGGACAACAGTCAATCTGGCATCGGGGAGGGGTTGTCTGGGTCTCCGAGGCAATGGCTCTTTAGGTGGGACTGGGATGGGGATGGTTCCCTTAGTCTGGACAGCAGGTACCCCTTAATGGTGTTCCACCAAGCGTTGAAGAGGGCCCTACCTCCACCAATGGCATGACTGGTGGCGGCGGGGTAAGGACATTTGAGGGGCCTGGCTTCAGTCCCTGTGGTGCCTTAGGTGCTGACACCTGGTCCTCAGGCTTTTTGCCTTCGGCATCTTGGGCGTTGGGGCCAGTGGGGCCTTATCCTGTGGTGCCAAGCTTCCTCTTGGCCCAGCATATGGCTCCTTGGGAGAAGGCAGAGCTGGCATGGGTGGCCGGTTATCTGTAGGCCTGGACATCTAATCCTTAGGTGAGCTGGCCATTTGATCTGATGTCCATTCTTTCAGCATAGATGGACACTTTGGCAGGGGTGCCTGGTCCATGTCCAATGCTGAGTCAGAGTGGCCCTTAGTCTGTCGATCCTCCAAGGCCGATGACGTCCTGTCTTCGGGCAGCAGAGGCATCCGATATCGAACGACCTCCTGGCATCTAGATGAGTCACCCAACTCCTTGTGTCTGTCGGATGACACTGAGGACTTTTAGATGCTAGAGTCTGCTTTCCTGCCCTAAGAAGATGCCAGTCTTTCTGGCGCCGACCCAAGCATCTGCTTGTGGGGCCTAAGAACCAGGGACATGGGGGCAGATGATCACCCTTGACTGGAAGACTCCTTGCCTTTGAAGTGAGAGAAGGCAATAGTCTTCTTAGAAAAAGCCCCAGTAACAGCCGTTGAACTGGGAGGAATGGATTCCGACCTCCTACCAGAGGTGGAAGAAGCAGAGGGCTTGTGAGGAGACCTAGGGCGGGACTCTGACCTGGCTCTCTCCTTATCCTTGTGGTGTTTCCTGCCCAATCTCTTCTCTTTGAGGGAGGAATCTCTAGCTGAAGAGGAAGAGCTGTGCCCCAAATGGGTCCTCTGCATGACAACCACTTGTTTCAACAGGTAGGCCTTGAGTGTCTTGAGGTGGCAGATGCGGGTCTTATTGTTGAATTTCTGGCAGTGCAGGCAGTCGTCTGGCCAGTGGTTCAGGCATAGGAGGATCAGGCAGGTGCAGTGGCCGTCCCTCGCTGAGAGCTGCTTGCCACACGCACACTTTGACTTTCACCACTGTGAGGACGAAGAAGACATGCACTAAAACTTGGAATATTATCAAATGAAAGAACTAACGAATGGAAACTGCACAAGGAGCAAAATGGCAGTCAACTGCAAAAGAGGCATCCATTGAGCAGATATTAGCGGGTCGTTGGCAGGAAAAGAACTGAGGTGGTGCCGGAGGACTGCCCCTTTATACCATAGGGAACATCGGGGCACACCCAACTTCAGAGGGCAGTCCTCTGCCTATACTGCTAGCTAGAAGTTTTCCGTGGGGTCCTAGAGCCTGGTGACATAGTTCTAATGGCGTTACCTGCTGCAAGAGCTTCCCCTCAAAGTAAGACCAACAGTTTCTATTGCATGCCCCCCTCCACGTGTCTAAGGGTGCCAGATGTTAAAGAGGGAGGGGGTCACAACCGCAGTAACAAGATTGGTTCTCCAAAGGCAAAATGGTTCAGTCCTTACTGGCAGCTGGCTACACTGACATTGGCTCTTCTTGTATTCATCTCCAGGAACAGGGGGTGCTAGACGGGGGCTGAAAAGGTGGTTAGCAGCATATCATCCAGTTAGAGTGAATAAATTAAAGTCCACACCAAACTGGCAGGAACAGGGGGATCCTGAATTTACTTCAGACATGCTGACGAACAGAATATATTTACAAATTTGATTTCTGGGCTACAGAAACCCACACTGGAGTATTGCAATTTATGTTGGTGGGAGTTGGGATCGTGGAGACCCCCACTGAGGACAGTCAATCCCTAGGCTGGGTGGCCAGAAGCGGATAAGGCACCAGCTTCGAACATAAGAACGTACGAACATATGAAATTTACCAGCAGATAAAGGCCTAGAGGTCTATCAAGTCTGCACAAATGTGCAGCTAGCACCCCTTATTCGGCAGCTGCCCCTCCCTCCCACCCTTCCCCTCTCTTGACCCTCCCTCATGCTCTGTCCCAGCCCCTTTTGAAGCAGTCCACTGTTCTACTGGATACTACTTCTGCCAGTAATGCATTCCACCCAGCAACCACCCTCTCCATAAAAATGTGTCTCCTCATCTCCCTCCTGAACCTTCCTCCCTCCAGTCTCATATCATGGCCCTGGGTGCCCTCCCCTCCCTTACTATGAACAGTCCCTCCGTACCTGTCTTGTTTATTCCTTTCATGTACTTGAAGGTTTCAATCATATCCCCCTTCCCTCCTCTCCTCCAGCAAGAACATGTTCAACTCCCTCAGCCTCCTCTCATATGGTAAGTCCCCCAGCCCCTTGATCATCTTTGTCACCCTGTGCTGCACCCCCTCCAGTAACTTAATGTCCCTCTTCAGATACAGGTGCAGGTGCCAGTACTACATGCAGTACTCCAGGTGTGGTCTAACTAATGATCTATACAGTGGCAGAATCACCTCCTTCCTCCTCGAGGATATACCCCTTACAATGCAACCCAGCATTTTGTTGGCCTTTGCAGCTGCCTTACTACATTGAGCCAAATTGTTCATTGACCCTATAATGAGCACTCCCAGATCCTTCTCCTCCTCCTCCTCCTCTGTCTTGGCTAGCTGCATTCCCCCCAGCTGGTAACTCCTCCTTGGGTTTTTCACCCCAAAATGCAGCACCTTGCACTTTTTGGCATTGAACCCCAGTTGCCAGGTGTCCGGCCAGTTTTCCAGCTTTGCCAGATCATCCTGCAACCCCTGCCATCCCCCTAGGTAGTCCACCACTCCTTCTATCTTGGTGTCATTAGCAGACAGACTAGTCTTGCTCTTGATGCCCAATGATATGTCTTCACTGAATATCCCAAACACTGGTCATAACACCAAGCCCTGCGAACACTGCTCGTCACTACCCTTGGGGATGAGAGCTCACCACCCAACACCACCCTCTGTTGCCTTCCTTGAAGCCAGTTCCTTACCCCATCTCATCAGCTTTGCACCTGCCCCTGTGCCTTCTAACTTACTTCCCAGCCTTCCATGTGGCACAGAGTCGAATGTCTTACTGACATCCAGGTACAGGACATCCACTGCATGGCCCCCATCCAGTTGCCTAGTTACCCAGTCATAGAACTCTACAAGGTTGGTTTGGTGGGATCTGCCACTTATTAAATCATGCCGCCTGCTGTCCTGTAGTCCTTTGGCCTCCAGGAGGGCCACCAGCCTCTCCTTCAGGATAGTCTCCATCAGCTTACCCATGTGAGGCTCACCGGTCTGTAGTTCCCTGGTTCATTTTTGGGGCCACTCTTGTGAAGGGGCACTACATGAGCCATCCTGCAATCCTCAGGTACACACCCTGAGTGTAATGAGGCATTAAATAGGTCTGCCAAAGGTCCTGCCAGGACCTCTGCCAGCTCCTTCAGTACCCTGGGGTGGATGCCATCTGGGCCTAGCACCTTGTCCACCCTCAGTGCCCTCAAACCCTCCAGAACCCTGCCCTCCATGATTTCCCTGTCCATCACCCCCTCCCTTAGTAATTTAGCTCTTCAGCCTTATCACCCCCTGCTTTCACCCAACCCCCCTCCTTCCTAATCCTTACTATATTGTCCTTACAGTTCCTTTTCTCCCTGACGTGCCTGAAGAAGTCCTTCTCCCCCGTCTTAATTCCCTGCACCAGCCTGAGCTCCGTAGATGTCTTGGCTGCCCTTAGTGCCCTTGTCATCTCCTTCGATTCCTTCAGGTACTCCTCTCTGTCCTTCCCCCCCCTGTTTTTTTGTACCTCCTAAAGGCAGCTCTTTTCCTCCTTACCTTTTCCATGATCTCCTTGCTCACACAGCTAGGTTTCTTTGCCCTAGTCTTCTTGCTCTGGGCCTTGCTGCAGGTTCTGGTTGCCTCCCCTATCCCCAGCTTTATGAACTCCCACCTCTGGTTAGTGCCCATACAAGGTTGAATTCTGGCCAGGTACCCTTTTACCATTTCCTCCATCCTCCCAAAGCTTCCTAGAGGCCAAAACCCCTGCAATGACAGCAGCATTACTACACTCATTCTCTCTGCCCCATAGACATCTTACATGTTCAAGGAGCAACTTGTGAGACCCTTTAATTCCAGTCCCCACAATACCTTCTTAGAACAACTTGGCACAGCAGGTGACTCCTCCACACGGACTTTAGGGTGGATGTCCCTGCCGGCCAGGCTTGTCTCTTAAATGGCACTACCATTAGTCTCACACTCTTCACTTGTAAATGTCACCCCGATTACTCTCATCTTTCTGGAAGACAGCAGGCTCATGAACTCCCTCCAACACCCACAGGTGTGGGTTAAAATCCTGCCATCCAGGTCTCTTCGTGCCAGGAGACTGCTGCCACAAACTGCTGCTGACAACAATACAGGCCTCCTAACAGAGGCAGGAGTGGCCCATCAGCCCCACTCCTGCAGACCCTCCTGCTGACTTCCTACATGGGATCCTCACACAAAGGTGCCAAACAGCCCTCTAAGTAGCCAGCCAATGCCCCCCCCCCCCAAGGCAGGGCTCCAACCAACAGATACTCTACGCACAGGTGGAGAAATGACCTAAAATGGCAGAATGAACACCTACAGCCCAAAGAGGGAGGAAGAGCCGAGTAAACCCAGCCATGGGTGAGTTACACTATAGTATGTGAGCTGACTGACAGCTCATATGGTGCTGTTCAGGTCAGTGTACTACAGGGACCATGAGTGCTGTACACTGTTGTGGGGGGTGGCGGTGAGGTTGAATGTGAGCAGGTGTGTCAATTGTGGAATGTGGGACTGTTCGGGTGTTTGGAGAACTACTGGACCACAAGGGTACAAGAGATTTAAATAAAAATGATGTACTGGGTAATGAGGGGTGGAAGGAACCACTGGACAACCATGGCTGTCATTTTACTAAGACAGTCTCTAGAAGGGGCTGCTGCATCTCATGCAAATGAGCCAACAATGGGCATGCAAACATCACTTTAGTGCCTTGCTTGCCAAATGGTCTGATTTTCTTGCTCATGCTTAATATGACTCACGGGGGACATTGCACTATCATGTTCTGGTCATCATTATCCCATGTGGGCCACATATAGCTCTGGCACATGTCGGGCCATTGCAGGTTCAGGTATCACTGTGCCAACGTGGAATAATATTCATTCAGGTAACACTGCTCGGCTGGCAAGCAATACTCATCTGAATATTGACATGGACTGATGGGGGACACTGGGGCAAGCGAAGTGAAAACATCTGCGATCCGCTTGACCTATTTCATAAATATCATGGCCATCAAGTATTTACTGAACATAATACTTACTCATGGGTGTATAGAATACCCTCCAACTCGTATTCAAACTCTTGATGTAAGAGGGAGTAATACAGTACTCTACAGGCTGGCGATCGGAAGGGGGGGCCACTAGGCAGGAGGGAGTGGTACAGTAGTACTATATGGGTTAGTGGTTGGTTGGAGGGGAGGACCACTAGGCACCAGGGATTAATACAGTACTATACAGGCTGGCAATTGGAAGGGGACCACTAGGCACCATGTCGTCTTAACTGACTATACCGGCTGGCAATCAGGGAGGGGGACCACTAGGCACCACGGCTTACCTACATGGGTACCAGGATGGCACTCGGCAGGAGGAATCATGGACTACCAGGGGAACGTGTGCTCTCCCATCAGCCAACATGGTTGTTGGCTGCAGTAACTCCAGCAGCCACTAGGGTTGCCCAGAGTAAGTCAGGGTTTTGTTCGGCGTATCTGCACTGCACAAAAGGACCGCACTAACCCCTTTTACAAAGAACAAATGTGCTGCATATGGGGTTGCATGGATATTCCTGTCCCTACCCTTCTCTTGGCCCCCCTGCATACATTATGTTTTGCGCAGGTGCTAACCCTGTTGTAATGCACAACTGCCCCTTTTGAATATCATGCTGTGTCGCAAAACCCAGTTTGCCCAGGCAAATTTTTGAATACTGGGCACCTGGTCTGTCATATTACACATCCATCAGCTGCTGAATTTCTGCAGTCTCACTATAACGCCAACAGATTCAGCAGTCTCGCTACAACACCAACAGTCTTCAGTTTCATCAGTAATTGTACAGCATTCATATGTACACCTAAAAAACAATAAACGAAAACAAGATATAAATAACTGTGCAGGTATGTAAAGTGCATTTAAAGTCTGTCATTTTTTTATAGGCTGACCAAAGTGCTTACAGCTATCACCACACTGCATTTGAATTATCAGTAGCTTTGACAGATATAAACATTTAAAAAAAATTCACATAATGACACTGGTGACCTACATGCAACCACACTTGACACATTGTAATGTGGCCAAACAATACTGTTTTGTACAATAACAAATAGAACACGCATTTGTCAATGCCGAACGTTTAATGCACTGGAAGATGTCCGCTCCTGCACCTTGCGTATGGCCTTGAGGTACTTGAGTATATGTATCATGTTCCCCCACTCCCTTCTGTCTTCCACTGAGTACACATTGATGTCCTTTAATCTGTCCTGATATGTTCTGTTTTGCGAGCCATCTACCATCTTGGTTGCCTTTCTGTGGACCGGCACCACCCTGTCAATGTTCTTGCGCAGTTGCGGCCTCCAGAACTGCACACAGTACTGTAGGATAGGGCTCACTAGTGCATTATGCAATGGCATCACCACCTTACACTTTTTGCTAGTGATACTTTGCCTAGGCACCCAAGCATGCCACTGGGCCTCCTTGCAACATTTGTGCTCTGTTTTTTTTTTTTTTATCATTGAACAATTTTTCTGCCTCCGGACAGAGCTGCCCCCCAACAGCCCTGGCCGCCAGCACCCACACCACCGGACCAGGTCTGGCATGTGGATTTATATGCCTATCCACACAGGCTGGCCAATGACAGGACCCCCCCCCGGGACCTGTGGCACAGACACCCGGTGGCTATGCCTCACGAGTCCGGGGATGCAAGGTTCGGCCATTAGCCAAAGTGAGTGCCCCACCATTTTTCCTCCAGGTTTTTCACCCCGAGGAGCCGGACATGCAATGGCATCAGCGCACTTACATGCAGACGCCTGCCGTGCTCCACCCCCTTATTATGCCCGCAACTGTAGTGCACCCAGCATCCGCCAGGTGCCACTGCAGTGTGGTGCAGGACCCTCATCCACCCCAGAGGAAGGAGAGCAGTCATGGGACACTCGATCCTTCCTCTTGCCTGCCAGCCCCCGGTGGCCTGAGTCCATTCCTGAACCCGGGTAGCCAGCGCAGTGCGAGGTGTGGCATCCAGCACCTCAACCCTCAGCGCCACCAGGCCGGTGTGCTCTGTTTTGACTCCTTATGTTATCAGAACTGATAACTCCTATGTCCTTTTCTTCCTTTGTGATCATCAGCACCTCACCCCCATCCAGTAACTCTCCCCAGGTTTCCCCTCTTCCCGGGTGCATTATTTGTACTTCTTTGCATTGAACCTCAGTTGGCACTCCACAGACCATTTTTCAAGGCTCTCCATGTGTCTGCTCATTTTCTCCACCCCTTCTGGGGTATTCACTCTGTTACAGATGTTGGTGTCATTTGCAAACAGGCAGACAGACCTTTCCTTCTAGCCCTTCCACAATGTCTGTAATGAAGACTTTGAATAGGACTGGTCCCAGGACTGATCCCTGAGATACCCCACTGGTCATCACTGCTTCCGGGATTGGATCTCATTACCATAACCTTTTGCCTCCTGTCCGTCAGCCAGTTTCTAACCCAGTGTATCAGCTTGTGCCCTGTGGCCAGACCACCCATCTTGTTATATCGGCCTTCTGTGTTGGTCGGTGTCAAAGGCTTTCCTGAAATCAAGGTAGGTGTCATCCACTGCCCCTCTCTGATTTACTTCCTTACTGAGGCATTAGTGTTTCCAACCCTAACACCACCACCCCCACTCTGCAGAGACTGACAGGCATTGGGGGTGTGCCTCTGGGTCATCGGCCATAATGTTCATGCCATTCCACCTCATTGTACCTAGCAGACACCAACAGGCATCACAGTGTGCCTTGGGGTCTTCGGCCCCTACACTCACCCCATTCCAAAGGGAAATAAGCGGGGATGGGTGCACTATATGAGAAGCGGGTGATTGTTAGGGCCAAAGACCCCAAGACATATCTCAGTGCCTGTCGCTGGCTACAGGGTGGAGATGGGGGTGGAATGGCTTGAGAATTACAGCCAATAAAGTCAAATCACACCCCCAACGCCTTTCAGTCTCTACATGGTGGGGGTGGGCATTACAGTTGGAAATCCTAACGCCCAGGGCGTTTGTTGGTATTTTCACCCCAAATTTTCTACATGGGCTTTTATGGACCCCATCTCATGAACAGTGGCACTATCATTTTGTTACTCGATCCCAAAAGGTGATTTTGTGCTACGACAGTGCCATTCGGTGCCACAGGTGCAAAAACACATTTTGGGCAGGATGTGAAAATGACAGCTGTACTGTTCTTGAGGAGGTGAGAAAAAATGCCAGTGTTGAAAACCTGGAGTGGAAATATGAAAAATTGGTGGTTACGAGTGTGCATAGAAACTGTGCAATGCACGGCCATAACACAATCATTGTTTGGAATTTTTTCACCAAATTTTCAACATGGGCTTTTTGGGACCCCACCTCATGAACATATGAACATATGAAATCTGCCAGCAGATAAAGGTCTAGAGGTCTATCAAGTCTGCTCGAATGAGCAGCTAGCACCCCTTATTCTGCAGCTGCCCCCCGCTTCCACCCTTTCCCTCCATTGACCCTCCCCTTGTCCTGTCCCATCCCCTATTGAAGCAGTCCACTGTTCTACTGGATACCACTTCTGCAGGTAACACATTCCACAATTTTCCTCTGTGTAAAAAAGTGTCTCCTCATCTCCCTCCTGAACCTTCCTCCCTCCCTCCAGTCTTATATCATGGCCCCTGGTGTCCCTCCTCTCCCTTACTTTGAACAGCCCCTCTGTACCTGTCTTGTTTATTCCTTTCATGTACTTAAAGGTTTCAATCATGTCCCCCCGTCCCTCCTCTCATCCAGTGAGTACTTGTTCAGCTCCCTCAGCCTCCTCTCATATGATACTTCCCCCAGCCCCTTGATCATCTTTGTTGCCCAGCACTGCACCCACTCCAGTAACTTAATGTCCCTCTTCAGATACGGGTGCCAGTACTGCACATAGTACTCCAGGTGCAGTCTAACTAATGACCTAAAAAGTGGCAGAATCACCTTCTTCCTCCTCAAGGATATACCCCTTGCAATGCAACCCATCATTTTGTTGGCCTTTGCAGCTGCCTTCCTACATTGTGCCAGATTGCTCATTGACCCTGTAATGAGCACCCCCATATCATTCTCCTCCTCTGTCTGGTCTAGCTGCAATCCCCCCAGCTGGTAACTACTCCTTGGGTTCTTCACCCCAAAATGCAGTACCTTGCACTTTTTGGCATCAAACCCCAGTTGCCAGGTGTCTGACCAGGTTTAAAGCTTTGCCGGATCATCCTGCAACCCCTGCTATCCCCCTAGGTTGTCCACCACCACTCCCATCTTGGTATCATCAGCAAACAGACTGATCTTGCTCTTGATGTCCAATGATATGTCTGCAATGAATTTTCCAAATAACACTGAGCCCTGTGGAACACTGCTCATCATAACCATTGGGTGTGAGAGCTTCCCACCCACCACCACCCTCTGTTGCCTTCCCTGAAGGCAGTTCCCTACTCATCTCACCAGCTTTGCACCCATCCCTGTGCCTTCTAACTTACTTCCCAGCCTCCCATGTGGTACAGAGTCAAATGCCTTACTGAAGCCCAGATACAGGACATCCACTGCATGGCCCCTGTCCAGTTGCCTAGTTACTCAGTCATAGAACTCCACCAGGTTGATTTGGCAGGATCTGCTATGTATGAAGCCATGTTGTCTACTGTCCTGTAGTCCTTTGGCTTCTAGGAGGGCCACCAGCCTCTCTTTCAGGATAGTCTCCATCAGCTTACCCACGATGGATGTGAGGCCTTTAGTTCACCAGTTCATCCTTGGGGTCACTGTTGTGAAGGGGCACCAAGTGAGCCATCCTCCAGTCCTGAGATACACACCCTGAGTGTAATGAGGCATTAAATTGGTCTGCCAAAGGTCCCACAAGGACCTCTGCCAGCTCCTTCAGTACCCTGGGGTGGATGCCATCTGGGCCTGGTGCCTTGTCCACCCTCAGTGCCTTCAAACCCTCCCAAACTCTGCCCTCCATGATTTCCCCATCTGTCACACTCTCTCCCCTGTTTCTGCCATTCCTCCTACCTTGGGTATCACCCCCCCCTTCTCTTTAGTAAATACAGAGCAGAAGTAATGATTTAGCGCATCTGCCTTATCGTCCAACCCCCTCCTTCCTAATTCTTACTATATGGTTCTTACAGCTCCTTTTCTCCCTGATGTACCTAAAGAAGTCCGTCCCCCCCTTCTTAATGCCTTGTGCCAGCCTGAGCTCCATAGATGCCTTGGCTCCCCTTACTGCCCATGTCACCTCCTTCGATTCTGTCAGGTACTCCTCCCTGTTCTCCCCCCTCCCTGTTTTCTTGTACCTCCTAAAGGCAGCTCTTTTCCTCCTTACCTTTTCATTGACCTCCTTGCTCAACCAGCTCGGTTTCTCAGCCTTAGCCTTCTTGCTTTGGGCCGTGCAGCAGGTTTTGGTTGCCTCCACTCTCCCCAGCTTTATGAGCTCCCACCTTTGGTTAGTGTCCATACTAGGTTGAATTCTGGCCAGATACCCTTTTACCACTTCCCCCATCCTCCCAAAGTTGGCCCTCCTGAAGTCCAGCACTCCGTGCCAGATTCCACTCCTTCCTTGCCCATATCCAATGTGAGCCATATTGAGTGGTGGTCACTCCCTGACAGTGGCACTGTTATTTCAGTACTCCATCCTGAAAGTTGATTTCGTACAGTGATGATGCCATTCTGTGCCACAGGTGCGAAAACATGTTATGAGCAGGATGTGAAAAATGACAGCTATACTGTTCTTGAGGAGGTTTGAAAAAATGGCAATGTTGAAAACCTGGAGTGAAAATATTAAAAATTGGCGAAGTTATGAGCGTGCATAGAAACTGCACAATACACCCTCATAACGCAGTCATTTTTTGGAATTTTTTCACCAAATTTGCAACATAGGAAGCTGGCCCAGTGGCGCTAAGGGTTGAGGCACCGAACACCACACCTCGCACCATGCCGGTGATCCGAGTTCAAGAACGAGCTCGGGTGCCGGAGGTCGGCAGGGGAGGGAGAGGATCGAGCGTCCGATGGACTGCTCTCCTCTCCCTGGGGAGGGATCCAGGATGCCTCTGGTGCAGTAGAGACCCCAGTGGAGACCAGAGGTACTACTAGTGTGGAGCAGCTAAGAGGGAGGAGCGCAGCGCATGTCTATGTGTTGCCGTGCTGATGTCAATGCACAGCTGCCCTCCTGGGGCACTTAAACTTAAAAGAAATCCCCATCCTCTAGGATAGGCAGAAGTTCCTCTGTCCCCACCAGGCCACATTCCCAACACCGGGCACTCTTCTCTCTCCTGTCGATCGCCCAGCCTGGCACACTTGATTATAGATAGAATGCCCTGGGCAGATAGGGCTGGTGTGAGGGGAGGTAGGGTGTTTCTGGTGGGAGGCAGAGCTCGGAGTGTGAAGAAAGGAAGCTGGAGGAGTTCCCCATAGGATTGAGCATAAAAATAGTTGACAATAAAATTTGCAGCATGGGCTTTTTGGGACCCCACCTCATGAACAGTTGCACATGGCACTGTTGTTTCGTTAATCAGTCCTAAAAGGTGATTCCATGCAGTAATTACGAAATCCCCTTTTGGGACCAAGAAACAAAATGATAGTGCCAGTGTTCATGAGGTGGGGTCCCAAGAACCCCACGTTGAAACTTTGGGGGCCAAATTCCTAAAATTGGCAGAGATATCAACCTAAGTTGCCCCCCCCATTGAGTCCCATTATAAGGCTTATCGTGTTTCTCAGTTTGTTGGTCACCTTTGAAGAGTGCAGATGTGTTCCTGGTCCAGAGAAGATAATAGTGCTGGCCCTCCAGAGGTTAGTATGGGGTGAGGGGGGTGTGGCAAGGTGGGGTACTCAGAGGGTGGTTGGGGATGTATAAGGAGGCCTGGGGAGACGACGATGGACCATTTTCTTTTTTACAGGGAAAAAAATAAAAAGACATTGGGGGACAGTTTTCATTATTTTACAGGGTAAATAAAATATATATATTGGCACACTGGGGTGGGCTTCCAGTGTGCCACAATAGTGGGGGTGGGAGGCATGCCGACACAGGGATTGGGCACCTCGATGTCGGCAAAATATCTATTCAGAATTGGGGACCGGGGGAGACATCCAACACTGGGAGTGGGCATTCTGGTGTTAGAAATATATTAAAAAAAATTATTATTACAGCACACTGAGGTGGGCTCCCAGTGTGCCACATTAATATGGGGGGGTGAGCTGATACAGGGATTGGGCACCCGATGTTGGCTGTAAGAAAAAGCCACATGGTGGCTAATGTTGAGGGGTGGCAGAAGCCAGCACTGGGAGAGGCTGCACCGCAGCCACAGTTGAAGCTTGGGGTTGGGGGTTCAGAGGAGCAGGGATGGAGACAGAGAATACAAGAGCAACTGCTGCCATGTGCATTAGTGTGCACTCTAATGTGCATGACAAGAGTTCATCCTACAAATGAAGTGCTCCCATTGGAGCAGTTCATTTGTTTCAAGTCTGTGGCATGGCACATCAGCAGAGCTGAACTGCTGTCATGACCAGAGTGCCTGGTGATTGGTGTACACTGCCACACCTCTTGCAGATGCAGCTGTAATTGGCGTGGCAGTGACACACCTCTCATTTTCCATTACTGTCTCAAAGCATTTGGTATGCATGTGCATCAAATGCAAAAATGATAGAACTGTCTGACTAAAATGCAACAATTTCATTTCTTTATATTTTTGGGGTCTAAATTGGTGATATGTAATAAAGATGTGGGTTGACATAACTGTGCATGATCATGTGTTTCCAGCAGGAGTAACATATGCACAGTCATTATGAGTAAAAAACAGGGATGGAGAATGGGTCTGTAGGAGTGTCTCTGCCAGCAACAGCATGGATAAGACTGGTTACAGGGGTTGGTTGCTCAGTACAAAAGAGTGCAAGCATACTAATCTGAATGGAGAAGAGTAATAATAAAAAGAAAATTGAAATGTTGGTATTGACAGCCTGTTAGCACAGGGGTAGCACTTTTGTTCACGATGCCAGCGACATGGGATTTGTTACCATGACCAGTGGAGGAAGAATTCAGCATTACAGAGAATGCTGTCCTTCCTTGAGGAGGGAGAGTCATGCCTTCCACTGTCATACTGCACCCTGGATGCATGAGACAGTAGGAAGTGGCATGACCATGAGTGAGAGGAGCCACATCACAGAAAGACTGACTACCCTGGAGCTCTTTTCCCTTGAATAGAGGTCTCTGAGGGGAGACCTTTGTTTAACTGATAGGGCATTTAAAGACCCTGCTCTATTTAAAACATTATGTTTTCAAAGAATACCAACTGATAAAAACACAAGATCTCACAAATTAAAACTTCAGATAAATATTAATCATACTACAAAAGGAATAATTTCATAACACAAAGAATTCCACCGATTTGGAACACATTACCTGAGTCTGTTGTGACCAGTGCTTATATTGAGCAACTTAAGAATAACCTAGATCAATATATGGGTAATAGAAAATTCCTATTCCGCCATTAGGTTTGGTGGTGGTGAGTTCATTAGGGGTTCTGCCCTCGAACTGGTATACTCCTATGAACCTAGGAACCTAACGCGTTTTTGTGCATATGTCCTTGCAGCCCTTGCACACACAGTTCTTGTGTGGTTGGGCAAAAAAACAAAAAAAGCATTGCCCTGCTCCTGATGATGAAGGACTTCTGATGCAACTGAATCCAAGATTGCCTCTGGATGAGACAAAGAAGATGTTTGGTGGTAATTCCCCTTCCCACTCCCCCTACCTGGGGGGCAAGCTGAGACTCTGTGGAGGACGGTACCTCCAAGTGCATTCATGTAGGATAGTTAGTTAACCTTGGGGGAATTCAGGGATCAAGTAATAAGGCACCAGAAACAGAAATTTCAATAACAAAGAAATCATATACCAGTCAATATTTCCCAGACAATCATCATTGTTTGCTTGTGAATCCTGGTCATTATTTTCACCATCTTCACTGAATGATTCTATTGCATTGGGTTCAAAATGGTATGGAGTAATACTAAAGTTTTCAAAATCATTTCCAGCTTCTTCTGCTGTTTGGTCAGTTTCTTCCTTCTCACTGGTTATATTGCCATCAGAACTGTTGCTGCATGATGCAGTATCAGTATCAGTTCCATCTTCAATGTCTGACATTTCTGTAGATGACAAGAAAATAAAAATACATAATTGAAGTGAGGGATAGACAAATGATTTGTGGGTGACTGTTGCTGAAATGCAAGGTGTTAGGCAAGGCACTAAAATCTATATAAAATTTTTTGGCCATAAATGACGATCAACATACCAAGTGAGATATCGATGTTGACCTACATGAAGAAAGGAGTCATATGTGACGTTTGCTCAGGGAAAGGGGGTGGGCATTACAGTTGAGAACCCCAAGAAAGACCCCAATACTGATTTGCTAATGTTCCAGAGATCCAAAACCCTAACATTTTTCCTTTTGCTGCTTGGGGAGTGGGAATACTTTTGTGGCATTAAGTTACCCTAACTGGAGCATTAACAAAGATCTTTGCAAAGAATTGCCTTTCTTTTTGAGATAGTGGAATCATATCCTCATACATGCAGACCTGGTGCCCTGCGCCAAGGGAAGACTTCGTCTGCCTACAAATGTGCAGGGACCTTGCAGGTTCTGCTCTTCAGTATAGCGATGGATGTGAAGAATTCATGGGGCTGTCTGGTGGGCTGTGGAAGCGCATGGCCCTGTAGTTCCTGCACTTCCATATGGGCACAGATACAGATACACAGGACGAAGAGTGCATCTGCAACCCAAAGCACAGGGCTCTCTGCCACCAGGGGTGCAGAGGTCCAGGGCCCTATATCAAGAGGACAGTTGCCTTCAATATATTGTACCCAGGCCCATGCGGACAACCCTGCACCTTTCATTCCCTGACTGGGGGATTACTGCATAACAGCACCATCCCCCCACTCTTACCTCATCCAGCTGGGTCACTGAGCTCAGTTTACCATCATGGGATCCCAAAATATACCCGTTGGGATCAAGAGTGGCACTACACACAAAGTTTGTTAACAATTATATATTGTTTTTTTTTTTTTTCAATTTTGACCCCAAATTTAGAAGATACTTGTTTTTACTTATTTTTATTTATTTATTGAGTTCTAGGATTACAAAATACATTTGAATCAGAGGTTCTTTTACAAAGGTTATGTGTCAGATACAATTGTGGAACAAGACAACGAAGGTGGAACAGATGCAAACAGTGTAAATTACATTTAGTGAAGAATACAAACCTTGACCAAAAAATACTGATGCTAACATCATATAGAAGGTGAGGGGAAGGGGAGAGTGTGAAACGTGGTAATAGGCAGTCAAAATAGTGACTTTGTCATAAAGTACAAGTGACAACAAAAGTGCAGGGGCAAACATGCAGAGGAGAGGGGGAGGGGAGGGGAAAGATGAGGGGAGAAATGCGGTAGGAAAGTGGGGGAAAGGGGAAGGATAGATGGGGAGAAAGTGAACAACAGTGATGGAGTGGAAGAAGGTCAGGGGTAAGGGTAGGGGCAAGGTGTACAGGGGTAAAACAGGAGAGGGAAGTAGAATGAATGAGAAGAGGGAGGGGTAAGAGAGGGAGGGACACAGTGTATGACAGTGGGGTTCAAGGAGGAGGGAGGGGGTAGAGAGGAAGAAAGCAGTGCAGCACAGGGTGGGGAAGAAAGAGCTAGGACAGAGGAGAGATCGGACTGAGGGGGAGTGGGTATGGGGTGAGAGGGAAGGAGGTGAATAGTCAGAGGGGGAAGAGGAGGGGTGAGTGAGTGAGTGGGAAGAGAGTAGGAAGGGGAGAGGAGAAAGTAGAAGGAGGCTAATAATTGAGGGAGCGGCGTGTCATCTTAGTGGGTACAGTCACAACGGCTGAGGTTAGAGAGGTGAAAGTGCAGTTTGCATTTAAATGGGCCTAGCTTATTCTCTGTAGTGACCTCTGTAGGGAGCCCATTCACCAAGGATGGAGCCCTGACAACAAAGAAGCACTGGGCTTGAGAGGTTCGGCAGAAAGGAACCCGGTAAGAGGATTTGTTTGCACTTCGGGTGCACCATGAGTTTGGGGTGGGCACCGTAAAGGCATTTGTAGCTGGCGGTAATGAGGCAGATTTTCTTAGCTAAGAGGCAAGCCTGGTAGGCTATCCTTCCCTAAAGATTGAGCCAGTTGAATGTTTACAGAGGTCGAGGTATGCTTGTTTCCCGCATCTATCACAAGCCGGCAGCACTTATTCAGTGCAGTCTTGATTCTTTTTAAGGTAGTGTTGCTGGCACCTTATGAGTCACCTTATAAACATGACTTGCACCATTTATAGTATAGTGGCCGAAATGTCATTTTGCACCAGAAGTGCGAAAACACATCTCATCCAAGATTTAAAAAATTACACGTCACATTTATGAGGTGGTGTCAAAAAATTGCTGTGTTGAAAGTTTGGAGTCAAGATAGCTAAAAGTAGTGAAGTTATGAGTGAGCATTGAAATAATGCGATGTTCACCAATAACCTGGGAATTTTAACATATTTGTATACCACACTGTCAGCATAGTCTTCTTCTTGTGCACTTATTACTGCACAGGGAGAGGACGATGATAGACGGCTAACTCAGGAAATCATGAGGCTGGCCTGGAAGGGTGGACTGCTCCTGGTGGGTGATCTGAACCTCCCAGATGTTGACTGGGAAATACCAGATGCAGCATCGGCAAGGAGCAGAGAGGTATGAGCTGAGCTGTAGGGTATATTCCTCCAACTGCTGGTCAGGGAGCCAATGAGGGGAGGCAACTTGTTGGACATGGTCCTGACAAATGGGGAGAGTGTGGAGGAGGTGCAGGTGGGAGAAGCCTTGGGCACTAGTGACCACAGCATGGTACAGTTCATGGTCAGGGCAGGGAGGGTAACGAGTAAGACTAATACAACAGTCACGGACTTCAGACACACATACTTTAATAAGATGAGAAAGATGGTTAAGGAAAAAATGGAAGGTACGGAAAAGATAGGGGCAGTGGTGGAACTATGGGAAGCTATCAGGGAGGGATTCAGGAAGCAGCAGAAATGTGCATGAAAAAGGTCAGGAAGAGCAAGAGAGGGAGGAAACTGCTCTGGTTCACTAGAAATGTGGCAGGGCACTCAGGGAAAGGAAGAGGGCTTTCAGAAAATTCAAGATGGCACTCATAGATGAAGATATGGAAGATTATAGGGTGAAGAGGAGTCTGTCAGGGAGGGACATCAGAAAGGCAAAAGTAACCACTCAGGAGAAAATAGCCAAAAGAGCCAGGAAGGGGGGATAAAACATTTTTTAGATACGTGAGGGAGTGGAAAAGGGCAGGCAAGGGATTGCCAGACTGAGGGGGGAAGAAGTGATAAACTTGGAGCAAGACTATGAAAAGGCAGAGGCACTAAATAAGTATTTTAGCTCAGTGTTCACAGAAGAGGTGAAAAACAGGGGTCTGGTACTAAAACCTAAGGGGAAAGAGGGCATATGGATGAATCAGAGCCCATTCACTGTGGATAGGGTCAGGCTGAGCTGGTTTGACTGAGAGTGGACAAAGCAATGGGGCCTGACTGGTTGCACCCCAGAGTGATAAAGGAATTGAGGGAGGAGCTGGCCGCACTCTTGACAAGGCTCTTCAACCTGTCCCTGGATACAAGGAAGGTGCTGGAGGACTGGAGAAGGGCTTATGTAGTGCCCTTTTACAAGAGAGGTAGCAGGGAGCTGAAGGAGAACTGCCACCCAGTCAGTCTCACGTCTGTGGTGGGAAAGGTAATGGAGGCATAAATCAAGGAGAGGGTGGTAAATTACCTGGAGAAGTGTGGCTTACAGGACAACAGACAGCATGGCTTCACAAAGGGGAAATCATGCCAGACCAACCTAATTGAGTTCTTTAATTGGGTGACTCAGGTAATCAACCAGGGAAGGGCAGTGGATATTGCCTATTTGGACTTCAGCAAGGCCTTCGACACCGTTCCCCACAGGAGGTTGATGTGCAAGTTGGAAAGCATGGGGCTGGGAGGGAAAACAGCAAGCTGTGTGGCAGCCTGGCTAGCAGAGAGAACTCAGAGGGTGGTGCTAAATGGAGTGTGCTCTGAGATGGCAAGGGTAAGGAGTGGAGTGCCACAGGAGTCAGTTTTGGGTCCGCTCCTCTTCAACATCTTCATCAGTTGTATTGCAGAGTGTCTGAGAGGGAGGGTGTGTCTATTTGCCAATGATACAAAAATCTACAATAACATGGACATCCCGGAGGGGGGTGGAGAACATGACAAGGGACCTCAAGGTGCTCGAGGAGTGGGCCAAAAAATGGCAACTGAAATTTAATGCCAAGAAGTGCGCTGTGATGCACCTAGGGAAGAAAAACACACAAGCAGGGTACGCATTGGGTGGGGAGGAAATAAAAAAAAAAAAACAGAACAGGAAAGGGATCTGGGGGTCATAGTCTCCTGTAACCTTAAGGTGGGTTTCCAGTGTAGTAGGGCAGCGAGAAGGGCCAATGGAATGCTGGCATGCATAGGCAGGGGCATTACTAGCAGAAGGAGGGAGGTAATAATGCCCCTCTACAAAGCCATGGTGAGGCCGCAGTTGGAGTACGGCTTCAGTTCTGGAGATCACATCTCTGCAAGGATATAGATGCATTGGAGAGGGTTCAGGGAAGAGCAGCAAGGATGGTCCAGGGTATGCAGGGGAAGACGTACGTGCAGAGGTGTAAGGAGCTGAATCTGTACATGCTGGAAACAAGGAGGGAGGGAGAGGGGAGACATGACTGAAACCTTTAAGTATGTAAAGAGGCTCAGTAAAGTAGGTGAAGGGGGTCTGCTGAAGATGAAGGAGGGAGCCAGAACTAGAGGACACAGTCTCAGATTGCAAGGAAATAGATTCAGGGGCAATGTTAGGGGGTGCTTCTTCACAGAGAGGATGGTGGAGCCCTGGAACAGATTACCAGAGTGGTGGAGGCTAAAACAGTGGAGGAATTTAAGAGGGTATGGGACAGGCATATGGGACTGAGTATTTGGGGGAGGATGGTGGCAGGCTGGGAGGGGAGTATGTGAGAGGGGAGGTTTGGGCAGACTTGATGGGCCAGAAGGGTCCTTTTCTGCCGTCAAATTTCTATGATTCTATGATTACTCCACCTTATGAACCTAGTAGTGAAAATTTTCAAATCCCCACCGAAACATCTTTCCACTGTATTGAAACGTAATTCCGTACCACAGGTGCGAAAACACATTTTGGCCAGGATTTGAAAAATGACAGCTATCATGTTCATGAGGTGGTGTAAAAAATGGCTATGTTGAATATTGGGGGTCAAAATATTTAAAGGTACCAAAGTTACGAGCGAGCATAGTAAAATTTCAATGTATGTGCATAACTTTGCCATTTTTACATATTTTGACCTCAAATTTTCAATGCAGGCTTCTAATGACCCCACATCACGAACAAGGGTGGTGACAATTTTCAAATTCTGTCTGAAAGGTGATTTCACCAAGTGACTGTGAAATTGCCTTTCAGGCTTGATTTTTGTAATTCCACCACCATTGTTCAAGAGGTGGGGTCTCAAAAAAGGCCATACTGAAAACCTAGGGTCAAAATATGCAAATATGAGAAAGTTATGCACCAAAGTTCAAAACTCCATTGAAATACATTGAATCGCATTTACCTTAGTTTATCATATTGCAGTCGGCAGTTCCAGCAGCAAGACGTGGCTTCGATCGGAAGGTGGATCTTCACCCTGTGACCTGTTCAGATGAGTGAGGGTGTGTGGGGAGTGTGGGGGAGTTGGCAGGATGGTGGGTGCTCAGTGGGAGGTCGGGGTTGGGGGGTTGGATCAGAGAGGGACCATTTTCTTTTTTACAGGTTTAAAAAAAAGAAAAACTTTGAGGGACAATTTTCTTTATTATAGGGTGCTGACATTTATGGGATGGCGATCATAGGGTGGGGGTGCCAATAGACACAAGGGAAACAACTTACAATATGGGACAGGAATCAGAGGATGGGGGTGCACTAGACACCAGAGAAACAGCTTATAATATGGGATGGAGATCGGAGAGTGGGGGCACCACTAGACACCAGAGGAACATGATAATACTAAGGGTACAACAATCGAAGGGGTTCCACCATGCCGTGGCGACACGGAATTCACCGATCATGAGTACAGCAATGGCACAACACCACCAGTTGGTGTTGTGCCATCGCTGGAGAAAAGTGTGTTTTCTGTGGGGGCTTTGCTCCCCACACTCCTCATTTGGGGCTCTGCCCCGCATCCCACTTAAGATTGCCCTCCGAGTCTGAGTTGGTTCAGGGAGGTACACTAGAGGCAGCAGCGTCAGGAACCTATTGGACCATCGCAGCGAACTGCCGAAAATGTTGCTGTGATGGTGTTCTCTGTACTCCTGTCGCTGTTGTGACATAATACCAATCAAAGGTATTTCAGGCCATTAATTTAAGAAACAAACATCAAAATCAAACTAAATAGGTCCCGTTTAGTTAGGCTCTGGTCTGGTGTTTGTTTTTTTAAATGATGGCATTGTTATGTATTTTGATGCCTATTTGAGGAGAAAAGAAACAAGATAGCAGGTCTCACGGCACAAAAAATTGCTTTGTGCTGTGAGAAGCAATTAGTGAGAAACCAAAAAAGTTTCCTGTGATAGAGAATAGAAATATAGAAATTGTCGGCAGATAAGGACTGCTAGGCCCATTCAATCTGCCCGTAGGCCCTATACATTGTATGTAGCCACTGACCCTATGTGATAAGTGGTTTTTCATCACTCACTCCCCGCTCAAGCTTTCCTTGTGCCTGTCCCAGGCATGCCTAAACCCCTCCGCTGTGCTTGCCCCCGCTACCTCCTGTGGTAGACTATTCCAAGCATCAACTTCCCTTTCTGTGTAGAAAAATTTCCTCACATCACCTCTTCATCAACCCCTTCCAATTTCATATTGTGCCCCATTGTTCTAGTACTTTTTCTACATTGGAAAAGGTCCCCTCCTGCACCTTGTTTATGTCCTTGAGGTGCTTGAAAGTTTTAAGTCATGTCCCACCGCTGTCTTCTCTCCTCCAGTGAGTACATATTGAGGTCCCTTAGTCTCTCCTCATATATTCAGGGGTGCAAGCCCAGCACCATCTTTGTTGCCCTTCTCTGGATAGTCGCCACCTTATCTATGTCCTTGCACAGGTGTGGCCTCTGGAACTGCATGCAGTACTCCAAGTGAGGCCTTACCAATGTTTTATACAATGACATCACCACCTCCCACCTCCTGCTAGTGATACCCTGGCCAGTGCACCCCAGCATGCCACTGGCCCTCCTTGCTGCCTTTGTGCACTGCTTTGATATCTTCAGATCATCAGAGATGATAACCCTCAGGTCCCTTTCCTCTTTGGTGACAGTCACTTCCCCCTTCAACCTGTAGCTCTCCCCAGGGTTCCCTCTACCCAGGTGCATTATTTCGTACTTCTTTGCATTGAACCTCAGTTGCCACATCTACAACTATCTTTCAAGCTTCTCCAGGTCCCTCTTCATGTTCTGCACCCCGTTTGGAGTATCCACCCTGTTGCAGATCTTGGTGTCATCTGCAAACAGGCACAGCTTTCCTTCTAGCCCCTCTGCAATGTCACTAATGAAGACAATGAAGAGGACTGGTCCTAGTACTGATCCCTGCGGTACCCCACTGGTCACCCCCTCTCTCCAAATTGTACCCCATGTACCACCACCCTCTGTATCCTGTCTGTTAACCAGTTCCTAACCCAGTTCACCACCTTGTCTCCCATGCCCAGACTACCCATCTTTTTAATCAGATTTCTGTGTGGGACGGTGTCTGAGGCTTTTCTGAAATCTAGGTAGGTGACATCTACCACCCCTCCTTGATTTATTTCCCTAGTCACCCAATCAAAAAAAATCTCTTAGATTCGTTTGACATGACCTTCCTGCAGTGAATCTGTGTTGTGTCAGACCCTGCGCTCCACTGGATTTCATATGTGCCACTATCCTTTCTTTCAGCAGAATGTTTGCTCTTGTATCAGTACATTATCCAAAAAAACCTTTCTAAGCATGTTCAGAACAGAAAGACACAAAACTTTAAAGCCTTATAAGAACTGAGGAATTTTTATTAACAATTACATTCAAAATCATTACAAACATGCATATTAAAGAAAATTTAATACAATAAAGCCAAAGAAAATTTCAAAATAACCACGTTATATACATTTTTAGAAAGAAAAAACTGTGAAATCCATTAAAGTACTTATTTCAACCTCCCTCATATTTAATATTCTATAGTACAACTGCAATATATAACAGGTAATACTTCTTTATATTTATGGAAAATGTTTCCACAATTCCTGGAAATATTGATAGAAAAGGACAGAGTTTTTATTTCATGTTCCATTAGAATTTTCATATCATTCTTAATTATATTCAACTGTTCTTGGCTTATAGCTGTTGTAAGGAGAAACAACATCTACTCCGCCATAGCCAGTATTTAAAAACTGAAAACACAATATACAAGCTGCTATTACTAAAAGTCATCCAATTATTTGATACAATTCCTAGAATAAAAGTGTCATAGTTCAGATATTGGAAAGGTAGGGTTGTCCATGTGTTTCTAATGAAGTTCCAAAAAAGAACAATATGGGGGCATTTAAAATACAAATGTTGTATAGTTTCCACAGTCGTAGTACAACATGATTTAGGACAATACTGTTCCATGAGTTCTTTGTGCTTTAAATTACTTTTAACATTTCATTTTTCCTGCGCTCCTTACCATATTGTATCCCATACTTTTATAGGAATTCTGGGTTCTGTAAGCATCTGACAAGTATGTGTTTTTTCATTCTCATTTCTTCCTTCAAATGGTTCGGATATATAAAAGTGCTCCAAGATCCAGAAATATACATACAGTCTAGTATATGTAAGAATAAATTATTTTCCAACTTCCACTGTTTTAATTTATCAGAGCAATATTTCATATATTTAGGTAAAGTATGTTTTTTTTTATTTTTAGATAAAGCTGTATTCTCTTCCCATATATTAAGGTAAGGACAAATATACCAATAAACCAGTCCCCACAAGGTGGTCATTCATTCCTTAACAAAGGGGAAAGGTTCAAATGAAGAAATAAAACACCAGAGGATTTATCATTTGTAACCCACCAGATTTTATAGGGAGATATGTAATCCCCCTTTTAACTGCATTCAGTTGACACCCCAAATACATTGGAAGAAGCAGCCATAAAGCTTAGTTTCAAGTTGTTTTGGTATAGGATAAATATGGCTAATGTGCAAAAATATTGGCAGCAAATAAGTTTTAATAACATATATCTGTTTTTGTTTCCCAGTATTCCATTTCTGCCAGTGTATAATTTGTTGCTGGACATTATTTAATATTGTAGCCCTGTTAAATAGGGACATATCCCCAGAGCAAAAATATACTCACAATATTTTACAAGGTTTAAATATAACCGGAATTTCCATAAAATGTGTTTCTTTTTTTTGCGTCTGATCAGACCAGTAGGCAAAAATGTTTTGTATAATTAATTTCAGAACAAGTAGACTGGGAGACATTTTTCAATACTTGTTTTGCCAAAGTTCCTGACTTTGTCTGTTAAGGTTAAACGTAAGTCGTCTGCATAAGCAGTCGTTTTGACTATGTGAGCTTGATTTGGAGACTGAATTCCAGTTATATTGGTATTATTATTTAGCTTTTTAATTACCAGATCTAGTTTTAGTATGTATAAAAGGGGTCTGAGAGGGCAGCCTTGGCATACTCCTCGCTTAATGCAGTAAGGTTTGCCCATCCATCCTTGTACTAATGGGATGATTGTTGCTGACCTATAAAACCTTTTATCCAATAGATAAATGAATTAGGTATCCCATATTTTTCCAACCATAACCATAAATATTCATGAGTTATTTTATCAAACACTTTGGACTGATCAAGACTGATGTACTCTTTGGTTTTAGTGGAGTCACAATGTTCCACAGTTTCTCTTAATAATAGCAAATTATCTGTGATTTTCCTTTTTTTGGAATGGAGCACGTAATACATACTAGCTCCAGAAATACTGATACTAATCGCATGCTTAATAATTTCACAAACATTTTTAGATCCACATTCAATAATATGATCGGTCTCAAATTTGTGAGTATTTTTTTCTCCTTTTTTATATAATAAAACCAGTATGCCTTTATTCATTTCAGGTGGAATTTCAGCACCTTGTAAAAGCTCATTACATACTCCTAAGATTTCATCAGGGCAGTAATTCCATAATCATTTATAGAATGCAGTTGATAAGCCATCCATTCCAGGTGTTCTTTTATTACTAGGTTCAGTTCCATCTGAGATACGGGGGCTATTAAATGCTTTTTTTTTTTTTCATAAAGGGGATAGCTCTGGGATGCCCACTGCTTGGAGCCACTCCACTGTTCAGGTGCCATTTGTATATTCATGGTCAAACATTTTTTGAACATATTTGACTATTTTTTGTAGAATTTCACATTTTCCAGAGACTAGTTTACCATTATCCATTTGTATTTGTGTTAGAGTTTTCCTTTGAACTCTGTCTCTGCAATTTTCATATGGTTTTTATGTTTGCTTGCACGCATGTGCAAGAAACATAGTGCCATCATATGAGTTTTCCAGAGGTGTGTCAGCCTCTTCTAATTCAGTCAGTGTATTTGCAGGTGCGGTCACAGAGCACCAATCACTGCTCCAGCTGTCTATGACAGCTGAAAAATACAGTGGCATACAGTTGAAAGGGAGAGCTCCACTTGAGTGAGCAGAGCTCTCCCCCTCCACACACACACAGGTGCGCACACGCACGCACACTGCATGCTCATGCACCTTCCCCCTCCACACTGTAAGGGGCTGGAAGGGGTGGCTCAGTCCCCCGCCGGCCCAGCCCCTCAGCATCCAGGTGCCACGCTGGGAGCCCACCCCAGCATGGCAATGATGTACGGCCGACGGGGTGCCCAATCCCCGCCGGCTCCACTGTCTGTCCCCCACCCCCATGCTGTCACCGACGGGGTGCCCAATCCCTGGCCGAGCCTCACTGTCCCCCTAGTACAGGGTGCCATGCTGGGAGCCCACCCCAGCGTGGCAACAGATGCTATGGCTGACGGAGGTGCCCAATCCCCTCAGCTCACACACCCCCAGCTATTCTTCTGCCATGCTGGGAGCCCACCCCAGCATGGCAAATATCCCAGACGTTTTTTTTTTTTTTTTAAAAACCCTGAAAATTAAAAACTGTCCATCGGCACTTCTCTCTCTCCCTCCCACAACCCGCACTCCACCCATGTGCACTTGCCTCCCCACCCCCTCACCCCATACTTACCTCCGACTTGGCGCTAATCTTCGTGGACCGGGAACACGTCTGCACTTTCAAAGCTGACCGCAAACTGAGGAAATGCCAATAAGCTGTATAATGGGATAGATAGGGGTTTCAACTTGTTACATATCTCAGGCATTTTTTGGAATTTTTGCACCAAATTTTAAACATGGGGTTTTTGTGACCCCTCCTCGTGAATTCTTGCACTGTCATGGCCTTACTCAGACCGGAAGGGCGATTTCGCAGCCACAGTGCGAAATCACCTTCCTGGAATGATTAATGAAAGAACACTGCCAGTGTTCATAAGGTGGGCTCTCAAAAAGCCTATTTTGAAAATTTGGTGGAAAAATTCCTAAAAATGACTGTTTTACGAGCGTGTGTTACATAGTTCCTACGCACGCTCATAAGTTCACAAATTTTCACTCCAGATTTTCAACATTTCCATTTTACCACACCTTCTTATGAGCAGTACAGCTGTCATTTTTCACATCTCACTCAAAATGTGTTTCCGCCATGTAGTGCACAATGGCGCAGTCGGTGTGCGAAATCAATGTACAGGACACATTAAGAAAATCACAGTGACACTGTTCATGAGCAGAGGTCTTAAAATGGCTATATTGAAAATTTGGTGAAAAAATTCCTAAAAATGACTGTTTTACGAGCGTGCGTTGCGCAGTTCCTACCCACGCTCATAAGTTTGTGAAATTTCAATATTTTCACTCTAGATTTTCAACATTGCCATTTTACCTCACCTCCTTATGAGCAGTACAGCTGTCATTTTTCACATCTCACCCAAAATATGTTTCCGCCCATGTAGTGCACAATGGCACAGTCGGTGTGTGAAATCAATGTACGGGACACATTAAGAAAATCACAGTGATACTGTTCATGAGCAGAAGTCTTAAAATGGCTATTTTGAAAATTTGGGTGAAAAAGATTCCTAAAGTGACTGTTTTACGGCGTGCATTGTAGAGTTCCAATGCACGCTCATATGTTCGCAAATTTTCAATATTTTCACTCCAGATTTTCAACATTGCCATTTTACCACACCTCCCTATGAGCAGTACAGTTGTCATTTTTCACATCTCGCCCACAACGTGTTTCTGCCCATGTAGCGCACAATGGCACGGTCGGTGTGCAAAATCAATGTATGGGACACGTTAAGAAAATCACAGTGACACTGGTCATGAGCAGAGGTGTTAAAATGACTATGTTGAAAATTTGGTGAAAAAATTCCCAAAAATGACTGTTTTAGGAGTGCACGCTGCGCAGTTCCTACACACGCTAGCAAGTTTGAGAATTTGTAATATTTGCACACCAGATTTTCAACAGTGCCATTTTACCGCACTTCCTTATGAGCAGTGCAGCTACCATTTTTCACGTCTCACCCAAAATGTGTTCCCACACATGTAACGCACAATGGTACAGTCGATTTGTGAAAACAATGTTTGGGACAGATTAAGAAAATCACAGTGACACTGGTCATGATCAGAGGTCTTAAAATTGCTATGTTGAAAATTTGGTGACAAAACTCCTTAAAATGATTGTGTTACGAGTGAGCATTGCGCAGTTTCCACGCACCCTCGTAGGTTCATGAATTTGTAATATTTTCAGTCCAGATTTTTACCAGTGGCATTTTTCCATACCTCCTTATGAACAGTACAGCTGTCATTTTCCACAACATGGCCAAAATGTGTTTTCACACTTTCAGTGCAGAGATGCGTGGTCGCTGTGGGAAATCATTGTTTGGGACAGATAAAGAAAATCACACTGACACTGTTCATGATCGGAGGTTCCAAAATGCCTGTGTTAACAATCTACTGTAAAAAAATGCCCAAACCAGTTACATTACGGGTGTGCGTTGCACAGTTTCTACGCATGCTCATGACTTCACCATTTTATTTAAGATTTTCACAGCAGATTTTCAACATTGCCATTTTTTACACCTCCCCATGAACAGTACCGCTGTCATTTTTCACATCCTGTTCGGAATGTGTTTTTGCACCTGTGGTGCCAAATGCCATAGTTGCTGTGCAAAAGAAGTTTTCGGCTAACAAACTGATATTGCCACTGTTCATGAGGTGGGGGGTCACAAAAAACCATGTTGAAAATTTGGAGTGAAAATACCAACGAATGCCTGAGACGTTAGGGTTTCCGACCATAACACCTCACCCTGTAGAGCATGACAGGCATCAGGGGTGTGACTTGGGATTCTTGCCTGTCATGCTCATACCATTCTACCCCCACCCACACCCTGCAGCCACTGAGAGGCATCAAGGTGTGCCTTGGACTCTTCGGGCCCAAACTTCACCCCATTCTCCTATACCACACCCATCTCACCATATTTCCTGATGGAATGGGGTGCGCATAAGGGCCAAAGACCCCAAGGCACACCGTGACACTTGTCAGTGTCTGCAGTTAGGGTGCGGTGAAATGGCGTGGTCGCTATGCCTGATGACCCAAAGGCACACCCCAATGCCTGTCAGTCTCTGCAGGGTGGTGGTGGGGTTGGCTTCAGTTCAATACTTCGCTGCCATTCCTATTATGCAGCTCTGTAACTTCTACACTACCAATGCCAGTGCCAGCAAGCAAACATTCGGCATTGATAAATGCTTGTTTTTACATGAGACCTTCCTTGGGTCCCAAATTTCTGTTCCAATTCCAGTGTCTTAAATCCATTATAATGTAACTGTTTCAGTTCTTTCTTTATATCATTAATCTGTTTTAAAACGGTTTGATCAGATCTTGATTGTTCCTGCAAGTGTTGTAACTGTTTCCTCAAATCAGCGTATCTTTTTTGTTTAGTGTAGTTTTGTTCCCTAGATAGTTGTTTGTAACAATTTATAAAATCTTTTTTTGTATCTAACCACCAGAGAATATCAGAATCATAAAGACAGTACTGATTTTTTGGCCAACACCAGATCTTGTAAACTCTCTGCATTTCCTTCATTCTGCAACGACGATGTGTTCATTCTCCACATGCCTTTTCCACTGGAGAATTCGGAGCAATTAGATAAAGTCACACTGATCAAACAATGATCAGAGGTGGCAACCATCTGAGTTTTTGAATTTCTAAGGGGAATATTATCTGAAGTCAACCAGTAGTCTATCAATGTGGATAGTGTCCCTTTATAAAGGGTATGAAGTAGTGGTGATCTGCAGGTTGCTTGGGTATCTCTTAATTTAGTTTGGGATATCTTCGATTTAAAAAAAGTGAGATCACAAAATATTTTTTTCTGTTCTGATACCCATATCTGAGCAGAGAATTCCGTAAGTAAAGTCCCCACCAAATAATACTCTTTAGGCCGTAAATTAATAGGGCTGAATTTCTTTTAATAAGTCAAGACGTAATGCTTTAGTTTGTGGTGCATACAAAGTTCACCAAATGAAAAACTTGATTTTTAAAAAGAATGTCAGTTAAAACAGCTCTACCCAGATGGATCTCCACCACATTAAGTACTTTTATTGCAGGCTGATTGATACAGATACCGAAACCACTAAATGGTTCAGTGCCTAATGTCCAAAAACTTGTATCCCATAACCTTCTGCTGATGCTCGGTTAGCCTCTGCTTGGAAGTGCAACCTTGTATCTTGAAAAAAGATAATATCAAAACAGTGTTGCTCAAAAAGAGCAAAGGTTGCTTTCCTTTTGTTTCTCATTTTTGATACTATTTGTGTTAAGTGAGGCAACAGTGAGTTCAAATGACGGGCATGTTTTAATCAAAATCAGACTGTGTGAGGTGTACAAGTTTAGGTTTAGATCGACTGCCACGTCTCTTTTTTTTACCTGTGGCTTAACTCCTAGGGGGTCCTTGTTGTCTGAGAAATGCTTGATGTGGGATGAAGTATCAGATGTCTCTTCCATCTCTGTGTCACCCCATTGTAATACTTCATATTTATTTTGAAAAGATATTTTACTTGGAGTGGGTTTCACCAATTTCAGCTTGCCCTTACCTCTGGTCACTGTGTGAAAGGGGTCTACATCAAGTGGAGGTATAGATTGGTCTAGTTCAAGGCCCTCCATAATATCTGAGAGGGAGGGGGTGTTCCATTTGAAAGGGAACAGGGCTGATTTCTGTTGAGGTAGATCTATGATCAGGGGTCTCTTCTTGGCCGGGGGGGGGGCAGGAGTGTTTATGGAAGGTGAAGGTTGTCTTGATTGTGACTGCATATTTTTATTTACTGCCTTATTTATGTAAATCTCATGCTCTGCAAAATCTGCATCAGTCATGTTGTGTGTGGCCCAGGGACATGAAATGATAGTGTGTCCTTCACCTTCACACAGATTACAATGAGGGGTGAACGTACTGTGGATTCCTGGGTGACTAATAGTGCCACACATTGTGCACGTAACCTTATCACTGTCACTACTTAAATGTTTTGGGGAGACATATTTGTAATACAATGTTGGCTGCCTGGCATCAAACAAGATCCCTCAGTCGCTCCCTAGAAATAAGTTACTAGGGAGGTGCTGCATAGATCCTTCTGTGTGTCTCAGCTGTATTTTAAATCCTCCCACCCCATCCAGAAGCCTTCACTGTCAATATTGTTTTCAGGTAAACCCTGAACCTCACACCTTTGCTCAAGTCAGTACAATATATCTTTGACATTCACTCCCTCATTTCTGAAACATAGAAACATAGAATTTGACGGCAGATAAGGTTACCACTTGGCCCACCTAGTCTGCCCATTTCCCTACCTAACGGATAAGCTGCAGATCCTAGTTAACCAACAGAATACCACAATCATCTTGAAAGTTGGTTTTGAAAGTGGGATGGCATAAAAGGGAGTCCAAATCGGGCTGTCCTTGACCCCTTGGTGTTGCTGCCAAAATATTTCTAATAAAAAAGCTGCATGAAAGCTGATGTCGAAGGTCTGCTCCCCAGGGGCACGTATAAATGCAAAGACATCAGAGGGTGAAAACCTAGAGTGAATTTTGAATGAAATGTCTCCCAACAAATATCCAGTCTGGTGCTGTCTCTACTCCCCCTTTATATCGAATTCAGACTGCATGCCTCTTCTTAGCATTCTCCAGAGGTTGATGAAATAGATTGGCAAAGCTAGATTTTGGTCTAGAGTCTGCAGTAGGTTGTTCACCATTTGGGGGATCTGAAATCAAATTTATCTGACTATCAGAAATATCCTGTTGCAGTTCATAGTGTTACTGTGTGGTAAAGGAAGATTTACAGTACCTTTGATAGCCGTATTAGAGCCCGACTGGGCTGTGTCAATTCTCATTTGTTGTTGATCCAGATCTCTGGCAGAGTGGTCTGCAATATCTCATTTGTGGTATAGAAGAATCGAAAAAACATCTCTCTGACCAGCAGTTAGTACTGGGTAAAGGTATGTCAGGGTCTGGGATCTAGATACCGTTTTTCAGCTGTATCCAGCCGGGTGTTGTTCCTTGGGTGGGGTCAGTTCTATAATCTGTAAGTTGGCACCAAACTGAAATATTGGTGTTGTGTTCTGAAATTTTTTTCCTTCTTTTGCATCAGGACTAGCCACTTGTCTCTTGCATTTCTTTTCTTCCTCCTGCAACTTGGTTTTGTCCTGGAAATACTATTTTTTCTGCAGCTGACAACATCTCAATCAGACTCTTTTTTTTCTTCCAAGTTCTGTAGATTAAGTTCAGCCGTATCAAAATCCATGTCCAAATCCTCCTCGGGTACAGTAGGTTTCTTATCATGATTTTCTTCTTGATTCTATTTTCCTCTATAATAATCTCCTGAACTGGACCTGCAGGGAGGGAGATTGACTCTGCTGCAGGTGCACCAGCAAACTCCTCTGTCTGACTGCTGTTAAAAATATATTATTTAGTCACACAAATAATAATCTATCCAACCTTTTATACAAATGAAAGTAAATAAGTATTATAGTCTTACACTTATGAAATTATTGAAACTAGGAAAAAAGTAATCTACAGCTTAATAGCAAAGGAAATATTGAAATTACAATATACCTCCCTCTTGAGAAAGTATGGGGAATTTAATGTGAACTTGGTCCACACATGATAAATATATCCTATATGTCATATGTCCTACTTTTAGGTAGTTATGGTGGTATCCACTTAATGTACCTCCACCATTAAAAATATTGCTGGTGAGAAATTAAGTTGTTCTCCCTTTGTCTAATTTCCTTAATAGATGTCACTATTATATTGAATGACTGATCTTGAGTTAATTCTAATTGTTGTAAGGACACTTTACAACGAGCTATTCAAATGTGGTACTTAAAGCATAATGGTATGATCTGTAATGTTGATATATTAAAACGTCCCTAGCTTTTTGGTAAAATCCCTAATAGTAAATTTTCCTGTAACAATGGTGGGAAAGCAGCACTTCTGCATTTTTGTTTGACTACATCCCTAAAGCTTGTTATAAATGGACATGAGAAGAATAGATGCTTCATTGTTTCAGAGGTTCCCACACACACGAAGCCCTAGGGCAGTGTCTCTCCTCCCTTCCCTTATGTTTCCTATTGTCATTTACATTTAGTTTCAAATATGTACAGAGCCACTGAACATCCGATATATGATCTGAGATTCTCCTATTTGTCAACATTTGACCTATAAAGTTCTGCTCAATGGGTAGTTTATCGCAGAAATGTTGTTGTTCGTAAAATTATTTTTCTTGTATTATGGTGTAAAAAGCTTTCCTATTCAAGGTAAAAACCTGCTATTTTGTTATTAACCATAGCTTTATTTTTCCAAAACATGATTGAAAATATGTTGGTAGTCCTGATAAAGATTTCTGTCTGGCTATTGGTCCATTTTGTGGCCATCCGTCAATTTATTGTCACACCTGATCTTTAACCCAAGGTGTCCATATAATATCCGAGCAGGTTAGAAGAGGTTTTATGTTACTATATAAAAATATACTGTGAAAAAGTAGAATTGGGTTTACTATATTGTCACCCCCTTTCTGTTTTGCCAAATAAGTTATACCTCTCTTAATGGAATTCAATCTGCTCCCCCAAAAACCTGAGAGGAAACAAGTTAGTATTGTTGTCTCCAAGCCTTTTGGGGGGGTATATCTCACTTAGATATAGGAACATAGGGGCTGATTCCAAGTCGAATGTCACAACTTGCCAGCATATGCAAGTTGCGACATTTGCTGCTATGCCAGGGACACTACACCACATTCCAAGAGTGCCAGGGTCCCGGAACTTGTGACATGCAGGTTACACCATGTGGAGGCTACCGCCATGGGCATGGTGTAGAAGCCCCACATGTTGCAAGTCATGGCCCACTACCAGGGGCCCCCTTCAAAGTCCCCCTGCCCTAGAACACCACAGTACACACCAGAGGGCATGGGGGCAGAACAGGTGTCGCAGAAGTCTGGGGGCATGCCGGAGAATGGACCCCTGGGGTCCCCAACATTCAGGGGTGGGGGAAGGGGTATGCTTGTGGGGGCACAGGGGACACATCAGCGCCATCACTGTGGTGCTATGGAGCCAGCATCCAATGGATGTCACCATCAGATACCCCTTAGAGCAGCTCTGGGCTGCTCTAACTTAGCTGTGACAGTGCAACTCCTAGAATCATGCTAATGGGTTACGGCAGCCACCCTCTTAGAATAGGGTGCAGTTGCTGCTGTAACCTGCCCTTGTGCAATGTCGCTGTAGGCTGCAGCGTAGTGAGTGGCATATCCCATGGTTGTCGCAGCCCTCAGCCAACATGGCACACAGCGCCTCTTGGAATTTGTATTGGTATACCGCTTGACCTAAGTCATGAGATATGCCAAGGGGTTTGGCATATCTTGGCTTACGCCAGTATACTCAGTCTTGGAATACGGCCCATAGTTTCTAAATACATTTTAATTATATAAACTCTTTTGAGTTTTGACATGTGCCACCTAGTCCACTGTTTTACACTATACAGTGCTTTTTCCAGTACAATTTGCCAGTTATAGATGGACAGGTCTCCTGGTCCGAAATACAGATCCAGAATTTTACAATAACCCATAGTCAAGGGTATTTCCATAATCTTTGTGTCATACTGACCTGGATGTCCTATTGGTGCACAGGAACAATTTTTATTGTTAATCTGTGAGCCAGTACCTCGTGCAAACTCCTGTAAAAGTTCTAAAACTTTACTAGTCAAGACTCTATCAGCCACGATTATACATAAATCATCAGCATATACTGCTGCTTTAATTTCACTATCTGTACTATGTATTGATAGCTCCCAGATATTCCCATCCCTGTTTATCTTTTGTAAAAATGGGTCGATTGAAAAAATATACAAGATAGGATTTAATGGACATCCCTGTCTCACTCCTTTTAAAATCTTACACTGGTTTCCCATCCATCCATTAACATATGGTGCACTTGTCACTTCCCTGTAAAACAGTTTCATCCAAAAGATGAATTCCTGAGGGAAGCCATAACTGGACAAAACTGCCCACAAATTACGATGTGGAACCCTGTCGAAAGCTTTTGATTGGTCTATACTATAAACCCACCCTGGTATTTCTTCATTTCGTCTTTTTTCAAAGATTTCTCGTAGTAAAATTAAATTGTCTCTTATTTTCCTCCCCGGAACTCCACACATCTGGGAGGGGTGTATAATATTTTGTAACATATCAGACATTCTTTTGCTTAACAATTTAGTTAATATTTTAAAATCACAATTTAGTAATGTTATTGGCCTCCAATTAGATATTTCTTGTCTATCTCCATCCTTATATATGAATATGATTAAACCTTCAGTCATGCTATGAGGTAGAGTTACATTTTGTAATATCTCATTATATAGTGCCACCATCTGTGTTTTACATTTAGAAATAATTTTAACATAGATTTCATTAGGTAGTCCATCAGCTACAGGCATTTTGTCTGTATGTAAGGAATTTATAATTGTTTCTAACTCTAGGTCAGTTATTTGTCTTATTAATTCATATTTTTGATATGCTTCTAAAGTTGGCAGGGATTCTTGCCTCAACCAGTCATTTATGGCAACCTCTGAGGTGGTAGAAGTATTGAACAGTAGTGATATGTTATTCTATTTCCATTAAAATGTCCTTATTTGTCACAACCCTTCCCTCTTGTGTTTTTAAGGAGTGAATTACTTTTGCATTTCTTCTTATAGCACAATTTTCAAATAGATTTACAATGTCCTGAGGGCCATATGTCCCAAATCTCTGTTCTTACTCAAGAGATTTCATTCGATCATATTGTAACTTAGCCATGTCTTCTTTAAGCCTGCTTAAATATTGTTGGTCTATGTGTAAACCTTCTTTTTGTAGTGATAAGATGTCATAAAATTCCTCTCTAATCTTGGAATAATCATCCCTTTGTACTTTCCCTTTATTCTCCCCATTGTTTTAAAATAGTCTCTGATATCTGTTTTGGCATCTTCCCACCAATCAGTGCAGTTGTCATATAAAAAATAGACTGTCTAGCCTGTAGTAGATGATCGAATCCTTCTTGTAAGAAGGGGTTGTCTAACAGACTGTTATTAAATTTCCAATAAGTTTCCCAACCCATAGAGGCCACCCTGTAATTTGAAATATGTACACTCAAAAGGCCATGGTCTGAAGAAGCCACTCGTATCACCCTCGCCACTTGTACAGGAAGTGAGGGCGACAGGAACCAGTAGTCAATCCTGGTAGATAAGCGGCCTTTCAAAAAAGTGTTTTGACTTTTGATACCCTTTTTGTGAAACACATCTTGCAGCCCCGCTTGACCTATCAATGTGTTTATGAAGGTAGCATCACAGTAAATTTTCTCTGTGTTCCATCCCCTGTCCTCCTTAAACCTACTAACATTAAAATCTCCCCCCAAAAGTATGTGTCTAGATGTATGTATCTATGGTTGCACTAATCTGAACAAATCTACTCTGTGGCCAAGATATTCAAAAGGGTTGCACATGGCGAAACAGTGTTGTGCCATGCGCAACCCACTGATGTGCCCTGGAACAATATTCAAATGGGAATTGCGCCTGGCACAAATCCCGATGCACCGGAGAGCATCAGTAATGTATGTGGCGCAGGTGGGGGCGTGCCATGATACCTGCACATCCCGGATCAGCTGTGCTGAGCCATGTGCAACCCCCACTTGCACTGCACAAAGTAAATCTCCCCAAAATGAGCAACAGCTGGCCACCCACAGGTGAGCTGCCATATTGCAGGGCACAACACGGCAGCTGCCACCTGTGGGTGGCCACCGAGCTCTGGCTGCACCTCCGCAGGACGCCCACTTCATGCCTGACTCACAGGCATCTGTTCAATAACCTCACGTTCTGTCCCTTGTGGTCCAGTGATTGTTGTCACTCGATCGCTGGCTTGCAGAATACACCATTTTTTGAGTGTCCAGTGGACCGGTGAGATCGCTGGTTGGTCTGTCCCCAGTTCGAGCGACTTTCTTTCACCGCCACTGAGCCCACCACGTTTTCGTCGGCGGCGGTAGCATCTTCGCCCCTGGTCGTCCATCAGCTGACGGACATCGGCTGTGCTGTTCACCACAGCGTGAGCTGGCGGGCATGCAGCCTGCATCATATTGATTCCGATATGAATGGATCCATTATCTCGAAATGTGGTGTGGTATGAAGTTGCATGCCCATTGGTCACGCCTGAACGGACGCATGCAGCCCCATTGACGGTGTCAGTCGGCAGGCAGCAGGGCGGCAGGTGGTTGGGGTGCTGCCATCCGCCGCTGACCGGGGGGACGGGGTGATAGGACTCAGTGGGCGAGTGGGGAGGGGGGTCCACTGGACCACCAGGGATATTGGATCCTTATTTATTTTACTTAAGCCCGCGATTGGGCTGACAACGGCCCACTGGACCACCAGGGATATTGGATCCTTATTTATTTTACTTAAGCCCACGATTGGGCTGACACGGTCCACTGACCACCAGGGATATTGATCCTTATTTATTTTACAAATGCCCATGATTGGGCTGTGGGCACATTGCCGCTGCTGCAGGCATTGGTCCTCGACTTGCCGTCAGCTTGGCAGGGCGCGCAGGCGAAGTCGCCGAGGATCAGCACACCTGCATGCAAATGGGGTATAGATGACATGCAATGGCCCCATTTGCACCTTGCATACATAATGGCCCCATTTGCATGTGCAATTTTGAATATCGCGTGTTGTTGCACCTAGCGTAACGGAACTTGCGCTTCACGCATCCCTTGCTCCACTCCCTGCCACTTTACGCCATGCAGTGCCACTGCACCATACACACCGCGGTGGTTAGGGTGTGATATTCAACGATGCTGAGCCATGGCACAGCTCCGTTGAATATCGCCCGGTTAACACCCTGCACAGCCAAGTTGCGCTGCACCCAGGCTTGCGCCACAGTCTGGCACAGTTTGAACATCTGGGCCTCTGTGTTTAAGTCTGTGAGCATACACATTGATCAGTCTAAACTCTGTGGAATCTATCTTTACATCCAACAATAAAGGGAAGTAAACATTGCAGAAGTCACTTACATTGTGAAAACTCATACAGTGATCTTTCAAATGAGGCATTAGGCTTACCGATAGGTGTCAGGGCTCCTGAAATATGAATACCTAAATCATCTGCAAATCAAAACAAGGCAGCAACCATTTCATTGAATCATGAGACCAACGGTGATGTCACTGAGGGGTAAACTGTAATTAACAACATGCAGCTTGCCCCTCAGTAACATCACTTTCTGTTTTTAAATGGCTACTGCCTTGTTTTAAGTTATAGATTAATTAGATAGTCATATCTCAGGACTCCTGACACCTACAAGGAAGTCCAGTGCCTTGTTTGAAATATCTTTTCATGGGCTTTCACAATTTGAGTGACCCCTACAATGTTTACTTCCCCCTTTAAAGCCCTCTCTGGCATTAGATCTACCATATGCAGTATCTTGGCATTTATATTCTTTTTTTTTTATACTTGTTTTATTGAAAGCTTCACATTTTCACAGCTCAATACTACAATACATGAAAAGTATCAGTCATCTTATACTGTTCACTTAACATATTTAACTCTCCCTAACTGTGGGATAAATTTCTTAAATTAAGCTAAAGATAAAAACCTCATCAATTTAGTCTAGAATAAAGTCCATGTATATAAAAAAAAAGAGGACTTATTAATCTGTCACACTTCAGTCATATCAGGAAATAGATCAGATAGGATGGGTAATTAAATATAAGTCTGAGCTTGTTACATTAATGTATCCATTACCATTACATAGGTAGGGTCATAACATAAGTACAGTACATGTATACAAACAGTCATATGCTTCTACTGAGTTAATGTTATAGTTCTTAGCAAAAACTCTTTGGGATATTTAGTCTACATGTAAGCACTACTTAAGTCATAGGCCCTCATACAATAACCATCTGGACCATCTGTTTTGGTAAAACTGTGCCCTATGATTAAGGGTAAAGGTTAATGTTTCCAACTGGTGTATGGTTTCCAGAACCGCCACCCAATCTGCAGGCTCAGGGGCTGAGATCTGGAGCCAGTTCTTAGAGATTGAGTTTAGGGCTGCAGCCACTAGACTGGGCCATAGATATCTCTCATCCTTGCCCTTTAGCTCCCTAAGAATAAGTCCCAACATTAAGTGCTCTGGACCTAATTGTGTTTGTATGTCTAATACTTGGTGCAAATGTTTTTTGGACATTCGCCCAAAATGATGTTAAGGCAGGGCAGGTCCAAAATACATGGGCTTGGGTGGCACAGCTTTCTCCGCATTCCCTCCAGCATTCTGCAGGTGCACCTGGTGTGAAGTGGGCCATCTGAGAGGGCACTAAGAAGTATCTAACCCTCAGCTTCCAACAAAAATCCCTCCAGACTAGAGACTCTGAGGTGGTCCAAGTACTCCTCCAAATCAAGGGCCATTGCTGCTGTGTTATACTAATCTGCAGATCCTGTTCCCATTTAGACTTAATATGGTTAGAGAAAGTTTCCATATCCAGTATAAAGTTTGTATAAAGCCTCGATATGGCGTGTTTTTTCCCCTTCCGGTCCCCAGAAGGAGTGGAAGTGATTGGTCTTTGTGCCAGTGTCTCTACTTATTTATACCTTCTGAATCTATCTACTTACTGCATCTCTAAGATGAAAATAGTGAAACCTGTCTGTGTGAAGAAGGCCAAACCTCTGCTGGAGTGCCTCGAAGGACAGAATTGTATGGCCATTTAATATCTGGTATGGGGAGTGAAACCCTCTTTTAGCTTGTTGTCTATACCACCCATCTAATCTGGCTGGCAGAAACTGTGGATCAAAGGCCCACCGTTTGTATTTCCAAAGCTGCTTTTGTGTTTCACCTTTACTAACTCCTTGTTTCCAGCCCACCCAGACAGCTCTTGTACCTGAATACGCCTGTGGTGCCTGAGGTATACCTTACAAGAATAGGTTCGCCTGAAGGGGAGGATCAGCCTGGTCTCCCAGATCTATCCTCTTCCAGTGTGCATCGTAACCCGGGTTACTCCATAAGAGAGCTGTCCGCATCTGTGCTGCCACCCAGTAACCTTTTAAATTTGGAAAGCCCAAACCACCGTCCTGTTTCAGCTGTTCCAAGTAGGTTTGTATGGACACTTTCTCTACCCTTGTCTCCTTCCTATACAGCGTATCATAGTACTTCTTAAAGGCATTGGTTATATCATGTACCCCTGAACCATTACCTTCTTCCCGGGATGCCCAACATGGGAAATGGTAGCTCAAGCCCTCTGTGCTCAAAGTCTACTAGCTAATAGCTTCAAGGAGCATGGGCCCACCTCATAATATTTCTGATATAAAAACAGAAGCTTTTGCTCCACCTGATAGTCCAGAACGCCTGAGAGCTCTCGTTTATATTCCAGGAGCCTCCAAGCCTGATCTCTGTCTATTTTCTGTTTTTGTAGCCCTTCCAGGTCTTGGATACATTTAAGTAATTCCATTCTCCTGGCCTCCCTAGCCTTCTTTTTCTGAGAAGCTATCCATATTGTCTTACCCCTCAGTACTGCTTTAGCTATATCCCACAGAATAGATTTAGAGGTGTCAGGGTCAGAGTTATCAGCCAAAAAATTCTTGTTATGTTTCCTCCACTGAATTTTGTACATCCTTATCCTTCAGGAGGGAGACATTCAAGCGCCAAAAAGTGTTATGCCTCAGTACCCCCATGTCCACACGCATATATATGGGAGCATGGTCAGACAGAAGGAACTCCCCTATCCAGGAGTCATAGACTCTCTGAACTTCATCTTTTGGGACAAGAAAATAGTCCAATCTAGAGTACATGTTATGGGCTGATGAGAAAAAGGCATAGTCCCACTGTCTACCATGCTGATGACACCATACGTCTACCAGACCTAGCTCTGTTACTAACTTGGATACTTTTTTTGCAGCGTGGCGTTGTTTTCTAGGGACTGAGGAGGAGAAGTCCAGATGTGGATTAAATGTCAGGTTCAGGTCTTCTCCACACAGTACATGCCCTTCACTCCACTCTTGCAGTGTGGTCAGGAACATACATTATTCCTGGTACGGTGTCCCTGGTGGAAAGTAAACCGATACCATAGTTGTAGTGTTACCCATAAATTTCCCTTTCAGCATGGCATACCTTCCTTCTTTGTCTACCTTCGAGTCTAGTTTTTCAAATTGTGTCCTTGTGGGAACTAGGACCATTGCACCTCACCTCCTACCCCTTTTGTAGGAGGAAGCTGCTATGTCTCTAAATCCTAACTTTAAAAATGTGTTATGCTCCTGCATCATCAAATGTGTTTCCTGTAAGAGCAAGAAGTCAACAGATACTCTTTTAGCTTGACTGATGATCTTACTTCTCTTTATTGGGCTCGTAAGACCCTTACCATTATATGAACATATTAGAGTTCCCCTTTTATCCATCTTCAAAACTAAAGAATCTTAATGTTAACTCCCCAGGTGGGGCATCTCCTCTTCCCCTTCCCCCAAGGTTCTCCTCTCTGTATTTCCCATTCCTTTGTGTGAGTGATAGTGAACCATATTCCTGATGAGGTGACTTATTTTTAGAAAAAACTGTAACCATTTACAAAGTAAGAAAATTATCCATAACACAACCATTTAACTGTTAAATCGCAACAATACACTTCCAACAGTGGAGACCTTATTTCAAAGGTCTCTTTGCTTGCCCTCTTCCAGATCTATGTGAGGCAAGCTTGGAAGGATTTCTTTGTCTCCGCATGGAGAGACGCCCTCCGAGAGCTTCTAGGTGGAACAGGATATATAGCTCTACGCCAGCTCTAGAGGTCATGTTAAAGTATGCCTCCAGTGGCTGTAATTGCTATGGCAGTGAGCACCTAAACCCCTCCAATATAAACCAGGGGGGTGACTATGTATGTATGTCTAGAGATGTAAAGCTCTTTTGACCTTTTATTATGGTTAAGGAATTAGCATGTGGTTGTAAAAGGAGACTACAGACAACCCCCATGGAGCCCCTCCCTCCCTCCCTATTCAGACAACCCCTCGCCCCCAAGAGGGGGTCTGGAGCCAAAGACCATTCCAAACATCAATCTCAGAGGTTTACACCAAATAAACTGCCCCATTTACTCTCCTAGGGCAGCTCACACAGCACGAGAGGTGCCCAATCTAGTCGACCTCCAGGGAGCTATATTTCTTCCTTTAGCATGGTAGAGCCGACCCTCCAAATTAAACAGAGGACTATATGGCCATCAATTCCCATCAGACAGCCCCTCCAGGGCACCCTCAAGGAAAACCACTAGCCATCGTGCTCCATTTTGTTTCGGATAGCCAACCTTTGTCAGGGTCAAAACAGCTCCTGTGCAGCTTCTTTGGTACTGCTCCCTGGGCAGATGACCAGACCGCCCCTCACTCCATGGCAGAAAATGTCCCTCAAAAATCTTAATCCTGAGTTATGGTCTCCGGCTCACCTCCCCCTCCCCCCCGGTGCGCAAGCATCCCCCAAGAGAAGGCAGGCCCCCGAGAGCAACATCCGCATGTCTCTTACACCCCTGCACTCCTTATCTACTACTCAGAAAAATTAAAAAATAAGACCAATTTTTTGAAAATTCCCTAAGGAAGCACAGATGCTAATTATATATTGTGCTCTCACATTATTGGGTCTATGATATAGAGGTCTGCAAAGCTCTCCCTCCCTTCCAAACAGGATAACATAGCCCTAATGAGGAAATATCCTCAATGCAAAAGCTACTTGCTGACTTGTTATATGTCCAAAAGATCAGGTTTGAGGGTTTTCAGCATTTGGTATCGTAGATTCTAGAGTATTCTGTCTGTCTTGTCTCTCACTGTCTTGTTCTCCTCACTGCGAACATTTTCGGGCTCTCACCATGTCCCATAAACCGGAACTGTCCATGTTGCTGTACGCTCCTGGTCTTTTCGGGCCAGTCCTTGTCCAAGCTCTTCTACATACTTGCTGCTGCAGATAGGGGTTTACCAATGACTCCAGAGGAGATATGTCATGTTGAGTAAGGAAATCAGTGGCATCTTTCAGGTCTTGAAATTGGAGAGGGCCCTTTTCTGTTAGTATCTTTAGCCGAGCAGGATATTCCATGAAAGCTCTCAACCCTTTTTGCTGAAGTTGCTTTACAATTATTAAAACTTGTCTCCGCCTGTTTAAAAGCTGGGGAGTAAAATCGTGATCAAAAAACAATCTTGTATCCCCAAACTTCACACTTTTCTTGGACCACGCTAATGATAAAATCTCTTTTACTTGATAGTCGAGGAAGGTGAGAACCATTGATCTCGGTCTAGCTTTTGGGTCCCGGGGCCGAGGGATCGACGATCTGTGCATACAAATTATATCTAAAGTTTTTTCTTTAGGCAAATTCAGGATTTCGTGTAGGAAGAAGTCCATCAAAATTAGCATGTTGCCCGACTCCGAGCCTTCCGGCAGCCCATGAATTCTCACATTGTTTCACTGGTTGCAATTCTCCATCTCTTCTAGCCTTTGCTCAAGCATGACTGTGCACTGGTTTAGCTCAATAAGAGTGGAGTTACGTACATCTGTAGTGTGGGTGTAATCAGTGAGGGTGGTCTCTAGAGATCCTGTGTGCTGCTCTAAGTCTTCTATTTCCTTTCAATGGTCGGAGACTTCTGTTTCAAGCTGCTGTAAGGTTTCCATCATTTGTTTTAATGTCTGACAGAGCTGACATGAAGTGATCGTACAATCAGCCTCTTCTGAAGGAGAATCCGAGGGCCGAGTGTCATCCGAGGCTTCATAGGCTTTACAGGCCGCTGCTGTCTGCATATCCTCTGAGATGATTTTCGTTGTTTTTCCCCCTCCGTTTGGGGGGGGGTCTTTAAATCTATGCTTCGGCACCATAAAATAAGCAGTAATTCTGCGTTTGGAAGACAGGATGGGAGGATTACTTGTTAGATGAGCGTAGATTGTTCTTGTTTGGTCTTGGAGCTCACTAACTATGCAGCCATTGCTAGGTGCTCACCACCGGAAGTTCCGGCATTTATATTCTTAAAAGCAATTCCTACTTCACTATATAAGTCATCCCCAATCGACCAATAAGGCTCTCCCCATATCCATGCCTTCTTAACTCCTTGCACATCCTGTAGGTTCCTGAGTCTAGTGTCTTGTAAAAACACAATATCACACTTTATTTCAGAAAATAAATAAAAGGTTGATAATCTTTTCCTATCAGAGAGAATGCTATTGGTATTGAGTGTTGCCAGGGTCAGGCTATAATGAGGTGTGTCCATTAATCAAGTTTCATTTTCTAGAGGCTTTTTCAAACTGTTTTTTTACATGCTCTGGACCCCATCCTTTGTGTTTTGGGTTTACCCTTTCCTGTGTCTTTTTCTGTAGGTTCTATAGTTTGATTTTTTACATCGGATCCACAATCTTTCTGTGATGAGGCAATGGAAGCTGTATCTGACTCCCCTTCCATTTCTGTCTCCCCCCACTCTAGAGGTTTGAATTTATTAGACAGGAGAATTTCTTCTGTTTGTACCAGTCAGTGCCAGTACTAGTTTGGAGGGTTGACCTTTCTTTTTGACAGTTTGAAAGGCAGTTTCCGACACTTGTGGTGGTGGCAACATTCCACCTCTTCCCATATCAGTATCAGTGGGTGGGTTTCGTGGTTCCAGAAGTACAACCTGATTTAGCTGTGCACTATCTTCTAGAAACTCTTTCTGGCTCACCATTTCCAGACTGGTGTTTGTAGTTGGGGGAGCTGGGGGGTGCAGGGGTGGGGGTGGACCTGTGGGTTCTGTCTTTCTCCCAGTCTTGTGAAGGTAATAGTCCTGTACACCATAATCCGAATCATCCATGTTATGAGAGGCCCTGGGACAGTCTGCAAAGTTGTGCCCCTCCCCCTCACATAGTTTACATTTCACCCCTGCTTTGCAAAAATGGCTCATGTGCATTTAATGACATCGCACTGACTACTCAGATGCCTAGCTGATCCACATCTGTAGCAGTGATGGGGCTGCCTGGCTAAAATATAAACCCTTTGCCTCTACCTAAGAAGAAACAATTAGGTAGCTGACTCATTCCTGAAAGTGATTATTGCAATGTCACTTTCAGTCGCCAACCTCCATTCCAAAAGCCCTCTGTATCAAAGATAGGCTCTGGTGTGTCATGTACTTTGCATCTCTGCTCCAGCCAATATATAATATCTGCTATATTGACTCCTTCATTTTGAAATAGGATGGTAATAATTTTAGTAGGACTTTTCATAAGAGGAATGGTCAGAATCTCTCCAAAAGTTCAGGGGGAATGAAAACTAATGCCAAACATGCTTTCCCCTGGAGCATGTATGAAAGCATACACCTCTGCTGGGGTAAAATCCATAGACCTCTTGATTAATTCTCTCCCCACAAATACCCTATCAGGTATATTGTCCAGGCCACTCATGTATCTTAAACGTACAGCGTTACATCTTTTGGCCAAATCTGCTGGCTTGTGGAACAAGCTAGCATAAGTGGGGGCAGCATATGGTGTATGGGTGTTCTGTTTGCTCCTCAGGAGGAGCAAGATCTGTTTGCAAGTTATTATCTAGTCTTTCTACTGACCCTTCCATATGCTGTGCAGTACTATTGTGTGCAAAAGGATCCACACTTGTACTATCTTGTACTCTTATGACCTCATTTATAACATCATTTACCATGTTCTCAACATTTGTCACCTTCTCCCCCTCTCCACGATAGTTTTTTCCCCTATCATAGGCCCTTGTGTAGTGTCAAAAAATTAATCTGCTGGACTAGTAATTTGTGAATAGCTGGGGGACAACTCAACATTTCACGTTCCAGAAATCATCACTTTCTCCTTCAAACTAGACCCTAACCCCTCAGGTAATATAAGTGCCACAGTCTCAGTACTTACAGACCCCAGGTGAGGATCCATGCCTGGTATAGGCACCATGGGTTCTGGAATCTAGTCTTTCCCTTTATGTAGCTATCCTGCTGTTTGTAGTGCTCTTTCAGATGACCAAGGCTGCATGGGAGGTTTCAGCATACTTCCGGGTGTCTGCAGGGTGGAAGACGTCTTCTCTCTCTGGCCCTTTCCAGCTTGAAAGAAGAAAACTTTTGCCGACATCAGAGACAGCATTCATTTCAGTTTTCATTTCATTTTATTTCAGGGTTTAACCATTGAGAACAACACTCATTTAAAATGGTGACCCAGGGCAAAACATATATTACACTATAACACATGTGCTTTAACAATCAAAAATACAATAACATACAAATATAAGACTAACACAATAATTACATGACAATATACATACATATAAACATATCTAGCTAATTATTGCACAACAACTTTATCTGTCTTTTTACAGTATCCATAACCCATTGTTTAAAAAGCCTCATTGATGGAGGTCTTCCATTCACAAGACGAAACCTTATTGGCAAACTATTCCATAATCGGGGAACCACATAACTGAAGACAAATTTTGACCTTTCAGGAGTAGACATTGGTACTACCAATGCCCCACATGATGCTTTCCTTAAGGTTTGATTTACATCCCTTACCATCAACCTTTCACGGAGAAAGTCTGGAACATCTCCCTATACACTTTTATATGCAAAAACTATCTTATGCTATTTTCTCCTATCCTTTAAGGAGAACCAATCCAATTTATCATACATCATACAATGATGTGTATCCCTAGGACACTGTAAAATTAATCTTGCTAAACTATTATAGAGAACCTCTAATGTTTGTAACTTAACCTGATTGGCATGATCATATAATATATCACTAAAATCTAATAAGGGAAAATCTTGAGTTTCCACTATTTTCTTTAACAGAACACTTCCTAAGATGTTTTTATTCCTATACAACACCCCTATTCTCTTACCAAAATCTACAATAAGTTTGTCAACATGACAGTTTCCTGTTACCAAAGCATCAATCCAGAACCCTAAGGGTGGGATATTCAAAGGTGTTGCGCGCAATATTCAACTGGGCGGGTTGCACTGCGCAACCCCCAATGCGCTCGGCGCACCTGTAATAGTATGCAAGCGCAAGTGCGAGGTGTGCCCATGCATATACGGTACATCGATATTCAACCAGGATGTGTGGTGCTACGCAGGCACAACCCTGCCTTGTGCACTCAGAGCGGTATGATGTTGTCAGTACAAACAGGGAACAAGTTGGGGACATCCACAAGGGGCTGCTGTATTGCTGGGCACAACACAGCAGTCACCTGTCGTGGTGGCCACCTGACCTCCCAAAACACCGACCCCATGCCCCCTGCCCAGGGAGCATTGTGGCCCCCCCACCCCTTTGCCCGATTGCAGGCATAAGTGTATAATCTCCCTGGTGGTCCAGTGGACCCTACCGTGTCACCCAATAATGGGCATGTAATGAACTATTACTTGGTGGTTGAGTGGATCGCTATCCCTTGCCTGATTACGGGCATGTAATGAATTATTCCTTGGTGGTCCAGTGGACCAATCCCCCTTTGCCCACCAATGGGCATTTGACAAACCCCCTGGTGGTCCAGTGGCACCCCCCTCCCCACCTGCCCACTGAGTCCCCTGCCACCCTGCACCCCCAATCAGTGGCGGGCAGCAGCTCCCTGCCCGCAAGCCACCCGGCCACCCTCTGACTGACAGCGTACAGTATGGTTGTATGCCTATTGGTCCACTGTGTGGGCCAATGGGCATGCAGACCGTACAGGACTACACAGTCCTGAAATGTGAATGAGCTCAAATCCTCTGTGGGTGGGGAGGATGTGTGGTGGAGGGGATTTCAGCATCAGATGCCACTTCAGGTACAGAGGACCAAACTAATGAATTATCTGAGTCATTCCCTGAGGCATCTGGCATATCAGATAAAATGTCATATCTGTTGGATGTGGGAAGTGCTGCCATTTTCGGGACCTTAGGGTGGGGTTGTGTCCAAGAATGTCTCCTCCTCCTGGTTCCAGATTTGCCAGGTTCAGAAATTGGAGAAGGAATTTGGGGAGGGGGTAGTAAGTCCATGGGCATAGAGGAAGGTGGATCCATGCTACCATCTAAATCTTCAGTCCTATCTGGTTCTTGGACTGGGGGCGAGGGGATCAGCCTCAAGGGCTGGAGGTCAGAATCTGAGGACACAATTTGTGCATGTGTGGGTGCTATCTCTTGTGACTCTATTTCCCTAGGAGAGGCTCAGTGGAACAATCATCCTGTACAGGCTCTATACTCGTATTGGGTTGATGTGGGTGGGCCATGGTGTGTCCTTCTTGGGCAACAGTAGTCAGTAACCTTTGCTCCTCGCTATCAGTTTGGTCATGAGTGATAAGAGTGCCTTTTCCTGTTACATAAATTACACAACTGGTCACTTCTACACATAGCACTGGTGTGTCCTAATTCATTGCACAAGGTACATTTCAATTTGTCACAGAGACTGCTGATGTGACCAGTCTTCCTACAATGATAGCATGCTTTAGGCTGCCTAGCATAGAAGAGGACTCCCCTGTCCCGGCCTAGAAAAAAACAGTTGGAGAGGTGTTGCAGGCCATCTTCAGTGGTGTTCAAGACCACCGTAATCTGCCACCCTCCATTCTAGATCCTCTAATTGTAGAAGATAGCTTCAGGTTGCCCCAACACCGTGCATCTCTGATGCAGCCAAAATAAAAGATCCTTGACGCTGACCCCTTCATTCCAAAAGAGAACAGTTATAGTTCTATTAGCAGGTCTTGATAATGGTATGGACTGGAATTCCAATATGAGTAAGCTATATCACCAACGTCAAGGTGGGACCCTTCGATTTAGTCCCTAACTTTCTAGTGCCTCAGTGGCTACTAACTGACTCCTTTTATACTGTACTCCCAGTCTGAAACTAAGAGGACCCTCTTCTCACCTGGAGCTTGAAGTAAATATAGCCAACTTTGGCAGTGGAAAGTTTAAATGTTATGCTATGCTATGTGGGGTTGGGGGTGCCCTAGTATCTTTAGATTGTATTTTGTTTGCCACAACCTAGCAGCACCCCTTAGAAGAAATGTGAATTCCAGTGTGGAGTAACATAAAAGGTTTGAGCATGCTATTTTTGGATTTGCTTGAGTTTGGGGAGTTTGTGGTGCTCCTTCTTAGCATGCTCCCTTTAAAACACCTGTGTAAAATCCTTGCTGGGAGCACAGTATAAAAGGAGTCAGTTAGCAGCCATTGAGGCACTAGAAAGTTAGGAACTAAATCGAAGGGTCCCACCTTGACGTTGGTGATTTAGCTTACTCAAATTGGACTTCCAGTGTGAAACAAAGAGGACCCTCTCCTCACACGGAGCTTGAAGTAAATATAGCCAACTTTGGCAGTGAAAAGTTTAAATGTTATGCTATGCTATGTGGGGGGGGGTGCGCTAGTATCTTTGGATTGTGTGCGCATTACAGACTGTGTGGTGCATCTTGCTTCTATCGCCCATTGAAGCTCAACTTGCAAAGTTCAAAAGCACTGCTCCTCAGCCATGAGCTGTGCTTGTAAATCATCCATCATTTCCATTCGCAATGCAGTGGTAGATATATTAACAAGACCAGGTTGTACCTCCACGGATGCAGTGGGCTCCACGTTCTTGTCCGGTTGCAAAATCACATCCATAGATTCCTCCATCAAGACATCATACTTTCCAACAATAGGCTCATTTGTTTCTTCTAAGTGAACAGTTTCTTCATCTGTATTAGCGGCATCAGAAAACCATTCAGTCTCTAAGTTAGGCAGGACAGGGGAGGAGACCTGCTCCCCTGCCTCCACGACTTCCATCAGCTCTCCAGGTGCTCTAGGGATGACCATCTTGGCAGAATACCAGGATGCTAGAGGTTCCCCTACCTGTGAGTAGGGGAATATTTTAATAGTACAAAAATAAAACACATTCAAACATAGTCATAGCATATAGGAAATAACTTGCAAACATCTTCCAATATATCTGCTTCTCCAGCATAGCAGCAAGTAAGTTTGGTACCTGAATCTGAGGGCCTACAGTAAACACAGGGTTTTCATAATGACATCTACTAAGAAGGGCCGGCCCAGTGGTATAGAGGGCTATGGCACTGGTGCCTTACCTCGACCCACGCCAGAGATCCGGTTCGGGAACGAGCCGGGGCATTGGAGGTTGAATGAGGAGGGGAGGGGGAGGTGGAGCTGGATACAGCTGCCAACAAGCAAGCTCTCCTCTCAGAAGAAGGAAGCATGGCTTCCCTCAGCTGATGGCAGCCCCCCAGTGGAGGCTGGGGAAGCTCGGACCAGAGGACACCTAGGCAATAGGCCAGGAGTGGGGGAAGGAGGCTGTAACAGGGGCCGTGTGGTGCATGCACACCTCCACACACATGCGCGCTGACTCCTGGGGCCTCCAGGAGAAAATAGGAGGAGGAAAAATGCCGGTCAGCAGGATGAAGACCAACCCCCCACAGGTGCCACTCCCAGGCTGGGCAAGGTAAGAGCAGGTAATTCTGGGGGACGGGGCTGGGAGGCTCAGTTGGATGGGGGCTGACCGGCAGGGAGGATACACAGCAGCCATGATAAAAAAAAAAAAAAAAACATCCACTAAGAATCTCAGTGTAAAACACTTTCCTATTTAGGGATTGAAACCCATGTAAGTGTATGTTCTAAATTCTAATGTATTTCAATAAACACTAAACATGCAAGGGCAGTGTTTTCACTTTTACCATCCACTTCCCTGTACCCCATGCCTCAAAATATTGTGGCTGCCAAACATGAAAAAGAAGAGACCAAAAAGGGTTATTCCCTTGTAGGAGTGGCCTTATGTTCGTATAAAAAAATAGACTAAAGAAAAACACCAGGGGGTGAATATTAAGGCCCCCTTCCTGCCAGGGTCTATATGCGTGTCTACGCTTTACTGGGTTGAGCCTACTACCCAAGACCAGCTGGAAAAAAAACCTCTTCAATTTCATGTATAAGTCAAAGGGTAGGGGAAAAATGGGTACAATATTTAAAAAAATAGGAACTAGAAAGGTTCGTAGCAAAAAAATCCGTTTCCACCTAGTCATATTCCAGGCCTTCCATTTTGTACTTTTTGCTGTGCCATCTCCAGTTTCTCAGTCCAGTTCATATGGGCCGCATGCTCAGGTCCAAGAAAGACACCCATAATCTTCACTGTTTCCTGCTGTATGGGTATATCAAACTGCACTGGAATTCCTGCCTCCCCTAATACTAGTGCCACACCCTTAGCCTTATTATTTTGCATCCCTGTCAAAGGGGAGTACCATTCCAAAAAATCCAAATCTGTCTTCCCTGACTCCAAATCAGCCACCATGTTAACATAGTCATCAGTGTAAGTGGATACTTCCCAAGCGTAGTACCTACCTGATTGGTAATGGGTACGACCTGCGGGTCCAAACTAAAAACATATAACAGTGAACTGAGGGGGCAGCCTTGACGCACTCCTGTCTTTAAATACATAGCCAGACCCACATGTCCATTCACCAGTGGCTTTATCTGAGCATCCAAGTATAAAGTTTTAATTAAAGAAAGAAACCCCTCCAGGATCCCATACATGTGCAGCACCTGCCACAAATGTTCATATCTAACAGTCAAATGCAGCCTTCTGATCAAGAGAGAGAGAGAAGATACCCATCTAGCTGCTTCTCCAACCCTTGTGCCACCATCTCCTGTATAAACATCAGGTTATGTGCAATATTCCGCCCTGGAACAGCACATGCCTGAGAGTCCAAAATGAGAGTCTCTGCTACTTGAAAAGTAATGATTTTTGCTAAGATCTTATATCAGAATTAAGGAGACTGAGAGGTCTCCAGTTCTTAATGTCCATATGATCCCCTTTCTTTTCATTTTTTTTTTTTAACACCTCTTTATCTCTTCTGGGTCCCGGAACTCTCTCAGGCCCCCATCTTGCCTGCCGCTCTACCATCCACTTTGACCCCCACCTTCCTCAAGGGTGTTACTTTCTCCCCATGGAACTCCACTGGGCCCAAGGTCCATGAGGAGATTGAAGGGGGCAGAGGTAGAGGTCCAGCATTGGGCCTGTGGTGGCTAGGCACTGTGGGACTGTCACCTATCCTGGCCATGTGGGGGTTCCATTTTGTTCCCCGTGGGCTCCCTCCCCCCCGAGTGTGGCGTGCAATGACACCATGGCACATGGCAACCCTGCCAGCGTCTGCCATGCTCGCCCACTCATTTCAATCCTGCCTCCTGCAGTGCCCCAAATCTCCAACAGGGGTCCCTGAGAACCTGGACAACCCCAATGCCCTCCCCCGGGAGAGGAGAGCAGCCTAACGGATGCTCAATCCTCTTCCTCCCCTGCCAACCCCCGGCACCCAAGCTCGCTCCCAAACTCGGGTCACCGGCATAGTGCAAGGTGTGGCGTCCAGCGCCTCAACCCTCAGCACCACTAGCCGACACATGATCCCCTTTCTTACAGGAAAAAACATGCCCCCCTCTTTCATGCTAGAACTTAAAGTGACTCTTTGAGCTGTAGCCAAAAACACATCACTTAATATGGGACCAACGGTATCCACAAACTGTTTATAAAATTCATTAGGAATCCCATCCAGGCCAGGCGCAGTATGTGTAGAAAGTGCCTTAATCGCCTGTGTATGTTCCTTTACTGAGATGGGCTCATTTAACATATTAATTTCCTGCTCTGAAAGACTAGGGGGATGTGTCATCATGCATGGTGTGCTAGTGGAGAGCTGGCCACCATCACCCCGAAATTTGGGCTCCACATGTTTATGAACGACCGCTCTTAAAGAGTTCATATCCGTAGTCACTGAGCCATCTGGTTGTCGTAAAGCAGTCATAACCCTATGCCGAAGGCAATCAGTGTGACTATCATATGGGTTACAATGAAACCTAGACCCCTGTGTCCTGAATATTTTCTCCATCAGGAGCGATTGTACCCTGTCATATTGGAAAGAAAACATTTTAGCCTTTATGGCTGCAATCTGTGCAGTCAAGTCTGACCCCGTTTCCCTCATTTATGTGAGAAGCCTTAAAAAATAGGTTCTCCATTTCAAATACTGATAATAAGTAGAACTAGCAGTTTTATGAGAAAGTTGTACCATAATTTGTTTGAAGTCCCCCTTCGTATCCTCCCACCAATCATGGAGGTCATCATACAATACCTGAACTGAAATATGTGCCTGTAGAAATTCCTCAGTTTCACATTGAACCTGTTCATCTTGTAGCAAGGATGTATTCATGTGCCAGTACCCCCTAGCTGCCTGTGCGTGACTAGCAGTATCAATCAAGATCTGTACTGCCACGTGGTCCGTGGTTTCCAAAGGAACAATCTTCACATCAGAAATAGGGTACCGTCAGGAATGAACCAAAAGTCTATACGGGAAGAAAGAGACTCCTTATAGAAGGCATGGCTCGATGAAACCCCCAAAATGTCATATACATCCTTATAACCAGAACGATGCAAAATAGTGTTAAGCAAATTTATAACACAATAAACCTTTTTGGTTTTCCTCCCCCAGTCCCGACTAGCCAAACCACAGTTGAAATCCCCTCCCCATAGGGTCAATTTAGAGCTGTGCAAAAATGGCTCCAATTGATGCAGCAGTTTTGTACATTCTGTTTTAACCTGAGGAGCATAAATATTGATGAGATGGACCGGTGTTTGCTGAAACCTAATGTCCACCACCATGGCTCTCCCTGGACACACATCTACAATTTTCAACACAGAAATATCATGCCCAAGGAACAAAAAAACCCAAGCATGAACATTGCTCTTCTCCCACGGACCACGAGGAGGGACCCCACCCCCATTCCTTCTTGGCCTGATTGATTTCTGGAATAGTATGCAATCTACTGTCCTGGAGAAACACCACATCACACCGTAACCCTTGTAAAATGGAAAAAGTAACCTACCTCCTGCCACTAGCCTTAATAATGTTAGCATTGCATGAAAGGAAGTTAACTGTAGCCGTAAGAAGAAAAAAGGGAAGAAAAAAACACATTAGCATGTAAAGAGAGTCAAGCATTTCTTAATTCATTTCCTTTTCTTCCTTTTGGTTGGCTTAGGCTTTCCTGGTTTGGAACTCTCCATGGCATGATCTGCCTGGGAAGAGGCCACTGAGGGAAATATCAGATTCTCCCTCCAAAGCAGCCCAGTCCAGGTCCTGTAATACCTCATATTGGTTCTGAACCTCCAACGACTATGTCAGGGTGCCGCAGAGGAACTGAGGAAGGGATAGCAGCCTTAGATCTAGTAACCATTTTGAATCCAGATCACTCATTCCCCACCGGGGAGGGGGCATCTCCATTGTTTCCGAGGTAGGAGTAGACACTGGCTCCTCTACAGGGGTGGTGTCCATAGCTGGTTGAAGTACCTCAGGGGCCTCAGGAGGAAGAACCAACTCCTGTGACTCCACAGGTTTTGCCACCACGATCACAGTCTCCTCTGGGATAAGAGGAACCATAGGAACAGGGGGCTGAGGGGGGCCACAGCCTGTTGCTCCTTTTGAGTCATCGTATTATACAAGTCTTGCTCTGCTCATAGAGCCTGGTCCAGGCTATTATGAAACACCCAGGAGCAAGTGCGAAATGTGTGGCCTTGATCTTCACACAAGTTGCACCTCATGGGGTTGGGGCACTGCACAGTAGAATGTCCTACAACCCCACACAGACCACACTTTTGCTTTTTGCAGGCATTGCTTAAGTGCCCAGTGTCCCCACATCTATAACAAGCCCGAGGCTGACCAGGGTACAAGACCATACCCCTGTCACGACCCAAAAAAAAAAAAAATGGTAAGATGTTGTGCTTCCCCATTCACTTGATTCAGATGGACTTTAAATTTCCAGCCTCCTGTCCAAAAGTGCTCCTCATCCAGTATAGGCTCTGGAAAACCAATAACATTGCATTTCTGTTTAAGCCAGAAGGTGATGTCAGCCACATTAACGCCTTCATTTCTGAAGAGTACTGTGATATGCTTAAAAGTCGGTTTCATCAAAGGAATGACCACAAAAGGCCTCCAAAGGGGGGTATTTTTCAGCAAGCGGTATTGCTTCCAAAAGCATTCCAGCCCAGCTGGATGCTTAAAACTGATGTCAAACAGTGATTCCCTAGGCGTGTGTATAAATGCATATGCTTCATACACAAAGAACTTCATACTGTCTTTTATCAAGGACCGGGCCACATAGTTACGATTGGGCAACTCAGAAGAGCAACCCCTGAATTTCAGATGAACAGCATTGCGTCTTTTTGCTGGTTCAGAGGCCAGCCTGACAAACTAAGGAAACAGCCTCTCCCTGACATTAGATGACCAGACATTAGCTGTGGGGGCAGGGTTAGCATGGACATCCCCTTACCTCACCTCCACAGCAGCAGGTGGTGGAGTCATAATGTTATCTGTAGTAGTTTCAAGAACCATAGGTTCAGAGGAGCCCGACACAGAAGGGACATTGCCAGGTTCTTCCAGAGCCTGTATGTCCTACATAAAATCCTGTGGGACGCTACAGTTAGAACCATGAATAGCTCCCCATCCAGTAATTTGCCCAGGTGGGAGTGTAGTGGTAATCTTAGTGGTAGAGGGGTCTGAATGTTTTACCAAGCCCGGGATTACCACAGGCAGGGTAGGAGTGTCAGCAGTGGTAACGTGATTAGCCTTCCATCCCTTCCCATCAGGGGACCGGGACCAACTAGCCAGTTCAAGGGCTTCACAAAGCTGGGGGGGGGATTCCCCCGATGCTGTTGTAATGTTAGCTGCACCCATCTCATATCCAAAAACTGTGCTTTATAATCAGTCCCACTGTGTTTTCCACCACGTTCTCCACCAGCAGCTTTCCTAGAACCCTTTTTTACAGACCCTTCTGCCACACCAGTCATGAAAGTGACCAGGCAAGGCCCCTTAGATGCCATGTCCCATTTTCCTGCCCTTCCCCAACCAAGGAGCAAATGTCCTGCGACCGTACTGTCCCACCAGTCTGGTGAAGTTGACATGTAGCCCGCTCCTCATGTGCAGCATTATAGCAAACCCCCAGCAGTTGTTTCACTGAACACAGAACCTTGTGGGTCAGGAGCTCCCAAATGTCCTGGACCTGAGTTGCAGATGTCCATGTTCTCCGTATCCACCGATGTACCTTCAGCTGCCAGTGCTGCTCCTCCACTCATCACAATGACCGGTAATTCCGGTCCAACCATATTACCACTCCTGAAAGTGAATTTCAGCTTCTAATGCTGAGCTAAATACTGGCGTTCTTCCACAAGCAGCAACCACTGCAACTCTGCTGATGCACAACAAGACAGAGAACCATCCCGTGTAGCAGAGAACTCCACAGGTTCCAATTCGCTGGATCCAGCTTCATGACTTGAAACCAAAGTAGGACAGGCTCCAGTAAGTCAGAGGCAGGGAAGGAGACCCTCTCCCCTACCTCCCCAACGACCACACAGCTCGCACTCCCAGGAAGACTGGCCATCCTCGTCAGCAACAGTGCCCCTCTCGTCGAGTAGAGGAATTTCTGGTGTCCTGGCCAAATTTCCCCTATTCACTAAAAATACCACTGACAGCTTAATCTGGTTCAGTGTCATTTGGCATTCATCTGTGTCCCCTCCCTCAGGACAAGATTGAAAAATAGGCAGAATTGCCTAGTCCTCCTTTCCCTGCTCAAAAAAAACTAAATAAATAAAATGCCCACATTTTTATATATTTTCCATGCTTGTTAGTTCATGGAAAAAAATTAACAAGATGGTGGTTATCACAGCACAAAAAATTTTTGGTGCTGTGCCAAAACAAGTGGTGAGAAAGCAAAAAAGAGTTCAGTGACATCAATTTTTTTCATTTTGCACCGGAATGTTAACTTGAAAAACCTACTGTGCATGCTCAGAATAGAAAATACAAAACTTTAAAGCCTATAGCCCTGGAACTAGTAATATTTTTTCACCAGACCTATCAAAGGCATTGCCTTAGGACATGACACATGCCCTGCAAGTTTGGGGAAAAAATTCCATTCCATGTAGGCTGTAGGCGAGAGCAAAAAAAACATGTTAAGTATAGGAAGAAAATTAGACATTATTAGAAAATGACACATGCAGTATCTCAGAAACTGCACAAGCCACCAATACAAAACCTTCCACAGATCACAACCTTGCCTCCTAGACAGCACATGCAAAATGTCAGCTCATTTTGTCAAACAGTACCAAAGATATTAATGTGCAAAATTAGGGGTTTAACATTGAACAGGCTACTGAACCCTAACTATAGGGGTGCAACTGTGCCCCTATAATATATATATATATATAAATATATATGACAGATGAAGGAAAAAAAGACACTGGTGTGACACTAGGGACCAGGTGACGCCTTGGGGTGAAATGGTGCCAGGACAGGGGTAATCCGTGTCTTGTTCCCATACCCAAGGGCCCAGCAGTTGAGGCTGGACAGGAGTCAAGGTCTTCCCCAGCATCTCATCCAACCCGGGCAGTGTTATGTAATGCTAGGTCCATCAAAAACAAGACAGCTATTATAGCTGATCTTGTTGAAATGGTGAACCTGGTATGCATCACCGAGACCTGGCTGGATGAAGATTCAGGCCCAGTATTGGCTTTTGCAGTTCCAGCTGGGTTCTCGGTGATTCACCGCCTGAGGTTGGATCGTAGGGGTGGGGGTGTAGCCATCTTTTTTAAGACCAAACTGGGCCTTGTGGATGTTCCAGTGGGGACCACCAGATCCTTTGAGTGTGTCATGGGTGAGGGTGTAGGCTGTAAGATACTCCTCATTTACCATCCACCAGGTGATGAGGGCTTATTCCTGCAGGAGATTGCAGACTTCATCATCGACATGGTGTTGGAGTCTCCCAGAAGGATAATTCTGGGGGACTTTAATGCCTGGGTCGACGATGAACTCTCACAGTTTGGTCAAAATCTCCTCCAGCTAATGACAATGCTGGGCCTTACACAGGTAGTTACCTCCTCTACCCATATAGGAGATCAGTCATTGGATCTGCTGTTCCTCCTGGGGATGGCGATCACTGACTTGGGGGTGGAACCAGTCAGTTGGTCTGATCATCACACCATAGGATTCAGTTTTGGGGCTCCCCCAAATGGACCTACCCCTTCAGAGATGGTTCAGTACTGCCCTTTAAGGGGAGTTACCCCGGATAGTCTATTGGCGGTGCTGGACCTATCAGGATTGCTGGGTAAAAGCACAAGTCCAGGGGACCTCGTTCTAGCCTATAATAAGGCAGTGGGAGATGCTTTGGACCTGATTACTCCTGTTTGTGTTCGACCACTCGCTCTTCGCCCAAGATCCCCTTGGTATGATAGGTCCTTGAAGGAGTTGAGGCGGGTTGGTCAAAGGTTGGAGAGAGCATAGCAGAAGTCCAGCCTGGATTCTGACAGGCTTAGATTGATGGAACATTATAAGGGCTATCAATCAGAAATTACCCATAAGATGGCAGAGTTCCTGTCCAGGGAGATGTCTGCTGCGCAGAACTGACCGGCTCAGTTTTTTCAAACTGTTGACAGATTGTGCAATCCAATCTGTCTCCAGTCCAGAACAGCTTTTTCACAAATTAAGTTTGATGAGCTAGCTCATTTTTTTGCAGATAAGGTTGCCAGCATCAGGTCCGGAATCGGCACAGCTCTCTCCATGAAGGGTTGCGGAAGTCGATGGGAGGTGGTGAGCACCCTTTCTGTCTGGACAGATTTCAGCCAATTCATGGACATTGTGAAGATTGTCCAGACCTCGTGCCCAGCCTGTTGTAGTTTGTATCTGGGCTCTACCTCCTTTTAGTGGGATGTGTGGATGCTATCTGCCTGATCCTAGCTGAAATTGTACAGAGATCCTTGGAGAGGAGAGTTTTTCCAGACCCCCTAAAGGAGGCGGTCATTCGACCACTCCTTAAAAAGCCCTCCTTGGATCCCGACGATCCAGCTAACTACCAACCTGTCTCTAACCTTCCCTTTGTGGGGAAGGTTATTGAGAATGTGGTTGAGTTGCAACTGGACAATCACTTTGTAACTCACAATGTCTATGAAACTCTCCAGTCTGGTTTCAGGAAGAGGCATAGCATGGAGACTGCTTCTGTTCGGGTATTAAATGACCTCCTAATGGCGAGAGATCGAAAGGCTCATACCATCTTTGTCCTTCTTGATCTCTCAGCAGCTTTTGACATTGTGGACCATGAGGTGCTTTTGGAGACCCTGCAGTTCCTTTGTGGACTGTTGAGTACAATCCTCAGATGGTTTCAACCTTTCTTCATAGGCAGGTCTCAGAGGGTGGTCACCGGAATTTATTCCTCTGACACCTTCCCCTGTCCTGTGGGGTGCTGCAGGGTTCCATATTAGCACCAATGTTGTTCACAGTGTATACACTGCCATTGGGAAATATCATCGGGCGTTATAGCTTGAGTTTTCATTGCTATGCAGATGATACTCAGCTGTATATGTCCTTTGTGCCTGGACAGGTTGATACAATGTCTGTGCTAAATAGCTGCCTCTCTGAGATCAAAGACTGGATGAGCTCAAATTGGTTGAGACTGAATCCAGATAAGACTGAGGTGTTGGTTGTGGTTCTGGGTCACCTGGAGGCGGGTTTTGGGGCAGGGCACATGTCGGGCCTATGGCTTGATGGTGTCCAGCTCATTACCTCAGATCGGGTGCGTAACCTGAGCATTATTTTTGATGATGGCTTGACCCTGAAGTCTCAGGTGTCAGCTGTGGTTAAATCCTCATTTTACCGTCTGTGGAATATTGCCCAGGTGAAACACCTGATTCCACTGGGTGACCTTCCAACATTGGTCCATGCCTTCATTACCACCCATCTTGACTACTGCAATGACCTCTACCTAGGGCTGTCTGGGGTTGATATCTGCCGCTTTCAGCTGGTGCAGGACGCTGCAGCCAGGCTGTTGTCTGGTACCTCTAGGACCAGTCACATTATGCCTGTGCTGCGTGAACTGCACTGGATGCCAGTTCAGTGGCAGATCACCTACAAGGTAGACTTGCTTACCTTTAAAGCCCTACACGAACAGGGACCCAACTACCTGAAAGATCTCCTGACTCCCTACTCCCCAGTCACCCTCTCCGATCTGCAGATGAGGGATTGCTATAGATTCCCAGGGTTTGTCTTAAAACATCTGGAGCTCATGCTTTCTCATTTGCAGTGCCAACCCTGTGGAATTCTCTACCTCGTCGGTTAAGAAAACACCTGACCGTCAGCAGTTTTAAATCTATGTTGAAACGTATTTATTTTCTTTGTCCTTCCCTGATTAACTGATTAATTAATTGATTGTTTTAAATAACTTACAATATAATTTTTTTATTGTGATTTTATATTATGTAAAGCACCTTGATTTTGAAAGGCACTATATAAATAAAGCTTGCTTGCTAGATTGTGATGCTGGGGTAATGCTAGTGATAAAGTCCATGTCACCCTCCTCCCAGATCCCCCCAACACACACACACACACGGGAAACAGGGTGCATGGCTATCACATCTGGCACTTCAGAACATGGGTGCTTCACTGATAACAATGACTGTAGTGCACCACTAACTGATATCTGATTTAAAAAATGCAAAGCTATGGAAAAGTATTGCTGCAGTTTGTACACGTCTACATGCAACTGTCGCAGTTTCATAACATACTGGAGCACTTGCAGCTGCACACACAGTTCATCAGTAATAAAACTTCAATAAAAATAGAAAAAAGAACATCCAAATGAGGCGAATAATAGCTGGACTGAGGGGGAACATGAGGAAATGAGAGTCTAACGGATGTTTCCACACACCTTTTGGCCCACTTTCAAATACTGTGTCAGCTAATTCCCGTTTGGTATGAGGACATGCACTGCATTGTCAATAGGCATTAGGCAACAACATCTTTTGGCCAATAACTTGATGACAAAGGTTTTATTTTTAGTGTTGCATTACTGTATTATATATGTGAATACTTGAAGAAAATTGAGGCAATATATATATATATATATATATATATATATATATATCACATGTACTAATGCATCTGTCATTTTTTTTACATACAGAAACAAAACATTACAATAAACTTATCACAGAAGAATGAAAAGAAAGTAAACACTATGAATACTACACAATAGTTTTATATAACATGCATTTGTCAATGCCGAATGTTTGCTTGCTGATACTAGCATTGGAAGTGCAGGAGTTAGATAGATGCTGAATAGAAATGGCAGTGAAGTATTGAACTCACGCCAACCCCACCTCCACCCAGCAGAGATGGACAGGCATTGGGGTGTGCCTTTGGGTCGTCACCCATAACGCTCATGGCATTTCACCTCACCCTAGCCTGCAGACACCGACAAGTGTTGAGGTGTGCCTTGGGGTGTTCAGCTTTACAGTCACGCCATTTTTATTCTTTATCTTTATTGAAATGTTTCACCAGGAACGGCACATTGAGCAACAAGATGCTCGTCTCACGGTGCGACTCGGGGGGGGGGGGATACAGAAGAGAGTACATGTTACATTACATTGAAATATGCATTGGGTCCATGATACATAACATTGACAGTACATGAGACATTATATAGAGAATAATGGTTAGGTAAGTGTGTGTTATGGATTTTTTTACCAGCGAGGTTGATGTGATGACCATAAACCTCGAGGCGAGCTTCGAGAGGTTTATATGTGTTCATCACACACCAAGAGGGTGTAAAAAAATCCATAAAACACACACTTACCTATACTTTATTTTTTATAATCACTCGGTGCAGGCAGTGAATAGCAACATGTGTTAAGGCAGTTCTGTCATATTTGCAGAGACAGAACTCTGTCTCATACACAAAGCAGTTCTCCTGTCAGACACACACACACACTGTCTCTGTAAGGCTGCTTTTTCTTTTTTTTACTTTAGTGGTTGTGTTTTTTTTTAATTTTTGCGAATTACATGCCCGGAGTCACACGCAGTTGATTCCCGACGGAACCACTCTCTTGCCTTGCTCATCAGATACGAACGGCAGGGTTAACCAGATTTTATTTCTGATGGCGGGATCAACCAGATAAAGAATATAAAGTAGTAAAACAAATATGTACCTGACAAGCGATGGATCACTGTAAATCGTCAGGTGCTAGAAACGGAGCCATGTTTATTTATGAGTTCAGCCGAGTAGCGACCAATAGGCGTGGCGGCTTCAAAACAGTGACTCTTGAGCACACTGCTACCGATGAAAGTTTGACAAATGCCATACTAACTCGATTTCGGGTTACACGGCATTTTATTGATCTAGCTAAACCGGTTGTTAAAGGGGGTCACCAGTAATTATATTGAATTACAACATTGGAGTCCCGGATTAAGGGTGCGATTACATACATTGCTTACATACAGGATTTGAGTGTCAATTACAGGAATAGGAGTGACAAATCGTGCATGGTTTACAGACATATCTACGTACATACATGTGTGCTTACATAACTTACAATGAATTGAAGTCTAAATTACACAGTGCTGACAGCTAGAACTTGTTGGCAAGAGAGTGATTGAGAACAGGGAGTGGGGGTTTTAATCTGGATTACATTACACTTAACATAGATGACAGACATAGAGTAAGGGAGAGCGATTGTCGGGGAGATGAGCAGAAGTACAGTAATGGGCAAGTGCATGGGTTGGTAGAAATTTCATGCCAGCATAAGAGGTAGTTAGCTAAAGCCACTGATCAGGCTGCATAAGGTGAAGGGGAAGACAATGGGGGGAGGTAGTAGCAGAAGGAGGGGAGTCAGGGGCATGAACAGTTTGCAGCATAGTAGTTAATGAGGGCAGAGGATAGAGAATGCCTAGAGGAGGAGTGGCGGATTTGGGCCAGCAGGTCATTCCACAGCTTAGGGAGATAGTAGGAGAAGGCCGATTGGCCTGCAGAGGTCTGCCGGTGAGGGATTACCAATAGCCAGGAGTCAGTAGACCTAAGGGCATGAGAGGGGGTTGGTGGGGAGGATAGGGAGGAGGCGAGGTAGGGTGGAAGGGAACCAAGCCAGAAGTTAGAAGCAAATTTAACACTGTGAAGTAGCCACCGGTAACTCAGGAATGGGAGGGCCAGTGAGTGGAAAAGCTCACAGTGGTGGGCATGAGGGGGGGCATCAAGGGCAAGACGGCAGAAAGCATTGAAAAGGGGGTCCAGTGTGGATAGGGTGGACTTTGGGTCCGAGCTGTAGACTATGTCGCAGTAGTCAAGGGAAGGTAGTATCATTTTCTGAACAATTTCACGTCTCACAGGTAGCGGGAGACAACTGTGATTTCTATAGAGCACACCAAGCTTAGGGCGTAGTTTTTTCTGGATAGCATCCACATGGGTGAAGAATGACAGGTGACAGTCAAACCAGACTCCTAGGTACCTAAAGGAGGGCACGTTCTCTAGGACTGTTCCATCAAGGGTGTGGAAAATCAGTTGTTGGGTAAGTCTGGATAGTCTCTGCCTAGTGCCGAAAATCATGGAGACTGTCTTCTTGGCATTGAGGGAGAGTTGGTGGAAGTTAAACCAGAGCTGTACCTTGTTGAAGTCAGCCTGGAGAGTGGAAGTGACTTCCTCTTGGGTCCAGCCAGAGGTAAAGAGGACAGTGTTATCCGCATACATATGTATAGAGGTAGTTGAGCAAATTTTGGCAGGTCATTTAGCAGGATGGAAAAGAGAATGGGACCGAGAACTGAGCCCTGAGAAACACCAGTGACGATAAGGAATGGGAGTGAGGTGGAATCAGCTAATTTAACAGACTGGGTTCTATCTTGCAGGTAGGCTCTGAATCAGTTAGTGGCCGATGCGGATAACCCAGCAGCGGATAGGCAAGATAGTAATAGAGGGTGGGATACTGTGTCGAAAGCTTTAGCTAAATCAACGAAGATGGCTGATGTAATTTTGCCTCTGTCCATCCCCGAGAGGATGGGATCCATGAATCTTAGTAGGGAGGTGGTGGTAGAGTGTTTTTTTCTAAATCCAGACTGGAAAGGTGTGAGGAAGTTGGATTCAGTAAGGAAGTGAGAGAGTTGTGAGAGCACGAGGTGCTCTTGCAGTTTTTCGAGGCCGGGGAGAAGGGAGATGGGGCGGTAATTTGCCACGGTGGTGGGGTACCCTCCTTTAGGTAGCAGAACAACTGTGGCATGCTTCCACTCTTTGGGAATTGATTCAGTGACAAACGATAGGTCTAGAAGGGTGGCGAGGGGAGATGCAATGGCATAGGCAGATAGGAAGAGGAGTTTGGTGTCTAACCCATCAGGTGATTTTCCCTTTTCAGGGTTCAGGGTGAGTAGGGCACCTAAGGTTTCTGTGGGAGCGATGTGTCTGAAGGTGAAGGAGTTCTGGCCGGGCAGTTTAAGGGTTTCAGTTTGATGAGTGGGCAAGGTTATTGTTGGAAGGGAGGCAAGAAGGGTCATAGCACTAGTGGTGAAGTAGGAGTTGAACTCAGAGGTGACCGAGAGAGGATCTGTGAGGAGAGTCCCTTGTGTGAGTAGATGAGGGGTGGGATTTGTAGATGATGGGGAAAAAAGGTAGTTGATAACTTTCCAGAATTTAGATGGCCTACCGTGGTTGGCATTTAGGGTGTTGTTAAAATATTCAGCCTTGGCTAAATGGGTAGCCTTGGTGCACTTGTTTCGGAGTGTTTGGTAGGTGATGTTGTTGCCTGGGAGGAGTGTAGATTTGTAAATTTGCCACGCCTTGTCCCGGGCATTTTGGCATGCAATTAGTTTGGAGGAAATCCAGGGAAGGTGAGACCCTCAGACCCTAATGCGACACAGGGGGGCGTGTTTATCCCAGATGCTGAGGAAGGTATTTCCGAAATGTGCAAGGGCTTCATCCATGTTGTTACTTCTAAGGAGAAAGTCCCAGTTTGAGTGAGCTAGGTCTCCTGGAGGGTTGGGGGGCAAGGTTTAGTGATTTATATGACCTTTGTAGTAGAATTTGGGAGAGGATTTAATCCGATGGATTTTGCGGACTGTGTAGGTGATGTGATGGTCGCTTACAGAGTCTGGAAGAAGGCCAGAGCTGATGACCTGGTGGGGGTGAGAGGTGACAGCCCAGTCTAGTAGGGAGTGATTGCCAGTCTTGGGGTTTGTGCGTATTGGTTCGGAGATGATTTGGGTAAGATTGAGGGCTTTTATCTCGGCGCGAGCTTTGGAGACAGCGGGGGATGGCCAGCTGTGATTAAAGTCTCCCAAGATATAGAGTTCACCTGATGTGGATAGGGAGGCTAGGTGGGTTAGGAGGTCAGTGACTGTTGCAGCAGGGGTGCCAGGGCAGCAGTAGATACCAGCCACATAGATAGGGAGAGAGAAAGGTGGGGACAGTTTGAGCATGAGCAGTTCATAGGCTTTGAGCTTGGATTTAGTGAGCGTGACAGAAAAGTGTAGGTCTGAGTTAGTATAGATAGCCACTCTGCCTCCACGGGTGGGTCAGTCTTGCTGAGTGATATTAAAACCTGGGATGGTGATGGCTGGGTCTAAAAGGTTAGGGTTTAGCCAGGTCTCTGATAAGATGATAATGTCTGAGGCATGTTGCCGCGGCTAGGACCTGGAGAAGATTGAGCTTGGGGGCTAGGCTACGAGTGTTAAGGTGGAGTAATCATAGCCCCCAGGGAGGGAGCTGGTCCAGTTATCAGTGGTAGCCTTGACAGTGGGGTGAGTAATTGAATTTGAAGGACAGGGGGCTGGCGCTGGGTTTGGGTGTATGTCCCCCGCAGTTTAAGAACAAAAGATAGGCAGGGGGGCAAATGGGAGCTAGACGAGGGGGGTGTGATTACAGGACAAATGGAAAAAAATTTGCAGTTTAAGGTACAAGACAGAGAGGTTTAGTGAGACAAAGGAGGGGAGTTTTAGAGAGTTAGAGAGAATTAAATATGGGGGGGGACTGCCTGCCGATAGTAGCTTAGTGCAGGAGTAGAGGGAGGGTGCAAGTGGGGAGCAGAGGAAATGGTGCCAGAAGAGTGTGGTTTTGCAGAGAGTTTGAACACAGCCAGTAGGATGATAGAGGAAGACAGGCTCCCAGAGACCCTGGGCAGTGGAGAAGGAGCAGAAGACAACACAGGAGCAGAAGTCAACACAGTAGCAGGAACAGAGCTGTAATCACTTAGAGAGCAAATGAGGTTTCAGATATAGCACAGTACATACAACACATCTAAGTCCTAATTTACAGCACTTAGAAGCTATAAGTTCTGTGCAGGCATAAGGCTAGGTAGAGCAAGGCTAAGACTGAAGGCAAAGTGCATGCATTATAAAGTCAAAGACAGGCTGTCTCTACAGTTCTAATGCCTCAGCAAGTGACCGCTAGAAGCAATCCCATAGTAGGGCACCAAAAAGCCATACAGCCTGCTTAGATTGCTCGGTCTAAGAGGCGCACCAGTCAGGAGCTTAGAACTACCCGCTGGTCCAGTCAGGAGTCGCCAAGTTGGCAGGTGAACCAATGAGGGAGCTGCTGGAAGCTGAGGGCTCCGGGTGTTCTGGCGGCAGTACCTGTGAGGTTAAGCTGGGAAGCAGAACCAGGAGGGTGGCTTGGATTGTTCTGAGGGCTTGGTGGCAGTGGCAGAAAATACTGCCGGTGTCCTGAGGCGCCGCTTGGGGCGCAGATATGATCTGTGAGGTTAGGCCAGGAAGCAGGACCAGGAGGGCGGCTTGGATTGTTCCGAGGGCTCGGGGCTCGGCGGCAGCGGCAGAAAATACCACCGGTGTCCTGCGGCACATACGCTGAAATGGGTGCAGTATAGGAGAATGGGGTGAACTCTGGGACCGAAGAGTCCAAGGTACACCTCGATGCCTGTCACTGCCTTCAGGGTGGGGGTGGAAGTTGAATGGCATGAGCAATACAGCCGACAATCCAAAGGCACACCCCTGACACCTGTCAGTCTGTACAGGGTGAGACGTTATGGTTAGAAACCCTAATGCTCCAGGCGTTTGTTGGTATTTACACTACAGATTTTCAACATGGCCTTTTTGTGACCCCCAACTCATGAAAGCATTTGGGACCTATGCTCATGAACAGTGGCACTGTGATTTTGTTAATCTTTCCTAAACGTTGATTTCTCACAGCAACCGCGCCATCCTGCGCCAGATGTGCAAAAACACAGTTCCAGAAGGGTGTGAAAAATGATAGCTGTACCATTCATAGGGTGGTGTGAAGAAATGGCAGTGTTGAAAATCTAGAGTGAAAATATTAAAAATGCTTAAACTTACTATCGTACATGGAAACTGCGTAACGCATGCTCGTAACACAGTCACTTAGTGGAATTATTTCACCAAATTATTATCGTATGCATTTTGTGACCTCTGCTCATGAACACTGCCACTATGATTTTCTTAATCTGTCCTGAACGTTGATTTCCCACAGTGACCGTGCCATTGTGCACCAGATGTGCGAAAACACATTTCTGGCAGGATGTGAAAACTTACAGCTGTACTGTTTTTTATTTAGTTTTTGTTGACCGGGTAAGTGCACTAGGCAAAACCTGCCTATTTTCAAGCACGACTCGAGGAAGGGGGATACAGATGAATGCCAACTGACCTTGAACCAGATTAATCTGTTGGTGGTATTTTGAGTGAATGAGGGAAATTCGGCCAGGACACCAGGGAAATTCCCCTACTCTTTTCAATAAGTGCCATGGGATCTTTAACATCCACCTGAACTACCACCAATCCATGCAGACGGGTCTTCAGTTTAACATCTCATCGGAAAGACGGCACCTCAGAAGTGCAGCACCCCTCTCATGCTGCACTACAGTGTCAGTACTGGGATATTAACCCAAGTGCCGGATGTGGGAACTAAACCAGAGCCCTCTGATCTCCCGGCCTCTGAGGCGAGTGTGCTACCTACTGAGCCACTGACACTGCTTACTGAGCCACTGAGCCACTGAGCCACTGAGCCACTGACACTGCTGTTCATAAGGAGGTGTGCAAAATTTACATTGCTGAAAATCATAAATTCTCGAAGTTACAAGTGTACGTGGAAACTGCGCAAAGCATGCTCATATCACAGTCATTTTATGGACTTTTGTCACCAAATTTTCAATATAGGCATTTTGGAACCTCCACTCATGAACAGTGTCACTGTGATTTTCTTAATCTGTCCTGAACACTGATTTCACACAGCAACCTCGCTATTCTGTGCCAGAAGTGCGAAAACACATTTTGCCCAGGATGTGAAAAATGACAACTGTACTGTTCATAAGGAGGTGTAAAAATGCCAATGTTGACAATCTGGAGTGAAAATATTACAAATTTGCGAAGTTACAAGTGCGTGTGGAAACTGCGCAATGCACGCTCCTGACACAGTCATTTTTGGGAATTTTTTGACTAAATTTGCAACATAGGCTTTTTGGGAGCCCACCTCAGGAACAGTGACACTGTCGTTTCATTAATCGGTCTCGAAAAGTGATTCCACACAGTGACTGCAAAATCACCTTTCAGGACTGAATAACTAGATGACAGTCACTGAATTCATGAGATGGGGTCCCAAGAACCCCATGTTGAAAATGTGGTGCCAAAATTCACAAAAATAGCTGAGATGTCCACCTATGTTGAACCCCCCCCCCCAATTATGCCATTATACAGCTTACCGGCATTTCTTCAGTTCATGGTCAGCTTTGAAGAGTGCAGACGTGTTCCCTCTCCACCAAAGATCATCACTCCGGGCTCCGGAGGTAAGTATGGGGTGACAGGGGTGTGGGGAGATGGGGTGCGCAGAGGGTGGGTGCAGGTTGGGGGGAGCACCAGACACAATAAGGGATGTTTTTTTCTTTTACAGGTAAAAAAAAAAACAACAACATGGGAAGGTTTTCTTTTTTTACAGGTGGTTTGGTATGCTGGGGTGGGCTCCCAGCATGCCACCTGAGTGTTTGTTGGGGGGGTGTCTGTAGCCAATAGAGATTGGGTACCCTGTTGTACATACAGAGTGTTTAGAAGTGCATGGAGCCGAGGGGTTGACACCCCCTCGGCACACAAGAAATGGGGAGCATTATGCTGATGGGGATTGGGCCCCATTGGGCAAATGAACTTGGGAGGGGCATGCCAACAGGGGATTGGGGCACCCCATCGGCTTTCATGGGGACTGTGAGAGGTGGATGGCAATAGCCGCCGCCATGCTAATTTAAAACAAATGTGGGGACATTATTTCGATGGGGATTGGGCTACCCCATTGGCCTTATGAACTGGGGAGGGGGCATGCTGATAGGAGGATTCGGCACCCCCGTCGGCTTTCATGGAAACTGAGAGGAGGCAGCAAGTATCCATCAGCTTCCATGGGAACTGTGAGAGGTGGATGGTGATAGCCGCTGCCATGTTTATTGAAATGGGACACCAGACAAGGCAAGCTGTAATTCGCTGCTGTAATCAGGGACCACACCAGCAGCAAAAACAGCTAATTGTTAATGACAGGGCACTCCCTGATTCCAGCCGCGAGTTTCTTTCAAGTTAGTGGCATGCTACAATACTGCTGTCATCGACAGCTTGCTCCTCTATTGGCACCACAAAGATCAACCCCAAAATGGACTGCTGGCATTGGCTGCAATACTGCCACACCTCCACAACTCGCTACTACAGCAAGCTGCTGCAATATGTTTCTTGCAAAAGTGCGCAAGCAAACATAATGAGGATGAAACAATAAAAATTTACCAAGAAATACAGAAAAATAGAAAAGAAGTTGTATACCAGTGTAAATCAACAATATTAGCTGCTTGGTTATATCTATACATTAGAGGTGGCCAAGCCATGAATTTTTCAGCTAGAGCCCAGCCAAAGCTGAGCCAGCAGTCTGGCTTGACTCTACAAGCCAAAAGATAAGACAAGCTCTAGCTACTGCAGGCTGTTCTCTGTGTAGGAGTTGAACATTTCAGACATTACACCAACAGCTGAGGCTGACAAAAATGCTTACTTTGACCATAACTGGCTCAGCTTGACTTTAGCTCTCGGCTGCTTATAGAGGTTGAGCCGAGCCAGGCACTAAGCTCGAGCCAGGCACAAGCCTGCTCTGGCTTGTCCACCTCTACTATACATATAACACACATCCCTAGTGATAAGTACACATGGTATTGGTATATTGTAATTTGACATTCTCTTACAGATATCTAAGCAATGCATCAATTAGTTGTCATCTATCTCTAAATGATTACCTTAAAGGATACCTAAACAACATTTTGACAACAAACTATACAAAAATCTGACTCGGTAGGTGACTAAAGGAAAGGCTGCTGTATTCATTAATGCTAAAACTACATTTACATAATTTACCTAAATGTGGTTTCAGAGCATTTGAAAATTGTAAAATCAGCCTTCCGGTTTCAAAAAAAAACTGTCTTACCTGCTTCCTAAAATGGCCATCAAATGTGTTATGAGATGACATCATAGGAGCCAAAGTCAGAGAGAAATGTATGGCTCTCTATAGTGCTAACTCATTCTTTTTTCCCTTTGTATAGAATTGTTTCACCCAAATGGTTAAAACTATGTGCATTATTTTGTATAATGCACATGTTAGGCTATTTTTCTGTTCATTTTGTTTACTTTAACATACTGAAAATGAGTTTTAATCCAACCGGCATTCTCTGTGGCAAACCACAGTGCAGTATAAATCTTGAATAACCTGATGGTCTAGTGGTTATAGTGGATCCAGGATGCTACAATGGGGATGCTGGGGTGGTGTGCATGCTTGAGATGCACTTTTTAACATTTTTTATTAAACCTTTATATTTTCTGCTATTACTCTTTTCTGTTACGTTTTTGACAGAATCTACAAATGTAATCCATAGTTTGAATGTAAACATTTGTACAATCAATAAATCAGACTTCTTCAACAAAGTGAAATGTAGCAGCAGCAGCAAGCAAGTACATTACTATGTGGGGGTGCAGCCACACCCTTCACCAACCCCTACAGCCACCACTTTTTTGTAGCAAAGTTCTTGTGCAGTCCAGTGTTAGAGTTCATACTTCCTCGAAACTCAAATATATGCTTGTCATGTCTTCTTTTTCCATGGGAAATACTAATAATAAGAAGAATCAGCATTTATATAGTGGTTTTCATACACATTGTATCCCAAAGTGCTTTACAATCATACTAGACTGGTAGTGGAGTGACTGAACATGTAGTGGCAACCATTTCATACATTAATATCCACACACAGCCTTGGACAATTGCATGAACTGGTTTTATGGGAAGGGGAATATTGACCAGGACAGTGGGGTCTGGTAGTGATCAAGGTGCTGGCAGCCCCACATCTTATTTTTCACAGTAATCTGCTCATATTTCTCTCCTTCTGTCTTCCCCTTCCCTGAATATAGTAGCACCTTGCAAGAGTGGCCTTCTCAGTCCTCCTCTGGTATTCATTCTTCACTGTTCCTCCTCACACTGACAACTGGTGAGCTCATCACCCTTCTGCATCATGAATGCAACTAGTACAGTCCCTGTTTTATTTTGACATATCAAATATAAACATATATTTCCAGTAAGTCAGGCTCATAGCAGCAGGGAACAAGGGGAATGATGGGCTTTCCTATCCTTAAAAGATCTAGGCTACCTTTGATTAGGAACTATTTAACGATGGGAGTGCACATCATTATGCATGTCATATAATAGTGCCTAATCATAGGTGGCTTAGATCTTATATGGGTAGGAAAGCCTATTTTTACACTTGTGCCATGCTGCTATCAGCCTGGCTTACCAGAAGATCATGTTTGTTGTTACTATGTAAATGTGACACGAGAGACTGTACTAACCACATTCATGATGCAGAAGGGTAGTGAACTCACCCGTTTTTGGTGTGGGGATGGGAGCAGGTGAGAAGAATGAATGCCAGAGAGGGACTGCAGAGGCCATTCCAGCAGGGTACAGCTATATTCAGGTTAGCTGAAGACATGAAGGTGGGATGCTGAGCAGATCACTGGGACATCTAAAAAGTGGGGCTGCCAGCATCGTGATCACTACCTGACTATTTGTCATCGCTGGCTACTCTCATCCACAGAGTGGCAGGGCTGTACCTAAACTGTTACTTGAATTCACTGTAAGGAGATTACCCTCCGGTTGGGGGACGGGGGGTGTTGACGTTTGTTAGAACAGTATTGAGGGAGTTGTGTATAGCTCATTCAAGATTTGGAAGCGTGGTAGCCAGTCAACTTGCATTGTGGAGCAGAGCACAGAAAAGTACTGGAGAAGAATTGCTGGGAACTGTCCTGCGGGGGTTCTGCAGATCACAGGTAAAGGAGTAGACTGACACTGGAAGTCAGGTGGATTAACTCAAGGTATTAGTATGCCTCTCCTGCTAATAATATTGTTATCCATTGTAAGTGCAGCCTTTATGAGGGCATGAACAGCAGTTTTTCTGGTGGGTCATGATGCTTATTGCTTGGCCCTCCAGGAAGACCTAGTTGTTGGTTAATGAGGTAGGAAAAACATAACAGGGAACTGTACATACTACCTTCACTGTGCAGAAGGGTGGTGATCCACTCAATGTTTACTGTGGGAGCAGAAGTCAAACACTGAGAATGTAGACTGGAGAGTGATTTGGGAGGCATTTTTAACAGTGCCAGCTGATGATGCATATCATCAGTATAGGTGTGCACAACTCTCTGAGGTACAAGATTACAATCTGAGGTGTGATAATTCTCTTCATGAGATCACAAGCTCATATGCGGTCGCATGCAGTACTAAGGACAGGGTATGGATGGTGGCGTGTTCAACAGAAGGCAGGCTAGGTGCAGGGGGTTCACATGGAAAAATAAGTAAACAAAATGAACAAAATCATAGCCTAACATGTGTACTGATCAAAATAATCCACGAGTTACTACATGGTTTTGATTATTCTGGTACAACAATTCAAAATAAAGAGGGAAAGAAGAACTAGTTAGCACTATAGAAATATATGTGGAGCTCTGTCTCTGGCTCTGATGATATCATCATGACTCATCACTTAACATACTTGGCAGACATCTTAGGGAGAAACCAAGGCTGTTTTTTGAAAGTGAGAGGCTGATGTTTACATTTTTCAAAAGCTATGAAACTGCATTTATGTTATTTACATAAATGCAGTTTTAGCATAAATGTAAACAGCAGCCTTTATTTTACCTCTCTATGAAGACAGATGTTAGAGTTTGCAGTTTTAAAAAACTGCTTGTTTAGGTACCCTTTAATATGCTCAGTATTTCTTAATTTAGTTATTCCAAAATCACCTAGCTTGCTATCACTTATCACTAATGGAATGGAAGTGTCAGTGGCTCAGTAGGTAGCACAGTCGCCTCTGAGGTCGGGAGATCAGAGGGCTGTGGGTTCAGTTCTCACATCTAGCACTTGGGTTAATATCCCAGTACTGACACTGTAGTGCAGCATGAGAGGGGTGCTGCACTTCTGAGGTGCTGTCTTTCAGATGAGACGTTAAACTGAGGTCCCATCTGCCTGGATTGGTGGTAGTTCAGGTGGATGTTAAAGATCCCATGGCACTTATCAAAAAGAGTAGGGGAATTTCCCTCATTAACCAAAAATACCACCAACAGTTTTATCTGGTTCAAGTCAGTTGGCATTCATCTGTATCCCCCTCCCCCAGGTCATGCTTGAAAATAGACAGGATTTGTCTAGTGCACTTACAAAAACTAAATGAAATTAAATAAAGCTTATACTATTAAACTATTGTTTTGTGTCTTATTTATGAATGTGTGCCAAATCTGAGTATACATGACAAGCTTGTCTAAGGCTACATAACTCAGTTTCTCATTATTCGCTAGTGAACCCATTTTGTTTGTATCCATTCTGAGAAAGGAGGGAAGTGCTGAGTTTGCCACTTTGAAAGTATTATACTTTTGAAGCATAAGGCTGCAGCTAGTACCCATAACTGTGTGTTTTTGGGAATACATCGGATACAGGAAGTGCCTTCTAAAATATAGAGTAATGGATTAGAGGGAATGTTCACTTTAAGAAAACAACTGCAAAAAGATAAGATTTATTTCCAAATTTCAGATATCAGTGGGCAATACCATAAAATATGGGAAAGATTTGCATTTTTTCTAGCTACATCTCTGGTCGTTCCCTTCTTTCCCATTCTTCATTTTGGAAATCCTGTCAGGTATGTAATAGATGTTATGGATGATTTTAAATTGTATTTCCTTCCCTTTTGCCTCCTTGCATGTTTTATATGCAGTGATCCACATGCCATCCCATTTTTCCTCTGGTATACAACACTGACATTCCTTTTCCCAATAATTCCTGGAGCTGAGGGTAATATCACATTCACTGCTGAACAAGAATCTATCAGTTCTGCTCACCCCACCATTTCCCTCAGCCATTTTAAAGACTTTTTTCCCACTCTTTGTTTCCAAATGATTGGATTAAGCTATATTATACAATGGGGTCTTATATTCCAGCACTCTGTTTGGCTGGCACCTTTCAGGCATTGTAAAGTCTAGTATTACCAATGCAAAAGGTGCCAGTCAGCCGCATCTTCAAAAAAATTATTCCGACCCCCAAAATCACAACATTACAGCGCCCATGTTACTTGCCCACTAAACCACAATTGAACACAGGCCAGACTCAGACTGCGGTTATGTGTTCTCCCCCTCCTGGCTACTCACAGCTCTTGGAAGTAAGCAGTATACCATGGCAGGGAGTGGGTATATTGGTGGATTTACCATGACTGGTGTGGTTTGGTCACGCGGCACAGCCGAGTGACTTAACCACACCAGAAGTATTAAATCCACCCATATACCCACTCCCTGTCATGGAATATTGCTATTATACAATGTTCAACTTGTTGTTTTTGTTTTTATAGTGATATAAAACTTTTACAGTGGGTATACTGGAGGATTTATCACAGTCATGTGACGTGTTTTGACCAATGAGGCTACAGAATTTTCATACCCCATTGTATAATAATAAATTATATATAAATGTGTGAGCACCAACAACAAAAAATGCCCCAAGTCAGTTCCCTACATTTTCATAACCGCATACACATACTACAACCTGGAAGTGCAAACGACCGATTACCAACTCATGCCACACACAGTTTCAGCTACAGTGCCCCTTCAAACATAGCACCGGTTAATACTTCACACATCGACTAGGTAACCAGTATTAAAAAAAATCTGCTGTACCTCCCAAACAAAACCATCACCTAACACACAGCAGTTTTGAATTCTCCCCCCTTGTCACTACTCACAGCTGCTCCCTGCATGATCGACCCGCATCAGTGGACATCTCTAAACAACAGATCCTTCTTCATTGCAAGTGTCCCGTTGCCACATTTCAAAAGTGCCGGAAACCCGAACCTGAGGGCATGCTAAATCACGGAGGATGCCGCTTTCACATTTTGCTCCATTTTCTTTATCCTTCACTGCAACTACGGCAGATGGCTGCTGCTCCCCTGCTGTTTCCTGCTGCAAAAATCGAGAGCTCAGGACAAGCCAAATACAATGAACTATTTTTTTCTAGTGTAAGAACTAAGTAAATAAAAACTTATAAAAAATGAAACATAATTATTTTTCTCTTAATTTTTTCAGCCAATAAATGAAAGGAGACATTGTATAATTGCAATAAACCACTCAAGGGTGTGGGTGATGCTGGGATTTACCCACGCCTGGATGGTTTGGTCACTCAGCCTGCGGCCTCATGACCGAACCATGCCAGGCGTGGGTAAACCCAGCATCACCCACACCCTGTCGTAGTTTATTGCTTAATTAATTCTTTAGTGGCTTGTCTTAATTGCAGGTGTATCCAGTGGTCCCACAGTCCTACTGCATATTTATCTCTAAATTCCTGGAATTTGAAGATCTTAGACATGCTGGGGTTTATTATGTCTTCTAATTTGAGAATGTTTTTCTTTTCCCAACCATGTTTCCCAAGTGGTTTATTTTCACACACAGTGTTTGTGTTGCCCCATAGTGGGATCAATTTAAGTGGAAATATTTTGTTTTTAACATAAAAATATAGAATTTGTCAGCAGAAAAGGACCATCAGGCCCATCCAATCTGCCGCTTGTCCCTGCTTATTCCATCACCTCGGACCCTAGTTGGTCATAGGTGTCACTTCCTCCCCTGTTTCTCTACCTAATATGCACCTATGCCTATCCCATGCATGTTTGAAGCTCCCCACAGCCTTTGTACCACTGCCTCCTCTGGCAGGCTGTTCAAGTCATCCACCACCCCTTCAGTGAAGAAGTATTTTTGCACATCTCTCCTAAACCTCCCCTTTCAGCTTCATTGCATGCCACCTTGTTCTAGTGTCGTCCCTTCTCTGAAATATACCCTCCCCTTGCATCTTGTTCATTCCTGTGAGGTACTTGTAGGTTTCAATCTTGTCTCCTCTTGCTCTCCTCTCTTCAGGGAGTACATGCTGAGTTCCTGCAGCCTTTTCTTGCATGGCTTCTCATGCAACCCCCTCATCATTTTGGTTGCTCTCCTCTGTACCACCTCCACCCTTTCAATGTTTTTGAGGAGGTACACCCTCCAGAACTGGACACAGTACTCCAGTTGGGGCCTCACCAGTGAGCAATGCAATGGCAGCACCACCTCCTTTGTCCTGCCGAAAATCCCTCTCCAAATGCACCCCAGCATCCTGCTAACCTTTGCCACTGCTTTGTCACAATGCCCAGCTACCTTGATGACCTCTAGGTCTCTTTCTTGCTTTTTGACTGTAAACTCTGCTCCCCTCACCTTATATACAGCCTCTGGGTACCACAGCCCTAACAGCATAACCTGCACTTTTTGGCACTGGAGCACAGCTGCCATACCATAGACCATTCCTCTAGTTTCCTCAGATCCCTTTCCATTCTCTTAACCCCTTTCTGCTTGTCAATCTTATTGCAGATTTTTGTATCCTCCACAAAGAGACACACCTTAATCTCAAGCTCCTTGGCAATGTCACTTATGAAGGCAGTGAAGAGGACCAGTCCCAGCAGCAAACCCTGTGACACCCCACTAGTCACTGTCCTATTGCCTGAGTGGCTGCCATTTACCACCATGCTTTCCTTCCAATCCCTTAACCAGTTTGGAACCCAGCTTGTCACTTTCTCCCCCGCCCCCTGGAAAGCATTGGTGGTATAGCAGTAAGCATAGCTGCCTTCCAAGCAGTTGACCCTAGTTTGATTCCAGGCCAATGCAATAACATGTTTTTGAACAAAATGACATACGTGTATTAGTAGTTCAACTGAGGGATGTGTCTTGATTTTACTTGGGAGCTTGTTGTAAAAAAGGTTACACCATATATTTGGCTTCATTATTGTTTTTCGTATTCTACCCATAGAGGCTAACTGAAACTGGAAGATGGGTTAAGAAACCAGTTAATAGTCTTTGCTGCAAATGCACAGTTTATATATTGTGCTCCCTCTTTTATCCACCAACCTTGGTACATCTTAAAATTTGGCAGATAAAAGAGGGTGGTGGATAATAGAGGGTGGCAGTTTCCCAACAAAATTTAAAGCAACTAAAGCATAATCTTTATTCATGGTTTGTACATTAGTTTATAGCTTTTAAAGTGTAGTAGTTTATACCAACTTTGCTTATTTCTCTTTTAGATAGTTCCTGAAGAAGACCCAAGGTTGGAATGTTGATTTGAACTCTATTTCCTATTGTCAGAGTGCATTTAATATTACTGTTTTGTTTTGTTTTGTTTTCAGACCACATGCTGACACAGCACTGTGTTTGTGTTCTTACAGTAGTTTATTAAGTTCAGTAACTTCAGTTTCAGCTGCTTACTGCACTGGCAACTTGGCAGCAGGAAGAGAATATAAAAGGAGCAAGGAGAAGAGGGCAGCATGGAGAGCAACAGTCGTAGGTTTGAGGAGGAAGTGCCATTACATTAGAGCCCTCCACTCTGAGACCTTCCGTGCTGTGTCCAGATTGCCAGCTGCAGCAGTAGGCAACAACAATCTCCATTCACAACAGTGTGTCTCTGCAGCATCTCGGAAACTTGCCTTTTGTGCTATCAGTCTCTGCAGCCAAGAAAGGAAACCAGATCTCAGCCCACATCGCCGTAGTTTGATGAAGAGAGGGAACCACAAACCAAACCAGAATTGACCTTGCAGCGCTTCTGTCTTTCCCATGAGTGTCAGCTGAAAATTAAAACTGAAAATAGCAATTTGAGGGTGGTTCTGTACAGTGCCTTTGGAGTGAATAAAACATAAACAAATACAGCACAGGGTGATTCAAGGGTGTTTCAAGGGTAGCTCATGAGTTTATAGGGCAGAAGGGCTTGAGGAGAGATGTTGAGTTCAGTACAGGACTTCACAGCAGCCATGGGTCAAAAGCACAGGAGGGAGCACCTTAACCAAGGCGTTAACATTCACAGCACCCACCCCCCCTCGTCCTGAAACCTCTACACTAGCCAGACTGTTATTTATCAATTAGCTTCTAATAGGTTACAAAACACAATAAAAAAGATAAATGAACCAGACAAAATGATGTTCCATAAAGGTTATGTAAAAGTATTCAGACTATGAGGTCCTGTGCCTCAGTGGGTGACTGTCTTGTTTTTTTGAAAGCTGCACAGCTTACACTGAAAGAGTTCATGAGCTGAGCTATTACATTAGCAAAAAAAGATCACCTCATGTAAAACTAACCTCACAGAGTGTCTCACATTTATTAAATCAGATTTTTTTTAAATCATATTAACAGATATGGCTTGTTTTCTCATATGAGAATTCTGTCCATGTGTTAACAAATGCACATTTTTTTCGGCGGTGAAAATCAGTGTGAGCTGGCTTTGATGCACAGCTGATTGTGCTGAGTGTGATCCTGGTGGATAAGTGGGGGAGATGAACTACTGTCTATATGGAGACAGCACACGCTGAACCCCTTGTGGATGGTGAAAAGCAAAGGTGACTGACAAAGGAAGGAAATAACATAACAGGAAATCGGGATAGCAGCTGACAACCGCGGTAAGTGAGGTGGCAGATAAAAGAGGGGTGGATAAATGAGGGAGCACTGTAGTTTAAAATCTGGTAGTCCAGCCCCCCTTTGTTTTGTTTTTTAGCTAGTTTACTAAAACTAATTCTCGAGGTTTGTTGTCCAATAAAAATTAGGCATTTGTTGTTTAATTTTTTTAAACCATGTGTCCCTCACTATTGTGTGTAAGTTCGTAAGTGTATAAATGATTTTATGAGCTATTACTAATGTAATTCCATTTACTTTTCCCCAAAGTGACAGTTTCTTCCACTTTTTAAATTCCATATCTATTTGATCTAACGGGGTTCTACATTTAGTTTGATCAAGTTTGATATGTTTTGTGGAATCTTAACACCTAGATATGTTATGACTGCTCTCCATTTCAAATGATCAGCTTGTGGAAGTGCACCTGGCATCAATGTAATACACAACCACCTCTCTAACCCACCGAACACTAGGGAACCAAAAATACCATAATCTAGTAATTGCCTTCCTACAGACCCCTGCACCATGATTTGGGGGATAATCATACTCAGTTGTTCACCCTCACTGTACTCGCCAGAACATTTTAAAAAAATGCTGTTTGCTGTCCTATACTAAGAATGACACTACAAACAAATGCTCCCAATATCAAGCTGACTATACAATTTAGGGGGCCACATGTGCACCGTCAGGCTAGCACAGTCAGGTACGCCCTTGCCATGGCATAGACAACTACAGAAGTGTATAGTGGGTGTACACAGGGTGAGGGAGTGGCAGAGCAGTTCTGCACGTGATGGTAACGGTCCATCTCAACATTAATCTACGGTCTAAGTAGGCATTAGGAAGTTTACAGGTTGCTGTAATATTTTAGGCTGTCCAGTATCTGTCTTTATTCATTACTAAAATATAGCCATGCTGTTATATAAAGGGTACAAACAGATATAATAATATATAACAGAACATAATTGATACACTGACATGCCTGCCTGGCCAATCACAATCCCATACAGTAACGCTAACTAAAAGTGGACACAGGTTCTGGAACTATCATCACTTCCGGTTTCACAAAATGCTCACACAGGACTTGGCAGTACTTGGGAGGCTTCGGGCATGAAGACAAAAAAACAACACAGAGGTTGCAAAAAACTTTTACTGTGGTACATTTTATAACAAAAACCAGACATAGTAACAGATATGCCTTTAATGGGAAAAGTAGAAACCCGCTCTTTAAATTGCAGTACAGTGTGAGCACACAATAAAAGTCACAAAATCAGGGAACATCATAACATCTGCATACAGATGATGCTATGCATTTGTTTCAAGATAACCTTAAACCAAAATGTACTACAGTCAGTATATACAAAAGGAGACAGACTATCAAAATATTGGGGCCCAAATAATAGAAAGATCATTTGCCAGCCTGCAATTTAGGTAGCGTAGTTTGAATAAAGTTGCCTTAGAATTCTGGGTATGGTATAAAGTGGAGTTAATTACAGTGCAACCCAATTAAACTCATACCCTGTTGCAACAGAACAGTATACATTTAAGAATGGTCAGCCTTTATCAGGTACTGCATGCTTTTCACTGATTATGTAGTCCTGAGCATTTTTGTGCTTGTGTGTTCACTGTAATAGCTGTGGGGTGTTCGGAACTTCAAGTGTCAATGTGTGTATGTTTGTGTTTGCACAGACTGTTAAAACCTTACATTATTTAAGTCATCCTCATGCACCTAAAAGAGAGCAGGACAGTATGGCAGCGAGTGGAGTCTAGATGCAAGCGCAGTGCGGTGGGCACTGAGGCGATGATGGCAAGAGGAGCAGTCGACGATCAGAGAGAGCTCAGAGTTGAGGAGTTTGAGCAGCAGTCACAGACCAGTGCAGCCGTGTGGTGGAGTAGTTGACAGTTGGTAGGCTGTGAGCAGCTGGGAGGCTGTTGGTTTGTCATGTGAGCGTTAGCCACTGTGTGGCAGTCATGACTTGCACCGAGGCAGACAAGGAAGGAGAGCCTGGGTTAGCCTGAGTTAGAGGAGGAGGAGGTAGGACTGAACCAGCATTAATGACCTACTATGGACCATGGTACACAACAACACTAATTATTCTCATTCAAAAGTTACTAGGTCCTACAAGGATTTTCACTGTGGAAATGAGTAATGCTATGCAGGTAGTGTAGACTAATGTGGGAAGAATGTTACAGATGGGGGTATTGCAGCAGGGGTACATTACTGGAAGAAAAAAGGTTAAAAACTGGCATACACACTGTTGGTTATGAGTAAGGTCCTGCAAGACCTCCTGATTGAGCCTTATGGTGATACCTAGGGGTGGCTTTTCCTTAGTCCTCAGGCCATGTTGTCATGTTGCAGTTATGCACTGGGTTATGAATAAATGTAATGTCTCAGGCTCAGCAACAACAGTGTGTGTGCCATCTATAAGCTTTTTCTGTTGTGGTTATTTGCCTAGGCAAGGGACTGGTAGCACCTCTAATGAGAGTGTGCATGGTCTGCTTTTAGCTTTTTGATTGTACATTAGTGGCAGCTGGTTCAGTCTCAGCAGGTATATCACAAGTTGGTGCACTGGGGCTGGTACAGTGTGGGTGGTTAGGTACTGGCAGGTACATTGAAGTATAGGTGATTCAGGTAATGTAGTATAGGAAGAATATCACAGCTAGGTGATGAGTGGAAGGAGTACATTACTAGCAGCTGGTTTAGTACTGGTGGGTATATTTGCAGGCAGGTAGACTGCTGTGTGCCGGTAAAAAAAAATGTAATATTCGGTTTGGACCCACAACAAACCACCAAGCTCTGTTCCTGCGACTGCAGCAATGTTTAAATGTAAGGTTGCGGTATTTCATTATTCTGTCATGGTGCTGCTCTCTCTGACTGCCCTCCAGAGTTGTTTTTTTATCTTTTTTTCCTCCTAAAAATAGCTGTCTTTAGAATTCGGCTGCAGAGAAATGAAAATGTACAGATTAGGAAACTGGGCATTAAATGGAATTAATCTTTTGAACTAATGTGGAGTTGTCTACGCAAATGAATTAGGTTCAGTAATTGCCATGAATCAGTCAACTTTTCCTTTGTACTAGTGAGAGCAGCATTAATCTGTATGTGTAGCACATGAAGTACTATATTTGGATTCAGTGTAGTTATTGCTACAAAGGGGATAGTTTCTGTCGCTCTTTGTTGTGTTCCAGGAACAGTCTAATTAGCAGTTGCAGAGAAAATAGCTAGGCAGGTAAGAACTTGCCAATTAAATTGTGTACCTTACCTTCAAGTCTTCATTCACACATACTGTAGGTTGTGTTGGGGGGTCATTTGCTGATCCACATAGAAATTATATTCTTGGCATTGCAGTGAGGTCTTGGAACAAGACCAAAGGCTACTTGATCCCCCACCCCCCATTTGGGGTGTGTGTGTGTGTGGGGGGGTGGAACTGCAGTCTGCATGGTGAGCTGTTCCAAGCATCAAATCATCATTGCTTCTGTGTTTGTGCTAATTCTTCCTGGCTAGTGCTGGCGGGGTACCAGTTTGCGAAAGCTTGCAGGGACATTTGTCACCAAGTGAGCATTGCTGTAGTGTCAGGGGGTCACTGTAGAGGAAAGACTGAGCTTTGGGATAAACCAAGAAGGCATGGGTAGGGAAACAAAGACCACCCAGCCCTTGAATTTATGTGAAAGTCTGCCACATTAAACAAGAAGCTACATGCTGAAATGTGTCCTTCCACAAAGCATTTATTGGTGTGTGTAGTAAGGATGGAATGGAATTTGGTTTCACAAAGCACCTTTCATAAACTGTATCCCAAAGAGCCTTAAAATTCAGGTGAAGGACAGAAGAGAATGTTGCTATCATTTTTCAAAATACAGGATTCAAATAGCACAGCGAGATTAGACTAAGAGAATTCAGCATAATTTTGGTGTGTGTTTGCTGCGCTATACTGTAGCTGCACTAGGCTACTTTTGTTGCATTCTTGCTACTGATTTAGGTTTTGTCTGTTTATTTGAGTTGGAGCTCTGCCCCCCCCCCCTGTTTTTATAACATGGGAGGGTGTGAGAGGTGTCCCAACTCAAATAAACTAATAAAAAATAATTGACAGTCTGACCTGGTATACAGAGTGCTGTAAGTGAGGTTTTGTCAGTTTATTTGCATGGGGGAGGGCTCTGCCCCCCCCTTGTTTTCTAAACGTGGGGTGTGGGGCGCAAAGCCCCCAACTCAGAATAAACCAATACAAAATATCCAGGGGGCACTGATGAGCAGTTAGCCTCCAGAGCTATGCATCACGCTGATTAAAAGTTTATTTTTTGCCTATATAAAGGCAATTTTAACAGAGCATCTGCTTCTAGAATATTAGTAAAATGGACGAATACCTTATTTCTGGTAAGCCAGCTCACCAGTAGATGAAAAATTCTAAAAGAACAGCCTCACAGGATAACGGCTGTGCTGGAGGTCTGGGCCCAATTTCTCTCTCAACTGCAGAAATCACCCCAATTAGCAAAGTGGTCACCAAGCAGGTCTTAAATGGTCTTAATCCAAAATAGGACCACTTTGAAGATTCTATTGCCACTTTGACAGTGGACCTGAAGCAGCATAACACCTGAATCAATTAATTGGAGCAGCAAGTGTCTGACTTGGAAGATGTGACCTGTGTGGTGCCAGAACAAATGGCACAACAAGAGAAAGAGCTGGAAGAAATGTGGGTGGCCCTAGACTATCAAGAAAACTACAGCAGGTGAAATAATTTAAGGACCAGTGGCCTCGCTGAAGGAGCTGAAGGGGCTAGCCTGATGGAGTTTTGTTCAACAACTCTACCGAAACTCCTGGGGATAAATGTGAAAACTGGGCAGCTAAAGATCGAATGAGCTCATAGAGTTCTGGTGCTGCTCCCATCAAATGAGCAACCCCTGAGGCAAGTCATACACTATGTTAACATGAGTTGGTGATCAGTTACCTAGTCTTCGATTCTAGGTAATCGATTACCAACTCCATTCCAGTTTACAAGGAGGGCATCAATCGATGCAACCAGAAGAGAAAGGCTTTACATGCAGGCTAATATTTGATTACAGGGTAACTGATTACCATGTAATTGATGTTACCCTGCATGTAAATGGGGTACAAGTTTACTGAGCCTGCACGCTGGACCAGTTCTAGCACTGATCGCATCTACATGAAAGTTAAAAACTGAAGTTTCTAGAATCGGTGCACTCATTCGGTCTGTTGAGGCCTATAAGTCTGCCTTGAAAACTTATTTATTTGAATTGGCATTTTGTGATACAGTACCTAGTCCTGCTGTTTATATATGTTTTTAAATGTTTGACTTACAGAATTGAATGTTTTTATTACATGAGATTTTTGTAAAACGCTATGATCTATTGGAATAGCATTTCATAAATACAATTTTGCTCGCTTGATCTCTCTTGCGCTCTCTCTTCTCTCTTCATTAATCAAGCCTGCTCTATGCCCTTCTTGCAGGATTCTCAGCAGATGTGTTGTTAGTGAGGCTGTTTGAATTGAAAACCTGTTGCTTTTGGTAGCAAACCAATTTTTTGTGCTTTGAGTGGAATTGTGATTGCTTTTTGCTGGCTTCACTAGCTGCAAAGTTTAGTGTGTAGTGGGGGAAGGGTGCTAATGGTCTGGCCAAGTCTCACTCAGCTAACTAACTGGAGGCGGAGCTGAATCAGGTTTGTGGTTTCAGTTGCTTTTGGCTTCTCAGAAGTAACCAGAAGGGGAAGGGATCAGATCAGTTCCAGTACAGTAGCTTCTTCTTGCTGCATTTACATTGTTTCTTGTGGATTTACTCGGTAGAAGTTTATTTAATTTCTTTCTTACTACTTCTAAAGGGCTAGCAGGGTATTGTTTTGGGACTGTTGGAATTTTGAAACCTATTTTGGTGGCTATAAGTGGGCTCATTTGTTTGATGTTTCACTGTGTAGCAGGCTGTGTTTGTGGAGGCCTATTTCTTCTGATTTAAAACCTATTTGGTGAGATTTTATTGGGGCTGTTTCTTTGAATTGGAGACCTATATCTTCTAATGTCAAGCCTATTTTGATGTGTTGTTGGTGATGCTGTTTGAATTGGAGACCTGTTTCTTTTGGTAACAAACCTATTTTTTGTGCTTTGAGTGGAATTGTGATTGCTTTTTGCTGACTACACTAGCTGCAAAGTTTAGTGAATAGTGGGGGAAGGGTGCTAATGGTCTGACCAGGGGCTTCAGCTACCTGATTGTTTCTGGAAGGCACGGGCTGGTCCCACCCTCCCTGTCCCTCGCCCCAGGTCCATGATTTCCTTTATACCAGGGGTTCTGACATCACTTCCCCAAAAGGGCAAAGGACATGCACCTGTCATAGCAGAAGCAGACATCCAGGAAAGGAACAGCAGCGAGTAAAGAGGTGACTGCTATTTCAGTGGAAGGGAAGTAACTGCAAATCAAGGAGCTTTCATTGTTACTTATTTGCATTGAGGGAAGGAGGAGTAGGAGTTTGAAGAAGGTTGTGCAATAGTTACTTAAAGTCTCTTTTTTGGTATGGACAGGAAGGATAGGAATGTAAAAGCAGTTGTTCAATCTATCTAGATGTGTACAACAAAGGGGGTAAGGGAAATTGAGAAAAGGAGAAGAATGTTTTGCACTGATAGAGGGGAGAGAGGGGAAACTTGGGGAGTGTTTGGTATCCTTCATCTGGAAGGGTGGCGGGGTTGCTAGTGAGCAACGAGAGCAATGGTTAGGGTGGTAGGCTGCAACAACTGCAGTGCACCAATCTTTCTAAAAATTGCCTGGAGGGTGGGGGGATGTTTAGTGTGCAACCACATAGAGAAACTTAGAAAGGAGATTGAGGGTCTGCAGGAGAAACTGAGACAGGCAAGGCAGACTGGAGGCGGGTTTAGCCCAATACTGGAGGGAGGAGGGAGGAGGGAGGAGGGGAGATGAGGGAGGGCAAGTTGAGCCAACAGTGGTGAGAAGAGGGTCAGAAGAAGGGAAAGGGAGACAAAGGGGCCCAGGCCAGGAAGAACGATTGCCAGGGAAACCAGGTCAGGAGACAAAAAACAAATGGAAGGAGGAGACAGGGACTTGTGAGGGGAGGAGAAGAAGTGGCATCAGTCATGGAGTGCAAAGGAGGGAACAGGTTACTATGAAGAGAGAGGAAGCGGGCATTTGTGAAGGGTCTTCAGAAAATAGTTTTGCACTGCTAGAGGGGAAGACAAGGTGGAGGGAGGTGATTCAGTTGGAGGAGTAATTGATAAATGCCTGGAACAAACTGGAGCAGGGGGAAGTTCTGCTGGAAGAATTGCAACAGGGGCAAAAGGGTGAAATAATGTGCAGGAGATGGTAGTAGAGCCAGGAATGAGAGATGGAGATGAATGGAAGCAAGCAGGGAGTAAGAGGGGTGGAATCTTAGTGCTGCGGGACTCAAAATTAAGAGGAGTCAGGACTGGCCCAGTGGCACTGAGGGCTGGGGCGCTGGACGCCACACCTCACGCCATGCCGGCGACCCAGGTTCGGGAACGAGCCTGGGTCATAGAAGGTCAGCCGGGGGGGAGGGTGAGGACTAGAGCAGGCTGCTGGCTGGTGGCCCTCTACCTCAGGTTGGGGTTGCAGGTTCCCTCGGAGCTCCACCACTCCCTGGTGGAGGCCGGAAAAGCGGCGTCACTCGGAGGACCACTGGCATTAGGCCGACCGGGGAGGGAAGAGGAGACCCCATCTGCAGCTGTGGTGCACATGCGTGCCTCCATGCGCATGCGCTATCACTTCTGGAGGTCTCGGGTGTAACCACATTCATGGGAGAAACGGAGGAAAATTGTGGGGGCCCACCAAGGATGATGCATCTGGACTGGCTCTGGGGATCCGCCGGGGTGCGCATGGTGCTACAAGCCCCCAAAGGACTTTGAGACTGGTACGTTGGTGGATGGCAGTGGTGGACCTGCCACAGGAGGATAAAAAAGAGGAGTCAGGTGGGGTAGCAAGGGGGAGAGGCATAGTTGCATTTGGGTGGAGGCCATGACAGGAATGACAGCAGAAAGGGTGGGACAATCTGTTCTGAAATATGTTAGAAGGGGTAGGGACAAGCCTCATTTAATTATACATCTTAGGACGAATGACCTGGATGACAAGACAGTAGATATAGCCCAGAGGAGGTTTGAGGAACTAGGACAATTATGTGAGGGGGCAGGAAGATCAGTAACTTTTTCAGAGATACTTCCAGTGCCTGAGGCAAGCACAACAAGAAAGCTGAGACTAGAGGAATTTAACGGATGGCTAAGAACCTGGTGTCATGCTAAAGGGTATGGGTTGTTGGGGTGGGGAGGGACCTGGGAGGACAGTAGTCTCTATGCCAAGGACAGACTACACTTGAATGAGGAGGGAAAGAAAGTGTTGAAACAGAGGATGGAGGAGCACATAGAGGAAGTTAGGAATTTAAACTAGGAGTGGGGAGTGGCAAGTGGGCAAGAGAGACATGCAAAGACCACAAGTTGGGAAACCATATGAGCCCCCCCCCATAACAGTGACAAAGGACAAATGGCAAGTACTATTGGTGATGCTAGTAAAGGAGGGCAGGATGGGGGGGTGGAAGGTGGTTACCCGTAATGCTAGGAACCTTGGGAGGAAAACTGCAGAGTTACAGGTGCTCATGGCAGAAGGAGAGGTGGACATTGCAGCCATCACAGAAACATGGGCCACCCAATACAATGACTGGGACCTGTCTGTACCAGCCACAGGTTATTTCGTAGGGGCAGGGTGATTGGAAAAGGAGGGGGGGGTGGCACTATATGTGAAGGAAGGACTGAAGTGTGTAAGGGAGGAAGGGGAGGAGGGTAGTACGGAGTCACTTTGGATGCAAATCCAGGATTTCAAGAACAGAATTCTCAGAATGGGAGTGGTGTACAGGCTGCCCTCTCAGATGGAGGAGTTAGACAGGGAACTAGTGGGACAGATCAGGAGGACCTGTGAGAAGGGCAGTGTGGTGATTGTGGGGGACTTCAACATGCCAGGAGTGGACTGGAGTACCCCAAAAACCAGGAATAGAAGGAAGCAGGTACTGCTGGATGCCTTCCAGGACAGCTTCCTGCTGCAAATGGTCAGTAAACCAACCAGCTTAGGGAATACCCTTGACCTTGTGCTGGCAAATGGGGAGTTTGTAAGAGAACTTACAGTGGAAGAACCGCTGTCAGGGGCTGACCACCCCTCAGTATGGCTCACATTGGATATAGGCAAGGAAGGAGTGGAATCTGGCACAAGAGCACTGGACTTCAGGGGGGCCGACTTTGGGAGGATGGCAGAAGTGGTAAAAGGGTACCTGGCCAGAATTCAAACTAGCAATGGCACTAACCAGGAGGTGGGAGCTCATAAAGCTGGGGATAATGGAGGCAACCAAAACCTGCTGCAAATCCCAGAGCAAGAAGGCTAGGGCTAAGAAACCGAGCTGGTTGAGCAAGGAGGTCATGGAAAAGGTAAGGAGGAAAAGAGCTGCCTTTAGGAGGTACAAGAAAACAGGGAGGGGGGGAGGACAGGGAGGAGTACCTGACAGAATCAAAGTGACACAGACAGTAAGGGGAGCCAAGGCATCTACGGAGCTCAGGCTGGCACAAGGCATTAAGAAGGGGGAGAAGGACTTCTTTAGGTACATCAGGGAGAAAAGGAGCTGTTAAGAACCACATAGTAAGGATTAGGAAGAGGGAGTTGGGTGGAAGCAGGGTGCGATATAAGCAGAAATGCTAAATGATTATTTCTGCTTGGTATTTACTAAGGAGAAGAGGGGGATGATACCCAAGGGGGGAGGCAGCAGAAATGGGGGGGGAGGGGATGACAGATAGGGAAATCATGGAGGGAAGAGTTTGGGAGGGTTTGAATGCACTGAGGGTGGACAAGGCACCAGGCCCAGATGGCATCCACCCCAGGGTACTGAAGGAGCTGGCAGAGGTCCTTGCAGAACCTTTGGCAGACCTATTTAATGCCTCACTACACTCAGGGTGTGTACCTCAGGACTGGAGGATGGCTCATGTGGTGCCCCTCCACAAGAATGGCCCCAAGGATGAACCAGGGAACTACAGACTGGTGAGCCTCACATCCATCGTGGGTAAGCTGATGGACACTATCCTGAAGGAGAAGCTGGTGGCCCTACTAGAGGTCAAAGGACGACAGGACAGCAGACAGCATGGCTTCATACAAGGTCAATCCTGCCAAACCAACCTGGTGGAGTTCTATGACTGGGTAACTATGCAACTAGACAGGGGCCATGCAGTGGATGTCCTGTATCTGGACTTCAGTAAGGCATTTGACTCGGTACCGCATGGGAGGCTGGGAAGTAAGTTAGAAGGCACAGGGGCGGGTGCAAAGCTGGTGAGATGGGTAGTGAACTGGCTTCAGGGAGGCAACAGAGGGTGGTGGTGGGTGGGGAGCTCTCACAGCCAAAGGTCTTACACCCAAAGGTAGTGACGAGTGGTGTTCCACAGGGCTCGGTGCTGGGACCAGTGTTGTTTGGGATATTCATTGCAGACATATCATTGGACATCAAGAGCAAGATCAGTCTGTTTGCTGATAATACTAAGATGGGAGCGGTGCTGGATGACCTAGGGGGATGGCAGGAGTTGCAGGATGATCTGGCAAAACTTGAAACCTGGTCAGACACCTGGTGGCTGGGGTTTAATGCCAAAAAGTGCAAGGTGCTGCATTTTGGGGTGAAGATCCCAAAGAGGAGTTACCAGCTGGGGGGGGAGTGCAGCTAGCCCAGACAGAGGAGGAGAAGGACCTGGAGGTGCTCATTACAGGGTCAATGAACAACTCGTCACAATGTAGGAAGGCAGCTGCAAAGGTCAACAAAATGCTGGGTTGCATTGCAAGGGTAATATCCTCAAGGAGGGAGGAGGTGATTCTGCCACTGTATAGGTCATTAGTTAGACCACACCTGGAGTACTGAGTGCAGTATTGGTGCCCGTATCTGAAGAGGGACATTAAGTTACTGGAGGGGGGTGCAGCGCAGGGTGACAAAGATGATCAAGGGGCTGGGGGACTTATCATACGAGAGGAGGCTGAGGGAGATGCACATGTACTCGCTGGAGGAGAGGAGGGACGGGGGGACATGATTGAAACCTTTAAGTACATGAAAGGAATAAACAAGACAGATACAGAGGGGCTGTTCAAAGTAAGGAAGGGGAGGGACACCAGGGGCCATGATATGAGACTGGAGGGAGGAAGGTTCAGGAGGAAATGAGAGACACTTTTTACAGAGGGTAGTAGCTGGGTGGAATCGTTACCTGCAGAAGTGGTATGCAGTAGAACAGTAGACTACTTCAAAGGGGATGGGGTAGGACAAGGGGAGGGTCAATGGAGGAAGGGTGGAAGGAGGGGCAGCTGCAGAATAAAGAGTGCTAGCTGCACATTTGGAAATGGTTGATAGACCTCTGGGCCTTTATCTGCTGGCAAATTTCGTATGTTCATATACTGAAAAGGAATCTGGTTCTGGCATTTTTCTATCCTTCTTTCCTAAATCTCCCCGCTGGCCTCACAAATACAGTCTCAGCATAATTCCCCCGTACTCCACCTCTCCCTGTCTCACACTTATTCTGTCTGTGCCTTTGTTTACCATCTTGTCTTGTTACACCCTGTTCTCTGTCACATGGCTGACTCATTGTTATGATATGTTGTAGGTATTCTAGTCTGATTCCCCTAACTGTACACCTGTATTTTATGCATAAGTTTGTAATTTGTTTATTCTGCCTCCCTGTTACCTCCCCTATCGCACATTAAATGTCAGCTATGTACTGTATGTTTACGCTTACCTAATTGTACCCTGTATGTAACTTTTGCTGTATGTAACACTATGCTTCCTTGCTTATTTGTACAATTCTTGTTTAAATCCTTTGAACTCCCCTCCCCCAGGTCACACCGGGAGACGAGCAACTTGTTCAGTGTGCCTTCCTGGTGAAACCTTTCAATAAATAAAATAAATAAACTTTGATTGGTTCCAGGATCAATCCTTATACACTCGATGCTATTATTTACATGCAGGCTCGCAATAAGTTAAACAGCAATCAAATACCTTATAATCAATTCTGAGCCTGCACATAAACAGAGTAACATTCAGACTGCACCACTTCCCAGATCATCAGGCCCTCATGACAGCATATGGGAAAAGGAAGGAACTTCTATACGACGGTCACAAACTTACACTGCACCAGGATTTATCGGTGAGAGTACAAAAGAAGAGGCAGCAGTTCAACACATGTATGAATTTGCTAAGAGAGGGGGGGTTGGAATTTTTTAAGGTTTGCCCAGCTATGGTAAAAGTGCACTCGGAGGGAACTACATACGCTTGCCTGGTACCCTCCTCATGTCTCCCTTTCCCAAAGAAAACACATACACCAAATCTTGGAGGAAATGGCCTCGTCCATGTATTTATTGGTATACAACACATCATCCTGAGCATAGGTGCTGCTGGGAGGATGTGCCCCTGATCCCTGGGGAAAAAGGTCATATGACCAAGGAACTGAAAGCTGCCCTCCTATCCGGCACCACCTGTAATACTTGCGGAGACCCAATGAGGCTGGACCGTGACCCCCAACTGGGTCATAATCTAGCAGTTCCCCAGCCTCATGCCGACAGGGGACAATGAGACCTTTGTGAGAATTGGCCTCATCCCCCAAGTTCCCCTGATACCTTGGGCCTGTGCTCCTCCCAAGCCAACTCCCATGGCTGTAACAGTTCTATGCAGACACTACAACTTCTGTGGAACCACATTATCGTCTTTACCAGCTAACTAAGATAACATCCCTTTGGAGGCGGCAAAAATCCCAGAAAACCCTGATGTTAAGCAGGCAAAAAACAGGAAAAGTCACTCCCCAACCTCTAATGCAGTCACCCAGAGAGGGTCAAAGGGGGCCCTACCTCCCTGGCCCCTGACCCTGCTTTTACAAGGGCTGGTGGGTGGGGATCCACTGGAAGGAGGAGAGAGAGAGGGAGCTGTGCCTGGAGGCACCTTAAAAATCCTCCCCTGTCTCCTCCCTCCAGCAATGCCATCCCACCCTAAGGGCGGCCATCTGGAGAACTCCTCCTGGGCATTGCCAGGCCCAGTATTTCCTAAGAGAAGGCCCCCTCTATCTCTACCTCTACCTGGTAGAGGAAGGGGGGGGAGTCCAGGTAAAAGGCCAGCTGCTGCGACTGGCTGGCAGCCTCTCTATTGCCTGGTACCCTCCCCATGTCTTCCTTTCCCAAAGAAAACACATACACCAAATCTTGGAGGAAATGGCCTCAGCCATGTATTTATTGGTATACAACACATCATCCCGATTATAGACACTGCTGGAAGGACGCGCCCTTGATCCCTGGGGAAAAAGGTCATATGGCCAAGGCACTGGCAGCCGCCCCCCCCCATCCAGCACTGCCTGTAATCCTTGCAGAGACCCCATGAGGCTGGACCGTGACCCCCAACTGGGTCATAATCTAGTGGTCCCCCGGCCTCATGCCGACTGGGGACAATGAATCCTTCATGAGAATTCACCTCATCCCCCAAGTTCCCCCAATGCCTCAGGCCTGCGCTCCTCCCAAGCCGCCACAGGTCAGACCCTGTCTGACCCCCCCCAAGCCTATCGCTCAAGATGATCCTCCAAAACTTGCTTCACAGCTATCAACATCCTATCCAAATCTCCTGCCTGCACTTGCCCGTCCTCCCCCATTAAACTGGGCCGGCAGAAGGCATAAATGTCCCTATATCTCAGAACTGCACCACTCACAGAATCCATGACAGCTCTCATCTCCCTGTTAACAGTAATGCATGCCTGATTAAGAGCCTCCAACTGCCCAGCATGCTTCCAACACAATCTTTGCAAAAGGTGGGTCCAGATAAGAACTGTATGAGGCCACCAGGCTCTAATGGCATGCAAATCTTCCCTCGTCACTATCAGGAGGTTCACTGTCTTGCAAAGGCCCAAGTCTTCTCCTCCCAAGTGGATCAGCAGAATATCTGGAGTGTCCCACCGGCCAACCTCTTCTTGCAACAATGGGAGCAACTCCTCCCCCCGTGCAACCCTTCCTTGCCAAGCCAAACAATCTGCGCTCTTTCCCATGAAATGGCTAGGTTTCTCCCCCCGGTTGGCTGGCCACTCACTTAGCTGCCCAGTGGATGAAGGAATGCCCACACACCCATATGTTTCTGGGACCCTCCATGGGGCCTGCAACAAAGAGAAAAGGGAGATTATTGCAAGTGAGGCTGAACATAACACAAGAATGCCCAGCACCTCCAGTGCCCTAACACTTGGATCTCTTGATCTGACAACCCTTAGCCCTGAGCATTCGTTGCTGCTCTAATTCAAAAGGAAATAGTACTAAAGTTCTGTGACTCCAAACCAATGTGCTACACAGCTCACTTTAGAATGTATAGGAATTGATAAGCTGACACAGGCCTGCCATCCTCATGACAGAAAGAAGCCCCCCCCCCATGCCGGACGAACTCAGATGTATGCCTGAACCTTATCTTTCACTGGCCACGACACTCCAGGGGGAGACAAAAGCCTGAGCCAGTGGCCAGGCCCAGTCTGCTCCATCTTGGACCTCTGGAGATGGACAAAGGCTCCATCAGACATCACTACCACATCCCCTGCCAGCAAACCTGGCGACCCTCAAGCCAGTGCCAGCTCCGTCAACTCCGATACCTTGAAGGCCCCACAACAGACCACCAAAAACATGGTTTCAAACCATCTAGATTCATAGGCATTCCAACATACCAATGGCAACACCTCTCAGATCTGAACCAGCATCAGCGGGGTGATCAGGTACTGGTCATCAGACCTGGTCCCCAGCAAACTTCTCCACCCTTCCAGTTCTTTATGCAACTTAAAGGCCCTTGTGTTGTCAATCATGCCCATGACCCTAGCCAGCCATGAGAGCCACACCAGATGCCGACCCACAGAACCTGGAGACAAATCCTGCTCCTTAACCTTCATAATGTAACTGCAGAGTTGATCCACCAGAATAGGTCAGGCATCTGGCCTACCAGCCACCTCTTGTACCTGCAGATAGTGTCGTACTCCTTTGCAGTAAGCTGCCTTTGTCCCAGGTGCGATTAAATTACCTATGTATCATCAAGCTTCACAGAGACCACCTCCCAGAGGAAGGATGGAACCTTCCATGGCTGAATCTCTGCCATCGGGGCCAGTTCCCAAAACCTTTGCCACTGCGAATGAGATAAAGCATCTGCAATGCCATTATCCACCCCAGGTACATGCACAGCCTGGAATTGAATGTTGAACAGTAAGCATTTTAACGCAAAATCCAGCACGAGATCCCCCATAGGTCCTTTCAGACCTGGCTGTCTGTTAATGGTGTACACCACTCCATGATGTCTGAGCAAAAACAGATTCTCTTGTCCCTTAACCTAGGGCTCCAAATGCACAAAGCAACCACCACTGGAAAGAACTCCAAAAGGGTGATCTAACGGCCCAGCCCCACTTCAAGCCACTCCAGTGGCCACTGACTAGTGCACCACTCACTGTGGAAGTATGCCCCGAAGCCCAATGCCATGGCCGAATCTATGAACAGGTCCAAGGATGCTTCATCCACTGGCTCCTTCCACAGGGCTACCTCATTGAAGTGATCCAGGAAGGTTCTCCAAACTTGGAGGTCCTTTTGTAATTCCACCATCACCCGAATCCGATGATGCTGCTTTCTGCAGCCTTGGTCCCGATTTGCCAAGTGCCGCATGAAGGACCTCCCCATGGGAATAACCCTATATGCAAAATTGAGATGCCCCACCAGCTGCTGTAGCTCCCACAACATAACCTTCTTGGCCACCTCGACTGTCCAAAGCAACCCCCTTGAGGGACTCCAGTTTGTCCTCGAGCAACCGATACTGCTGCAGCTCTGTGTCGATCTCTATGCTGAGAAATGTGATGACCATGGTCGACTGCTTGACCTTCCCTGGGGCCAATGGAACCCTGAAAACCTGGCAGGTGCAAGCAAAAGCCTCCTGGGTTGTCTCACACTGCCGGGACTTGGCCAGTCCCACGAACAAGAAATCATCGAGGTAGTGCACGTCTGCTTCATTTCCAGCTCACTGCTCAGTCACTCAGTGCAAAAAGGTATTGAATTGCTCGAATACTGCACAAGCCACCACACACCTCATCAGCATGCAGTTATCCACGTAGTATTCCCCTTTAAATTTCATGCCTAACAGAACTCGTCATTATGGTGAACCGGTAGCTGCCAAAAAGCCGATTCAATATCCGCCTTAGCCAAAAAGGTTCCCAGGCCTGCTGCCTTGAATTCATCGATGGCCCCATCAAAGGAAGCATAACGTACTGATGTGTAGGTGGAGTCAATGTGGGAGTTAACTGAATCCCTGTCTGGAAAGGAGAGGTGATTGATCATGCAAAATTCATCCAGCACCTTCTTAGGTACCAGACCAATGGGTGACACCTTCAAATTAGACCAAGGAGGGGAAAGGAACGGGTTGCTGACCGGCCCCAGTCACCTTTCTTTTTCCAGTATCTCCTGGACCACCTGCAGGTGATCACGTGTGGACTTCAGAGTTTCAGCCTCAAAGTCCCAATTAGGGCTAGAGTAGCAAAGTCTGAAGCCCACAGCGAAATCCTCTTCAAGCAGTGCGGCAGCTGGTGTGTCTGGGTACTGGTCCAGCCATGGCTTAAGCCTTCCTACCTGAACCAGGGTGGGAAGGCTTGTTCCCCTGGGGCTTGGAAGTCCTATCCCTCCAGTTCCGAAATCCTTCCCGAGAAGGCCGGGTGCCCGAACACTGCATGAAGGGGTGTAGCCGGCTGCATGCCATGCATGAATGGCGAAACCGGCATGGTGCCCAGGTGCAACTCCCTTGCTTGAATGTATAACACAGCTGTCTGGGCCCACCCTCCACCCACTGGGGGGAGGACACCCACAAGGCTAGGCCACTATCTGTATGCAACACCCTGCCTCCCTGCATGACATCCACCAGTAGGGGCATGTCGAGGTGATCCCAGCCCTAGGAGGAATCTGCCTGCCGCTGACGCTGAAATTCTTTGTCATACTCGAGCCAGGCCAACTCACTTTCTGATGGTGAATCATAGTAATCCAATGCATGTAACTGAACAATTCTAACCCTTGGGACAGATCCCCTTGAAGGACCGCCATGGCATAGACCAGGAATGCCGCAAACCAATTGTCAAACATACAGGGGACCTTAACCCTGTATCTCTTGTCCTTCTTACCTTCCTCTTGTTCCGATTCCTAATACAACAGGGAGAACATGTCAATGTACTCCCGGCTCTGAATCTACTGGCAGACCTTTTCCAGCAGGTGAGTGCAAACTGGCATGTCTAGACCCACAAAGGAGCTGGCTGGTGGCCAGGGGGGGCTCAGCTGGAGGCACTGGGGCCCCATGGTGGTGAGGAGTTCACCTTAGCCACCAGTGCCACTACCAAGTCCACCAGCTTCATCAGGCTGTCATGCAAATCCCCCTTGGTATGACTGCCTGACTGGTTCTACCATCCTCTGAGGCCCCACTGGGGCCTCACCCACCCAGAGGGGAATGTCCTCCTGGTCAACGGCCTCCCTTTCACTCTTGGAGCTTTCCCTGCAAATAGCCTCCAACTCCCCCTTACTGTCTAGGCTCCTACCTGCAGCCTCCCAGTTCCTTCCTTACCTGCCGCTTGAGAAATCTTTGCAGGAGGCATGTGATCCTTCTTCACCGCACTCTCTCCTGTTGCGGCCCTCTTCTGTGAAGCTGAGTCTCCTGACACCAAAGGGCCGTCCAACCCACAGCATTAAAATTATGCTAAAATTCTCATATTTTTTTTGGGGGGGTGCACTGGGGAGGCTTCACAAGAGCTCCAGGGTGAGAGGTGTGGCTAGGCACGGAAAAGCAGAGCTACACCAAAAATGAAAGGAGAGACAGACTGCCGGAACCTAGCCTGGGGGGGATGGGTGCGACTGGCCAAATATGGAACACACATGGCTAGCTCCCCAACCATGGGGCTGCCTGGAGTGGAGGAAGCCTGGAGAGGAAGAAAATTAACCTGCCAGATGGAAACCCAGACCGCCTGAGCAGGCTAATGTACCACTGCACAGAAGTGCACCAATTATCCGGGCTGCAGTACCAAAACTGTCCAGCCTCCACACCAAAATCATCCAGCCTCAATGGCCAGCTGAGGGATGCCCAGATGAACGCAAAGGGAAAGAGGAGGAGAGGGAGGGAGGAACCCTCAAGTCCTATGCTGAAAAGCTTGGACACAGTTCATACTATAGCAAAAAGCAATGCTGCCCCTAGAAAGGGAGAAAAAGGAAACTAAATGTTTTATTTATATATCATTTATGTAAAAGTGAGGTGTTCCAGCGACAGAGGGGCCCTGATTCCTGACTCTCAGGCATCCCCACTAGCGCAACTGAGAGAGGAGAGGGGGGAGCATCGGACCCCACAAAGCCGCCCGCACAGTCCACAGGCTCCAAGCGACTCATCATCGCACCCCCCCCCCAGCGGCAACAAAAAATAACAGAGCTGCCAGCATCACTCAACATGGACTGGCAAAAGGCTGGCCCATACTACAGTACCAGTGGGTCCGTTGGCCATCTGCCATTCCCAAGATGGCCAATGGGAATCCCCTGCCCAATGATAGCGGGCACACAAACCTCAAGAGAGAACAAAGAAATGTGGGGGAAGCGCTCTAGAGATACGTGCTGCACTGCCCTGCATGGCAACCAAGAGAAACGGCCACTGAACTGCCGCACAGCTACCAATGGTATCCCGAATCATGACCTGGGTTGCGGCAAGACCCTCCTGAGAAGAACCACCACGGACTTCCCAGGACCAGATCAGGCAGAGGATCGCCGTCCAGAATCCGGAGTGACTGGTCAGGCCCCCCCCAGCCAGAGATGCCTGCTCGTGCAGGCAGCTGCCCACACTACCCATGGGAGAGAGGTGAGTGGCTGGAAATACCTGGGGCCTCTGCAGCCCATTGCCTTATGCGCTAGGCTATGCTGCCAGGACTGCCAGGAATAGAGAAGGCCAAAGAGGGAAGTGTAGAACCCGACCGCTAGTTCTGCAAGGGGGCTGAATGCACAAAAGGGACCAGGAGGTTCGGGGAAGAAAATCTGTGACACTCCAGGGCTCCAGTAGCCGCTCCTGGGAGGGAGCCAAATCAGCCCTGCTTGGGTGCAGAGCTCTGGCTACTGCGGAAAATGAAAAGTGAACTGGGCAGCTAATATAATTTGTTTTTGTTGGATTAGAACCATGCAAATCCTAGGAGGGCAAGCTCTGCTGGTGGGAGTGCCGAGAACTGCTGCCTCTCCTCTGAACCAACTGCTGGCTAGCTCTTTACCTGGGTGATGAATTTAGTTCAACCCTGGATCCACTGGAAGGAGGACAGAGAGGGAGCTGTGCCCTGAGGCACCTTAAAAAAGCCTCCTCTGTCTCCTCCCTCTAACAATGCCATCCCTCCCTAAGGGCAGCCATCTGGGGATCTCCTCCTGGACGTTGCCAGGCCCAGTGTTCCCCAAGAGGAGGCCCCCCTCCATCTCTACCTGGTACTGGGAGGGGGGCCCAGGCAAATGGCCAGCTGCTGCAACTTGCTGGCAGCCTCTTCATTCCTGGGAACCAGCTAAGCTGAAAGCTTTCATCACAGAATGGAACAAAAACAATCAAGAAGGCTGTGGGTTCTCATTAGAAACTGGATACTTTTATCATTTTTTTTTTTGGTGCACTGCTGAGGGGACCCAGCTCGACTGTCTGGGAGGCCTTGTCTAGTGTCTCATTGGATTGTGACCGTTGAATCATTTGGAGCCCACAGTAATAGGGAGACACTGCCTCAACTCTTCTCCCCTGATGCAGTTGGACAGCTTAAGAGATCACCCCTGAGGACTGCCACTTGTTTTCTGCCCTCATAATGCTTCTTCTCGAGAATTGGCATGTGGAGCAGACTATATGGAAGGGCTGATATTCCAGTCTCAATGGGTCTCTGGACGGAGTCCACACAAGCTAAATTGGAGTTCCTTATATTATGAACATGCACTGGTTGAGAGCTATCCAGCCAAAGAAAGCCTAAATTTCTGTCTATTTGCAGCAGATCTGCAATTGTGAAGATGCAGGGACTACAAGTGACTGCAGAACCTGCCAGAAAAATGCTATGGATTCTGTCCCTTGTGGACCCTCAATCAGGTCAGTGTGGGGGGAGGGGGGCATGCACATAATAATGATAGCATGGGCTGCTTCCCCTAACTGGCTTTGGGTCCTGGAGGTCTTACAGTCTTGCTTACATGTATAGTTTAATGTGGGTCAGGGGGACCTGAAGAGGTGGGTGAAAAGATTTCTTACTGGAGAACAAATGGTTACTTGATGTTATGCTCGTCCTGAGGGGCAGCCACCCGGGACGGGTATCTTCCTTGTTTAAATTAGGGTGTGATGGTGTTGGAGCTTGCAGGTTCCCTTCTTGCAGGGCCCTACTCTTTCTCCTCTAAGGCATTTCGGGGCAGAGGTAAATGGTGGGGAGAATGTATAGGAGAAGCGATTCAATTGTGATTTGACAGTGTGAGGGGGACAGTAAGATACAGGCTCGATTGAGCTAACATAATGTTACATGGACAGATTAAGGGAGCTTCTCAATGATGGGGTTGGGGGCAGGATGGGATGAAGACTCTTGGGACCAGGTGAGGCTATTTGGGTGAGGCTATTCTGGTGTCTCTCTACATGTGGAAAGCATGCTTGATTTCAGAAGTAGAAGTTTGATGAGCATTACTTGGTTAAGGTTTGTGAATTTTTTATTGGTGAAATGCTGGACTCTGTTATACAATGTTTACCTTTACTGACTTACACAAAACTAAGTTAGAATTAGAATGATGGTGCGGGGAAGGGGGCTTATGGGATAATTGAGTAGTATTTGATCAACAGTGGGGAATGTATATATTATGAATTCTTTACCTGGAAACAATAGGGAGGGCTTTTACCCAGTCAATACCCCATTTGTTTTTGGGATTTGGGTATTTTCTCAGGGATGGGGGTGGGTTGATATAGCTCAGATATATTTTAAACTAACTGAAGTGTTTGTCTACTTGGTGTTTTTTTATTCTGATTATATGGTTCATTCTGTTATGAGGTACAAGACACATACTGTATTGTTAAGCTCCTAAATGCTGGTTTCTTTCTTTCAACTGTTAATTCAAGCTGCTAGTGGACCCTTGATTCCAGATGCATCCTGGGAGTAGGGTAAGTACAATTATATAAGTACAACACAGAGTAAAAGGTCCAGAATACAGTAAAGGGGTACATAATGCATGCAACAATACATGCAATATACAAGTACCATAGAAGTACCATATTAAAGACCACACAAGTACACTGGTGCAGGAGGATACTCAAATTAAAAAAATATTTTAAAGATTTCTATGAAAGATTGTATCAAGCAGAATGTAGGGGATTGGATCATTTGATGGAGAAATTTTTCAGGGGTCTGCACATCCCTACACTGACTGAGGATCAAAGGGAAATACTGGGAACCACAATTTCCAAAGAAGAGGTTGTTAAGGCTATTGTCACCTTGCAGAGGGGATGCGGGAGGTCTTGATGGTTTTGGAGCTCAATATTACAAAGAGCTATGGGAGGAACTTACCGAGCATTTGAGAGACCTTATGGAGGAAGACAGAGGGGAGAGGGAACTTCCTAAAACATGCTATGAGGCTAGCATTTACATCCTCCCAAAGCCGGGTAAAGATTTGTCGGATTGCTGCTCATACAGATCCATCCCCCTTCTGAATTATGATTGTAAAATTGTGACTAAAGTCCTGGCTCTTAGATTGGATAAGGTTCTTCCCCAAATCATTCTTCCTGATCAGACAGGCTTCATCCAGGGGAAATTGTCTTATCACAACATGAGAAGGCTGTTAAATGTGATTTGTTGGGGCACTCAGCATCCTGAACAGGCTTGTGTCCTGTCCATGGATGCCTAGAAAGCATTGAATATAATAGAATGGCCCTATATGATGTATGCTCTTCACAAACGTGGCTTGGGAGATGGGCTTGTACAGTTAGTGGGAGTCTTTTACCGTACCCCATCAGCCCGGGTACTAGTTAATGGTTCACCATCAGAAGAATTTAAGCTTGGGAGAGGCATGAGACAGGGTTGTCCCCTCTCCCCTCTGCTATTTGCCATAGCAATTGAGACATTGGCTATTAGGGTAAGAAATTATCCAGCCATTACTGGTATTCCAGGTAGGGGAGGACACCGGCATATTATTACCCTATAAGCGGATGACATTTTGCCATTCATTACTAAACCAGAAGGGTCAATGCCTACTTTACGCCAGATCATAGACCAATTTGCCTCATTTTCAGGGTATAAGCTTAATTTGCATAAATCTGAAATAATGTATCTAGACAAGGGGGCCGGGGTAATAGGAGGGACATATGGGGTCTAAAGTTAGTTGACAGGTATTTTAAACATTTAGGAATTCAGATAGGCCCTGAGGTTGGTAGTTTGTACATCCTGAATTACTCACCATTGTTTGACTCCATACTAGAGAAAGGTTGCTCTGGTTTTATTTGGAAGGACAAGAAGCTGAGGAGTAGTCTAAAAAAGCTGACAGCATCCAAGGAAAATGGAGGCCTGGACTTCCCAGATATTACAGGATACCACTTTGCTGTTCAACATCACTACTTGCATAGCTGGGTAAATGGGGTAAGGCAGCCATTTGGCTGGATTTAGAGGAGGGATACCCAGGAAGGGTTTCAGCTTATCTGGCGGAGGGGGCACTTAGAGCATATCATCTGCTGGGTGGTCCGAATCCCCTCATTATTTGGGTGTTGGAGGCATGGGAGTCCATCAAGAAAAGAAGGAGAGCTGTTCAGGTGAATACCCTTTTGGTCCCTATTGTGGGAAATCCTGATTTTCTCCTCGGACTTGACAATGCTGGGTTTTCATTATGGCAAACTCGGGGGATACAATTCTTAGGGGACCTGGTAACTAGTACAGGACTGCTTAGCTTTGAGGAAATCCAGTTGAGACTGGGGATTCCCTGTTTCAACCTGTTTAAATTCTTGCAGCTCCGGAACTACAATTTGAAGTTGGATAGAATGTCTGGTGGATTCACCTTTATCGGGTGTTGAGAGAGAGATCCTTAACATCAACAAAAATGGGAAGGGCCTAATTGAGAGAGCTGCCAAACAGGGCAGGTTTGTTTTCCCTAACAATACTCTCAAGGTCAGACAATGGTGGGAACGGCATTTCAGCATTCAGATTTCTGATACTAACTGGGATCTACTGCTGGGGTCTCACGTGGAGCTTCTTTTATGTAATAAGTTTAAGGACTTGCAATATAAATTCATACACTGTTTGTATTATCCCCCGAGCTTACTTCATAAGTTCTTTCTAGGGATACCTCCCAATTATGGAAGATGTGGGGTGTCGAGGGGAGCCTTTTTTCACTACTGCTGGAGTTGTCCCTGCCTCGCTCCATTCTGGAAGGATATTGCCCATGAATTATCAGTGATTGGGGGCCGACCTATGGAACTCTTACCGCTATCACTTCTTTTTGGTGAGGAGGGAACAGGGGAAGATGAATAGTGTCTATACCCTAGAGGGATAAGAATTCTTCAGGTAGTAGCCTGTCAAGGGATTCAAAATGTATGGGTAACTAGCACTGTTCAAATGCTGGATTAATGGAAAAAAACTGGCGATCCAGGTTTTAGCAGTAGACAGACACGTATGTCCTGAAGGACAAGGAAGAAAGATTCTTAAATGACTGGGGTAAATTTCTTGACACCCTCACGGTGAGAGAGGTAATGTTGTTGAGAGAAGGTGGGGAGAGGCTGAATACTGCCACTGTTTATTTATTTAAGAGTTTTACCAGGAAGGCCTTCTGGGGTAAACAGGCCTCTTTCTCTGTCCCATTCTTTATCCTGAACCTTGACCTCCTCCTCCACTTCTTCTGTTTCTTTCTGACCCATAAAACACTGATTGGGGTCTGTCTCTGAGATAATATCTGCACGTGTACTGCCTACCTGCTCATGGCTGGATCCCTTCCCTGGTTCTCCTCTCCTCTCAGACACTCAGTCTAAAAATTATTTTCTTGGTCTCTGTCGTCTGTAATTATGTGCAACCATGCTATCACTGTTGTTGCTGTTTGTCTGATAAAATCCACTCTGTCCAATGGGATCTGGGCTGGGACAGTCCCCCCTCCCAAAGAGTGTTGGATTCAATGTCAGTCTCCTCCTCATCCTCACCTCCAACCACTCTGTGCAGTGGGACACCAAACAGTTTGAAATGGATGACCATCTGCTGTCATCCACAATAGGCGATTCATGTCTGGAGGAAACCCGGACTCAAGGTCTCAGCCGTGAGCTGATGCCAAAAGGCTCCGCAAATTTCCCATTGGAAGATCAGAGCACGTTCCCCTCAGTGTCCAGTGGAACAGCCTTCCTGAGGAGGTTGTGGGGTCTAAAACTGTGGGAGAATTCAAGAATGCATGGGACAGACATAAGGCAATTCTTGTGGGGGGGGTAGGAAGAAATAGGCTGTTAGTTAACTAGGATCTGCAGCTTATCCTGTAGGTAGGGAAATGGGCAGACTAGGTGGGCCAAGCGGTCCTTATCTGCCATCAAAGTTTATGTTTCTATATCCACATTCATCTGTTCAGCAGACCAACAGGCACTACTTGCTGGCTACTCCAGCAGCTCCCAGTCCTGGGTCAGCCTCACCTCCAGTGTGTCATCCTGGCCAGTGGGTTGATCCTCTGATCCTGCATGGGATGGACAGAGTATCACCATGTCTTCACTACAGTGTGAATGCTGTTGTTCTTTGGGCAGTTGCCCCTCACTTCAGCCAGAGGCCCCTTGAGAACAGGAAAGACATGCACCTCTTTGATCTCAACTAATCACTCAGTGGCTGGAGCATTGCTCTCTCAGTGGTCATGACCATGCCCATCACCTCCTCCTGGCAAACAGTGCACAGCCAGAGCAGCTTGGTTCCTCACCCCTGGAACTCACAGCACTCACACCTCAGACCAAAGAACACACAGCAGCCCACGGTGTTCCAAGACATCATGCCTCTCCCATGGTGGGGTCAACACTGTGACAGTCCATGACATGACAGCATGAATGTATCTGGTGTCTGTGGTCATACTGAGCAATGGGACAACTGGTGGCACTCAGGCCTTGCCTGTACAAAAGTAGATTATCGCACTCTTCATGCCTTCCTATTGTTATGCAGTACTAGAGGGAACCAATCTACCTCCATCTTGCATTCTACAGTGGATAACCTGTTAGGACTACTCCCGTATGGTAAAGTCAGAGCAACCACTTCTGCTACCGACTGTCCAATTTTCCTGGATCAGACCTTAAATGTGCAGTTTCCCACCTGTATCCTCACATGCTGGTAAGCACTACAGTTACTAATGGGGGCTCTTCGTCTGAGTCATCAACTCCCCCAGGAAAATCCAATACACCAATTAGTTGATATGCTTATGTTTTCAAGATGAGCTGTCCATCATGAATTATCTGGCCAAGTTGCATGCTTTTCCCAGGTGCCATCTGGCTTTTTGCACCAAACTTCAACAGTACCCATTCCCAGGCAATTAAACATAGAAACATAAAAGCATAGACCATGAAGGCAGAAAAAGACCAGCAGTCCATCCAGTCTGCCCATATTCCCTATAATCCGTGGAACCTTCCCTGCAACCTATCATTCCTCAGGATACTAACCCTCCCCGTCCAATCCCCATTCTCCTCCCTGGTCTTGTCACCCCAGATGACCAATATTCCCTTCATTCTATCCCATGCCTGCTTGAATCCCCTGACTGTGTTTGCACTCACCATCTTGGCCAGCAGACTGTTCCAAGATTCCACCACTCTTTCCGTAAAGGAGTACTTACTCACGTCCCTCCTGAACCTCCCTCCTGTTAATTTCCAGTCATAACCACATGACCTCGAGTTGGTATTCAGGATAAATAATTCCCCCCAGTTTAGCTTGTTAATTCCTTTAAGGAACTTGAAGGTCTCTATCATATCACCCTTCTGGTTTCTAGTGAATACATATTTAGTGCTCTGAGGTGCTTTTCATAGGTTCTGTCCTGCTGGCCCTGAATCATTTTTGCTACTCTGCACTGCACTGTTTCCAACCTATCCCTTTTCTTTCTCAGGTGAGGGCTCCAGAACTGGACTCAGTACTCTAGATGAGGCCTCACCAGGTATATGTATAGGGGAAGTATTACCTCTTTCCTTCTGCTAACAATACCCCTCCTTATACATCTCAGCATCCTGTTAGCCTTGCTATAGGTCTTGATGCACTGGCTCATTTGTTTAAGGGAGTTACTGATGATAACTCCTAGATCCTGTTCCTCTTCTGTAGTGCTAAGTCTCACCCAACCCATCCAGTGCTCCATCTTGGGGTTCCTAAACACCTGCAAGGAATATTCTATGTGTGGTCACAAATCCAGCACAGTCACTAGCTTCTCATGAAATTATTTCAATGCACCAAATGATTGCAAGCCTAACAGACCCAATATCCTCTTCTTTTAAATACACACACAGTCCACATCACGAATCCAAATCCTTTCTCTCCAAAACCTTCTCCCTTCAAACTCAAAATCCCAGACAGGACACCACCATACAACCCCCTTCAGGTGGCTTGGTGGTTCACCTGTATTATTGCCCTGAATGGGGGTGGACTTGGCTCAAGGTACTCCTGTATTTAGGGGTATAGATGGTCTGTTCAGCTGCATTCAACAGTTATGGGTTGCTTTACTGCTTGTCACAGATAACGAATGTGGGCACCTTTAGTGGGTGAACAAAAAACATGAAGCCACTGGGGTTCAGGTACTTGAATTTTTTTATTTAATATGCTTTATTCCTCCTCTGCCAGCCAGCCTCATTCAGCCTATACACTCCCCCAGCTCCATCACCCCACCATCTCCAGGGCTTACCAGCCGGTCTATAGTTCCTCACAGTTTACCCCCCCATGGAGGTGTCCCCCGGAACCGACCCCTAAATCCTGGGAGAGTTTAGTTTAGATGTGACTGGCAAGCTTGGTAGGTGAGTAAGGAACGAAGATCCAAACATACACACCTCGAATGATAATTCCATGGATAACCATGCAGCTCTCCAAGAGCAGCCAGCCCAAATCAAAACGAAAGTGCCAAAGTGGAAAGCGCAAAAAACCTTTGTAGCACAAATGAAAATGACAGCTAAGTGACGACCCAAAGACCAAAAAATGATTGGGAGCGTTCTATAGTAAAAAACGCTCTAACTTTAATAAGGTCATCACAAAAATACACACACCGTGCGGTGACTGCTGCAAAGTATAACGCCTTTGCAGCGGTCACCCGCTGCGATGTGTTGTGATGATAAAATTTAGAGCATTTTACTATAGAACACTCCCAATCATTTTGGTCTTTGGTCGTCACTAGCTGTCATTTCATTGTGTACAAAAATTTCTTGGCTCACTTGACGCAAATTGATGAGGAGCCTGTGAGGAGGGAGTCATTATCCTGCAGTCTGGGATTTTCCTACAGTTGTTCTTCCCTGAGAGTCATGGTGTGCAATGACATAAGTGGCACATACACCATACATCTGGTGGCCCCCCCAACTAGAACCAGCCCTGGCAGTCAGACCCCTTGCTACCGCAAGGGGGTCAGAACTGCACCGATGACTCTCCCTCCTCCCACCTCCGAGGAGGAGAGCAGTCCAGGGGATGCTCGATCCTCCTCCTCCCCGGCCAGTCCTCTAAATCCTGAGATCTTTTCCAATCCCAGGTCATCAGCATCGCAGGTGGCAGTGCTTCCAATGTGCCAGCAGGCCGGCCAGGTACTTGACTTTATCTGGGGGAAATTCTGATAAAGTTCATTCATACAGGTTGATAATCAATGGTCCAAGGAACTCAATAACTTGACTCATAAACAGCTCACTGTGGTACTTGCAAAACTTTCTTCCCCACTCTCGTCAGTTCCCCTTTTGCACACAGTGTTGATCCTGTTTCTTTTATCCCCATTGCCAAATGAAAACAGATGTCAGATCCACCTTCTCAGGCAATGCCATGTCCAGAAATTCCTTCTTTCTTCTGCAGTTTTCTGCAGTCATGCATGAAACATCCATGGGTGCCTTTTCTTAACCTCTGCTTGCAGGTATAGTATGCTGGGATGGTGCCCAAACCCTTAGGATGAAGTCTCAGTAGAGGAACTGTCAGAGCTGGCATTCTTCACACCAAACCCCTCAGGAAAATGAGCACCAGTGGCCTCACTGGGCATCAGAAACACAAAAGCCACAAGTGTATATCCAAGTGCCTCCACAACCCACTCTTCCAGAATGACACTCTGGCAGACAGGTCGCAAAGGCACCTTTCATCCACTTATGGGGATTCCCTTTCCCCAAAATTTTTGGAGATGTATATCCTACCTTATTGCTGCTACCTACAAATGGCACTTACCATCCTCTTGGGTGCCTGATAGTCTCCATTGTTTCAGCCTTTGGGTTGTCCCTCCTTCAGGATGCCCACAAGGTGGTTCTTCAGGGAACCTATCCTCAGGCCCAAAAGCCATTAAGCAAGGTCCTTTGAGGGGACACCTCCTGGGTTTCTTGCACCCTTCCAATGGTATTACTATATTCCCTCACTAAGGCCAACCTCAGATTCTCTCCCGAGGTCCCAGTTGGTCAGAGTACATCCCGAGTGCCTAAGGCCTTACCTGGTAGCTCCCAGGGCTCCATCAGTGTTACTCCACCCATCTGCTGTAGATGTGGGGTTTCCACCCTCGTGCCACCATCATGTGCTGTGAGCAGTGTGGCACCCATATCTTCAAGTGAGAGCAAACAACAGGATTGCCAGTGCCTCTGGTTCAAGTCCTGCATCCTGCTTCTGGGTGGAACACATGTACCCACCCCTCCAGGTATATAAGGTCCCTGGCACCTATTACCTTCTTTTGGTGTCTGCAGCTTCCTTTAGTGAGCTTTCATGTACAAGGAGGTCTGACTGATCCCTTTCTGGTACCCGGAGCTCCTCTGTAATGAGGGCATGTGGGATTGGATGACAGTCCCTCCTAGCTCCTTAAAAATTCCCACCTCCACCTCAACTTACTGATGCTATGAGGGTACCTTATAATTGAGCTATCTAAGTTCCTCCCACACCAGCTTTCCCATTAGGGTGGTGTCAGGGCTCTGTCCCTTCTCTGGCCACCTCTAGTAACAATCTACTCCCCCTGGTGTAAGGAGAGGGTTATTATTATCAATTTCCTCTCTTTTTGAGATAGACAGCCATTGTAGATTACCTTTCATATGGTCTACAACTACATCTCCATTATCACACACATTGTGCCAGACCTGTGGCGGACTTTGCAAATGGCCCCAAGCAGCTGCATGGTCACAGAAATTGTTCCAAACCTATAGCAGACTTTACAAATGGCCAATCACAAAGCAGCTGCAGGGTCACGGACCATGGGCAGACCTGTAGCAGATTTTTCAAGTGTCCCAGCATGCCACTCACAAAGCAGCTGCATCATGATGCGCACCGCACCAGACCTGTAGCTTACTTTGCACGTGGCTATACAGCATTGTCCAGATTTTTCTCATTTTAGGAATGTCACAAAAGTGGAGGTTGTTTCTCACAAAAATGGGTGTGAGTCTCATGAAAACAGGCTCATCATGAGTGAGCTGTACTTCAACCAACAGAAATTGTTGCACCAGTGATAATTAAAGCCTCGTATTTTACCTCCATAGATTTTTGCACTGTAATTAGTCATAAGCTGTGGGGCTTTCTCTTTATTGCCAAGATCAGTAGCAGGGTTATCACTAACTGATGATACTGTAAGAAACTGGGACAAGTCTGATTTAATAGAAGCAGAAGACTATTCAATGAATTCACTTGTTGTACCACTGCTAGTACTGAAGCCTTCACCCTGAAATATTGTGTCACTTGTTTGATCATTACAAGATGTATCTGCATTAGTTATCATTACGTCTGTGCACATGACCTTATTCATAGTAAGTGATGATGATGATGATAATGATGCCAATGAAGAAATGAATCTTGGCCTTTTGCCAGCTGTTCCCATATTAAAGAAAAACCTTATGTCATGATTCATTGGCACTTTTGTTGTTCTTTACTTCTAGTTTAATTCCGTTGCATGCCAAAATAGTAAAAATATTGATACATTATTTTATGGTACCTACATACATAGGCTAGATCACCTGAGACTGTAGACAATAAAGCAATTAGTGACAACAGCAAGTCATGCCTTTTCCTGGAACCAGAAGAAATGATGCACCCAGAATGTAAGCAATGAAGCAATTAGTGATGATGATGATGATAAACTCTGCCTTTATTTTATTTTTTTGGACAGAAACAATACTCTGAGACTGTATGCAATAAAGAAGTTAGCAATGGCAAACCCTGACTTTATATTATTTTCTGGTGATATACCCCAATACAGCAAGCAATAAAACAGGTATGGCAAACCATGCCCTTATTATTATTTTCTGGGGGCCAGAAGAAATACCCGAAGACTGTAGGCAGCAAACAAAGTAGTGATGGCAAACCCTGCCTCTATTATTTACTCTAAAAATGTAGGCAATAAAAATAAAGAAATTAGTGATGGCGGGCAAACAAACCCTGCCTTCCCAAGACTGTAGGCAGTAAAGACATTAGTGATAGTGGGCAAACAAACCCTGCCTTTGTATCAGGGATGTAGCCAGAAATTTCCATTTTGTACATACACTCTCAAACTGCTGGCCCCAATGAAAAAAAAATGTACACATCATTTCTAAATGCTGCCCGCCATAACAAACAAATCAGATTGTTGTCAGATGACTCATCTAATATCTGTGCCCTAAGCCACAGAGGTTTAATGAGAGACCCTACTCAGTAACCTACAGGTAAGCAATAACCCACGTCAGGGTGTGCAGGTATTGGGGATTAATCAACACCCTGGGTGCATTGTGAGGCACAAGGGTGCACACCTTGGAGTGGGTTATTGCACTTACAGCATGGGGTATGTGTACAGAACAAAAAATTATGGGAAACCTTGAATTTTGATGGTTAAATAGGAAAAAATATCATGTATTCTGCCACCTTGCAAAATAGTCCCTAAAAAGGCAGCATATTGCATGATGGTATGCAGTTACAAATGTTACAGATATACTGTTGGAATGATCTGTGACATTTTTGGAGCAGAATATGGTATAATACATTGGCTATGACTGTAAATGTGTGTTCACTGATGTGCACTTCCATACTATTCTGCAACAGTGATCTGCAGACACACTGCACTGTCACATACCCTGCCTGTTTCTCTCTGTCTCACTGTAATAGCACAGACAAACACCAACAGGTTTACTGCACACAGATAGGCAATTGCACTTCCTCGTCCCACTTGAGAGAGAGAGAGAGAGAGAGAGAGAGAGAGGCACACACACAGACAGACTGCAGCAAGTTTGAATTAAACAATTTCCACCACATCTCACTCTCTCTCTATCCATTCACTTTGCTGCCAGTACTGCTGTGCAGTTCCACTGTCCTGCCTTGGGACACTGTAAGGATTACCACAGGACTCTGAGTTCTGCAAGAGGTACCAGAGACTGACAGTGCTGGTTGCGGGGAAGGGGGGGAGATGAAGGACTGGAGCACTGGAAGCACTGAGTGCTGCAACTGCGACCAGAGACTGTCAGCACCAGTTGCGAGGCGAGGGAATATGAAGGAACACAGCACTACAAGCACCGCTCATGCTTTCTGTGTCCAAGTGCAGCATAAACATTTCACTCATTTGCTGTGCTGTCCCAGTCCATATGTGGTAAGTGAGAGAAAGAGAGAGAGAGAGAGAGAGTACAAAGTTTCACAGTCGTGTTGGTCACTGTCTCTTCCACTCGCTAATGTATACCTCATTCTGTATCTCCCTGCCATGCAGCTCGCAGTATTGTGCAGACGGGACAGGTGGCTCAGTGAGTGCAGATCCATGGGACCAGTGGGTGGATGGCCAAACACAGTGCTTGTACTTTGTGACTCTCTTGCTGGGGATGGAACAGGAGGGCACAGAATATGTCAGGAAATACACTGCATAACAGATACAGTGCAATTTCACAGATCAGCTGTTTTTGGCACACTACAGTTCGTTGTCATTTCCACAAACCAGATTATTGTGACCATCCATCTATTTTACAAAACCACTTTTGCAGTCACACATATGAAGAGCGAGTGTATCACTTGATCTGCAATACTGTGTATTGATTTTTGTACCTGACTACTGCAAACTGCTCTCTCTCTCTCTCTCTCTCTCTCTCTCTCTCTCTCTCTCTCTCTCTCTCTCTCTCTCTCTCTCATCCAAAGTCAAAGTTTATTGGCAGGGGCTGTGTTTTTATTGAAAAGAGTTTCAATTAAAGTGATGCATCATACTTAATGTTACAGTTCCTCATTTTCTGTTGTCTCAGTCAGCTCCAGTATTAACTGGAAACCACTAACACCCACTTTGTCCCACACACTTGCACACATTCCAGCCTTTGAATATGTGACTCTCCATTCTCCCAACTGCAGAGGCTTCAATAAAGCTGTTACGTGGGCAAGACTTTATCTTGACAGAATGGAGTTTCCTAGTTTGCTCATCAACTATCCGCATGCTTTTTTTAGCTGAGGTATGTGGTTTGGGGACTTTAGGCTTTACAGTGATCATGTGAAGCAGGCAAGCCAGTAATACAGGACTAACCAACATCTAAACAATTCTCAGTTTGCTTCCTCATTTAAATTGGTAGGGAGTGCCCTGTTATTTAATATGATGGGAATCTTGCAGTATGTATTGTGAAACCTGCTTGAAAATAATCAGTTCATTCTTAACTTCCTACTTTTTTAGGATTAGCGGGTTAGCTCAGTTTCTTGTCACTAGGTCTTTGTTGCTGTCTTGTAATGGTATTCATTGCTGAAGACATGTTAACCACAAAGCTCCTGGTTATTTTCCTTTTTATCTGCAAAAACATAAAGGCTTACTCCCTGAAGAACTGCATGGTCCATGGGACTCTGAGCCACGGTGAGCCTCAGAAGGTGCTGTGCTACCAAATGAACTTAAGCCGAGTGCCACCAGACATCCCTGAGAAAGTAACCATTCTGGACCTCTCAATAAACCGAATCAGGAGCTTACAGCAAGCTGACTTCAGGAAACTGAGCCATCTCCAGGTGCTGAACATTTCACAAAATTGTGTTGACTATATTGAAGAAGGTACCTTTAGAATGCTGGGTAGTCTGCAGACTTTCAATCTGGCAAACAACAATCTTAGGATGTTGTCCAATTACATGTTTGATGGGTTGCTGAATATCACAGTTCTGCAGCTGGGCTGCAATAAAATTGAAAGGATTGAACCCACTGCTTTTGCAAACCTGGGAAACTTAAACTTGATCAACCTGACTGCAAACAAGTTTCACGTTTTGAGTGCCATGGGACCTGTGTTCAAAATCAAGACTTTGAAAGAGCTGTATATTGCAGACAATGGCCTGAAGATCTTTTCAACTAGAGATATAATTCAGACGTCTAAAAAGCTGCAAAGCCTGGACATATCCATGAATCCTTTTTCCATCATCAACATTACAAACGACATCTTGGATGGCCTTATCTCATTGGACATTTCCTTTTTAGGAGCCAATGGTTCTATATCATGGAACATCAAAGATGCTTCCTTTCTAATGGGAATTAAGCATTTATCTTTAGGAGGAATACATATGGCACCATCAGCTATATTAGCGGTAATCACGAGTCTTTCTCATACGTCATTGAGAAGCATTCAGCTAAATAGTTTGAACTTGTCTAGAACAGATAATGTGATTCCGGAAATATGTTTAAGGCACAAAGTGCTGAAGACACTTCAACTACAGTCCAATCAATTTCATGTCATAGAGGAAGGGATTTTTAATAACTGCATACACTTGAACCATTTAGATTTATCAAACAATGGTGTAAGCATGGCAGACGAATATTCCTTTAAGGGACTGAGTTCTCTGTACCAGGTCTCTTTGGCACAAAATCTGCTAAATGCAGTCCCTAATGCAACTTGGGAACTGACTTCTCTGGAAAGTCTAGACCTCAGCTTCAATAACATTGGAGAGATCAGAGAACATGATTTTGACACTTTAGGTCAACTAAAGTATCTCAATCTGTCAGGAAACAGTATAGTTAAAATTTCATCTTCATCTCAGTTTCAGAGCCTGTACAGCCTTGTGGAACTAAACCTAGCAAACAATCTGTTACTGGACATTTCTGAAGAACTGTCTCCCAGTTTATGCAAGCTGGAATTTCTGGAGCTCAAAGGAAACAAGCTAAGTGCTATTTGGAAAAACACTTTTATAAATTTAGCTTCCCTGCAGTCTCTCAATCTGATTGACAACCAGATTTCAAATATCGAGGAAGGAGCTTTTGAAGGTCTGAAACACCTAAAGACGTTACTTCTTGGCAGCAACAAGATGACAATGAGGACCCTTGAAAAGGACATCTTCCGGGGGATGGAGTCCTTAAGACAGCTTCAAATGTTTGACAACTATCTTGCCTATGAATCCTCGGCAAAACTTGATAGACCTCCATTTTTGACCCTGAAAACATTGAAATATCTTTCTATTAACAGTCAAGGCCATACTGGACTGAATAACCTTCCCTCCAACTTCCTAGAAGGGTTGGATTCACTGAAGGAAATTCATGCTGGGAACCTTGCCATCAAATATTTGGACCCAAAGACTTTTAGTTACACGCCAGATCTAACATTTCTGGATTTAAGCAACAATGCATTAAACACAATTAATCAAGATCTTTTAAAATATCTGCCAGCTTTGTCTGAACTTCATTTTAACAAGATAGGAATTGAGTCTCTTGACTTTATTACAAACGCAAATCTTTCCCACTTAAAACACCTGAGAGTAGCTGGGAACCAGCTGAATGTCATATATGAGCAGCATATGAATGCATTGCCTTCACTCTTATTTTTGGATCTTAGAGAGAACCCATTCACTTGCAGCTGTGATAACTCTTGGTTCCTCAACTGGTCACTTTACAATGAAAAAACCCAGGTGATATATTTGTATGACTATACTTGTGCATACCCATCTAACTTTAAAGATATACAACTATCCCATTTCAACTCTTCTTCTTGCACAATCGACCTTGAGTTTGTCTCCTTTGTATCATCTTCAACATGTGTGTTTTTTCTTATGGTCGCTAGCAGCCTCTATCACTTTTGGAGGTGGCAGGTTATCTATGCTTATCACCTCTTCCTGGCCTTTGTTTATGATAAAAGACAGAGGAAGAAGCATCACATTAAAAGCTATGAATATGATGCTTTTATCTCCTATAATACACATGATGAATACTGGGTGATCAATACACTTGTTCCAAACCTTGAGGAAATGTACCAGTGGAAGCTGTGTCTTCATCACCGAGACTTTGAGCCAGGGAAGCCCATACTGGATAATATTGTAGATAATATCTATGCAAGCAGGAAGACCATTTGTGTCATTAGCCATCATTATTTGGAAAGTGAGTGGTGCTCCAAAGAGATCCAGGTGGCCAGTTTCCGGATCTTTGATGATCACAAGGATGTTCTGATTTTGATTTTCCTTCAAGATGTACCAGTCAACCAGCTGTCACCTTACCACCGAATGAGAAAGCTACTTAAAAAGAAGACTTACTTGACTTGGCCGAAGCATAAAGGAGAAACCAAACTTTTTTGGCATCGACTGAATATGGCACTGCAGACAAGTGAGGAGAAGGATGAAGAAAACCCTATTCTCCCTGGACTAGTAGTCAATGATATTGACTAAAAATGGTTCAATGAAACTTACATTGCTTCAGATTTTACTGAAAGTCACAACAACAGTTTTATGGTTACAAAATACATTTTCCAGACTTACAAAATAGTAGCAAAAAGTGCATATACACTTGCCAAAAATGTCTAATTTGTCATACATTTGGAAATGTGCTAAAGGGACTAATTAGATACTGTAGCTGTGAGGATGATTAGGGTTGATCAAGTCTAAGTAGTAATCCTAGAGAGACTGATTAATTGCTTACGCTTATAGTAACCATTTTGTTAACTCTTCAGTGTGGCTATAGTAACCATTTTGTTAGCTCTTCAGTGTGGCTATATATATATATATATATATATATATATATATATATAATAGGAGTGCAGTTGCGCCACTATAGTTAGGGTTGAGTAGGCACTCTAATGTTAAACTTGCAATTTTGCACTTCAATAACTTTTCAACCATTCAACGGATTTGCATGCAAATTCACATGCACTGTCTCCTGGGGTAGATCTCTGGATGTGGCAAGATATGTTCCAGTTAGGCAAAAAAAAGCATTTTTTTGCTCATTGACTTTGTTGGTATTTTTCTTTGAACTTGCCTACAGCCCAGATGGTTTGGAATCTAGGTCTGAAATTTTCAGGGCAGAAAGGGAATAGCCCACAGATGTGTCTTTTGCTAGTCTGGTGGGAAAAATAATATGTTTTAGTTACTGCATTTTAAAAATTTGAAAAAATTATTTCTGAGCATGCTCAGTAAGCACTAAAAGATAGTTATTTGAAACAAAAAAAATAATTATTTTTTATATGTCATCATCCTTTTTCATTTGAGGAAAATCCTTTTTTATATGGCCATCATCTTGTTTTCAGTTTTGCCTGAGAAATTCAAATTTGGAAACTCCCAAAATGATATTCTGAGGAAGAACCAACACATGTAGCTTGCTTATCAAGCCCCAATCCCCCCAGCTGCATATTACACTTTACTGCTCGAGATGTACCCTTAAAGTGTGTTTTTTTAACACTGATTTTTTTTTTGTCTCAGCGTCATATGAAAAAAGATTTTGTTTCATATGACGATTCACAAAAAATATATATTTTTCTATATGGAAAATCAATATATTTCAATGGGATTTTCAACTTTGATGCATAACTTTGCCTTTTTTGCATATTTTGATACCAAATTTTTAACATATCCTATTTGAGACACCTCCTTATGAACAACAGGGATGTTGTTATGCAACTCCCACCTGAAAGATGATTTCACAGTCGCTTGGTGAATTCACCTTTCAGATGGGATTTGCATAATGACAGTCATATTGTTCATAAGGCAGGATCATAAGAAGGCTATATTGAAAATTTGGGGCCAACATGTTTAACAGTGGCAAAGTTATGACCATTAGTTGCAATTTCTCTATGCATGCTTGAAACTTTGGAAATTTAAAAGACCTTGATCCCAGATTTTCAACATATGCTTCTTATTACCCCACTTCATGGATGTCACAGCAGTCATTTTCCAAATCCTGGTCAAAATGTGTTTTCACACCTGTGGCATGGAATGGTGTTACAATTGCGTGGAATTACATTTTGGCAGGCATTCGAAAATTTCTGTACCAGGTACATAAGGTTGGGTAATAAGAGGGCAACACTGGCAATTTGGTCACTTATTGTCCTATAAATGGAAGCACTGGGCCCTTCAACAACAACATACATATACATATGTATGAATGGATGGTTCTGGCCCTGTGCTTCCACAGAAAAATAAGGCTACAATTACACTATCTCAAAAAGTAAGGAAATTCTTTGCAAAAACTAAATTAATGCATCAGTCAGGGTTGATATCAAACCATAAAAGGAGGGAAATATGATGTTAGGGTTTCCAACCCTAACCCCCCCAACATGCACACACCAGCAGGTGTCGAGGGTGTGCCTTGGGGTCATCAGCCCTAACACTCACCCCGTTCTCCTATTCTTTACCCTTCTCAGCTTATTTAGTTACGGAATGGGGTGATTGTTAGGGTGAATGACCCCAAGGCACACACCCCGGCACCTGTTGGTGTTTACAGGGTGGAGGGTGGGGTGTTAGTGTTGGAAACCTTAACATCACATTTCCCTCCTTTTTGTGGCTTGCTGTCAACCCTATCTGATGAATTAACATTGTTTTTTGCAAAGAATATGCACCACCATAATATTTAGGTTTGAGTAGGTGTTTGATGTTAAACCCCCAATTTTGCACCTTAATAGCGTTGCCCCTGTTTAATGAAATTGCACGAACCTTTGCATGCATGTTCCTGTGGGATAGCTCTCTTGATGTGCCAACCTTTGTTCCAATCGGATGTGCAGATTCCGAGATCTGAAAAGTGCAAAAAAGTTATTTTTCAGGGTTTTTTTTGCTGTTTTCTTTGTCAACCCCTAACACCCAGATGGTTTGGAAATTTAGTCTGAAAAGTTCGGGGCAGAAAGGGTGTGGCCCGCTGATGTGCCTTTTGCTAGTTTGGTGAAAAAATATTAATCCATTCCAAAGTTATGGATTTTTAAAATGTTGGTTCTGAGCATGCTCAGTAGACACTTTCAGGTCAGCTACAAAAACTGAAACAAAGAACTGGGTCATACGAAAAAGGATTTTTTTTCATATTGGTTAATCCTCTTTCATGTGAAAACAATCCTTTTTCATATGCTGCCATCTTGTTTCCATTTTTTTCTAAAAAAACAATTTCAAAAGCCGCAAAAATTACATCCTGCAATAGACCAACACATCAATCTGGCTCATTGGGACCCTGTTAGGTGGATTCTGCACTTAAATGTTGGAAAAATGACCCCCAAATGCATTGTTTTAATTTTCTGCAGCTTTTTTCGTGACTCCTTCCGCTTTTTCCATATGACCTTTTTCATTCACCTGAAAAATGATGCATTCATATGGAAAAACATTTAAAGCAGCAGTATTCATTCACAAGAATACTCAATGTTAAATTAAACTAATAAAGAATAATTTCTGACAACATACCTGTGTTTTTTTTTTCACTGATTAACAACAGATAGAATGGGGGATTAACAAGTGATAAAATTTCCATTCATCACAAACCATTGCTCGGTCCGCCATCACTGTCTGACGCAGCAAGGCGTGTGCATGTTATATGGATCTTTTCTGATTAGCTCGATGTGTGCTGTCAGATATGTATGTGTTCATGTTTGATGTGTACTTCAGAGCATTAACACCATGGAGACTGATAGCACCTCTTCAACTTCAGAAAGTACTGGCAGTATTCAGTTACTATAAAGCCGTTCTATGAATCTATACATATTAATAAAAGAATTTTGTGACAGACCATCATTTCTAAGTTTCTGATACCTAAACACTACTGCTTGTGTTGTAGAGACATTTGTTCATTCTCCGTACAAACACCGTTGAACTCGTGCCAGTTCTGATTGTCAAGACACTATAATCGATTCCCAGCATATTTCATATATGTGTGGCAGATTTATGACTGAAATAATAAGCAATTATCATATACTATAATTACATGTCAGTTTATTTTTGTTCATAAGCTTGGGCGGGGGGTATCGAGTGCAGTCTTCAGAATGGGATCAGTCTTCTGTTACAGTATGTGTCTATTTTATTTTATAGGCACTGTTATTCGCTTATATAGTTCTGCCTTGCTGTCATAAAAGTAGTTTTTCCAGTTATTTTCTGCCAGCAGAAATAGAAACATGAAAGCATAGAATTTGATGGCAGACAAAGACCACTTGGCCCACCCAGTCTTCCCATTTCCCTACCTAATGGATAAGCTGCAGATCCTAGTTAAACAAACAGCCTATTTCCTCCTACCCCCAAGCCCTAGAATTGCCTTATTCTGTCCCATGCATTCTTGAATTCCCCCACTGTTTCTGACTCTACAACCTCCTCAGGAAGGCAGTTCAATGCATCCACAACCCTCTCTGTGAAAAAAATACTTCCTCACATAACCTCTGAGCAGTACCTCTCTATCTTCAAATTGTGCCCCCTTGTTTTTGCACACCTCTTTTTCTGAAAGATGCTACCCTCTTGGACTTTGTTGATTCCCTTGAGGTACTTGAAAGTTTCTATCATGTCCCCCCACCCCTCCTTTCCTCGAGGGTATACATATTAAGCTACTTAAGTCCCTCTCCATACGTCTTCTGGTGCAGACCCTGTACCATTTTAGTTGCCCTCCTCTGGACTGCCTCCATCCTGTCTACGTCCTTGCTGAGATTGGATCTCCAGAACTGCACACAGTATTCCAGATGGGGTCTCATCAGCTGTCTGTACAGAGGGATAACAACTTCTTGTTTTCTACTGGTGATGCCTCTCCTTATACATTCCAGTATCCTGCAGTCCTCCTTACTGCCCTCTCACAGTGCTTGTCCACCTTTAGGTCACCTAATATGACTACCCCAGGTCCCTTTCCATTTTTGTTGTTGTTAGTATCTCAACCCACCCATAGTGTACTCTTCCCCTGGGTTTTTGTTCCCCAGGTGCATTACTTTGCACTTCTTACCATTGAATCTAAGCTGCCATACATTTGACCATTCCTCTAACCTTGCCAAGTCCCTTCTCATCCTTTCCACCCCACCTTGTGTATCAACCCTGTTGCGGATCTTTGTGTCATCTACAAAGAGACATACTTTTCTTATCAGTCCCTCTGCAATGTCACTTATAAAGACATTGAAGAGGACTGGTCCTAGACGTGAACCCTGCAGTACCCCACTAGTAACCCCCTTTCTTCAGAGTGGACTCCGTTTACTATTACCCTCTGTGTCCTGTTCTCCAGCCAATTTGTTACCCAGGCTACCATCTTGGGACCCACTCCCAGGCTTGCTAGCTTGTGTATTAATCTTTTGTGTGGGACTGTGTCAAATGCCTTGCTAAAGTTTAGGTAGGCCTTGTTCACAGCCCCTCCCTGATCTACTACTTTGGTCACCCGGTCAAAGAAATCTATTAGATTCATGTGACATGACCTTTCTGCCGTGAATCCATGCTGCCTTGGGTCCTGTGCCCCTCTGGCCTCTGGGTACTCCAGAATTCTTTCCTTCAGAAGTGATTCCATCATTTTCCCTATCGCTGAGGTCAAACTAACAGGTCTGTAGTTTCCTGCCTATGCCCTGCTCCCATTTTTGTGAAGTGAAATAACATCTGCCCTCCTCCATTCCTCAGGTACCACCCCATCCTCCCATGATTTGTTAAAGAGGGTAGTCAGTGGTGTCACTAGTTCTCCCCTTAGTTCTTTTAGAATTCTGGGATGAATCCCATCAGGCCCCATTGCTTTGTCCACCTTCAGTTTTAAGAGTTCTTTCAGAACCCTTTCTTCTGTGAATGGGCTGGTATCAATCCCCTAACCAGAGTGTTTCCGTTGTTTGGTTTAGGTACTTCCCCTTCTTCACTTGTGAATACTGAGCAAAACTATTTGTTTAGTATCTCTGCCTTTTCACTGTCACCTTCTGCCCACTCCCCCTCTCCTTTATTAAGCCTCACTATCCCTCCCTTAGTTTTCCTTCACTCCCTGATGTACCTATAAAAGGTTTTATCCCCCTTCTTAACTGAGTTGGCTATCTTTTCCTCGGTTTGGGCCTTTGCTGTTCTGACTGCCTTCCCTGCTTCCTACTGCTTTAACTGATACAGTTCTCTGTCCTGCTCCTTCAGTGATTCCTTGTACTTCCTGAATGTTATATTTTTCTCCCTAACCTTCCTTGCCACCTCCTTTGAGAACCATTGTGTTTTTTTACTTCATTTTGTTTTGTCTACTTGCTTCACACAATGGCTTTGTGCCTTACTGATGGCAGTTTTGATTATTCCCCACTGTTCTTCCACCCCTCCTTCCTGCCCATTTGCTAGTGCATTCCTTAGGCACTCACCCATTTTTGCAAAGTCAGCCCTCCTAAAGTCCAGTACCTTTGCCTTTGTATGGCTTGACTCTACTGATGTGTTTATTGTGAACTATACTGTTCGATGGTCGCTAGTTCCCAGATGGCGACCCACTTCTACATCTGTGATCCTCTCTCCATCTCCATTTGAGAGTACCAGGTCTAAGATTGCTCCCTCCCAAGTGGGTTCCAATACTAGTTGTCTAAGGCATGCCTCCTGTAGGTCATCTAGAATGACCCCGCTCTTTGATGTGGCTGCAGCACATGCACTCCAGTTAACATCTGACATATTCAGATCCCCCAACAACAATATTTCCTCTTTTTCTGCCATTCTAAGGGTACTTTCTATCATTTCCTTGTCTATTTCCTCCCCCTGAGATGGGGTCTGTACACAACCCCTGTGGGGATTGTGGTGCCATTGCCTGTCTCCAAGTTGACCCACAGTTCTTCCTCTCCTCCCTGTTTACTCTTTTGTTCTGTTGCTCTGATTCCTTCTCTTTTGTAGACAGCTACTCCTCCTCCTCCTCTTTTACCCTCCCTGTCCCTCCTGTAGATAGTGTACCCTGGTATGTTTACATCCCAGTCATGGCTCTATGTGTACCATATTTCTGTGACTGCCACGATATCCAGATGTTCCTCTTCCATCAAGGCTACTAGTTCAGGAAACTTGTTACCCAGACTATGAGCATTGGTACTCATTACTCTCCATTTTTTGATGGCTTTACCTCTTATAGCCCCATCCCTGGCCTTACTGACTTTGCTTTCTCCATTTACCCCAGTCTTGCTGTCTACTGACCTTTCTACCTTGGTGTTTACCTCATTTAGTACCCTGTTTTGGTGGGAGAGGCTGGGAATTCCCTGCTGCTTATCTGTGCCTCCCCCCTTGGCTAGTTTAAAAGTGTGCCAATGAAGCATTTAAACCAATCACTGAGGAAACTGGTTCCTTTCCTGGACAGATGCAGACCATCATGCCAGTATAGGTGGGTATCCCTCCAGATGGAACCCCAGTCCCCAATGAAGCCAAAACCCTGTGCTCTACACCAGTTTTTCAACCATTCATTGAATTGCATGGTGCAGAGTACCCTCGCCTCACCCATGCCATAGACAGACAGCACATCCGAGAAGGATACTATATAAGCTACTTGTCTAAGGCCCCTCCCCAACTCCACAAACTCCTCCTGCATTGCTCTAATCCCAAGTAATTTGTACCTAGGTGGACAATAACATCCAGCACTGTCTCCCGTGCAGCTGCTGTTGTGATCCTTAGAATCTGCTTCCTGTCCCTTCAAGCCATGGTGCCAGGCAGCATCTTACTTCACTTTCCCTTGCCCCCTAGTTCTATCCCTCTGATAACTGAGTCCCCCACCAGGAGCTGCTTCCTTTCCCTGCTGTGTCCTGTGCCACCTTCCTGTGAGCCTCCCTGTGATGGTTGCCAGCAACCTCAGTCTCCACCGTGTGTGTCTTCATAGGGGAACTATGCTCCACCAGAATGGTGTATGGTTTGTGGAGTGGTATGTCTGAAGGGGTGCACCTCTGTTCCACCACCCTGACCCTCCCTAAGCCCACTGTGGTCCAAATCCTGCTCCTTCTTGGCAACCTCTGAGGCAGAGGTTCTCTTCCTTCAGAGCAGTAAGTTGCCTGCAAATAGGGCAGCATCTCAGCCTCCAGAAAGTCTCCTGGAAGACTGCTGCCCCACAGCCAGTGCATAGCACTACTCCCCACATGTCTGTCTTCTTTCCAGTTTACCCTGTGTACATTGTTTGGTTTTTTTTTGTTTTAAATAGTGTGTGCACTTTTACTGTCAATGCAGTGTGCTGTGCTGGTAAGGATATGACAGTTGTATGCCCCTAGAGGAAATGATGTCAGAACCCCTGGTATAAAGGAAGTGACACCAAGGGAGGGTATTGAGCCTAAGTTGTGCCCTCCACGCACAATCAACTACAAGCTCTGACCCACCACTATGATGAGGGTTGACCTTCCTTTCAGCAAGACAACCTGCACAATGAGTTAACAGAGAAAATATCCATCTAAAGAAAAAACAGAGAAAAATCAAGCAGTTCAGCACAACACCGGTAAGCCTCCCTGACCCTATACAACCTGGTGTTGTGTGCTCTGAAATTAATCAGGGGAAGACAATCTCCCCCACCTGAGGCGCTGTCTGTATTCAAATACACAAACTGCAGCCTTTGCTATGAGACCTAATCAGCCACCACCACCAGAAAATTATTTAAAAATAGTTTGATGCAAAGTGTCACAGAATACTAGTAGGCAGTCCAGTTACCCACAAGGGAAAATCAAATATGCAGTATTTCAACCCTTCTGAAGTTACTCACAAGAAAAGCAGTTTTACAAATGCCCTTCTTGATTTAAAAACTAAAACAAGCATTTGTCAATGCCGAATGTTCGCTTGCAGGTATTTGCAGTGGTATTTGGCATTTGGACATGGCTTAAAAAAATCAGTGACAAAGAAGTACAAGCATTTGTCAATGCCAAATGTTGCTTGCTTCTATGTGCTTTTATGTGATTGGAAGTCATTGGGTGCAAATATTGAAAATCGTGAACTTCTGGCGATGCATAGGAAGTGCATGATGCGCTGTAAAACAGTAATTTTTGAATTTTTCACCAAATTTTCAACATAGCCATTTTAAGAGCTCTGCTCATGAACAGTGTCACTGTGATATTCTTAATGTGTCCCATACATTGATTTCGACACCGACTACGCCATTATGCTACATGAGGCGGAAACACATTTTGGTAGGATGTGAAAAATGACAGCTGTACTGCTCATAAGAGGTGTGGTAAAATGGTAATGTTGAAAATCTGAGTAAAAATATTGAAAATTCATAAACGTCTACGAGCATGCGTAGGGCATACTGTACTTGCCTCGTAAAACAGTAATTTTAATTTTTCACCAATTTCAACATAGCCATTTTAAGACTGCTGCTCATGAACAGTGTCCTGTGATTTTCTTAATGTGTCCCATACATTGATTTAGCACACCGACTGCGCCATTGTGCGCTACATGAAAGAAACACATTTTAGGTGAGATGTGAAAAATGACAGCTGTACCACTCATAAGAGGTGTGGTAAAATGGCAGTGTTGAAAATCTGGAGTGAAAATATTGAAATTAGAACTACGGCGTGCATGAACTGGAACTACGCAGCACACTCGTAAAAACAGTCATTTTAGGTATTTTCTCACAAAATTTCAACATAGCCATTAAGACCTCTGCTCATGAACAGTGTCACTGTGATTTTCTTAATATGTCCCATGCATTGATTTCGCACACCGACTGCGCCATTGTGCGCTACATGGGCGGAAACATGTTTTGAGCAGGATGTGAAAAATGACAGCTGTACTGCTCATAAGGAGGTGTGGTAAAATGGCAATGTTGAAAATCTGTAATGAAAATATTGAAAATTTGCAAACTTACGAGCATGCGTAGGAGCTGCGCAATGCACGCTCGTAAAACAGTCATTTTAAGGAATTTCTTCACCAAATTTTCAACATAGTCATTTTAAGACCTCTGCTAATGAACAGTGTCACTGTGATTTTCTTAATGTGTCCCATACATTGATTTCGCACACCGACTGTGCCATTGTTTGCTACATGGGCAGAAATACGTTTTGGGCAGGATATGAAAAATGACAGCTGTACTGCTCATAAGGAGGTGTGGTAAAATGGCAATGTTGAAAATCTGGAGTGAAAATATTGAAAATTCACGAACTTACGAGCCTGCGTAGGAACTGCGCAACGCACACTCGTAAAACGGTCATTTTTTGGAATTTTTGCACCAGATTTTCAACATGGGATTCTGGGACCCCTTCTCATGAATGATGTCACTGTCATGGTGTTATTCAGGCCCAAAGGGTGATTTCACGCGGTGACTGCGAAATCACCCTTTGGGCCCGAATGCGCCATGACAACGACATCATTCATGAAGGATTCAAAACCCCATGTTGAAATTTGTGTGCAAAATTCCAAAAAACCTGAGATATACAATAAAGTTGAAAAACCCCTATCTAGCCCATTATACAGCTTACCGGCATTTCCTCAGTTCGCGGTTGGCTTTGAAGAGTGCAGGCGTGTTCCGGTCCACGATGATCGTCACGCCGAGCTCGAGGTAAGTATAGGGTGAGGGGGGTGTGGGGAGGCAGGGTGCGCAGTGGGTGGGTGCGGGTTGTGGGAGGGGGGCTGGGAGATGCGCCGTGGGACCGTTTTCAATTTACAGGTTTGGGAAAAAAAAGATGACCTGGGACATTTGCCATGCTGGGGTGGGCTCCCAGCGTGGCATGAGATAACTGGGGGCGTGGGCTGAAGGGGATTGGGCACCCCGTCGGCAGACAACGGGATGTTTGCCACGCTGGGTGGGCTCCCAGCGATAGCAGCAAAGATTTGGGGGGCAGCATGGCGCGGGCGCTGTGTATGACAGCGGTGGTTTCTTTGAAGAAGACCACTGCTGTCATGCACACACCCCGTCGATTGGTGCAGGACTGCCACGCCTGCTCAATGGAGCAGGGGATTGCAAGGGAGGGGCACACCTCCAAAGTATCCCATTCTCCCAAGACGTTCCTTACGCATGCGTGCAAGGGAACGTAATAATGAAACACAAAGCAATACCAATGTAAGAATGTAAAGTAAGGAACACCTCCCTCAGATTTAAGCAAGAGTGAGATTTGTTGCAGATTTCTAGTGCTATATATTATCTCCCATGCAGCTCTCAGTTGTTTCAAAGCACACCCTGTTCCAACTTCAAGAAAGATTAGGAAACATCTGTACTCATTACTGGCACCATCAACTGACAGCTATTCAGCCAGTGCTCAATAATCACTCTTGAACGTGCAGCATGAGCATCATAGTGTTTAGTTTGTCACTTTCACTACTGTCTCCATATTACATGCTGTTTTATGCATGAACATGTGTTTGACATTGTAACCAATTAGTAGCAATGACTTTATAACATACATAAACAGATTATAAATATTACTGTGTCATGTGCAATGATAGGAGAACTGTAGTTGGTAAACAGGATAATCTTTAACTGTCACATGTTTCGTAACCCTAATTCAAAACATTAGATACCACAATGAAGTAGCATTTGTCAATGCCAAATGTTTGCTTGCTGGTTTTGACATTGTTAGTGCGAATGAGTATGGTTATATAGGTGTATTTCTGTGGCCCTATCAGAGTCAATGCAGAATCCTGCATTTCTGTCTCTTCTTCAAAATGCAATATTTTACAATATCTTGCAAAAATTAGTCTGACAAGGAGCAGTTATCAACTGCTTAATCACAGGAAATCCATCTACTTGCAAATTGGACTGTGTACAGTGCAGCATATTGTTAATGGAGATTTGCTGTGATTGCTTTCCTGTCCCTGGGTTGTTCAACGGAGATGGGAGCTCAGGAAATGCAAATATCACAGGTACAGTACAGAAAAGAAGCAGAACAATGAAATTTTCTCCAGCATCCATAAATCCAGTATGCTTTATGAGAAGCTTGGTTTCTGACTGCAATAATATGTTACACTAAGTACCAAAAGGTGCAAGAAATTTGCTAAGTATGTTACAATGTTGCACACTGTTTCTGTAAGGAACTGATAAAAGGTAGCCAGATTATTTAGCAACAAAGTTGCAACTCCTGGTAACAGTGTAGCACAATCTTTATGTGACAATAGCGGAAAGTTACATGGATTTTTTTTAAGTACCAACTCTGATGTGCTAAAGTATCATTGCAAAAAGCTATCATGGGTTCCGCTGTGTTTTCAGATTTCTATTTCTTACTTGTGTTACATCCAGATTAATAAAAAAAGCAAGTAAAACAAGTGTGAGTGTTTTATTATTTATCAAAAAAATTGTAATTGCTCAAACTCTTACTGATTTAACAAATAGTATGCTGTGCTAAAGCATTAGTCTGGCTAGGTGTGTAAATGGTGAAGGACAGGCTGAAATACATTGGAACACATTGCATGGCATCAATCTTAACTTACATGACCTGGACACAGCAACAAACTGCAGATCTGACTGTGTATCCTCACATCTGTGAGTGTTCGCTACTATGATGCATTCAGGTTGTGATGGTTATGGTGGATGGGGGGGTTGCGGGTAAGTAATGGGGTCTGCAGAGTGGCTTCCTACAATCTCCCACTTGCATACTATGTGACTGTGAGAAAGTCACAAGGAGCATGGAGGCGCTACTTCACTGAGAGGGTGGTGGGGCCCTGGAATGCGCTGCCCAGGGAGTTGGTGGCTGCTGCTACTGTGGAGGGGTTCAAGAAAGGCTGAGATAGGTATAGAGGGAGGGTGCATCCCAGCCTCATTGAGAAATGGGGGACCTTGTAGGGAGAGAGGGGGGATACCAACTGTGCCCTGGGAAGGCACTGACCATCAAGCAGACTCGATAGACCATAGGGCCTAATGGGGTGTTTACTCACCTGGTAAAGGTGATTGTGTTGGTTGACAACCATGGCACTCCAGACATTACCTCGTGGGTTTTAGCCCACCTGATAGGCTAGTTGATGCACATGACTCTAGGATCAAATTTCTAGTATATCCAGGTCCCAGAAACCCCTGCTCTTCAGTTCAAATCTTCCCAAGCTGAAAGTAAGGTTAGTAATACAGCCACTACTAGTAACAAAACAGTAACCATCCTGTATAAATAATGCAGAGTGAGGTGACATGTAGCAGCAGGCTGGCGGCCCTCCTTTTATTTTCCTATTTAATACAATCTAAAAACTCGACCCATAAGAGGTCAACGGTAGACATCCTGGATGTCCATTTTGTAATGTGGATTCTGTTAATTTCAGATAATTTTTACCCTATAACCTGATTACTTCTAGAGCACTGTGTCGGGAGGGTCTTGGAGTGCCAAGGATGTCAACCAACACAATCACTTTTACCAGGTGAGTAAACACCCATTGTGATTGGTTGACCATCCATGGCACTCCAGACATTACCTCATGGGTAGATAAGAAGCAGTACTGTACCCACGGGAGGGAGACAGAGTGTTCTAGGAGTGAGAGGAGGAGCTGACGGCTGAGAGAACCTGTGTTGCAAATGTAGACTGTAGCATGTACAGGTGCTCTAGTCTGTAATGCCTGTCAAACATGTGGATGGAAGTCCAAGTTGCCACTTTGCAGATGTCTTCTGCAGAAATGTTAGCCCTTTCTGCCCAGGAAGTAGCTACTGCCCTAGTGGAATGGGCCTTTATACCCTGGGTGGGGCATCATTTGTTTTGCTTTGTAAGCCTCCTGAATGGTTCTCTTGAGCCAACCAGCAATGGTTGTCTTGGAGGTTGCCTTCCCTTGTCTTTTTCCCCTTGTGACAATGAACAACCTCTCGGTCTTGCGAAGAGGTTGAGTTCTGGATATGTAGGTGGATAGGGTGTTTCCTACATCTAGGTGGTGTGGGACAGGGTTGTCTCCAAGATGAGTGTTTTCGGTAAATGTTGGCAACTCAATGGGTTGTTCCCTGTGAAAATTGGAGGAGACCTTTGGCTGGAAGGAGGGAACAGTACGGAGGTGGACCCCTTGTGGGGTGAACACCATGTAGGGTTCTTTCCAGGACAGCGCCCCTAGTTCCCCAATCCTTCAGGCGGAGCATATCGTGATGAGGAAGCAGGTCTTCAGACTGGCCCAGAATAGGTCTACCTCCCATAGTGGTTCGAAGGGGGTGCTACTGAGAGAATCTAGCACCAGGGGGAGATCCCATGGGGCGATGGATGGTCTGACTCTGGGTCTCAGTATCTCAACTGCCTTTAGGAAGCGCAGCACATCCGGGTGAGCTCCCAGGTAGTGTCCCCCTATGGGGCCAATGGCTGCCCCGATGGCTGAGAGCTGTACTCTAAGGGACGAGTGGGCCAGCCTTTTCTCTACCCCTTGTTGGAGGAACAGGAGAATGGTGGCCATGTCTGCCAGCTCGGATCCCTGTCCTGATTTTGACATCACCTCGCAAACACTGACCATTGTCTATCATAGGTAGAAGTGGTCGAGGATCATCTGGATTGTAGTATAGTAGAGACAACCAAGTTGCGATACCCTGCGCTCATCAGTCTCTTCCTCTCAGGAGCCAGGCTGTGAGTTAGTGTCCATGGGGCTGGGTGCAGTACCGGTCCCTGGGTCAACATGTCAGGTAGGTATGGTAACTAGAGACTGGATAATGTAATTGATAGCACTGTTGCAAACCATGCTCTCCGTGGCCAGTAGGGTGCCACTAGAATGATGGTCCGCCGTGAGGATCTGATCTTGGCTAGTACTTGGAGTAACATGGGAATGGGTGGGAAGATGTACACCAGATCTTGTGACCAGGGTTGTGAGAGGGAGTCAGTCCCCTGTGACCAATGTTCCCTGTATCTTGAGTAATATTTCTTGACCTGTGCATTTTCCGCTGTGGCCATGAGGTCCATGGATATTGGTCCCCAAGTATCCTGAATCAGATGGAAGAGGTTTGGGTGTAGGTGCCACTCTCCCGGGTGGACCTGTTGTCGACTGAGCCAGTCTGCGTGAATGTTGAGCTTGCCGGTGAGATGAACTGCACCGAGATGTGAGAGGTGGGACTGTGCCCAGCTGAGGAACATTGCCACCTCTCTCAGCATAGCTCTGCTTCTGGTGCTTCCTTGCTTGGTGATGTACGCCACTGTGACCTGGTTGTCGGGACGTATCAGGACCAACTGACAGGCAATGGAGATCTGGAAGACTCTGAGAGCATGGTATACCACCCACATTTCTAAGACATTGATCGACAGCTGGGTCTCTGAGGCTGTCCATTGGCCCTGTGCTGTCCTGTCACCTAGGCAGGCACCCCATCCCAGAAGGCTCATGTCCATCTCTATGGAGGCCTGGTAGGATGCCTCCAATGGAACTCCCCAGTTCAGGTTGGTGCGCACTGTCCACCAGGTCAGTGACTGTCTCACTGGTAGTGGCAATGGAACCGTGACCTGTAGATTGTATTCATTTGGTGACCCCCATGAGAGGATGTAGGTCTGTAGGGGTTGCATGTGCCACCTGGCCCAAGGGACCAGGTCGACGCAAGATGCCATGTAGCCTAGCAGCTGGGATAGGCATCTCATGGTGGAGTGATAGTGTTGTCACAGTTGGCGTGACAACCTGATGAGGTTGTTCACCCTTGTCTGGGATGGTTTTGCCCAGCCCTGCAGTGTGTTGATGTGTGCCCCCAGGTGTTCTATCTGTTGTGTGGGCACCAGATGACTCTTGGATTGGTTTACCACCCATCCGTGTTCCTCAGGGCGAGCTCGGTGTGGTGGAGGGAGCGTTCTCTGGAGCGTGCCTGGATCAGCCAGTCATCTAGATAGGGAATGATGTCGAGACCTTGTTCTCGGAGTCTGGTCACTAGGACGACTGACACTTTGGTGAATACTCTTGGTGCCGAGGTAAGGCCAAAGAGAAGGGCCTGGTGTCCATTTTGAACCTCTGGGAGATGACATGTTTGTTGAGGTGCTTGAGGTCCAAGATTGGGTGGAGTTCACCTGATTTCTTGGGAACAAGGAAGAAGATGGAGTATACTCCTAGCTTCTGTTCGTGTGGGGGGATGGGCTGTATGGCTCTGTTCTGGACCAGGTCCCACAGGATTTGTTGTACCTGGTGGGCTGTGGCCTTCCTTGTGGCAATCGGGGAGGTGATGAACTTGTGTGTAACGGTGGAATCGGATAACTCTATCGAGTATCCTCTGGAGACCACCTCTTGAACCCATTTGTCTGTGGTCATAATGAACCACTGGTGGCTGAAGAGCAACAGTCGTTGTCCCACGGGTGGACACTGATCCTGCCCACGAGGAGATCTGACCGAGTAGTCATTGTCTTCCTCGCTGTCCTCTACCTTTCCCTCTGAACCGTGGTCCACGAGGTCTGAAGGAGGAGGGCTGGTAGGAGTAGGTGAAGGGGTTGCGGTGTGGGGTGTGGGTACCTCTGCCTCAAAAAGTAGTGCGTGGGTATGAGGTATCTTTTTGTGAGTGGTAAGATTTGTTTCCCCCTCGAAATCTCTGCCTAGTGGAAGGTAGGTAGGAATGTCTACTCTTGTTTTTGAGGAGTTCCTTCCCTTCCTCTTTCTGTTTCAGGTATTCCTGCAGGCCCTCCCCAAACACATGTTTCCCCTTCATGGGCAAGTTTTGTAATAGTGTCTTGGATTCATTGTCGGCCTCCTATAGTTTAAGCCACAATGCCCTTCGAGCCCGGTTGGTGATGGCTGTGGCCCTTGCGTTAAGTTTGAGTGAGTCCACTGCCATGTTGGCTAGATATTTTGCAGCATTGAGAGTGCATTCCAGCAGTTCCACCTCTCTAGACTTGGGGTTGGACTGCTCAAGGAGTTCTTCTAGCCAGCGTATCTGGGCCCGTGCCGTGTAAATGGTGGTAGTAGATGCTCGTGCTGCCATTCCTTCGGTCTCAAACACCTTCTTCAGCATGTCTTCCACCTTCTTGTCATTGGGGTCCTTTAGTGATATGGTCCCGCATGGCAGGATGGTCCTCCTACTGAGTGCTGCCACCTGAGGGTCAGTTGTCGGGGCGGTGCACCAGTTACTGGCTTTGTCCTCTTGAACTGGGTACATGCGGTCCAAGTTCCTTTTGTTGGACATCCTGCTAGACTCTGTGGATTGCCACTCCTTATTGACAATATCCTCGATAGCGGGGCATACCGGGAATGTGTCCCTAATGGTTGGCTTCTGCTGAATCATGGGGTCCAGTTTTGACTCTGGTTTGCTTTCATCAACGTCGAAACCCATAGTGGCCTTAACTATTTTCATGAGGCCTGGAACCATATCGAAAGAGCATAGTTTGGATGTGAGAGATGGAGTGGATTGTGGCTCCATGTCCTCGTCATCGCTGTCGGGCCTGTCCTCCTCATCTGGCATGTCCTTGTCCTCAGCTGAGTCTGGTATATGGTTGTCTGGTACTGGCTCCGCATCATCCAGATGGTCCTCATTGGGCCCCCCCATGATGTCGGGCTCTGGAGGTGGCACAGTCGGTGTTCTGTGCTGGGTGAGGGATTCTAACTTTTCCATCACCTTCAACATGAAATTCTGTTGGCTCTCCATCATCGCCATGGTGGCCTGTTGGTTCTGGAGTAGGAATGCACCCAGATCCATCCATGTGGAACCACTGGAGCCTGGAATATTGGGACCCATGCCAGAAGACTGTTCCAGTGATATGTCATCATCGTCATGTAGGCAAGTGGCGCATAGGGGGACCGGTGCATGAGGCAGGAGGTTAGCACTGCAGGCAGTGCATTTCTTGGCCTTGACCATCTAGTGAGAGGAAGACAAAAAGAGAGAGAGAGAGAGATGCATTTTGTTAGGCTTGTGTAACAATGGGCCTCCGTTATATGGGTGCCCCATATCTGCTACCTATTTGTTTTGAGCAGTGATGTGGGCTAGCTCCGCATGGGGGTCGCTGTGGTGAGGGACCCGCATGGTGACAATCAGCATGGAGGTCGCTATGGAGAGGGACCGCCAGTACAGCAGAACATGACATATGGGTTGCAATAGGGAGGAACCCATACGGACCTGAGTAGGGTAACCTCAGTGTATAAGGTTGCTGTGTGAGGGACCCTATAAGGAGGTAAGGAGCTGGACTGCACTTGTTAATATGGCCCCTTAGATAGCATCCCAGTTGTGGGGCCTGTATGCAGCGATATGATATAGGGCTGTATTTCCAGCAAGGTGGCCCTTCCAAGATCTCGCAGACATTCGCCAGTATCCTGTAGTGCAGATCGAGATCGAGAAACATAAAATAATGAAGGGCTTATGTGTTGCACAATGCAGGACATGATCTTTATTGGGGAATGTGAAGAAAAAGCCCCCTGCATCACGATCCTGGCATGCACAATGCGCGCAGTCATCTGGTAACCTCCCAACCCCCCCTTCTGATTTGCAAACTAGGCCTTGGGCTTAGGTAGCCAAGAGCCTGCAAGGTGAGGGAGAGGAAGAGGGAGGCCGGAGGCATGGGCGATGTGCCCGCGATCACCTGGGGGCCTTTGCGTCCTAAATTGTTTGTCCCCCACATGGCATAGTTGACTGGAGGGAAGGGGATGTGGCTTGCAGGCATTAGTGTGGCCGGCCATGCTGCCGGGGGAGGGGAAAAGCCTGCAGCTGGGTCAGGGTGGTGTGGCCAATTTGCTAAATGGCGCTCTGCTGAAGCGCCAAGAGGAAGGGCTATGTCCTTGTGCCTGTGAACCATGCTCTCCATCCCACAATGCTCCTGGTGCCCCATACCCCTGGAGGAGCTGCTCAGATGCTCGTGACTGCGAGCAAGCATGGATGGGGCACCACGCTGGTAGGCCATAGGCCTACGAGTCCTGGCATGCTTCTCCACGTGGTGTGGATGCGCCATAAGGCCGTACAAGCCTGGGGCTCACCAGAGGAGGCAAGCAAGGTAGCGAGGAGCGGGTCTCCCACGATAGAGCTGGGAGACTGAAGTGCTGAGTGAATGCAACCTCTGTTTCTGCCCTCGCGAGGGTGTAGGAAGCTAGTAGGCCTTCTAACGGCCCCTTCAGATACAAATAAACGAGGCAAACCTTGTGAAAAGTGACTTTGGTCAGTACCATAGTGAATTAATGAACATGCAAGTTAAGAGCAAAGCAAATAACAAGGTTGGATAGACATAACAGCAGTATTGGGAGAAAACAAACATTTTATCTTTTTTTTTTGATAAGTTACAATTAGCACTATTCTCTGGTAGTGGAGCACAAGGCTAGCATACACAGATAAAAAAGGGCTGATCTCTAGGTAGGAGGGGGACAGGAGTAAATGTCCCTTGCTCCATAGCTAAGTCCTGTGTCCCTGATCTCAGGGTTAGCTTAAAGAACAGTAAATTAAATAAGTGCAGCAGCATAAATCAAGAGTCTGCAGGTTAAAAAAGGTCTGCAGTCACAATTTTAGCAATATCAGTTATAGAAAAATGACTGCATGTACTGGTAGGATGTATTCTCCTAAACAATTAGAACGATTAGCTGAATATGAAGAGGCCTACCTTCTTAGCACAGAAACAGCAGGTAATCCTGGTGTGTTTGTAGCCTGATCAGATGCACGATTTGAACTTTAGAGCAGTGGTTTCTGGGACCTGGATATACTAGAAATTTGATCCTAGAGTCATGTGCATCAACTAGCCTATCAGGTGGGCTAAAACCCATGAGGTAATGTCTGGAGTGCCATGGATGGTCAACCAATCACAATCTACTGGCTTCGTAGTATGTTAGCAAGGGTGTAGGCAGGCATACTCACTGTACACATTTGAGTATGGTTTTGTTGCGTGCCTGTCACAAACCATATGCCTTTCTGTTAACATTTTCATTCTGATCTGTAGTATTTGGGTTAGTTTAGGCCACTGAGGAGTGTCTCTGTTCAGACTTCTTTTGTTTAGGAGACAGATACATGTATAACCTCTTTAGAGATTAGAGGAATCATCTGACAATAATCTGACTTGTTTGGAAGGGGGTACCATTTTGAGAGGATATGTACATTTTTTAATTGGGGGAGGTGCAACTGTTGGAGACAGTGTACAAAACAGAATTTTCTGGCTACACCCATGTATGTTAGTATGTTAGTAAGTCACTTAACCTCCCCTCTCAGGTTGCCCATGAAAATAGGCAGCAATGACTAGTGGACCTTACCTGGTTAACAAATAATTAAATAAAGAAAGAAAGTAAAGACAGCATGTTTAGAAGTTATACATGATCAGGAAATTACTTTTGTGCCTTGGTCAATAGCAGGGTAGTTTGAAAAGAAACCAACTTGCATTGCAGTTCAGCTCCTATATGGGGCTGTGCTCTACACATGGGTACTGCACTGTTACCACAGTGCTGTGTAAGTGTAAACACTGTTCTCAGTAATTGCACTTTGAGTCCCCCCCAAGACAGCTGTCTACATACATGAGGAAAGTGTACTCATTACTTGTTATTAACTACACCATACAATTTGCACACTACTGAGAATTTGATTTCATTTTCCATGCCTCAGTGTATATGTGTGTGTGTGTGTGTGTGTGTGTGTGTGCATGTGTGTGTGCACACGTGTACAATGACCTAGGGAATGCTGGTAAAATAAATAGTATAAATGTGTTATCTAGATTAAGAGGTGGGAGAGAGAGACTACGTGGGGGCTGAAGTCAAATTACATACACACCGACAACTTGAATCAAACTTTGCTGTCTTTTCCAAACCTCAGTGTGTATGTGTATCAAGCACAGAGCAATGGCAGGCTGCCACTCATCCCCCCAATAACAAGCATTTGTCAATGCCGAACGTTCGCTTGCAGGTATTTGCATTGGTGTTTGGCATTTATGCTGCCCCCCCCAGTTGTATCCATGTCCCTTTAGCATCCATAGCCCAACACAGTACCTCTCTGCAACTCCTCTTGCACTGGATCAACATTTCACCCTCATGCTTCTTAAGTGTCTGTCTTAGGAAACCCAACACCTTGAATGTGCTCAAGGGGACGAGCCTGCATGCTAACTGCACAACCGCACTTGTAACACAGTCATTCAGTGGAATTATTTTACCAGATTTTTTAGCATGGGCATTTTGTCACCTCTGGTCATGAACACTGTCACTATGATTGTCTTACTGTGTACCGAACATTGATTTCCCACAGCAATCACGCTATTCTGCACTGGAAGTGTGAAAACACATTTCAGCCAGAATGTGCAAAATGACAGCTGCACTGTTCATAAGGAGCTGTGGGAAAATGCAAATGTTGAAAATCTGGAATGAAAATATGACAAATTCATGAAGGTATGAGTGAGCGTGGAAACTGCTCAAGGCACGCTCGTAAAACAGTCACGTTTTGGAGTTTTGCACTGAATTTTCAACATAGGCATTTTAGCATTTCTGCTCATGAACAGTGTCACTGTGGTTTTCTTACTCTGTACCGAACATGATTTCCCACAGCGACTGCGCTATTGTACGCTGGAAGTGAGAAAACACACTTCTGCCAGGATGTGAAAAATAACAGCTGTACTGGTCATAAGGAGATGTGCGAAAATGGCAATGCTGAAAATCTGGAGTGGAAATATTACAAATTCATGAACTTATGAGTGTGCATAGAAACCGCGCAACGTACGCTTGAAACGCAGCCATTTTATGGACTTTTGCCACCAAATTTTCAACAGAGGTATTTTAGGACCTCTGCTCATGAACAGTGTTACTGTGATTGCCCTACTCTGTAGTGAACACTGATTTCCAACAGCGACCACGCTATTCTGCTCTGGAAGCACAAAAACACATTTTGGGCAGTATGTGAAAAATGACAGCTGCACTGTTCATAAGGAGGTGTGGAAATATGCCTATGCTGAAAATCTGGAATGAAAATATTACACATTTGTGAACTTACGAGCATGCATGGAAACTGAACAATACACGCTCGTAAAATAGTGTTTTGGGGAATTTTTTTCACCAACTTTGCAACATAGGCTTTTTGAGAGCCCAGCTCATGAACACCAACACTGTTGTTTCGTTAATCAGTCTCGAAAGGTGATTCCATGCAGTGACCACGAAATCACCTTTCAGGACTGAATAATGACATGACAGTGACCAAATTCATAAGGAGGGGTCCCAATAACCCCATGTTGAAAATTTGGTGCCAAGATTCCCAAAAATGGCTGAGATATGCATCAAAGTTGAAAAAACCCTATTTATGCCATTATACAGCTTGCTGACCTTTCTTCAGTTCGCAGTTGGCTTTGAAAAGTGCAGACATGTTCCAGGTCCACCAAAGATCATTGTGCTGGGCTCCGGAGGTAAGTATGGGGTGAGGGGGGTGTGGGGAGGTGGGTGCGCAGAGAGTGAGCACGGGTTGGAGGAGGGGGGCCAAGGACTCACCGAGGGACCATTTTCTTGTTTTACAGGATTAAAAAAAAAAAGAAAATGGACACTTTTGGTATGCTGGGGTGGGCTCCCAGCATGCCACCTAGGTGAGGGGAGGTGTGGAGAGGTGGGAGCACAGAGGGTGGGCACGGGTTGGCAGGGGGGCGAGGGACTCATGGAGGGACAAAAAACAGATGCTGCTGGCATGCTGAGGTGGGCTCCCAGTGTGCCACCTATGTGTTTGCTGGGGAGGACTGGAGCCAGCGGGGATTGGGAACCCCCAGTGACCATACAGTATGTGTTTGGGGTGAAAGCATGAGCATGCTGGCATGCACCCCCAGCATGCCAACTGGTTGTTTTTTTGGGGGGCTGCAGCTGAGGGGGGATTGGGCACCCCGGTTAGTCACACAGTGTGTTGAGGGGGTGCATGAACTGAGGGGGATTGGGCACCCCCTGGCACACAAGGTTGGGGCCAGGGAGAACAGGGAGGAGGAGGACATTAGCAGAGGGAGGAAGTGGGAGGGCTTTAATGCTGAGCTATACATGACAGCAGTTCAGCTGACGTAGTATGCTAATTGCATACATGCTACCACCACAGGTTGCAGCCGACCTTTTCTTATAAGTGAAGACCAACACAGCCAAACTGCTGTCATACACTGCTCAGCATGTATTAGTCCCCTAGGTCATGCCTGTTACACTGAGCACTGCACTGGGGAGGAGGGTCACACACCTCCAAAAGGCATACTGTTGTAAGACATTCCTTGCGCACGCACACGAGAAAATAAAAAAAAGAAAGTTGAGAGAAAGAGAGAGAGAGAGAAAAAAAGTACTAGGGAAGAACAAAATGATACAGTCACATAAATCCTACAAAATTATCTATTTACTGTTCCAGGCCTCACTGTGGTTATGTTTACAGGGCAGTAAAAGAATGTTGAAAGAAATACTGGACTTCTGTCATCCAGGTCAGAGAAAGAAAGGGAGAGAGAGGCAATGGGGAAGGGGGACAGAACCCAGAACCAGGCTAGATAGAGGGAGACAACAGGTATCCCTAGAAAGATATCTGGTATAATAGTTTTTTTTTGTTTGTTTTTTTAATAGCATCAGTGTGACACTGTATGTAAATAGAGAAGGACAGGCTGGCAAAACACATCCTTGGAGTCACAGAAATCATAATTAAAAGTTTAGAAGTAAATGAGCATGGAACATCAATCAGACAGACCTGGGTCTGAATCCCACAATCTGCCACCTGCATACCTGGGTCTGCAAATGGCAGATTGCCTCTGAGCAGGTCACTTAAGCTCCCCAGTGCTCCCAGGTCACCCCTGAAAACAAGCACATATGCCTTGTGGGCCCTATCTTGTTAATAAATTATGTAAATAAATAAAATAAATACAAAATGTGTACAGTAATTGCACAGAGACAGACATACATTTTAGCAGTTTATTTGCTTTTACTGGCATTAGTGCGGCAATGTGTGTAAATGGTGATGGTCAGGCAGGCAAAATACATCCTTGGAGACTCAGAAATCACAATTAAAGGTTTCACTGTGAATGAGCATGGTACATCCAGCATACAGATCTGGGCACTAGCAAACTTGCATACTGTGTGCCTCTGAGCAAGTCACTTAACTTCCCCAGTGCTGCCAGGTTGCCCTTTAAAACAGGCATGTATGCCTATTGGGCCTACCTGGTTAATAAAGAATTACATAAATAAATAAAATGAATACAGAATGTGTAGTACTTACACATGATCAGGAAATTACTTTTATTCCCCGGTCAGTTGCAGGGTAGTTTGGAAGGAAACCAACTTGCATTGCAGTACAGCTCAGGGCCGGTTCCAGGATGTACTGGGCCCTGGTGCAAGACTTTGTAGTGGGCCCCCCTCCATCCATGCAGCACACCCCCCCACCCCAGGAGGGCCCTCTCATGCCACCACCACCAAAAGAATATTGCTGTTGTTATTCCATTTTGTGAAGTTAAAGGTGTACACGGCGGGCTTTTGCTGTAGCAAATGTTTCAATCACATCAGAAAAGTTTACTTCTCTTGCAAGTCTATTTTCAATTGAAAGTACACCCAATGCAGACAGTCTTTCCTGTGACATTGTGGAGCCAGGTAATTCTTTATCAAGGACAGTTTACTGAAAGACGCTCAGCACTGGCAACTGTAATTGGAATTGTAAGCAGTACTTGCAGTCCAATTTGGGTGTTTGGAAATCCTCTGCTCAGGTCTCTCTGTACCAGGTACTGTAACACTTCAAATGGACATTTCCATCATCAGGTAACAGTCGAGCCAGCAAGGTAATTTCTCTAGACATGTCCGAACCATCTATATCCCCAAGAAATCGAGCCAACTCTTTGCATGCTACTTCTAGGTTTTCGTCATGTCCAGATGATTTTATGTTGAACAGAAAACCAAAAAGTGACTGAAAGTCATGCAGAAATTGGAATCGTTCCTCAATTTCCATCAGTACTTTATCCAATAGGCAATTGAAAAAATTCACTTCAAAGCTTTCTTGGCCAGTTAAGGGTTCGTCTGCGGCAAGCTCTCCTGGCATGAGTTTTTGTCGTCTGATGCGTTTTTCTGGAAAAGTCAGTTCAATGTCCATGGTTTGGGCTAGCAGCTTTGCTACCTCTACCACTCTGCTGAATCCCTGTCTTCAATAATCAGACAGTTGTTCCTTGATGGAGGAAACCACATCTATGGCATTTGGAAGACTCAAAGCAGGTGACTGTAAAATCACTGTCACCCAATTGATGGCACTAAGCACTTCATTCCACACAAGTAAAGATACAATAAATGGAAATGATTCCAGTGTTTTCACAAGGCCTGTGATGTCAGACAGTGTTTCACTGTCACAGTTTTCAGTTTCTGATACTTCCAACCATGAATCCAACAATTCAGGCAGTTGTTCACAGACTGCCTTTGCAGCATCAACACGGGCACTCCATCGAGTCTCTGAAAGTGGCTTGAGGGTATATCGTTTCATGTGCTTGACAAGGATGTCCCAATGTTTGGTGGACCCAGAGAAGATTCTGTAAACCCGCTGCAGTACTCCAAAGAAATTCTTTGCTTCCAAGAATGATTCAGCTGCATGTTCTAACACAAGGTTCCAGTTATGAGGACAGCAAGGAACATACACTGCACGTTCATCCACCAGTCGTATTCTCGCTTGAACTCCTTGATGGATACCACTCATGTTAGTCCCATTATCGTAACACTGGCCCCTGCAGTCTTCAATGTTAATGCCATGTTCAGTAAGTCGATTTATGAAATAATTCAGCCAAAGCCTCTCCTGTTGTATTTTCAACATGGAGAAACTCCAGGAAGCTCTCCCGCATTTCAACTTGATCACCATTGATTTCAACATAACGAATCATTAGTGATAACTGCTCCTTGTGAGAAATATCTGGAGTGCAGTCCATCAGCACACTATAGTAGCGAGCAGTGTATATCTTTTTCCTAATCTTATTAGTCACAGCCTTAGCTAACATCTGCATAAATTCGTTCTGGCTATCTTTGCTTAAATAATGAACATTTGTTCCTCGCTGAACACGTTGCAAGTGATCAGCCATGATAGGGTCATACCGGGACAACAGTTCCAACAATTTCAGAAAATTACCATTGTTGTCCACATACAGACGATCTACTGAACCCCTAAAGGCTAAGTTTTGGCCTGCTAAATATAAAACACAGTCCAAAATTCGACAAAGCACAGCATGCCATCGTTCCTTTTCCTTATCCAGCTTTTCTTGCAAACTCCTGTCTGTAGTAGCACATTTCTCTAACCCTAATTCTAAATGTTTCCATTTGTAGTAATTCTCCATGTGTGATGGGTAAGCTTCATGCTGACTCAGCCTTTGTGATAATTTTTGCCAGTTGGAGAAACCTTGTGTAAACACACCCCTATCCTCACCAAAAAGCTTACAGCAGAAACAAAATACAGCATCAGCAGACTTGGAGTAAACTAACCAAGGCCTCTGAATCTTTGAGGATCCCACTTTACGCTCATAGTTTGCTGAAGTAAACTGGCGACCAGCTGTTTTAGGGAACTTCAATGTCAGTTTCCTTCAGCTGCAGGGGCTTATGCTGCACAATTTCAACCCTGAGACACTCTGACTCTGAACTAAAACTTTCAGGCCAGGTAGCTGGGTCATAAAAATTATAAATGAAAGGTGGTTGACTACTGGGTTCAGGGTTTATGTCACAACCTGATTCCAGTTCAATACATTGTTGTATTTCTTCTTGCTGTATATTTCTTTCATCATCATATATTTCTTCTAGGTCTAGCTGTACATTTCTTTCTGAGTCGGAGTCCGATTCATTATGGTTCCCCAACTCCACCCCAGTCATCTCCCCCTCTACTACTGCCTCTACAGCTGTTTCATGTGATGAGGTTGATGGTTTTTGCTCACTTGTGCTTTCAACAGATTTGGACACTGTTGCCAGCGGACAACTTAACCATTTACAAAATATTTTGTTAGCATTTTCTGCTTCTTTTTGAGTCAACTCTAGCTGTCTTTTTTGTTCTTTACGTTTTGCAGAACCAGACTTGTACTTTGGTAGTGCTACAGGATTTGACATCACATCAGATTTCTTTTCTTTCCTTTCTGTCATATAAGGTTTACCTTGCTAGCTGAGGCAAGCTATGTTTATTTATTTATTTTTATGAATACAAAATGTACTTTTGACTAGACTAGTTTAGTTAAAGTTCAATAATATCTATGAGCTACAGCAGGTGGGTCGTGGGTGGCTCACTTGGCACTAGCAAACAGACGCAAGAGCACTGAGCAGGCTCATTTGTGTAGAAAAATGTATAGATGCGCTGCTCCGGAGTAGTCCTATGCTTGCAGTCTCTGCCTAAGTTTAACTTTGAAGCAGCAAGCGTGAAAAACAGAGCCAGTCAAGAAAAGAATGTATTGCTGTTCTTTACTGATTCTGCAAAATAAAGTATTTTCTGCAGTTATAATCTGGACGTGTTGTCTTTCTTTCTTGTCAGAAAAAAATGAAAGGCTATCTTGTTATTTTAATGCCAAACAGGGACTCTTACACAGTCAGTACTAGGCTGGCTACAATGCTTGCTGCTGACGTACTCCAAAGAAGACTAGGTAGGCTGCAGGCAAAGCAGAGCCAGAGAATATCTTGTTATTTTAATGCCAAACAGGGACTCCTACACAGTCAGTACTAGGCTGGCTACAATGCTTGCTGCTGGCGTACTCCGAAGAAGACTAGATAGGCTGCAGGCACAGCAGAGCCAGAGAATATCTTGTTATTTTAATGCCAAACAGGGACTCCTACACAGTCAGTACTAGGCTGGCTACAGTGCTTGCTGCTGGTGTACTCCGAACAAGACTAGTTAGGCCGCAGGCACAGCAGAGCCAGAGAATATCTTGTTATTTTAATGCCAAACAGGGACTCCTACACAGTCAGTACTAGGCTGGCTACAGTGCTTGCTGCTGGTGTACTCCGAACAAGACTAGGTAGGCTGCAGGCACAGCAGAGCCAGAGAATATCTTGTTATTTTAATGCCAAACAGGGACTCCTACACAGTCAGTACTAGGCTGGCTACAGTGCTTGCTGCTGGCGTACTCCGAACAAGACTAGGTAGGCTGCAGGCACAGCAGAGCCAGAGAATATCTTGTTATTTTAATGCCAAACAGGGACTCCTATACAGTCAGTACTAGGCTGGCTACAGTTCTTGCTGCTGGCGTACTCTGAACAAGACTAGGTAGGCTGCAGGCACAGCAGAGCCAGAGAATATCTTGTTATTTTAATGCCAAACAGGGACTCCTACACAGTCAGTACTAGACTGGCTACAGTTCTTGCTGCTGGCGTACTCCAAACAAGACTAGATAGGCTGCAGGCACAGCAGAGCCAGAGAATATCTTGTTATTTTAATGCCAAACAGGGACTCCTACACAGTCAGTACTAGGCTGGCTACAGTGCTTGCTGCTGGCGTACTCCGAACAAGACTAGGTAGGCTGCAGGCAAAGCAGAGCCAGAGAATATCTTGTTATTTTAATGCCAAACAGGGACTCCTACACAGTCAGTACTAGGCTGGCTACAGTGCTTGCTGCTGGCGTACTCCAAAGAAGACTAGTTAGGCCACAGACACAGCAGAGCCAAGAATATCTTGTTATTTTAATGCCAAACAGGGACTCCTACACAGTCAGTACTAGGCTAGCTACAGTGCTTGCTGCTGGCGTACTCCGAACAAGACTAATTAGGCCACAGACACAGCAGAGCCAAGAATATCTTGTTATTTTAATGCCAAACAGGGACTCCTACACAGTGAGTACTAGGCTGGCTACAATGCTTGCTGCTGGCGTACTCCGAAGAAGACTAGTTAGGCCACAGACACAGCAGAGCCAAGAATATCTTGTTATTTTAATGCCAATACAGTAACTCACTCAGAAGAAATTGATATATTATATTCTTGGTCAGACAGTACAGACCAGATTGAGTGACACACACTAACTTCACTCACGAGTCACGACTTACTGACTCAATCAGTCACTACACTGATCCCATCCTCCTGTCTGAAGAATTCTTGTTAACTTCACAAAACAAATTCAAGACTGCAGCAGCATTATGCATAAGAGGATTGAATATCTTCTTTTATTTTACTTTTTTTTCCCCCAAGACAGTTCTCCCTGACTAGTGACTCCCTGCTTAATCTGCCTGCCTAAATTTCTTCATTATGTCTGAGGAGAAGTAGTCATCATGACACAGTCAGTCACAACAACACAGACAGTAGAGTTGTAGCCTACTAGCCCCCAGCAGTCAGTGACACAGTGTCACAACTCAAACAACTCTCTGGGTTTATATATGAATTTTTTTCATATATATTTAGAATTCTTGACTTCTAAGTTCTTGAGACAAATAAGACTTAAGTTCAAACTGATTGACCCGGGCCAGGCCTGCCGCTACCGCCACCCCGTCCTTGTGTCTATGTGTGTAATGTACAGAGAAATAGACTAACAAAAAATATATATGACTTTTCTATCAATAATCCAGTTCCAAATGAAAGAGATAGCAAATGCCTGTGGCCCAATATAATTTTACAGTCACAGAAATCCCAAATAAAATATTTTTGTAGGCATCATATGGCAGTTTGTACAGGGTATGGGCAGGCTGGCAAAATAAATAAATATTGTACTTGTGTCTTCGGATCTGGGGAGATACAGAGATACATACACACACACAACGGGGGTCCCTACAGCAATTTTACAGTCACACACATTCCTAATGCACCAGTCAAAGGCGGGCTGGCAAAATAAATATTTGAGTCGCGTCTTCTTGATTGTGTTTTTCATGCCTCATTGTGAGTGTGTATAAAATGTGCTAGGGAATTCTAATAAAATGAATATTAAAATTGTGTCATCTAGATGAAGAGGAGCGACAGAGAGAGACTATGTGGGGGCTCAAGGTGGAATTACAGGAACCGGGAACCTGAATCTAAGTTTGTTTTCTTTTTCAACCATCAGGGTGGTTGTGTGAAAAGGACAGAGCCATGGCAGAATGGGGAAGAAGAAAAAAAGGATGAGAGAAAGCGATAACACTAGGCCACAATAAAATTTTACAGGCACATAAATCTCTCAAAAGGATTTATTTACTTTTCAGGGCCTGATTGGGGCTGTGTTTACAAAGCAGTAAAAGGATGCTGAAATAAATATTTGACTTGCCTGTCCAGATCAGAGAGACAGAGACAGAAAGACTATGAGGGATGGGGGGGGGGTTCACAGCCCAGAGCCATAATAGAGAGAGGGAAACAACAACAAGGGCCCCTAGAGTATTTCCACAGACACAGACATCCCTTGACAGGTTGGCAACATACATTACATTGTGCAGCAGCCATCTTAACTTACATGCCCTGGACACAGGACAATGAGCCACAGATCTTGACTGTGTGTGGATCCGCACATTGAGAGATCCTTACTGTGATGCATTTCAGCTGCTGTGATGGTGACGGTGGATAGAGGGGTTTGAGGGTAAGTAATGGGGCATGTAGAGCAGCTTGTAAAATGTAAATATGGATACATTCGTGGGAGAACTGTTGGCATTTTCAAAGTCAGCTACATATACAAAAAAAGTAAAACAAAGGTAGAGTGCAAATTTTGTAGTCTGCAATAGAAAGTTTTGAAATAATAGATCAGGATTTGGGTCCCTACAGTAATTCCACAGGTGCAGACATCCCTATTAAAGTTTACTTATTAAAGTTTATTTTCCTTGCCTGGTATCACTGTGGCTATGTGATTTTTTAGGCATCAGCACGGCTGGGGAGGGTCAAGGGAGGATGGGAGGGAGGGACAGCTGCAGAATAAGGGGTGTGAGTGGCACATTCGAGCAGACTTGATAGACCACTAGCCCTTTATGTGCAGACCAATTTTATATATTTGTATGTTCACATGGCTGATTCTAAAGGATATGGGCAGGCTGGCAAAATTAGACTTGTGTCAGCCGGACGAGACAGAGAGAGAGAGAGAGAGAGAGAGAGAGAGAGAGAGAAAGAGAAAGAGAGAATGAAAGATCATCCAAATCCCATTCACAGGGCAGTAAAAGAATGCCAAAATAAATATTTGACTTGTGCACTCCAGATCAGGGCTAGGTGAGGCTTGCAAAATAATTACTATAAGTATGGCATCCAAATCCAGTTCACGGTGCAGTAAGTTTATTTTCTTTTCCTGGCATCAGTGTGGCTATGTGCAGAATTAGCAATGCACAAGGAAACAAACTAAAATGCATTGTACAGTGATTATCTTAACTGACATGCTTTGGACACAGGACAACAAACTGCAGATCTGACTGTGAATCCGCACATTGGTCAGAGTTTGTTACTGCGATGTATTCGAGTTGATAGTGGTGGTGGATAGAGAGTTTGAGGATAAATAATATGGTGTGCAGACTCAGAGCAACCTGTAAAATGTAGATGGGAGATTAAATTGTGGGAGAACTGATGGCATTTTGAAAGCCAGCCACAAAAAAATTTAAAGACAACGCAAATTTTGTAGTCTGCAATGGAACGTTTTTAAAACTACAAGTCAGAATTTGGGTCTCTAGAGTAATTCCACAGGCACATAAGTTACTTTTCGCACATTTGCTGTAGCTAAGTTGGTTACCATTACATTCATTCATTCATTCATTCTATCTATCTGTCTATCTATTCACTTTAAGACACCAGTCACATTTATAATGTTTGAAACAGCTCTGTGCCATCTTCATTGAAAACTAAAATGTAGGGTATTAATGAAGTACTGGTATGGATAGAGCTGTAATTTGCAGGAAATGAAACACTTGTTCTGGCTTATAAATCAAAATTAGGTTGTAATACCATACTGGCATCCAAAGCAAAAATGCCCATCCAAATGGTTGGATAAAGCTCATTTTTATTGTGAGACACTACTTTAGCTAAACGACTATTATGGAAGTCAGTATATATGAACACAACATGACTCCCCACTGTGGCGACCCTTCGGCCACTTTTAACAATGTTTTTGATTGAAATACAATGTTCACACATTTTCTTTAATAAAAACCTAGAAAATTAATTTTTGTAACAGAGGGGCTTGGTCACTTCATAGATTAAAAGTGTTGTTTGTTCTTAAACGGAGCTGGAGGGATAGAGAGCATGGGGCAGACTTCTTTTGAAAAAAATGTTCCATGGGAATTCGGTGTAAAGAATAATAAATTGCACATGTAGCATTACTGGCCCATAGACTGGAGAGGGTGTTGCTGCATCACACAGGGACAGTGGCAGAGGTTGAGCTACTAGGCTCCTGTCCTTTTAATTCAGGGACAGCTGATTCCTTGACTGGCAGATGGTTGCTGAACACCGACTTGCATTAATTGTCTCAGGATCTGTTTCACACCAAACAGTATGGTACTGTAGGGCCAAATTCAGCATGTTATGGAAGCCCCATAAATTCACGCAAATCACGTGCAAAACAATTGGAAGTATGGGGGTGGGAAGGTGGGGGTGGGTTAACACCTAGTATATTAAGCCCCCATACAATTACATGGAATAATATAAATTTCTTTTTAAAATTCTTCTTGCTGGTGTAGCTGGGACTACTACTGCATGTAGTTAGGTTATGCTTAACAAAGCAGTATACATGTCAAATAAAATGTATAGGCTATAGAATATACTGCTTACATTTGCAGTACCACCTAAATTCTGAGGAGCAAGCTGGAACAAACAATGAGAGTCTTTAAATAAAAAGAACATAAAGCATAAATAAGAGTCGCCTGCATCAAGATGTTTGCATGGTAAACAGGCCCATAAACAAGGATGCCAGAAGTATGGCACAGTCATGCTTCTTTGCAGTTAAGTAGAAAATGGGAGAGCTTTAAGCTTGAAGTTCAATGGGCAGAGCAACAACGTCAGTACTCCATCGACCTCAAAACGTCACTCTTCCTGGACTCTCCAAGGATTCGTTTTCGTTGCAGCCGGAGGCTCGGTTCTCCATGCTGCGTTCCTGTGTCTTCATTTGGATTTCTTTCTGGCTGCTACAACCCTGATGTGCTCTCCCCCCCCCCCCATCATCTCCTGTTTCTTCTGCCCGCCTGGTCCGTCAGCCTACTTCTGCAGCACTCCTTTGTCTCCGATGCCCAGGCATTCCATTTTGGTACTTCCTCATTCTTGCTTCCCCTTCTTTGCACCTCTTTCACCCATTGCTCCTCCTCTGTTTTCCATGTTTCCCTTCCTTGCGGGAGCCTCAGTCACGGCCCGCATCAACACCCCACCCGGCTCCTCTGCTAACATTGCAGTGGATCTTCAGTTTTTAGTTTGCCTACGCATTCCTGGGACAGTCTTGCCTGCAAGCATTTCGTGTCTCCCCCCCCCCCCAGAACCCACTCTTCTCATGCTGCTCCTGAGCACCATGATTACGCCTGTCTCTCCTTCCTTCAGTTTATCGTTTACCTCTGCGTCATTCGGTAAGGAGCTATTTCTGCGCTACCCATTGTTTTTTCGGTCTGGGCGCCTTTCCCCATGTTCTGGTCCCTTGTCCTACTCTGTGTTCTTCCACTTTTAGCACCTCAATTGTTTGCTGCCTGTTTGTGTCCAGCTAAAAAAAAAAAAAAAGTGGGAGACTATAATGTATGTTTTCTCTTAATGTTTGTATCCTCCGTACCCTGGAAGTTCATCTTTTTGTGGAGGCTAGTTTTTTCATTCCTGGAATGCCTGTCCTTATCTCACTGCATGCAGCTGCCATCTCATTGTATGTTCTTTTTAAATCACACGTCGTTTCCTGCAGTTTTCAATCACAGTCGCAGCAGCCTTTATTCACCTATCTGTAATCTATGCTACTTTGCATGTTCTGTGGGGTTGCCTATTTACTGTTTGGATCGGCTTCTTCTTTTCTGCTCTGCCTATTGCATCTCTCACCTTGCCTTATCTAAGTCCTGCTCTCGATGTTTGCTAGTGCCTATGTATTTTGCCCTACCTGGTGTTCTTTCTCCCCCTAGCCGCTACATTGCGGTCCTGCCTGTTTCTGGGGGCTGTTCTCACACTATAATGCGCAGGTTCTCCTACTGCCCAGCTGGCGGTGCTGTTTGCCCATGACTGATCGGCTTCGGGTGATTCCTGCCTGGTTTTCCATCTGGTTTCATATCCCTTAACCGTTCCAGCCTTCTGGGCTTCCCTCCCTCATCGTACCTTGCCCGTTCCTAATTCCATTCCTCATGCCAGCCATCTAGACTTCGTTCCAATCATGCTTTCCCTCCATTGACATTCCTCCTTATCGCACCTCCTCCATTTCCTACCATTTTACCCTCCTCCTCATTGGGCCATCTCCCATTGCCTCATTCTGGTCTGCGATCCCTGTTTCACTTTGGCTTCTCTATCTTGTCCCCATGAATCCTATCCCTCATGCAGTTCTCCTCCTGTACCAGCTGCACTCAATGCATATTTTGGGCATAACTATCTTTACTCCTATGCTCCCCTCATTAATCTGCACCCTCAAGCCACACGTATCAGGTTCCTGATTCCATCCATTAGCAGCCATCCAGACTTCACTCCAGTCAGTGCTTCTATATCTCATCATGCCAAGATTTTATATTAGATTGCTCTGTCATTCCTATCGTTGAACCATCTACAACTGACTCCATCTGGCCTTCCCTTGAACCTGGCTTGCATGTCACTTCATCCAGCTCACCCTATGTCACCTTATGTCTCTACCTGTCTCTCGATGACTCGTTCCAGTTCCTTTAGCCCTCTCTCCTCCACGATGCCTCGCGCTGCCCTGCTCATCTATTTCCATTGCTCAATCGGTCTGCCTCGGCTGCCCAATCAGTATACCTCAGTGGGCTCCATCTGGCCTCCATTCATATTTCTTTTGCTTACTCACATCACTCATTCGAGCTTATCAGTCGGCTGCACTGCTGCAGCGATCCTCATCATTTGGCTGTCCCTGGCTGACTCAGTTTGGCCTGAAATTGATGTTTCTTTTGAGCATACCTAATACCTATCATGAATAGTATGCCACATCATCACCCTGCAGCCCTCTTGTCCCATGTCTTTGGTTCATGATTCCATATCAGGTTCATGTCTCCAGTCATCATTCACTCCTCATTTCTTCCTGGTTCCTTTCTGTGCATCGCTTACTTGAGCATTTCCATCATGGAATCCTATGTCATGCCCCCACCCAAGGCTTCCCTGTATCTCCATATCACTCAACCCGAGCACCCCCTTTGGTTACAGGAATACCTTTTCGAGTGCCATCCATCAAGGATTCACTCCACATCCATCCCTGCTACCTAAATTCGATTCTACCTCCACTCAAGAGCCATGCCTTCCTGTCAGTCTCCCTTTGCTAAGGGCTAGCTGGAGGCTCTCCACTATCGTTCAAGTTCCTTTTCCCAATCATATCTGATTCTACCTCCTTCCAAGGAGCCTACTTACTCACATTGCTCTATTAATTTCCGAATCTACCTCTTTTCAAGGAGTCTACTTAGTCACATCGCTCTATCAAGAATACCATCTTTCTAGTTTGCATACCCTCTGGTTCCGGACATGCCTTCTTGGCCTCTGCATATATATCCTTTCAAGGAGCCTCATTCCTTGCATCACCCTTTTGAGTCCTTTGATATCTCATTGCCCACACCATCAGGGTCTGATCATTCACATTGCATGTTCATGCCTTTTCAGCCTCAGTGTCTATGTCCTCTCTTTGCTCAATTGGGCATACCTCTCATTTTCTCTTATGCTACCTCATCGACCTACCACCCTTTTGAGGCAATCACCATCTGTATTTGTCTTTGTCTCCTGTTCTTTCAATCAGTACACAGCCTCATGTTCCATATTCAATCCGTGCTATCTGTTCTATCCATAAACCACAAATTTATAAGAGACAGAGGAATAATCTGCGGCAAACTCAGGGACGCTCCTGGCAACTCAGGCCTGTTGTGCAGTATGCATTTTCATGTTGTTTCCTACATTCACTGTTTCCTGCCTGTATTGATCTTCTGCAATACATTTCTCGTCCTTTGTCTAATACTGTCGACATCTCTTACTCGTCCCTGCTGGAGTCCTGTTTTTCACTGCCCCAGGTTCTCTCTTTCCTCAAAGTCCATTCATTTGCATTGCTCAATCATGCATACCTCTCCTTGGCTCAGATGAGAGCTCTCCTTCCTTCCTTGTCCACTGCTTTCCATGGGTTTCCACTATCTATGTATATCCCCCCCCATAGGTGCCAGAAATGAATGCGTCGGCTAAAGGTAGGTTAGGAAGAAGTCCTTGGGTAAGAGAGAGACAAGCCGCTGAAGGGGGAGGGGTGGATGATAGGCAATGAACTTGGACTGGGGGGTGCCTGTCAATTGCACCCTCTTGAGCAAGCATGATGTTAAGGTCAGGCACCATGCACAGCGGTTGTTCAGTGTGCTACTGTGATGGTAGACATATTTTATGACCCGGGTCCCTGATTGAAAATTTACAAAAATAACTTTTCACGTGAAATGGACTACTGTGAATAGAACTCCAGTGAAAAACTAAATTTTAGAACTTCACAATGCTTTATAGAACATGTAAGATACTGCTGTTTTATATCCCTTATTTCCCCTGGTGTCTAGTTGTTCCCCCCACCTTCCGATCACTGTTCCCATCTTTTTTTACTGTATCCCTGGTGTCTAGTGGCAACCCCCACCCTCCAATTACCTCCAATTACCATCCCAGTATTTATATTATGCTCCCTGGTATCTAGTGGTGCATCCCACCCTCTGTTTGCTGTATAGGTTTCCCTGGTGTCTAGTGTCTAGTCTAGTGGCACCCCCCCACCATCCGATCGATGTCTCTGCATTATTGTAAGCTGTAAAAAAGAAAACTGTCCTTCAATGTCTTTTTTTAAAGAGCTGCTGGTACCTTGAAGAAAACTTTGAAAAACATACTATTTAGGTACAATTCAGATTGCATTCCATATATATATTCTATATATTTCCTCTTCATAGTATTTATTACTCAGGCAATTTGCATGAATACATGATGCAACAATGCCCAGAAATATGTTTATTTTGATCGTGCCATTGATGCGTTTGGAAATTGCTACAGTACTGCCACAATTTTCGAAAGTACTTTTGGGAAAGTGCTGCAAATTGCGGCACTGTTTCGTGAAACAAAGCGGGTTCTGTTGCAATTTGCGATGAGCCACTACTTTTTTTTAAATGTCAGTTTCTTTGCCATTTCCTTGCAAACAAATGATTTGCACTCATGGGCTGAAATGTTCAGGGTACAAGGGGGCTTGCCCCACAGATATCCCTTTTGCTGGGTTGGTGAGAAAATTGTCATGTGATGCATAGTTGCAACAATCTGAAGTTTTGTAATTTACCATAGGATAACATTGTCATAGTCAGGGTCTCTTTCAGCAGCTATATCTTGAAAATGCTTTGAAATACAAACTTGCTGCGAATTACAGCTTAGTACACCTTTAGGTGTACTAAGCTGTTTTTCATGTTTCCAGGCCTTGTTTATAGATGCAGGGGAAACTGTAATGAATGGGGTTAAGGTGACTGTGATATTGTGCCATGCATTCACAATGTGACTTCTGTACTGCTTTGCCTACATGTAAATGAGGGACAATTACAATATGCATGTATGGGGCCCTGTTCTCCCACATGGATATATGGATACTATTATGGAATGATGAGAGACAATTACAATATGCATGCATGGGAACACAGGGCACGGAGAGCCCTGTGCTCCCACATGGACATGTGGATACTGTTATGCAATGATGAGAGTGGGAGCACAAGGCCTGTAGGGCACTGTGCTCCCACAAGGATATAGGTATACTATTATGGAATGATGGGAGTGCAAGGCCCAGAAGGCCCTGCACTCCCACATGTAAAGGGAGACAATTACAATATAGATGCATGGGAGCACAGGACCCATTATGGACTGATGAACACGCAGGACCCTCCAGGCCCTGCAGTCCCATAAGCAAATAAGTCTATGATTATACTTAATCAAAAAGTAATGAAATTCATTGCAAAAAACTTTGTTAATGCATCAGTGAGGGTTCTTACTAAAGTGACAAAAGCAGGGAAATGTGGTGTTGGGGTTTCCAACCCTAACACCCCGCCCATACCCTGCAGACTCTGACAGGCGTTGGGGTGTGTGCCTTGGGGTCATTAGCCCTAACACTCAACTCTGAAGGGAGGTTATTTTATAAACAGAGAGAAAAGGATGGGGCCAAGGATGGAGCCTTGGGGGACAATGGACAGGACTGGGAGCGGTGGGTATAAAACATCACTTATTTGAACTGATTGTTCCCTATCATAAAGCTAAGAATGGAACCAGTTAATAACAGGATCAGCAAGATCGACAGAGCTAAGGATTTGTAACAAGAGGGGATGGGAGATGGAATCAAAAGCTTTCACCAGGTCAATGAAGATGGTGGCTGTAATTTGGCTCTTGTCCATTGCAGTGAGTACTGAATCTGTGACATGCAGAAGAGACAATATCGTCAAGTGATGCTTCTGGAAACCAGACTGCATGGGAGAGAGAGAGAGTGTTAGAGGAAGCAAGGAAGTCAGACAGCTTTGAGTGAATGAGAGATTCTTGTAGTTTGGCTAGGAAAGGGAGAAGGGAGATAGATCTATAGTTAATAGGGGCCGAGGGATCCCCACCTTTATGGAGGGGAAGGACTTTAGCTGATTTCCAGGCCTTGAGAATGGAGGAAGAAGAGAGAGAAAGGTTTAGGATGTGGATGAGAGGTGCCGCAGTGGCAAAAGCAGAGAAGTGGAAAAGCTTGGGGTGGAGACCGTCAGGGCTGGACTTGGAAGGGTTTAGGGTGAGAAAGGCAGAGTAGACTTCAAGAGGAGTGAATGGGGGTAATTGGTAATTGGGGGGTTGGCAAGGTGAAACTGAAAGGGCCAAAGGGGGTACAGTAGAAGAGGGCGAACTGGGAACAGGGAGAGCACAGGTGACAAAAAACGTTGTTAAAGTATCTACGACTGAGGTAGGGTCAGAGAAAGATGACCCATCAACATGCAGAACTGGTGAGGAATGTTGGGCAGGAGGGTCTAGGAGGGAGTGGAGAACCTTCCAAAATGATGCAAGAGTGAGATGATCTTGCCGCAGGTGATGCCTGAAGTAATTAGCCTTAGAGAGATGGATGGCCTTGGTGCAGCAATTTCTAAGGGCTTTGTATGCTTGAAACTCTGCCTGAAAAAGAAAGTCTTTATAGTGGCGCCAAGCTTTATCCCTATCCTGCACCTGGCCAGTTGGTCTGCAGTGATTCAGGGATGATGGTGTCGCTTCACTCTGGATTCCTTAAGTGAGGCATGGTGGTTCCAAATGTGTGTAAGAAGAGGACAGAGAAAAGTCAACATCACTTGCTGAGTAGATGGGAAGCCAGTCTGCCTCATACAGGTCTTGTCGAAGGGCAGTGACATCTAGATTGTGAAGGTGGTGGGACTAAATGTACTTGGGAACAGCAAGGGAAGTGTGAATCTTTCTAATGCAGTAAGTGATGCAGTGATCACTGATTGGCATCAGGCAACATTCCAGCTGCAGTAATATGGTGGGGTTGAGAGGATAAAACCCAGTCCAGCAGAGTGTGGTTCTGGGAGATGGGGTTATGTGAGTGGTTTCTTGGATCAGTTGAATAAGGTTTAGAGCTTCTAATTTAAGGATGGTGGACTTAGAGGAGGGTGAGAGCCAATCAAGGTTGAAATCCCCAAGTAGCAGCCGCTCCCCTCTAGATGTGAGAGAGGAGATGGAGGAGATGGTGCATACTAATGCATCAGGAGATGTTTTGGGTGGGGCATAGAGAGCACCCATATAGAGTGGGGCAGATGAGGGGATGGATAGTAGCGTTAAGATTACTTCATGGGAGGAGGTTCAGGCCTCCTTGAAAATGATGGAACAGGAGATAGATTGTCTAATGTACAGGGCAATGCTTCCATCATGCTTACCTCTGTCTTGACAAAATAGGTTAAACTCAGGAATGGAGATGGCAGAATCAGGGATTTTGGCTGACAGCCAGGTTTCGGTTACATATAGGATATCGAAGGGGTATTGGGAGACCCATACTTTAAGCATGTCAATTTTGGGGAGGAGACTACGTGCATTTAGGTGAAATGTCTTAAGTCCCTTGGGCAAGGAAGAAAAATCTTTGTTGGAGACAGTGGGAGTTGAGGCCAAGGTTGAGAGGTTTGACAGAGGTCCAGGGTTGGGATGGACATCCCTAGAAAGGAGAAGTAGAAGCAGAAATAGAGGGAGGTGCAGGGGGTACCTTGACTTCCTGTGGGTGCAAGAGGGGGTTTGTGGAAATGTGGATGTGAGGTGAAACAGAGCCTCAAGGTTAAGAAGAGAGGAGAGTAGTAACCCAGGGTGAATGAAAGAAGAGGAGTATGGGGGGGCAGTGATAGGAGGTGAGGAAAGGAGGGCCAGAGGAGAGGAGAGAGGGAGAAGGGTGCAAGAATAAAGGAGGGAAGGGCAGAGAAGAAAAATTAGGGAGGCGGGGGGCATGCTGGATAGGTGAGGGGCAAAGGAGGGGAGAGTCATGGAAAGGGAGGAAGGAGAGGGTGAGCAGCAAGAGGTAGATAGGTAAAGACATGGCAGGGAGAGAGGAGGAGGTTGGCAGGGATGATTTATAATGTAAACCAGGAGGAGTTAGGACAGAGACTGAAGTCAAAACAGTATGGGGCTGAAATAGGCAACCCCACACGAGTAAAGGAAGGTGAATCTTGCAGTTTTAAAGCTATATAATAGCCTCAAGCAGAATGACAGAAGCTGGGACCAGCTAAACAGCAACCTCTAAGAAGTGGAAAGTTGGCAGGGCAGGTTCAATTTAGGCTCGCTGTAAGCTATGGAAAAGGGCAAGAGTATACAGAATTACTTGATTGGTTGGCTGGAAGAAGGGGCATGGACTAGCTGAGCCAAGACCATTTAAAGAGTGTTGGGTGGGTGTGGGTGGGAGAGAGAAAATTCAAGCTGGAGAGGACAGCAACAAAAGGAAAAAGCAGAGAATATAATACAGAGAAGTGGACAGAAACATTGAATGGATGAGCCCAGTCGGCCATTCAGGTACTGGACACAAATTTCAAAGCAGGCTATTACCTTGTCTGTGGGAGGAGCTTTGGGAAGCGGCTGCCTAGTGAAGCAGTGCTGCTGGAGGGGGGAGCCTGCTCAGAGCTCAAAACAGCACAGTCTGGGAAGGAAAAGTGGAAAACAAAGTTAATTTCACAAAAGGTAAATGGGAGGGATTATAAGGAGGGTGAGAGACAAGCAGGAGACAAGCTGAATGGTAGGGCAGAGAGACAAAGAGGTTCTAAATCAGTGGGAGGATTAAGAGAAGGCTGAGGGAACAGTGAGGATACTCGGGGGGGGGGGGGTTGCAAAGAGACCTTCAGAAGAGCGGGGCCCCTTATGCTAAGAGACAGAAAAAATAAGAATGGTAGAAATGGCCAGAATGGCTAAGGAGTCAGGACACATGAAAAAGAAAATAAAAACATCAACAGTAGTAACAAATGCAGTGCTAGGTACAATGGTCACAGGAAGCTATCTGAATGTAAGTCCAATTAATTAACACAGGCAGCTTGTCTGAATGCTGCACAAATTAATTATAATAGGCAGCTATCTGAAAATTCAAGCTGGAGAGGACAGCAACAAAAGGAATCAACATAGAATATAATACAGGGAAGTGGGCAGAAGAGTTGAATGGATGAGCCCAGTTGGCTAATCAGGTACTGGGCACAAATTTCAGAGCAAGCTATTACCTTGGCAGGAGCTTTGGGCAGCGGCTGCCTAGAGCAGCAGCGCTGAGGGAGGGAGAGTCCACTCAGGGCTCAAAACAGCAAGGTCTTGTCTGTAGCAGGAGATTCGGGCAGCAGCTGCCTAGAGGAGCAGCGCTGTGGGAGGGGGAGCTTGCTCATGGCTCAAAACTGCAAGGTCTTGTCTATGGCAGGAGCTTCGGCCGGCGACTGCCTACAGGAGCAGTGCTGCAGGAGAGGAAGCCCTCTCAGGGCTCAAAATAGCAAGGTCTTATGAACATACAAAATTGCCAGCAAATACAAGCCATATGGTGCATCTAGTCTGCTCGAGTGTGCAGCACTTCAGCCCATTAGACTGCAGCTGCCCCCCCCCCCCATTAACTCTTCCCACCCCCAACTGCCCCCTGGTATGTACTTTCCCTTTGAACTTGTCCCACCCCCTCTTGAAGCACCCCAGAGTCTGCACTGATACGAGTTGCTCAGGCAGTGCATTCCACCCTGTTACCACTCTTTCAGTGAAGTAGTGCCTCCTCCTTTCCCTCCTGAATCTGCCCCCCTTTAACTTCAGGGAGGGCCCTCTGGTATCTCTTCCATTCTGGAGAGTGAACCCACCCTGGAAGCCTACTTTTGTTCATCCCCTTCAGGTACTTGAAGGTCTCGATCATGTCTCCCTCTCTTCTATCCTCCAGGGTATACATGTTGAGCTCTTTTAGTCTTTCCTCATAAGTTCTATTCCCCAACCTTGGATCATCTTTGTCACTCTTCGCTGCACTGCCTCCAGTAGTTTTATATCCCTTTTCAAGTACGGGTTCCACAACTGCATGCATTACTCCAATTGCGGCCTCACCAGGGACCTGTACAAGGGCAATATGACTTTGCTACATCTGGATGTAATCCCCCTTGCTATGCACCCTAGCATTCTGTTAGCCTTAGCCACTGCCTTCCTACACTGAGCCAAGTGGTTTAATTCCCCGGTCACCAGCACCCCCAGATCATTCTCCTCATTGAATATGGACAGTTTGATACCATCCATCCAGTAGCTGTATCCTGGGTTTTTGGCTCCGAAATGCATCACCTTGCACTTCTTGGCATTGAACCCAAGCTGCCAGGTGTACGACCACTCCTCGAGTCTTGCCAAATCCTCCTGCAGTAATTTGCCACCCTCCTCCTCATCCACCTCAGCACAGATCTTGGTGTCATCGGCAAAGAGGCTGATCTTATTCTTGATCCCAACCATTATGTCTGCGATGAAAATGTTAAACAGGACTGGTCCCAGTACTGATTCCTGTGGGACACCACTTGTCACTGCCCTGGGCTCCGATGCTTCTCCCCCCACAACTACCCTCTGCTGCCTGTCCCTCGGCCAGTTTTCTACCCATCAGGCTAGCTTCTACCCTATACCAAGACTCCTCAACTTGCAGGACAACCTTCCATGTGGCACTGAATTGAAGGACTTGCTGAAATCCAGGTAGACTACATCTACTGCATGGCCCTCATCCAGCGCCCTTGTGACCCAGTCAAAAAAATCTACCAAGTTTGTCTGACAGGATCTGCCAGCGACAAACTCATGCTGTCTGTCATCTTGCAGATCATTATCCACAAGAAACTGCACCAGCCTTTCTTTGAGGATACATTCCATCAGTTTCCCCACAATTGCGGTGAGGCTCACCGGTCTGTAGTTCCCTGGTTCGTCCTTGGGCCCACTTTTGTGGAGAGGTATCACATGTGTCTCCCTCCAATCTTTGGGCACACATCCCATATTTAGCGAGGTGTTGAACAGATCCACCAGTGGCTGTGCCAGGACCTCTGCCAGCTCCCTCAGCACCCTGGGATGTACCCTGTCTGGCCCAGGTGCCTTGTCTACCCTCTGGGACCTAAGGACCTCCAGCACCCTTTCCACCGTGATGACCCCATCTGTGGTTATCTCACCCCCCCAATGCCTGCGCCCTATTTGCCTGCAGGAACAGGCCCATCCCTCTCCCTTGTGAACACTGAACAGAAGTACTCATTAAGTGCTTCTGCCTTCTCAGCCACCTTGTCTACCCACCCACTGCCTTTCCTGATCCTAACTATTTGATCCTTGCACTTCCTCTTTTCCCTGATATACCTGAAGCAATCCTCTTCTTCTTCCTTAATCCCCTGTGCTAATTTCCTTTCCCTGGCTGCCTTTGCAGTCCTGACTGCTCTGCTCACTTCCCTGGATTTCTTCACATAGTTCTCCCTATCCTCTGCCCTGTTGATTCTCTTTTAGGTTTGGAAGGCCCTTCTCTTACCCCTCACCTTTTCCGTTACCTCTCTGATCACCCAGCTTGGATGGTTGGTCCTTGATTTCTTTTGCTGGCTCCTGACACACGCTTTAGTGGATTCAATCAGCCCTAGTTTTATGATCACCCATTTCTGCTCTGCGTCCATGTCAGGGTGGATGCCATCTATGTGTGTTCTCATTAATTGCCCCATTTTGCCAAAGTCTGCCTTTCTGAAGTCCAGGACCTTTGTTTTTGTATTGTGGGTCTCTACCCAAACTGATAGAGAGCCACACTGTGTGGTGATCGCTACCAGCCAGTGGTTCCTCCACCCTCACTTCTGTGACCTGTTCTCCATCCTCCAGCACCAGGTCTAGAATATTTTCTTCCCTTGTTGGCACTGTCACCCTTTGGGTCAGGAAGCCATCCTGGATTGTTTCCAGGAGAATCTGCTCCCTGGCACATGTGGTGGCAGGGATGCTCCAATCCACCGATGGTAAATTGAAGTCTCCCACCACCACAGTGCTCTCTTTGCCACAGAGTCTCCTTATTTGCTCACCTAGCTCCCTAGCCACATCCTCTTTCTGGGTTGGGGGCCTATAAACAACCCCAATCGGACCCTAGCCCCCTTTGAGGCATGGAGATGTATCCAAATGGCATCTGACCTACCTTCTTCCCCCTCCTCCCTGATGCATCCAATCCAATCCCTTATGTAAATGGCTACTCCTTCCCCTTACCTTTTTCTCTGTCCCTCCTGAACAATTTAAATCCTGGGATAGCCAAGTCCCAGTCATGGTTTTGGGTTGCCCACGTCTCAGTGATGGCTGCTATGTCCACCTCTCCTTCTGCCAGTAATCTGTGACAGGAGCTTTGGGCAGCGGCTGCCTAGTGGAGCAGCCCTGCCAGAGGGGGAGCCAGCTTAGGGCTCAAAGCGGCAAGGTTATTTAAGTATTTATTAAAAAATATATATTTTTTTAATACTTAAATACAGATGTGTCAAGCCAGGATGAAGGGCAGAAATGCTGCAGAATATCACAGAATACTGCAATTTACTACAGGGACCATTGCAAGTCAATGGCAATTAAGCCCTTTTGTCATGCAGGATTTTGTGACACGTCATTACTGCAAGTTGCTGCACTTCATCATGGCTGACACATCTGTAATTATCATACATTTACAACTGAAAGATTCATAAATTTGGTCACAGAACACAAATAAAAGTGGACAAGTACAAGGAAATGTACTATAAACTTTTATCTGATTCTACCTTAAGGTCATAGTGAATTGAAGACCAGAAGAATAAGTGAAGTCTGAAAAATCCTTTCTTTCCTTTTCAGCCACTGGCTTTCAGTGTCTGCTGGCAGTTTGTTCTGTGTCTTGTCAGGAAGTGAGTTTATTGAAATGCTCCAGGAAAATGAAAGAGTGCTACTGTTTCAGAGCTCCTTAAATAGTGCCAAAATTCCTGGTCTGGTCCTAAGTTTTAGGCCAGTAGATGTCACTCTTGCACTTTCCCAAAAATTTAGGGAATTATTATTTCCGGTATTCCTTATCTAAGTTTTTTTTTTATCACAACTTCCTGGCATATTAATACATTTCATAATTGGTGCCTTTGATGTCTCACTGCCTTACAATATAACACTTGTAAGACAACTCATACCAGCCTGTCAAGAATGGCTACTTCCCAAATCATGGTTCCCAAGCATCCTGCCTTTGCAGTGCAAAGGTTTATCACCTGACTTTTTATTACCTCTGCTTCCCTCAATTAAGTTTACAAGGCATTTCCACTCCTGTTGGAGTGTAATTTAGCTTCCTGGCAAGCAGCTGGTTCCTATGCCACAAATGAGTATTAGACATTTTGAAAAATTCATTCTCTCTTTCTACATGACCCCTTTTCTTAACATTAGCATTCAACATACACAAAATCACATAAAAAAACATATAACAGAATTATATCTGCAAATAATTACTGGCAGTGGCTAGCTTGCAAAATCCTTCGCTCCTAGACTGAATTTGTGGGAACACGCCCCCTGCTGCATGGTAAGGTTTTCACAAATTCTGTTACTTTTCTAACTGGCAAGATAGGCCATCTGGTTAGTGCTGGCTGACCCTGCTCTGTGTGTAATGGTCATATCATAGGCCTGTAGGGCAATACTCCACCTTAAGAGATGACCATTTGTTTTACCCATCTGATTTAGCTACACCAGGTGGTTATTGATCGGTCTGTACCTAGAAGCGCCTCCCATACAGATACGGCTCTAATTTCTTCAGGACCAATACGAACGCAAGGCATTCCTTTTCTACCATGGAATATGCCTACTCCTGGGGAAGTAACTTTTTGCTCAGGTAAACGATTGGGTGATGACTGCTCCAATCACCACATTTGAGGCATCTGTCTGGATTACATATTGCTTAGTGTAATCTGGACTGGCCAACACCGGAGCACTGTACAGGGCCTCTTTTAGCCACGTGAAGGCTAATTCACAGGCTGGCTCCCAGTTTACCTTTTTGGGCTATCTTTTCTTTAGCTGGCCCAGTAAGGGAGCTGCCAGGGTACTGTAATTTGGTACAAACTTTTGACACCGTCTCCCACACTCTGTTACTATCTAGCCTCTCTGACTCTGGCCTCTCCACATCTGCTACTGCCTGGTTCAGTGCCTATCTTACAGACCGCACTCAATCTGTCATGATTGTGGATGCCATATCCCCTCCCCTTCCCATGTCCTCTGGTGTCCCCCAAGGATCGGTGCTTGGGCCTATCCTATTCTCTATTTTTCTAAACAAGCTGCCCCAAACTTATTCTGCCTCCTTGATCCACATGTATGCTCACGATACTGTCCTATTTTCTTCTGACTCCTCCCCAGCCTCCGTTGCCTCTACCCTCCAGGCGGATTTTAACAAAGTCCAGCTCTGGTTCAACTCTCACCAGCTCTCTCTAAATGCTAAAAAAACTGTAACTATGACTTTTGGTACATCCCAACGACTAGTCAGGCTCCCCTCCCTCCCAGTTTTCCACACCCTTGATGAGTCAGAGCTGGAGGACGTCACCTCCTTCCAGTATCTTGGAGTTTGGCTTGACCGCCACCTCACCTTCACAGTCCATGCTGACTCTATACTAACAAAACTCCACCCCAAGCTCGGAGCTTTATATCGGAACCATTCTAGCCTCCCCCATCCGGTCCGTCGTGAGCTTATCCAGAAGATGATACTTCCCTCCTTCAATTATTGTGATATTGTTTGCAGTGTCGCCCACAAGTCAGTTTTATCCAAACTGGATACCCTTTTTGCTACTTTCTGCTAGTTCATTCTTGATGCTCCTCCTCGCACCCACCGCTGCAAGCTATACCACTTTCTTGCTCTCCCCTCCCTTGAGAACTGCTGCCTAATACACTATACCAAGTTTATCTCAAAGAACTTGTTTGGTACCCTCCCAGTGTATCTGACCTCCGTACTATTGCCCCCTCTGGCACCCACCTATGCTCTGAGGTTCCTAGACTCTCAGCTCCTGTTATTCCCCAGACGTCGGACCCAAGCAGGCCAGGCCACCTTCTCTCACCACTTCCCTCAACTCTGGAACTCTTTCCCCTCTGAAATTCGCCACTCTTCCTCTATCCGCTCACTATCCTATGCCCTTGCCAACCACTGCTCAGTAAACTGCTCCTGCAGCTAACTCTCCAATCTATTCTACCTCAGACACTCCTATATTTCTTCTCCCAGTAGGCCCAATGGTGCTACTTCGCTAACCACACCCAACTACTGCACTTGATCCCAACTTTTGAGCTAGCTAGCTTGCACTTTCCCCTAGCTCATTATATACCATAACCCAATACCTTAGCAGGATTTCCTCATTGTAACTGTTACTCTCGACTATTAGGGTATATGTATTAATCCACACTCACCTATTCCTGTCAAACATATGCAGTTGTATTATCTAATTATATGTTTTCAAGGAATAAAGCATGACTTCCCCATGTAATTGCTACTATACTATAAGTAAGGGTAAATTGTCATCTACGCCCAACTATTTCTGTCAAATGTTTTCAACTGTATTGTAATTGTATGTATATATTTCAGGACCTGGGCTACCCTTGTCCTCTTCCCCACTGTACCCTTCCCCCTAGGTCGCACCGGGAGATGAGCAGTTCTTGCTCAGTGTGCTTTTCTTGGTGAAACAATTTCAATAAATAAATAAATAAGTACCCTGCAGTCCCTAGGAAGCTCCTAACCTGCTTCTGGGTTTCAGGCTTGGGCCACGCCTCTATCTCCTCAATCTTTGCTTGATTGGGATGAAGCTGCCCCCACCCCACAACATGGTCTAGGTATGCCACCTCAACCATAGCCACCTGGCATTTTTCAGCCTTGACAGTGAGCCCCGTCCTCTGCATCCTGCCCAACACTTCCTTCAGGTGGGACAGGTGTACCTTCCACCTGGTACTGAAGATGGCAATATCATCCAGATAAGCCACTGCGTACTCTTCAGTACCATGTAACACCTGATTGACCAACCTTTGGATGGTGGCAGGGGCGTTCTTCATTCCAAAAAGCATTACCCAGAATTCAAATAACCCTATTGGAGTGATGAAGGCTGTCTGTTCTCTAGCTCTGGCAGTTAACTGCACCTGCCAGTACCCTTTTGGCAAGTCAATTGTAGTAAGGTATGTCGCACCTCCCATCTTGTCCAATAGTTCATCCGTCCATGGCATTAGGTGGGTGTCAGACTTCGTGCCTGGGTTGAGTCCACAAAAATCCATACAAAAGTGAATAGAGTCATCCAGCTTGTGAATGAGGACTTCGGGTGGAGCCCAGGGACTGTGGGATTTCTGGATTACCCCTAAATCAAACATTTCCTCCACCTCCCTGCTAATGTCCTTTAGGACAGACTCAGACACCCGGTAGGCTGTTCAACGTATGTGAGCTTGCTTCCCCGTATCTACATCATGTGTCGTTAAGGATGTTCATCCAGGCTTGGCCATAAACAAAAGGGCAAAGTCCTCTAAAACCTCCCTCACTTCCTGCAACTGTTCCATGGTCACCTGGGGTGACAGTTTGATTGTCTCCAAAGAGGATTCCTGCTTGCTTTCCTCTAGCAAGTCTAGTAAGGGGTCTTCCTCATTCGTTCCATCCCCAGGACTACACACTGCAAATACCATGACAGCCCTATTTGCATATGGCTTCATCATGCTGACATGATACATCCTGTGGGTATGTCTCTTGTCAGGCAGTTCTACAATATAGTTCATATTAACCTGTCAGACAACCTTCTATAGCCCTGCCCACTCAGCCTGCAGCTTGTTCTGCAGGATTGGAATTAGGACCATGACTTCCTGACATATACTGTACAAGCGTGCTCTGGCTCTCCGGTCATTCCAGACTTTTTGCTTCTGTTGGGCAGCTGACAGGTTGCTTTGGGCTGCTCCCATAAGCTCCTTCAGCTTCTCCCTAAACTTAAGGACATACAGTACTCCACTAAGGGAGTTCTCTGGATGTCGTGCTTGCTTTCCCATTCTTCCCAGATCAAGTATAGGGGCCCATGCACCCTACATCCATATAAGAGTTCAAAGGGGGAGAACCCTGTTGACTCTTGGGGCACCTCCCTGTATGTGAACAACAAGTGGAGAAGGTGTTTCTCCCAGTCCCTCCCATGATGTTCAGCAAATGCTTGGAGCATCAATTTTAGGGTACCATTAAACCTTTCCACAAGCCCATTGGCTTGTAGGTGATAAGGTGTTGTGCATCTCTGCACCACCCCACACTTCTCCCACAAACACTTCATCAGGTCTGACATGAAAGTACCCCCTTGATTAGTGATAACCTCCTGTGGAAACCCGACACGGGAGAAAATCCCTAACAAGGCATCTGCTACTTTGTCTGTCCTAAGTGAGGAGAGGATGACCGCTTCTGGGTATCATGTGGTGTAGTTTACCACTGTCAGGATAACCTTTTTTCCAGAGGAGCTTGGGGTACCCAAAGGTCCCACAATATCCATTCCTACCCTCTGGGATGGCTCCTCCACAATGGGCAAGGGAATTAGGGCAGCTTTGGTTTTGCTACCCGCCTTCCCTATCTGTTGGCACCGGTGACAAGACCTGCAATATTCCTTCACCTGCTGGGTGAAGTTGGGTCAATAGAAATTCTGGACCAATTGTTGCATGGTGCACATGATGCCCAGATGGTCAGACATGGGGATATCACGATCGACCTTAATCAGCCACTTCTGATACCCCTGGGGAATGACAAGCTGCCAGCCCTCCAACCCCCCGTCCTCATGTCCTGTGTATACAACAATCCATTATCCCAAAATACCCTATGTCTTATGTCACCTCCCTGTATCCCATCAGATTCTGCACAAGCCCTCAGCCTCTCCAAACTAGGGTCAGTTCTCTTAGCAGCTGCAAAATCTTCACATTTTCCCAAAGCATGAGGCATGTCCCCATCAGATCCTAAATTGTGGTTCACAGCTCTGGTGTTGGGGCATTCAAGGTCACTGCCATCCCTAACCTTCTGACCATTTGTTACCTCTCCCTCCTCAGAGTAACCTTCTATAGCTGTTTTGTGAATGGCTACTTGAGGAAGTCCTACCTCCTTTTCACTATGTTCCATGTCAGGAGACACAGGCTGGGGAACCAGCCTCCTATTCTTTTCCACAGGGGCTTCTGTAGGGTTCAGGGAATCACAAGTGACCTTAGCCATCTGACTGTGGGTAATCGCACACATCTCCCCCCGCTGTATATTATTTCCTATAATCACATCCAGGGTAAGACTGTCTGCCACTACCACTTTTTTCACCCTCTCTCCTGTCTCAACCCAGTCCAGGAGAACACTAGCTAGTGGCAGAGTTTTCTCCTCCACAGTGAATCCCCTCATTGTTACAGTCTGATTAGGTATAAGCGGTTCAGGCTCAACCAAATCCCTTTTTACTAAGGTAAGAGATGCCACCATGTCCCTTAACCCATGGGTCTGCACCCCATTTACAGTAACCGGGTGTATGTGCTCCCTCATGTTTACAGACATGTTTTCAGGGATACACAGTGCACTCAACTCTGTTTGAGCACTACTTTGTCCACTCTGTGCCTTTTTAGGACACTGTCTAGCAAGATGCCCTGGCTGTTTACAAAACCAACAGTCGTCATTTCTTTTATCCGAGAAATCCCTTTTTGGTAACTTGGGGCTTCCCCCTTTCAGTGGAGGCAGTGAGGGTTTTAGCTGCCCTGAAGGTGTGCTTTTCCCTTTCTGTAGTGCCACACCTGCCCCACTTCCTTTCAGAGCAGGCCTGCTCCTGGCATAGCGATCTGAGAGCTCAGCAGCCTACTGCACTGTTTTTGGATCTCGGTCCTCTAGCCAGGTTTTCAAATCTGCTGGGCAAGCCCAAAAGAACTGCTCTAAAAGTACAACTTCTCAATTTTCTCTGCAGAGTTTGCTTCCACCCCTTCCCACCAGCATTTTAAACACTGACATTGCTTTGTGACAAGTTCCTCAAAGCTTATGTCAGGGCTTTTTCAGAGTTTACAGAATTTAACCCTGTAAGCCTCAGAAGTCAGTTCATACTTTTTAAGTAAAGCAGTTTTAAGTTTCTCATAGTCTTGGCTGTCCTCATTATCCATTTGGCCTAGTGCCTCATGCCCTTTACCAGTAAGAAGCGGGGATAGTTGGAAGCTCCAGGACTCCCTGGGTACCTTGGCCTGGATACAGGCCTTTTCAAATGAATTTAAAAATGCACCCATATCCTCCTCCTCTTTAAACTCATCTATTAATTTGGAGTTTAACTTGTACTCCAGCCCTGGAGTTTCAGGTCCACCCCACCACTTACCTCCTCTGGCACTGGTCATTGGAGTCTAAGCATCTCCAGTTCAAACTCTCTCTCTGGTGCTGCCTTTCTTTTTCCTTGGCCTCTCTCTCTCTCTCTGAAGCTTCTTTTCTTTTTCCTGTGCCTCTCTCTCTGAAGCTGCTTTTCCTTTTCCTCAGACTCTCTCCAGCACTGCCATTTCTGCATCTCCAGTTCAAACCTCTTCTGCTCTCTTTCCTGCTGGACTTCAAACTTTTTCTGCTCCAGCTCCAATTTCCTCAACTCAACTTGTAGCCTGATCCCTTCTAGCTCCAGCTCTGTAGTGACCTTCCCCTGGCACCATGGCTCAGGGTTCCCTATGGTCTCACTGTCCTCCTCCCTGGGACTGGAGACTGTGCCATCCCCTGGCACCCCCACACCCAAAGTATGGTCCCTTTCAGTCACTTGCTGTAACTCAAGAATTGGGGCAACCGCTTGCTCATCGGCTGCCATGACAGCCTCCATGAGTTTCTTTTTGATGTGCCCCTCATACTGGACCCCTCTTTCCTGACAAAACTGCCTTAGGTAGTCTGCAGTGTATTACAGGGGGGTGTAGACTGTCCTTTAAAAATTTCAGCAGTACCATCTATCTGCAACCACTTTACCTTCCAGCAGCAGCTCTTTGACTGCTGTTTTGCCAGAGGCATTTCAACGGACTGTTGGCCATCTCCACTCAGTCTGCATTTTACATCCAGCTGACATTCAGCTTACTGCTGTGCCCTGTAGAAGAATGGACTGCACCTGCCTGCCATAGTCAATCCATTCACCTGTCTGGTAAGTGGGGGGGGACTACCGGGAGGTGGAGGCAGGTCAGGTGTTACAGGGGGCAGAAACTGTCCTTTAAAAACCTCAGCAGTAACTTCTATCTGCAGCCACTTTACCTTCCAGCAGCAGCTCCTCAGCTGCCATTTTGCCAGAGGTATTTCAACGGACTGTTGGCGGTCTCCACTCAGCCGGCTTTTTACTTCCAGCCGACATTCAGTTTACTGCTGTGCCTTGTGAAAGAACAGACTGCACCTGCCTGCCTTAATCAATCCATTCACCTGTCTGGTAAGTGGGGGGGGGCTACCAGGAGGTGGAGGCAGGTTAGATGTTACAGGGAATGGAGACTGTCCTTTAAAAACCTCAGCAGTACCTTCTATCTGCAGCTACTTTACCTTCCAGCAGCAGCTCCTCGACTGCTGTTTTGCCAGAGGTATTTCAATAGACTGCTGGCAGTCTCCACTCAGTCAGCTTTTTACATCCAGCCAACATTCAGCTTACTGCAGTGCCCTGTAGAAGAATGGATTGCACCTGCCTGCCTTAATCGATCCATTCACCTGTCCAGTAAACAGGGGGACTACCAGGAGGTGGAGGCAGGTCAGATGTTACAGGGGGCAGAGTCTCTATTCATAAAAGAGCAGCAGTTCTAGTGGCTGCATGTGGAGCAGCTGCCCATGGAGCAGCTGCATGCATGAGTGGCTCACTCAGGAGTGGCATGAGTCACCCTGTGTGGGTCCACCTGGGGGAGGCCACGGGGAGGCTTTTTAAAAATTATTTTACATAGTGATTTATACCAAGGGATTATAAGAGAATTAGATATATTATGCTGAGATGGAGATTGAAAAACAACACGGTTTCTAACATAATAGTTTAAAATGGTAGGTTTTAAAGTGATAGTGTGTACTTGTTTGATAATATGTAGTATAATAGTTTGTTTAACTCAGAGAGCCTCATATAAGGTCAAAGATGGTAACTATGCACAAGTTAATGTATGTATGGTGTTTAAGCACAGAAAAACTACACTTACAACTGATCTGATGTTACGTCACAAGGGGATTACATCTGTTCCACCTGTGTTTAAAAATTTGTTTAACATCATAAAGACTAAAGTTAGTACTATGGATTTAAAATACTTCAAACTGCTAATCAAACTGTGGAAAGCGTATTATCTGTTTGCTCAAATGTCATTGATTTTATTAGGAAGGGATGTGGAAAGAAACTCAGGGCCTGTACCATTAGCAGCCATCTCTGAATTGCCCTGTTTAAAAGGTGTAAAAATTATCCACCTAAATACAAGGAGTTTAATTACCTGTTGTTCTTGTTCTTTGTAAACCTTGTACTTGATGTAGAGCCTTTGGAAATGAGTCTATGACTCAAAGGGTTGCAATTCCTACACTATGAATAAATTAAATGAATAAATAAATAATTGCACATTATGATGAGTTGAAATTGTGGGTGGACCATGAACAAATTGATAGGTCAGTGTCAGTGGCTCAGTAGGTAGCACACTCACCTCTGAGGCCGGGAGATCAGAGGACTGTGAGTTCAGTTCCCACATCTGGCACTTGGGTTAATATCCCAGTACTAACACTGTAGTGCAGCATGAGAGGGGTGCTGCACTTCTGAGGTGCCATCTTTCAGATGAGACGTTAAACCAAGGTCCCATCTGCCTGGATTGACGGTAGTTCAGGTGGATGTTAAAGATCCCACAGCACTGATCGAAAAGAGTAGGGGAATTTCCCCAGTGTCCTGGCTAAATTTCCTTCATTCACTAAAAATACCACCAACAGCTTAATCTGGTTCAATTTCAGTTGCTTACCATCTGTATCTCCCCGTCCCCCCCAGTCACCCCTGAAAAAGGGACTTCTAGGCCCAATGGGCTTACCGGAACAACAAAATTCAACAAATAAACAAACAAAGGGTGGTGAAACAGAGGCGCATCCCTCCAGTTGTGCATCTCCACAATTCATTCACCACTCTGGTGAAACATTAGGTTCCTCTATGGAGGCACCTGCAGTGGAGACCAAGGAGGATGCTGGGAACCTCCACAATGGAGACCCACAGGAGGGTGGCCCAGGACCCCACAAGGGAAGGAAACAACTCCTGGTGGGGGACTCAATTGTAAGGGGGGTAGAACTGGGGAGGGAGGGAAAGGGAGGTAAGGTGCCTGCCTGGCACCAAGGCTTAGAGGGACAGAAAACAAATCCTCAGGATCATGGAAGCAGCGGCAAGGGGGAGGGAGCTGGATGTCATTATCCACCTAGGGATGAATGACCTGGCTGAGAATGGGATCAGAGCAGTGCAACAGGAGTTTGCGGAGTTGGGGAGGGGCCTTAGACAAGTGGCACACATGGTAATTTTCTCAGAAGTGCTACCTGTCTATGGCATGGATGAGGCTAGGGCACTCTGCACCATGGGATTCAATGACTGGTTGAAAAGCTGGTGCAGAGCTCAGGGATTTGGCTTCATTGGGGACTGGGGCTCTACCTGGAGGGATGCATGCCTATACAGGTGTGATGGTCTGCATCTATCCTGGAGGAGAACCAGGATCCTAGGTGATAGGTTTAAATGCTTCAGTGGCAAGCATTTAAACTAGTCAAGGGGGGAGGCACTGAAGAAGAGAAGGGAAATCCTAGCTCCCCAAAAAATCAGGGTAATTAGTGAGGTAAACACCAAAATAGAGCAGTCGATAGGGAGAAGGACAGGGGTAAATGGAGAAAAAGACAAAGGCAGTAGGGACAGGGATGGGGCAAAAAGAAATAAAGCCATAAAAAAATGGAGGATAATGAGTACCAATGCCCGTAGTCTAGGTAAAAAGCTCCCATAAATGGTGGGCTTGATGAAAGAGGGATGCCTGGATATTGTGGCAGTCACAGAAACATGGTACACAGAGAACCATGACTGGGACGTCAACATACCAGGGTACACAATCTACAGGAGGGACAGGGAGGGAAGAAGAGGAGGAGGAGTAGCTCTCCATGTAAGGGAAGGGATAAAAGCAACAGAACTAAAGGGTAAACAGGGAGGAGAGGAGGCACTGTGGGTCACCCTGGAGACTGGAAATGGCTCCACAATCCGCACAGGGGTTGTATACAGACCCCCATCTCAGGGGGAGGAAGTGGACAAGGAAATGATAGAAGGCATCCTTAGGATGGCAGAGAAAGGGGAGATAGTGCTGATGGGGGACATGAATATGCCAGATGTTGGTTGACTGGAGCACCTTTGCTGCAGCCACATCCAAGAGCAGGGCCATTCTCAATGCCCTACAGGGGGCATGCCTCAGACAGCTAGTTTTGGAACCCACTCGGGAGAGAGCAATCTTAGACCTGGTACTCTCAAATGGGGATGGAGAGAGGATCTCTGATCTTGAAGTGGGTAGCCATCTGGGAACAAGCGACCACCAAACAGTGTGGTTCACGATAAACTTAGCTGTAGAGTCAAGCCACACAAAAGTGAAGGAACTGGACTTCAGGAGGGCTGATTTTGTCAAAATGGGAGAGTGCCTCAGAAAAGCACTAGCAAACAGGCAAGAAGGTGGGGTGGAGCAACAATGGGGAAACATCAAAACTGCCATCACAGAGGCAACAATTCTTTGTGTGAAGCAAATAAACAAATCAAAATGAAAGAAAAAAACATTATGGTTCTCAAAAGAAGTGGCAGGGAAGGTAAGGGAAAAAAAGATATCATTCAGGAAGCACAAGGAAACATAGAAGGAGCAGGACAGAGAACTGTACCAGTTAAAGCAGAAGGAAGTGGGTAAGGCAGTTAGAATAGCAAAGGCCCAAACCAAGGAAAAGATAGCCAACTCAGTTAAGAAGGGGGATAAAACCTTTTATATGTACATTAGGGAGCAAAGAAAGCCTAAGGCAGGGATACTGAGGCTGAACAAAGAGGAAGGTGGTTGGGCAGAGAGGGACAGTGAAAAAGCAGGGATACTGAATGAATACTTCTGCTCAGTATTCACAATGGAAAAGCAGGGGGAAATACCTAATCTGGTCAATAGAGGCACTCTGGATAGGGGGGTTGATATTAGTCCTTTCACAGAAGAAAGGGTTCTGAAAGAACTCTTAAAACTGAAGGTGACTAAAGCAATGGTGCCTGATGGGATTCACCTCAGAATTTTAAAAGAACTAAGGGAAGAACTAGTAACACCACTGACTACCCTTTTTTAATAAATCATGGGAGGATGGGGTGGTACCTGAGGACTGGAGGAGGGTGGATGTGATTCCCCTTCACAAAAGTGGGAGCAAGACAGAGGCAGGAAACTACAGACCTGTCAGTTTGACCTCTGTGGTCAGGAAAATGATGGAATCACTTCTGAAGGAAAGAATTGTTGAATACCTAGAGGCCAGCAGGGCACAGGACCCAAGGCAGCATAGATTCACAGCAGGAAGGTCATGTCAGATAAATCTAATTGATTTCTTTGACTGGGTGGCCAAAGCAGTAGACCAGGGAGGGGCTGTAGACATGGCCTACCTAGACTTTAGCAAGGCATTTGACACAGTCCCACACAAAAGATTAATAAACATATTAGCCAGCCTGGGAGTGGGTCCTAGGGTGGTAGCCTGGGTAAAACACTGGTTGGACAATAGGACACAGTGAGTAATAGTAAATGGAGTCCACAGTGAAGAAAGGAGGGTTACTAGTGGGCTACCGCAGGGTTCAGTACTGGGGGCCAGTCCTTTTTAATGTCTTTATAAGTGACATTGCAGAGGGACTGGAAGGGAAAGTATGTCTCTTTGCAGATGACACAAAGATCTGCAACAGTGTTGATACACAAGGTGGGGTGGAAAGGATGAAAATGGACTTGGCAAGGTTGGAGGAATGGTCAAATGTATGGCAGCTTAGATTCAATGCAAAGAAGTGCAAGTAATGTACCTGGGAAACAAAACCCAGGGAAGAGTACACATGGGGGTGAGATACTGACAGCAACAAAATGGAAAGGGACCTGGGGGTAGTCATATCAGATGACCTAAAGGTGGGCCAGCAATGTGAGAAGGCAGTAAGGAGGGCTGGGGGGGGAATTCTGGGATGCGTAGGGAGAGGCATCACCAGTAGAAAACAGGAAGTTGTTGACCCTCTGTACAGACAGTTGGTAAGACCACATCTGGAGTACTGTATACAGTTCTGGAGACCTCATCTCTGCAAAGACATAGGCAGGGTGGAGACTGTCCAGAGGAGGGCAACCAAAATGATGCAGGGTCTACATCAGAAGACATATGAAGAAAGACCAAAGGAACTAAAGATGTATAGCCTCAAGGAAAGAAGGGAGAGGGGGGACATGATAGAAACTTTCAAATACCTCAAGGGAATCAACAAAGTTCAAGAGGATAGCATCTTTCAGAAAAAGAGATGTGCAAAAACAAGGGGGCACAATTTGAAGATAGAGGGGGACGGCTCAGAGGTAATGTGAGGAAGTATTTATTCACAGAGAGGGTTGTGGATACATGGAACAGCCTTTCTGAGGAGGTCGTAGAGTCAAAAACAGTGGGGGAATTCAAGAATGCATGGGACAGACATAAAGCAATTCTAGTGGGGGGTAGGAGGAAGTAGGCTGTTGGTTAACTAGGATCTGCAGCTTAACCGTTAGGTAGGGAAATGGGCAGACTAGGTGGGCCAAGTGGTCCTTATCTGCCATCAAATTCTATGTTTCTATAACAAACAAAACTTGGCTAAAGAAAAAGATCAAAAATGATACTATAAGCATGGATGATTATACAATACATAGATCAGATAGATGTAAAGGAAAGGTGGTGGGGTCTTGGTATATATTAGGGATTCCTTTGCTTCTGAATTAGTCACAGAAGGTCATTTTAATGTTACGGATTATTTAACAATAAAACTGACCATGGGTGGTAGACTAGGTATGCACATTTTCCTTAAGTGTGCATGCCTACCCCCAAAATCTGTCAATACAGATATTGATTTACTGGAAGAAATACTTACCTCAAACAAAAACAAGGAGCACATTATATTAGGAGATTTTAATTTAGATTGGACAAATCCAAAAACAAACTGATAAAATAAGGAATACTATTGCAACTAAAGGGTATCATCAAATTATAAATATGTACACCAGAAATAATTATAGAACAGTAACTGGGGGGACTTTAATTTATTGGATTTTGGTAAACAGGCCATGGTATGTAAAAGCATTGGGAATCCTAAGTGACACCATTTCTGACTATTGTCCTATATTTCTAATTACTGTAGAAAAAAAGAAGATATCCACCAAAAGGGGTTCAAATTAAAGAAACTCGGTCTTATAAAAATCTAACAGAAGAAGTAATTCTCAGGGAAGTATGTAAAATTGATTGGTCCCCATTATTCTGCCTTACTGATATAAATGAAGCCACAAGCTATGCTACTGTTCAACTCTTAAACATTATTAAAAAATTCACACCTATAAAAAGGTTAGGGTAAAAACTAAACATACGCCATGGCTATCACAAAAACTACTGTATTTATTCAAATCAAGACAGGTTATATGGAAACAATATAAGAAAATAGGGTCCCAGATTTATTTAAATAATTATTGACATAGCAGAAATGTGTGTAAAATAGAAATAAAAAAAAAATCAAAATTTCTACAAAGAGGAAAAACTGAAACATTTATTGAATCCAAAAAAAAATTGTGATTACTTTAAGGATTTGTACACCACTAAGAACAAAAGTAAGATTGATAAAATTAACATAGGTAACACAACATTGGATATTGATTATATGGTGGCAAATGGCTTTAACGATTTTTTACAGACAAGTCACTATAAAAAACAAATAGACTTGAATTATCAAAATGTTGATTTGAACGATAACGATTTACATGGTATATCATTACAGACTAAGCCAGGTAATTAGCAAACTTTTGCTTTTATGAAAGTACACGAAACGGTGGTTTCTGATTTATTAGCCACCCTTAATGAAAATAAAGGACCGGGGGCAGATGAAATACCTTTGAGGATACTGAGGGTGGCTGCCGGACCATTAACTAAACCAGTTTCTTATTTATATAATCTTTCACTATGTTCTAATAAGATTCCAGATATATGGAAAGCAGCCATAATTTCCCCAATTTTTAAATCGGGGGATAGAAATCGGATTACCAATTACAGACCTATTTCTGTGTTGCCGGCACTAGCAAAAGTACTTGAGAAAATAGTAACCAAACTAACAGATTATTTGAAGAAAAATCAACTATTTAATAAAAATCAATATGAGTTCAGAAGGGGGTACAGTACATCAATGGCCTTGGTCAGGTTAACCAGTGAGATTTACAATAACATGGATACAGGCTTATTAACAGGTGAGATTTTTGTTGACCTGACCAAAGCCTTCGCTCTGGTGGACCACCCAATTCTGCTATCCAGGTTAAAGCATTTAGGAGTAGGGGAGTATGCCATTCCATGGTTTGAACACTACTTGCAGGACAGAAAACAGCAAGTAAAGATTGTTTCTATTTATTTATTTAGATTTCGGATTGGCTCAGAAACATCTACTTTGAGATCTGTCCATACCGGGGTTCCGCAAGGTTCAGTTCTGGGTCCACTCCTGTTCTTTGTTTTCATAAATGATTTGCTGTATGTTTGCACTGATGCATCAGGTATTATGTATGCAGATGATACAGTAACTTATAGTGAAGCAAGAACAGGAGTGGACCTGGATCAAATGACAACCTTGTATTGTAGGTTATAAAAATAGTTTGGAAAAAATAAACTTTTCTTAAATGGATAAAAGACAGTCACAATGGTATTTGATCTTAGACGTAGATTAGAAGGTAATACCTTGTGTATAATTGGTGAGAATGGTGTTAAGTTGGACCAGATGGGGGTGTTTAATTACTTGGGGGTACATTTAGATATTGGATTGAACTTAAATGAACATGTATTAAAAGTAGCACAAAAAGAAAATAATAAATTGGGATTTTTGTACAGAAATGTTAACTGCTTAACAGTACAGGTAAAACATGCAATAGCGCACCAAGTTTTATTACCAGCATTAGAATATAATAGTATTTTACTGCTAAATGTGCCTGAAACGTTGTATCACACATATACAGTAACTTTAATAATATTGTGAGGTTTGCAGTTGAATGTTTTGATAAAAGGGAACCCCATTGTAACTTATATCTCACTTTTGGGACTCTACTCCCAAGAGAGAGAATTACCAAGACAGCCTATTTGTTTTTACAAAAACTATTTCATACACAAATTCCCTCTGCTCTGTCAGAACATTTACAATGTACAAATTCTGTAAGAGTACTTAGGGAGTCATTGACTAAATTACTTATAGAATATAGAACAAGTACGAAAATAGCAGAGCACTATTTAACTAATTATGGTCCAAAACTGATAAATAAATTACACTAATTGAAACTGGATATATATAACAAAAGAGGTATTTTCAAAAAATCTCTGGAGAATTGTTTAGATGGTGTCTCCAACTGCAAATGTGCCGAGGTTATATGATGTGACCTTTACTTAGGTTAATACTGAGTAATTATGATCCTGTATATATTGTATAATTTTTTTTACCTGATGAATGAATGGTTTATGTTATTTTAATGTTAGTTATGATTAATTGTTGGAAACTGTGTTTGTTATTATGTTTGTATTCTTTGTAATTCCCTTCCCCTGGCGGGGTTAAAAAAGGGTCTTCGGATCCAATCCACTTTCCTGGTAAAACTAATAAATTAAATGAAAGGAAATGGAAGCCATCTTCTTCCCTAACTACTGCTACATTTTTTATTTTTATTTTATTTTAGTCTTTGGTAACCTGGTAAGGCCCACTAGGCACAAGTGCCTGTTTTCAGGGGCGTCCTGGGAGCATTGAGCGGTTAAGTGACTTGTTCAGAGTCACACAGTATGCAAGTGAAGGTTGTGAGAATAAAACCAGGGTCTGGTCTGCTGGATGTACCAAGCTCATTACTCCAACCTCTAGGCTGTACTGCCAGACATTTACACCGAAAAAAAAACAGGCAGAGAACTTTATACTGTAACTAAATTATGTTTTTCCAAATCTCTGCCTTGATTGTGTGTGGATTGCTTTCAGTTTATCAATCTGATATACCAGCCTCAAATTCAACTGTTATGCCTGTGCCACCAACATCTCTCGAATCACAACACTTTGCAATCAGATCTCTCGGCTCACACCACTGCGCACCAGATCTGTCATGACCCACTCCTGGGGGTCAGGTCCACTGAGTTCACAGTGCCCACCACTAAGTGCAATCCTTGATGGGGTGAACAGGAATACCCTTCTTGTGTCCTCCTAGAGTGCTCACTGAGTTCACAACTGAACACCCGCAACAAAGTCCCAGTGCTTCCTCTTTAGACTCTGGATAAAGATGCAATACCAGTCTAGAATCTTGTAGCCAAATGAGAACCCTTCTTGGTTACTGCACTAAGGGGGATGATCTAGGCTTCATGATCTCTTAGGGTAGCCTCATGACCCTGATTTTGTCTTCTCCCACAGGGCATGCAACAACCTGGCTCAAATCTCCACAGACTCTTTCCTGAGACTTTTGTATTCTCCCTGTCTTTACCCAGATTTCCCTTACAGATCCTTGCTTGATTGGTAGCTTATGGTGGCACCCCTTTAGCAATAACAGTTTGGTCACAGATGATTAATAAACATCCCATAATCACACACAATATAAAAATCTTGCTCAGGCAGTTTTCTTAAAAAAAACTATTTTTTTTACTAAATTCTTAAATAATTACCATGCATTTACAACTAAAAGATTAATAAATTTGGTCACAGAATAATACAAATAAAAGTGGACAGGTACAAGAAAACATACTATAAACTTTTATCTAAGTTCTGCCTTAATTTCATAGTGAATTAAAGACCAGAATAAGTGAAGACTAAAAAAATCCTTTCCTTTATTTTCAGCCACTGGTTTTCAGTGTCTGCTGGCAGTTTTTTCTGTGTCTTGTCAGGGACTGAGCCCATTGAAATGTTCCAGGAAAATGAAAGATTGCTACTGTTTCAGAGCTCCTTAAATAGTGCCAAAAAAATCCCTGGCCTGGCCATAAGTAGTGGTGGGTGAAGTGGCCTCAATTCGTTCCACGGAGTGGAATCAAGGTGGATTTGTAAAGTGCTCCACAGCACAAAGTGGAGTACTTCGCATCATAATAGGTAATGCAAAGTCCATTGAAAACAATGAATTTGCATTACTCCACCTTCCCCAAACCACTACTCCACAAATTTTAAGGCGAAGTACATTGAAAACAATTTACTTTGCCTCACTTTGCCTTGTTTTAAGCTCCAAAGGAGAATTTTGCAGTGAATCATAGGATTTCAGGTCACATGGGCTTTAGATTGTTCTGCACAGCCTCAGTTTGGGGTAGTGTATATAGGAAGCTGTTGGAGACTGTCTGCTCTGAGAGCTCTCCACGATTCAAACCGTCTAAAAGCTGTTAAACAAGCCTTTTTGTCTCATTTTTTTTTTCTGAAACTTTAGTTCACCAATTGTAGGAAACCTTCCTGTGCTCAAATCATCGAGCGTTTATTGTTTGTGTGTGGATTTTGAATGTTAATGTACAACATTCAGTCTGTGTACTGAGAGACAGTGGAAGTGTGCATTGGGGGAGGGATGTGTCTGTGGTGTATGTAGACTTAAGTTGGAGAAATAGGGAGTTGTTTGTTTTTTGGTTATATTTTTCTTGTATAACTGACTGTGTTAATGTACACACAGTAATATTTTCAGTAATTGTTGATATTGTTTTGCTGATTGTGTGTGTTGTGGACCTGGTGCAGTAGTGCATAATTTCAGGTTGTTTAAAATATGTTGTATATTACTGAAGTTTTCAATTTGCTACGCATTACGTGTAAACAAATTGTGTGTGTGTGTGCCTGTATGTGAGTGTGTGTGTGTGGTGTGTGACATCAAATAATACACCTTTTATTGTGCCACAGTGTAATTGCAGGTGCAGCAGTGTGAACCTGTTATCTACTTCACCTGCGTGATTTTGTACTGCCATTGTGGTATCTTTTCTTGGTTTTGCACTGCTGTAATCTGCAGTCAGTGCTCCCCCCCCCATCGGCAAAAGGTGTTCTTTTCCAGATTGGATTGTTTGTGACTTCAGAGCACCACTGGTTAGTTAAGGCGTTGTTGAACTTGTTGTGATTTTGCATCTGTATTTCTTGTTGAAGTCACAGTTGTTTTTTTGGCTTCACATCCAGCGTTCCCCTCCCACCCCAGGCCCCACCCAGAGTGAACGTTCTAAAATTTAAATTTGTTTAGAATATTCTTGTTGATCCCCCAAAATACTCGCAAAGAGATGTGCAAGCAAAGCTGTTTCTTGCCATGGCACTTCTGCCAGTGGTAAGATTGTCTGTGGGCATGGTAGTACATAGTCGCAGAAGTACATTGTTGATGTGAGAAAAGGTATTTCTCCTTCAGTGTTTTTAACTGTGCAGTCAGTAGCTTCACTCATAGTTGGAGGAGATGTTGTTGTCCCCTCTGGTGGTGTTAGTGCAGTTGCTGGTGGTGGTATGAGTATTGCTGCCTCAAGTTCCACTTCTGACCAATTTACCGTGTCCAAAAATATAGTGGAGTGTGAAGCAGTGCCAGTGAGTGACAGTGTAGATGTTGTCATATTCCCCAGTAACATCCCAGTTACTGAACATGAGGATTCTGATCATCATGGCAACGATAGCACACAATGTGACATTTCTTCCACTGCGGTTCGGGTCACGCATTTGCCATGCAGTGATTCACAGTGTGGTGAAAACATTTTGGGTGATGGTGGTGCTGATGATGATGATGAATCTGATGATGAAGATGTTGCTGTGGTTGCAACATGCAGTCCACATGTCAGCATTTAAGCAGAAGATGTAAATGAAGTTAATCAATATGATGTTGATGATGTCAATGACCCCTTTTGGGAACCGGAGAAAAAGAAATTCAAGGTGGCTGTGTCTGGGTCTGTTTGCATTACCCCCTCCCCTAAAAAAAGTTGTGATTTACCAGTTTCAGTTGATGATGATGACCAAGTAATAATGATAGGTAGTCTTGGTGGTCAGTTGCAGTCCAAGTGTGTCCTGCCTGAAAAATCATGTTGCACACCCCCCACTTCAGGGCTTAAAAAAACGGAGTCCAATAAGCAGCATCAGAGACATGTTAAAACTAGAGCATCACATTGTTTGGGATTTTTTTGTGCAAGATGCAAATGATGAGTCAGTTGCAATCTGCTAGGTTTGCCAGGTGCATGTGAGTTGAAGTAAAAAGGGGAGCCATCTGGGCACAGGGGGACAGCATACACATCATAAGAACAGGCACATGGTACTGTGGACCCAGCACAAGATGGCAGCTAATACCTGTGCCACAGTGGGGCGTTCACCCTCGTCATCAACCATAACAAGCATGCTATCCCCTTCCATAACTGTAACATCAAGTAGAAAATGAAATGTGTGCAGTAGTGATGAAATAACAGCAGAGAATTACTACAGGCATGATGAGGTGGAGAAGTAGAATGATTCTGAAATCTTGTCCAGTGGCAGTGAGAGTAGCAGTTTTGGTGGTGGTGGTCAGTATGTCTAGTGTAAGTGGTACATCGATCCCTGTTGGTAAATCTGGGTAAATAACTGCATTTATGGGTTTGTCATCACCGTGCAACCATCTTCATCACATGTCCACACTCCACCCCCTGTGATTTGCAGAGCAGAACCAATTGTCATCACACCCCGTGTAAAACGTTTAAGTCAGCCCAAGTTACAGAGTGTTTTTGCTTATAAGCTGAAGTTCTCACCCAATCATACAGTGTCACGTGAACTTAATGCTGCTGGAGCTGAAATTCTGGCAACTGATCTTTTGCCCTTTTCCTTTGTGGAGAATGCTGGGTTACTGCAGTTTGCTGCATGTGCCTGTCCAAAATGGAAAGTCCTATCCAGGACATAATTTTCAACCTGTGCTGTCCCGGAGTTGTACCGTACTGTGTCCGACTCAGTGAGACATGCCCTTCAGAATTCCTCCTCTCCATTCATCCATTTAAGTATGGATATGTGGACAAGTGGTAAAACAGTGGGGAGTTCATATTTGTGCATAACTGCACACTGGGCGCAGGTGCCAAGAGTTGTTTGTGCTGCTGGTAGTGTGAATAATCAGTGTAGTGAGGTGGAATGTCATGGTAGCAATCTTCCAGGAATTCAACAGCATGCAACAATTGTTATGTGCAATGTGACCTGTTCACACACTGGTGAAAACATGTTGGACCTGGTACTGTCTGAAATTGACAAGTGGCTGAACCCCCTGTCCCTGACAGCTGGGTTCATAGCAAGTGACAATGGGTCAAATGTGATGAAATGCATCACAAATGGTGGCTTTTTTTGGGTTCCATGCATGGCCCACTGTTTAAATCTTGTGGTGCAAGAGTTTCTGCAGCACCGATATAAAGGAAATGCTGACAGTTGCACGCCATATTTGTTCTCACTTTTCATGCTCTGCAAAGGCCTGTGACCAGCTTCAGCAGTTGCAGATCTGAAACAGCCTCCCACAGCACCACTTGATGCTGCAAGTTGTCAACTGGTAGAACTCCACTTTATACATAGCAGAGAGGTTGTATGAACAGTGCAAAGCCATCTCAGAATATCCTGCCATGCACATTAGCTGTGACAGTTCCGGGGCATCCATGTCTATGATAACTGAACAGTGGCACCTCATGGACTCTAACAACAATCTTGAGTCCTTTTGAACATGCCACACAGGCAGTGAGTGGCAGGTCTGCCTCCATTAGCCAATCAATTCCACTGCTGTGGGCGCTGAGGCAGACATTGGTGAATGTACAGCATGACCTTGATGTTGCCGGAGACAGTGCTAGCAGTGTGTTGCTGAAACACATGCTGACAATATTTGACCAGTCGTCACATCTTGAACATTCAGTGTAGTGACAACTTTACAGTAGCAACAATGCTGGACCCACAATACAAATGTGGAATTGCCTCACTACTGGAGGGCGGTTCTGAACAGGTAAAACCTTTTAGTGGGCAACTGGTGCACTTGGTTCATGGGGCACAGAAGTCATGTGCCAAGGTCAGCAAACCTCAGCAGCATAATCAGGCTGAAGGTGAACCTGGAGGAGTAGTATCAAGCATATCCTGTAAGGGGAAGGGGACTGCAGTTCCAGGTGGTCTGTCATCAAAAGCAGATGGCGTTAACCCACTTTGGGAGGCTTTGTCCCAAGTGAGGATTTGTGACATAAATGATTCTGGAGAAGCGGATGATGCATCAACCGCTGGACTTAGAGCAGCACAGCTAATGGTTGAGTCATATTTGTCTGAAAACAGGCATCTTTCAATCACTGATAATACCCTTTTATACTAGAGTGGAAAGGTCAGTGAATGCCCAGAGCTAACTGCTGTGGCACTGAAGTACCTGACATGACCACCCTCCAGTGTGAGTGTCAAGGGGGTATTCAGCTCAGCGGGTGCAATAGCTCAGGATCATCATACAAACCTCTCTCCTGCAAAAGTCAGTTTGCTGACATTCATAACAATGAATGAGAGGCACATACCAGCTCAGACTGCAACCTCAGTATTTGTACCCTGGCATAGTCATGGTTTTGCTGATGTTGCAGAAAGGGACCATCCTGGTGGCAATGGTAGCATGAAACAGCCTACCATTGATGTAGATGATAACACAATGGAGAAAGGATTTCCCAGTGGTCAGAATTTAGACATAGAAGACTGCGGGGACAGCTTTCTTTATGAGAATGATGATGAGGTTGGCAGGTTTTTTTAACTTAAGTGGTTAAAAGGCTGCCAATTTTCTTGTATGTTACATTTTCTTTTTCGTAAGTTAAATCAGTGTCCCACTCATAATGACTCAAATTCCATATGTCACGTCACATTTATAACACAGAGCACAGCACATCTTGGCCCCCGGACTACCACCACCATAAGACCGCTGTTACCTGTTCGCTACTGCCACCATAGGGAATGTGACCGTGTGTCCACGTGGACTACCACCACCATAAGACCGCATTCACCACTGCCATTACCACCAGATGCAGGAAGATGTGAGAGGGAATGTCATCATGTGCCTCAGCTATGACCACCACCACCTACTACCACCATCGTGGCAATGTTTTCCATTACATGTCTTGACCATGCCAAGGCAGAGGGAGTCGAACAGGAGACCACATCCATGAGCCACAGGCACAAGGCTTCTTACTATTAATACTATAAAGTGAGTATGTGTACTAATGTTTTTCATGCTATTCAACTTCCTTTAGCTATATGTTTTGTTTTCTGTTGCTTTTCTGAGCTGCAATGGTCAAACACATATGGTCAACTTAATTTGTTTTTTTACAGGTTAACAACAAAGGACTGTCCTTTGCTGAAGGTCTGAATCAATGGTACAGCAGCAGCAGTACTGTCTACAGGAACCTATGGGATATCCATTTCCAATCCACACTGGTAAGTATATCAATTTTATTTCTTCTGTTCCTTTTTTTTCATAAGAGTGCAAAACCTCCAACTAATGATTCATAAACTAGGTGACATGTACGTCACAAAAATATTTCTACAACATATCATGCAGTGTATTCCAAATTTGTAGCTGTGCAGCCATGACAGTGTTGAAAACATTGGACTCGGGTCGTGTTACTTTTACTTGACAAGATGTGGGTTTAAAATGTAATTTGAGATGCAGGACACTGACACAGTGCATTTGTTACACAGCATGGTACTAAATTAAATTGTGATCTGATGACTGCAATGGGACAGCTTGCTATCTGTGTTAATCCAGATACCCATAGTGGAACAGCCACAGCTTAAACATAATGTTTTACTGCTGCAATCAAGTTGTAATAAGTCCATTTCTTTTTTTTTTTAAGGAAACTTCCAGATGCTTTGTGGTGTCATAGTTGCCTTATCCGAAGAACTTCTTCAACATCATGCCCCTCCCCGGGCTGCATACAAGCAGAAGTCGTTTGAATCATTGATGACCATGACCATCATTACTGGACTGGAGAAGGATGCAGATGAAATCTGTGGAGAAGTAACCAAATAATAAACCATTAATGAGACCTACTTGCAAATATGCTCTCCCCAAAACAAATACTTACCTTCTTTGACTTGAGAGTATTCCATTTCCAATTTCAATGCCAACATTTTTCATCAAGCACTGGAATGTGCACACCAACAGTATGTGACCTGTGATACAAAACAATACAACGAGTACATGTATATATATGTCAACCCCCCACCTAGAACATACATATATCAACTCACCAAGGCTATTATTAGTGTACACACAAAGGGCACCCTTCCATCAGGTTGAGGTGATTGCATCATATTTGCAGGAATCGCAGCACACTTGGACAAGCCACAGTTCGCTCCCGGTCATCATTTCTGACAGAACACTTAATGGATTCATGTCAAGTTATCCCTCCTTCACACGGTTTGGCAAGACACTGTGCATCATGACATCATTATCACAGTATGTTAATTTTCTGGACACAAGACAGTTGCATTTTGGGATGCAGAAAAATTGTGGGGACTCTGTGTGACCACTGCATGCATGCATGACTGCACAATAAATTCTGGGGGACTTTGCATGTGGTGTACCATTCTCATTTCACTTCATCAGCACTTGGGAATTTTCTGGACACCAGACAGTTGCATTTTGGGGATGCAGAAAAATTCTGGGGACTCTGTGTGACCACTGCGCACATGAGTGACTGCAATACATTCTGGGGGACATTGCATGTGGTGTACTGCTCCCATTTCACTTCATCAGCACTTGGAAATTTTCTGGACACAAGACAGTTGCATTTTGGGGATGCATAAAAATTCTGGGTACTCTGTGTGACCACTGCACGCATGAGTGACTGCGCCATACATTCTGTGGGACTTTGCATTTGGTGTTCCGCTCCCATTTCATTTCGTCAGCACTTGGGAATTTTATGGACACAAGACAGTTACATTTTGTGTATTGTGAGCACATAATGTGCTAATTAAATTATAAATTAAAGCAGCAGTGCAACAACGTGGTGAACATTTTGACCTATACTTTTTTATGCTATTCTAGATTGCCAGCCACTTACCTCATGACTTGTATGATACCATTCTTTTCACAAGTTGTGTCTGCTTTAATACTTTTTCTCATGCCTGAAAAAATAAAAGGAGCACTCCTTTTAAAATGGCTCAGACCAGGTCTTCATCAATATTTGCAGCTGGTTTTGAACAAATATTGTTCTGTGAGGTCAGAAACACTGCCTGCTGTATAATTGTTCATTTTACTCACAACAGAAGTGATATATAAACAACTGATGAACAAAAACAGCGGAAAATACTGATGAAGACCTGGTCTGCACCCTATTAAAAGGAGTGCTCCTTTTATTATTTCAGACATATAAAAAAGTATTAAAGCACACAAAGGAAAGAATGGTATCATATAAAATCAAGAGGTAAGTAAAGTGGCAATGTAAAGTAGCATAAAAAAGTACAGGTCAAAATTTTCACCAGAATGTTGCACTGCTGCTTTAATGTCTATTTCAAAAAAGAAATATTTCTGGAGCCCCAATAATGTTTACTTTGTGTCGGGACTCGTGAAGTGTTTGTCAAAAGGCAGGACTGAGCAGTGCAAGTATGCTGTGCTAAACTGCATGTGTGCCATCAGTGTTCTTTCCTGTGTGTGCAGACATTGTCCAGCTTCTTGCAAACATATATATGGTGTGACTTGTTGCAGTATGTAAAGAATAAAGATAAGAAAGAATATATGATGTATATTTTATTTGTACCATCAGCACCAGTGGAGTAAGTGATATGATATTTTTTCAGAGGTCTCAGGTCACTGTGCACCTCAGTCACTCACAGTGCACATATGATTTTGCAGAGATAATAGCACAAAAAACACATGCTCTCCTAAAAGTCATGTGTGCAGTATGTGACTAAGGTGCACTCAGGTCAGACACCTCTGAAAAAATATATCACTGAGTCCACTGATGATGATGGTGACAATAAAATATACATTATATATTCTTATCTCTATTCTTTATACCATAAACACTGCAACAAGTCAGCATATATATGTTTGCAAGAAGCTGAACAATGTCTGACATCTCACACACACACACACACAACACACACACACACACACAGAGGAAACAACACTGACTGCACACATGCAATTTAGCACATTATACTTGCACTGCTCTGTCCTGCTTTTCCACAACCACTCCACAACAGAAAGTAAGCATTACTGAGGCACCGGATTATAATAACAGGGCAATAAGGAGCATGTATGTATGTGTGTGTATGTATATATTTAAAGGGAAGCAATCAGTAACAGGCACTCCTGCCCCCTGCAAGGCTTACCCTTCGGTTAAGCCTTTTAAGTATGTTGCAGTGTTTTTCTTGCACCGCAACATACTTTATTTTAATAAAGAAAAGTCTGTGACCCGGAAATATGGTGGATGCTATGAGGGCTCCATTATGTGTTACGGTGCGGCGACGCACCATGCGCCTCAATACAAAAGTATTGAAGTGCATAGTGCATCACCACACCTTTACACATAATGGAGCCCCCATAGCGTCTGCCATATTTCTGGGTCATGGACTTTTCTTTATTGAAATAAAGTATGTTGCGGTGTGAGAAAAATGCCGCAACATGCTTAAATGGCTTAACTGAAAGGTAAACCTTGCAGGGAGTGGAAGCTCCTGTTACTGACTGCTTTCCTTTAAACTTCTACTGTGGCCTTCCCTCTGTCTGTTATTAAACAAAAGACAAAGCACTACAGCAGTGGGGGGGAGGTGTGATGCAAAAAAAAGCTAACAGGGGATCCCCTGATGGTCCAGCAGCAGATGGAGCATTGACACAATCTGTAACTGGTGTTGCTCTATCTGCTGCAACTACTGCTGCTGGACAGTACCCACCCTCTCATTGTTTTCTTCCACCTAGCCCACAAAAGCACAATGTCTGCCTGAGTTGCAGTCATTGTGAAGTCCACTAGGTAGATGTGGTAGTGAGGATAGTGCTGGTGGCGGTAGTGGAGCAACTGCTGCTGTGGCCCTCCTCCTGCTGCGACAACACACAACAGCAGCACCCTCTGCCACTGCCACAGAAGGGCCAGCAGGTGGAGGCCTGGCCCATTCTGTGGCAGCCTGCCACTCCACCTTGTGGTGGTTCAACATATGGGTGCGCTGGCCTCCAGTCCCCTGATGTGTCCCCCAGAGGCCACAGCACACCTGCACCCCACAAAGTATACATACCACAAGGCTGCTGTCCCCCCTGACACAGTTGAAAAACTACCAAACTGGGGAACTGTGGTGGGGACCAGGCATGGGAGGGGCAGATGCAGTGTCGGCAGCATGGTCACAGACCTGGGGCACAACCTGCTGCTGTGGAGATGGTGCTGCTGGAACTTCTGCAGCTGCCACTGGTGGTGGTGATGGACGTGGTGGACATGGCACTGGTGGTGCTGCTGCTTCTGGGAGGGGGACCAAAGACTCTTGAGTGGTCCAACACCACCCAGCTATGCCCCCCACACCTGTGCACTACTCCCCTCCTGCCATGGGCCACATCCTGTCCCTGCTCCATTTCAAAAAAATCACTCCTTCCCTCTCCAATGACTTCACACACACACAACACAGTCACACACACAATCACACACACACACAACTTATAAAACAAAGAAATTGGTCACCACAAGAAAAAATTAACTGACAAAACAGTACAAAAAAACTAAACAATTAGCTTTAAAAAAAGTTTTTGGGTTTTGATCAAGCATTTCAATCAGAACAAGAACAATCCTCTCCTACACAAAATGCCTCCTCTTTCTACCTCTGCAAAGGAGAAAGTGAAAGTATCTGCTTGTATGACTCATTTCCTTTCTGCCTGGCTAAAGCATGTGACATACAGTTCTGTAAGCCATGTGATGTGTGGGGAGCTGCCTATATTGTTGTCACTCCGCCTTACTTTGCGTTAAGGTAGAATGACAACGCAAAGTCATAATAACAAAGCAAAGTGAGCACTTTGCAATGGTCACTCCATGTAGCGCTGGGACAATGCGAAGTGGTCACTTCGCCAGTGGAATTTAATTTTGCTGCATCTCTAGTCATAAGTTTTAGGCCAGTAGATGTCACTCTTGCGCATTCCCAAAAGTTTAGGGAATTATTATTATTCCTTATCTATGTTCTTCTATCACAATGTCCTGGCACATTAATACATTTCAGAATTGGTGCCTTTGATGTCTCACAGCCTTACAATACAACACTTGTAAGACAACTCACTCCAGCCTGTCAAGAATGGCTACTTCCCAGATCTTGGTTCCCAATTATCCTGCCTTTGAAGTGCAAAGGTTCGCCACCTGACTTTTTATTACTTCTGCTTCCCTCAATTAAGTTTACAAGGCATTTCCACTCCTGTTGGAGTGTAATTTAGCTTCCTGGCAAGGAACCAGTTCCTAGGTCACAGGTGAATATATCAGATATTTTGAAAAATACATTCTCTTTTTCTATATGACCCCTTTTCTTAACACTGGCATTTAACATACACAAAATCACATAAAAACATATAACAGAATTATATCTGCAAATAATGACTGGCACTGGCTAGCTCGCCACAATACTATCTCAAAAAGTAAAGTAATTATTTGAAAAAACTCCATTAATGCACCATTTAGGTTTAGGACTACAGAGACAAAAGTAGAGAAATATGATTTTAGGGTTCCCAACTCTACCCCCCCCCACACACACACACACACCTGAAGCTAATCAGGAGTGGAGTATTATTTGGGGTTATAAACCCTAAAGCTCATCCATCACGGTAGCAAGAGCATAGCCAGCAAAGCCAGGGGGTCAGAGGGGTCAATAGAACCCTTACTTTTGTAGTTGAACGGTCAGACAATTAATTTGTACCTCCCACATTTCAGTCAGTGGAGAAGCATTAAAATAAGGCTGGTGGAATTTCTCCAATGACAGCAGGCAGGCTACGTTTAAACCTTTTGGTACTCAACATACTGTACATTGAAAATCCAGGCAACCAAAGTTATACTTTTAGGAAAATCGCTATGAAGCATTTTATTTTACTGTTGCATAAGTTGCACTGTTGTTATTTTTGACTTCCTTTATCCTATCAAACCTCTTCATAAGCTACAGTTCTGGATCCTGTTCTATCTTGATCATAAATAACCCATGCAATTTTGGTAATAAATCATGGATTATTTATCAAAATGTGGACTATGGTGTTCTATGCAATTCTGAACCCCACACCACCACTTTTTGGTACACTCCTCCACCACTGTCAGATGCGATGGACACAGGTGTGTATGCTTTAGGAATCTATACAATGGGGTGTGCTTTAGGGTTAACAACTCCAAGGAAGACTCCACTGATTTGCTTCAGGTGTTGGGGAGGTTAGGGTTTGAAACTATAAAATCGCATTTCTGTACTTTTGTTGCCATAGTCTTAACCCTAAATGGTGCATTAGCAGAGTTTTTTTGCAAAGTATATATATATATATATATATATAGTATATATATATATATATATATATATATATATATATATATGTATATTATGGTATCACGTAGTGCTTCCATAGTTAGGGTTGAGTAGCCCTTTAAGGTTAAAGGGTCAAACTTTGCTCCTTAATAACTTTGCCACCATTCAACGGATTTGCCTGAAATTTGGAATGCATGATCAAGAACCATACATCTTGGGATCTGCCAGCTTTTGTAGTGGTTGGATATACGGCTGTGGAGTTATTAAGTGAGATCTGCACGCGCATTTACAGTTTTTGGTGAATTATTTGCTTGTGCCTACAGGTCGCATGGTTTGTGCGACCGGTCTGAAAGCTTCAGTGAACATGTGGCCAGGGTCCCTGATGTGCCTTTTGAAGATTTTGTGAAAAAATATTAAACAGTTCAAAAGTTATTCAAAAAACAAGTTCCCATTATAAGTCAATGGGAAAAGTTAACAAAAAGTTTGACAGTGTCGCAAATGCACTTTTTAGTGTCGCAAATGGCCCTAGTAGTGTCGCAAATCTGCCATTTTGTTTTCAGTTGGTGATCAGAAAAATGCTTGCCATTTAAAATTGGGACCATCTAGGGACACAATTCTTTTTGTGTTTACCTAGTCGGACCCTCAGGATGCTAGCTACAGTATGTCTTTATTTTGGGGTTAAACACCCCAGAAATATGTATTTCAAATTTCTGGAAAAAGTTGTGTCACAAAGTAGTGTCACACTCACGACACTTTCGTGATTTCGTTTGTGAAAGTGTTGTGATTTGCGACACTATTTTGCAACATTATGCCCAAAATAATAAGAATTCTTTGCCACCCTGCTGCAAAAGAAAGATTTGGTCTATTGGGCTGAAATTTGGAGGAAAGACAGCCAACATGCTGCAGATGTGCCTTTTGGTGGTTTGGTGAAAAAATATTAGAGGGCTGCAAAGTTACGGCACTGCGAAGATGACACTTTTTCCCATAGGATAACATTACGGCATCCATCGTGCCTTTCAGGGACTGTATCTCAGAAATGGTGCGAGATACAGACTTTTCATTGGAAAAATACTTAGCCCCCCAAGCAGGGGCTAAGTGCAAAACTAGCCAGGACTGTCATAATTCATATGAAATTGTCATTTTTTTTCTACGTCGTACGGTTCCTGAGATATAAGCAATTTAGTATTCCAAGTCCTCCTTTTCTGCTCCGAGGCCTATTATTATGCATACATTCTTTGTATTCAGTGTCTTTTTCAATGCAGTTTTGGGGGAAAAGAAGGTGTGCCCTTTCGTTACTGTGCCAGTTAGCATTTCCAGTTGCGTTTCTGTTATCGTTTGCATCACCGTTTCCGTGTACGCCACCGTGTGTGTTACGAATTGCATTTTCATTTGTGCTTCTGTTTGCGTTACTGTTACCATTTGCATTTCCATTACTGTTTATGTTTTCATTTTTTTTGGTATCAGCCTGTGCATTGCCATTTGTGTTTGCGGTCGACCTTCCGTTTGCATGTGTCTTTCGTTTTGCGTCATCGTCGCTGTTACCGTTATCGTTGGTGTTTCCAATCATGTTACCATGACCGTGCACATTATGGTTTGTGTTTCTGTATGTGCTTGCGTTTGCATTTCCGTTTATGTTTCCTTTGGCATTACTGTTGTTGTTACCGTTACCATTTACATTTCCAACTGTGGTTCCGTGACCGTGCGCATAATGGTTTGCATTTCCGTACGCTTGTGTTTGCATTTCTGTTTTCTTTGGTGTTATTGTTGCTGTTACCATTACCATTTGCATTTACAATTGCGGTATCGTGCCTGTGCGCGTTATGGTTTGCGTTTCCCTACTTGCTTCCATTCGTCTTTCCATTTCTGTTTTCTTCGGCATTATTGTTGCTGTTACCATTTCCATTTGCATTTACAATAGCGCTTCCGTGACCGTGCGTGTCATGGTTTGTGTTTCTGTACGTGCCTACGTTTTGGTTTCCATTTCTGTTTTCTTTGGCGTTATTGTTGCTGTTACCATTACCATTTGCATTTCCAATTGCGGTACCATGACCGTGTGCATTACCAGTTGCGTTCCATACGTGCTTGCGTTTGCATCTCCATTTCCGTCAGTGTTCGCTTTGGCGTCACTTTGCGCTTACGTTTCTGTTACCATTTGCTTTACCATTTCTGTTTGCTTTACCATGTGCATCACCATTGCTGCTTGCATTTGCTTTGCAGTTCCTGTTACTATGTAACAAGACATCATGTGGTGGGAGCATGGAGCCCAAAAGGCCCCTGCTCCTGCCACCGCATTCCATTCATTATTTGTCGTCTTCATTCTCAAAAAGAAGGGAAATTAGGGCAAAAAACTCCATTTAATGCATCAGTTAGGGTTGTTGCACAGCAACAAAAGTGAGGAAATTTGGTGTTAGGGTTGAAGCCCTTGGACCCCAGCCCACCCCCATTGGCATCGAGTGCGCGTTGGGTCATCGGTCCCAACTCTCACCCTATTCTCGTATACCTCTGCTTCTTTACATGTGATGGGGTGAGAGTTAGGCCGATGACCAATGCACACCCCAATGCCGGGTGTGAGATAACCAAGGGGGCTTTCAAACCTATCACCCAAATTTCCTCACTTTTTGTCACTGTGGAACAACCCTAACTGATGCTTTAAACAGAGTTTTTTGCTTCATACATATATATATATATATACAGTATATAGCATGGGGAAGTGTGGTTTATGGGGATCTTATGCATACCCAAGGTGTGTGATGCCCCATATACTCCGAGGGCAAAGCCTGAGGAATTTATATGGGCATCACACACCAAGGGTGTACATAAAATCCCCCTTAAACACATTTTCCCCATGTTTTATTTTTTATATTTACTGATTTTAAGGAGTCTGTTGAGGGCTGTGTTTAACGGATCAACAAATTTTGCCTCATTTCAAAGGGCCAGTCTTCTGCATCCGAGTGACTGGTCAATGAGGAAGCTAAGGGAGAGAGGTAAGAGTTTTAGGTGTGGAAAGTTATTGGATCAGAGCGATGACTTTAAAACGTGACGCTGTTACCATACTGATTTGATTTGAATGAATGTACTGCTTTTTTGTTTTTAATGTATTTTTTTTACCACTTTGTGAGGTTCTGTGAGACTGTCAGCAAGCTTGTCTCTCATGCTGACTATTTAAAAGCATAGTGCTAGAAGATGTCCAGCATGAGGGAAACTTGTCCGATGGCTTTTACAGGTGCTCCTCCAGTTCTATTGTGGCCATGGTTTATGGAGCTCTGTAATTCACATATGTGAATTATGGAGCTGTTGAGCTCCTGCTGACAGTGGTTAATATTAACCAGTTAATATATATAATCAGTATATAAATATATATATACATATATGTATATATATTCATTGCAAAAAACTTTGTTAATGCATCAGTTAGGGTTAAGGCGACAAAAGTGGGGAAATGAGATGTTAGGGTTGAACCCCTAACCTTGCCTTCAGCACTCATGAGTATCCAGAGCTCACTCTGCAGGAGTGAGAATATTTTCCATATCACACTCCTGCCCGTCATGTGTCCTCTAGATATATTTATGCAGTGGGGTGGAGATAAACAGAGTGTGATAAATCTGTTTATCCAAGTAACTGTGTACATAAAATAGAGGATAATGTATGGTCATCGATGGTTAACCAGTTTGTTAACCATTGAGAGGTTGCCAGGGAGACCATGTGAACCTCAAGACAACGGAGAGGTTTACATCATAATCACAACCTAGAGGATAAGGTTAAAAAAACCAGTTAACAATTGATGTATCATACATTATATTTTATTATATTTTATAGTGTATGGTACCATTTATGTTTTTTTTTAAAAAAGAAAGCAGTGCCTTACTGCAGTTTTTTTAATGTCATTGCCACTCTGCTGTCACTGCTGCAGCCATTTCAAAGCCGTCCGATCCAGTTGCGTGCATGCCCAGACTGTTCCCGGTTGTTAACCCATTGATGTGACGTAACATCAATGGGTTAACAACATCGTGACATCACATCAATGGTAAAACATTGTTATAAAAAGGTAGATTTTTACCTATAACAACGATCTACCATACATTATTTTCATTTACATATACAGTGCTTATGTCATCGGCCGTTTATCCACACAGTGCTTATGTCATCAATCATTTGTCTATACAGTGCTTATATCATTTAGAATGTTCGGCCTCAGTAGCAGTAGTAACCATATTCAAATGTGAATAACTTTAAAACAAAAAATGATAGCGTGGAACTGTGAGCATGAAAGTTGTTCAGCACAACATTATCTACAAAATGAGTGGTGTTTCATTTATTGATAACTTTTGGATTTTTTAATAAATAGCAACAAAACAGCAGACATTTTTTTTTGTTCACTTTGTCAGCAAACAAATGTAAATAACTTTAAAATGAAAAATGATAGCATAGCACTGTGAACACAACGTTTATTCAGCACAGAAATATTTACAAAATGAGTGGTGTTTCATTTATAGATACTTTTTAGTTTTTCCATAATTAGCAAAAAACAGCAGAAAATTTCATTTTTGTGCACTTTTTTATCAAACAAATACAAATAACTTAAAAACAAAAAATAATAGCACGGTACTTTGAGTGCAAAGTTGTTCAGCATAAAAATATTTACAAAATGAGAGGTGTTTCATTTCTAGATTTTCTTTAATGAGCAAATAATGGCAGAAAACTCAACTTTTATTCAATTGTTTAACAACAAATGCCCCCTACAAAAGCAGAAACAAAAGAATTGCATAAATGTAATATGCAATGGAAAGCTTGTGTAATAAATGATTTGTCTGCACTCGAGCAGTTTGACCTCAGACACCTCACTTGTGAATTACACCACTCGTGAGGTTACCCGAGGTCAAACTGCTCTTGTGCAGATAAATCATTTATCACACTTGCTTCCATTGTATATTCCATATATATATGTGTGTGTGTTTGTGTGTGTGTGTGTGTGTATAACAGATAATTCACCACAGTGTGTGAGGGTGTGTGCTCTGATATACGCACATCTTTAGTGTGTAGTGAGGCCACAGACCAAGTGCATTCAACTACCCAAGTTATGCATATATCAGAGCATCATCACATGCCCTGTAGTAGATTATCTGTCTTATAAAATGCCCACAGGATCTGAGGGATGAAAAGAAGTGCAGGCATATGGTCATTGTGGTGCAATGTACGGTCATGTAGTGTGTTTCATTCAATAAGGAGACTTGATTTACAGATCGCTTTTACCTATTTTATATATATATATATATATATATATATATATATATATATATATATATATATATATATATATATATATATATATATATATATATATATATATATATATATATATATATATATATATATATATGGGATACATGATGGGCAGGAGTGGAATATGGAAAATATTTTCACTCCTGCAGAGTGAGATATCCAGAGCTCACGATGCAGGAGTAAAAATATTTTTCATATTCCACGATCTGCACATCATGTGTGTTATTTATACCACAGGAGTGGGAGCTCCTCTATTACATTTTCTTACATCTTTGTTTGGTGTGTTAATTTGTATTGTCTGTGTGAGTGACTAGGTATGAATAGTGTGTCTCTGAGATCTGTAATTGATCATTTACTATTTGTATGATTGCTGATTGGATGCTGTTGTTTGTAGTGTGCTGTCTGATTGGGTCATTTGTTTGTGAGGGCGGGAATGTGTTTTAGGCTTGGGAAGAGCAGGATTGTGAGCTGCATTAGTCAGGTATAGTTTTTATCTGTTTAGTGACTTTTTTGGTGTTTGTGATGATTTGTAATTGTTTTTCTGCAGTTTTTATGTGGTGTACTTTGCTTTCAGTGTTCATGTTAAGAGAATCCTCTTCACCTTGCTGTACGGCTGTTGCTACATGCAGATGTACGTTTGCTGTAAGACGTTTAAGTTTCCTGTCCATGGTGTACAATGGCAAGTGATAGAATAACAGAAAAGTTAGCTAAATAACATTGCTTGCAGTGATTACAGGTAAAGGAGAGCATTAATAGTGTTCTATTTTGTGAGAGTTCTTCCAAATGGTTGCTGTTTAGTTTTCATTTAGACGAGAGTTGTTGTGCACAGTTTGGAGACTGCTTGTGTGAGTTCTGGCAGAGCGGTTGTAAAACGTAGTTGGATGCAGATCTTTTGTTTTATGTTTGGAATACGTTGTTTGAACTCCTATTTGTGATGTGTAGTATGGAGGTTGTGGCTATTGTTGTATTACAGGCAGTAAGAAGAGAGACATAGTTAGTGGCAGTAATGGGTATACAAAGAGGGAGGAAGTTGAGGTCAGCAGAATTGGTATAAACAGTATTTATTTTAACTCTGCTGACATCAGCTGCATTTATTTCACTGCAGTGAAAATAACACAATGTATTGACATCTTGGAGCTCCCACCCCTGTGGTATAAAAATATATATATATATGTAACCCCCAGGGGGCACTACCCTTAGGGCTACTACCCCTGTCTGCCCCCACAGAGGCAGGGTGAGGGGCCCAGATCCATTGATGGGTGCCTCCACCCAGAGGTCGGGGTTAGCACAGGTAAGACTACCTCGGTTACAGCCCTCTGGGCTACTGCAACCCCCCTTTCATCCCACTAGCGACTCACACTGGGTACAAACAATTCTGTTCACCAGTACACTTACCCCACGGATAATATATTCCAGCTCCCTTTGGGGACCCCCTGTAAAGTAAGACACAGTTATGTTGCAATCACCAGGCAGCAGTTCACCATTAATGTACACAATAGCCAGAATGTAGCTGTACAAAAAGCAATCTGATTTATTCAGGGGGGAAAATAACAAGGACAGGGGGAATCAAGTTGATTAGCTTATCACTATACTCATCTACCTAGGGCTCTGTGACAGGCCTAACCCTACAGTTTATTGTCCCGGGGTACCCAAGCCCTAACGGCTAGTCCACACATGGCAGCTGGTTGGGGCCCCTAGCACAGGCTAACATAACAGTTCTGAGCAGGTCAAAGTAGGAGGAAAGTTTAATTAAGCAGTCAGCAATACAATAGTGCACTGAAACCACTGTGTAAACACGCTGCAGGGAGCTACCCTGAATTTGTACTCACAACCCCAGAAAATAACGATTCCTTCACCACTACCAGGATGGAGCCTGACTTTCACCAGCCTTCTCACACATTTATATGGTAAACATCAACAGAGGGGTACCACACCAGGCAGCTGCTTCCAATACTCCTTTAAACTCACAGCCACTGCGATACTACCACGCAGCTTCGTTTTCCGCTCGGACCGAGCGCACCAGCAATTTTCTCCAGTCCTCCTACAGGTCGAGCCTGGTGGGTAGCTGTACAGGGCACAGCCTCCTCTGACCACCCACCAGCCAGTTTCAGAGAACTGTTGCAGAGTAACGCCGCCTTAGGCCTTCACGCTTCCAGCTAACACTTCCATGTGCAGAAGCACAGAAGCTCCTCACTCCCCACCAGCCACAACGCACATATCCCCCAACAGCAAGGGCTCTCCTCTTAGTTCGGTGTGACCCGCCTCTCATTAGGCTGGCTCATGCCAGCTCATTTCCTCCTGCTCTCAGTGGTGCGAAAAGTGCCATAGCCCATAATGCCTTTCCCAACTACAAACAGCTCCTCTATTGGTCAACTAACTCTGTAGGGTCCCCAGGTACTGATTGGTCCAATTCAGCAGTTCTGGACCAAAATGGAGGAAACAATAGAAACAGTCTTTGCTGCAAAAGAAGGCAGGTTAGAATAGCTGCATTATCATTACTATTTCCCAGTATTTAAAGCCAACATTCACATCCTCTCGTAGAGCTCCCTCTGCACCACTAGCGATGGCAGAAACGGAGCAGAAAATCAGCAGCCCGGGCGGGATTCGAGTATAGCAACACTCAACCCCCCCCATTTCAACTAATTCTGACTGCAACAGGCAGCCCCCAATGGACAAAATGCGGAGGCCCCCAGGCACTCACAGGCTACCCATTTAAGACAGCTTAAACGCTGAACACCAACCAGGCAGGGAGCATTCAAACAAGCTCCGGGGAAGCTTTTAGGAACCCCCATTTGCAAGGGGATTACACCTTCCCTGGCCTGGAAAAGCTGACGTTCAGCGTCAAGCAACTACCCCTGAGGCCATGTAGGCGAACATTCCAATTAACACTACATCACAATTTAAATCACATACAGAAATATTACATTTACAATATATTATGATTCATACACATTGTACACATAACTCTGGTTTCCCTTTTGTTTTCAAATCAGGTTACTAATTCCTGCTTATGGCACCAGGACTGAGGGCCTCCTTTCTAGTCACTGGTCGTCTATGTTGAGAAGCACTACACTCAAAGGGTAATACTAACAATCTGGAGTTATCCCCAAGGCTAACTTAGCAGGGATAGGGACACATATACCCCTTGGAACCACATTTAAGGGCAGGTCCACTGGCTGACCCAGGGATTCATAGCTCAACTTTATTACTGGCTGTATCTGTCAGCCGGACCGTCTAGGGGTCTCGGGGGATCCTAAACCAGGCCCTGACTCCACTTCAGTATCAGTGACATTAGCAATGGGAATCTCCTCAAGGGGAACAGGTTCAGTGCTCATAATACTATTAGGGGCTTGACCTTCTATCCCTGAACCCACCCCACTGGGCTCATCTGGGGGCAGTTTAGGTACTAGAGGGGAGCCATCAGGGCATTCAAAATATTCTTCCGATTCGGGCATATCACGGGCTTGTTCCCCCATTTCACTCTCTTCTTCAGAAAAGTCAGATAATTCAGCCAATCCAGACAGTTCAGCCAAGCCTACGGACTCAACCCCTTGAGCTGGTCTGCTACCCCATTCATCTTCTGGAAGCACTGCCTCCGGGGACAAAGTAGAAGGCTCAATCAGTACAGACGGACCAATTTCAGTTCCCGAGTTAACAAGGGGATTGCCCCAAAACAATTGGCTCAGTTCATAAGAGGATAGTATTCAATATCACCTTCGCTATCTTCTGACACTGAGTGTTGATCATCTCCTTCTGCAGGAGGGGTGGGACAAGACTCCCTTGGTGGACTTGTTGAAGGCTCCACAGGCTTGGTTCTTCTCTTAGTAACAGATCTAGTCACTGGCCGGGAAGGAGTGACAGTGGAAGGTTCAGCGTCAATCAAAATCTGCCCAATCGGCAACAAATGATTTCTGTGTATGGTTTTCACATCTCGAATTGTTTTCAGGCCGCACTTTATATACAGGTAAATTTGCCAACTGTCCCACAACGATATGAGGGAGGTGATGCCATCTATCGGCAATTTTATGTTTGCCATGCAGTCCCAGATTTCTCAACAGCATTCTATCCCCTTCTGTCAGCTCTACTGTTTTCACTTTTTTGTCGTATCTCTCCTTGTTAGCCAGATTTCGTTTAGCAGCCATGGTCTGGGCCAGTTGGTAGGCATGGTTTAATTGGGCCTTTAATCTCTGTACGTACTGTAGATGGTTTTCTGCTCGCACCCCATAGGGGGAAACCCCAAAACACACATCCACTGGCAATTTAGCCTCTCTCCCAAACATCAGTCGATAGGGGGAGAACCCTGTGGCATCACTCTTCGTGCAACTGTAAGCGTGAACTAAAGTACTGATCTGTTGGCTCCACCTCGACTTATCTTTTGATTGTAAGGTGCCCAGCATATCAAGCAATGTACGATTAAACCTTTCAGGCTGAGGGTCTCCCTGCGGATGATAGGGGGTAGTTCGTGACTTTCGTACCCCCCACAAAGATAGCATCTCTTTAATCAAACGACTCTCAAAGTCTCTTCCCTGATCGGAATGAATCCGCTGCGGGGTCCCATAATGGACGAAGAAGTTCTCAACAAGTATCCTAGCCACCGTGGTTGCTCTCTGATCCTTGGTCGGGAAAGCCTGTGCGTACCAGGTAAAATGATCAGTGACCACCAATATGTTGCTGACACTTTTCAGATCAGGCTCTAAACTCAGAAAATCAGTACAGACCAGTTCCATAGGAGCACTAGTAGTAATGCTGACCAGAGGAGCAGCTCTCCGGGGTAATATTTTCCTTTGCAAACAACGACCACAAGTCCTGACATACTGTTCCACATCCGCACTCATCTTCGGCCAATAGAATTGAGCCCGTACCAGGTCAAGTGTTCGATCTATGCCCAGGTGCCCCACTTGATTATGCAATGACCTGAGGACTAGCTCTCTAAAAACCACTGGCAGCACCAGTTGTTGTCGGTGTACCCGACCCTCCTTATTCACAGTCTCTCTCTATATAGAAATTGGTTGATCAGCTTTAACTTGGGCCCCTCTTTATACAACAAAGCAGTCCGTATGTCAGTGGAGCATAGTTTGGATACATCCCTTCCGGTCCGCAAAACCTCTACGGCCGTTCTTATCATAGGATCACAGGATTGAGCCTGTTGGAGATCATCATTGTTGAGTTGTGGCAGGAAGCTGGTGTCCAAGGCAGAGAAATGACAGTAAGCAGTAGGTATACAGTTTTCCGGCGGCCCCAGACTATCTACCACACAGTCCACCGTATCAGGAGATGCCTGTTCTTCTTTGTCAAATTTCTGGCAGAGGGCTCTTATGTCAGGTTCAGACAACGGACCCATTCAGTCTGGGGCCGAGGCCTCCGAGAGAGAGCATCCGCATCTATGTGGTTTAGGCCCGCCCAGTATTCTACAGCATAATCATAAGTGGCCAAGGCAGAGAGCCACCTATGCCCAGTAGCATCCAATTTGGCAGAGGTCTGTACATAGGTCAGAGGGTTGTTATCAGTCTTTACTAATATCTTGGCACCATACAAATAGTCATGAAACTGATCAACAATGGCCCACTTTAGAGCCAAAAACTCTAGTTTGTGCAAGGAGTAATTTTTCTCTGAAGGCGTCAGACTTCTACTGGAAAACACTACAGGTCTCAGCCCATTTGAGTGCTCCTGGTATAACACAGCCCCCAATCCTTGTAGACTGGCATCAGTATGAAGAGTGTAGGGCTTGACTGGGTCAGCATAGGCCAGTATTGGAGCGTGAGTAAGTTGATATATGATGTCGTGAAAAGCTTCCTCACACTGGGCAGTCCATCGATCCCCGAACATATCGTTTGGCCGAAAGTACTTCTTTTCCAGGTCAGTGTACACACCCTTCTTATACTTTTTGTGAGTAGGCGGATGCCCCTGAGTGAGATTAAGGAGGGGGCGAATCACTCGTGAGTAGTATCTGACAAACCGCCTATAGTATCCACAAAACCCCAGGAATTGTTGCAGCTCTTTTAAATTCCTGGGTTGAAGCCAAGTGGTCAATGCCTCCACCTTGCCAGGGTCAGTCTCTATGCCCTCGGTGGACACTATATGGCCCACATATTTCATGGAAGTCTGGAAGAATTGACACTTGTCAATAGACAATTTAAGGCCGAAATCCTCCAACCGATCCTGGACTTTGAATAATCGTTGCTCGTGTTCTTCCAATGATCGGCCAAACACTATAACATCATCTAAATAGACCAAACACTCGAGTAGATTCATGTCCCCCACAGCTCATTCCATCAAGCACTGGAAAGTGGCTGGAGCACGCGAAATTCCTTGAGGCATCCGAATAAACTCATAAAAGCCTAAAGGGCAAATGAAAGCAGTCTTCTCTCGATCGTCTGGGGCCATCGGAATCTGGTAGTATCCACCAAGATCCAACACAGAGAACCACTTACTACCATTCAAACAATCCAAGGCCTTGTATCGTGGCAGGTATATTGATCCAGAATGGTCTGCCTATCAAAGTGCGATAGTCTACACATCCGCACTGCCCATTCTTTCCTTACTACTACGATGGGGAGGCATAGGGGCTCTAGACTCTTGAATTATGCCAGCAGCCAACATTTCTTGCAGATGCCGCCTTACATCATCTATGTCAGCGGGAGCCAGATGTCGGGATCTCTCTTGGAAAGGTCGGTCATCGTGCAGTCGAATGTGATGCTCAGCCCCTTGTACACATCCTACATCCCACTCCTTCAGGGAAAAAAACTGGTCCCTCTTGGCAAGCCTCTCACTGACCCTTCATTTCCAGTCGTCGGGCAACAGGGAATCACCGAAGTCAAACAGATCAGGAGTAACTCTATCACCCGTCCGGGAACTCTTTCTATTTGGTAATACAGCAGTATCTGCACAATGAACGCTAGCCAGGGTACACCCTCTTCTTATTCGAATCTCTTTATCAGACACATTGTGCACTTGAACCATCACCCTCTTAACATAAGCATGGGCCCTAGCTGGCAGAATGCTGGGTTTGAGCAACCACCCCTCAGGTAATCTTCCTTCCACAGGCGCATCCAGCATCAACAACTTATTCTTGACATCGGTCTTTAGTCGACCTCTCCATGCAAAACACATTGTGCATTTGGGGCAAGTACCACGGGGCCGGATCCTTTTCCACACCACCCCACAGGGCCTTGGGTTCCTCCAGACTACCCATCTTCTGAGTGGCCCTGACCTTTTGAATCACAGCAGATCGCTCAGCTCACCCAGTCTGGAATGCTCGCTTCTCTGAGCACAATTGGGCCAGTCATCCAAACATGTGTGCATTGGTCCCAATCAACAAGGGCACCCCATCGTACAGTCCGTGGGTGGGCAAACTAAAACTAAGATTTCCACTTGCTCATCTATTTCATTCACAGTTGCAGGGAAAGATAACCAGACATGGATGTACCCCAAATACAGATAGGCCTTGTCGCTCAACCCCCATACATGTAGACCATTTAGAGGCTGCAGGGGCACCTCAGATAAGTGTGCTTGGTACCAGTCCTGAAACATGATGGTCACCTGGGAGCCACTGTCAGTACAGCTCTCGGTGGAATTCCATTTACCACTGAGTCTCATCAGGCGGTCCGACCACATCAGACCAGTTGGGGGTAGCAACATTGGTAGCCCAGCAGGCATGGGCCTGAGTCACAAAACTTTTCTTGGGGGCCTGAGACTGGGTCTGGCGGTGTCGGGCGATCAGTCTGCTGTTAACTTTCCTTAAATTCTCCGGCCTCTGACAGTCAGGCTGGAAATGCCCATCTTCCCCACAGTGGTAACAAAACTTAGGGTCCCGGGGATCCTATTCTGAGGGGGGGTCCTGAGGGAGTGAGAGCTCTCTAGGGCTAGGGTTCGGGCCCTACATGACTCCAGGGGCCCCAGGCCGATAGGGACACAGTAGATTGCTTTAAGTCCTCACCAGTTCCCATAAATTCCTGATCTCAGCCTCAACTCACCTCCACGTAGGGGCAGAGGAAACAGCCCGCATCCCCACAGTACCTGGGAAATCTGGGGACCCCTGGGACCCTCCAGGCGAGCCAGTCTCCTCAGGGGTATTAGACTCAGGGGTCCCACTAGGGTTCACTGCCCCTCACACAGGGTTCTCACCCCTCTTCATCAGTCTCCACTTCTCGAATTTCCCTCATCAATTGACAATACTCAGGCAGGGTGGCCCGCCGATCATGCAACTTAAGTTTCAGCAGCGTTACACTAGAGAATCTGGCAGACTTTAAAATATGTTCTAACCGAACCTGATTCAGGGCGGTAGCGGTGACTCCCCCTTTTCTACAAGCCTTCTGCAATGTCCGCTCCACTCTAGTAACAAAAACGGACAGTTTTTCATTTCTCCACTGCTTAGCAGACCTGAATTTCCATAGTAAATCTTCACCAGTCTCGTACTCCCAAAAACCCCTTCTAAAGCAGAGAGATACTCTGCAGCAGTGGCTTCCGGACGGGTGGCCCAGAAGAATCTAATGGCTTCTAAGGCAGGACCCCGCAAACTCTCCATCAGCCTCTTCCTTTTCTCCCCCTCGGAGCATTGCCACTCCTGGACTAAAGGGGTGGCATAGTCCATCCACGCCTCCAGGTCATCCTCCACGGCAGGCACTGGTACCATGCCAGAGAAAAGCTTTAACTTACGGTAGGAATCAAACTGTATGGATGGGACTGCCAAGGGCAAAGAAGCCAGCACGGAGCTTTTGGGCAGGCAAGGGGAGGTGCCCAGGGAACCTCGGGGGGGTAGTATCACTGGACAGATCCAAGGCTTGTAGCAACTCCTGGGTAGTCCTCCCCTCCACAGCTAACAATTTAAGCAGTTTGTCTTTAAAACTGTTCATCTGGGGAGACCCCCCAGGAGTGACTGACCCACTTCAGATATGAATTAGCCTCCACCCCTGGGACACACCCTCCGGGTAAATCACAGGAGGTACCTGCTCAGGGTCGATGGCCACACTGCGTAGGAGTAACACCTGCAGTGTCTGGTCAAGCAGATCAGCCATACGCCCTTTCACTTCAACCTTACCCAGACATTTTACTCGCTCGGCAACAGAGACAATATCAACAGTTGAGGTACCCAGGGGCACATCTAACAATAATACAGTCTTCTGGGAGTCTAGCTCTTCAGCTTCACCCCAACCCATCAATCTATGTACCATGGTTTTTATGGGTCCCAGTTTAAATTTTTCCAACATATCCCCTTCCAGCTTTTCCATCTCTGATGTATTTCCTCACTGAGCCACTAGGAGACGCAAATCCCAGTGGTGCCTCCAAGTTGTAACCCCAAGGGGGCGCTACCCTTAGGGCTACTACCCCTGTCTGCCCCCATGGAGGCAGGGTGAGGGGCCCAGATCCGTTGACAGGTGCCTCCACCCAGAGGTCGGGGTTAGCACAGGTAAGACTACCTCGGTTACAGCCCTCTGGGCTACTGCAACCCCCCTTTCGTCCCACTAGTGACTCACACTGGGTACCAACAATTCTGTTCACCAGTACACTTACCCCACGGATAATATATTCCAGCTCCCTTCGGGGACCCCCTGTAAAGTAAGGCACAGTTATGTTGCAATCACCAGGCAGCAGTTCACCATTAATGTACACAATAGCCAGAATGTAGCTGTACATAAAGCAATCTGATTTATTCAGGGGGGAAAATAGCAAAGACAGGGGAAATCAAGTTGATTAGCTTATCACTATATTCATCTACCTAGGGCTCTGTGCACAGGCCTAATCCTACAGTTTATTGTCCCGGGGTACCCAAGCCCTAACTGGTTGGGGCCCTTAGCACAGACCAACATAACAGTCCTGAGCAGGTCAAAGTAGGAGGAAAGTTTAATTAAGCAGTCAGCAATACAATAGTGCACTGAAACCACTGCGTAAACACGCTGCAGGGAGCTACCCTGAATTTGTACTCACAACCCCAGCAAATAACGATTCCTTCACCGCTACCAAGATGGAGCCTGACTTTCACCAGCCTTCTCACACATTTATATGGTAAACATCAACAGAGGGGTACCATACCAGGCAGCTGCTTCCAATACTCCTTTAAACTCACAGCCACTGCAATACTACCACGGCAGCTTTCGCTTTTCCCTCGGACCGAGCACAATTCAGCAATTTTCTCCAGTCCTCCTACAGGTCGAGCCTGGTGGGTAGCTGTACAGGGCACAGCCTCCTCTGACCGCCCACCAGCGGATTTCAGGGTGAACTCGCTCGCAGAGAAAACGGCCGCCTTAGGCCTTCATGCGCTTCCAGCGCGAACACTTCCCAGCGCAGAAGCACAGAAGCTCCTCACTCCTCACCAGCCACAATGCACATATCCCCCAACAGCAAGTTGCTCTCCTCTTAGTTCGGGTGTGACCCGCTCTCATTGGCTGGCCGCACATGCCAGTCATTTCCTCCTGCTCTCAGTGGTGCGAAAAAGCGCCATAGCCCATAATGCCTTTCCCAATTACAAACAGCTCCTCTATTGGTCAACTAACTCTGTAGGGTCCCCAGGTACTGATTGGTCCAATTCAGCAGTTCTGGACCAAAATAGAGGAAACAATAGAAACAGTCTTTGTTGCAAAAGAAGGCAGGTTAGAATAGCTGCATTATCATTACTATTTCCCAGTATTTAAAGCCAACATTCACATCCTCTCGTAGAGCTCCTTCTGCACCACTAGCGATGGCAGAAACGGAGCGGAAAATCAGCAGCCCGGCCGGAATTCGAGCATAGCAACACTCAAACCCCCCCCATTTCAACTAATTCTGACTGCAACAGGCAGCCCTCAAAGGGACAAAATGCGGAGGCCCCCAGGCACTCACAGGCTACCCATTTAAGACGGATTAAACGCCGAACACCAACCAGGCAGGGAGCATTCAAACAAGCTCCGGGGAAGCTTTTAGGAACCCCCATTTGCAAGGGGGTTACATATATATATATATATTGCTAGGAAAGTGGTAGTATATGAGTAAAATAATGCCATTGAGTGGGTCAAAATTAGCTAATAACCCACAGGGCCAAAGTGGTCATAGTAGCTCTTTTGACACCTGAGATGGAGTTATATTACAAGTGTACTACCACTTTCCTATTCTTCGTTTTTGTAATACATTAGGCTAGTTGAAAATGGCTTGATTTTACTTTTTTTTTTACAGATTTGAAAAACTGTGTAGCTGAATTTTATTTTTTACTTTTTATTTATTCAGATTTTCAATATAATATATATTGAATAGAATGCATCCATACTGCACTACCCCTTGTGGTGCCAAAGAGCCAGGTTCAAGAACAAGACCAGAGGGTCAGAGGGTCAATGGGGAGGAAGACTGAGTGTCCAACAGTCAGCCCTCCTCCTCCAGGCTGGGAAGGTCACAGCGCCTGACAATAGTCCAACCCCTAGCATTGGCTGGGGTTCAGTGAACCTGGGTCCAGAGCAAATGCAGGATTAGTGAAGTGGCAGACATTAACATGTCAGGAATGGGTGCACACCTGATATTGCCCAGACATCACTGCATGTCTTCTCTACTGAGGGAACCTAAGACAGAAGACCCCCCCCCAGCTGCGCATTATAAAGCCTGAATTCCTTGGCTTCATTCCTACTACCAGGGCCTGGATTAGTATACCTTTACTATCTGTCCCCTCTCAGCCTCCAGAGTGGAAGGGAGCCCACTGTGTAAGTCACACATGTTCTCCCGGTAAGTCACAGGAGTGTGGGGCAGGTACTGGTAGGCATCCTACAGGGCTAGTATGGGGTACATCCCTGCCAGCTCAAGGAGCATAAATAGAGTTTAAAAAAGGTATATTAATTAATAAGCAAAGCCAGTAGAATGTGTGTTATATATATTGAATAAATGATGGAAAAATGTGAGTTACAAGGTAATAACTTAATTGAGGGGGTTTATGGAACATTAAAATCCACAAGATTGAAGGATAAGTGGATTGTGATGTTCCATAAACCCCAAGAATAAATTGTCACCTTGTAAAGTACAGTAACGTAAGAACTTACCGTAACAGTAGATCTCCAAGAGAAGCTCTTGCAGCAGGCCAACACCGGTAGGACTTAGCCGCCAGATTTGTTTTAGTCTTTTTGGTAACTGGGTAAGGCCCACTAGGCACAAGTGCCTGTTTTCAGGGGCAACCTAGGAGTACTGGACGGTTAAATGACTTGCTCAGAGTCACACAGTATGCAAGTGGAGGTTGTAAGAGTCAAACCCCATTCTGGTCGGCTGGATGTACCAAGCTCATTACTCTAACCCCTAGGTTATACTGCCAGCCCAGATGCCAGGACCACACAGAAACTTTCTAGCTAGCAGTCTACCATGGGGGACTGCCCACCGCTGACGTCACCCTCTGACGTCAGCCTATCCTATACATTCGGTTTGTCCCCCACACCCTCCTCAGTTCCCCAACCGGAGGCCCAGAGCAGGCAGTAAATGAAGAAGCAAGGAGGTTCCTGAATGTAAAAAGAGAGAAAACAGAAGTAGTGCTAACAGAAAAAAGGAACAGCAGAGACAGCAGGGGGAAGAAAGGAGGGAAAATTAGTGCCTGCTGCAAGAGCTTCTTTTGAAGATCTACTGTTATGGTAAGTTCTTACATAACTGTACTATCTTACTTTGAGTGGGCTCTTGCAGCAGGCCAGCACCAGTAGAACTGAGTCCCTAGCAGTTCTGGATAGGATCAGGAAAACAGCACCAGGAGGAGAATGGGCTTCAGCAGTCATCAGCTCAGGAGAGAATGCCCTGAAGAACTGCAAGGCTAAACCTGACCCTGCACCGAGAGGCAATGTCCACACTGTAATGCATGATGAAGGTGTAGACAGAACTCCAGGTGGCAGCTGCACAGATGTCCGCAGCAGACACATTTCTGAAACAAGCCATGGAGGAGGCCAAACCCCTGGTGGATGGCCCTTAACCACTCCCGGAAGGTCCTTGTTGTACTTACGGTAACAATAAACAATGCAATCGTCTAACCACTTAGACAAACACTGTTTGGAAACAGGAACACCCTCTCTTTTGGGGGTGAATGAAACAAACAACTGGTCAGACTTCCTTGAAGTCTTGGTCTGGTGCGTATAGTACCACAAGATTCTACGTACATCCAAAGTATGGAGCAAAGACTCCCCCTGGTTAGAGTACTCAGGATAATAAACCAGAAGGTGGATGGATTGGTTCAACGTAAACTCCAACACTACCTTGGGAAGAAACAGGATTAGTATGTAAAGACACCTTGTCTTTGTGAAAAACCAAATAAGGCTCTTTACACATGAGAGCCTGAAGCTCAGAAATCCTTCAAGCAGACATAACAGCAACTACAAAGAGCGCTTTCCATGACAGAAAGTGCAGCTTGCAACTCCCAGCCAGTTCAAAGGGAGGTAATGTAAATTTTTCCAACACAAAATTGAGGTCCCATGAAGGGAACACGTCCCAAATGGAATGCTTTAGATGCAAAATGCCCCACAGAAAGCTGCAGGACACCTCAAGCTGAGCTTCAGCCCTGGCCTCGATAGGAACATAGTACACAGAGATGGCAGAAAGATGCAACCTGAGTGAGGAGTATCCCAAGTCCTAGTCTGAGAGGGAAAGAAAGTACTGCAATACCTGATTCACCAAGAAGATGAAGGGGTCCAGTTGGCATGAAGCAGCCCAAAGGGTGAAACGCTTCCATTTCATGGTGTAAGCGGCCCTGGTGGAGGGTTTTCTAGCAGCCACTAGGACATCTGCAACCCTAGAGGACACCCCGAAGCAGGCGATGGCTAGGTCCACAGGAGCCATGTATTGAGATGCAGGGATTTTAGATCTGGATGGACCAGAGTGCCCTGGGCCTGGGAAAGCATAGAAACATAGACATAGAAACATAGAATTTGATGTCAGATAAGTACCACTTGGCCCACCTAGTCTGCCCATTTCTCTACCTAATGGATAAGCTGCAGATCCTAGTTAACCAACAGCCTACTTCTTCCTACCCCCTACTAGAATTTCCTTATGTCTGTCCCATGCATTCTTGAATTCCCCCACTGTTTTTGACTCCACTACCTCCTCAGAAAGGCAGTTCCACGTATCCACCACCCTCTCCCTTAAAAAATACTTCCTCATATTACCTCTGAGTTATCCCCTCTCTATCTGCAAATTGTGCCCCCTTGTTCTTACACATCTCTTTTTCTGAAAGATGCTACCCTCTTGGACTTTGTTGATTCCCTTGAGGTACTTGAACGTTTCTAGCATGTTCCCCCTCTCCCTCCTTTTCTCAAGGATATACATATTAAGTTCCTTTAATCTCTCTTCTTATGTCTTCTGGTGTAGACCCTGCACCATTTTAGTTGCCATCCTCTGGACAGCCTCCATCCTGTTTGAGTCCCTGCAGAGATGGGGTCTCCAGAACTGCATGCAGTACTCCAGATGGAATCTCACCAACTATCTGTACAGAGGGATAACAACGTCTTGTTTTCTACTGGTGATGCCACTCCCTGTGCATCCCAGTATCCCATCAGCATTCCTTACTGCCTTCTCACATTGCTTTCCCACCTTTAGGTCATCTGATATGATTACCCCCAGGTCCCTTTCCATTTTTGTTGTTGTTAGTATCTCACCCCTCATTGTGTACTTTTCCCCTGGGTTTTTGTTTCCCAGGTGCATTACTTTGCACTTCTTTGCATTGATTCTAAGCTGCCCTACATTTGACCATTCTTCCAACCTTGCCAAGTCCTTTCTCATCCTTTCCATTCCACCTTCTGTATTGACCCTGTTGCAGATCATTGTGTTGTCTGCAAAGAGACATACTTTTATTTCCAGTCCCTCTGCAATGTCACTTGTAAAGACATTAAAGAGAACCGGTCCCAGTACTGAACCCTGAGGTACTCCACCAGTAAAGTACAGTTATGTAAGAACTTACCGTAACAGTAGATCTTCGAGAGGAGCTCTTGCAGCAGGCTATCACAATAAGGACTATACCGTAGGCACTAGGACCCTCCAGTAAACTTCTCAGCCAGCAATACCCATGCAGGGACTGCCCCCTGATGTCAGCCCTGGTACAAAAGGGGGCGGACCCAGCTCCAACCCAGTTCCCCTGCCAAGGCCTGTGGACGAGTCCTGACAGGAGAAAGAGGTGAAGCTCAAAGATGAAACTCTGCACACCTCAAAGGGGGAATGGTGGGTGGGATAGTAATGCCTGCTGCAAGAGCTCCTCTCGAAGATCTACTGTTACGGTAAGTTCTTACATAACTGTACTATCTTGCTTCAAGTGGGAGCTCTTGCAGCAGGCTATCACAATAAGGACTGAATCCCAAGCAGTCCCTCGCCAAAGGACTTAATTGACCCTGGGAGGTGGAAGAGAGGAAGCTGAACACAGAGGCTCAAGACAATAGTCCTTGAAGGACTGCCAGGCTAAAGCCGGCATGGCATCTGGAGGCAATGTACAAGCTGTAGTGCTTTATGAATGTATGCACTGAATTCCAAGTAGCAGCCACGCAAATGTCCCTAATTGAGACGTTCCGCATCACGGCGAAGGAAGCAGACACTCCCCTGGTGGAGTGACCCCTAACCGGGCCCGGAAGGGGCTTGTTATGCTTCTCATAGCAGAAAGAGACACATTGGACAATCCATTTGGAAATGGTCTCCTTGAACACCGGTCTACCCAAGTGTTGTGGCACAAATGCCACAAACAGTTGTTACGATTTACGGTGATTAGCCATTCGCTTCAGGTAACACCTCAGCATCCTGTGGACATCCAATGTGTGAAGGAGAGCTTCCTTTCTGTTAGAGGGAGAAGGGAAATAAACTGGAAGGTCAACCGACTGGTTGAGGGTCAACTCCGAGACCACTTCCTTCTTTTTTTGCTTCTCCCCTGAGGTGTGCATGTCCATTTTCTTCTCAAGCAGGAACACCTTCAGGGCCTTCAAGCAGCGGATCTGAGTCCAGCTGGTACACTTCTGGCAGGATGAACAGGCCGCGGTGTCGGGTTCTGGCCCCAGGCAAAAAACGCACTGCTTGTGACCCGTCTTTAGAGCGGTATCTGGCGGCATAACTGCACTTGTGAATGTGGGTCCCGACGAGGAGACCAAGGAAGGGGAAGACATATGTCGGTAGACAGAGAAAACCATTGAAACTGTGGAGAATAAATGCTCAAAAGGTGAAAAATGAGGTTTCTATGCTGGGTTAGCAAGCCAAGAACTGGAACTATTCATGTGCATGGGATGTGGCAGAAAAAGAACTGGGGTGGAGCTGGGTCCGCCCCCTTTTGTACCAGGGCTGACGACGGGGTGGAGCCGACACCGGGGGTTGGTCCCTGCTGGGTATTGCTAAGAAGTTTTCCGGAGGGTCCTAGTGCCTGCAGCATAGTCCTTATTGTGATAGCCTGCTGCAAGAGCTCCCACTCGAAGTAAGATCCCACCATTCTTCAGAGTGGACTCTGTTTACTATTACCCTCTGCATTCTGTTGTCCAGCCAATTTTTTACCCAGGCTACCACCTTGGGACCCACTCCAATGTTGGCTAACTTGCATATTAATCTTTTGTGTGGGACTGTGTCAAATGCCTTGCTAAAGTATAGGTAGGCCATGTCCACAGCCCCTCCCTGGTCTACTACTTTGGTCACCCAGTCAAAGAAATCTATTAGATTCGTCTGACACAACCTTCTCGCTGTGAATCCATGCTGCCTTGGGTCCTGTGCCCTGCTGGCCTCTAGGTACTCAACAATTCTTTCCTTGGGCCGGCCCGGTGGCACTGAGGGTTGAGGTACTGGACACCACACCTCACGCCATGCCAGCAACCCGTGTTCGGGAACGAGCCCAGGCCGCCAGGGGTCAGCAGGGGAGAGAGAGGATCGAGCATCCAGAGGACTGCCTCCTCTCTGGGAGGGATCTAAGGGTAGCCCAGCACAGCAGCGGCCCCGTGGAGACTCGCAGCACTCGGCGCGCAGGAGCCACAATCGGGAAGACGCCAGCTCGCCTTCGGGACATGAGTGGGAGCACCGACATAACGGGCTGAAATCATTGCACGTCCCACATCTGGGGTGTAAAACCTACGTACAAAAGCCCCACCAGCCCGGATAGGCGACAGCCATCCCAGTGCTGAACCGCCACATACCCAACACTGGAGCCCTGCCACTGCCCTTTCAGACTCCTCTGACCCTTCATCCTCCTCGGGGCTCGGGGAGAACGTAATGCCCTTGAAGATGACAGTGCTCACAGTGGGTGGTAGAGTGGCATAGGCGAGTGGATAGGCCTGAGAGAGTTCTGGTGCCTGGGGGAGACAAACAGAATAAAAAAAAAAAACAATTCTTTCCTTCAGAAGTGATTCCATCATTTTCCCTACCACTGAGGTCAAACTAACAGGTCTGTAGTTTCCTGCCTCTGCCTTGCTCCCACCTTTGTTAAGTAGAATCACATCCACCCATCTCCAGTCCTCAGGTACCACCCCATCCTCCCATGATTTGTTAAAGAGGGTAGTCTTTGGGTCACTAGTTCCACCCTTAGTTCTTTTAGAATTCTTGAGTGAATCCCATCAGGCCCCATTGCTTTGTCTACCTTCAGTTTTAAGAGTTCTTTCAGAACCCTTTCTTCTGTGAATGGACTAGTATCAACCCCCCTATCCAGAGTGTCTCTATTGTTTGGTTTAGGTATCTCCCCCTCCTCTTCTTTTGTGAATTCTGAGCAGAAGTATTCATTCAATATCCTTGCTTTTTCACTGTCACCCTCTGCCGACATTCTCTCCCCTTTATTATGCCTCAGTATCCCTCCCTTGGTCTTTCTTCACTCCCTAATGTACTTATAACAGGTTTTATCCCCCTTCTGAACAGAGTAGGCTATCTTTTCCTCAGTTTGGGCCTTTGCTATTCTGACTGCCTTCCCTGCCTCCTTCTGCTTTAACTGATGTAGTTCTCTGTTCTGCTCCTTCTGTGTTTCCTTATGTTTTCTGAATGCTATCCTTTTCTCCTTAACCTTCCCTGCCACCTCTTTTGAGAACCATAGTGGCTTTTTCCTTCATTTTGTTTTATTGATTTGCTTTACAGAAAGCCTTGTTGCCTCTGTGATGGCAGTTTTGATTTTTCTCCATTGTTCTTCCACCCCTCCTTCTTGCCTGTTTGCTAGTGCTTTTCTGAAGCACTCTCCCAGTCAGCCCTCCTAAAGTCCAGCACTGTTGCTTTTGTATGGCTTGACTCTACAGCTGTGTTTATTGTGAACCACACTGTTTGGTGGTCGCTTGTTCCCAGATGGCTACCTACTTCTAAATCTGAGATCCTCTCTCCATCCCCATTTGAAAGTACCAGGTCTAAGATTGCTTCCTCCCGAGTGGGTTCCAACACTAGCAGTCTGAGGCATGCCCCATGTATGGCATTGAGAATAACCCTGCTCTCGAATGTGGCTGCAGTAAAGGTGCTCCAGTTAACATCTGGCATATTCAGGTCCCCCATCAACAATATCTTTCCTTTTTCTGCCATTCTAAGGATTCCTTTTACATTTCCTTGTCCATTGCCTCCCACTGAGATGGGGGTCTGTAAACAACCCCTGTGCAGATTGTGGTGCCATTTCCTGTCTCCAGGGTGACCCACAGTGCCTTCTCCCCTCCCTGTTTACTCTTTAGTTCTGTTGCTTTGATTCCTTCCCTTATGTAGAGAGCTGTTCCTCCTCCTCCTCCTCTTTTACCCTCCCTGTCCCTCTTGTAGATTGTGTACCCTGGTATGTTTACATCCCAGTCATGGTTCTCTGTGTAATATGTTTCTGTGACCGTCACAATATCCAGGCACCCTCTTCCATTAAGGCCACTAGTTCAGGGAGCTTGTTACCCAGACTACGGGCATTAGTACTCATCGTCCTCCATTTTTTGATGGCCTTACCCCTTTTAGCCCCATCTCTGTCTTTACTGCCTTTGCCTTTTTCTGGATTTACCCCAGTTCTGCCCCTATTGACTTCTCTACCTTTGTGTCTATTTTGCTAACTACTATGTTTTGTGGAGGAGGGGGAGCTGGGATTTCCCTGCTTCTCTTCAGTGCCTCCCCCCTTGGCTAGTTAAATGCTTGCCAATGAAGAACTTAAACCTATCACCCATGATCCTGGTTCCTCTCCAGGACAGATGCAGACCATCACACCAGTATAGGCCTGTATCCTTCCAGGTGGAGACCCAGTCCCAAATGAAGACAAATCCATGAGTTCTGCACCAGTTTTTCAACCAGTCATTGAATCCCATAGTGCGGAGTACCCTAGCCTCACTCATGCCATAGACAGGTAGCACTTACGAAAAAGTTACCGTGTGTGCCACTTGTCTAAGGCCCTTCCCCAACTCTACAAACTCCTGCTGCACTGCTCTGATCCCATTCCCAGCCAGGTCATTTGTCCCAAGGTGGACAATGACATCCAGCTCCCTCCTCTGTGCAGCTACTCCCACGTTCCTGAGGATTCGCTTCCTGTCCTTCCAAGCCATGGTGCCAGGCAGGCACCTTACCTCCCTCTTCCTTCCCTCCCCCAGTTCTACCCCTCTAATCACTGAGTCCCCCACCAGGAGTTGTTTCCTTCCCCTGTGGGGTCCCATGCCACCCTCCTGTGGGTTTCCTTTGTGGAGGTTCCCAGCATCCTCATTGGTCTCCACTGTGGGTGCCTCCACAGAGGAAGTATACTCCACCAGAATGGAGAATGAATTGTGAAGAGGAACAACTGGAAGGATGCACCTCTGTTCCACCACCCTCACATTCCCTGAGCCCACCATCATCCAACAAGTCCTCTTTCTTGGCAACCTCTGAGGAAGTGGTGGTGGCCTAGGCGGTCCCTGGGTTGGGGAGGAGGTTTCCCGAATCTGCACCAGGTCAGCATGGAGACAGGCAACCTCCTCCCTCAGACCAGAGAGGTGCCTGCAAATAGGGCAGCAATGCAGCCTCCAGAACATCTCTCGGAAAACTGCCACTCCACAGCCAGTGCATTGCATCACTCCCCACATGTCTGTATCCCTTCCTGTTCAATAGGCTGTTTTTTTTTTTGTTAGAGTGTGTGAGTGTGTTTACCCTCTATTCAGTGTACTGTGCCTTTAAGGGTATGAACAGGTGTATGATCTTTGCCCTTTTGGGGAAGTGATGTCAGAACCCCTAATATAAAGGAAATGATGTGCTTGGAGCGGGTGGGATGATAGGCAGGGTGGGTGGAACTAAGCCCATGCCATCCAGAAACAATCAACTACAACTCTGACCCATCACCCCAGTGGGTGCCTTCCTTCCTTCCTTTCAAACACCTATTTCACAGAATTTAAGTAACAGATCTAGTCACCAACGACTGCAGATATTCTCCCAGCTAAATTTCCTCCCTGGCAAATAAAAGTTACACTAAGAAATGTCAACCCCAAAAACAGAGAACCACAACACTGACTTCTGCTTACTTACTCAGGCCCCAAAATTAAGAATTCAATTTAGTGTACTTCTATTAAATAACCTCCTTGCTATAAAGAAGTTGGTAGCTGCTCTCTGACTCACCTACAGCAGTGCAAACTAGTGCACAGGAGCAAGCACACCTGGGAGGTTCCACTTCCAGTTGTTGGAGCAGGAACCAAATCTGATGCAGCCATATAGGCTAGTGAGTATAATCTCTGTCCTTCCAAATGGAGCTTGAGCAGGACCTCTGTAGGAGTGGAAAGGAGGAAGGCATACAAAACCACCTCCTCTTCCAAGAGAGGGACAATGTCTCACCAGAAAACTCAGGCCTAGGATCCAGCAAGCAGAAAAGCGGCAGTTTTGCGATGAGTGGGGATGCATAAGGTCAAACTCTGAATGACCCCACCTGTCAAGAGCTCTTCGACCACTGGGGTCAGGCGCTCCCACTCGTGAGCCCATGACTGGGAGTAGCTGAGACTGTTTGCCAGGATGTTTTGGACACCTGGAACGTCTACAGCCGAGATCTCCAGCCTGTGCTCAATGGCCCAATACAAAATCCTCATCACCTCCCAACACAGGGGGTAAGAGAGAGTCTCCCCCAGCTTGTTGATGTAATACACCATGCACATGTTGTCCAACTGCACCAACAGCAGACCAGAGAGGAGATGAGTCTGAAGTGCAAGCAGAGCATAAAGGACCACTTGCATAGCCAGAACATTGATATGGAGATCCTGTTCCACTTCCGTCCAAGTGCCCTGAGTCTGGTGGTAAGCCAGATGAACTCCCCAGCCCAAGCCCGAGGTGTCCATTGTGAGAATCTGACAAGGGGCTGTGAGATTAAAAGAAGACCCCCTGAAAGAGGTTGGCCAGCTCCAGCCACCATGACAGGACTCTTTTGACCGGGTTGGAGACCATGACCAACTGGTCCAGAGCATCCATACTTTGGTCCCACTCGACCCTTAATGTCCACTGAGGAACTCGCATGTGCAGTCAGGTGAGAAAAAATGTGGCAATGGCTGCTGCCATATGACCCAAAAGCACAGGAACACCCTGGCAGGGACCTGGTGACTGGAGAAAACTAGGCAGACCTGTTCCATTAGGTGTTCTACCCTGTCCCTGGGCAAAAAAGCCATGCCCTGATCAGTATCCAGAACTGCCCCTATGTACTGGAGGCACTGGCAAGGAGAGAGACAAGACTTCAGCTGATTGATGGTGATCCTCAAGGCCTGAAACAGATGAAAGGTGTATTCTAGGGTCTGGTCCAGACAGTCCCTGGAAGGTGCCCCTAATAGCCAATCATCTAGGTAGGGGAACACATAGAAACCCTGCCTCCTCAGCGTAGCTGCCACCACTATCAGGCACTTGGTAAAGACCCTGGGGGCTGAGGAAAAGCCAAAAGGGAGGGCCCAAAATTGAAAATGGGGTCCCTTAAAATGGAAGTGGAGGAAGCACCAATGGGCAGGAAAAATCAGGATGTGTAAGTAGGCATCCCTCATAATTAGAGGGCAGACTCAGTCCCCCTGGTGCAGGAGGAGCGACAACCCCTGAAGGGTGACTATCCTGAAACATTTGTACTCTTTGTACAAGTCTAGATGACTCAGATCCAGGTTGGCCTAAAGAGCCCAAGAAAGAAGTGGGAGTAGAACCCCCTTCCCCACTGAGCTGGAGGGACAGGCTATATGGCCTTTTTTGCAGAAGAGCCTGAATTTCCTCCCAGATGCAGGGCAGGTGGGCTGTGGAGGAGGGCAAGAGGAGTTTACCTGAGGATTTTCTGGGGCCACTCTAGAAATTCTAGAGTGTTGCCATGCTCTATGGTCTGAAGCACCCAGTCATTCATGGTTATGTCCCTCCACCTGTTGTGGTAGAGGAGAACTGACCCCTGACAGCCTCACTTAGAACCCTTTCCAGAGGGAGAGGTCGGCTAAGGAGTCAGGAGGTAGGAGCAGGTGACAGGAGGGTGGCCACAGGTGCTCAAGGGGCTCTTCTAGCAGTGGCAGAGGGGAATAATGTTGCCTTGTGCTTGCCCTGACATTTGGTGGGCTGGTGGGATTGCTTGCAGGAGGAGCGGCAAAAGTATGGATGCTGGACCTCCCTCAATTGGGTGTGGTACAGCAAGTGAACAGATCAGAGGGCACGGCCTGACTCCTGAAGGGTGAAACTTATATCCTGAGCATCCCCGCCAAAAAGTACAGAGCCCGGAAAGTGGGTGTCCAAAATGCTGAACCACACATCCAAGGTGAAACCAGACACCTGGAGCCACGAATGGCACCAGAGGCAGACACCAGTGGCTGCTCCTCTGCCCGAGGTATCCACAGCATTGTAGGCAGCCCCAAGAATATGACTGCCAATATTGGAGCCTGACTTGAGAAGCTGGGTGAGCTGCGTTTTGGTGGGATCCTCAGGCAAGCCTGAACAAGGTCCCTGACTTGGTCCCAGAGGAAGTCCTGATATTGGACCATATAGGTCAGATAATTAACGGCCTGGATAGTAGATGCAAAGACATGTTAACCCAAGTGATCAAGTTGTCTGGATTCCCTGTCCAGGAAGAGAGTACTAAGGTCCTTGGGCTTCCTGGTATGGTCATGCACTGCATTGATGACCACTGAGTCAGCCTTAGGGTGGCCCCCAAAAAAGGCTTACCAGCTGGAGCATGGTAAAGCCTGTCTGCCTTCTTAGGTAGCAGACGAATAGATGGGTGATTCCAAGCTGCCTTGGTGACATTGTTATAAGAGTCAATCAAGGGTGGCACCATCTCTGGGATAGCATCCTACTGCCTAAATAAATGGCCAGGCGATGCCTCTCTGGGTCTTGCTTCTCCATTTCCCAGCCCATGATGGACTGGATGTGTCTCATGATGTCCATGAATTATGGATCATCAGGAGGGGACTAGAGAACCACTTTGATGGGCTCCTCACCCTCAGAAGATTCCCTTGGGGTGGAGGAAGACTCTGAGTAATCCGAGTCATCCTCATTTGGCTCCTTCTGATCACGCTCAGGTGGCAGGCTCCCTTCCTGAAGAAAGCCAGAATTGATGTCGGGTCAGGACCCAGAGGACCCCAGCATCTGGAGCTCACCAGCAGCAGACCATCCCTGATCCTGGGGCAGAAGGCCCATATTGTCTGCCTGGGGGATGCTGGAGGTGTGCCCTGAGGAGCAGGGGTCTGTTTCTGTATGAAGGACCACCACACAGAAACCAGGGCATTGAAGTCCACCAGAGCAGTGAAATTTTAGACCAGTGGGTAAGGGTAGGCTGGCACTGGAAAACAGTACGACAGAGGCAGAGCCAGCATAGGTTGCCCTGGCAGGGGACCAGCAGGCTGCAGAAGAGGTGATGCAGGCACCAGGCCCAAAGGCTGGGGCAGCGGCAGGGAGAAGAATCCACCGGCGCCAGGTTTAAAGGAGAAGCAGGCACGTGAGGGGAAGGAGACCACCCAGGTGAAAGCAGAGGCAATGCTGGACCGAAGGAGGTGGCAGTAGCCTGCTGTGGGTGCTGCCTGGAAGGGCCGACATCAGGTCCCATAGAGAAGACCGACATAGGCGGTGACTTGGCTGGGAGGGGTGACAGCTGAAAAGCTGATGCCAGCAGCACCAACACTGGCTGAGACTCATAGAAGAAATGGGCCTGAGAATCAGGGGCTGAGGGATAAGAGACCAAGTCCCCTGTACCGAAGAGCTGCCACCCATGATAGAAAACAGAGTGGGCAGCTGTGCTGCCAGCAGCCTGGCAGAGGTAAGGGCTGGTGGGGCAGAGGGAGCCAATCGCCACCGTGGGAAGACGACCTTGATGCGATCGAGGGTTTATGTGGTGACCACAAGTGGGAAGCAGGCCAGTCCTGGTCCTGGTGCTTGTCTCAGTGCTCATGCTTTCCACCAGATTTCTCCTGGGACTGAGATGAAGAGGAAACCCCAGAAGACTGTGCCGATGAGGCCAAACAGCTCCTGGCCTGAAGTTCCTTTTCCATTGTGACAAATTTTTGCTTGATGAGATGGTTCTCCAGTATTTTAAGATGACATCTCCAAGTGGACTGGTTGAACCTCTGGCAAATTTAACAGGCTTCATTGTCATGACTTGGACCTAGGCAAAGGATGCATGCAGAGTGGCCATCTTTTTCAGGAATTTGTTTGCCACAGGCACACTTCGTGGAGTGATCAGAAAATGAGGCAAGTGGAGAAGACATCAACTCAACGGTGGTAACACCAAAAAAACTGAGGTTTATACTAAAAGAAAAAGGAAAATAAAAAAGCACAGCAAGCTCGAGTAATGGTGGTCAACTGTAGTTGTGGCATCCAGTGAACTCCGTCGTGTGTGGGTTGATGGTGGGAAAAATCTGAGGAGGGTGTGGAGGATCACCTGCCTTTATAGGATAGGCTGATGTCAGAGGGTGACATAGATGGTGGGTGGTCCCTCATGGTAGACTGCCAGCTAGAAAGTTTCTGTGAAGTCTTGGCGCTTGGCAGCGTAGTCGTAACGGTGTTAGCCTGCTGCAAGAGCCTTCCCCAAAGTAAGATCTCACACTTTTTCCTCACTTTATTTTTCATATTATTGGGATAATTCAATGCACTACTCACTCCTGTTTGAAAACAAAACCCCAATTCATAGCTCGGCAGTTGAGTGGTGGCTTGGGGGGGGGGTCACTGGTTTGTTGCTCCTGCATTGTCCAGCTCCTAGGTGGTGGTGTTTGTATTAAGGCAGTATGGCTGTAGTGGAGAACAGCCTGGGTTTTGCCTAATTTGGCAGTGTCAAATGTACCGCACTCGGCAGTACTGTGGGAGCAACAGAGACTAAATGAGCAGTACATTCTGCCAGAAGGGGTGGATCCAAAAGCATGCTATGAAGAGAATGGACATAAATCAGGATGAGGTGTGAAGATGAACAAGCAGTAAAGCGGACTGTCTACAGGGCTGGAGCTGAGCCATGGAAAACAGACAGGCTAATTTCTTTTATTAAAAGAAGAAATTGTGTCTCCACTATAGAAACATAGAATTTGACGGCAGATAAGGACCGCTTGGCCCACCTAGTCTGCCCATTTTCCTACCTAACAGATAAGCTGCAGATCCTAATTAACCAACAGCTTACTTCCTCCTACCCCCCACTAGGACTGCCTTATGTCTGTCCCATACATTCTTGAATTCCCCCACTGTTCTTGACTCCACGACCTCCTCAGAGAGGCTGTTCCATGCATCCACAACCCTCTCTGTGAAAAAATACTTCCTCACATTACCTCTGAGCCATCCCCCCTCTGTCTTCAAATTGTGCCCTCTTGTTCTTGCACATCTCTTTTTCTGAAAGATGCCACCTTCTTGGACTTTGTTGATTCCCTTGAGGTACTTGAAAGTTTCTATCATGTCTCCTCTCTCCCTCCTTTCCTCAAGGGTATACATATTAAGCTCCTTTAGTCTTTCTTGATATGTCTTCAGGTGCAGACCCTGCACCATTTTGGTTGCCCTCCTCTGGACAGCCTCCACTCTGTCTATGTCTTTGCGGAGATGGGGTCTCCAGAACTGCACACAGTACTCCAGATGGGGTCTCACCAACTGTCTGTACAGAGGGATATCAGCTTCCTGTTTTCTACTATTGATGCCTCTCCCTATGCATCCCAATATCCCCACAGCCTTCCTTCCTTACTGCCGTCTCACATTGCTTGCCCACCTTTAGGTCATCTGATATAATTACTCCCAGGTCCCTTTCCATTTTTACTGTTGTCAGTATTTCACCCCCCATTGTGTACTCCTGCCCTGGGTTTTTGTTTCCCAGGTGCATTACCTTGTACTTCTTTGCACTGAATCTGAGCTGCCATACATTTGACCATTTCTCCAACCTTGCAAAGTCCCTTCTCATCCTTTCCACTCCATCCAACCCTGTTGCAGATCTTTGTGTCATCTGCAAAGAGACATACTTTTCCTTCCAGTTCCTCTGCAATGTCACTTATAAAGACATTAAAAAAGGACCAGCCCCAGTACTGAACCCTGCGGTACCCCACTAGTAACCCTCCTTTCTTCACTGTGGACTCCATTTACTACTACCCTTTGCGTCCTGTTGTCTAGCCAATTTTTTATCCAGGCTACCACCTTGGGACCCACTTCAAGGCTGGCTAACTTGTGTATTAATCTTTTGTGTGGGACTGTATCAAATGCCTTGCTAAAATCTAGGTAAGCCATGTCCACAGCCCCTCTCTGATCTATACTACTTTGGTCACCCAGTCAAAGAAATCTATTAGAGTCGTCTGACATGACCTTCAGATTTCTATAAGCATATAGAAACATAGAAACATAGACTTTGACGGCAGATAAGGACCGCTAGGCCCATCTAGTCTGCCCATTTCCCCTACCTACAGGATAGGCCGCAGATCCTAGTTAACCAACAGCCTATATCTTCCTGCCCCCCACAAGAATTGCCTTATGTCTGTCCCATGCATTCTTGAAGTCTCCCACAGTTTTAGACCCCACAACTTCCTCAGGAAGGCTGTTCCATGCATCCACTACCCTCTCTGTGAAATAATACTTCCTCACATTGCCCCTGAACCGCCCCTCCTTCTATCTTTTAAATTGTGTCCCCTTGTTCTTGCAAGTCTCTTTTTCTGAAAGATGCTACCCTCTTGGACTTTGTTGATTCCCTTGAGGTACTTGAAAGTTTCTACAATGTCCCCCCTCTCCCTTCTTTCCTCAAGGGTATACATATTAAGCTCCTTTAGTCTCTCCTCATACGGCTTCTCTTGTAGACCCTGCACCATTTTAGTTACCCTCCTCTGGACTGCCTCTATCCTGTCTATGTCCTTGCGAAGATGGGGTCTCCATATGTACAATGCAGTGGACTACCATGCATCCAGCCACAGAAATACAGAAAAATAGCAGCCTGGGCACTTGAAAGTATAGTACGAGAGCATTCAAATGTCTGCTTGTGATAATCCACTGTTTGTGATTGACAGTTAGGACTGGACTGGATTACTGCTACCTGTCAATCACAAACTGTGGATTATCATATTTAGAATGTTCCAGCTGAACGTGGGTTATTGGCCTTAGCCCTATAATAAGATAGCACACTAGTCAGAATACATAAGTGTGCAACTGCACAGAGTGACTGTCAAAGAAAAAAGAATACACTTAATCATTTTATAGTTATCCAGCTATGATATGTATCTATTATTAATACTGCCTATTGTCATGTTCTAATCCTATATTCATTATTACATGTTGTTATATGAGCAAAGAAAGAAAACATTTTAAGCCACACATTAAGCAATAATTAGATAACATAGAAGCTAAAAAATAAACAGATAGTAAAAACAAAAACAATTAATGGATATTTATTTCCACATATATCTCAAATTCCCTGCCATAATACTAAACAAAGAATATGAATAAGCCAAGTCATTAGCCACGAGAAAGTTCAAACATTATAAAGAGTCAAGTTTATACATACAGAAATTAATAATTTCACAAGGAGCCTGTATAGCTTTTCAGCAATCATTTTCAAACAATATTTGCTCACTATTAGTGGCGAGCATCTCTGAAAGTGACACACCGCCTAATCCAATCTCAGAAACAGGAATATATATGTATCCAAATCCAGGGCGTCGTCCAATAAGCATTCTTCCTGCGTTTTCTTGACAACTAATTGGTTCTGCAGAAATTCAGTGAACTGATCAGGGTAAAAAAATAAGAACATTTGAGAGTCCAGTATTATCTGTGCTTGGCATGGATATAGGAGCGAAAATTGACCTCCAATTTCCAACACCTCGGAGCAATATTGAAGAAATCTTCTTTGACGGGCCTGCATTTGTTGACTAACATCAGGATAGATGGATACTTTGTCATTATCAGATGTAAGGAAAGCACCTTTCAATCTTGCTTGTTTAATCACCAGGGCCCTTGAGAGGGTGGGGGAGCAGGGGATAATTCCCGGGGCCCAGCACCCAGAGGGGCCAAGGCTTCCCAGCATACTATATGCAGGGAAGGGCCTGCGAGCTGGTAGGGGCCCAAGATCCTGAACTTTCCTCGGGGCCCACACTTCCTCGCTCTCAAGGGGCCTGTTAATCACACATGCTCTATCTTTCTCCAGAGTGAAATGCACTAAAACTGTTGCCGGTTTTGCAGATGCCTCAGAAGTAGCTGGGGCAACTGGTGAGGGAGCAGTTTGTGCGCCTCTAGCACGGCTTGGTGGGTGTAAAACTAATCAAAGATAGGAGGATTTCAGCTGGAATTTGAACTGTTTGTAATAGGTAACGTTATGGTTTTTTACAATGTTGTTTTTGATATCCTAGCTGAGATGTAACATCTTATTTTCATCAGAGTCCTGCTTCAGCCTGTTTTTTTCAGCTGGGTAGACTGCAAAGAGGTCAAGTGAGTTGCAAAAGGTTACAAAGTAAATATTTGTCAGGGTGCTGAAAATGTGCAACTGGGTCTAATAAAAATCATAAACCTTGTAGTTAAAGGGGACCTTCACCAGTCCTTTTGACTTCCATGCATAAATTACCGCTTCTTGCATTGATTCTGGAATTGTATTTCATTACTGTCTGCTGCAGTTAGTTTTTGCATTCTGGGCTGCCAAAAATTGCAGGGTGTACCAGGGCTTCTGTGGACCTAGGGTTGTACTGCTGACATCACTTTAGGGCAGAGTCAATTTCACAAAAAAAAAAAAAATATACTGACAAGGCATTTGGATTTTGGCATAACGCATTGCTTACAGGGTGTCTTGGGGAGGGGGAACACAGTTAATGTATAGTGAGTACTGGTAGGTTTCCCTTGCAAATTTGTTGCAACTGCATGGTACTGCACAGTGTGAGTCACTCCCCATCCTACAATGATGTCACCAGGACCTAGCAGCCCAGCAGCTAAACATCAAAGGTAAGTGCAGCAGGGCTCAAAAACAAATCCAAATTATGGAAGGCAGCGTAAACCTTCACCACAAATCACAAATGCACACACCCTTTCAGGTCTAGTACTGCACATAATGACTATAAGCTGTAATTTTTTTGGACCATCACTGAAGTTGCTCTTTAAAAGTCTACCCAATTTTAGGGCATTTTTAATTGATGAGGTCACAGTCTTTTAATTGTTGTCTGTTATAGGGCAGCCAGTCTGCTGTTTTCCTGTGAGGGGGCTAACCATTTATTACAATGTCATAATCACTTTATGTTTAACTATTTCTGTTTACAAAAAACATTTTTAAGAAACCTGAGGATAAACTGTAGAAAATAAAGCACAGGTTTGAGAAGAAGGACTTGTGACTATTTTTATAAAACAGTATAGCTAAATGGAACTTTCTGATTGGCTGAATGAAATTACATGACTATGTAACCAAATGTGTCTTCCCACAGTGAGGAACGTGTTTTCTTGTGGGTTTATATGCTTCACAGTTCACCTGTGCCAGCTCTGGAGTGCCCAGCACTTAGGTGCCCATTTGGCACACGCTGGTGACCTGGGTTTAAGTCCTGAGTCAAGGATGACTGGATGACCAGCAGGGAAGCTGGGGAGCATCCAGTTGGATGCTTCCCTTCACAGAGTAGAACATGCCATGCCTAGAGTGGCTCCAGGCGGTGGCCACGTGGTGGTGCACTTGGCCGCACGGGTGACTACGTGCCACCATGTGCCCGCTCCCTAGATGCTGCAATATGTGCACCCACGTGGGATGTGTATTATGGTGAAAAGTTTGATCTATGATTTTTTTTATTCTGTTTTAAATTGCTCTTTACCTCCAGTCTTGCAGAATACCCATTTTTCTCCCTTCTACTGTGAGTCTGCTTTAGCACTTTTTATGTTTGCTTACACATGCATGCACAGCAAACATTTTGTTATGATGAACCACATTTTAGAGGTGTGTCACTGCAGGGTTCAATGCAGCTCAAGCTGCATTAGGCTCAGCAGTAACAGACCAATGACCAGGCAAGCTGAATATGACACTGGTCACTGTTTGCTGGGCAGAAACTTTGTGTAGTTGAAAGGACCAGAGCACTCCCATGAGAGACATCTTCAGTCCTTTCATTTGCATGAAGCCAGCCGGGAAGCAGCTGATTGGCTCTATGATGCTGTGATGTCATGCTGTGTGTGTTTTCAGAAGTCTCTCTGCCCCCCACACTCACTTCGTTTCCACATTAGCTTTTAAAAAAAGAAGTGCTCTGCTCTGCTCTTCCGCAAAGATGGCTCCTGACTACCCACTCTGGCTTTTAATCTCAATCTGTTGTTTGTCTCTCTCTCTCTCTCTCTCTCTCTCTCTCTCTCTCTCTCCCCATGCTTGCTTCACTTCTACTGGAGCTGTTTAAAAAAAAGTAAAAGTGCTGTGCTTTGCCATAAAGACTTTCTTTATATATATATATATATATATATATATATAGTTTCTGGGTTTTCTCCCAGTCCCTACACCCATGCATCCCTGACACAGCACACGGATGTGGAAGCATGCGCATGCACGCCATATGGGATGCCCCTCCTACCAGATGCACCGTTGACTGCCTGTGCCGGCACCAAATCTCCATTTGGTGACGGCGGGACTACGGGCAGGTGACCCTACCCCTTACCTGGGAGAGGAGAGCCAACGCTGATCCATCTCCCATCCTCCCCTGTGCCAGCACCCCGGTGACCCAAGTTCATTCCCAAAACCCAGGTCATCGGTGTAGCGTGAGGTATTTATTTATTTATTTAGTTTTTGTTTACCGGGTAAGTACACTAGACAAGTTTTATGCCTATTTTCAGGAACTACCCGGGAGAGTACAAAAGGGTACAACAGGTACATTGATACAGTAAGGCATGATGCCTCAGCCCTCTGTGCTTGTCTCACTGTGCCAGCCCACCATGAAGACTTTCAGTGGAGCCACTATGCTTCTTAGCTCTCGCTCTCTCTCTCTCATTTGTCTCTCCCCCACCTCCATGCATGCTTCGTTTCCAGCAGAGCTGTTTAAAAGAAAGGTTAAAGTGTTGTGCCTTGCCATGAAGACTTTCTGAGGAGCCACTATGCCTCTTACATCTCTCTCACTTGTCTCCCCCACCATGCTCACTTCATTTCACTTTCACCAGAGCTGTATTTAAAAAAATAAGAAAGGGCTCTACTCTGCCAGGAAGACTTTCCGAGGAGCCACTATGCCTCTTGCCTCTCTCTCTCTCTTGCTTGTCTCTCCCCACCTCTTGCCCACTGTTGCTTTGTTTAGTTTCCACCGGAGCTGTTTAAAAACCAAAAAACTGCTCTGCCATGAAGACTTTCTGAGGAGCCACTATGTCTCTTACCTCTCTCTTGCTTGTCTCTCTCTGCTCACTCTCTTTGTTTCCACCAGAACTGTTTAAACTGTAAATAAATGTGCTCTGCTCTACTCTGCCATGAAGACGGCTCCCACATGAAAATCCTACAGGTGAAATTTACTCTGCACTGTATTGTTCTCTTGTAAATGCCATGTTAGCCAGTTTAGTTAGCTGTATAAATGGTGGTGTACTATAGTTAGTCTGAGTAGCACAGTAGCACGTGTGCCGCCAATGAAAAACAGTGCTATAATAGGTATCTCTTGTAATCGGGACTAAAACCCTGGCCACAGGGCCATCCCAATTAAGTGGTTCTACTGTAGTGATAAAATGTTTACCCTCTTGTGTGCAAATTAATGAGGATTCATCCCTGGCAGAAAAAAAGTTTGTCCCTTTAAAGTTTAAAATACTGGTTTGCTCAGACTGTGGTGAGTGGAGTCAGACCCTTACATAGATGCATAGACAGTGTTGGCAGATAAGGGCCTATGGCCCACCCAGTCTGCCCATTTGAGCTTGTAAGTTCACTTTATGTTTTCCTAGAAGTCTGTTGCCCCTTAACCCTGACCTCCAGAATTGCTTTATGTCTATCCCATGCATTCTTAAATCCTGTGATTGTTTCAGCCCCCACCACTTCCTCTGGCAGGGTGTTCCACTTGTCCACCACCCATCCTGTGAAGAAATTCTTTCTCATGTTTCCTCTGAATCATCCTCCCTTCAACTTCATCCCATGCCCTCTAGTCCTGGAACATCTTTTCCACTTACAAATAGTGTATTCCTGCACCCTGTTGCTCTCTGTAAGATACTTGTATGTCTCTATCATATCACCTCTCTCCCTTCTCTCCTCCAGGGAGTACATATTCAATTCCTTCAACTGGTCCTCATAGGACTTGTGATGCAATCCATGTACCATCTTTGTTGCCCTCCTCTGAACCTTCTCTACCCTGTCTATCTCCTTATGTATGTAAGGTCTCCAGAACTGTTCACTGTACTCCAGCTGGGGCCTATGCATCCCAGCATCCTATTTGCTTTACCTGCTGCCTTGTCACACTGTTCCCCTACCTTGAGGTCATCAGAGATGATAACCCCAAGATCCCTTTTCTGCTTGGTGCATGCTATATCCTCACCCAACATTTTCCTACCTGCCAGTTAAGCCAGTCTACTGCAATACTCTGTACTGTCTCCATCCCTGAGGACCCATGCCTATTAGTATGTTCAAGCAGCCTCCCAGTTGCTTGCACTACCTCCATGCTTCTAACCTCACTAAAGCAAATTTCACTGCTGATCAACCTGGATTCAGCACTCAAAGTAAGGGTTAGGTGTTTTTTTTACGTTTTGCAGGCCACAGCACTGAGGCAAGGTGAGAAGTAGAGCTGGAGACCCTGGCTAGTCTACTTACGTCCCGTCTCCCGTGTGGCAGGGACTCTTACTCAATAATGAACACAGCTTGAGTGTGGTAGCAGTTTTGCTGTTGGATCTGCTACTGTTGCATCTGAAATTCCAGGAAAAACAAGTAGTGAATACACAAACAGTTTGACTCAAAATATAACTAAACACTTTTATATTTGGAGTAAAACCGTTTGCATATTTGCTGCTTGTTTTTGTTACTCATACTCCTAGTCCCTGCTCACTGTCACTCTCTGGAGTCCTCACTGAGTTCCTGGAGCATGATCTCCTCGTCTGCCACAAAAAGGACAGGGCTGATGGGCAGGATGCCATGCAAGTTACATCAACCCCAGGCATACACACTGCTGCCTGCTTCCTGAAAATAATGAACCTGCAGTCTCCTGTACTGTCCAGAAATAACATATCTGCTTGCTGTGAAGGTGGTATGATGTCCTTTCCTAGAAAGCCAAGCAGCTCCAGAAACACCTGCAGTATGATGCTGAGAGTGTGTCAGAGAGAAAGAGAGAGCGAGCATGGGGGCACAGCTAGTAAGGTACAGTATGAGAAACAGAGAGGTTCAGTTGACTTTTACTGTTTATTTATAAAAAAATAACAGACAGTGGTTCAGCTGACTGTTATAAATAAATAAAATAAATAAATAAAAGTAGTGCCCTCCAAAAATTGGCATCAAGGTGCTCTTGGGGCTGGTTAGGTAGGGAAGATGCCCAGGTTAGGAGGTGCCCCCGTTTGTGCCCCAGTTAGTACCTCCAACGTGAAGCCTCAACAGGGCTCCATCTTAAAAATTGATTTTCTGCTTGTTTTCCCTGCCTGCAGCTCACCTTGGAACCCCCCCCCCAACAATTATATCATGCCAGGCACTTTCCATTGTGGGCCAGTCGTAAGGACATGCAGGCAGGGGCAGGCTCGTGGGGATTCTGTGATGGACTCCTCAGCCTGTTTGAATGGCAACAGCCATTCGTTCCATTATGTGAAGCAGTAAGGGAGCAACGGCAAGAGAGGGGAAGCGATCGGCTGGCCGGGGCAGGACTTACCTGAAGCTCCTGTGTCCCTCCCAGGTCTCAGCTGGTCCTGCATGTCAGCGGCCCCTCCTCCTGGCTCCCCAATGATGGTGGCAGTAGCCTGTCGGGTCCCCAGTGCTGCGGCGGTAGCAAGCTTCATCGGGAGGAGTGGCAGGTTCAGGCAGTACCCTCCATTCCTCACCAGCCACAGAGTGGTTCCATTGGGAGGGGCGGCGGTAACAGCAATTAACCGACCCCTCCAGCAGCAAGCCCCATAGCAGATGTTCATCGGGAGGGGCAGTGGGTCCAGGCCATCCCCTCCATCAGCAGTCTGGCAGCAGGTGTTCCAGGAGGGGCAGCAGCAGCAGAGATAAGCTGTCCCCTCCAGTTCCAGCAGTCCAGCAGGTGTAGGGTCATCAGGAGGGTTGGCGGCAGCAGAGGTAGGCCATCTCTTCTACCAGCAGTTTCTGTGGAGGTTAGTGGGAGGAGGCAGGTCCAGGCCTCCCCATGGAGCCCAACAGAAGTCCCAGCCCCAAGTGAAAAGGGTGGTAGGGTGAGTGGTGGCATCACCAGGTTCAGGTACTGGCTGCCATCCAAGGAGAGAACTTTGTTGTATTTTTCTTTTTTTTAAATAAATAAACTCTGGGTGCTCCAGGTGCTGGCAGCAAACGTTGGGCCATGCAAGGCCCCAGCAAAAGGACTGCCCATAGGGTGGGTCAAAGAAGAGGCTCCGTAGAACCAGGGAAATGTGGGGGCAGGCAAGGCCCCAGCAAGGACCGCCCTTAGGGCTGAGTTCAAGAAAGGGCTCCCTTGAGACATTGAGTGTGGGAGTGGCAAGACCCCACCTTAAGGCCACCCACGGGGTGGAGCACATCAAAACAGAGCTCCACAGACAGTGAGCAGGGGGCAGGATAAAAGTGGTTAAAGGGGCAATGACAGGCCAATGAGTTAAAGAGGCAATGACAGGACCCTCAGGTTTAAGGGAGCAGAATAAATGCAAGGCTCCATACAGCAATGAACTGTAAATAAGGAACGTATATCTGAAGGGGAATTGATGCCTGACAGCAGAGTTCATGTGGCCTGCACCAGAGGTCAGGTTTAAAAGGGCAACGCACCCTCAAAAGTGAACTGTTTGTGAATAAATGTACAGAAATGATTTAGTGCAATGCTTTTGGGGCCCCTGTGATGACATTGTCCCTGTGCCAGTATCTGTGTGCCATCAGGAGATGGCCACTAAGAGACAGTGCCCCTGTGATTTTATGTAATCTGATAATCTGAATTGTTTTATTTGTTTATAAAGTGCCCTAACTAAGTAATGCTTTTGCTAGAAATAAAGACACAGACACAGGATTTAAAAAAATATTTTATTTGTGCCACCACCCTTCTCCCTGTGTGTAGTCCCAGGTGACCTGATCCTGTATCCCCAAGACCAGCTGTAATGGGCGAGGGAATCCACTGATGCCAACCACTCTCAAAATGGCCTGGCCGGGTCAGGGCACAGGTCCACCCCCACTACAGCTTGGAAGGGAAAACACATGTAATCCAACCACACCAACCACCCAGAGGTGGATTTTTGTATGACATCCGGCCAGCGGGTGTCAGGGGAAATTTTGGGGAAGGGGGCCCAAGTTCAAATGCTACTATAGGGAACACAAGGAGAAGCATGAAGCTGATTCAAATGCGAAGAACAATGTAAAAGTTTATTAAACATAAATAAACAATAACATTACACTAAATATTTAAGCTATAAGCTCTAAAACTCTAAAGGACTAGAATATCACTAAAGTAATGCACTACCTCCTATGCGGTAAATCAGTCATGAATACCCTCAGCCAGACACCCTTGCATGTCTGACGGGGAAAGGAAGGAAGCAAGATGGGGAACCAGCTGTCCAGGGCAGGGGGAAATACAGAACAAGACACAGGCCCAAGGACTATTCCGAGGCGGTGTGGGTCATTGGCACACAGGTCTCCACAGACCACTGGAAAATGACTTCCCTCCAGGAACTAGTCAGCCCCCTTCACCCAGCCACAGCCCCTAGGTGAACTGCCAGGACATGAGGTCACCCAGCCAAAGCCCCTACGTGGACTGCCTGGACACGAGGTCACCCAGCCACAACCCCTATGTGGACTGCTGGGACACGAGGGCACACAATGTTATGGGAATAAAGGAGGCAACAGACAGGGACAAGACAGCTGGTCGAGGAAAACAGGGTTGAGGCACCAGGGACCACATGCAGGCAGAAGGGTGGCGGCACAATAAACATTTTTTAAACCCAGTGTCTGGTGTCTTTATTCCTAGCAACAGCATTACTTAATTGCCATGTTACAAAATCAAACAGTTTGTCATTCAAGTAAATAAAATCACAGTGGCATTGTCTCTTGGTGACCATCTTTGGCTGGCAGGCATCAATCCGAATTCATTCATGCAAACAGTTATTTAATTACAGTCACAGTTCCATGTCTCAATGAAGCTCTGCACTTGCTCCTGCCCCTTTAAATTACTGCCAGGCATTAATTCAGTTTGTTTATTTATTTACACAGTTCCTTCCCCCCTTTTAGACTTCAGGGGGCCTGTCATTGCCCCTTTAACTCTAGTGGGCCTTCATTGCTCCTTTAAGACCACTAGACAGCCAGTCCGGTGGTGCTGAGGGTTGAGGCACTGGACGCCACACCTTGCGCCACACCGGCGACCCATGTTCGGGAACGAGCACGGGTCATCAGGGGTCGGCAGGGGATGAGGAAGGATCGAGCATCCTATGGACTGCTCTCCTTCCTTGGAGAGGGGGTTCATCCTGGCCGGTGCAGAAGGAGCCGCTGGTGATAACTGGGGGCTCTGCAAATAACTGGCAGGCAGACATAAGGGGTCGAGCTGTGGTGGACATCCTTCGGGTGCATTCGGAAATGAGCGCACGCCAAGCAGGACATCATTGCATGTCCGAGCTCTAGGGGTACTAACACGCAAAATCCACCCCATCCATGGATAGATGAAAGCACCACCCATGTTCAGCCCACACTTCCACCATGGGCTTACCTCCGGGGCCTGTTTCTCCCCTTCCTCCGGGGCATTAGATTCTAGATAGAGTGCCGAGGCAGGCGGTCCTACTTCGGGGGGCTCAGAGCCAGGGGGTCACCAGAGTGGAGAGGCCAGAGGATGAGCTTCAGACTGGAGGTAGAGGCTGACATAGGGTGGTCTCTGGAGAGAGAGCTCCACGGCCCAGGGAGAATAAACAGAGTTCACACACAAAAAAAAAAAAGACCACTAGACAGGCAGTCAATCACATTTACACAATCCCAGCCCCTTCTCTACTGTCTATGGGGCTCTCTTTCTTTAACTGCGCCCCACGGGCGGTCCAAAGGTGGGGATTGATCTGCCCCCACAGTCACTTGGCTCAAGGGAGTCCTTTCCTGAACTCCGCCCTGAGGGAGGTTCTTGCCTGCCCCCACATTTCCCTGGCTCTTCAGAGCCTTTTCTGACCCGCCCCGTGAGCAGTCCTGCGGCTAGGGCCTTTCATAGCCCAAACGCTGCTGCCAGCACCTGGGAGCACCCAGAGTTTACTTAATTTAATTTAATTTAAAAAAAACACATTACCTTCTTTTTTTCCGGCAACCAGCACCTGACAGTGGTGCTGCTGCCATTCACCCGGCCGCCCTCCATCTGTTTCATGGGCCAGGACTGCTACTAGCTGCATGGAGAGGCCTGGACCCGCGTCCTCCCATTAACCTACATGGAGAACTGCTGGTGGATGGGACAGCCTGGACCTGACACCCCTCCCGACGAACATCTGCTGGGCTAAGGACTGGAGCTGAAGGGGTTGGCCTTCTGCTGTTGCCGCCGCCCTCCCTACCCTCAGTTGTCAATTGTATATGTCTAGCATTTTATGATTTTGCTTTGTCTATATTACATGCTTCTTCATATTTTATTGTAATTATTGTTTTACCGAATGACAATTCTTGCTGTATTATTATACTTCTCTGTACTATTGCATTGTTTCTGTACTTATTGCAACCGCAGGTCGACCCAGAAAAAGGGACTGTGATTGTCTCAATGAACTTACCCGGTCAGCAAAATTCAAATAAATAAAATAACACCTCCCACTTCTGGACTAATGGAGGGGACAGCGTGGACCTGCTGCCCCTCCTTAAAAAAATCTGCTGGGCTGCTGGATGGAGGGGACAGCTCTCATCTGCTGCCACCACCCATCCCGACAAGATTGATACAGGCACCTGGAGGGGCCAGCCTGGCCCCGCTGCCCTCCTGACTGGACTGCTGGGCTGCTAGTTGCACTGCTGGACAGCCGGTCTGAACTTGCCAGCCCTGCCGATGGGACTCTGTCTCACCGCCGCGGCACCGGGAAACCCGATGGACAACTGCCATCACAGAAGAAGAGGGGCGCGATTAGCTGAAGATCAGCTAGGACATCGGGAGGGACCCCAGGACAAAAGGTAAGTCCCTCCCCTTTGGCCGAGTCCTGGCTGGCCTAGCGCTCCCTTCTCCAAACTGCTGCTCTTCCTCCCTGCTCCCAGTGGACTGAATCACTATTGCTGTTCAAATGGGCTGAGGATTCCAGTAGGAATCCTCTCAAGCCCATCCCTACCTGCCTGCTCTTGCGACTGCATGCACGCTTGCAGGTGCCTGGCAAGAGGTAACTGGGAGGGGGGCTGAGCTGCAGGCAGGGAAACTGAGCAGAAAAAAAAAATCTAATTTTTAAAACAAAGCACAGCTGGGGCTTCATGTTTGAAGGGGGGGGGGGTTCCCTAACTAAACCCAGGGGCACAAAACGGGGGAGCACCTAACGAGGAGGCACCTCCCTACCTAACCAGCACCAACAGCACCTGGATGCCCATTTTTGGAGGGTACCAGGACTCTGGGGCACTATATAAATAACTATTGGAACTGTTGCTATAGGCTAGCAGTGCAAGGACACCAGCAGTTAATATCTGTTTTTTTTTTCTTTCTTAGCATGTACCATATTTTATCAAGTAGAAGCTATCGCTTCTGTTAACATTTTTTATTTTGACCTGCAGCTTGTATTTGAGGGTGGCTTGTATTTGAAGGTGGCGTGTATTGCAAACTTAAATATTTAAGTGAGAAAAATAAAATATTACACATCCTGAATTTGTTCAAGTATATTGCAACTGATCTACTTCATAACACAATAAGCATGACATACATCAAGTAAGATCATAAGTTTAAAAATAAATGCAATTATCTTATTTACAGAGATAAAATATCACCGAGAAAACCACCTACAGTGCTTTTTTGGCATGTCTTCAACCTTAATTAAAAACCACGGCTTACATTAGACAAGGGCATAGCTACTGATACTCCAAGTAAGCCATGGCGTACCAAGTTTAGTAGCAGGGGGCAGCAAACAAGCTGGTCAGCATTGCTCTGCCCTTTCTAGTCCATTGTGTTTAAATTCCTTTGTTTAGATTTGCAGGCTTTTTCTTTTCTCTTTCAGTTTTGTTTTGGGGGTGGCAGAGTGGACCGTGGACGTTAAAGTTGAAGGTCTCAATTAGGTCCGCATGGTCTGCCTGCCTAGTGATTGGCTGCAGCATCTGGTAGGGGGTGTGGCAAGTCTGGGGCAGCAAGTTTAAATGCCCCAGCAAAGTTAGAAGCCATACTATTAGTTCAATTGTACTGGGAGTGAGAGAAGCAGTAGAAAATTGAGGAGCAGCAGACAGAAGAACAGACTCAGAGCCAGCTAAAAGAAAAAAGACTTTATGTGAAGTGGCAAGTGGAGCAAATCTGCCTACCTTGGGGGAAAGAGAAGAAATTTCTGCCATGGTCTTGGACTCATGGTGCAGTCAGTGGCATCTACCAGTGGGCAGGAAGCACCACGCTAGCAGTACAGACAGACAGCAGGTCTAGTGTGGGAATCATCTGGTTGGAGCCAAGAATCTTGGACTCCAGTCATTGGGGGTGGCAGGCATGAATAACAGTAGGAGAGGGGGTAGCAGTGTGGCAGCTTGGTGTACAAATCTGAAATGCCTGGCTATACCCCTGATATTAGAGAGCAGTTTTTATTAAAAGTATTCATTATGACCTGCAGCTTCTATTTGAGGGTGGCTTCTATTCGATGAAATACAGCAATTGCCTTTTTTTCTCACTGGGGTGAACAATACAGAAGTTTAAAAAGATAGATTTAGCACTCTCCGCCTCCAAGCAGTAATCATGGCCCAATCAGAGTAGTTAAATAAATATCCACCCCCTCCCACCCATCATCCATTTTATTGTTGAGGCATATGGAGACTGACCTCTGAGGACTGCACAGAAGGAGCAAGCAGCGGGAGCAACCAGGACAGTGAGCTGAGGGTGGACGTGGTGAGTACCAGTATTTTATTAAAATGCTGACAACTGGGGATGGTCTGCCGGTACAGCGGAAGAGCTACTGCTTGCTATACCAGCAACCCAGGTTTGGAAGTGAGCCCAAGTTGCTGGAAGGTCGGCCGAGGGGAGGTGGATTGAGCACCAAAGGGGCTGCTCTCCACCTCCAGGGAGGGAGGGCTGTGAGTCCCACTGCTATACCTCCACCTGGGCGACCTTGGGAGGTGGTGCTGCAGGACTGCAGATTAGATGGGGAGAGGAGGACGCTGGCTGAGATCTGGAGTGGAGGCACACCTCGGCATGCCCTGTCTCCTTGGATCTTCCAGCATGCCAGTGTTCTCAGGGTCGGAGCACAGAACAACAGAAAACCCCTACAGGTAGCGCCAGTAGAAGGGCTCTAGCTCCCAGACTCCATAACTGGGCTCCTAGGAGGGGCTGAACGGATCACCTGACACAGACTCATGGAATGGGGGGAACATCCTAGGATCCCCCTCCTCCCCGCCAGGGAGGGTAAAACATGGCAGAATGGGGGTGAAGTCCACTGGTCCCTCCGGGAGTTACCCAGGGTGGAAATAGAGGCAACTCTAGGATGCCTGAAGAGTGGGGCTGTATGTGGTGAGAAGGGATATGCCCCCTTAACAGCAACATTTCTACGGAGACATGCATTGATATCAACAACAGCGCCATGCCACCATAGAAGTGCCACTGGGACCGGGCAACCCCTTTCCTTGACCTGCACCCCCTCCCGGAACTAACCCCAACCTGGAGTTAGAATCCTAAAGTACGCAGGTTACGGGGGATTTGGGGGCAAAGCCCACCAAGGAAAAAACACACACCGATGTGTACAGCTCCATGCTGACTGCAAATCACTGTCAACATGGAGTCTGACACTGTGATGCTGGTCGATGTGTTTCTTGTCGAACTGGCATTGTAGAGCCATGAGATGGGGACAGAAACAGAAAATTTAAAAAAAATGCTGACAATTAATTTAGTGATTAGTAATTTTATTTTAATTTGAACATAAGCCTAACTCAAGCAGTCACCACCTTCCCATTTTCATTTGTTGGATTTAGCCAAAGACTTTGATTTTCATCCCCTTATATTCCCGAGTGCTAGCCTGAGTCTCACCTTGCTATTAGTAGAGGAGTGAGTGCTGGAGAGCAGTCACTACTGAGCTGGCTCCCACCCTGGCAGCATTTAATAACCAGGCCCAATGTTCACAGTCCCCTGATTTTTTTTTTTATACCTGGAAAAAGAAAATGGTCCCTCATCGTCTCCTCATGTCCCCCCTCCCCATCTTCACCCTCCCTCTGCGCACACCTCCCCACACCCCCTACCCCATACTTACCTCTGGAGGTCAGCGGCTGTGATCTTCTCTGGACTGGGACTTGTCTGCACTCTTCAAAGCCAAACCAGGAACTGAAGAATCAAAGGTAAGCGCCGTATAATGACAGTCAATGGGGCTTTCAACTTAAGTTGATATCTCAGCCATTTTTAGGAATTTTGACCCCAAATTTTTAACATGGGGTTCTTGAGACACCACCTCATGAACACTGACACTGTCATCTTATTAGTCAGTCCCAAAAGGTGATAGTGCCCCATGTTGTAAATTTGGTGCAAAAAGTCCCAAAAATGACTGCGTTACAAGTGTGCGTTGTACAGTTTATATGCACTGTGAATTTCACGCAATTTTTAAATGTTCCCTCCAAATGTTCAACATTGCCATTTGCCACACCTCCTCATGAAAATTACAGTTGTCATTTTTTTACATCCTGCCTGAAATGTGCTTTCGCACCTGTGGCGCAGCATGACACGGTCACTGTGCGAAATCAACTTTCAGGATCGATTAATGAAATCACAGTGCCAATGTTTATGAGGGGAGGTCTCAAAAAGCCCATATTGAAAATTTGGTGAAATAATTCCAAAACATTACTGCGTTACAAGTGTGCATTGTGCAGGTTCTACGCACGAGTGTAACTTCAGTAATTTTTCATATTTTTTACTCCAGATTTTCAACATAGCCATTTTTCACACCTCCTCATGAACAGTATACAGCTGCCATTTTTCACATCCTGACCAAAACATGTTTTCACACCTGTTGCAGGCTACAGCCCTGCAGGCCTAAAGATTTTATTTTGAAGCCTTCCACACCCTCATTTCTGCCTTTTAAAACCATCAATCAGGTATCTGTTTATTGATTCATTTAGTGTTTGTTGACTGCCAAAGGAGAGCTAACAATACTGTATATAGTGTATGGGAGAGTGCTACTGCTAGTGGAATTCAATGAATTCCTAGTGTTGTTGTAGTACCCTAGTAGTGCTGTCAAATTGTTGTACCACCTTGAGTACGTCACTACTAGGGTACAACAACATCAGATGTAACCCACAATCAAAAGTTCCTATCTAAACCACTGCATGCACAGCTGATCACTCACTTAGTTTTCTCTCACTTTCTCACACCACATTTTTATGTTTGCTTGCATGTATGTGCAAGAAACATAGTGCCATCATACGAGTTTTCCAGAGGTGTGTCAGCCTCTTCCAATTCAGTCAGTGTATTTGCAGCCGCGGTTGCAGAGCACCAATCACTGCTCCAGCTGTCTATGACAGTTGAAAATGCAGTGGCATACAGTTGAAAGGGAGAGCTCCACGTGAGTGAGCAGAGCTCTCCCTCCCACCACACACACACAGCGCACGCACACACTGCGTGCTCATGTGCTTTCCCCTCCCACCTCCACATCTGACGGCCGACAGGGGTGCCCAACTCTGTCGGCTCCCACGCCCCCAAGCAGCTGAGGTGCCACGCTGGGAGCCACCCCAGCGTGGCAAATTATGTAATGGCCAACGGGTGGCCAATCCCCCGCCGGGGTTCCACTGTCTCTCTCTCCCCATGCTGTCACTGATGAGGGTACCCAACCTCGCCGGCTTCACTGTCTCCCCCGAGTAGGGTGCCATGCTGGGAGCCCACCCCAGCATGGCAACAGATGCCATGGCCGACGGGGGTGCCCAATCTCCCGTTGGCTCCACGCCCCCCCAGCCATCCTTCTGCCATGCTGGGAGCCCTCCCCAGTGTGGCAAACATCCGGCGGCGTCTTTTTCAAAAAAAAAAAACTGTAAACAAAAAACGGTCCCTCACAGTCTCCATGCCCCCAACAACCCGCACCCATCCACTGTGCACCCTGCCTCCCCACACCCCCTCACCCCATACTTACCTCCGAGTCCGCACAATGATCTTCGGTGGACCGGGAACACATCTGCACTCTTCAAAGCCGACCTCGAACTGAGGAAATGCCGGTAAGCTGTATAATGGGATAGATAGGGGTTTTTCAATTTTGTTGCATATCTCAGGCATTTTTTGGAATTTTTGCACCAAATTTTCAACATGGGGTTTTTGGGACCCTTCCTCATGAATTCTTGCACTGTCATGGTGTTACTCAGGCCCGAAGGGTGATTTTGCAGCCACTGTGCAAAATCACCTTTCCGGAATGATTAACGAAACAACACTGCCAGTGTTCATAAGGTGTGCTCTGGAAATGCCTATTTTGAAAATTTGGTGGAAAAATTCCTAAAAATGACTGTTTTACGAGCGTGTGTTGCGCAGTTCCAACGCATGCTTGTAAGTTCGTGAATTTTCAATATTTTCACTCCAGATTTTCAACATTGCCATTTTACCACACCTTCTTATGAGCAGTATAGCTATCATTTTTCACATCTCACCCATCTCACCCAAAATGTGTTTCCACCCATGTAGCTCACAATGGCGCAGTCGGTGTGCAAAATCAATGTACGGGACGCATTAAGAAAATCACAGTGATACTGTTCATGAGCAGAGGTCTTAAAATGGCTATTTTGAAAATTTGGTGAAAAAATTCCTAAAAAATGACTGTTTTACGAGGGTGCGTTTCAGAGTTCCTATGCATGCTCGTAAGTTTGCAAATTTTCAATATTTTCCTCCAGATTTTCAACATTGCCATTTACCACACCTCCTTATGAGCAGTATAGTTGTCATTTCCGCCAGCAGCCCATAACATGTTTCTGCCATATGCGCACAATGGCGCCAGTCGGTGTGCGAAATCAATGTATGGGACATGTTAAGAAAATCACAATGACACTGGTCATGAGCAGAGGTGTTAAAATGGCTATGTTGAAAATTTGGTGAAAAAATTCCCAAAATTACTGTTTTAGGAGCGCACGTTGTGCAGTTCCTATGCACGCTGGCAGGTTTGCAAATTTGTAATATTTGCACACCAGATTTTCAACAGTGCCATTTTACTGCACTTCCTTATGAGCAGTGCAGCTACCATTTTTCACATCTCGCCCAAAATGTGTTTCCGCACATGTAGCGCACAATGGTATAGTCGGTTTGCGAAAACAATGTTTGGGACAGATTAAGAAAATCACAGTGACACTGGTCATGAGCAGAAGTCTTAAAATGGCTACGTTGAAAATTTGGTGACAAAACTTCATAAAATGACTGTGTTATGAGTGAGCATTGCGCAGTTTCCACGCACCCTCATAGGTTCATGAATTTGTAATATTTTCAGTCCAAATTTTCACCAGTGGCATTTTTCCACACCTCCTTATAAACAGTACAGCTGTCATTTTCCACAACATGACCAAAATGTGTTTTCACACTTTCAGTGCAGAGATGCATGGTCGCTGTTGGAAGTCATTGTTCGGGACAGATAAAGAAAATCACACTGACACTGTTCATGATCGGAGGTCCCAAAATGCCTGTGTTAACAATGTACTGTAAAAAATCCCCAAACTAGTTACATTACGGGTGTGCGTTGCACAGTTTCTACGCATACTCGTGACTTCACCAGTTTTTTTAAGATTTTCACAGCAGATTTTCAACATTGCTATTTTTATACCTCCCCATGAACAGTACCGCTGTCATTTTTCACATCCTGTTCAGAAGTGTTTTGCACCTGTGGTGCCAAATGCCATAGTCACTGTGCAAGCAGTATTCGCTAACAAACTGATATTGCCACTGTTCATGAGGTGGGGAGTCACAAAACCATGTTGAAAATTTGGAGTGAAAATACCAACGAATGCCTGAGGCGTTAGGGTTTCCGACCATAACGCCCCACCCTGTAGAGTATGACAGGCATCAGGGGTGTGACTTGGGATTCTTGCCTGTCATGCTCATACCATTCCACCCCACCCACACCCTGCAGCCAGTGAGAGGCATCAAGGTGTGCCTCGGACTCTTCGGGCCCAAACTTCACCCCATCTCCTATACCGCACCCATCTCACCGTATTTCCTGATGGAATGGGGTGCGATAAGGCCAAAGACTTTAATGCACACCGTGAAATTTGTCAGTGTCTGCAGGGTAGGGTGTGTGAATGGCGTGGTCGTTATGCCTGACGATCCAAAGGCACACTCCAATGCCTGCCACTCTCTGCAGGGGGGGGGTGGTGGTGGGGTTGGCTTCAGTTCAATACTTCACTGCCATTCCTATTATGCAGCTCTGTAACTTCTACACTACCAATACCAGTGCCAGCAAGCAAACATTCAGCATTGACAAATGCTTGTTTTGTCAGTTTCAAACGAAGTGAATGATTGCTTATGGCAGTGGCACTTTTCCTGGAAAACTGACTATTGGAAAATTAAGTTTCACTGAAATCAGGACTCCTGTGTTTTTTTTTGCTCATAATCATGTGGCGGGGGGAGATTACGTATACTAACGTCCATTGTCTCTATTCAGTATGGACACGCGAGTTAAAAGAAAATAAATTTTTTTATTATTAAAATCCTCCATTGTTATTGCACAGTTGCCTATACACTACAAAAGACAATGGATGGGCAACAGTGAACAACAATGCTGTGTTCACTTCTTGAAGTTGTCATGACAACCGTATACCTCTTGAGCTTCGCTCTCGAGGTCTGCGTAGTTGTTATGACAACCTCTCAAAGTGAACACAGTATTGTTGGTCACTGTTGCCCATTCATTATTCTCTATATTTCCAGCCTTGAGGCTGGGATTAACTGAAATTAAAGCAGAATGCTGATGATGTTTTACTGAATGGGGAATAAACTGTCAAGGGCAGACATCACCTCTGTTTGGTATTAAAATGTTACAATATTAAAATATTTGTTTCTTTAAGTTTTTCCTCATGTCCGTGCCGCCTAGTTAGAATTAGATTCCTCCCTGCCACACTTTCCCAACCAGAAAATAAGAAAAACATGACAGGGAAAGTACATGCCACATAATTTATGGTTCTGATCAGAATTGTTTTCTTAAGCAAAGTTTTGTGCTTCAGTTTTAATTTACACATCTGTTAACTTCCCCAGAGGTATGCAGGCTGTCTGGCCAACAACACCTGCCTCTTAGTGGTTATGTGCATGTGTGTGTACAAAATACCAGAGCCAATCTATTGAAAACTTTTCTTTTTGTTTAATGTTTTGTTCTCTAAATGTCTCAGGGTTTGGTTTATGTGGAAACCGTGATGAGGCAGCCCTACTAGTACAAACAAAATTACAAAAGCATCCCAGTTAAAGGAAGGCTGATGTTGCGAAATAAACATTTTGCAACTTTTGGAAGCCTGCCCAGTACCATATTGCCTAAAGGGCTTTTTCATATATGATGCCATTCCTCAATCGTTCTTGATGATAACCTGTAATGTGCATCACTGTACACTGAAATGCTGATGTTATTAAGCAGGTAAACGTTGCAGATGCCATTAGGGAAGTAGTGATAGGCATTCCCTAGAAAAAAATAGAAAAAGGCAGAGCCATGCCCCTTTACAGTCTGTGAAATGCTATGGCAGTCAGTTGACTGTAACTAAGCACATGGTGGCTTCTGCTCTCGGCTCAGTTATGCTCAATTTCAAATTTTACAAGTGCAAGGAGTTTTTGCTCTGTACTGTATTTGTTACGGATAGTGTATGGTAGAATGCTATTATTAATAGAATTTGATGTAAAGCCAGTGTTGTTATAGCATCAATGTGACACCACGTTGCTGTTAACCACTGTCTGCATGTCGTCATAACAAGAAAGAATGCTGCCGAGTTTCACATTCTAACGCACCAGTGCTTCACGGTCATCTTCGCCACTTGGCAGCATTCAAAGGCAAATGGCAATTTGTAACTTGCAGTGTTAAAAAAAACTAAACCAGCAATAATAATGGTGCCCATGGTTCACTCTAAACTGTTTTGAACTTTGCTCCTGTTCTGGTGCCCATACACTATATAAGACAATGTATGGGCAGCACTTAACAACCTCAGTGAATTTGCTTCTCGAGGTTACCATGGTAACTGTAAACCTCTTGAGCTGCACTCGCAAGGTTTACAAACCATGGTAACCACTCAAAGTACATACACCGTGGTTGTTAACTCTTTCCCATACATTATCCTCTATTTTAATTTTTTTGTAAAGGGGCAACTTAAAAGCAAGAGAGTGACTCATAATATTGCAGAGGTTTTACTTTTGGACCCGCATTTCCAAGCTAGTTATGTTTTTTACTTCCATAGAACACGGCAGGTGTCATTTTTAAATCCACCTCCAAAATATGTTGTGTAACCCCTAGGTGGCGCCATCCCATGGGCTACTACCCCTGCCTGCTTGGCTAGTAGCAGGTTAAGGGGCCTAGATTCTGCAACGGGTGCCTCCACCCGGAGGTCAGGGTTGGTAGTAGTCAAACTAACCTGGGCACAGCCCTCTGGGACACTGTAACCCCCCTCTTTCCCTTCTAGTGGCCTGAGCAATATACGAAAATCACTTTCACAGTACCCCTTGTACACCATACAAGTAACCACACTGTTTGCACTTACCACCAGGGCTGCTTCCTCTGGCTCAACCCTGGGGACCCCCTGTAAAACAAGGTTATGCACAGCAAATAGCAACAGTACTGTACTCTTGGCACAAACTGCAACCACAGTCAGGTTAAATGCAGAAAAAAATCTAATCTGATCTATTCAGGAAACTTGAACAAGGAAGGGGCGTAATCAGGTTGATTGGCTTAAAGGCTATATTAATCAAACAGTTATGCATGTGCTTTAAGTCCCCACACAGTCATACCTCTGGGTACCCAGGTAGGGAGACGATGGGCTAGCCAGGAACGTTGCAGCTGGTTGGGGCCCTGTGATGGAAGAAAGCAACATGCATAACACACACTATTTGTAATCCGAAGCCGGAGGGCTCAGTTCGTGAAAGAAAAATCAATCAGACAATCAGATGACAACACTTTAATCTATTGTTGCAGGGAGCTACCTTGATGTTTACTCATGATACCCAATACTGGACACAGGCAGGACGAAATTGAGACTGCAGGTTGTTGAGCTGGAGTGCCTGGAGAAGCAGGGCCCACACAAATCACCGAGGCATCTTTCTCGTTCAAGTGTTGAGCAGGGGGCTGATCCCCAGGCAGGTCTCTCATCGATGCATTTCTCTGTGTAGCGTGTAATCGGGCTGGGCCAGTGTGGCAAGGTCCAGGCCCAATGGAGATGATTTTGGATTCAGTCTGAGGGGCTGAGTGCAGCTTCCAGCAAGCAGAATGGGAATTTCCCCAAGATCCAAAAGGTTCGGTTGGCTGATATGTCTGTCAGTCACAACAAGGGCTCCCCCTCCAGGTTATTTTAGGTGCCAAAATGCAAAAACTACAATTCCAACAAGTTTTGACCCCACCAAGCCCCTGTAGGCAGGCTCCATTTTAGAGTCACAACAGTAATGATTTGCCCATTCTGACAGTCCTGGGCCAAGTTGGTGGAGATAAACAGAACAGTCCTTGCTGCAAAGAAGGCAGGTTAGAACAAACTGAAATATTATTACGACTCTAACACATGATCAGCAAACAAGCATGTCTTCTAACAGAGCTCCCTTTTAGATTAATTAGGACTGCAATCCAGGCAGCTCTTAAAGAGACAGTACACAGAGGCTATTCAGGCACTCTCTGGCAATACATTTAATCTACTAAAACACAGAACACCAACCTGGCAGTGAGAATTTTGGCAAGCTCAAGGAAGACCTTTCGAGAACCTCCATTTGTCAGGGGGGGTTACACCCTTCCCTGCCTGGAGAAAACCTGGTGTCCATGTCAAGTCTGTACCATCACAATATCAAAAATGTGATATAAATGAGATATATATATATATCATTAGCTTGTTACATTACTGTACATTTCAATATACTTCACATTACTACATCCATATTAACAATACTTATGCAGGTTTCATACAAGTAATACTGATTCATTTAATAACTTCTTGTACATTAAACAATGTAAGAGGGGGCCCTTCCCTAACAGCTAACTTGGAGCTGGATGGGGCAGGGGCACCATGTGAGAGGGAAGAACAAGTAACCTGGAGTTGGCCATCAAGCTCAATTTGGGCAGTGAGCTTGGCAAAACATAAACCCCTTTGTGAACCACATTGAGAGGCAAATCCACTGACCTCCCAGGGGACTCATAACTAAAGCATAGCACTGGCTTGACAGCTTAGCCAGTCTTTCTGGGGGGACCAGCCACAGTCTCTATACTTTCAGCACTAACTTTGGAGCTTTTGTCACATGTGAGGGGTGCCTCTGCATGGATGGGAATGTCCAAACTTGGAGCACTGTCAGCTCCTTGCTCTACAGGCTCTGTTTCCATAACACTTTGCTCATTATCTTCTGTCGGATGCCCAGGTTGCTCATTTTGAGGAGGCTCTGGCACAATTAGGCTTGGCGGCACTGAAGGGGGGGCTGTCAACACTCTCACATTGTTCTTCAAGTTCTGGTGTGTCACCAGAGAGACTCAGACCATCAGCTCCTTCTTCAGGCAATTCACACAGTTTCACAAAACACAGAGTCTGCAACCTCAGACGTAATACTTTGCACTTTACTTTCAGGGAGCATTGGCTCCAAGGACGAAGCTGGGGGGGGGCTTAGGCAGTCCAGAAGGCCCAGCTTCATCCCCGCAATTAGTCATAGGGCTACCTTGAAACAGCTGACTCAGTTCATAGGAAGGGTGATAGGCATTGTCACACTCACTTTCCTCAGAGGTGGACTGACAGTCATTATCATTTTTGGGGTGCTGCGGGGGAAACGTTAAGTCTGTAAGTACTGGGGCAGGTTGACTCTGTCTCTTTTTTGCAGCACCATGAGTCACCGGCCATGGGGAATCAATATCTGATGGTTCAGCCTCAATTATGACTTGGCCTATAGGTAGCAGGTGATTATGGTGCATGGTCTTGACAGCTTTGGAGTTATTCTCTGGACACACCTTGTACACTGGTAAATCATTCAACTTTCCAACTACTACATGGGGAAGATGGTGCCACCAATCAGCAATTTTGTGTTTGCCATGCAGTCCCAAATTGCATAACAACACACGGTCTCCAGCCCGAAGTTCTTGAGCCTTTACTTTTTTATCATGCCTCTCTTTGTTGGCGAGATTTCTTTTGGCAGCCATTGTCTGGGCCAGTTGATTGGCATGGTTCAACTGAGCTTTCAGTTTCTGTACATACTGTAGGTCATTTTCAGCTTGGACCCCATCTGGAGAGACCACAAAGCAGACATCAGCAGGCAGTCAGGCCTACCTCCAGAGCATGAGGTAGTAGGAGGAGAACCCAGTAGTGTCATTTTTTTGTGCAATTGTATGCGTTGACCAAGGTGCTAATCTGCTGGCTCCACTTAGGCTTGTCTTTGGAATGGAGGGTGCCCAGCATGTCTAGACGGGTGCGGTTAAAACGTTCTGGCTGAGGGTCCCCTGTGGGTGATAAGGGGTGGTTCTTGACTTCTGCACCCCCTATAGAGAGAGCATTTCTTTGATTAGCCTACTTTCAAAATCTCTGCCTTGGTCAGAGTGGATCCGCTGAGGGGCACCATAGTGGGTGAAGAAATTTTCCACTAGCACCTTGGCCACGGTAGAAGCCTTTTGATCTTTAGTTGGAAAAGCTTGCACATACCATGTGAAAAGATCCGTAACCACTAACACATTGCCAATATTCCGCTGATCATGTTGTAACACAAAAAGTCTATGCAGACCAGTTCCATAGGGGTGCTGGTAGTAATATTGACAAGGGAGGCAGCTCTCTGAGGCAGGGCTTTCCTTTGTAGACTGCAGGTCGACTGCAGGTCTTTACATGGTGCTCAACATGGGCCCCCATCTTGGGCCAGTAGAATCGAGATTGTACCAAGTCGAAAGTTCTGTCAATACCAAGGTGCCCCATGTGACTGTGGAGGGACCTCAGTACCAAATCTTTAAAGGCCGTGGGTAGGACCAATTGCTGCCTGTCTACTTGACCTCCATGATCCACTGTCTTTCTGTACAACAACTGATTGAGCAGCTTCAACATGGGGCCTTCTTTAAACAATAGAGCAGTTCGAAAGTCAGGGAACGCAACTTGGACACATCTTTCCCACACGCAGGGCATGAAGTGCGGGCTGAATCACAGGATCTTGGGATTGAGCCCACTGAATGCTGTCATTGTCAAATTGAGGTAGTACACTAATATCTAAAGCAGAAAAGTGGCAAAAGGCAGATGGTATGCAGGTATCAGGAGGGCGCAAGCAATCTACTAAACAGTCCACTGTGTCCACAGACATCTGCTCATCTGGGTCAAATATTTGGCACAAGGCTCAGATGTCTGGTTCAAACAGCCTGACCCAATCACTGTTGGAAACTGGCCTTCATGACAAGGCGTCGGCATCAATATAGTTCAGTCCTGGCCTGTATTCAACAGCATAATCATAGGTTGATAAGGCGGAAGGCTACCAGTGCCCAGTGGTGTCTAATTTAGCTGAAGTCTGTACATAGGTTAATGTGTTATTGTCGATCTTCACCAATATTTTTGCCCCATAGAGGTATTCATGAAACTGGTCAACAATGGCCCATTTTAGTGCAAGGAACTCCAGCTTGTGCACAGGGTAGTTTCACTCTGACGGGGTCAAGCTCCTACTGGCGAAGGCCATTGGTCTTAAACCATCCTCATGGGCTTGATACAGCACAGCTCCTAGACACTGCAAACTGGTGCCCGTATGCAGTACATAGGGCTTGATGGAGTCAGCATAGCCGAGGATGGGGACATGAGTGAGCTGGTATTTGACTTTGTGAAAGGCTGCTTCACATTCGGGTGTCCAGCGGGACCCAAAAAGTTCACCTGTGTGAAAGTACACTTTCTCTGGTTCTTTGACGGACCCTTTTTTATATTTATGGTTGATAGGAGGGTAACCCTGGGTAAGATTCAAGAGCGGGTGAATCACCTTTGAATAGCCTTTTATGAACCTGTGGTAGTAGCCACAGAACCCCAGGAAACATTGTAGTTCTTTCAAATTATGGGGCTGGGGCCAAGTAGTCAGTGATTCAACATTACTGGGTTCAGTCTCTATTCCTTTTGCAGATACTATGTGCCCCACATACTTCACAGAGGTTTGAAAAAACTGGCACTTGTCAATGGACAGCTTGAGGCCAAAGTCTTCCAACTGGTCTAGAACTTTAAACAGTCAGGTCTCATGCTCCTCTAATGTGCGCCCAAACACAATGACATTGTCTAGGTACACTAGACATTCCAGCAAGTTCATATCTCCCACCGCACGTTCCATCAGTCGCTGAAAGGTGGCCGGGGCACCCGAAATCCCCTGTGGCATTCTCAGAAACTCATAGAACCCCAATGGACAGATGAAGGCTGTTATCTCACGGTCTTCTGGGGCCATCAGGATCTGGTAGTATCCGCTGTGAAGATCCAATACCAAAGACCATTTGCTCCCATTCAAACAATCCAGAGCATCTTGTATACGGGGCATGGGGTATTGATCAGGGATGGTCCGCCGGTTCAGGGTTCAGTAATCAACACACATCCTTACTGACCCATTCTTCTTACACACAACCACAATGGGAGAGGCATATGGGCTCCTTGATTCTTGTATCACACCAGCAGTTAGCATTTCCTGCAGGTGTCTCCTCACATCATCTATGTCTACTGGGGCGTGACGCCGGGATCTCTCTTGAAATGGCTGGTCATCATGTAGGTATATGTGATGCTCTGCACCCTGGAAACATCCCACGTCCCATTCTTTTAATGAAAACACTTGGTCCCTCTGAGCAAGTTTCTTGCTAATTCTAGCCTTCCATTCAGCTGGCAATGGGGAGTCACCAAAGTCAAATAAGTCCTGGGTCACTCTCTCCTTCTCGTCAGAGCACTTGTTGCTGGGCAATACGGCAGTGTTGGCAGAGTGTACTGTAGCTAGGATGCACCCTCTGTTCACCTGATCTGACACATTCTGAATCTGGACCATCACTCATCGTGCATAGGCATGGACATGAACAGGCAAGATGCTGGGTTTGACCAATAATCCCTCTGGCAACTTTCCATCTCCTGGTGCATCCAACATTAATATTTTGTTCTTTACATTTCTCTTTAGGTGGACTTCTCCATGGATTGTGCACTGGGCATTGGGGGCCAACACCAAGGAGTCAGTTTCCTTTTTCCACACTATCCCCACTGGCTCATCTGGGTCCACTTCTTCGGGTCTCTGTTGCAAGTCATAAGACCTTTTTACTAGGGCTGGAATTCTTTGGGCCCATCCAGTCAGCTGCCCTTGTTTCTCATGGCAGAGTTGTACTAGTCTCCCAAACATGTAGGCATTTGTTCCAATTAACAGGGGAACCCCATCATACAGTCCGGTGGGGGGACACACTAGGGCCAGTGTCTCCACTTGCTCCTCTACACCAGTGACAGTTGCAGGAAAAGACAAACAGAAGTGGGCATGTCCTAGATATGGATAAGACTTGTCGCTCAGCCACCACACACGTAGGCCTTCCAGGGATTGTAAGGGCACATCAGTTAAGTGTTTGTCATACCAGTTCTGAAACACAATGGTCACCTGTGACTCACTGTCAAGCACAGCCTGAGTAGGAATACCATTTACAGCCACATTAGTCCCCATTGAAGGGCCCACTATCTTGGACCAGTCTGGAGGGACAACAGCAGGGGGCCTGGACAGATGATTTAGCCACAGAGGGGTTTGAGTTAGGATGGCCGAAGCCTTTACTGCGGTCATTTCATGCACCCCTTGACCACTGACTCATTTTCTGAAGTTCTCTTTGAATATGGGTCACCACTTTCTCTAAGTCCTTCTGAGACTAGCATTCTCTCTTCATATAGCCATCCTTGCCGCAACTGTGACAAATGACATGCTCTCGGGGCATCCTTGGGGAAAACATAGCAGGGGAAGCTGGAGCATCGATGGGAGATTGCGATGTGACTTCTGCGGGTAGTGTGCCATGTCTCAAAAGTTCCTTAAGGGTGGCAGTCAATTCCTTGAGCTCAGCCAAGAAGCCACCCTCAGTAGAGGATGCCTGAGGGTGCACCCCAACCCCCATAACAGTCATGTCCTGACAGGGGCCAGGGTCTCTGTCAGCAGGGGATACCTCAGTGAATGCACCCAGTTGTACTTTTCTGAATTCCTTCAGCAACTTCTCCACCCACCGTTTAGCGCATGGTGGGACACTCTTAGTGGTCTCCATTTCGGAAGGGCCTTCCGGTGCCATGATCACTTGGGCTGCACTCACCTCATAATTACAATCTCCCTCTTCACCTTCTACCTCCTGGAGTTCTTTTATCAAGTCACAGTAGTCAGGTGGATGACCTCTCCTATCCTGGAGCCTTTACTGAATGATCTGCAGTTTAGAATGCTTGGCATGTTGCAGTATGTGCCCCAATCTCACACAGTCCAAATCACTGGCGGCTACCCCAGCTTTCCAATAAGCTTTCTGCAGAGCTCTTTCTAGGCAAGTAACATACGCAGACAAACTTTCCCCCTTCCATTGTTTGGTACCTTGGAATTTCCACATCAAAATCTCTCCTGACTCAATGCTCCCAAAATTGCCTTCAAGTACAGACAGGTACTTCTGAGCAGATGCATCAGGGTTCGTGGACCTCAAAAATTTAATGGCTTCAAGGGTGGGGCCCCTCAAACTTTCTATGGTTCTTTTCCACTTCTCAGCCTCCACACACTGCCACTCGGGTACCAAGGGGGCAACATGGTCAAGCCAGGTCTCCCAGTCATCCTCCCCTTGGGGGGTGGGAAAGGTGCCCGAGAAGATTCTCAGCCTTCAGTAGGAGTTGCGACTAATGGCAGGTACAGACATAGGGGCCAGCATTGGCATGGGCACAGAAGGTGGGGCAGCAACCGGTGCTGGAGTGGGAGGGGATGTTGGGGAAAGAACACCCCCAGGTGGCAGGAACAGTTTCTTAAAGTCTTCTATGGTTTTCCCTTCCTCCAGCAACAACTTAGCAAATTTCTCCACAAAAGTCTGAGATAATGGTGGGAGCTCATCCTCCCCAGGGTCTTTACTGTCTTTTGTTTTCACTCTCCAGGTGGTTGGGACCCCTTCTGAGGCAATAGACTGTGGCAATTTAGAGCTATCCATGAGGTCACTACACTCTACCAAGGCTATGAAAGGTTGGGCGATCAAATCAGCCTGTCGACCCACCACCACAGGGTTTTTTAAACATTCAACTTTGGAGAGTGCTTCCTCTACAGTGTCCTTACTGGTACCCAGGGGAATATCCAGGATAAGCAGAACATTTTGGAGGTCGATCTCCTGCCCAGTACACCACCCCACCAACTGGTGTACAGAGATATTTCTACTGGGGTAGCCGTTAATCTTTAACAATAATTCATAATTTTTGGCCAATAGAAGGCACAAAATCCCAGCAGTGCCCCTCCAAGATGTAACCTCTAGGTGGTGCCATCCAATGGGCTACTACCCCTGCCTGCTTGGCTAGTAGCAGGTTAAGGGGCCTCGGTTCTGCAATGGGTGCCTCCATCCGGAGGTCAGGGTTGGTAGTGGTCAAACTAACCTGGACACAGCCCTCAGGGACACTGTAACCCCCCTCTTTCCCTTCTAGTGGCCTGAGCAATATACAATAATCACTTTCACAGTACCCCTTGTACACCATACAAGTACCCACACTGTTTGCACTTACCACTAGGGCTGCTTCCTCTGGCTCGACCCTGGGGACCCCCTGTAAAACAAGGTTATGCACAGCAAATAGCAACAGTACAGTACTCTTGGCACAAACTGGAACCACAGTCAGGTTAAATGCAGAAAAAGTCAGATCTGATTTATTCAGGGGACTTGAACAAGGGAGGGGCGTAATCAGGTTGATTGGCTTAAAGGCTATATTAATCAAATAGTTATGCATGCGCTTTAAGTCCCCACACAGTCACACCTCTGGGTACCCAGGTAGGGAGACGATGGGCTAGCCAGGAACGTTGCAGCTGGCTGGGGCCCCGTGATGGAAGAAAGCAACATGCACAACACACACTATTTGTAATCCGGAGCCGGAGGGCTCAGTTCGTGAAAGAAAAAGCAACCAGACAATCAGATGACAACACTTTAGATTTACCTATTGTTGCAGGGAGCTACCCTGCTGTTTACTCATGATACCCAATACTGGACACAGGCAGGACAAAATTGAGACTGCAGGTTGTTGAGCTGGAGTGCATGGAGAAGCTGGGCCCACACGAATCACCGAGGCATCGTTCCTGTTCAAGTGTTGAGCAGGGGGCTGATCCCCAGGCAGGTCTCTTGCCAATGGCTTTCTCTGTGCAGCGGGTAGTTGGGCTGGGCCAGTGTGGCAAGGCCCAGGCCCAGTGGAGATGATTTTGGATTCAGTCCGAGGGGCTGGATGCAGCTTCGAGCAAGCAGAATACAGTTCAAACCACAGTGGGGAACCAAATTGTGACCCACTAGCAGCACACAGTACATTTACACATAAGGTAATTCTAATGCAGCTTCCAGCAAGCAGAACACAATTCAAACCACAGTGGGGAACCAAATCATGACCCACTATAAGCACACAACACATTCACATGTAAGGAAATTCCACTGTGCTAGGCAAAAGGCTCCCCGGTCGCAATTACAGAGTCTCTGCACAATCTGGGAGTTCAGAGGTGGCTGGAGGTCCAGACAGGCCGATCACATTCAGCAAATCTTCAGTCTTCTTCAGGTAGGAACCTGGTCACAATTCAGTGGCTTACTTCGCTCTCCAAGTTCGGATTCAGTCCAAAAAAGGCACATGTTCCCTCTCAGGGGCAGCAGGCAGGCATGCAGGCCAAAACTCAGGCCTTTCCACAGTTCTCCCACACAAATCTATACCGGGGCTGCTGCTTGAATCATTCAAGCTGTTATCTCTTCACTTCCCAACTCAGAACTGAAACTAGCTACAAGCAGCTTGGGAATTTCCCTAAGATCCAAAAGGTTCGGTTGGCTGATCTGTCTGTCAGTCACAACAAGGGCTTCCCCTCCAGGTTATTTTAGGCGCCAAAATGTGAAAAACTACAATTCCTACAAGTTTTTTACCCCACCAAGCCCCTGTAGGCAGGCTCCATTTTAGGGTCACAACAGTACTGATTGGCCCATTCTGACAGTCCCAGGCCAAGCTGGTGGAGATAAACTGAATAGTCCTTGCTGCAAAGAAGGCAGGTTAGAACAAACTGCAATATTATTACTATAACAAATGATCAGCAAACAAGCACATCTTCTAACAGAGCTCCCTTTTAGATTAATTAAGACTGCAATCCAGGCAGCTCTTAAAGAGACAGTACACAGTGGCTATACAGGCACTCTCTGGCAATATATTTAATCTACTAAAATGCAGAACACCAGCCTGGCAGTGAGCATTTAGGCAAGCTCAAGAAAGATTTTTCAGGAACCCCCATGTATAGGGGGGTTACACTAGCTTCACAAAATAAATATTTCAGGCCATATTTGATAAATGACACCAGTCATGTTTATACAGTATGCTGGGGTAATAAAACCTACTATTTTGAGAAAACTCAGGGTCACAATCTAAGAAAACAAACACGGTTATGCATGAACCTCTTCCTTTTCCAATCATCACAGTTTCACTACGTGTCATTCATTTGTTAAGGTTTGCCTCTGCACTATCTACATAGATACATAGATACATAGACAGTGTCGGCAGATAAGGGCCTATGGCCCACCCAGTCTGCCCATTTGAGCTTGTAAGTTCAGTTTGTTTTCCTAGAAGTCTATTTCCCCTTACCCCTGACCTCTAGAATTCCTTTATGTCTATCCCATGCATTCTTAAATCCTGTGATTGTTTCAGCCCCCACCACTTCCTCTGGCAGGGTGTTCCACTTGTCCACCACCCGTTCTGTGAAGAAATTCTTTCTCATGTTTCCTCTGAATCGTCCTCCCTCCAACTTCATCCCATGCCCTCTAGTCCTGAAACATCTTTTAGCTTAAAATAGTGTTTTCCTGCACCCTATTCCTCCTGTAAGATACTTGTATGTCTCTATCATATCCCCTTCTCCTCCTCTCCTCCAGGGAGTACATGTTCAGTTCCTTCAACCTGTCTTCATAGGACTTGTGATGCAATCCATGCACCATCTTTGTTGCCCTCCTCTGAACCTTCTCTATCCTGTCTATGTTCTTACGTGAGGTATGGTCTCCAGAACTGTACACTGTACTCAGGTGGGCCTCACTAGTGTCTTGTATAGCGGAATTATGACCTCCCTTTTCCTGCTGGTGATGCCCCTGCCTATACATCCCAGCATCCTATTTGCTTTACCTGATGCCTTGTCACACTGTTTCCCTACCTTGAGGTCATCAGAGATGACAACCCCAAGATCCTTTCCTGCTTGGTGCATGCCATATCCTCACCCCAACTGATATATTGTGCCAGGGTTTTTGTGCCCATATGCATTATCTTGCACTTCTTTGCATTGAATTTCAACTGCTAAACCCTTGACCATTCTTCAAGTTTCTGCAGGTCCCTTCTCATTCTGTCTACACCCTCTGGTGTGTCTACTCTGTTACAGAGCTTTGTGTCATCAGTGAACAGTGAAATTCTGCCTTCTAGATCCTCATGAATGTCACTGATGAAGATGTTGAATAGGACGGTCCCAGCACTGATCCCTGTGGTACCCCACTGGTCACTCTTCCTCTGTGGAGTGACAGCCATTTACCACCACCCTCTGTGTCCTGCCACCCAGCCAGTTACCTACCCACCACACTACTGTCCTGCCCACACCCATATTCCCCAGTTTGTGTAATAGTCTTCTATGTGGCACAGTGTCAAAGGCCTTGCTGAAGTCCAGATAGGCCATGTCCACTGCCCTCCCTGATCCACCTCCCTAGTCACCCAGTCAAAAAATTCAATGAGGTTGGTCTGACATGACCTCCCCCTGGTGAAACCATGCTGCCTTGGGTCCTGTAGTCCATTGACAACCAGATGTTCCACCAATCTCTCCTTCAGTAGTGCTTCCATGATCTTTCCCACTACCTAGGTGAGGCTGACTGGTCTGTAGTTCCCTGCTTCCTCTTTGTTCCCACTTTTGTATAAGGGGACTACATCTGCTGTCCTCCAGTCTTTGGGTACCTCCCCTGTTTCCAGTGATTGGCTAAACAGGATAGCCAGAGGTTCAGCCACCACTCTCTTAGTTCTTTAAGGACCCTGGGGTGCACCCATCTGGCCCCATTGCTTTATCAACTCTTATTTTTCCAGTTCCTTCAGGACCTTTCTTCGTAAAGGGACTTGTGCCCATTTCTGCACCATTCTCACCCTTGTACCCCTTCAGACCCATTACCCCCTCTTCCTTAGTAAGACTGAGCAGAAATACCTGTTCAATATGTCAGCTTTACTGTTGTCATCCTCCTGGCTCCCATCCTCCACCTTCAGTCTCACTATCCCTCCTTTGTCTTTCTTTTTCACTTATGTACCTGTAAAGGTTTTGTCCCCTTTACCCACTGATTTTGCAATGTGTTCTTCTGTCTGAGCTTTGGCTTCCCTTACTGACTTCCCTGCCTCCCTTTGTTTCTCCTGGTACTTCTCCCTATCCCCTTCTGCCTGTGTCTTTTTGTATTGCCTGAATGCAATCTTTTTGGCTTTCACTTTCTTTGCTACCTCTGTGGAAAACCATAATGGTCTCCTCTTCCTTTTCCTCTTGCTAACCAGCTAATGCATAATTCTGTTGTTCTTATAATCCCCATTTTAAATACTGCCCACTGTTCCTCAACCCCTGATTCCTGTCCCATTCCCTTAATGCCTCTTTCAAGTATCTCCCATTTTCCCAAAGTCTGGCCCCTAAAATCCAGGATACGTGTTTTTGTGTGGTTTGGTTCTGCTCTTTCTGTGATTTCAAACCACAATGACTGGTGGTCACTGTTACCCAGGTGCTCCCCACTGTTACCCCCATCACACTGTCCCTGTTTGTGAGCACAAGGTCCAGTATTGCCTTCTGCCAAGTTGGTTCCATGACCAGTTGCTTGAGGAAGGCACCCTGAAAGGAGTCTAGGATAAATCTGCTCCTAGTTGATGCTGCTGCTGGGATGCTCCAGTCCACGTCTGGAATATTGAAGTCTCCACCAGTACTACCTCACCCTTGTCTGCCATCCTTTGGATGGCTAGCATCAACTCCCTATCTGTTTCTTCCTCCTGGGCTGGTGGTCTATAGACCACACCTGTGTGGATAGCTGGCCCCATTTTCCTTTCCAGCTTAACCCACAGTATCTCTCCCATTTTGTTCCTCCTGGATCTGTGTGGCCCTTATGTCATTTTCACATACAGTGCCACTCCTCCTCCCTTCCTGCCTGCTCTGTCTCTTCTGAATATGTTGTAGCCAGGTATGGCCATCTCCCAGTCATGGTTATCATTACACCAGGTTTCAGTGATGGCCACAATGTCCAGGTCTGACTGTACCATGACAGCCTCCAGATCTTCCATCTTGTTGCTAAGGCTCCTGGCATTTGCACACATGGCTTTCCATGATTTGACCTCCTAGACTGCTTCACTGTTCTACTCCAGCCCCTTCCTTGGTTGTCATTTATCCCTGGTTCTCCTTTCTGTCTGCCCTTCTGCTGAATTTTGCCCCTTTTCTGCTTATCCACCTTTTGGACACTAATCTCCATCTTTTGCACACTGCTTTGCAGAGATAGCCCTCCTCTGGTTCACTGGTTCCACTGCTAGCTGTGGGGGTGAGCAAGTAGGTACCATCCTTGCTGGCCTGCCACCCCTTTGCTAGTTTAAATGCTTGTCAATGTAGCATTTAAACTTATCATTGAGTGCTTGGATTCCCCTCCAGGATGGATGCAGGCCATCAGGCTTGAACAAACCTCCATCCCTCCAGGTGGGTCCCCAGTCACCAATGAATCCAAACCCTTCCTCACAGCACCAGTTCTTCAACCATGAGTTAAAGTTCCTGGTGCATGCACTCCTATGCTCTCCCTTGCCTCTCACAGGTAGTACTTCTGAGAAAGTGACAGAAGTAGCTACTTGCTTGAGACCCTCCCCAGTTTCCTAAACTCTTCCTGAACTTCCTTTGGCTCCCCATTTTCCAAGTCATTAGTACCTAGGTGGATAATGACATTCAGCTCACCCTCCCGTCTTGCCTTCCCAGTGATCCCCAGTATCTTCCTTCCATCCCTCCATGCCATGGCACCTGGTAGGCACCTCACCTCCCTGTCCTCCCCCTCCTGTGTTCCTAGCTGGATCCCTCTTACAATGGAGTCCCCCATCAGGATTCGCTTCCTCCTCCTCTGGGGTCCACTGCTTTCCCCACTGAGGTCACCTCCTTGGCTAACCTCCACATCCTTTCCTTCCACTTCTCTGGGTACCTCTATTTGGTTGTCCTCATTTGCCAGTGTGGCATATGAGTTCTTGAAGGAATAGGATCTGGGATGTGCCTCTGCCTGACTGCTCTAACCCTCCCTGAGCCCTGTCATCCAAGTGCTCCTCGTTCTCGGCATCCTTTGAAGCAGCTGTATTGGACTGGGTGGTCCCTGGATAGGGGTGATGGTACTCCTGACCCAGTTTACTTCGCTCTGAGTCTGGCTACCTCATCCCACAGTCCAGAGAGAGCTATGCAGATAGGGCAGCACCTCAGTGTCCAGAAGGTCTGCCTGAATATGGCTGCCCCACAGCCACCGCACGTACTCCCCACATTATACTGCAATTCCACTACTTGTCTGCTTACTGAAGCTCTCTTAGTTCTCTTTTTATTAATTTACAGTACTAAAAATCCTGTAACTGATCCTCAGATATATATATATATATTTTTTTAAGGAGAAAGAAACCAATAAATAAATAAATGAGTCTAAGCCAACAACTGCACAGCAAATCAAGCAAGAAAACATTCGGGATTGACCAATGCTTGTTTTGCAATTGAATTAATAAAAGGAGAGCATCTTTTAATATGACTGGTTTTCATCATTATTTTTAGCTGTTTTAGTATGCCACTTGTCTTATATCATCAGGAAGCATTGTCTAATATGTGCTAGTTCATTTTAATCACACAAAAAGTGCAACTGAAGAATGGGTGTTCAAAAACAACATAGAATGCTAATAATGAAAACCTGGATCGAGCCATATTAATGGGAACACTCCTTTTATTATTTCAAATGTTTAAAAAAGTTCTAATGCAGACTCAAAATGGAGAATACAAAGGTGCCATAAGACAGGAGATACTGTACAATCTAATTAGGCAATAACAGCTGAGAAGATCATCATTTCCGATGGATTTAACTGCTGGTTGTGGAGATGGGTGACCCAAGGCACAGCCAAGGGTCACCTCCCACCAATCGGTTGTCAATCTAAGGAAATGACTCACTTTGAGGTTGTTATTGCATTTATAAGTCTAATTGCAATAACAATTTTTTTTTCCAGTTTATTTTTAACTTGCTTAAGATTTTAGAGCCATGCGTGCCGCACAACATCAGTCGGCAGCTGGATCGGTCATTTCTAAGGTGCTAAGACCGATTTAATAGCCAATCAGGAGCCTCACTAGGCTCCTGAATCACTCATTAGTCTTATAAAATGGAATAAAAAGTACATGTCAACATTTTCACAGCCAACATTCACTGCTGTTTCCATGACTCTCTTGTTTTTTGGCCTGATTTATCCAACTAGTTGATACTGAAATCATCCACTGTGATTTGTTTACTTATTTATTTAATTAGTTAGTTTTTGTTGCCTGGGAAAGGAGGACTTGGGAATTCCACCTATTTTCAGCCTCACCCCGGGAAGGGGTTGGATGTTTTCATGGCAGCAGCCAGTGACTATGGCATCAGAAGCACAGGAACTCCAAAGGACAAACATGTCGTTTTCATGTTTGCTCTTTGTTGATTCAGAATGGAATGGCTTCAGAGAGAGAGAGAGAAAGAGAGAGCAAAAGAGAGAAAGAAGGAAGGGAGAGAGAAAGAGGGCCCAATAGAGCATCAGTTGGGCTACCACTTGCTGTGTTAGTGATCTGGGTTTGGGAATGGACTTGAGTGGCTTGGAGGCTGGCTGGGGGAGAGAGGGTCGAGTAGACCAGGGACAGCCCCCTACCTTGTTGAGAAGGGACACAGCATTCCACTGTTCATCTGCCACCTGGTCAGCAATTGTGCCACCACCCCCACAGGTCAACATGGCAGGCCACCCACCACTACTGTGGCCCTGGCTAAGTGGTAAATAACTGGTAAGTCTTCAGAAAGTTGGTGATGGGGCTGAGGGGGGTGCTGTTGGGTGAGGAGCAAGGAAAAAGCTTAGTTGAAAAACAAATCGAGAGAGTATCATCTCAGCGGAGAGGCAGAAGTGGTTCCACATCATAAAAGCGAGGACTTAGCAGCACCCGACACATCAGCAAAGACACAATGCTGAAAACAGGAATGGTGCCCATACACAACACCGACCACAATATCAGCAAGCACAACATGGAACGGAGCAAAAGTGTGTTGAAACAAAAAAATTCTAAGTCCAGAAACACTCACAAGCAAAAAACACACATGGACCTAGCAAGATCCAAACCCTGTACCTTGAAGACAATGTCCGAATCCCCAGCACCAGGCAGCCAGCTCAGTGGTACTTGGCCGAACTATGCTCCATATCCTTTTCCTATATAGCTCCCTCTACCAGTTGCTGTCTTAACTATTCGCCATTTACTTCCTCTCACAGTAACTGACATCGTGCCTTGCTATAATTCTAGACCTGCTCATCCAACAGGCGATCAAATTGAGTCACACATATTGAGTCGCTCAATTTGACTCGCCCATATCACTGGATACCAGCAGGGGTCTACTATGCTACCACCTGGGAAACCAGGGTTTGTGTTTGAGCTGCAGAATCCCATGCTAGAGCCAGGTGAGAGCTGTGCTTGCCATTGAAGTAGAGCGCTCAGCATCAGGGGCTGAAAGAGAGGGTTTGTGCCACCTGGTATTCATGCACCTTTTATGATATTCATAGAGTAGTGCTAGCATTTATTATGAAGTTGACCACTTGCCCGACCTGCTGGCCAGGGGAAGAGCACAGCCAGACCTGCTCCCAGCATCAAGGTAGGGGGCTGGGGGAACCAGTGGGGAATAGCTAGAAGAAAAAGAATAAGGGGGGGGGACAACAAGGGAGCAATGATGCACTGCTGGTCATCAAAAATTTGCCCATAACACAATGACACATCTGAATATAGAGTTTTGTTTTGTTTTTGTTGGGGTTTTTTTTGCCAGGAAAGGCACACTGAGTCAAAGATTATTTCCAGATGCATCCCGGGAGCACAAGAATGTTAAGTCACATGACTTGCTATGGGTCACACAGTATGCAAGCTGAAGTTATGGGAATTGAACCCAGGTCTGTTGGATGTACCAAGCTCATTGACAACTCATTGCTCTAGTCTAAGCTATACTGCCAGCCACTGCAAAAGTGAAGAGCAATAACCTTGGGGGGGGGCTGTGTAAATCTGGTGCGTGCTACCATCTTTACTATAGACTTCCAACAATTACAAAACTAACACACACACACACACAAAAATCTCCTTCAAGATATATCCATTACGTCCTTCAAAACCCTGTACTCAAAGCTTATTAAAGAGCAATGCAATTGCTTTCGACAGCACTAGGGTGACTTATGCTCCTCTATTATATCCTAGTCCCTCCCACTAATTGTCCATATGCTCTGCAATCCTACCATACTCCATCCACGATAATACCTTTTTTGTTCACCCTTTCTGGCCTGTGGTTGTCTTTCCTTCCCCTACATCTCTTTATCCCATCACTATCTGTTCTCACTCTCCCTTCCCCTCTCCCTTCGCTCCCCCCTGCTGATGCCCACCACCCACCTCCTACCCAGATCTTACATTAACCGCTTCCTTTGCCATCTGACAAATCCCCCTACTTAATCATGTATGCTAGTTATTAACAACACTGCCTCTTTGCTGTATTGCATTATTCTGTCGATGACCTTCGGCATATGTAAAAATGTAAATATGAATTAATAACATTATGTAAATATGAGAATATATGTTAATGTCTTATGACCTTTCATACGTGCATGTGGGTACTTCGTATTGATTTGTATATCCTTATCCTCCGTGTACATTGTATCTTGTTCTATGTATTGCACTATGCCTATGTAATTTTACCCTGACCTAACAAGGTCCATCTTGCAAATGAGCACTGCTCAATGATGTCCACCTGGATAAATAAAGATTAATTGATTGATTGATTGATTGATTGATATGGACATGTGAAGTAAATGAATCCGAAATCTAAGAATGTTGGGAATACACTGTTCCAATTAAAGGTTTTTTTTTTCTTTTGCCATCTAACTAGTACTGGTGCTTTAAAAAAGTAACCAATATGAACGACAGTACAGTAACAACATCGACAGGTCGCTGTACTGTCACCACAGGACCTGGCACTGTTTTCTGGGGGTCTTGCACACCCTCCATGAATCAACTCCAACTCAGAGTTGATTAGTTTAATTCTGAGGGGTGTGGGTGGCAGGGCCCCTGCATGGGGGGTTCAGGGGACTAAGTCTTCCAAAGAAAATGAAGTCTAAATTGAACAGTTCTATGCTGACCGCAATTGCAGTCGACATAGAGCCATCAGTGTAACGTTGGTAGACAACAACGTTGTTGAACTGGCATCATAGAGCCATTGTGGGGAGAGGGTAAGCAATGTTTTTTTTACTTCTTTACTTCTTTCTTAGTAAGGTAGTGCAAAGCACAACACAGGTGAGGGACTTGGGGGGGATATTTTCAGAGCAACAGCCCAATTTAATAGGATGGTGGGAAGGGCAAATACGATGTTTGTGTGCATAGGAAACGGATCAGCAGCAGGTGAAAAAAGGTGCCGCTATCACTGCATAGGTCAATGGTTCATCCCCACCTGGAATACTGTGTGTAGTTTTGGCAACCAGGTTGGAGTGGACGTGGTACAGAGCAGAATAACCAAGATGATCCAGGGACAGCAGAAAAGGACTTAATAGGAGAGGCTGAAGGACCTACATGCTCGAGGTGAGGAAGAAGAGTGGAGATATGCAAATACCTCCCAAAGGGTGAACAAGGTGGATAGCAGGGAATTGATCAAACTGAGTGGAAACAAAAGCACTAGGGGTAACTTTATGAATCTGGTGTGTTGGGGGGCAAATTGAAGGATACCAGAAAGTATTTTTTCATGGCAGGGGTGGTGGAGGGGTGGCATAAGCTACCAAAAAAGGGGGGTCTGTGTGAAACCAGTGGGTGATTCATACATGGGTGGGACAAACACATGGGCTTGATAAAGACAGCATCAAAAGGGAAGGAGGAGAGGAGTGAAGAGACATGAAGGCTTTCACTTTCCACATTAGATAAGTATGACCAGGCAGAGATGATGGGCTAAAGGGTCTCTTTCAGCCAGCAATGTCTATGTTTCTGTTTTTAGTTTAGTTTAGTTTGTTGTTCTAGAAATTACCACCTTTGAGCCAGAGGCTCTTTTACAAAGGTTCCACGTCAATTAGGTACAGTACAACAAAGGTTACATAGATAACACAACAATTTGTGCTGTGTCAAGAGCGAGAAAACATATACAAATACATATCAAATCATTTGTGCAAAAGGACATGAGATATCAATAATCACATTATTATTACAAGAAAGAGGTCATGCCAGGTTAGGAGAAACAAATAGGGAAAAAGTCCAGAACAGAGAGGGTAAGTGAAAGGTGTGGGGAGCAGACAATAGCAGGAGAAAAGGTTTCCAAACATGTCTTTGTCAAATAAAGGAACAGGGTGGGTAGTGAGAAAATAGGAGGTTTAATCAGGACAGTCACAGGAGCTGGAGGGTGGCAAGGTGAGAACAGCCTTGATTTGAAAATACCTAGAGAGGTGGAGGCAGTAATATGAGTGCTGAGGGCATTTAGCCAGCTGGGGGCACGATAGGCAAATGATCTTTGTCCCTGAGAAGTCCGGCATCGGGGGACTTGGAGAGGCTGGTGTTCTGATCTTCTGGTAAAACGGGTGCTAGCGCTTGGGCATAACAGGTCTTGGATACAAGGTGGAGTGAGGCCCAGAGTGGATTTTTTCGCCATCAGGCAGGTAAGGTACTTTATCCGGTTTGAGAGTTGCAACCAACCTGAGTCAGCATAGAGTTCACATGTGTGGGTACGTCGATGTGCACCAGTGAGCAGCCAACAGGCTTTATATTTAGGATGTTAGTAATGCTACTAAGTGCTGTAGTAGTAAGATCCATATATAACCAAGCCATAGTCAACGACTGAGATGATAGAGGATTGATGGCAATCCTCAGTGCAGAATGGGTAGAGCTGTCGGTTCCGATACAGAATCCCAACGCTGATTAATAGTTTTTGCTGTACTATCAATGTGAGTTGCAAAGGTTAGGCCTTGATCAAAGTTGATTCCAAGATATTTGAAAATTGGCACTTGTTCAAGGGTATTTCCCAGGTATGTACTAATGGTGAGTGGGACTTGCCGCTTTTGTTTTTGGGTTAGAGAAGAGCATGGATTTAGTTTTTTTTGGTTTAGAACCAGCTTATGTTCAAGGAACCACATCTCAACTTTGGAAAAAGCATGTTGAAGGTTGAGGCGTAAGAGGTTCGGATCTTTATGAGTGGCAAGAATCATGGCATCGTCGGCATAGAGGATTATTTGTTCAGGGCAGGATTTGGGGAGGGAGTTTAGGAAAAGGCTGAAAAGGAGGGGGCCCAGGATGGATCCCTGGGGAACTCCTGAGCAAACCGGTTTTGAGTCTGAAAGAACTCCAGCTACTTTTACAGATTGAGAGCGCTGAGCAAGGTAATTTTTTACCCAGTCACCAGGACCCTGCGAGAGCCCTAGGGATAGTAGTTGTTTGATAAGTAGGCCATGGTGAACTGTATCAAATGCCTTGGTTAAGTCAATGTAGACTGCTCCAGTTAGGTTTCTGTCCATGGCATTGTGGATTGCCCTGAGAATTCAAGTAGGGCAGTCGATGTGCTGTGCTCTTTCCTAAATCCATGCTGCTGAGTGCATAGGATGTTGTGCTTTTCAGGTAGTATGAAAGTTGGTCCGCCACCAAGCGTTCAAGGGCCTTAGAGAGGTGGTAGTATTGATATCGGGCGATAGTTACCAGGCAGTGACTTATCACCACTTTGTGCACTGAGTGACAACTGCAGCCTTCCATTTCCTAGGGAATTGGCTGTAGCAGAGGGAGAGATTGAAAATTTTTGGGAGGGGGAGCAGTACTTCCTCCAGAGTGAGGGACAGAAGTTTAAGGTCAATAGTGTCGCTGCTTGCTCGGGACTTAGAAATGGCCTTCTTTACATATTTATAGACTTCATGTGCCTTTACTAGTTTGAAATGGAAGGTGGTTTGGTTGGAGAGGCAGTAGTAGAAGTAGAAATTGGAGGGTCAGCATCAGTGAAGAAATCAGATGAGAGGACACCACTAAGGTCCGTGAAGGTATCATTTAGGGTGTTTGCAATGATCTCTGGGTCTAATGTAGTGGTTCCATCCACATTCATTATAGTAGGAGAGGATTTGGACTGCTGTCCCATGATATTCTTTATGTTGTCCCAGAAGGATTTCCCTTCACCCCAGGAGTTGGAGAGGGCATTCTTGAAGTAGGAGCTCTTCATCAAGAGGATCTGTTTAGTACAGTGGTTGCAAGCCTGTTTATATTTCTGGATGTCCGACAGAGTGCCAGTAGCTCTTGCAGTGGCCCAGAGGTGATCCCTACTTTTGAGTTGTGCCAATAGCTTCGCCGTGAGCCAGGGATTTGTGAGTGCTTTGATTTTGCGCTTTTTTACTGGTGCATAGGTGTCACAGGCAGTGTTGAAAGTAGTATTAAAGTAATCAAGGGCTAGGTCCACATCTTGAGTTTTGTAAATCAAGGACCAGTCTATCTGCCTAAGACAGGTCTTGAGATGAGTAAGGTTGCCATAAGGTAGGACTCTGCTGTAGATGGTTTTTGGAGGCAGCTTACGAAATTTATTTGTCCAGGTACATATTATTGGAAGTGATCACTGAGCGAGTCAGGAGAACACTTATATTGGTTATACTGGTGAGGGTGACTGGTAAGGATCCAGTCAGTGAGGGTGCTGGTCCCTGATTTGTAGTTTTTCCTGGTAGAGGAGTTTACCATTTGTGTTAAATTTGCTGCTAGGATAGCATCTTCGCTTGACCCTGCATCAGGAGCAAGCCAATTGATATTAAAGTCCCAAGGAGAAGGAGTTCGATGTCAGAAGGTTGTGTACTTACGAACTCGGGACAGCCTGTAGGCCGGAATCAGGATCTTTTGGTGGGATATAGACAGCAGCAATCGTGAGGACTTTGTTTTGGGCACCAAGTAGTATCTTGATAGGGAGGAGTTGACACTGAGGTTTCTGTGGTGGGGTAAGAACCAGGGAGACAGGTGAGGTAGTCCTTTATGTAGATTGCACACCACCACCTTTTCAAGGTCCTATCCAGCCTGAATGTCTTGTAGCCTTGTATAGAGATGACATGATCCGAGTATTAGGTGTCAGCCAAGTTTCGACGATGGCAAGGATATCCAGTTGTGTTGGCTGAAAGATTTGAAGGGAGGCCAGTTTTGGGAGGAGACTGCAGATGTTTAAGGTAGCAATTTGAGCCCCTCCATTTTGGCAAGCTTTGTTGTACTGTAGGAGACAGGGCCAGGATTTGAGTGGACACTTCCTGATATCAAAAGGAGGAGTAGGAGTTTAAGAGACAGTTGCCGTGATTGAAGTCAATAGAATTACACATATTTGAGGCTTATGAAGTGCTTGACCAGTGCAGGCGCCTAGGGTCCCAGAGCAAGGAGGTTGTTAGTAATAGAGGATGATATGCCCATTTATCCTTGTTGTAACCTGTCAGTTGCACCCAGTCGCTGTGCAGATAGGTACCTGGTGGTTAAGTCAAAAGCCAAAAGAATGATCAACAGCTGAAGTCCAGAGTCACTGAAATGTTAAAATTCCTGAAGGTGATTAACTGTGCCTGCACATATGCAGGATGTGAAATCCCTTTGTCTGTATGCTTCTTTGTCATTCAAACAAGTTGCTGAAAAGCCCACATACAGATCATGGAGCAGGTCAGATGAAAATGTGGATTCCAACAGGACCCAGAGTCACCAAGTTTGACAGATGTAGTTGCTTCACTTATGTTTTGCTTGAGATAGCTTCCAAAAAGTTGATTTTAAAATGAAAATAAAGATACCTGATGATTTTTTGCAGAAATCCAGTCCAGGAGACTTTCACGGATGTAGTGAGCAAGAATGGTATAGTTACCACAAGCAGAAAAACATGTAAATCCACAAAAACTAAGCTACAGACACAGGCAAACACAAGCAACCACCACACAGACCCAGGGGGCATGGTTCTTTATTCCTGTGTCTCATTTTCTAGTTTCATGTTTTTATCACATCATTTCTGAGTTACAATCAGAAGCAAGTCTTCCCCTGCATACACACTTACTTGTCTCCCAGGCAGTTCCACCATACACTCTCTGCATCCACCATACACTCCCTGCATCCACCATATACTCCCTGCATCCACCATACACTCCCTGCATCCACCATACACTCCCTGCATCCACCATATACTCCCTGCATCCATTAGTCCTGCCTCCCCCCACACACACACACACACTGGTGGGGCCTAGTCATCCAACCTGTGTGCCACTGTTTTCAAAGGAGTAGCTCCACAGGGAGGAGGGTGTCGATAAGCATTCTGCGGCATCTGGTTGGGGAAGGCATGCATGTCTTCATCCTGTGGCACCTTGATTTGTCATCCAACCCACCTCTCCTGGTAGCAGCCAGTGGTGCATGCTATGCCATTGAAGTGGCAAGTGATGGCGGACATGGTGCTGTCACCCACCACTTCAATGCCAGCGCTGCTTCCCACCAGAGGAGGCACTGATATCACAAGACACTCATCTCCCTTCCCCCATGGTTGGTATGCAATGCCTCTGCATCACTTCCCAGACCCCACCAGCCTGGGGCAGGATAGTCAGGCTCAGCTATCAAACGCAGGTCACCGACATGTTGGTGCGATGCTCCACCAGTTCGGACCTAGTCTCTAGTTTCATTAAAAAAACTGAAACTGGTAAACACTTTCCGGTTTTAACTAGAACCCAAAAAGGTTTTAAATAGAACTTGATTTCAAACAAAGGTTAAATTGAGGTGAAACGTCTGGAACGCTGTTCTACCTCCTCAGTCTGCCAAAATTATCACTTGCTTGTTGTGCTTCAGTTCAGTATGCACTCTCACGATTGCAGCTGCACCCCCCATTTATTTAAGACAAATGCTCAAGCACAACAAAGGTGACCGGTGGACACTCAGAATGAAACACCAATGAACTGGATATTCAAAGTTAATGTCACTAATGTCTAAAAGGAGCTAAAAGGGCTGGCTGTCCACTATAGTTCCTCATGCCTCACTGTAATATCTCATATCACTGTTCTCTCTGATGTATTTATCCACATTTCTTTCAGGATACTCTGACTTTGCTTTATACAATTCAGTTTGGTAAACTATTCCAAAGGTTCGCCACCCGTTGGCTAAAAAAGTACTTTCTTTTTGTTGTTTTACACTTTGTTGTTTTTATTTGCAATGAGTGTCGTCTTGTAGTAATGTTATTTTTATACTCAGTTTTAAGATTATTTCTCAACTTATCATCTTTTAAGATATCATAAAGTAATAATAGGTCTTCCTGCTGACCTCCAAGGAGTGTAGATTCAGCACCTCAGTCTGTCACAGTATGGCTCATTCTGTTTTTTTTTTTTTATTAATTTGGTTATTTTATGTTGCACTTTTTCCACTCTTTCTATGTAATTTTTATAGGGGCACCATACCTATCCCCCATAATCCAACTTGAGATCAAACGTAGGAGCTATGTAGTGGCATTAGTACCTCTGTTCTACATCTCTTGGTGTTCTTTTTGATAGCTTCTCTTACTCAATTTGCTTTTGATATGGCCAAAGTGCAATGTTATTTAAAATTTAATTTAGTATCTACAATGGTACCTAAATCCTTTTCACTGCAGACAGATTTTAGGATGGCGTTGTTTAACATATATGTGTGGGGGGTGATGTTTTTACCCATATGCATAATGCAACTTTTTTTCATGTTGAATGCCATTCCCTACTCATATGCCCACATCATACTAACATACTAACATACTATTTGCCAGCAGATTAGGCCTTATGGTCTATCAAGTCTGCTCGAACCTAGATCCTTAGTTGGGTGCAGAGACCCTCCCATCCCTTGTGCTCCAGAAACCCCTATCATCCATCCCCACCCCCCCCCGGGACAGGCCATCATCTGATACATCCACTTTCTGTGTCTGTCCCACCCTCTCTTAAAGCCCTCCACTGTGGATCTCTGAACCAGCTCACCAGGCAGAGCATTCCAAGGGTCCACCACCCTCTCAGTGAAAAACCTCCTCCTTTTTCCCCCCTCACCCTTCCACCTTCCAACTTCAAACCATGCCCTCTGGTGATGCCTCCCTGCTTTAGTCTAAAGATCCCTCCATGTTTACCTATTTATTCCCTTTGAGGTACTTGAAGACCTCAATCATGTCCCCTGTCTCTCCTCTCCTCCAATGAAAACAGGCAGAGCTCCTCAAGTCTGTCCTCGTAAGTCAAATCCCTAGCCTCGTATCATCTTTGTTGCCCTCCTCTGTACCCTCTCCAGGAGCTGTATGTCCCTCTTCAAGTGTGGTCTCCAGTACTGTACACAGTACTCAAGGTGTGGTCTAACCAGTCCATTGTACAGCGGCAGAATCACTTCCTTGCTCCTTGAGGTGATCCCCTTGCGATGCATCCCAACATCCTGTTTGCCTTGCTAGCTGCCTCCTGCACTGCTCAGAGTTATTCATACATGTATCCACCATGACCCCTAGGTCTTTTTCCCTGTTGAGGCTTCCAGCACCTCCCTCCCAGGGTGTACCTGTGTTTAGGTTCCCGACCAAGATGCAACACCTTGCACTTGGTGATATTGAAATTTCACTTCCATGTGTAGCCCAGCTTCCAGGGTGTCCAGGTCCCTTGCAGGGCCAACCTCCCTCTTCTCCCTCAACTACTGCTCCCATCTTGGAGTCATCCGGAAGAGACTCATTTCACACCCTATACCATCCCTGATGTCTGATATGTATGCATTAAACAGATTGGACCCAGGACCCGAGCCCTGTGGTACCCCACTACCAACCTCTGTAGGGTTCGAGAGCTCCCACAGACCACTACTCTCTGAGTGCGTCCAGCTATCCAGTTTTCAATCCATCTGACCATCAAAGGGCTTACTCCTAACCCCATCAGTTTCTCCACCAGACCATTGTGGGGACAGAGTCAAACGCCTTGCTGAAGTCCAAGAATAATACATCCACAGGCTTACCCCTGTCCAGTTCTGATGTTACCCATTCATAGAACTCCACAAGGTTGGTTTGACATGATCTACCTGGAACAAACCCATGCTGCCGACTATCCAGACCTCCCACCTCCTCCAAGTAAACCCCCAATCGTTCCTTTAGTATACTCTACATTAATTTTCCCACCACCGAGGTTAAACTGATGGGTCTATAGTTTCCTGGTACTTCCTTCGACCACCCTTTATGGATTGGTACCACATGTGCCTCTCGCCAATCCCTAGGTACCCTCCCTGTCTCAAGTGACCTGTTGAAAGCTCTTCAGGGTGCAGCCAGTATGTCCGCTAATTCCATAGTACTCTCTCGATGAATGCCATCCGCCCAGGAGATCTGTCTCTTTAGGGCCTTGAGGGCAAACCACATCCTTTTGGTGGAATGGCATCATCTGTCCCTCCACCTTACTGGTCTTTTATCCTTATCCAGATGTGACACCCTGGGGTACCTTTCCTCCCTTTGCTCCATTTCTGTTGCTCCCTGATCCCACTCCCTGCCGCTCTATCCCCTTTGTGCCTTGCTTTGTAGATATCCCATCCCCTCCCTAGTGAACACAGAGGCAAAGTACTAGATTAAATACCTCTGCCTGGTCCTGCCTCTTCCACCCACCCTTCTTCTGATCTCAATCTGCTGAGATGGCCCTTAGTTTTTCTCCGCTCTCCAATGTACCGGAAGAACCCCTTTCCCTCCATGTCTCCCTGTGCCAGCCGTTGTTTTACTGACTTTGCTCCCCTCACCATACGGGTGACTTTTCTAGATGCAAGCTGGTACATTTCCTTATCCCTATCCCCTCTTGTTGTTTTATATTTTTTGTAAGCCGCCTTCTTTTCTCTGACTGCTACCTGGACCTCACTGGACCACCAGCATGGTTTATGTGACCTTGCTCCCTTACGTTTCAACTTAGCGCAGATCCTGACTGCCTCATGAAGTCCCCATTTTATGACCTCCCATCTCCTTTCCACACTTGTCGTTGAGGTAATCCCCTTCAAGTGATCCTTGAGAATATTTCCCATGCCCATAAAGTCTGCCCCCCTGAAGTCCACTGCCAGTGTCCTAGATCTCACCCCCACTCCCCCAATGCTTATTTGAAACCAGACAGTATTGTGGTCACTCCCAGTCAGGGGGTCCTGTACAACCATGTCCCTTACCAGATCCCCATCTGCCAGAACCACATCCAGGACATGCCCCTCCCTTGTGGGCTCCATCACATGCTGTGTTAAGAACACATCCTGAAGCCATCCAGCAGCCTCTGCTCCGCCACCTTAGAGGACATGGTTCCCCAGTTTGTACCTGGCATATTAAGGTCCCCATCAACACCACTCCTTCCCTTATGGACCACACTGGGCAATGATGTTGTCCAGCAAACCATCCTCTAGAACATCACTCATCCGGGGCCTATATGCTACTCCCAGCTTGACCTTATCTCCTGCTGGGGATCGTAAGGTGACCCATAAGGCCTCCACATTTCCCTCTGCCTCTTCTACCATAGCAATTTCTATGTCATCTCTAATGAACATAGCCACTCCACCCCCTCTGCCCTCCTTTCTATCCTTCTTAAGCATAGTGTACCCCGTTACATTTAGGTCCCAGTCATGGTTTTTGTTGGCCCACGTTTCCGTGACTGCCGCCACATCCACCCCCCTCGAACAGCATGGCCTGGAACTCTGGCAACTTGTTTCCAAGCTCCTGGCATTTACTAACACAACCCCCACCCTTATCCCTGATCCTTTTTGTCGAACCCCACCCAGATTCCTTGTACTCCATCCTCCCTGCTCCTCCTGGAAACCCTCCACCTCCAGTCTGTTTCCCCTCCCCTTGGGCTTGAAGGCTACTCCTCATCTGCAGGGAGGGCTTCGTCAGCCCCTCCCTTATCCCTTCCCCTACAAGTTTAAACCCCACCTTCTTGTATGTAGTCAGCCATCCCCTGTTTAAGGATCTCCTTCCCTAATGGGGCAAGATGAAACCTGTCCTTGGCATATAGTCCCTTATCCTCCCAAACTCCATTCCAGTTCCCTAACACCCCAACCCATTCTCTTCACCCCACTTCCTGAGCCATTTATTAACCTCTGTGAGCTTCATTTTTTTCTCCACTGAGGCCTTTGGTACTGGCAATATCTCCGAAAAGGAAATGTTGCATCCATTATCCCGACAGACTCTGGCAAGTTCTTGGAACCTTGCTTTGATTTCCATAATGCTATTTCCCTCTAGATCATTAGTTCCCAAATGCACCAGGAAATCCGGTTTCCTCCACAATCCCTAACCATTTCATACACCATGAACTTTGCTCTGTGCACTGTCAGCCCAGAGATACTCACTACCTTCACCTGGCTATGGCATCCACCCCCCTGTCCCTCCCAATGGATACCCTTAATCATCGAGTCTCCCAGTAACAGAACTTTAACACCGCCATCATCCTTATGGTTACCTCCACTATGCCCTCTCAGCCCCCCTTCCCCCACTTTATTCATGATCGCAATTTCATGGGAGTCTTCCTGCCTTATTAGAGACCCCCTTGTCACCCTCCCCTTTCTGCCTCCCTTGCTATTTTGCCCACTTAACTCAAACCCTCTCTGAATAGGTGTCCCCTTTAACCCTCTCTTATCTGAACCATTTATCCTGGCCCTGATGGTTTCCTCTCCCCGCACCCCATCCCCCTTGTAATAGTACCCCTGTCTCCAGAGGCTCTCTGTGGGTCCCTTTAGCTAGGGCCCCATCCTTGGTACTGACCTTCCTGCTGAGGGGGCTCCTCTCCACCTCCTTGTCTCCCAGTTTCTCCAATCATGCTCTCCTCCTCATGTCTGGAATATGTTGCATCTCCCATTTGCTTAACATATATGTTTCCTTCCCTCTGGGACTATGTCTATCCTTTCCATAGCTGTTCTGTGATGCCCTATGGGTATCTGACTCTCCCCGGCCTCTGAATAAGTTTCCTCATTTCCACCAACCCCTTCCTCCCTCTAGGATGCTTAGTATCTCAAATTTATTGTGACACTCTATGTCAGCCTCCATCAAGTAACCCGAGTTTCCCTGACTGCATCTCTAAACTGACCTCTTCTTCCTCTCTTGCACTGTTCACCTTAGGAGCTCCTTCCCACAGTCTGCTGTTTAGGCTTCCGCACAACAGCCCTCCTGACTCTTCCCCTCCAGTCTCCTTGAATTCAGAATTTTCACCCTGCACGCTTCCCTTAGCATCAACTTCCCTATCTAAAGGTCCTCTGTCCCTAATATCCCCCTTCTGCTTGCTGTAGCATAATGTCCTGTAATTTCAGAGCGCTGCCCAGCCTCCCTCAGCCCCACCCTTCTGCTGCCCATATCCACACCCCTTATCCTGGACACCCCTCAGCTCCCACAGCTTACTCCTAACCAATATACCTCACTCCTGATACAAGATAGTTGTCTACAGAGTGGGCAGCCTCCCTCTCCAGGCCCAATTTAGAATTATTGCCATCCCACAGCCTGTGCAGCCTACAACCCTTCCGAAGATGCCTGCCATGGTGGAATATGGCCACCCTGATTATCCCTCTGTTTATAATAGCACACCCCTTTTCTCAGTCCCTTTCCCTGAGTACAGTTTCTCTCTATACTGACTGTAGTTATTTACAAACCCAATTTCAATCCCACCAACAAAGTTCCTAGTCTCACAAACACATACAGTCCAGTATGTGTTCAGTCCCACTAACAGTGTGTGTAAGCAGACACCAGGTAGCGATGATGTCACAGGCCCACAACTCCTGTTGCTTCAAATTTCAGTCCCAAACAGAAATACTCAGCCCTTCAATCCCAACCCCAGTGGCTTTTCAGTATTTAAGAACACCAGGCAAACAACACATTTAAATTACCTTCTAATTTTCCCTGCCAAACATCTATCCCCAAACCTACAATATCACAGCCCAAGTATCAGTTCAAATTCAAGGTAATAATTTTAACACATAGAACTAATTTCACTTACAACTATTCAAATATTTCAGTTTAAAACAAAATATAACTCCTGGCCTTTTTCTACCAACCTGTTGCTTAAGCTCCCAAGTGAACAATGAAAGCCACAGTAATTCCTGTTTAAAGACAAGTTAATTGCAGCTAATGTCCCTCCTCCAAACACCAGGCAAACAACACATTTAAATTACCTTCTAATTTTCCCTGCCAAACATCTATCCCCAAACCTACAATATCACAGCCCAAGTATCAGTTCAAATTCAAGGTAATAATTTTTAACACATAGAACTAATTTCACTTACAACTATTCAAATATTTCAGTTTAAAACAAAATATAACTCCTGGCCTCTTTTCTACCAACCTGTTGCTTAAGCTCCCAAGTGAACAATGATGCTTGTCTACTGAGCAGCTCTCTCCTTACTTGATGTCACAGACTCTATTGCTGCCTCTACAAAAGGTTGCTTCCTTCAACCCAATCAGACATTTACACTGCCTGGCATTCAGGCCCTTTAGGTAGTAGCCAGGGGTCTATTTTTTCTGTCCTACAGGATCTCCATTACTGGTGCATTACTGTTCTTGCTCCTCAGTGCTAACAAAATGTAGGAGTACATATCCAAATTGTACCCTATCATATTTTGTATTTTTCCTCATTACTAACTGTGCAGTTGTTGTATTTGCTGTTGTATTTTTTTTCAGTAATTCTGTTTTGTATCTCTGTAATTTTTTTCTCCCTATCACCCCCGCCCCCAGGGCACATCTGGAATCAAGCGGTACTCTGCTCAGTATGCCTACCTGGTAAAACGCTTAAATAAATAAATAAATGTTGTAATTTTATCCAGATCTGACTGTAATGTAATAATTCGTTCCTGAATGCTACATGGTCCCCCTAATTTGGTGTCATCTGCATACTTTACTATTAGATTTTCCACATTGTCACTCAAATCAGAAAGGAAAATCTGGAATATGGTAGGTCCCAAGACAGAACCCTGGGGAACCCTACTCTCCAAACAGCTCTCTTCTGATGTATATCCATGTACCGCCACCCTCTGCACTCTGTTAGTGAGCCAGTTAGTTATCCAAATTAACAATGTGGTTATCAATTACATATTTCTGTAGTTTGTCAGTAATAGCCCAGTGTGGAATCTTGTCAAATGCTTTACAGAAGTCAAGTAGGATCACATCTGCTGCCGCTCCATCATCCAGCAAATAATTTGTATGCTCATAAAAACATATCAAATTAGTTACACAGGATTTCCCTTGGGTAAAACCGTGTTCTTTCACGTTGAATTTGTATTTTATTGTCAGCTGCTTCAGTATTATATCTCTAATAATAGACTTAAATATTTTTCCCAGTACCGAGGTAAGGCTTATTGGTCTGTAATTTTGCAACTGCACAAACCAATGTATTGTGGCAATACGGGATTTCGGGGGGTGTCACTGCTAAGCCCATTGCAGTTCACAGAACCAGGGGCTCGGCAGTACACCCCAATGACCACTTGGTGTGGTCCTGATGCAACTTTCTGCTTGGTGGTCTGAACGGTCATGCACTCCAAAGGACCGAAGCTGCTCTAATCTGAGAGGGCTTCAGCCCTTTGATTTGCATGACCATTCAGCCCACAAAGACATGCAACTATTTGTGTGCCACCTTGCTCCCTGGTCCTGGGTGATCACTGAGTGCTTCTGCAGGCCCCGTTATCTGTTGGCCTTGATTGGGGGTCTGGCAGAGCATAACAGTAAAGACGCATGCTGCGGGGGAGTTGCCGATCACTGCACAGCGCAATGTGCAAGCTGCTGCGATCAGCTCCTCACGTCCTCTCTCTCTCTCCCTCTTGCATTGCTGAAAACTGACCCTCATTTTTTTTTTATGTCATTCCCCCCACACAACCCTCGCTCTAAGCACCACCACCGTACACCTCCCCCCAAACATAAGATACTGACACTGGGGGTGCCCAGTCCCCCAGTGTCCTCAATTGTACAGCAAACTCTCCCTGAAAGAAAGAAAACTGTCCCTCGTCATGTTTTTTATCCTGAAAAAAAAACAAAACTGTCCATCATTGTCTGCTGCGCCGTTATCCCACCCAATGTGACCCTCGCAGAGGGTGGCCACCAAGTGCTCCTGCCAGCCCCGTTATCTGTTGGCTTTGATTGGGGGTCCAGCAGAGCATAACAGTAAAGCCAAAACATTCCTGTCCCTAAAAAAAAGAAAACCATCCCCCGATGTCTTTATTTTTTTTTACCCTGTAAAAAAGAAAATGGTCCCTTGTTGTCTCCCCCATCCCCATCCCTACCCTCCCTCTGTGCACCCACCTTCCCACACCCACCCCCTTACCCGATACTTACCATTGGAGGTCAAGCGTGTCATCTTATCTGGACAGGGACACATCTGCACTCTTCAAAGCCGAACTTCGAACTGAAAAATCAAGGTAAGCACTGTATAATGACTGTCAAAGATGATTTCAACTTAAGTTGCTATCTCAGCCATTTTTTGACATTTTTGCACCAACTTGTCAATATGGGGTTCTTGGGACCTCATCTCATGAGCACTGTCACTGTCATTTTGTTAGTTGGTCCCGAAAGGTGATTTTGCAGTCACTGCATGGAATCACCTTTTGGGACTAATTAACTAAATGACAGTGCCACTGTTCATGAGGTGGGGTCCCAAAAAGCCCATGTTGAAAATTTAGTGTAAAAATATCGGAAAATGGCCGAGTTACGTGCACTCGTTGACATTTTTATATGCACACATGTAACTTTGCTTATTTTTAATATTTTGACTCCAAATTTTCAACATAGCCATTGTTTCAAACCACCTCATGAACAGCAAAGCTGTCATTCTTCACATCCTGCTCAAAACATATTTTTGCACCTGTGGTGCGGAATGGCACAGTTGCTTCATGAAATCACCTTTCAGGATAGAGTACTGAAATGATAGTGCCACTATTCATGAGGCAGGGTCCCAAAAAGCCCATGTTGAAAATCTGGAGCAAAAATACCAACAAAAGACAGAGTTACACGCACTCATTGAAATTTTCTTATGCACCTGCATAACTTTGCTAATTTTTTATATTTTGACTCCAGATTTTCAACCTAGCCATTTCTTCACACAACCTCATGAACAGTACTGCTGTCATTTCACACATCCGTCCAAAATGAGTTTCTACACCTGTGGTGCGGAGTGGCATTTTGCCTATGGGGTTTATGAGGTATGGTGATAAGAAGAATATATTGAACATTTGGGGTCAAAATGTGAAAAAATTACAAGAGATGCATAGGCAGGGGTGTCACCAGCAGAAGGAGGTGGTGATACTGTTATACAAAACCCTGGTCAGGCCTAACAGTGGGTAGGTCATGTCAAACGAATCTGATAGATTTCTTTGACTGGGTGATGAAGGAAGTGAATCGGGGGTGGGCATGGATGTCGCCTACCTCAATTCAAAAAGGTCTTCGACGCTGTCTCACATAAGAGGCTTGTTAACAAGATTGGTAGTCTGGGCATGGTAGACAAGGTGGTGAACTGGGTTAGGAACTGGCTAACAGACAGGAGACAGAGGGTGGTGGTAAATAGGGTACAATCTGGGGAGGGGGTTGACCAGAGGGGCACTGCAGGAATCAGTCCTTGGGGCAGTCCTGTTCAATGTCTTCATTAGTGACATTGCAGAGGGGCTGGAAGGAAAGGGCTGCCTGTTTGCAGATGACACCAAGATCTGCAACACTGTAGTTACTCCAGAAGGGGTGGAGAAAATGATTAAGGACCTAGGCAGGTTTGAGAAATGGTCTGAGGAGTGGCAACTGAGGTTTAAATCAAAGAAGTGCAAAATGATACACCTGGAGCATAGAAACCCCGGGGAGAGCTACAGGATGGGGGAGGGGGGCAGTTGCTGATGGTCACCAAGGAACACATGGACCTGGGGGTTATAATTTCACATGACTTGAAAATGTCAAAGCAGACTACAAAGGCAGCAGGGAGGACCAGTGGCATGCTGGGGTGCATAAGCAGGGGTATCACCAGCAGAAGGAGGGAGGTAGTGATGACGTTATATAAAACCGTGGTCAGGCCTCACATGGAGTACTGTGTGCAGTTCTGGAGGCTGCACCTTCAAAGGGGCATAAACAGGCTGGAGACGGTCCAGAGAAGGGCGTCTCAGATGGTACAGGGCTTGCACCATAAAATAAATGAGCAAAGATTAAGGGAATGCAATATGTACTGCCTGGAGGAGAGAAGGTAGACAGGAGACATGATAGAGACATTCAAGTACCTCAAGGGTATGAACAAGATGCAGGGGGAAGACATCTTCCAATATAGGAGGAGTACAAGAATGAGGGGGCAGGATATGAAATTGGAAGGTGGCAGACTAAGAGAGAATATGAGGTTGCTTTTCTTCACAGAGAGGGTGGTGGACACATGGAATGGTCTGCCGCAGGAGGTGGTGGGAGCGAGTACTGTGGCAGGAGTTAAACATGCATGGGATGGGCATGGGAGAACCATAGAGGTGCAGCTGAGGGAGGGTCAGAAACTGTAGTCAAGTACATGGCTTATGGTCAGACTGGATTGGCCTAGTGGTCCTTATCTGCTGACAATTTCTGTTTCAGCCTCTGGCAACCATGTTCACAGAGTCACTCAACACAGGAGTGGTGCCAGAGGATTGGAGGAGGGTACATGTGGTCCTTCTACACAAATACGGCAGTAGAGAGGAGACAGGGAACTATAGGCCAGTCAGCTGCACATCAGTAGTGGTGAAGATCATGCACACACTGCTTAAAGAAAGGATAGTGGAACATTTACAAGTCATTAGTGCCCAGGACCCTAGGTAGCATGGATTCACAGTGGGTAGGTCATGTCACACAAGTCTGATAGATTTCTTTAACTGGGTGTTGAAGGAAGTAAATGTGGGGGAAGTGGATGTCACCTACCTCAGTTTCAGCAAGGCCTTTGACACCGTCCCACATAAGAGGCTTATTAATAAGATGGAGAGTCTGGGCATAGGACACAACATGGTGAACTGGGTTAGGAACTGTTAACAGACAGGAGACAGAGGGTGGAAAAATACCTCAAGAACCTCAAGGGAATCAACAAAGTCCAAGAGGGTAGTATCTTTCAGAAAAAGAGATATGCAAGAACAAGGGGGCACAAGTTGAAGATAGAGGGGGGACACTCAGAGGTAATGTGAGGAAGTATTTTTTCATGGAGAGGGTTGTCAATGCATGAAACAGCCTTCCTGAGGAGGTTGTGGAGTCAAGAACAGTGGAGGAATTCAAGAATGCATGGGACAGACATAAGGCAGTCCTAGTTGGGGTAGGAGGAAGTAGGCTATTGGTTAACTAGGATCTGCAGCTTATCCGTTAGGTAGAAAAATGGGCAGACTAGGTGGGCTAAGCGGTCCTTATCTGCTGTCAAATTCTATGTTTCTATGTTGGTGGTAAATGGGGTACAATCTGGGGACAGGAGGGTGACCAGCAGGGTACCGCAAGGATCAGTCTTTGGGCCAGTCCTGTGCAATGTCTTCATTAGTGACATTGCAGAGGGGCTGGAACAAAAGGACTGACTGTTTGTCAATGACACCAAGATTTATAACAGGTTGGATACTCTGGAAGGGGTAGAGAACAAATATCTATATCAAATATCTTCATTCACATATTTGTGAATGAGTATTACAGTATGCACTGCAAGCCCATTGGTCCACAGTGTGGACCAATGAGCTTGCAGCTTCTACTGTATGCTGTCATTCGGTGGGCAGCTGAGGGGTATGCGGGTGGGTCTGCTGCCCACCAATGATGGGGGACTGAGAGGGTTGGGGGTCCTGTGTGGTGGGGGTGGTGGGTGCCAGTGGACCACCAGGGAATCAGTGTGATAAACATTAGGGGCAAATGCAGTTACTGGCAGGGTGGGGGGTACCACTAGACTACCAGGGAATTATGCAGCAGATCTATGAGCGATCGGTGCTGCGGGCAGGGAGGTGGGTACCACTGGCCCACCAGAGCACTAGCATTTACTTATCCAATGGTGATTGGGGATTCAGATGGGTTGGGGGTACCTCTGGACCACCAGGGGAATTTTGGTCCATATGTATGATGATCACAGGGTTGGAAGGGGGGGTACCACTGGACTACCAGAGATATAGGAATTCACAATATAGTTGGTGATCGGAGGGTCAGAAGGGGAGGAGGGGTACCACTGGACTACCAGGGATATAGGAATTCACATAATATGCGGCGATCAGAGGGTTGGGAGGGCAGGGGGTACTACTGCGACCCCTGGTACAGGGAACGCATGCTGTGCAGGGCGCCAGGTGCATTTTGCTGGCCAGCCTTGCACAACACATGCAAATGGGGCCATACTGACATGAAAATGGCCCCATTTGTGCCTTGCATATGTAATGGCCCCATTTGCGTATCGGTTTCTGAATATCAGAAATACGTGCACGGCGTATCTCTGATGTGCTGGTGCATTATCCATTCCTGGTATTCAGCCCTGTCTGGGGGGACATGCCAGTGCATTGTATTTGCACAGGGCGCATTCTTTGATATATTCAGAAGGGATGTGCCATGGCATATTTTTTTTAATATATCCCTTAGTTGCTCCAGCGCATCTCAATTGTGCTGCGCACCCACTTGCACCATTGCCAGGTGCATTTTTTAATATCAGGCCCCAGAAATATATGTGTAGGCCTGGAAAAGTCTCTAAAATCAGGCATGAGGGTGTGGAAAGTTTGACTTGTCCCATACTGAACCAGAAAATTCTGATTTTTAAGTCAGAATTTTGGAAACCAAGACTTTGTACTAAGGAAGCGCCTGGAAGACTTTTTAAAAAGGACATTTCAGAGACTTGACTTGGAATACACACTTGCTACACAAGTCTGAACTCTAAAATCAAAGCAAGGTATAGTTTAGAATACAGTAGCTAGTGTATTCTGTGAACCATCCAGTTTTATTTTTGTTATTGCCTGCATTTCAAAGTTCTTCCAAACTGTAGAATTTTCTGTATTGCTTTTATTTTAAGTAAACTTTTATGATTTTCTTATCAACTCTGCCTGGGGTCTGGTTGTGTGATTTAACATTTCAACAAAAGGGTTTTGAAAAGACTGTGTGCCTTGACAAGATAGAACCACTTGGCTATCATATAAAACTATCTAGGCAAGATGTAGCCAGTGGCCGTGGTGGGATTCAAATACTGAAAGTAGTGCAGCAGAGTCAAGGGAACTCTCCACCCTCCCACTGGGAAAAGGAAGGCTGGTAAGTCTTCCAGAAACCCTTATTCCTGCTCACGAGTTCTTAAAAAGGGGGATCCTCTCTGCCAACAGGAGGTCCTGTCGGACTGCCCGAGGTTTGGGGGCCAGGGGCGCTAGACAGGGTCTATAACATATTCCAAGGATAAATTTGTCTGGTGAGTTGGGGTTTATACTTAGACATATTGTTTCTGTGCTAGCACCAGGATTTTTAATTTTTATTCAGGTATATCTGTTGTTGTGATTCATTTTGCAGTAAATATTGCTACTCCCTCACTCTTTTTGCCGCTTCTGTCTAATCTTGTAGTCAAGTAGCCCAGTAGCCTGGAATATTCTTGTCCCAATTGTCTCCTTCTGTCCACCAAGTTTCTGTGATTAGGGCAATGCCTATCTTATTTTCTGGTTCAAGCATGACTTGCAATTCTCCCATCTTATTGCTTAGGCTCATTGCATTATTTAGTAAACACCATATGTTGTTTATTTTTGTCGAGTTATTTTCCTTTCAGGTTTGTGTATCTTTAAATTTCCTATTAGTTGAGCCAGTACCCCCCAAGTTAATGGTTTAAAGGAACAATTTCCAAGTGAGCTTTAATAAATCTCCCAGGAATAAAGTATCCATTTTTGTTCAGATGAAGCCAGTCTTTGCAGTACAGGTGATTCCTTTTGTAAAAATGTGACCAGGTATCAATAAACCTTGTGCCTGTTTCTTCACAGCAACTTTTCAGTCTGGTGTTAACTCTTTTTACATTCACTTGCACTTGCACAAGGAACGTCTTGCTACTAACAGCATTTTAGAGGTGTGTCACTGCCGAGCCAATTACAGCTGAAACTCCAATTGACTTGGCAGTGTACACCAGTGACCAGACTTTCTGCTCATGACAGTAGTTCTGCTTGCTGACATGGCATGTTCATGTTCTGTAGTTGAAAGAAATGCACTGCTTCAATGGGAGTGCTTCATTTCTGTCTGTAGCCATACCTCCCGGCATGCACATTACAGTTGACACTAATGCACATGCCCAGAGTTACGGCTGTATACTGTCCACCCCGCACCCTCTGTTTCCCCACCGGCACCCGACATCCAATTAAACCCTCCCACTCCTTCCCCCTGTGTGCTGTCTGCCCCGGACCCTCCATTCCCTGTCCCTGCACCCGGCATCCAATTAAACCCTTCCACTCCCTCCCTCTGTGTGCTGTCCTCCCAGCACCCTCCATTCCCCCACCAGACCTGCCATCCAATTAAACCCTCCTGCTCCCTCCATGTGCTGTCTGCCTCCCACCCTCTGTTCCCTCTCCCAGCACGCTACATCCAATTAAACCCTCCCGCTCCCTCCCTCTGTGTGCTGTCCACCCCACATCCTCCATTCCCCCACTGGACCCAACATCCAATTAAACCCTCCTGCTCCCTCCCTTGGTATGCTATCTGCCCCGCACCCTCTGTTACCCATCCCAGCATAAACCTGCAAGTGAACGTTCAGTACCCAATAAGCTGTGTGCAGGGGCAGAGGCAAGCACCCTCATGCCATAACGACAAAGAAAAGTGCAATCAGTGACACTGCACACACACACACCAGTCACCACTGAGCAGCTTCAGCCATAGTGCCCATAGTTTTGCTGTGTCTCTGAAGTGTCACACAGTGATCGTTAACTGCTTGTTGTGATGCTTTCAAGCTGTGATGTAGCCCCCATGTCCCCCCCAGCCAACAGTAACAGAGAAGCGCCCCCGATCTCTAGTCACTGACAGCTCTGTGCTCCTCCTATGAATGGCTCCTCTGGTAGTTCGTCAGTCCACTACCGTGTGCCTGCACTGCATCTCTTCAGTGTCCTGTCTTTGGGATGTGTGTCCACTCCTGTTTGGGGACACACAGTGGCAGAGAGTCACACAACAGGGACCCCAGAGAGAGAGAGAGAGAGAGAGAGAGAGGCAATGTGCTGGGAGTGGCGTGTGACACAGAAGTGAGCGGGGTACAGGTGGCAGTGTGACCGGTAGCCAGTGGTGGGACTCGGGAGAGTGTTAGATCCCAGGGATCTGACAGTTCAGCCAAGCAGAGGTAGGTCAACATTAACCCGCCCTAGCAGAGCTCGGTGAACAACCGGCCGCCAAACATCGCATGCAAGCCATGGAGGGGTTAGAACCCAGAGGCACTAGGACTGAGCAGTACACAGGGAGAGAGAGATAAACTGGGAAAGAGAGAGAGAGAGAGATAAACCAGGAAATGGAGGTGCTGCAGAGCAAGAAAGTGCTACAGTTGTCCTGGGTGTCTGTGTTGCCGCTGCGTTCTCTTTCTAGGTATGGTTGGTAACGCACGACAGTGGCAGCGGGAATGGGAGATGTAGGTGTCTGCTCCTGAAGCAGTTGTGGCAGGTGCTGTAAGTGGCACAGTAGGGAGACAGTGTGAGACACAACCCATTTCATGTAATAAAGAGCTGTCCTGCTTCTGTGTCTCACATCTGTTGCGTGCATTCTGCCGAAAGACAGGCAGTTGCTCCCTCCAGTCCTTGTCTGTGATGAGCAGCTGTCATGTGTGTGTGTTCAATGGGAAGGACAGACTGCTTTTGTCCTGGTGCAAAAAATTCCCTTACTCATAGAAGAGAGAGAAATGTTAGAGACAGACTGTAGCAGTGTATGTGTATGTGTATGTGTGTGTGTGTGTGGTGTGGGGGCAATGGAATCTGTTAGGCACAGTACCAGAGCATATTATGCACAAGAAATGTCACAGATCATGTCAGTAGTGTATCTGTGACATTTCTATGTGCATAACAATGACGTGCATTTTTTGTTACGGATTATTTTCAAAGGCGGAAGGATACAGTACCTTTTTAGATCTTAAAACGCGAGAAAAAAATCTTTTTGTGGCTTTCTCGTGTTTTTGACATAACCCATGTTATAAGTGCAATAACCCACTCCAGGGTGTGGGTTTGTACACATTTAATGCACGCCTCGTGCCTCACAATGCACCCCTGTTGTGCATTAAATGACTATAAACCCACACCCTGTCGTGTTTTATTGCTTACTCATTGACAGGATTTTTCAGACAATGGCATGGTAGAACCACTATAGTTTGGATGGAGGGAGCACTTTTATGTTAACCCCCTAGTTTCAGCCAGTAATAACTGTGGAACTGTTTCATTGATTTGGATGAACACTGGCATGCACAAGCTGTGGCCCATGATCTCCGATTCCTGAAAAGTTAGTTGAAAGGTTTGATGTAGCCATTGCAAAGTCCTAGAAGGTTGAAAACATGAATGAGAGAAAGCCAGTTAACGTGGAAGTAAACATGCAGAGCAGACTGTAACACAAAAGCATGGGTTGGAAGTTCAGGGACTGAGCTCAGTCTACTTTTACGTGTTTATTGCCTGTTCTCCCATCTAGTGGTTAAAGTGATGGGAGGTACCAGCCCCCCAGCTACGAAAATCACTAAGGACAGCTCCCTAGCTATTACAGACCCCCGTGGGGGCTTTGCCCCCTGACCACTGAGTCACAACAAAAATTTTACAAACCCAGCTCCTATGAACGTATCCTCCTGATGCTGCCACCGATAAGCCCCCAACAATGCCTACACAATATTCAAGGGCTCAGGAAACCCCCACCAGACCTCCAGGGAGGGTATTAATATATTTAAAATAATGCTAGCCCCATTCCATAGGGAGATAGCCCACTACACCACTATGGCATAATTTTACACAGTGCCCCCCCATGGGCATTTCCTAGCCCACACAACCACCAATGCCACTCTTTATTTAGACAAAAAAGGCTATTAGCCCCCCACTAGACATCACTAGGCACCTGGGCTACTAAATAAGTATGTGATGTAATTGCTGTGCATCAACTCGAACCTTGACCTTATCAGGTCCATCCTGTAAATGAGCCTTGCTCAATGATGATCGCCTGAATAAATAAAGATTTGATTGATTGATTGATTGATTGATTGATAAATTACTGGCCACTCGGCCACCATTATGGGAAAAGGGCCTTTTAGCTGAGCTCCCTTCCTCAAACCACACTCCATTTACTCTGCTTTTGCTCATCTTGCATCTTTTTCCTTCTTAACTAACCTATTTTCTCTTTTATCTCTACAAGTTTGACAGGACATGGACTCCGACCCCATCACATAAGTATAGTTTTATTTCTCTCCTGTCCTTTCCACCCTATTTAACCCTCTTATGAACTGCGGATCCCTTGTGACCTCCTTGTCTCTTCTTTTAAAGGTGCGGTGGATGACATCTCCCCAGGACTACCCCGTAAGTCCCTCTCTTTTACATATATTTTGGTGGGTTGACTAACAGAGCAGCCACACCCATAAGCAAGCTGTTTGAAGGAAGTACATAAGGGTAGGAGAAGAAAGAGGCTGCTGTGTTTCCCAAAGGAGGTGGCTATGTTGTTAAGGGAGAAGACAACAGCTTTTAGGAAGTACAAGAAGACCCAGACAGAGGGTGACAGGGATGTGTTTCTAGAGAAAGAAAGAAAGGGAACTGGGGTGAGGATGAGGAGAGCTAAGGCACAAACAGAGGAGCTCATCACCAAGGAGGTCCAAATGGGGGATAAGACATTCTTCAGGAACTTGTGTGGATTGGAAAGATGAAAGCAAGGGGTGGAATAGTAAGGTTTACCAAAGTGGGGTGAGAGACTGTGCAGAAGAAAATCAAGAAAAATATAAAATTTTACATGAGTACTTCTGCTCAGTATTCATGTTGGGAGTGGGGAATGAATAGACCAAAGTATTATCAGCAGGCACTGTAGGAGAGAGGGGAGTCGACACAAGTCAGTTTTTGTAGGAGACAGTCCTATGGGGATTGGAAGCCCTAATGGAAAGCAAAGTGATGGGGACAGGTAAGAGTCACCCAAGGGTACTAAAATAACTGAGCACAGTGCTAGCTGACCCCTGGCAACACTATTCAGCATCTCATTAAAGATTAGGGTAGTTCTACAGGACTGAGGGAAGGCCAGTGTGGTCCCTCTGCCCAAGAGTGGCAGCAGGGAGGAGGCTGCCAATTACAGGCCAGTCATTCTCAGATCAGTGATGGGGAAATTAATAGAGACCCTGCTGAATGAGAGGCTTATGGAGCACCTGGAGGCAAATGGGCTGCAGGACTACTGGTAGCACGATTTCTTGGGGGGAGATTCTGTCAAACAAATTTCATATATTTCTTTGACTGGGTGACTAGTGAGTTGAATACAGCAAAGGCAGTGTATGTGGTTTATCTGGACTTCAGCAAGGTCTTTTACACTGTGCCACACAGAAGGCTAATAAACTTAGCACCTTAGGTGCTGGGGAGAAGATGGCAAGCTGGGTATCAAGTGGATTACACTGTAGAAGATAGGGTGGTTGTAAATGGAAGTCACTTGGAGGGCAGGACAGTGACCAATGTGAGTGCACAGGGGTCAGTACTGGGTCCTGTCCTCTTCAGTCATGTCTTCATAATGGACATTGCTGAGGAACTGGAGGGGAAGGTGTGTCTCTTTCTTCAGGTACATGTGTAGAAAGATGAAAACAAGGTGTGGAATATTTAAGATCAGGATAGCAGGGGGGAGAGACTGCAGAAGAAGATCAATCTAACATTTTAAATGACTGCTTCTGCTCGGTATGCATGTGGGGCAAGGAACACTCCAACATGTTATTAGTAGGCACCGTGGAAGAGAAGGGAGTGGACAGAAGTCCGTTCTCGTAGGAGATGAGACTTGGGCTTCATGCACAAAGCAACAAAAGTAAAGAATTGTAACATTAAGGTACGAAGTCCCCTGAGCCATGGTGAATCTCAGTTGTGTTTTTCAGGGGTTTGAACAATCATACAGTGCAGCGTTGCCACTGCCCTAACTTCAGCACCTCTCCAAGCATTTGGTGTACAACTCTCTTTTGTTCAGTGCCTGGTCTTCACAGACAGTGATCAAATTAGAGTAAGACCAACACTGCATCATATGATCATTCCAACCCTAAGACACCAACTCCATATGTAGCCCCAGCGCCGTATACCAATAGGCTCCCCCCCTTGCCAACTGTCTCTGATATCAGGCAAGGGGTCTGGGTCCTGCTACAGTGACAATAGGGGGTTTGTTCCCAGAAATATTGAAAAATAGTGTGGTGCCTCCACCCAGAGAAAAGTATCAGTGGGCCAGATATCTGCTTGGCACAGCCCCTGGTATACTGTGTCTACCCACCACCCCAACCAACCACTCTGCACACTGTGTCCCCCAATACCTTGTTCCACCATAAACCATATATCTCAGTAATAAGCACATGCAATGAATTTCACTAACACAGCAAGTTCAAACAACAAACTCACAGCTTTATTCATGGGGTAAGGAGTAGGGGAAAAGGGTATGTTGACTGCATGTTAACACCGCCACCGCAAAGACCAGCACAGCGACAGAATTCACCCAAAATTGTTAGGTCACTGTTCTGGTCCCCACAGACACTGGTAGTGCATCTCCAGGTGTTATGCACCCTCCCCGAGATAACTCCAACTTGGAGTTGTATATTTAGAGACTGGGGGTGTGGGGAGGCAAAGCCCCCCACATGGGATGTTCGAGGGGTTCAGCCCCCCAAAGAAAACATGCCAACATCCCTGACAGTACAGTGCTGACACTCGGTTTGTGTCTGTCGCTCTCAGGGATGTCGGCGTCCGAGATGTCGCAGTGCTATAGGTAAACTGGGAAAAGGATACCGGGACATAAGGTAGCTGTGAAGGCAAAAGAAAGGTTAGTGAATTAAGCAATTTCAACATGTGGTCCCACAGGCCAAGCCCTCTCCCACTGGTATCAGTGTCCCTATACTGTCCCTAGGGGTACCCACTAGGTGCAGGCCTGATCGGTGCCTCGGGCTGGCCGGCTGTTGGGGCCCTGAAATATTTTCAGAAAACTTGTAGAATGAATAACAAACAATTCCCCTTTTCCCTCCCAGGAGCCAGGTCCTGGGTATTCACGGTTAGTCAATCTCAGCACCGGGGGAAATGGAGCTCCTTGAATTAGTGCAGCAAAGCAGAAAACAGGCCAGCCAGGATGCCTCCGTCTAGATGGAACTTGCTCAAGCATCTTGCAGCTGGTCACCTTGATTGTAGTTCTGGCTGCTTAGTACCTTCAGCCACTTCTGGCCCGTTGCAGAGCACTGTGGCAGGACAACACCAGCCCAGAAGGCCCAGACCCAGGAGTGGCTCCATAGCCTGGCTCCCACAATGGATCACAGATGCCCTAGCACCCCAACAAGTGCCAGTGACCTCCTGAGACAGTGAGTCTCACTTGGAAGGGATTAGCAAGTTCCCTCCCTGGCTCTGAGTGAGGTCTCCCTAACGGTGGGGGTCCTCCTGCAGTCCCTGCAATGAGCTCTCAGAAAAGTTCTGAGGCATGTAAGCCTCCTGTAAAAGTGGGGCTTTTATTCCCACTGTTAGGCATCCCTTTTCCCCTCCTACCCCCCTCCCCCCAAGCTAGGAAATGGGTTTAGTGCTCCAGGGGATATTGCTCTGGATGCCTCAAGGTGGCAGCAGAGAGTGGTAACAGGGTATAAAAAGGGACAGACAGAAAGTACCAGGCCTTTCCAGCCCGGGCATTAGGCCTGGAGCTGGAGGGGGAGGCTGGAAGAGAAGCATCAGGACCAGAATAGGTGGGTGAGTGAGGCAGCTCGGCAGTCCAGGAGGGCCAGTGGGGGAAACCCCCCAAAAGAGTGCAGTCAGGACAGCTTGTTACACGCCCTGGGTGACGAGAAGTGGGGGTATGGAGCTCCGCTGGGGGACACAGGGAGCCAGGTCCTGAGTTGTTAGGGGCTAGGGCATTAGGGAGGCTTTAACGAGCCCTCAGACAGATGTAGGCACCCTTAGGAAGCCCGTTTGCGTATATCCAGGTTGCCAGGGCTGGGAAGGCTCTGACAGGGCCCTCTCAGGGAGGGAACCAGTGGCAGAGATTCCCCTCGTACCTGGTGTGGCAGGGCGGTCTTTGGGGTCGAGGGAGCCAGGTAGCCTTTCACCCACAACAGGGGGCCTGTTTGGAGGGACAGGTCCTGGGGCGCCAGTCCATTTAAAGTCTGTGCAGGTCACAGGCCAAAGAAATGGCAGACCTTGGAGGGTGGTCCCCATGCTGGAGCTTAACTCAAGCCCAGGAGTAAAAGCAGGGATCCCCAGTAGGAGGAAGGTACCTGCAGAACCCCTGGAGTGAACTGGGAGCCATGGAGTGCTGAGGCAGGGCCGAGTGATCGTGGCAGGTGTGGCCTCAGCTTTGTGTGTAGTGCCAGCTGTTTGAAGGTGGGTCTGGGTCATCAGGAAGAATCACTAGATGCCCTTGTGGCTTTGGCCAGCACCCAGGGGCCCAGATGGGGAAGGCCGCACACTTTCCCGTGCCAGTGAAAGGGGGGATGACCAGTGCCAAAGTAAAATGGACCTGTGAGGAAACAAAAAGGAAGGTTGGCTTACCAGATCCCTTATATGCCCGGAGATTGCAGGGATCTGTGTTCCAGTAGATCTTGGGTAGAACACCCAAGAGAGGGAAGTGGTAGAAAAGGAGAATCCTTGCTGTATCTGCTAAATCCGTGGTTTCTGCTGTTTATCCTGTCCAGCCAGTACTGTAAAAAGGTTAAAGCCCCATGGAGCTGCTTATTTATTTTTAGAGAAGAATGGTGACCCCTGTATCGCTGGAATCATTTGCCATGCGGGTGAAAAATAAAAGCTAGTTGGGGAGAAACAGTGGTTTGCACCTTATTCGAATGTAGTGGGGAGGCTAATGAAATGACATCCTTTTTTCACCCTCATATTTGCAGTTAATTAATTTTCCACAAGTTGTATTCCAGGGGCAGAATCCAGCCTGTTGGGGCTGTAAGGGTTTCCTTAGACCTACATAAGGTGAAGTGGGAGGTCTTGATCCAGTGGACAACTCAGAGAGGAGATCAGATGGTGAGATAGAGGAGGTAACGTGCACAGCAATGAAGATGGCATGCAGGTAGGAGACAACTGTTTTCCCTGCTGTTTTAGTCTGCAGAAAGGTCTTGAATGTTTGTGCTTTGAGTGCTCCCCCTTTTCTGCCTGGAAGACCTGCAATTGTAAAGTATGTCCCTAGACAGGGCATAGAAGGGGGGGGGGGTTACACCATGGGGGCTACTCATCCGAGATGTTTCCCGTACCCCAAGATTGCCACCGGACCCTGAGCCTTGCAGTCTGCGGTGTGCCAGGCTTCCCTGCCAGGTTGGGCGCTATGGTGCACTACACAACTGTTGTGGAGTAGGCCTGGAGCAGGCATTAGGCCTAGCCTGCTGGTGTGATGTGCATGTGTAACTGGCTGGTCACGTGACTCACCGGCAGGGTCCTGATTGGAAGATGGGCGAAAGGGAGCTATAGCAGCTGCATGAAGAAGTGCCATTTTGGGAAATCAGAGTGAGTGGAGCTGAGGGAGTGAGACCAGCAGCAGCAGAACGCTAGAGGGGAATAACGATAGCGAGAGCAGAGCAAAAGAGACTGTTTCTGGAGCACATTGTTAGAGCAGGCAAGTGAACTGGACTGCATATATTTGTTTTTTATCTTACTCCAATTTTTGCACTTTTACTGCAGTGCTCCAGCGGGGGCATCCAGCCGCCGGCCCCCACCGACCCGGAGGACAGCAGGCTCACTCACCGCAAGGGTCCTAGCACGGCCGTTACCGAACCCCCCCGACGTGATTCCACGACAGGCCTCCAGGTCGGCGGATGCGCAGCCATCAAGTTGCTCGGTCACGCCCAGTTCTTTTCCACCCTAGATTTTTTCCCTTGTAGCTGGCAGAGCAATGACGCGCTGCATACATGCAAGTGTCTTGCCAGACTCCACCCCATGCAAGTGCCACGTCTTGCGCTTGCCCCGGCCTTCGCCAGGGGCCACTCAAGAGCGACACAACCCTCTAGCCCACCACAGAGGAAGGAGAGCAGTCCTGGGACGCTCAATCCAACCTCTCCCCTGCCAGCCCCCGATGGCCCGAGTCCATTTCCGAACCCGGGTCACCGGCATGGTGCGAGGTGTGGCATCCAGCGCCTCAACCCTCAGTGCCACCAGGCTGGCTGGACTGCATATATTTGGAGCAAAAAGAACTTGGAGCTCCTTGTGAGTGTGGGACTGGGAGGGAGGAATCAAGCGCACGCATCCACGTGGATTGGCAGCAAGTAGTAGCAGGGGGAGATGCGGAGAGACCTGAAGCAACCCCTCAGGAGGAACCCCTGGCTACAGTTCCTGCCTCACTTCTCTCCTGGCTCTGGGAAGCTGGGGTAAAATGCAAGGGACATGAACATTGTTTGTGGTGTGGATTTATGGGAGAGGCAGCAACCAGGTTGTTTATATGCCTCTATTGTATAGGTAGAGCACCAGTCTCATGTAGGGGGATGTATGCTCGCAGTTAAACTGCCAGCTTGTTTATTCTATGGTCACCAGCCAGTTGGGATTTGGAGGGGTTTGAGAAGCTGTCCCTGGGTGAGAGTACCCATGTACAGGTGGGTGAAACCCGAAGCAAAACTCCAGATGTGATAGTGGAGGCTGTTTAAGAGGAGGGTGCAGGTGCACTAGAGAGGGACAAAGGTGATGGGGAGCATAGCCATCTGCCCAGCTGTCTGCCACCAGCTACCAGCTTTCCCAATGGCAGATGGAGGGGCAGGGGCCTTAGACAACCAATCAGGGATCCTTCAGGGCCTGGGGTACCCTCACCACGGCCCTTGTCTGGCGGTAGTCCACAGGCTTTATCCAGCAAATCAGAGCCCATCTCAGGAGCCAAAAGCAAAATTAGATCCATAGAGAGTGGCCCAGAGTCTGAGCCTGCACCAGTGTCAGCTGGAGCAAGGGTTGGTGATCCACAAGATCTAAGGGAGCTGGATGAGGAAAAATATGTTGGCAGCCAGTTCCAGTTCCAGGACCATATGGTGATCAGGGCAATTCCTAGGCCCTACCACCACCCAGTTATCACCTTTGGAGATACCACCCTACAGCTCCTGGTCCAAGATAAGATTCTCCAGACCTGGATAGACAGGTTAAACCCAAATGACCCGTTGAACCTAAAATATTGACGGAGGATATGGCTACCAGTTGGACAAGCCAAGATAATCAGCGTGAGGGACCTGCCCGAGTGGAGTCAGGCCAAAAGGTGGGTTCGCAGGAGGCTGCAGGTACAATATCCCAATCTGAACTATCCTTATGTGCCAGAAAGAATTTGGGACATTATTGAGGAGATGTGGGAGGACTGGATTTTCAAGGAGCCGTATGAGAGGCTGAAGAACCATCCAGGAGGAGGAAGTGCCCCATCTCAACAGTTGTTCCAGCAGGCATGGTCAATGTCCTGCACAGGGACCAGGTCTGGAGAAACCAAAACATTTTGCTATGGTCCAGGACCTGACTGGGACTCAGACCAACTACTGCCTATTGGACCAGAATTCCTCTGGAGAAATGACCACTAAGCCGGGTACAGCATATTGTTTCCCTTTAGGTGGGGAGCCTGCAACCTAGGACTCTGGTCTGAGACTTGTGGACTGCGCCAGGACAATTGCTCCATGGAGCTGATATGGTGACTTTAATTCAGTTATCCAAATCAAGCTTTTAAATTTGGAAAAATGTTTTGTACTGTTACTGTTTTATGATCATAATAAAATATGTTTCAGAAAGACTGGTGAGAGAATGGTGTGTGCATGTGTGAGTGAATGGTATGGGGTTTGTACACAGAGAAACTTTTTTTTTTAATGTTGGTGGGAGGTATCTGTGGGAATGTCTGAACAGTTTCTACCTCATTATTAATGTTTAGCGAAAGCTTAAGAAAAAGCTGTTGAAATGTTTAATCATTATAGAAAGTGATTGCATTTACTGTTTAAAAAGAAATAATGATGGTTGTGACTAGCACTTCAGGTTTATCTCCTGGCGCAGGTGTGGTTTAGGAATTAGATTTTAGAGTATAGCTTGGGTTAGGTAGGCAGATTGGGTGTTGCCTGGTGGCCAGACATGGTGTGTCCATCACCAGAAGGCTGGGGAGTGTGCATACTCAGTCTGATGGGAGAGGACCATAACTGGACCTTTGCCATCATTCCCAGATGGGAATGATTTCCTGGATGGGGAAGAGTGTAAGCCCCCTGTAAAAGTGGGGCTTACATTCCCACTGTTAGGCATTCCTTTCCCCCTCCTACCCCCGTCCGCTCCCCCCAAGCTAGGAAATGGGCTTAGTGCTCTGGGGGATATTGCTCTGGACACCTCAAGGTGGCAACAGAGAGTGGTAATAAAAAGGGACTAACAGGGTCAGGAAGTAGCAGGGCCTTTCCAGCCCAGGCATTAGGCCTAGGGCTGGAGGGGAGGGGAGGATGGAAGAGTACTATCAGGACCAGAACAGGTGTGCAAGTGAGGGAGCTCGGCGGCAGACCCTCCAACTGTACTGTTTTTGCTGCTATAATACCGAATTTTTAAGACTGGTACTGGATCGTACCATGTACCAAATTTTTGCCGCCTCCTTAAATAATTAAATTTTTTCCTCAAAAATCTTGTTTTGCTGTAAGCTGGCACTGACAGTCCAAGGTGGGGACTCAGCGTCCTACGGTCCCCATGATAACCAGTGCCTCACTGCAGTGCCCTGCCCTTTTGTGACACCGCCGGCAGAGGGCTCAACTGTGTGACAACCCCCCGGAAGCAGCTGAGAGTGTTGCGCAGCCACTTGCCCTTTCCGCAGTGAGCTTGGCAGGACAGACGGACTAGTGTCAGTCTGTTGGGAGAGATAACTCTCCCTCAAGTCTTCGAGTCCACTCCAGCCCAAGCGGAGCCATGGCAGCAGGCCACGAGATGATGACGGCGGGAGGAAGGACCGAGTGGTTGTTGGGCTCCGGACTCACTCTGGAGGGACTAAGAGAGAGCTCCGGCATTGTTACCCCACCCAGCCTCACATCACACAGAACAAGGTCACCAGGACTGGAGGTCACATCAGAAGAGACTGAGGCAGTGAGAGGCAGAAGGTAAGGATGGGATGCCCCCAGAATGAAGACTCACAGGTCTGGTGAGGATATGGACTTGAGTAAACCAAGTTCAGGTCTTGCTTCTGAGTTCTCCCTAAAAAGAAGTCACCAATGTTTTTTTTTGTTTTTTTCTGCTGAAACTTCAATGCTCAGGAACTCATGTCCTGCAGTAATGAGCACAGGCTACTCTAAGGAGCACCAGTTATGTAAAATGCTATTTACTGACAAAGCACTGAACAGGGAGATAGTGAAAGAGAGAGCTAGAGAGACGCATAGACAGAAAGGAGATGCACTGAACTTGGTGGAGATGTGCTGACCTGTTACTTAGCAGATAATGCATGAACTTTGTGGGGGAGTTTACTTAGAAAGCAGTAAATTACTTTCACAATGAGTGGGCCTCTTTTATTGGTTGGCAATATGAGAGCAAAAACTTAAATCAAGAAGTTATCTAAGGCAGTTAAGTAATATATCAATGGTCAGGTGACTGTTTTTTTTATTATACAGAGGGAAATTGGAAGAACTGTTTACACCTTCTAAAAAAGTTTAATTCAAAGTCAAAGTTCATTTTACGAACTGTAAATGCTATTCTATTTCAATCCATATGATGGATCAGATGACAAATGGTCCTAGAGAAAAACTTCACATTGTAGCATGACAGATGTTAATTTTATTTTGTGATGACACAGGCAAGTAAGAAACATCAAGTAAACCCTTTTTGTCACACAGCAGTGACATGTAGCTAAATTGTAAAATGTGCTTAATCTGAACAAGTCACTCTTCTGTGCAAATATAACTTAATCCTTTGGTGGTGGTGCTTGTACTATATTTGTTGTTGCAGGCTAGCTATTCTTCTGAACACGGGAGGTGAAAAATAATTGAATTGAAACTTGAAAGGAGCCAGTATTGTCACTGCAGCTTGTGGTCCTCCAGAAATCTAAATTATTTCATGTCACCCATGTTATTGTTAAAACTGGCTTCAGGTCCTGAAGGTACCAGCAGTAATGGACAAGGTGTGAAAAAAAACAGCTGAATCTGGGACACTAGTCCATTGACTCCAATCTGGAGAGCATTAGCTAGACAGGCTGTTTTATTGTGTGGACCTGCCCTATTTCAAATAATTTGTTGTGCCACATTCTTAATGGCAAAAAAATGGGGGCACTCCCCCCTCACTGCAACAAAGAAGTGTACCTATTTTGATCTGAGAAATGTTGAAGGGTCTGCAGCGGTCCAGGAGGGCCAGTGGGGAACCCCCCCCCAAAAAAAAGAGTGCAGTCAGGACAGCTTGTTATGTGCTGTGGCCGATGAAGAGTGGGGGTCTGGAGCGCCGTTGGGGGACACAGGTAGCCAGGTCCTGCATTGTTTGGGGCTAGGGTGTTAGGGAGACTTTAGCGAGCCCTCAGAGAGATGTAGGATCCCTTAGGAAACCCATTTTTGTATACCCAGGTCGCCAGAGCTGGGAGGGCTGTGGCAGGGCCCTCTCGTGGGGACGACCAATGGCAGAGGTTTCCCTCATACCTGGTGTGGCAGGGCGACCGGGGGGGGGGTGAGGAGACAGGGAGCCTTTCACCCTCAACAGAGGGCCTGTTTGAAGGAACAGGTACAGGGGCGCTGGTCCATTTAAAGTCCGGGCAGGTCACAGGCCAAAGAAATGGCAGCCCTTGGAGGGTGGTCCCTGTGCTGGAGCTTAACTCAAGCCCAGGAGTACAAGCAGGGATGTGGGCCTGGCAGAGATCCCCAGTAGAAAGAAGGTACCAGCAGAACCACTGGAGTGAATCGGGGCCCATGGAGTGCTGAGGCAGGGCCAAGTGATCGTGGCAGGTGTAGCCTTAACATTTTGTGTAGTGCCAGCTGTTAGAAGGTAGGTTGGGGGCCTGGGTCATCAAGAAAAATTCCTGGATGCTCTTGTGTTTTGGGCCAGTGCCCAGGGGTCCATGTGGAGAAGGCCGCTCGCTTTCCCATGCCAGTGAAAGGGGGGATGACCAGTGCCAAAGTAAAAGTGATCCATAAGGAAAGAAAAAGGAGGGTTGGCTTACCAGATCCATTATATGCCAGGAGATTGCAGGAATCTGTATTCCAGTAAATCTTGGGTAGAACACCTGAGAGAGGGAAGTGGTAGAAAAGGAGAATCCTTGCTGTGTCTGCTAAATCCGTGGTTTTTGCTGTTTATCCTGCCCAGCCAGTACTGTAACAAGCATTTGTCAATGCCGAACGTTCGCTTGCAGGTATTTGCAGTGGTGTTTGGCATGTATGGTGCTTTACCCTAATGCCCTGTGCGATTGCTGGTATTTGCACAATAAATTTTCAGCATGACCTTTTTGTTACCCCCATTGTGCGCTACATAGGCGGAAACACATTTTGGGCAGGATGTGAAAAATGACAGCTGTACTGCTCATAAGGAAGTGTGGTAAAATGGCAATGTTGAAAATCTGGAGTGGAAATATTGAATTCGCAAACCTCACGAGCGTGCATGGGAACTGTGCAATGCAGCTAGAAAACAGTCATTGTCAGAATTTTTCACCAAATTGTCAACATTGGCATTTTAAAACTCTCTAATGAACAGTGTCACTGTGATTGTCTTACTGTGTGCCATACATTGATTTTCACACCGACTGCACCATTGTATGCACTACATGGAGGAAACATGTTTTGGGCAGGATGTGAAAAAAGACAGCTGCACTGCTCATAAGGAGGTGTGGTCAAATGGCAATGTTGAAAATCTGGAGTGAAAATATTGAAAATTCGCAAACTTACAAGCGTGCGTAGGATAGGAACTGCACAGCGCATGCTCGTAAAACAGTTATTTTTAGGAATTTTGTCACCAAATTTTCAACACAGCCATTTTAAGACCTCTGCTCATGAACAGTGTCACTGTGATTTTCTTAATGTGTCCCATACATTGAGTTCGCACATGAACTGCGCCATTGTGCGCTACATGGGCGGAAACATGTTTTGGGCAGGATGTGAAAAATGACAGCTGTACTGCTCATGAGGAGGTGTGGTAAAATGGCAATGTTGAAAATCTGGAGTGAAAATATTGAAAATTCGCAAACTTACGAGCGTGCGTAGGAACTGCGCAATGCAGACTCGTAAAACTGTCATTGTTTGGAATTTGTGCACCAAATTTTCAACATGGAGTTTTTGGGACCCTTTCTCATGAATGATGTCACTGTCATGGCATTATTCGGGCCCGAAGGGTGATTTCATGCAGTGACTGCGCAGTGACTGCGAAATCACCCTTCGGGCCTGAATAACGCCATGACAGTGACATCATTCATGAGAAGGGGTCCCAAAAACCCCATGTTGAAAATTTGGTGCAAAAATTCCAAAAAATGCCTGAGATATGCAATAAAGTTGAAACCCCTATCTAGTCCATTATACAGCTTACCGGCATTTCCTCAGTTCGCGGTCGTCTTTGAAGAGTGCAGACGTGTTCCCGGTCCACCAAGATCGTCGCACTGAGCTCAGGAGGTAAGTATGGGGTGAGGGGTGTGGGAAGCTGGAGTACGCAGTGGGTGGGTGCGGGTTGTGGGAGGGGACTGGGAGACTACGTGGGACCGTTTTTCTTTACAGGTTAAAAAAAAAGGACTACGTGGGACGTTTGCCATGCTGGGGTGGGCTCCCAGCATGGCAGAAAGATAGCTGGGGCCGAGGCCAGCGGGGATTGGGCACCTCGTCGGCAAACTACGTGGTGGGGGCCGAGGAGCCGACGGGGATTGGGCACCCCGTCGGCAAAGAAATGGATGTTTGCCACGCTGAGATGGGCTCCCAGCGTGGCAGAAGGATAGCGGGGGGCGTGGAGCCGACGGAGGATTGGGCACCCGTTGGCAAACAACGGTTGCCACGCTGGGTGGGCTCCCAGCGTGGCACCAAAGCTTTGGGGGCTGCGTGACGCGGGGGAGCGCGTGGACGCGAGGGGGTGGCGTGAACGGTAGCTGGTATGACAGCGGTGGCTTTTGAAGCAGAAGAACACCGCTGTCATACAGAGCTCCCGCACCCATTGGTGCAGGACCGCCACACCTGCTCAACGGAGCACTGGATTGCAAGGGAGAGGCACACCTCCAAAGTGTGCTACTCTCCCAAAATGTTCCTTGCGCATGCGCGCAAGCGAACGTAAAAAGGTTAAAGCTTCATGGAGCTGCTTATTTATTTTTAGAGAAGAGAATGGTGACCCCTGTATCGCTGGAATCATTTGCCATGCAGGTGAAAAATAAAAGCCAGTTGTGGAGAAACAGTGGTTTGCATCTTATTTGACTGTAGGGGGGAGGCTAATGAAATGAAATCCTTTTCCCCTCGTATTTACAGTTAATTAATTTTCCATGAGTTGTATTCCAGAGGCAGAATCCAGCCTGTTGGGGCTGCAAGGGTTTTCTGAGACCTCCATAAGGTGAAGAAAGAGGACTCGGTCCAGTGGACAGCTCAGGGAGGAGATCAGATGCTGATATAGAGGAGGTAATATGCACAGCAATGAAGACAGTATGCAGGTAGGAGACAACTGTTTTCCCCTGCTGTTTTAGTGTACAGAAAGGTCTCGAATGATAGCGCTTTGAGTGCTCCCCCTTTTTCTGCCTGGAAGACCTGCGATTGTAAAGTATTCCCCTAGATGGGGAAGGGAATGGAAGGGAAGGGGGGGTTACAGGCAGTTTCTCCACTAAAGTCCAGTGCCAATTAGTAGAGGTGCTAGCCTCAGGTTCAATAAGCACAAGTGCAATTCAACGGGGTATGCTCAAAAATAACAACCCCCTGCACATCAGTCCACACTTTTCCAGTTTAACAGTACCCACCTTTTCTTTGGCTGCAGCTGGGACTCAGCTCTCAGCCACTTTTACCAGTTCACACAGGACACACCCAGCTCATGCTAGCACCCGGACGACCAGAGATGCTCTGTCCCTTCAGAATTCAAATTGCAGGCCCAAACACAGGCAAAATGGCTTATTAGTCCTGGCTGTGGCACTCTGTCAATCTGCACAGGCCTTTCAGTACTTTTGAATTTTCAGTGCAGGATTTCTGCAGCATTCAGTCTCTCTCATTAACCACCAGCAACTTCTCCATACTTGGGGAATCACAGTCCAGTCTCTTTCTCTCTCTCTCTCCTCTTCTCAATCAGTCCAGCAGCAAGTATCTGGGGAACCAGAGCCTCAGTACATCTTTCTTCCAGCTGTCCCCTTTCTAGTCCATTTCTGCTGACACGCAGCTCTCCGAATGGAAGCCCGAGGAAGCCCCTTAAGCGCAAAGCACACTGTCTCAGCACAGTCCTGACTCGTACAGAGACCAACCACAGACTGACTCAATCCCAGAAAGTCCACACTGTTTCAGTCAACAATCCAGCATTCTCATTGGCTGTTGACGCCTTTCAATAATCAATATCCATAGTGATCAATATTTCCTGCTCGTTTATTGGGGCATGATGTAGGCAACAGAATTAGTCCCCTCCCATTCCCAGGAGTCCCTTGGAGTCCCGTTTGGGTGCCTAGATCAATGATTGGCTGTAGCACTGAGGTTAAGTGTCACAAATATGTCAGCTCCCATTTGTTTACAGGGAGTCCATTTTATTCAACACAGTTTCTCCCCTTCCCAATTCTGCTGCAGCCCAACTTATTACTAGATCCACACCAACACACCACTGGATCATAGCCCAGACTGCCCTCTGTTAAACGAGCCCACTCTTGTCAGATTACCCCCAGCAGTTCAGCTGTCACTGCCACCACAACACCATGCCCCTAGCTGGCAGGCAGCACTCATTAATATACATGGGAGCCACTCATTAATATTCATGAGCCCCCGGGCGGCGCCACTGCTCAAACTTCCCTTATGTACTAGCTACAGGCTTCTGCCCGATCCCCTTCTGGTCTCCAGTCCTCAAAGAGCATAGGAGGGGCACCGGAACCACAGACAATCTCCCCATCCCTGAACCGCAATGGTGGTCAGTAACATCAAAGCACTCCGATGCGCTTACACTAGTGCAGGCAGAATTTGCATGCTGGCAGCTCGCATTCAAGGAGCAACACCCCGAAGGGGCAGAAAACAGCAGACTGTCAGGGAAAATGGAGGGAAAGGACCCAGGATCCCCAGAAACACCCGGAACAATGAGGCAACTACAGGTAAGCCCCGGGGGGGGGCGGGGTTACACTATGTTCATCACAGCTCAGTGGATTTTGTACCTTACAATGATATATCCTTACTTTTGTCACATTTGCCACAACACTAACTGATTTCGCTTGCTCAAGGAACGTCTTGCTACTAACGGCATTTTAGAGGTGTGTCACTGCCGAGCCAATTACAGCTGAAGCTGCAATGGGCTTGGCAGTGTATACCAATGACCAGGCACTCTGATTATAACACTAGTTTTGCTTGCTGACGTGGAAGTTTGTGTAGTTGAAAGAAATGAACCGATCCAATGAGAGCACTTCATTTCTTTCCATAGTCATAACTACGTTTACACTAGAGTTTACACTAATGCGCATGCCCGGAGTTACGGCTGTGTACTGTCTGCCTCGCACACTCTGTTTACCCCACCAGCACCTGGCACCCAATTAAACCCTCCCACTCCCTCCCCTTCTGTGCTATCTGCCCCGCACACTCTGATCCCTGACCCGGCATCCAACATCCAATTGAACCCTCCCATTCCCTCCCTCTGTGCACTGTCTGCCCCGCACCCTTCGTTCCCCCACCAGAGCCAGCATCCAGTTAAACCTTCCTGCTCTATCCCTCTGTGTGCCGTCCGCCCTGCACCCTCCCTTACCCATCCTGGAACCCAATTAAACCCTCCCGCTCCCTTCCTCCGTAAGCTGTCTACCCCATACCCTCCGTTCCCTGTCCCAGCACAAAGCAACCTCCGAGCGTAGTATTGTGAACAGTTAACAGAACAGGGTAACCCTCCTGTCTGTTTTGTGGGTTCGAATCAAACTTTGGTCTCAAGTTCTGGAGGGATTCAAACTGTGAACCTCCTGCTAGCATACCCAATGTACAAGCTCAGATAATTCTGCTCTTCGGTGGGCCAGATATCTTTCGCCTACGGGCACCTAACCAGGCGTACAAAATGAATCCTTAAAAACTCTGTTAAAGAACTCAGAATAAACTCTTACCTTTTCCCAGTTTGGTAAAACCAGTAAGCTTTGTACAGTGTCAGCTTTAAACATATATGCTTCCCTTGTCAAAGAGAGAATTTCAAAGGCACACCAGATAGTCTCTAAAATAGAGGTTTTCTTAAAATAGATAAAAAGGTAAAATGTAAAACACAGAACCATTTATCACAAAACATATAGGCCCGGATATTCAAACATCATTCACAAATCTGGACTGTCAAGTACGGTATGGGCTACACGCCCATTGGCTCTAACTCTGCACCAATGGGCGTGCAGCCCTACCGGACAGTCAATCGGTAAGGCAGCAGGCGGCAGGCGGGTGGATGCTGCCACGGCTGCCGGGGAGCAGGGTGGTGGGGCTTCAGATGGGTGGGGTGGGGGACACTAGACACCAGGGAGATGTTTGGGGGTTGTCACTGGACATTCTGCCCTCTATCGGGCATTACGGTCCACTGGACCACCAGGGAGATATTCTGGTTGGGGGGTCTTTACATTCTGCCCAGCGATTGGGCACTGGGGGTTGTTTCACGTTCTGCCCACGATCGGGCACTGGGAGATGTTTGGGCGGGGTTGTCGTTATACATACTGCCCATGATCGGGCATTGGGAGATGTTTGGGGTGTCATTATACATACTGCCCGTGATCGGGCATTGGGAGATGTTTGGGCGTGGGTTGTCATTATACATACTGCCCGCGATCGGGCATTGGGAGATGTTTGGGCGGGGTTGTCATTATACATACTGCCAGCTACCGGCATTGGGAGATGTTTGGGCGGGGTTGTTATTATACATTCTGCCCGCGATTGGGCACTGGGGGTTGTTCGTATACATTCTGCCCGCGATCCGCATTAGGGAGATGTTTGGGTGGGGGTTCTTTTCACGTTCTGCCCATAATCGGGCTGGTGGGGGGCACAGGGACTGAGTTGGGGCCAGCCACGGGTGGCAGCTGCTGTTTGCGCCCTGCAATACAGCAGCTCACCTGTGGGTGGCCCTCAACATGATCCTTTTTTTTTTGGCTCAAAGTTGTGCAGGTGCAGGTTGGGGGTTGCGCCTGCACAACTCTGCACAACCCGACTGAATATCGGACTGTGCAGTTTATGCATGGTTCCTCCCCCTCCTGTTGAGCATGCATTCATTTGCATTGCGCTGTTGCTCAACCTGTTTTCAGTGGCGCAACTGCCTCCTGTTGAATATCGCAGAATGGCGCAATGTAGGACTTGTGCATGCGCAACCGTTTTGAATATCTGGGCCATAATCTTTTAAAACAATAAGGTTTAAAAAGTGCAAATTCCTACCAATAATACACTTAGACCTGTCTACCTAATGTATTCTTATCTTCTTATAGTGCAGTAGATGTTTCTTTTTTCAGAGTCTAAACATGTGTGTCTCTAAAGGTCTGTTACAGCATAATTAAAACACTGTCTTGACCCTGCCTTCTCCATGATGTCACCCAGCTCCTTCTCTGTTTATTAAACATTATACAATCAGGATGTCTTGTGTCAGGAGGTAAATTAATAGGTGACATCAGCAGAAAAAAATTGTTTCCCCATATGACTTCCCAATTAAGTCTGTAATTTTCCAAGTCCTTTCTTTCATCCATGAGCAGCATCCTCTCTCAAGGACATCAAAGGACTTTTATGACGTAGCACCTAAGTGCCATAACCTGTGTTCTTCCTCTAAATGCCATGAAAGTTTATGATTTCTAGCCCAGCAGCTGGCAACTGCAATTAAGCTAGATAAACAGGAGATCCTTGATTTAGGTCTCTTCTAGCCTGTAATTATCTACTGGCTTTTATCTTTTAGCTGAAACAGCATGTCTCATAAGAGATGCTCAATAACACATTTTTATATTACAAAAAGCATATATTAATCAGAACCAGCTGTACAAGCATCACAAGCACCATTCATATTCATTAATTACTGCTGGGTTTTCTCTGCTGTTTTTATGTTTGCTTGCATGCATGCGCAAGAAACATTTTGTGGCAGCTTGCTGGAGTAGCGGGTTGTGGAGGTGTGGCAGTGTTGTGGCCAATGCCAGCAGTGCTTTTTGGGGCTGGTCTCTATGGTGCTAATGGAAAAGCACGCTGTCGATGACAGCAGTTTTGAAGCATGCCACTAACCTAAAAGAAATTCACCGCTGCAATTAGGAAGTGCCCCATCATTGGAGAATCAGCTGTTTTTTTCTGAACAGTCTGATGCTAGGGCGGTACCTGATTGCAGCAGCAAAAAGCAGCTTGCCTTATCTGGTGTCACATTTCAATAAACGAGGCAGCGGCTGTTGCCGTCCACCTCTCATAGTCCCCATGAAAGCCAACAGAGGTGCCCAATCCCCCTGTCAGCAAGCCCCCTCCCCAGTTCATTTGCCGACGGGGTAGCCCAATCTCCGTCGGCATAATGTCCACTCCATTCATTGTGTGCTGAGGGGGTGCCCAGTCCCCCTCGGCTCATGTGCCCCCCCAACACATTGTATGTGCCGACAGGGTGGCCAATCCCCGTTGGCTCCAGACCTCACCAACAAACACCTAGGTGGCACATTGGGAGTCCACCACCAGCATGCCCATTGCCATGTAGGTAGAAAAACTGTCTCACAACTTTTTTTTTAACCTGTGAAAACAGAAAACCATCCCTCGTTGTGTCCATTGCCCTTCCCCAACCCACACCCACCCTCGGCGCACCCCACCTCCCCACACCCCCTCACCCCATACTTACCTCCAGGGCCCAACACAATGATCTTCGGTGGAGCAGGAACACATCTGAACTTTTCAAGGCCAACAGTGAACTGAAGATATGCCGATAACCTGTATAATGGCATAAATGTTTTTTTTCAACTTAGGTGAATATCGCGGCCATTTTTGTGCATTTTGGCACCAAATTTTCAACATGGGATTCTTGGGACCCCACCTCATGAAGTCAGTCACTGTCATCTGGTTATTCAGTACCGAAAGGTGATTTTGTGGTCACTGTCTGGAATGACCTCTCAGGACGGATTAACAAAATGACAGTGTCACGGTTCATAAGATGGGCTACCAAAATGCCTATGTTGAAAATCTGGTGACAAAAGTCCACAAAATGACTATGTTACGAGTGTGCATTGTGCAGTTTCCATGGACATTCGTAGCTTCGAGAATTTGTAATATTTGCACTCAAGATTTTCAATATTGGCATGTTTGCACACCTCCTTATGAACAGTACGCTGTCATTTTTCACATCCTGCCTGAAATGTGTTTTCACACATCTGGCACACAATGGCACGGTCGCTGTGGGAAATCAATGTTCGGGACAGAGTAAGAAAATTATAGTGACACTGTTCATGAGCAGAGGTCTCAAAATGCCTATGTTGAAAATCTGGTAAAATAATTCCATTAAATGACTGTGTTATGAGCGTGCATTGCACAGTCTCCACGTACTATCGTAAGTTCGAGAATTTTTAATATTTTCACTCCATATTTTCAACATTGCCATCTCTTTACATCTCCCTATGAGAGGTACAGCTGTCATTTTTCACATCCTGCCCAAACTGTGTTTTTTCGCACATTTGGCACAGAATGGCGTGGTCACTGTGGGAAAACAACATTCGAGACAGATTAACAAAATCACAGTGCCACTGTTGATGAGCAGCGGTCCCAAATGCTTTCTTGAGGTGGGGGTCACAAAAAGGCCATGTTGAAAATTTGTAGTGCAAATACCAACAAATGACCGGGGCGTCAGTGTTTCTAACCATAACGTCCCACTCTGTACAGTCTGACAGGTGTCGGGGTGTGCCTTTGGATTGCTGGCTGTAATGTTCATGCCATTCCACCCCCACCCTGCAGCCAGTGACAGGCATTGAGGTGTGCGTTGGACTCTTCAGCCCCAGAGTTCACCCCATTCTCCTATACTGCACCCATTTCAGCGTATGTCCTTATGGAATGGGGTGACTGTAAAGCCAAACACCCCAAGGCACATGACATCTCAACACTTGCCAGTGTCTGCAGGATAGGGTGAGGTAAAATGGTGTGAGTGTTATAGGCAACAACCAAAAGGCACACCCCAATGCCTGTCCATCTCTGTAGGGTGGAGGTGGGGTTGGCGTGAGTGCAATACTTCACTGCCATTCCTATCCTGCATCTGTCTAACTCCTGCACTTCCAGTGCTAATACAGTACCAGCAAGCAAACATTCAGCATTGACAAACGCTTGTTATTACTGTTTTCCTCAGTTGTATTCCCAGATTTATTGTGTTCATCCTCTCTTGTTCTTTTTTTTATTTAAGGTGAAGATATCTGTGGCAAAATATTGTGTTTCAGTACTCAAAGTGTGAACAAGTTCTATTTGATTAATTTGTTGTAAATTTTTAAGTTCTGCTTGAGCTGCATTCAATTTATGCTTTATATTGTCATAAGACTGACATTTAATGCACATAAATCCATCTGGGCATATGGTAGTAGATTTTTCTGTGTACATTTTACATTTGGCACACTGTACCAGTGATCCTTCCTGACTCATAAGCTTAAGTATATCACTTGTCGGGTCCATTGTTGCTTTCACTTTGTCCCGTTGACCTGAATTCCTCCTGCCTTCTTATATGTTTAAATATTTTTCTCTGGGATTACTACTCTGTCATGGCTGTGAGCAACAGATAAGTGCACCATTGCATCTTTTTGCATTTACTTGCACTTGTGCAAGCAACGTCTTACATCCTATATGGCATTTGAGAGGTGTGTCACTGCCCAATCCAATTACAGCTAAAACTGCAATGGGCTTGGCAGTGTACACCAATGACCAGGCACTCTGGTCATGACACTAGTTCAGCTTTGCTGACGTGGCAAATTCTCTAGTTAAAAGAAATGGACCGCTCCCATGAGAGCGTTTCATTTCTTTTCATAGCCATAACTCTGGTCATGCACATTACAGTTCACACTAATCACTAATGAGCATAGTCGGAGTTATGGCTACAGCTTTCTCTTGCTGCCCGCAGCACTCTCTCTGAATGGTCCTCACTCGTTTGCCCCCCCCCCAACCCCGCTTCAACAGTAGCTGCAGTGCAGTTTTCCTTATTAGCAGTTCCTGCAGAAACCTTGCATTCCCGGTCCTGCTCCTCTCTCCTCTGCCCACCAAACTTCAACAGTAACCTCAGTGCAGCTTTCTTTGTTAGTGGCTCCTGCCACTGTCTGTGTGCCTGGTCCTCATTCCTCTCTCCTCTGACACCCCCCCCCATTTCAACAATAGCCATGGTGCGGCTTTCTCTCCCGTGCCTCACACACACCCTCCCCATAGTCCGGGACACTGGGGAGACCACTCCCAGTGCCCCCAAATATATGTCCCCGGAATAGTCCAGAACACTGGGGAGCCCACTCCCAGTGTCCCTAAAAATAATTTAAAATGTACCTGTAAAATAGAAAACGGTCACCCGACATTTTTTTTTCCTCCCTGAAAAAAGAATACAGTACCTCATCAACTCCCCATCCCCCTCCCCCATCTCGACCCTCCCTCTGTGCACCCACCTCCCCTTACCCCCCCTTACCCCATACTTACCCTCCAAGGTCGACAGCTCTGATCTTCTGTGGACCAGGACACGTCTGCACTCTTCAAAGCCGAACCCGAACTCAAGAATCAAGGTAAGCGCCATATAATGGATGTCAATGGGATTTTCAACTTAGAAACATAGACTTTGACGGCAGATAAGGACCGCTTGGCCCACCTAGTCTTCCCATTTCCCTACTTACAGGATAAGCTGCTGATCCTAGTTAACCAACAGCCTATTTCTTCTTACCCCCCACAAGAATTGCCTTATGTCTGTCCCATGTATTCTTGAATTCTCTCACAACCTCCTCAGGAAGGCTGTTCCATGTGTCTACCACCCTCTCTGTGAAAAAATACTTCCTCACATTGCCCCTGAACCGCCTGCCAATCTTTAAATTGTGTCCCCTTGTTCTTGCACACCTCTTTTTATGAAAGATGCTACCCTCTTGGACTTTGTTGATTCTGCTCAGGTAATTAAAAGTTTCTATCATGTCCCCCTCTCTCCCTCCTTTCCTCAAGGGTATACATATTAAACTCCTTTAGTCTCTCCTCATATGGCTTCTCTTGCAGACCCTGCACCATTTTAGTTGCCCTCCTCTGGACTGCCTCTATCCTGTCTATGTCCTTGCGGAGATGGGGTCTCCAGAACTGGACGAAGTACTCCAGATGGGGTCTCACCAACTGTCTGTACAGCGGATAACAACTTCCTGTTTTCTGCTGGTGATGCTCTCCCTATACATTCCAGTATACCCCCAGCCCCCCTACTGCCTTCTCACATTGCTTGCTAACCTTAAGGTCATCTGATATGATTACCCCAGGTCCCTTTCCATTTTATATTTGCTTGCGCATGTGCAAAAAACATATGCCATCATACGAGTTTTCCAGAGGTGTGTCAGCCTCTTCCAATTTAGTCAGTGTGTTTGCAGGCGCGTCGCAGGCGTAATCACTGCTCCAGCTGTCTATGACAGCTGAAAATGCAGTGGCATACAGTTGAAAAAGGAAGAGCTCCGGCTTGAATGAGCAGAGCTCCCCCCATACACACACACCTGCCTTTTCATGCATGCTCATGCACCTTCCCCTCCGCACTGTACGGCCGATGGGGGTGCCCAATCCCAGTCGGCTCCACGCCCCAAAGCATCCAGGTGCCATGCTGGGAGCCCACCCAGTGTGGCAAAATGTTTTATGGCTGACGGGGTGCCAACTCCCGTCGGCTGCATGCCCCCAAGCATCTCAGGTGCCACGCCATAGGACCACCCCAGCGTACAAAATGATGTTATGGCCGACGAGGGTGCCCAATCCCCATCGGCTCCACTGTCTCCCCCATGCTGTCGCTGATGGGGTGCCCAACTCCGTCAGCTCCACTGTCTCTCCCCTAGTACAGGGTGCCACGCTGGGAGCCCACCCCAGTGTGGCAACAGATGCCATAGCCGACAGGGTGCCCAACTCCCGCCGGCCCACGCCCCAGCCGCCTTCTGCCATGCTGGGAGCCCACCCAGTGTGGCAAACGTCTCAGCCGCCTCCTTTACAAAAAACCTGTAAGAAAAAACGGTCCCTCGCAGTCTCCCTGCCCCCCACAACCCGCACCCACCCACTGCGCACCCTGCCTCCCCACACCCCCACCTCACCCCATACTTACCTCCAGAGTCCAGCGACGATCTTCGTGGACTGGGAACACGCCTGCACTCTTCAAAGCTGACCATGAACTGAGGAAATGCCGTAAGCTGTATAATGGGATAGATAGGGTTTTTTCAACTTTGTTGCATATCTCAGGCATTTTTTGGAATTTTTGCACCAAATTTTCAACATGGGGTTTTTGGGACCCCTCCTCATGAATTCCTGCACTGTCATGGCGTTACTTGGGCCTGAAGGGTGATTTCGCAGCCACTGCGTGAAATCACCTTTCAAAATGATTAATGAAATGACATTGCCGAGTGTTCATAAGGTGGGCTCTCAGAAAGCCTATTTTGAAGGTGGTGGGAAAAATCCAATGTCTGTTTGTTTAGCGCGCAGTTTGAGTTCCTATGCACCTGTAAGTTCACTTAATTTTCAATATTTTCACTTCAGATTTTCAACATTGCCATTTTACCACACCTTCACGAGCAGTACAGCTGTCATTTTTCACATCTCACCCAAATGTGTTTCGCCCATGTAGCGCACAATGGCGCAGTCGGTGCAAAATCAATGTATGGGACACATTAAGATAATCACAGTGACACTGTTCATGAGCAGAGGTCTTAAATGGCTATGTTGAAAATTTGGGTGAAAAAATTCCTAAAATGACTGTTTTTTGCGCAGCGCTATGCAGTTCACGCGACGCTTGTAAGTTGGGCGAATTTCAATATTTTCACCAGATTTTCACATTGCCATTTTACCACACCTCCTTATGAGCAGTACAGCTGTCATTTGTTCAGCATCTCACCCAAAATGTTTCTGCCCATATGCGCACAATGGCGATAGTCGTGTGAAATCAATGTACAGGACACATTAAGATAATCACAGTGACACTGTTCATGAGCAGAGGTCTTAAAATGGCTATGTTGAAAATTTGGTGAAAAAATTCTAAAATGACTGTTTAACGAGTGCGTTAGTAGTTCCTACGCTATACTTGTATGTTTGCGTAAATTTCAATATTTTCACCCAGATTTTCAACATTGCCATTTTAACACACCTCCTTATGAGCAGTACAGCTGTCATTTTTCACATCTCACCCAAAATGTGTTTCTGCCCATGTAGTGCACTATGGCGCAGTTGATGTGCGAAATCAATGTACGGGACACATTAAGAAAATCACAGTGACACTGTTCATGAGCAGAGGTCTTAAAATGACTATTTTGAAAATTTGGTGAAAAAATTCCTAAAATGACTGTTTTAAGGCTTACGTTGCACAGTTCCTACATACGCTGGCAAGTTTGCGGATTTGTAATGTTGCACACAGATTTTCAACAGTGCCATTTACTGCACTTCCTTATGAACAGTGCAGCTACTATTTTTCACATCTCACCCAAATGTTGTCTCGCCATGTAGCGCACAATGGTACAGTCGGTAAAGCAAAACAATGTTTGGGACAGATTAAGAAAATCACAGTGACACTGGTCATGAGCAGAGGTCTTAAAATGGCTATGTTGAAAATTTGGTGACAAAACTCATAAAGCCAGCTAATGATTACAGTGAGCGACTGGCAGTTCCACGCACCCTCGTGGGTTCATGAATTTGTAATATTTTCAGTCCAGATTTTCACCAGTGGCATTTTCCACCTCCTTATGAACAGAACAGCTGTCATTTTCCACAACATGGCTGAAATGTGTTTTCACACTTTCAGTGCAGAGATGCGTGGTCGCTGTGGGAAATCTTTGTTCGGGACAGATAAAGACACACTGACACTGTTCATGATCGGAGGTCCCAAAATGCCTGTGTTAACAATCTGCTGTAAATAAATCCCCAAACTAGTTACATTACGGGTGTGCATTGCACAGTTTCTACGCACACTCGTGACTTCACCAGTTTTTTTAAGATTTTCACAGCAGATTTTCAACATTGCCATTTTTTACACCTCCACATGAACAGTACCGCTGTCATTTTTCACATCCTGTTCGGAATGTGTTTTTGCACCTGTGGTGCCAAATGCCATAGTCGCTGTGCAAAAGCAGTTTTCGGCTAACAAACTGATATTGCCACTGTTCATGAGGTGGGGGTCACAAAAAAACCATGTTGAAAATTTGGAGTGAAAATACCACGATGCCTGAGGCGTTAGGGTTTCCAACCATAACGCCCCACCATGTAAGTATGACAGGCATCAGGGTGTGACTTGGGATTCTTGCCTGTCATGCTCATACCATTCCACCCCCCACCCACCCCTACAGCCAGTGAGAGGCATCAAGGTGTGCCTCGGACTCTTAGGGACCAAACTTCACCCCATTCTCCTATACCGCACCCATCTCACCGTATTTCGTGAAGGAATGGGGTGCGCATAAGGGCCAAAGACCCCAAGGCACACCGTGACACTTGTCAGTGTCTGCAGGGTAGGGTGTGGTGAAATGGCATGGTCATTATGCCTGACGACCCAAAGGCACACCCCAATGCCTGCCACTCTCTTCAGGGTGGTGGTGGGGTTGGCTTCAGTTCAATACTTGGCTGCCATTCCTATTATGCAGCTCTGTAACTTCTACACTACCAGTGCCAGTGCCAGCAAGCAAACATTCGGCATTGACAAATGCTTATTGTTGTTTTACTACCTCCCATCCCCCACCCCACTGTGTACTCTTCCCCTGGGTTTTGTTTCCCAGGTGCATTATTTTGCACTTCTTTTCATTGAATCCCAGCTGCCATACTTCGGACATCTTTTATTAATATTATTATGAATCACTAAGGTTATTTCAGCCAATCAGCATGCAGGGCCACTTAACCTATTTCTGTGTACAATGTGCTCTCCTGCAGGTCAATTAAAGCAGCAGTACTAGATAATCAGGAAGTGATGATCAAATTTCTGCTTTTTGGCTGGAAGCATGCAGCCATAGTTTCAGTTTCCATATCTGTAAATGTTTTTTCTAACGATCTTTAGTTTTTTAGATATTTAAAATGTATTTCCATTTTTGTGGATCCACAGTAAATATGGCTGGTGCCTACTTTTCAGCCACGCTCCCCCCTCACGTCGCATCATGTCTTTTGCTCACTTCTGTAAGACCCTGTGCTGTTCATTCCTGCTGTCCCTGTATAGTACTACGAGTCATGCACATGCGCAGTTGGCAGTTCAACATGGTGGGTGGGAGTAATGCAAACATAAACAAAGAAAAGCAGAGCAAATTACAGGGTGATAGTGCAGTGAAAACAAGAAAGATGATCAGGTAAGTGCTCAACATAGTACAGGGGACAAACTGTTGGAAAAGATCCAATGTTTGTTATCTAGTACTGCTACTTTAAAGGGGAGCGGTCTACTTCAGTGCCAGGAAGAATATGGCATCAGAAAATAAAAATATTAAAAAATTGTGAACCTATTTTAATGATTTATAATAAGTTAATAGAACCTCCAAGGGATGTCTCTTATGGTGTAAGGGCCTCCTCTCTTTAGGTCTGGGTGAGAGGAAAGTGAAGTTGAAGAACTCTGGCCACTAAGCACCTTCTTGAAATAAAAAATATAATTAGCAGCATTTGGCTACATGCTCCTCTTGCCGGTTTCAGCTCCTGCTTGCATTGGGAGAGTATACATGTGGCATCTTGCCCTTTGTTGGGCTCTCCCGGCCCCTCTTTGCTGGTCCTGGCTCCTGCCGGTGAAGGGAAAATACAGTTGGGCTGACTGGCCCTATATATATTTATACATACGTACACATAAATATACAACACAACAGTAATAAAGAAATAATCATGCCCCCCCCCCATCTACTCTTCCCATCTCCAGTGCTGGTGCCCCCTCCATTTAATCCTCCTCCACCACTGGATATCCAGGAGGGAGGGGTATCTCAGTAGACATCAGGCAGTGCTTGGCACTGGCTGTGGAGGGAGAGGCATGCCAATAGAGGAGTATGCCACTGAAGGCCAACCAGCATTTAACATAGTACGGGAAGGGAAAGGCATCCCAATGTACACTAGCAGGAATCAAGCACTCTGCCTCACCTCCACAGATGGCAACTGGTGGCAGTAGAGCGAGTCACACATGTGTCTCCAGGTTCACAGCTCTGTACCCAGTCTCCCTCCCCCAGAAGGCAACCAGTGACAGTAATGGGAGTCCATAGGTTCACAGCACACTGGCCCGTTTCTCCTCTCCAGATGTGGACCAATCCCTTTGGTGGCAGACAAACCTGGGTCGCCTGTTATACAGCTCAGCACTGCCTTACCTCCGCAGACAGTGACTGCCTCATCTCTGCAGACAGTGACCATTGGCTGTGGTGGTGGAATTCAGGCCTGGGGCATCAAGTTCACAGCTTGCTGTTCTCACCCACCATCCCCAATGCATAAAGCAAATGGCTTTGGGGTGATGGTTGTTGGTGTGGGGGGAGTTAGATCCAGGTCTTACAATTCCCACATCATAACTGGCTGGACTCATGAGAACAAGTTGTCAATCCCCCCCCCCCCAACACCAGTTAGATCACTATGCCCTTGTTAGTCCAGCACATGCATTTGTACCCAACAAATCCCACAGACAGAGTACTGCTGCAATACAACTGTTTATGGAGTAGCATGTATTTACACCACAACTACTGTACTTCAGAGCAGATGCACCAGACAGGGACACATTGATCATAACATAATAATATAATCAATGATCTGCCTGTATTTGGAAGTGGAGTTCTATACCGTACCTAGTCAGGCATGCCAGAAACTGTATTTGTAGTCTTCTTTTGAAAAACATCAACTGAAATGTTGACAGCACAGCACCAGAGGCATTATCTCTGTTACACAACTCACGGTTACTGTTGGCAGCGACAGCCGCAAAACTCATGGTGGTACATTAAATGGAATTCTGAGATACAAACAAAAAAAATTCCCAGAATTCAGTAGGAACTGATCACACAGAGAACAGGTTTAGTAGCAGTAATGTAGAGTGATAAGTTTTCGAGAACTATTACCACTTGTTGAAACTGTTTAACAACACCTTTTTTATTTATTTATTTATTTTTTTAAAGGTTTTCTAAACAAGCATTTATCAATGCCGAATGTTGATTGCGTTGGTCTGTTGAGCTCGCTCAGTGGCCCTCTGTCACTGGCGCAGTCTGTTTGTCCCAGTGCTGCAGGCTGCTCTTTTGTAGTGGGCTGCTGCCTTTGTTGGCACCTTGTTCTGCTGAGGAAGAAATACGCAGCTGTCCCGACAGAGCTCCATTGAGGTGGCTCACTCCCCCTCTCTTACTCGCTCATTCTGTTTCTCCTGGTGCTGCAGGCTGCCCTTTTGTACTGGACTCCTGCCTGTGTTGGTGGCTTTTTCTACCCACAAAGAAATCTACAGCTGTCCCGACAGAGCTCCGCTGAGGTCGCTCACTCCGCCTGTCTCACTCACTCATTCTGGTTCTTCTGGCGCTGCAGGCTACCCTTTTGTACTGGGCTCCTGTCTCTGTTGGCGCCGTTTCCTGCCCACAAAGAAATGTGCAGCAGTCCCGACAAAGCTCCATTGAGCTTGCTTACTCCCCTTCTCTCACTCGCTCATTCTGTTCTGCCAGCGCTGCAGGCTGCCCTTTTCTACTGGGCTCCTGCCTGTGTTGCTGCCTTCTTATGCCCACAAAGAAATTTGCAGCAGTTACAATACAGCTCTGTTGAGCTCACTCACTCACTCATTCTGGTTTTTCTGCCACTGCAGACTGCCCTTTTGTACTGGGCCCCTGCATGCATTGCTGCTTTTTTCTGCCCACAAACAAATCTGCAGCAGTCCCAGCAAAACCCCGTTGAGCTCACTGACTCCCCTTCCCTCACTCGTTCATTCTGTATCTTCTGGTGCTGCAGGCTGCCCTTTTGTACTGGGCTCCTGACTGCATTGGCAGCTTTTTCTGGCCAGAAAGAAATCTGAAGCAGTCTTGACACAGCTCCATTGAGCTCGCTCACTCCCCCTCTGTCACTCTTGCATTCCGTTTCTGCCAGCGCTGCAAGCTGGCCATTTGTACTGGGCTCCTGCCTGCATTGCCGCAAATTCTGCCCACAAAGAAATCTGCAGCAGTCACAGTAGAGCTCCGTTGAGCTGGCTCACTACCGCTCTGTCACTCGCTCATTCTGTTTCTCTTGGTGCCGCAGACTGCGCTTTTGTATGGGGCTCCTGGCTGCGTTGGCACCTTTGTCCACAAAGAACTCTGCAGCTGTCCCGACAGAGCTCCGTTGAGGTTGCGCAGTCTCCATCTCTCATCGCTCATTCTGTTTGTCCTGGCGCTGCAAGCTGCCCTTTTGTACGGGGCTCCTGCCTGCATTGACGCCTTTTTCTGCCCACAAAGAAATCCCAGTAGTCCTGATAGAGCTCCATTGAGCTCACTAAGTCCCCTTGTCTCACTTGCTCATGCTGTTTCTCCCACCACTGCAGGCTGGCCTTTTGTACTGGGCCCCCTGCCTGTATTGACGCCTTCTTCTGCCCACAAAGAAATCCGCAGCAGTCCTGACAGCTCTCGGTGAGTTCGCTCACTCCCCCTCCCTCACTCTCTCTCTCATTCTGTTTCTCCCAGTGCTGCAGGCTGCCATTTTGTACTGGGCTCTTGTGTTGAGGCCTTTGTCTGCCCACAAACAAATCCGCAGCAGTCCCGACAGAGCTCAGTTGAGCTCGGTCACTCCGCCCTCTCACTCGGTCGATCTTAATCTGTCCCAAATACTGATTTCCCAGAGTGACCGTGCTATTGTCCGGCAGGAGTGCAAAAACATATTTTAGCCAGGATGTGAAAAATGACAGCTGTAGTGTTCATAAGGAGTTGTGGAAAAATGGCACTGTTGAAAATGTGGCGTGACAGTATTACAAATTTGTGAAGTTACAAGGGTGCGTGGAAACAGTTCAACGCGCACTTGTTACACAGTCATGTTATGGAGTTTCGTCACCAAATTTTCAACATAGGGATTTTAGGACCTCTGCTCATGAACAGTGCCACTGTCAATTTCTTCATCTGTCCCGAACACTGACTTCCCACAGTAACCACGTTATTCTGCGCTGGAACTGTGAAAACACATTTCGGTCAGGATGTGAAAAATGACAGCTGTACTGCTTATAAGGAGGTGTGAAAAAATGGCACTGTTGAAAATCTGGTGTGACAATATTACAAATCTGCGAAGTTACAAGGGTGCGTGGAAAGTGCGCAACGCACAATTGTAACACAGTCAATTGACGGGCTATCATCACCAAATTTTCAACATAGGCATTTTAGGACCTCTGCTCATGAACAGTATCATTGTCATTTTCTTAATCTGTCCCGGACAGTGATTTCCCACAGCGACCGCTCTATTCTGCCCCAGAAGTACGAAAACACATTTCGACCAGGATGGGAAAAATGACAGCTGCACTGTTCATAAGTAGGTGTGGGAAAATGGCAATGTTGAAAATCTGGAGTGAAAATATTAGAAATTCGCGAAGTTAAGAGCATGCGTGCCCCGTAACACAGTCATTTTATGGAGTATCATTACCAAATTTTCAACATAGGCATTTTAGGACCTCTACTTATGAACAGTGTCACTGTCATTTTCTTATCTGTCTGGAACACTGATTTCCCACAGCGACAGCGCCATTCTGCACCGGAACTGCGAAAACACATTTCGGCCAGGATGTGAACAATGACAGCTGCACTGCTCACAAGGAGGTGTGACAAAATGCCAATGTTGAAAATCTGGCATGAAAATATTGTAAATTCACGAAGTTAAGAGCGTACGTAGCAACTGCGCAACGCACGCTCGTAAAACAGTAATTTTTTGGATTTTTTCCACCAAATTTGCAACATAGGCTTTTTGAAAGCCCACCTCATGAACACTGGCACTGTCATTTTGTTAATTGGCCTCGAAGGGTTATTCCGCATAGTGACCGCAAAACCACCTTTCGGGGCCAATTAATGCCATGACAGTTCAAGAATTCATGAGGAGGGGTCCCAAAAACCCCATGTTGAAAATTTGGTGGAGAAATTCCCAAAAATGCCCAAGATATGCACTACAGTTGAAAAAACCCTATGTATTACATTATACAGCTTACTGGCATTTCCTCAGTTCGCGGTCGGCTTTGAAGAGTGCAGACGTGTTCCCAGTCCACTGAAGATCGTCACGCCGAGCTCCAGAGGTAAGTATGGGGTGAGGGGGGGTGTGGGGAGGCAGGGCGTGCAGGAGGGGTGCGGGTTGAGGGAGGGGCAGGGAGACTACGAGGACTGTTTCCTTTTTCAGGTAATAAAAAGAAAAAACATCGCGGGACCATTTTAGCTTTAGGGGCATGTGGCATGCTGGGTGGGCTCCCAGCTTGCCACCAGACTCGTTTTTGGGGCAGCTGTAGCCGACAGGGTTGGGCACCCCGTCAGCAAACAGCAACAGGGTGGGAATTATTTTCTGCTGGCGGGATTGGGCACCCCGTTGGCAAACAACAAAAGGGGTTCCTTTGTGCGGCGGGAAGTTGGGCACCCGTCGACAGATAATAAAACAGGGGGTACATTATGCGCGACAGGGGTGGGCTCCTGTCGGCAAATAAACATGGGGGGTAAAATATTGTTTGTGAATACGGCGGCAAGCTGCCGCCATGTTCTCAAACAATATCAGGGGTCCTACATCCCACCGTGCAATGACGGGTCGCTCCCTCATTGCAGCCGATGGCTGATGCTGCAATGACGAGGCAGCCCCTGATTGCAGCGGCTGATTTTTTAGAAAGTTGTGGCACGCTGGCTGAACTAGTGTCAGCAGCAACGTGCCATGGCATTGGGGGATGGGGGTCAAGCCTTTGCAGGCTGTGGAGGCATTGGGCTCAACAGTACCACGCCTCCACAACCTGCTTCTGGAGAAACCTGCCGCAACATGTTTCTTGCGCATGCACGCAATCAACATAAAAACTGTTCTATAGTGTGGCCAGGGCCAATGTGAGTGACAGTGGTGTGATTTAAACCTGTGTCTCCAAGTTCACAGTTCTGTGCTCTAAAAATCAGATGGCTACACTGCCTCACACAAAAGAACTACACACCAGTTTATTAGCTTCTATGCGGGCATCTCCAATTGATAAGTACAGTCAAGGATGCAGATCTCAAATGATAATCTGCCAGCCCTGGCCCTTCTGGTCATAAAAGAGTCCCATCGATCAACCCAGTCCCTGCCACTTCTACCTGTGAATCTTTTACTAGTGATTAGCGGAGTTCTGCGCTAACCTCTCCTTCACCTTGCCTGCAGTCAGTATATAACTGTCAGACTGCACAAGCCAAGACTCCACTCAGCATTTCCAAGGTAACAATTACAGGGTGGGTTTCACAAATGGCAGAGCTACCTATACAACCTGCAACAAAGAAGGCACTTTTCCCAAAGGGAAATCATGTACTAACACACACATACATTAGAGAGAGAGTGAAAGAGAGACATACACACAGAGAAAACGGGAGACAAGAAGGTACAAAGAAAAAGAGCTGAGAAGTATTTGGTGTCTGTCTCATTTAAAAACATAAAAGAGTTCTCTGTCTGCCTAAAACTTCAATGCCTCAAGCCTGACAAAAGTAATTTAATAGGCACAAAGGCCAGAGAGCAGAGAGAACAACGGAACATCCAGCACTCCAAGATTACTCCGTTTGGAACCACTGATGAAAACAGAGGTATTACCAGTGTTAGAAGTTTTTAGTGAGTATTAAGTAACCCACATTTAATTTATTTTGAGCTGCTGTTGTTTTGTATGTTGTGAGTGGTAAGCACCCAATTATTCTGTTTTCTGTTTTGGTGCAGCCCAAGGACTATTAATACAACTAAAAAAATATATATATATATTTTTCATTCACCAAGATAAAATCGAATAGAAATTTAATACACATTCACCCAAAGAGCCCACACAGCTTCAGCTGCTATTTCAAGTTGGTCACTTTTACTGAGAGTCCAAGGAAAAAAGTCCAGGCACAAGTGACTTGCCATCACCTGTTGCTGAGCAGATGGCATGTCCATCCTATTTCACTTAATCCATATTCTGTGCCTAGAAGCCTAATCAGCCTGCAAGCTAAAAAAATACTTTATGTTGTTCCACTGTAAATAACTGAGCATTTTGACTGCTGCGGGTCACAATGCTGCCCATGGCCACCTTGCCATCCCCAGGAAGGTAGAAGAACTGAATATATGTCCTGTTCACACAAAGCCCCTACATTACCAGTCAGAGCCTCGCACCATAGAGGCACTGCTGAAGGAAGCATGTCGGGTTGAGAAGAGGAAGCACAAAAAAACTTATGTTGATATCGCTGCCATTTTAAGGAATTTTTGCCCCACATTTTCAACATGGGGTTCTTGGGACCCCACCTCGTGAACACTGGCACTGTCATTTTGTTACTCAGTCCCAAAAGGTGATTCTTGCAGTTGCTGTGTGAATCACCTTTGAGACTGAGTAAGCTAAACAACAGTGCCAGTGTTCATGAGGTGGGGTCCCAAAGCTATGTCAAAATTTGGTGAAAAATTTCCAAAAATGGCGTGTTATGAGCATGCATTGTGCCGCTTTCACGAGGTGTATATAACTCTGCCAATTTTAAAATTTTCACTCCAAATTTTCAATATACACATTTAACACTCTAACAGTGCAACTGTCAGTTTCACATCCTGCCCAAAACTTGTTTTTGCACCTCTGGCACAGAATTGTGCAGTCACTGTGCAAAATCACCTTTCAGGACTCATTAAGGAAATGACAGTGGCAGTGTTCATGAGGTTGGGTACCAAAAAGCCCATGTTGAAAATTTGGTGGAAAAATTACTAAAAATGGCTATGTTATGCAGGTTTGTTGAAATATTCCTACACACGTGCATAACTTTGGTAATTTATTTTTATTTATTTATTTGTACATCAGTTTACAACCTTTGAGCCAGAGGCTCATTTCCAAAGGTACCTCGTCACATTGAGGACAAATACATTACATTACAGGCCTACTGTTACATCACACAGTTTCAAGTTGTAGTAAAAGACAACCACATATATTTACAAACATTTGTAGAGCGAGAAAACCAGTCTAGTTACAGTGGTTCCACTCATACGAGCTTTGTCAGTATGTGGTAGACTAAGTCACAACTAGTGACAGGTGTAGTTACGTGTATTAAATAGCTGGTTCCACAGTGCAGTTTTGAAAGTGGAGATTGTGTGGGTGTCTGAGATGGCAGGAGGGAGCATGTTAAACCAGGATGGGGCTCTGTAAGAGAAAGACCTCTGTCCATGGGTTGTCCTGGTTCTTGGGATCAGAAGGGTGGCCTTGCAAGAGGTTCAGGTATAAACCAAGGGTTGGGCTTGGTGGATGGAGGCTGTCAGCCCAGGAGGGGATAGCCCACGAGGGTTTTTTTTCATTATGAGGCTGGTTTGGTATTGAAGTCGTTCATCTAGATTAAGCAGCCTTGCCTGTCATATAGCTGGCAAATGTGAGTGAGCCTGGGGGCCCCTGTAATAAGCCTACATGCCTTATTCAGGATAAGGCGGATTTTATTGAGGGCGGTTGAGTCAGCCGCAACGTATACAGGTAGGCCGTAGTCCACCAGGGACAGTATCGAGGATGTAACTGCTAGTCGGAGGGCAACGGGGGAGACAGTTTTATAGCGGTAGAGGATACCTAGCCGCACATTATAGTAGCAGGCAAGTGCATCAGTGCGGTGTGGAAGGAGAGGGCTGCGTTGAAAGAAACCCCAAGGTACTTGTACGAGGACTAGTTCAAGGGGTTGTTTGGAGCTGGGGAGGATGTGGAGTGGGAAGTTACTGGCTTTGTTTTGGGGTGGGCAAGAGCATTGTTTTAGTTTTTTTGAGATTGATGACAAGTCTGTGCTCTTTAAACCAGGTTTCGGCATCATTAAAGGCGAGTTGTAAGGTGTCCTGAAGGGCGTTGGGGTTGCGGTGGGTGGCAAAGAGGATGCATCATCTGCATACAGCAGAATTCTACCAGTGCATGCACTGGGTAGGGTGTTAAGGTAGATTGAGAAGAGTAGCGGTCCCAGGATGGAGCCCTGGGGGACACCTGAGCGGATGGGACAGGTTGTGGAAAGTGTCCCTTTGATTTTGACACATTGAGAGCGGTCAGATAGGTAGCTAGTGCACCAAGAGATCGGCCCAGTAGAGAAGCCAGTGTGGGAGAGGGTATCCAGCAGGAGGGGGTGGGAGACAGTGTTGAAGGCCTTTGAGAGATCTACAAACAGTGCCCCGGCTAGGGCACCGGCATCCAGGGAGGAGTGTATGAAGTTTGAAAACTCAATTAGGGCAGTATCTATGTCAGGCGCATGCTGTATGGGTGACCAGTTTATCTGGGCAAGAAGTCGTTTGAGACTTTTTAGCCCACCAGATCTGAGGCGCCGGCGGAGTGTGGATTGGGCTTTAAGTTGGGGTGTGGGGGTCGTCCAGTGGAATAGGATAGGGGAGTGATCACTAAGTGAGTCTGGAAGGACCTGGATATCTTGGATTTTTTGGGGTGGTTTGTGATGATTACATCTAGAAGGGTACTGGTACCTCTCTTAGTGTTTACTCTTGTGGGTTGGGAAATTAGTTACGTCAGATCCATAGCCGCGAAGGTGTCCCGGGTGGTGGAGGAGGAGGCGATGAGCCAGTTCACGTTTAGGTCCCCCACAAGGATTTGATCAACCTTGTGTTGTAGGGTAGCAAGATAATTGGTTAAGGATAGCATCGCCGGATTTTGTTTTTTGGGGGGAATGTATGCAGTAGTGAGATATAGGGGGCCCCTGGTGGGGTTAGGCGTGAGTTTAAGGGTGAGGGCCTGCACCCATTTACAAGAGCCGAGGCAGGGAGTGCTAGCCCAGTAAGTTAGTCCCTGGTATAGATAGCACAGCCTCCCCCACATTTGCCTACACGATCCTCCCAGTATAGGGTGTATCCTGGTAGTGAGACAAAGTAGTCGGGGGTGGATTTTGATAGCCAGGTTTCCACCAGTGCTATGACATCTGGTTTATGCAGCATGACCCAGCATTGGAGGGAATCAAATTTTTTGAGTATGCTGCATATATTCATGGAGGCTATGCAGAGACTGGCGGTCCCAGTTGGGGGACTAGTCTGGGTGGGGCCTGGGTTGGGATATATATTGCCTGTAAGGAGTAATTGGAGGATCATGGCTCTGGCCAGGGGGCGGTGATGAGTGAGCTTTCGGTGGGTATTTGGGGGTGGAGAGGAGGCCATCAGGGAGCAGGGGATGGGCAGGGTCTGCAAGGTCAGGAGGGCGAGGGTGATTAGCTGCCAGAGGGAGCCAGGGTAGGCAGTGAGGAGGTAACCTGGGGATGGGTGCTGTGAGTAAGGGCACATGGTCATTGTAGGGTGGGATCTTATTATGTCCGGGAGAATTGCTGCTAGGGCCAGTGTGCCGGGTGGGCTGCCTGGTTGCTGGGTCATAGGTACCAGAGTAAATATGAGGGGGAGGCATTTTAGGAGGAGGTGGACTGACATAGTGCTTGCAGTAGCAGCAGGGCAGAAAGGTAGAAGTATTTTGGTTGCCGTCCAGCAAGCGTAGATACCACTTTGGATTAGTGGTAGTGTCACGGACTCTGGTGTACAGGGTACGAGATTCAAGACCCTACCAGGGCAGCTGGAGAAGGGACCAGGGTGGGAGCTGAGCTCCGTGTTCTGGGGCTTGAGGCACGCTGGGTTGGGGCCAGAGACAGGGTGAGAAATAGTGACTCCTAGTGGTCACAGAGAGTAGGCTAGGAGGTGAGGCTGGGGGTCAGGACGTATGGTGAACTATGGGGTAGGGGCTGGGAGAGATGTGGACAGAGATTAGGAGTAGGTAGTGGAGGAGCGAAGTGGCCAGAGATTCAAAGTAGTGGAGGAGCGAAGTGGCACAGGCTGATAGATGGTCCCAGGAAGTGGGGGGGGGGTTTGTTTGATGTACCTAAAGTAGGGGTCTGTGGGTCCCTCTAGTGGCTGGTAGGTATAACCTGCAAATGGGAAAGTGGGGACTTAGTAATTCAACAGCCAGGAAGTGATGTCATCGGGGGTCAATAAATTAAGGGCGCCCCTGGTTGGGTGGGTGGGTGGGTGGCTGGGGTGGGGCGGGCAGACAACATGCAGCGTCGTCAGGCTAACACCCACACAGGTATCTGGCAGTTTGGAAGAGATCTCCTTTACCTCTTAGCCTCATGATTCAAATCCAGCTCAGGAGGAGCTTTCCTCGCCAGATGGCTGCGGTGGCGGTTTTCAGCCCTTTACTCCAAATTTTCAACATAGGCATTTTTCAATACCACCTCATGAACAGTACAGCTGTCATTTTTTCACATCCTGTCCACAATGTGTTTTCGCACCTGTGGTGCAGAATGGCGCAGTTGCTGAGTGAAATCACCTTTTGGGATTCAGTAACAAAATGGTAGTGTCACTTTTCATGAGGTGGGGTCCCAAAAAGCCCATGCTGAAACTTTGGAGCAAAAATACCAACAAACGCCTGGGGCATTAGGGTTTCCAACCGTAATGCCCCACCCTGCAGAGATGGACAGGTATCGGGAGGGGTGTCTTGGAGTCTTCAGTCATAATGCTCATGCCATTCCACCCCAACCCCCATCCTGCAGACAGTGACAGGTATTGGGGTGTGTCTTGGGGTCTTCAACCCTAACCCCATTCTCCTATACTGCACCCATCTCAGCTTATTTCCCTGTAGAATGGGGTAAGCATTAAGGCCAAAGACCCCAAGGCACACCCCTGGCGCCTGTCAGTCTCTGTAGGGTGAGGGTGGAGCATTAGGGTTGGAAACCCTAGAGCTTTATTAAAGAAGTAAATCAGGGAGGGGTGGTGGATGTAACCTACCTTCAATTCAGCAAAGCCTTTGACACCGTCCAACATAGAAGGCTGATTAACAAAATGGGTAGTCTGGCCATGGGGCACAAGCTGATAAACTGGGTTAGAGACTGGCTTATGGACAGGTGGCAGAGGGTGATGGTAATGGGATCCAACTGGGGGAGAGGGGGGTGACCAGTGGGGTACCTCAGGGATCAGTCCTGGGACTTGTTCTGTTCAATGTCTTCATTACAGACATTGTGCAAGGGCTAGAAGGAAAGGTCTGCCTGTTTGCAGATGACACCAACTTCTGCAACAGAGTGAATACTCCAGAATGGGAGACGAAAATGAGCAGGGACATGGAGAGACTTGAAAAATGGTCTAAGGAGTGACAACTGAGGTTCAATGCAAAGAAGCGCAAAATAATGCACCCGGGAAGAGGGAACCCTGGGGAGAGCTATAGGATGGGGGGGAGGTGCTGATAATCACCAAAGAAGAAAGGGACCTAGGAGTTATCAGTTCTGATGATCTAAAGGTGTCAAAACAGCACAAATGTTGCAAGGAGGTCCAGTGGCATGCTTGGGTGCATAGGCAGAAGTATCACTAGCAGAAGGCGTGAGGTGGTGATGACATTGTATAATCCACTAGTGAGGCCTCACCTACAGTACTGTGTACAATTCTGGAGGCCAAAACTGCGCAAGGACATTGACACAATAGAGGTGGTCCAGAGAAGGGCAGCCAAGATGGTACATGGCTTGCAACACAGAACAGATCAGGAGAGATTAAAGGACCTCAATATGTACTCACTGGAAGTAAGGAGGGAGCGGGGGGACATGACAGACATGTTCAAGTACCTCAAGGGCATAAAGAAGGTGCAGCAGCAGACATCTTCCAATGTAGAAGGAGAACAAAAATGAGGGGGCATGATTTGAAATTGGACGGGGGTAAATTAAGAAGAAATGTGAGAAAAGTTTTCTTCACAGAGAGGGTGGTGGTCACATAAAATAATGTGCCATAAGAGGTGGTGTGAGCAAGCAAGGCTGAGGGTGGTGGTAAATGGGATTCATTCCGGGGAGACAGGAGTGACCAGCAAGGTACCTCAGGGATCAGTCCTGGGACCACTCCTGTTCAATGTCTTCATTAGTGGCATTGCGGAAGGCCTACAAGGAAAGGTCTGCCTGCAGATGACAATAAGATCTGTAACAGAGAGGGTACTGCAGAAGGGGTGGAGAAAATGGGGAGGGACCAGGAGATGCTTGAAAAATGGTCTGAGGAGTGGCAACTGAGGTTCAGTGCAAAGAAGTGTAAAATAATTCACCTGAGAAGAGGGAACCCTGGGGACAGCCACAGGAAGAGGGGAAGTGACAGCTGGGGTGCATAGACAGAGGTATCACTAGCAGAAGATGGGAGGTGGTGATGTCATTGTATAATACATTAGTGAGGCCTCACCTACAGTACTATGTGCAATTCTGGAGGCAAAAACTGCACAAGGACATTGACAGGGTGGCGGCGGTCTAGAGAACGGCAACAAAGATGGTACATGGTGTGCAACACAGAACATATCAGGAGAGATTAAAAGACCTCAATATGTACTCACTGGAGGAAGGCGGTGTGGGGGACATGATAAACACTTTCAAATACCTCAAGGGCATAAACAAAGTGCAGGGGAAGACATCTTTCAATGTAGAAGGAGTGCAATAATGACGGGGCATGATATGAAATTGGGGGGGGTAGATTAAGAGGAAATATGAGAAATGTTTTCTTCACAGAGACGATAGTGGACACATGGAATAGTCTGCCACAACAGCCGGGTGGTGGTACCAAACAAGACAGAGGGTGGTGGTAAATGGGATCCAATCCCAGGAGACGTGGGAGAACAGCAAGATACCTCAGGGACCAGTCCTGTTCAATGACTTCATCAGTGACATTGCAGAAGGCCTACAAGGAAAGGTCTGCCATTTTGCAGATGACAAAAAGATCTGTAACAGAGTGGATACTGCAGAAGGGGTGGAGAAAATGAGAAGGGACCTGGAAAGGCTTGAAAAAGTATCTGAGGAGTGGCAACTGAGGTTCAGTGCAAAGACGTGCAAAATAATGCACCTGGAAAGAGGGAACCCTGGGAAGAACTACAGGATGGGGCAGAGGTGCTGATGATCACCAAGGAAGAACGGGACCTAGGAGTTATCAGCTCTGATGACCTAAAGATGTCAAAATAAAGCACAAAGGCTGCAGGGAGGGCTACTGGCATGCTGGGGTGCATAGTAAGAGGTATCATTAGCAGAAGGCAGGAGATGGTGATGCCATTGTATAAAACACTACTGAGGCCTCACCTAGAGTACTGTGTGCAGTTCTGAAGGCCACACCTTCACAAGGATATTAACAGGGTGGAGGTGGCCCACAAAAGGGCAACCAACATGGTACATGGCTTGCAGCACAAACGATATGAGAAGGGATTAAAGGACCTCAATACTTACTCACTGGAGGAAAGGAGGGAGCGGGGAGACATGATAGAAATGTTCAAGTACCTCAAGGACATAAACAAGGTACAAGGAGGAGACATCTTCCAATGTAGAAGGAGTACAAGACTGAGGGGGCATTATATGATATTGAAGGGGTGCACTTTAGGAGGAAATGTGAGAAAATGTTTCTTCACCAAGAGGGTGGTAGACACATGGAATAGTCTGGCACAAGAGATGGTGAGAGCAAGCAAGGGAGAGGGTGGTGGTAAATGGGATCCAATCCAGGGAGAGGGGGATGACCAGCGGAGAACCTCAGGAAACGGTCCTGGGTGTCTTCATTACTGACATGGCAGAAGGGCTAGAAGGAAAGATGTGCCTGTTTGCAGATGACACCAAGATCTGTAACATAGTGGATACTCTAGAAGGGGTGGAGAAAATGAAGAGGGATCTGGAGAGGCTTGAGAAATGGTCTGAGGAGTAGCAACTGAGGTTCAGTACAAAGAACTGCAAAGTAATGCACCTGGTAAGAGGAGACCCTAGGGACAGCTACAGGATGAGTGGGAAAGATGCTGAAAATCACCAAGGAAGATAAGGACCTAGGAGTTATCATTTCTGATGAGCTACAGGTGTCACAACTGAGCACAGAGGCTGCAGGGAGGGCTGCTGGCATGCTGGGGTGCATAGGCAGAAGTATCACTAGCAGAAGGCAGGAGGTGGTAATGCCATTGTTTAAAACACTACTGAAGCCTCACCTAGAGTACTGAGTGCAATTCTGGAAGCCACACCTTTGCAAGGACATTAACAGGGTGGAGGCGGTCCAGAGAAGGGCAACCAAGATGGTACATGGCTTGCAACACAGAACATATCAGGAGAGATTAAAGGGCCTCAATATGTACTCACTGGAAGAAAAGAGGGAGCGGGGGACATGACAGACACATTCAAGTACCTCAAGGGCATAAACAGTGTGCAGCGGCAGGCATCTTCCAATGTAGAAGGAGAACAAGAATGATGGGGCATGATATGAAATTGGACATGGGTAAATTAAGAGGAAATGTGAGAAAAGTTTTCTTCACAAAGAGGGTGGTGGTCAAGTGTGCCATAAGAAGTGGTGGGAGCAAGCAAGGCAGAGGGTGGTGGTAAATGGGATCGAATCCGGGGAGACAGGAGTGACCAGTGAGGTACCTCAGGGATCAGTCCTGGGACCACTCCTGTTCAATGTCTTCTTTAGTGACATTGTGGAAGGCCTCACCTACACTACTATGTGCAATTCTGGAGGCTGCAACTGCGCAAGGACATTGACAGGGTGGAGGTGGTCCAGAGAAGGGCAACCAAGATGGTACATGGCTTGCAACACAGAACATATCAGGAGAGATAAAAAGACCTCAGTATGTACTCACAGGAGGAAAGGAGGGAGTGGGGGAACAAGATAAACACTTTCAAATACTTCAAGGGCATAGGTGCCGGAACCGGGGGATGGAAGGGGCGGTAGCCACTCCACTTTTAATTTCTGTATGGCAAAAACTAGTATAGAAAAAGTGCCCTTTGTACCCTCATAAGTGGCTTTTTGATTCTCAGCCCCCTCAGCTTTTACCATCTTCCGGTACTCTTGCTCAAGGGCATAAACAAGGTGCAGGGGGGGAGACATCTTCCAATGAAGAAGGAGTGCAACAATGAGCCGGCATGATATGAAATTTGAAGGGGGGGGTAGATTAAGAGGAAATGTGAGAAAAGTTTTCAGCACAGAGATGATGGTGGACACATGGAATAGTCTGCCACAAGAGGTGGTGGTACCAACCAAGGCAGAGGGTGGTGGTAAATGGGATCCAGTCCCAGGAGACAGGGGTGAACAGCAGGGTACCTCAGGGATCAGTCCTGGGACAAGTCCTGTTCAATGTCTTTATTAGTGACATTGCAGAAGGCCTACAAGGAAAGGTCTGCCATTTTGCAGATGACAAGATTTGTAACAGAGTGGATACTGCAGAAGGGGTAGAGAAAATGAGGAGGGACCTGGAGAGGCTTGAAAAAGTGTCTGAGTAGTAGCAACTGAGGTTCAGTGCAGACTTGCAAAATAATGCACCTGGAAAGGGGGACCCCTGAGAAGAGCTACAGGATGGGGTGGAGGTGCTGATGATCACCAAGGAAGAAAGGGACCTAGGAGTTATCAGCTCTGATGACCTAAAGGTGTCAAAATTAAGCACAAAGGCTGCAGGTAGGGCTACTGGCATGCTGGGGTGCATAGGGAGACATAGCACTAGCAGAAGGTGGTGATGACATTGTATAAAACACTACTGAGGCCTCACCTAGAGTACTGTGTGCAATTCCAGAAGCTGCACCTGCGCAAGGACATTAACAGGGTGGAAGCAGTCCACAAAAGGGCACCCAACATGGTGCATGGCTTGCAGCACAAAACAACTGAGGCGAGATTAACTGATTATACCCTAGGTGGCCAGTTTGTATCAGGAGATTCAATGGATGGTTTGGAATTCATAAGGAGCTATTGTGTACAATGAGGACCTCAAGACATACTCACTGGAGGAAAAGAGGGAGCAGGGGGACATGATAGAAATGTTCGAGTACCTCAAGGGCATAAAGAAGGTGCAGGGGTTAGACATCTTCCAATGTAGAAGGAGCACAAGAGTGAGGGGGCATTATTTGAAATTGGAGGGAGGCACATTAGGAGGAAATGTGAGAACATTTTTCTTCACCAAGAGGGTGGTGGACACATGGAATAGTCTAGCACAAGAGGTGGTGAGAGCAAGCAAGGCAGAGTGTGGTTGTAAATGGGATCCAATCCAGGGAGAGGGGGTATGACCAGCGGAGTACCTCAGGGAATGGTTCTGGATGTTTTCATTCCTGACATTGCAGAAGGGCTAGAAAGAAAGGTCTGCCTGTTTGCAGGTGACACCAAGATCTGTAACATAGTGGATACTCCAGAAGGGGTTAAGAAAATGAGGAGGGACCTGGAGAGGCTTGAAAAATGGTCTGAGAAGTAGCAACTGAGGTTCAATGCAAAGAAGTGCAAAGCAATGCACCTGGCAAGATGAAATCCTGGGGAAATTTACAGGATGAGTGGGGAAGGTACTGAAGATCACCAAAGAACATAAGGACCTAGGAGTTATTTCCGATGACCTACAGGGGTCAAAACTGAGCACAAAGGCTGCAGGAAGGGGCAGTGGCATGCTGGGTTGCATGGGCAGAGGTATCATTCGCAGAAGACGCTGACGGAGATTCATAAGCCGTAGTCAAATACACGGCTTATGGGCACACTGGATGGGCCTAGCTGTCCTTATCTGCCACCCGGCACACTCTCTGTCCCTGATCCTCCCTCCTCTGAACCCCCCCCCCGGTGTCTACATTAGCTGCGGTGTGGATCTACTTATTGGCAGCTCCTGCCACCCAGTGCACTCTCTCTCCCCAGTTCTCTGACTAGCAGCTCCTTCCTGCATTTACAGTGCAGCTTCCACCGTGCAGCACCCGCCGCTCTCAATGCTGCCTCCTCGCTCCTCTGAAGCCAGTATCAGTACCAAATACCTCTGCAAATATCTGCAAGTGAACGTTCAGCATTGACAAATGCTTTTGTGTGTCTGGTATAGATTTCTGCCTCTTCCCTCACTTCCTCAGCAGATGCAGGCAGACACAGCTTGCCTCTGCCAGCATCACCTCTGCCCTGCGCTTGCTTCCACTCGCAGAGGCTCCGGTTTTATGTTGTGCAGGGCAGAAGTAGAGCTCCCTTGCTCCCATATGGTTGCCTAGCAACCCCACACACTACTCAGACAGAAGCTACAGCCATAGACTGCCTTTACTACTAGCAAGCTCAAAAGTGCTCCTCCAGCTGCACTCTGTAGTGCTGCAGCCAAAGACCTCTACCCCTCGCTAAAATGGGAGGCGGAGGTCACATGACCAGTTGTCCAGTCTGTGCACTTACACACAGCACACTACGGCCCTTTACTAAAGAATAAATAGTTCCCAGTTTTAAAATCAGTGGAGACAACCTTGTGGTGCATCCCTCTCCAGTTAGCCTTTACACTGCACCACTCACTGAGGCTCCAGTGTTATGCTGTGCACAGCACCAAGTAGAGCTCCCCTCCTCCCAGTTGATTGCCTAGCAATCCCAAACCCTACCCAGACAGAAGCTGCAGCCGTAGACTGCTTTTAAAAAGGCAATTTATTCAACTACTGACAAACTCAAAAGGGCTCCTCCAACTGCACTCTGTAGTGCAGCAGCCAAAGACCTCTACCCCTCGCTAAAATGGGAGGTGGCAGTCACGTGACCAGTTGTCCAGTCTGTGCACTTACACACAGCACACTACGGTCCTTTACTTAAAAATTAACAGTGCTCAGTTTAAAAATCAATGAAGGCACCCTCGTGGAGAATCCTCCCAGTCAGCCTTTACCATCCTGCAAGATACAAGCTATCTGTTTTGTTTTGGTACCACCTGCTGCTGAGAACAATCCTGGGGGTCTGAGTTTATTTACATATGCTAATTTCTTCAGGCTTTGAAGCGCATTCTGTAAAGTGATGAACCACACAAAAATTAGTACCTTGTTAACTGCTGTCTCACTGTCTCTCCAGAATAACAACCTCCCCTCCGGCCCCACCACATAGCCAGCATCTGGCAGGCACTGCAATTCACTTCTCATCAGTTGCCATGTCATGCCCACTACTAGAAGCCCTCCCAGAAATGTTAAAAAACTTTGTGGGTCTTTACTGGGCTTTTGAAGCAGGAACTCCCTGGCACCAGTGTGAAGCAGAGTGTCCAGTGTACCCTCACCCTGAAAACAATGGGTATTAATGTATAAAACTTGATCACAGGCAGCAGGCGTCCCTTACTTTGTAGCTACTGCTTCCTGTGACATACTGCTTCTGGAATTAAAAAAATAATGTGCTCCCAACTGCTGCCTGGCGGAGCCACCTGCCATCCATCCAACCTGACTGACTCCTACACCTCGCTTACTTGCTCCAACTATGACCTCTCCACTCTGCTCCAACCAACCAGCTATCGTCTCGCCTCCATAATTCAGCTGGCTCTAAACTTCTGATTCTGAAACATTAAGCATGCTGAATTTGCACAGTGCAGCTGCTGGCCCCTGAACTTCTGAATGTATTAGATGAGTCAGAGAGAAAGAGATGACTGTCATTGATGACAGACCCAGAGCAAACAAGTAAAATTCACAAATGCAGAATTTGCCTTTACGTGCTGCAGAACATGAATGATGAACAAACTTGCTAAATGTCAGATTTTTTTTTTTTATCACCAGAGCATCTATTTCTGAGCTGACATCTCAGTAGTGGATTTTCTGTTTTATTTCCCTTCTGATTCAGCAATGCTTAAGGTCCTTAAAAGGACGTTAAACATTGCTGAACCAGAGTGGAAACAAAACAGGAAAACCACCACCGAGATGTCAGCTCAGAAACAGATGCCCTGGAAATAAAAAATAAAATCTGAGATTTAGCAAGTCTTCCTCTTCCCCAAGTCTGACATCCTCTTTTATAGATACATTGCTGCCACTAGCTTACATTACCCATGAGAAGCCCAGGTGGGTGGTTTCCTATGTGACTGAGGGCATGCCCCACTTTTGAGAGTGCTGTAAGAGCAGATAACTACTTGTTTGCGGCTGTTAAAATTTATAAAAAGTAACATGCCAGTATAATAAACAGTTCTGTATAACTATGTTCTGACTCCAGTGAAAAATGTTCCTTCGGGTCAGCACATGACAGCACAGATGTTAATAAAAAAAGACACTGGAGTCAGAACATAGTTACAAAACTGTTTATTACCAGCATGTTTAAATAGTCACAAACAAGTAGATACCTGCTCTTTAAGTGGGAGTACTGCACAAAACCACATATCTGCTTGACACTAAGTAATTCATGTCCCTCTGGTCTGAACTTGTGATAGTGGAATGGAATCCCGTTAACATTATTTTGAGTACAAAGCAATATAACACTCTCGTAACCAGTCACTGCAAATCATATATTATAACCAAATGCGTTTTTATATTTGTTTTATTTTACATCTCCTTGCTAATATTTCATCTAGAGCTCATTACTCTGCTATTTCTTGTAGTGAAGCACAAATGACGAAATAAAGAATGATAAAAAAAGTTTAAACCCAAATTGCCCCCCATGGTAGACTGACATATGAGCGCTAGGAATTGGGCACCTACAATAACGGCAACCCAGTCCCCGGAGCATGTGTCCAGGACTACCATAGGTTAGGGCAGCCGGATGGGGGGGTCGGCGAATATAGTGACAAGATGTCACTATATGTACATGCGCAGGGGGGCAAGCACACCCAGCGAGGGGCGGGAGGGAATGTGAGGGGTGGTGCCGCGGTGGGTTGCTGAGCTGACTCCATGGCATGGTAGTGGGTGGGTTGGCGGTGCTGGTCAGCAGGTTACTGGGTTCGGGTCCGGGCACTGGTGCATTTTTGTTGCTCCAGGCCCAAATCTTTTTTTTTCATATTTTCTGGAGTTGAGAATCCTTAAGTAGAGGGGTGTTGGGAGGTGAAGCGCCCCCCACATAAAACATTAAAAAAGTAAGCCCCCGGCAGCATTTAGCTGTGTGGGGTGTCAGAGTGGTGAACAAAAATTTCAGCACTCTTGACTTCTTGATAATGGCAATCGCCTTTAGGCTTTCGCCATTATCACATAAACCCACCCCCCATACAATAACTCAAGCACAAAGCCACATATTCTTCTCTGGTGATGTAATTGCTGCCTAGTTTTGCAAAGCTGGAAGGATAATTAATTTCATACGTGTGTCAGGCATGCAAAAAAGGAAAGAGAGATTTCAGTAGAATTTAAAAATACCATATAAAGACGTTAACAATACCATATCAAGGAAAAAGTGCAGTGCAAAATACGTCCAAATTTTATCTACCTTGTTGGACTCAGAAGATTGAATAAAACACTTTCAAATTTTTAAATACAGCACGGAAACATAATCTGTATTGCGGTAGCTTCAAATAACTCAGATTTGGAGTCAATCAGTGTCCTTGCAATAACGAGACCAGGTACAGACTAACAAGCGCACCAGCTGTCTGTACCTGGTCTCTGCATGTCTCAGTGGTACACGGGCTCCAAACCAGAGCTGTTTAAAAATCCTGGAGTATGCCAAGTCTATGGAGACACCCCGGCTGCACCCCGCCTGCCACGTCATCCCGGGGACAGCCGCGGGTGCTTGTGGGTGCAACCGGGAGGGTGTTAGGACATAAAATTCCAGCAGAGAGGGCACAGAATCAACCAGATGTGAATCTAAATAAAATAATAAACAGTAAGTGGCACATTTAATACCTCCTTTACATTTGCTAATCGGGCCCTGCTTCACACGGAGGTGGGGCCCATTGGGACATAGACGTTTCCCTTCAAGGAGACAGTGTTTTTTCATAGAATGTTCTTATCAGTTTCCAGTGTTCTTGCAGGTGCAGCAAAAAGAACATAATGACCCAGAACTGACCTCCTGTTGACAGCTCAGGAGCATCTCAGTTTAACCCCCTTGAGTTCCAAATATTTTTTTTCAATCATTTCAACAGTATAACTATATACAGTTTTAAACAATGGGATCCCAGTATCAGTAACATTTGCACATAAAAATTCACATATATTTTTATACCCGCAGATATGCAAGGGGGAAGAAAAGACAGAAATAGCTAGAGAAGGCAGAGAGATAGCGAGAAACGGAAAATTGTATAACCATCGGAGTGATCTTCTCACAAGAAAATGTGGTTGCACAACCAGACAGACAAGAGACAGAAAAGAAGAGGATAGAATAGATCCTTGCATTTACCCTCTTTCTGCATAACAAATGGGGTAGAGCCTTATTCAACCCTGTCACAAGCACCACTGCTTTGTCCTCGACTCACTTGGCTGGCTTTCCCTTGAAGCCAGACTGCAATATTCCACTCTTATGTCTGACCTTCGAACTAGTACACACATTCACTCCTCCCTGCCTCAAACCCATTGTCCAACAAAATACTGTGACAAGGTCCTTGTGGTCTGCTGGCCTACCACTGCTCACAGTCCCTAAACTCCACCTTGTGGTAGGTCAGCGTGCCTCCACCTTTTCTGGGCCCTTTCTTTGGAGCTCACTTCCATCTCCTTACTTAACTTGCCCTTCTATAGATATGTTCAAGCATTCTCTCAATCTCACCTTGCCTACTCCCAGCTCTGCACCTGTTCCTGAGCCCCCCTCCCCTACCCTCTTGCTCATTCCTCTTCTCTCCTATCCTCTGTCATGAGCTACTCCTTCTCCTGAATACTCCCTATCACTGCATCCCCTCTCATCTCCCCTATCTTACCCTTTCCCATGTGCTACCCCCTCCTACATCTCTTCACATTTGCTCATGCTCTCCTGTACCTTGCTGCTGCCCTATATTATTCTATTTGCTTCACCCCTATCATCGCTGCCTTCCTTTATCCTGTCCCCAGACTTGAATGCCATCTACCTTATTTTCTCAGTACTTTACTCGCCTCCCTTAGGCTTACCCTGAACGATCCACAACTCATGCTTTGTTGTAATTAAAGCCCTACATTCAGTTGCTTTTACTACTTCTGTGCCTGTATTCACTGCATTGTTTGTATCTATTGCTGATGTGCCTTGTACTTATCCCATTCATTGCTGTTATCTTTTTATGCTTTTTTGCTATCATTGATTTGTAATGTCATTTGCTTATGCTCTATTTTAATTTCAAGGTTGGAACTATTGTAAAAGTACACTTATCTTTTGCTGTTTATTTGTATTTTTGTACGTCCCTTTGTACCCTTCCTCAGATTGCCCCTGAAAAAGGGACATTCTGTCTTAGCGGGCTTACCCAGTCACCAAAATTCAAATAAATAAATAATTTCTCCTCTGTGATTGTAAGCAAGCTTTGTGCACCTGTGGAGGGGGACAAATGCAAAACCCGAGTTCAGCTATGTGAGAACACTGTGGTTAGGGACAGCGCTGTTATGTTCGTCGTGCACACATGTGCAGCGGACATTTTGTTAGGAGAGCGGCTCTTCAGGGGTGTGACACTGTCAGTGCAGTGCAGAGTGGATGGTGTTGCTTAGTCTGGACCACAACAGAAGTTGTAACTGGCAATAATGTGAATGGTGGAATGGGGACCCGCGATTGGTCAAATGGCATCACGGGGGCGAAGTTGGAGCAGGTATTAATCCACGATAGATGCCGTGTTGAAAATTGCACTACCAGTGTGAGCCAGACAGCTAGGTTAGCAGCACTGGGCACAGGTGGGGAGTGAGTGTTAGAGAGGCAAGTCTGGCACAGCGACAGCGAGACCAGCTACACGCACACGGAAATGGGGAGGGGGACAAGAAGCAGGGGCGTACAGCGGGGATAAATAAGGCAGTCCCTCACACACAGTATGCAGGCAAGAGGTGCACAATTGTAGCTGACATCGGATGAGTCTGCGAGAGACAAGGGGAAGTGACCCGGGCCGGATGCAAATTTGTGAGCGATCGCACACCTCGGCGAGTCAGCAGCCCACCGGAGACCTCCAGTGCCTAGCATGAAAGAAATACTCGTGCATATCGGCACATTTACCAGACTGGCATGTGAGCCACAGTATTTGCGTTAATTACACCCACTGAATGTTTTCACCGCATCAGCATCTTACTGCTGGTTTATTACAAGAGTTGAAAGTGCAGTAAAAATGTTTGTTCAGAACACCAACTCCCTGTGTTATGTTGTTGAGCACACACAAAACAGGCTCCTGGTGACTCTGTCATCGCGCAGCCCATGTTACAAGCGCATTAAGCCACTCTGGCGGTGGCATCTAATGTGATTAATGCATGGTTGGGCCATTGTTCGCCCTCAGCCTCCGGCCTCAGACCACAACCCTCCCAACCATGCATTAATCCAGCATTAGATGCCACCTTCATCATGGTTTAATGATTACTTGGTATATTTAACCAAGTTTAGTTGTCAGTGTTGCTGTCCTCATAATGTGGTAGGTTCTAGCCCCACACCAAGAACATGGGGTAAATCCTTAATGCTGCCATTATTGTGCAGTAAGGGGGGTTGCTGCACTCCTGTGGAGCCATTCTGTGGATAATAAGAGGTTAAACCAAGGTTCCAGCTGTCTGTTCTGTGGTGGTTATTAAGGTGGATGTGAAAAGATCACATGGCACTTCAGCTTCTCAAAAAGAATAGTGAAATTACCCAAGTGTCCTGGCCAAATATTAATTTAATATACCACCGGCAGCTTAACCTGCTTCAAAAGGTCAATTTGCATCTGTGTCTTCCCTCCCTTGAGCATGCACGCATGTACGTGCACACACGCACACACACACACACACACACAGCTGAAAATAAATAGACTTGCCTAGCATTTTTGACCTGATCAACAAAAACTAAACAAAATAATTATCACAAATACTTGCAATGGGATATATTATGCTTGGCAGAGTCTACCTTAAGAAATGAGCATTTGTCAATGCTGAATGTTTGCTTGCTGGCATTGGCATTGGTAGTGTAGGAGTTAGAGAGATGCATAATAGGAATGTCAGTGAAGTATTGAACTGAAGCCAACCCCACCACCACCCTTCAGAGACTGACAGGCACTGGGGTGTGCCTTTGGGTCATTGGCCATAATGCCCACGCCATTTCACCACACCCTACCCTGCAGACACTGACAAGTATCACAGTGTGCCTTGGGGTCTTTGGGCCTTATGCTCACCTCATTGCATAAGAAAATACGGTTAGATGGGTGCAGTATAGGAGAATGGGGTGAACTTTGGGGCCGAAGAGTCCGAGGCACACCTCAATGCCTCTCACTGGCTGCAGGGTGTGGGTGGGGGTGGAATGGTATGAGCATTACAGGCGACAATCCCAAGTCACACCCCTGATGCCTGTCAGTCTCTACAAGGTGAGGCGTTATGGTTGGAAACCCAACACCCAGCGTCTGTTATATTGAAACATCCAAATTTTCAACATGGGTTTTTTTGTGACCCCACCTCATGAACAGTGGCAATATCAGTTTGTTAGCTGAAAGGTGATTTTGCACAGTGACTGCGCCATTTGGCACCACGGGTGGGAAAACGCATTTTGAACAGGATGTGAAAAATGGTAGCTGTACTGTTCATGGGGAGGTGTAAAAAATGGCAATGTTGAAAATCTGAAGTAAAAATACAGAAAAACAGCTGAAGTCACAAGTGTGCGTAGAAACTGTGCAATGCACACCCTTAATGTAATTAGTTTGGGGATTTTTTACAGCAGATTGTCAACACAGGCATTTTGGGACCTTCACTCATAAACAGTGTCACTGTGATTTTCTTAATCTGTCCCGAACATTGATTTCCCACAGCCAGGGTGTGAAAAATGACAGCTGTACTGTTCATAAGGAGGTGTGGAAAAATGCCACTGGTGAAAATCTGGACTGAAAATATTACAAATTTGTGAACTTACGAGGGTGCGTGGAAACTGCACAATGTACACTCATAACACAGTCATTTTATGGACTTTTGTCACCAAATTTTCAACATAGCCATTTTAAGACCTCTACTCATGAACAGTGTCACTGTGATTTTCTTAATCTGATTTGGCACAACGACCGGGCCATTGTGCACTGCATGCCTGAAAACACATTTTGGGCAAGATATGAAAAATGACAGCTGTACTGCTCATAAGGAGGTGTGGTAAAATGGCAATGTTGAAAATCTGGAGTGAAAATAGTAAACATTCTCAGAGTAACAAGCATGCATAGGAACTGCACGACATATGCTCGTAAAACAGTAATTTTTGGAATTTTTTTCACTAAATTTTCAACATAGGGTTTTGGGGGGCCTACCTCATGAACTGTGACACTGTCATTTCGTTACTCAGTCTTGAAAGGTGGTTCCATGAAGTGACCGTGAAATCACCTTTCAGGACTAAATAACAAAATGACAGTGGCTGAGTTCATGAGGTGTAGTCCCAAGAACCCCATGTTGAAAATTTGGTGAAAAAATTCCCAGAAATGGCTGAGATATGCACCAGAGTTGGAAAAAAAAAACAATTATGTCATTATACAGCTTACCGGCATTTCTTCAGTTCGCAGTCTGCTTTGAAGAGTGCTGACATGTTCCTGGTCCACCAAAGATCATCGCACCAGCCTCTGGAGGTAAGTATGGGATGAGGGGGTGGGGTGGAGGGTGGGTGCGGGTTGTGAGAGGGGCAAGACAGTCAACGAGGAACCATTTTCTTTGTTCTAGGTGTTTTTTTGTTTTTTATAAAAACGACATGGGACTTTTGCCATGCTGAGGTGGGCTACCAGCATGGCACCTGGAAGTTTGTTGGGGGCAGTGGAGCTGTCATGGGATTGTGCACCCCCTGTGGGCCACAGACTTTGCCATGCTGGGGTGCGCTCCCAGCATGGTACCTGGAAGTTTGCTTTGGGGGCAGTGGAGCCAATGGGGGATTGGGCACCCCCATCAGTCATACAGTGTGTGGGGGTGGAGGGGAGTGCATGAGCATACTGGGGTGGGCTCCCAGCGTGCTACCTAGATGTTCATGGGGGCTGGGGACTGGATCCAATGGGGATCAGAAACAAACTTTCTATGACAGTTCAGATGCAGTGCTGACGTGTAGGCAATTTGCATACTGCCGACGGCAGTATGCAAATTGCTACACTGCTAGCACCGCAGAGTAGTAGCAGTGGTTTTCTCAGAACTGTACGGCACTGCATCTGAATGGCTGTCATAGACAGCTCAGACATTCATTGGTGTGGTGCGGCAGTGCCTGCAAAAAGGAGCAGGGCATTGGAAGTGAGGGTAGCGCACCCACAAAAACTCATATAGTGGCACTATGTTTCTTGCACATGCGTGCAAGCAAACATAAAAAGATAAAATAATACACTTACAGTTCTTAATACATTCTGTGCACAATAATCAATTTAATTGTGTACTTCTACCCCAGAACAGGGTATGCTAATATTTTATTGTGTCTGTTTTAGAAACAATTGTTTTCATTGCACTGCTGCTTTAAACTAGGATTCCCTAGTGTCCTGTTGAAGCTGCTAGCCTGCTACTCAATGGAAAAACACTTTCATGTGTGATATTATGGACACAGCAATAGATTGATTTATAATTAGTAAACTCATTGCATATAGTATTTTGTAGCGCTGTCATGATGTTTGTACAATGAACTTTAGTCAGATTCATTATAAAGGGGACCCTTCTCCTGATTAATAAATGTCCTATATTTACATGTTTACCTTTCTCCACTCACTACCCTCAGCATTATCAATTTCCCAGGAGTAGTTGTGGTGGGATTCAAACCTAACTTTAACTTTATCCCAGGTTCACAGATCGTTGCTCTGTTGACAGGATCCCACTGCCTTCTTAGTGATCTGTGACTTTTTTTCCCAATTGTTTAACCAGGTGACTATTTGGGCAATGTTCTTGTACCCTCTATACAAGATCCATATAACATGTACCATGTGATTGTATGTATAGCAGTAATGTACACTAACAGTTTATTATTCAAGTTCAAAATACAAATAGTTTGATTTCTTTTTCCATTGCGAGATCCATGAATTCGGTTCAAATGACTTTTTATGTGTCCTCTTGTTCTTTCTCTGTTACATCCTTGTTCTTTGCATTGCTGTGCAGCCTGAAGAATTGGACTAGGTTAGCTGGTTTGGTATACCATTAATATGGCGTGGGAACAAGAGCACCATAATATAACATAAGGATATTCACATCATGGAGAAGTGGCTTATCAAGAATAAAATGGTTCTTAACACCAGCAAAACCAAAGCCATGCTGTTAGGACCAAGAGCCCTTGGACTAGATAGAACACATCTACTCCAACTCTCGTCCCTTGAGGGTAACAAGCTCGAAGTGGTCTCTTCGACTAAGTACAGTGCCCTTACTATTGACCAAGGTCTCATGTTCAAACAACATGTGGACCAAGTCACGAGAGTAATCCATACAAAACTCGGATTACTGTATCGGCTCAAGGAACTGCTGACCCCAGAAGCTAGGACTGCTATTGCAACAAGTGTCCTACTTCCAACTCTAACATATGCTGCCCCGGTCATTCAGGGTATCACAAAGCTGGAGTTCGATAAACTACAGACCCTATACAACAAGGTGGCCCGCTCCACCTTATCCCACTCCAGGAGCCACCACCGCGGGCGGGCAAAGCTAACTGGCCATCATCTCGAATCTCGCCTCAGTTACCCTGTACTCTGCCTGGCGAAGAAGATAATCAGCCCTTCGCCTGCCCCAGTCTTGGGGGACCTCAGTAAAATAAACCAGCTTAGCCTTAGATCCTCAGGCCACACGCTACTGGAGGTCCCCAAGGTCAGGACTAAGGCAGGACAAAAATCTTTCTCTCATACTGCCCCTTCCTTGTGAAATAACCTCCCTTTGGAGATATGAGACACCACATCATTGCCATGTTTCCGCAAAAGACTCAAGACCCATTTTCTATCATCAAGCATATGCCAATGCCTCCGCCCTTGACACTACTGCAGTGACCTCTGCAGCCTGTTCACCTAACTATAATCTTTAGTCCCTAACAATGTTGCACGAACTCTCTCCTCCCCCAATCTGAACCTATTAATGCTCTTGAACTATGTTACCTAAGGAATCTACAGTATTGTCTCAATAATGTCTCTGTCAATGGATTATGTAATGAACAACACTGACCACTCAGATATATCAAACCTATATAACAACTATGTGTAAACAGTCGAATACTGTATACCCTTAAACTATGTCACCTAAGGAATCTACAGTACTGTCTCACTAATGTCTCTGTCAATGGATGATGTAATGAACAACACTGACCAATCAGATATACCAAACCTATGTAATGTCTGCTATGTGTAAACAGCCGAATACTGTATACCCATGAGAACCTGTACTTCCATATGTTTTCTACTGTTTATTATCTCTTGTACTGTTATTCCCAGGTCACCTCTGAAAAAGGGACCTTCGGGGCCCAGTGGGCTTACCCGGTCATCAAAATTCAATAAATAAATAAATAATATGGGCACCGTAATGTGGGTGCACCAAATGTGGACGTCCTGGACTTGTGGACATGGTGCAGTGAGGGCATCACTCTGCCTCCCGCTTCCTCATGTGCCCCGACACAGAAGGGATTACATTAATGTTGGGGGGCGAAGGAGGCAGAGCCCCCCACGTAACCCCACATGACTTTCAGTTGCACCCTCTGTGTCTGCGGCATGGTTGCCAGGCGCTGTCATTACTTGCAGTGTTTTGGCTGTGCCCGCATTTACCTTTTGCTCACAACTGGTAGAACCAGCTCATTTTATGTCAGTTCTCTGAGTACTGTAATTGGGCTTCCTGAACCTTCACTTTTCTATGGGAGACAATTCCATTTGTGCCAGTAAGTCTTGATAGCCTAAGCCCATGCTTCATTTCCACACAGTCGGGTATTTATCAGACTCATTGCATTTGGACAGAGATGCTCTTTTTCATTGTTTGAAGATGGTTCACAGCATATATTTAAGAGTAAATCTATGGTTAACAAGATGATAACATTTTTAAAAACTATTATAGTACCTCTCTCACAATGAACAGCACCTACATATCAATCAGTCTTTATTTTATACTGGAAAGGTATGTGAGCAAACATGCCCATTTTCACAAACGTCCAGTTGTCATGATAAATTACAAATAAGGATACAGAATACAGAAATAAAAAGATTAATACATCGTTAAGAAATACAGAGTACAATATTAGGTAGGTAAATACATCATAAATAATGCAGAGTACACTATTAAGTAGGTAAATTCATCATACAGAGAGGAGAGGTAAAGTACAGTAAGAACACTACATTGTCACAATTTATATATGCGGGGGAAGATTCAGGGAGGATACTGTATTTAATACAGAGGCAAACAACACACTGACTCGGGGCAAAGGGTTAGGGAGACAAACAGAAGAGTTGGGGAGAGAACAATATGGCTGAGAATGGGGAGGGGAGTGGAAGGGGCAGTAGGTGTTGCTGGAAGAAATGAGAGAAATACACCAATGTTAGGATGCAGATATCAAAAATTAAGTTCAATTCAGTCAAGTACAATCAGGGGAAAGGCTGCCCTGGGCAGGCACAGGCACAAGCGATAGATTTGAGGAGGTGGTCCTTGAGGGTGCAACTGAATGTACTAACAGTGCTACAAGCAAGAATATCCAAGGGCAGATTGCTATAGCGGTAAGGGCCTTCATAGGTGATAGAATTCTGAACATGGGTGGTCCGCTAGAAAGGGGTATCAAAAGTATGACAAGAAGCACCTCTTGTGCAGTGCTTGGGGACAGATTTGGGAAAAAGGGAGGTAACGCTTGCAGGGATTAGGTTAAGGTTCACCTTTTTGTAGGAATGTGAGCATTTTAAAATGGTACCTGCCCTCTAGGGGATGGTGCAACGCACAGTGATAGGTGTTCCACGGAAGGCCAGTGATGAAGTGAGCGATACTGTCATAGGTGGACCTGAGTTTATGGAAGTGTGTGGAAATTGGATGAGGGGAGTAACAATGGCGCTATACTTGAGGAGGGGGTAGGAGTAGGGGGCTAGCCAGGCATAGCCTGAAGATAGGGATTAGGTACTTTCTGATATGGTATACGAGGCCAGCCTCATATGCAGCTTTCTGATGAGGTTGGAAATATGGATACCAAAAGTCAGGTGAGGGTTGAGGTAGAGACCAAGGTATTTGAATTTGTCCACAGTTTCAATAGGGTTTCCAAGATTGTCTGAGAGGGTTTGGCCAGAGATCCTGTTTTTTCTTGATTTGGATTCAATTCAATTTTTATTTTACTGGTAAAGACACCATTAAGCGAACTTATTTACAAGGTGGTCCTAGAAGGATACATTCAAGATCAAACAACAGTACCAGTTTCAACAATGGATTACACATAACAAGTGATGGCAGTACAAGGTCTACATTGTCAATACCTAACATGGAACATCTAAAACCATCGCCAGTAACAGTTACAATAGTGAAATAGAGTTCAGAAGATGCATTGCGGGACAGAACAAGGGTTGGCGAATGGGAATCTCTGACAGGAACTGGATGGAAGAGACGGGGGCAGACAAGATGAGGTAGGGGGAGGAGTAGGAACAAAAAAGGCTGGGAGGCAGAGGGAAGGGGCAATTACTGAAGTAGCAAGTTGGACAAGTGCAGAGTAGTAAGTGCAAAAAATTACCTCGAGAGAGGGAGACAGGTTAGGAATAGCAGTGGCAGCTATTAATTGATTGATTACACATATATTCTGAACACTGAGATCTGGCTTCCCAGCCAAGGAACATAACATAAACTGCTCTTAATTGCTCTTAATTTATGTCTGATTTTACTGAGTACTGTAATTGTTCTGCAGTATTTCCTGTACCTGCATTGTGAAGTTGATGGGGTTTTTTTGTTTGTTTTTTTATATTTATACTTTATGCTCCAACCTCCTCGGCTGGGGGTGTTGCCTTTTGGTTCCACTTCAGCCCACGATCTCTGGCACCCCACCGGCCACAGCTCCCATTCTCAACCTCTTCCCCTGCACACAACCCAGGTTTCAGCCCAGGCATCGAGCCCTGCATGCTGAGGAGTTTCTGGTGAGCCAGGCTGGAGGAGAATCCCTTGGTGCTGCATCCGGTGTGGTGCCAGTAGACTGTATTTCGCCATTGCCAGAAGATTCTCTCTTTTTTTCCTTTTTCTTCGAGTGGGTGTGCCATGACGCCGGGGATGTTGCAACGCTGTGCACCCACACTGTGCATCCGGACGCCTGCCCTGTCATCCCAATACACGCAGAGCTACCACACACCAGCACTGGTTGCCACAAGGAGCAAGTGTTGCAGTCAGATGTTTGCTCAATCTCTCCTCCCCAGCAGACACCCGGCAACCCGCGCTCGTTCCTGACCCCGGGTTGCTGGCATGGTTCGAAGTGTGGGGTCCAGCGCCTCAGCCCACTGTGCCACTGGGCCAGTGCTGCAATGACAATAAGCTTGCCCAGAAGACTGGCATATAAGTATGATGTGGTATGGTATGGTATGGTACGGTATGGTACAGTATGGTATGGTATTGTATGGCATGGTGTGGTATATACTAATGTAGATATCTCATGACTTTGCAGTGCTAGAAAGTGGATGTATGATATAATTATTGGCTTTGCTTCTATTTTAGGTTAGAGACTTCGGAAGAGCAGAGTAGCAGTGTCCTTGTCAACAACAAAACCATACCTGCCCCTGAAAACAATCCACCCATCCATCCAGACATTCCTGAGCTTCATGAAGAATTGACTCCAGTAGATATACCAGAGTGCTGGGGACCAGCACAACATGTACATTTCAAGGCACAATATCCATGGCTGTTGGTGAAAGGCAAAAAGCTGTATTATGCAGCCTGGGAGGAGATTCAAAGCTTAGCAGTGCATCGGGACCTGAGGATGAAATCAAAACTGTGTTCTGAGTGGATATCCGGAGTATCAGCACATGGAGACACCAGGTCAAAACAACAAATATCTCTGTGGAAAAAGATATTTGATCTCAAAGAAGCCAAAGACCACATTGAAACAATAAGGACTGCAAAAAGGAAGACGGAAGGACAGATGGAATTATATTCAGTGAAGAGCAGATAGGATGCATAGAGTGCAACCCAATGTGTGTTCAGGATGGCAAAAGAAATCGCCCCTACACTGACCATCAACACCTTCTCAATTTGCAGGGTGTGAATGGCATCAATGTGGGAAGAATTCTGCAATCAAATGTTACATGTGTTGAAATGATCAATTTCATAGCCAAGGAAATGCGGATTAAGCTGCTGGGTTACATCAACAGCAGCTGCCCTCACCTGTTTATTTTGGTGTATGAAAGCAATTGGTCTCAATGCACACTTTAAAAAAAATAGGAACAATTCTAAGTGTGAGGTGGATTGCTTCAAGCTATCGCCCTGTGCATGCAGTTTGGACATCTTTTCTTGCACTCTTTCAGTATTTCATCTGTGCTAAACAGGACCTGTCCAGAGATACAAAAGGAGAGCCATGTCTGCTGGTCTGGCTAAAAAGCTGTCCTCCAAGGTGTTTGTCAGAAATCTTGGTCTGATGCTAAATGTCCTGAAGGAATTAGAAAACTTGTCAGAAGTTTTGCAGGCAAGATAAATAAACTTTTCCACTGCAAGCAAAGTGATCCAAAGACAGGTGGAGGTGTCTCAGGAGAAAAGAAGCATTTGTCAAGGCCTAATGTTTGCCTCCTAGTATTAGCATTGGAAGTGCATGAGGTAGACAGATGCAGAATAGGAAGGGCAGTGAAGTACTGAAGTGATGCCAACCCCATCCCCACCCTGCAGAGATGGACAGGCATTGGGGTGTGCCTTTGGGTCATTGCCTATAAGGCTGACACCATTTCACCTCACCATATCGTGCAGACACTGACAAGTGTTGAGGTGTGCTTTGGGGTGTTCGGCTTTACAGTCAAGCCATTCCGTAAGGAAATATGCTGAAATGGGTGCAACATAGGAGAATGAGGTGAACCTTGGGGCTGAAGAGTCCAAGGCATACCTCAATGCCTGTCAGTGGCTGCAGGGTGAAGGTGGGAGTGGAATGGTGTGAGCATTACAGCTGGCAGTGCAAAGGCATACCCCTGATGTCTGTCAATTTGTACATCATAGTTAGAAACCCTAATGCCCAGGGCATTTGCTGGTATTTGCACTACAAATTTTCAACATGGCCTTTTTGTGACCCCAGCTCATGAAATCATTTGGGACCTCTTGGGCCTAGCAGTCCTTATCTGCCGACAATTTCTGTGTTTCTGTGTTTCTCAGTCGGGTGTACCAATGGACAGGAGTGGCCATAAAGAAGGTCTGGTCACAGGAAGATTTAACCTGGGAGGGAAGGGCAATCAGGAGCCTCATGTGTGGTAAATAGGGGGACAGACACAATCTGGGAAACAGCATGTCCATGAGAGAATGATCGGGGCAACTGTATAAAGCCAATACAAAATGATACATCCTAAGCAGGTCAGCTGCAATGAGGAAACCAAAGGAAAAAGTCACAGTCTAGTTGCCATATATGAATAAAAGTGACTAAGTTATTGATGAGCATGCAGGATACAAGGAATGCTTCAACCCGTCAGCACAGCGGTAGCACTGTTGCTCACGATGGCAGTGACCTGGTTTAGAAACAAGCTGGGGTCATCAGAGTGCCATGTGGGGAGGATGGTAGTGCATCCCAGTAGATGCTTGCCCCCTGAAGGGAGGGGGAGCTCTTGGTCTCCACTGCAGTACTGCCACCGGGAGCTGGAGCCAGTAATTAAGGAAGGGGGACATCATAGCTCCTACACATGTAGCACGCTCTGCATGCATCTGTGGACCAGACAGAGCATGCACAATGTGTGCGAGCTTGGGAGAAAATGGAAAACAAAACAACCACACAGAATACCATCTGACACCCCCGGCAGATTCCACACCACCAATCAGGCTTCTGCTCCGGCACTGCCACTTAACCTCTGTGAGGGGAGTTGAGGTGGCCTCTGGCAGTCCTTGGGGGGGGAAGTCATCCACAGGGAAACAGGCAGCAAAAGGCAAGTCTCTGAGTGAGGTGGTTGTTGGGCTAGGTGGAGCTGCAGACCAATGTGGATCAGTCAGGAGCCCAGGGGCTAAAAGCATAGTAAACTCAAAAAGAAAAAGATACAAGGAATGCTGACGAGAGCCCCTGCAACTGGACTGCGACTTTTTCTATCAGTTTTGTTGAGTGCAGCTGACCTGCACTGGATAAACAAGGAGACAGGCAACCTAAACAATGTTATCAAGGAATGACGAGTCCGGAGAAATATAGGCAGTCTGTTTCTTTGTTGACAGAGTCAATATTTTGGGCTATGTACATCCCAACTTACTCTCACAAGTATGACCTGAGACACATTATATTCTCAACGATCACTAATCTATAAATTGACATGACAGTAAGTGTGGACTCAGGGGTACCATATCCACTTAGTATGAGCTAAATGACATCATTGCTATCAGAATTCTATTTTCCTCAGCTAAGGAGTCCTTAGCTTAGAGTGGCTGTGGCACATGTAATACTTCAGGTCATGGAAGAAAAAAATACTCACTTTAGTGATCTTATTTTTTCCAGTGTATTCTTCTGTATTCATAAGTGTATGCAGCCTGCCTCCTAAGCAGAACTGCCCAGAGAGAAATGGAACTATATGCAAATGATAGAACCTATAATTGCTTGAGACACATATTCAAACTGCTGCCCTCATCTACTGCAACATTCCATCAACGTCTCAGATTTTGAAAAACAGCCTACAAGGCAAAAATACTATGTATCTATCTAAAACTACCTATAAATGCATAAAGGAATTCGTTCCCATAACAAAATATATACCCTAGTGACTATTTCACTAGAGCTGAAACATAAGTTTTATCCTGGAAACTCAGATAACCAAAGAAGAAGAAGAAATCCTACCAAGGTAAAGTGTACCTTAATAGTGAGTACATGCTTGCAGAAAATCCAAGATAACATCAGTAGGCATGCTGAGGCTCTGGTTCTTGTAGGGGAGGCAGGGAAGGGAGAGTTATGAATATAGAAGAATACACTGGAAGAAATAAGATTACTGAAGTGAGTAATTTTTTCTTCTAATCCCATGTATTCTTCTATATTCATAAGTGTATGCAGACTTCAGAACAGTACCTTTGGAGGTGGGCAGAGAACCTACTTAGGAAAGAGGCTCTGCAGGACTACTGTTCCAAATCTGGCATCACCTCTGGACAGTATGTCCAGGCTGTAAAGCTTAGTGAAAGTATGTACTGTCCTCCACGTAGCAGCTTTGCATATGTCCAGTAGGGGGACATCACTTGAAGCTGCTATGGAAGCACCTGTTCCCCTGGTTGAATGAGCCCTAAGTCCTGATGGGGCCTGTTTGCCTGCTTTTTGATAGCAGAACTGTATACAGCTAACTATTCAGCGAGAGACTGACCTCTTGGTAGCTGGTGTGCCCTTTTTCACAACGCCATAGGTAAGGAACAACAGTTGTTTATCCTGCCTGTGATCCTTAGTATGTGATATGTAATAACTAAGAGCTCTCTCCACATCCAGACTGTAGAGTCTACTCTCACCTGAAGTAGAGTGTTCAGTGAAAAACACTGGTAGTGTAGTGGATTGGTTTAAATGAAAATCTGACACCACCTTAGGAAGAAATTTTCTATTGGTTCTGAGTACCACTTTGTCATTATGGAAAGACAAATTTATTTTTATTTAGTTTAGTTTTTGTTGACCGGGTAAGTGCACTAGACAAATCCTGCCTATTTTCAGGCACGACCTGGGGAAGGGGGATACAGATGAATGCCAACTGATCTTGAACCAGATTAAGCTGTTGGTGGTATTTTAGTGAATGAGGGAAATTTGGCCAGGACACCAGGGAAGTTCCCCTACTCTTTTCAATAAGTGCCATGGGATCTTTAACATCCACCTGAACTACCACCAATCCAGGCAGATGGGACCTCGGTTTAACGTCTCATCCAAAAGACAGCACCTCAGCAATGTAGCACCTCTCTCATGCTGCACTACAGTGTCAGTACTGGGATATTAACCCAAGTGCCAGATGTGAGAACTGAACCCACAGCCCTCTGATCTCCTGGCCTCAGAGGCGAGTGTGCTACCTACTGAGCCACTGACACTGCAATAGTCCTTTTCCACAGATAGGGCCTGAAGCTCACTTATCCTTCTAGCAGAAGTGATAGCCACTAGAAATACAGTTTTCCATGTGACATACTGTAGGTGGGCTGAGGACATAGGTTCAAAAGGTGGCCTCATAAGTGGAGCAATACAAATGTTCAAATCCCACCCAGGGACAGGTTCCCTAATGGGTGGGTATGTGAGACACAGACCCTTGAAAAACTTTTCAAAGATAGGATCAGATGCAATGGAAGTGGGTTTTCCCACCGAAATGTGAGCAGAGATAGCTGCTAAGTGGACCCTTAGTGAAGTATGCTTAAGACCCTGACCATGTAAGAAAATAAGGTACTCAAGTAGGTTGGAATTCCTGCTGAGGCAGGTTCGATGCTGTGCAGGGTGTACCAAGAGAGAAACCTTTTCCATTTGGCTGAATAGGTTTTCTTAGTGGAGGGTTTTCTATATCCCTTAAGTATGTGTAAAACTGCTTGGGAGAGATTCAGGTTTGCAAATTCTATGTCATCAAGAGCCAAGCCTTGAGACAAAGAGAGCTGAGGCTGGGATATCCTATTTTCCCTTGGTGGGAGGTTAAGAGGTTGTACCTCCGGGAGAGATGTATTGGTCTGGATGCCAACATGGATAGCAGGAGAGGACACCAATGTTGTCTGGGTCAGTCTGGGGTGATGAGGATTATTGAGGCCGACTGGGACCTGAGCTTGATCAGGACTCTGAGGATGAGAGGGAAGGGAGGGAAAGCATATAGGCTTCTCCCTCACCAGTCCAGTACCATGGCATCCACTGGAATTGTGCCCCTGATTGGGGGTCTGCAACAAAACAGTGGAAGTTTGTGGTTCTCTAGAGAGACAAAGAGGTCTGCTTCTGGGGTACCCCACCTTCTGAATACTGAATTGGCTACTTGTGTATCCAGTGACCACTTGTGAGGGCCCTGACTGATTCTGCTGAAGGCATCTGCCAAAATGTCCTTCCCTGGGACATAGACCACTTGCAGAGTTACTTTTATAGAGTATGCAAGATCCCACAGTTTCATGGTCTCTGAGCACAGAGGGTCCGATCTTGTACCCCCTTGCTTGTTTGTATAGTACATTGTTGTGGTATTGTCTGTTCTGACCTGTACCACACTGCCTGGTACTAAATGAGCAAAAGCTTTTAGAGCTAGGAATACAGCACGGAGCTCCAAGAGATTTATGTGCAGAAGGGACTCTGCCTCGGATCAAGTCTCATGGATGGTGTGTTCCCCCATGTGGGCGCCGCATCCCAGTAAAGAAGCATTTGTTGTGAGAACAAAGGAAGGGTTCTGCTGTTGGAAAGGGACACCTTGCCTTAAGTTGTCTGAATGTTTCCACCACTGTAAGGCTTGAATAACAGCCTCTGTTACTGGGAGGAGTTTTGACATCTTGTCCCTGCTCTGTGACCAGTGGGACCTGAGATGAAATTGCAAGTCGCTCATTCTGTATCTTGCCCCTGAAACTGTACCTGTTGCTGCAGCTATATGGCCCATAATCTGCAGATAGTGTTTTGCTGGGCATGGCTTTTTTAGTTTGAAAGAGGCAGCCAGGTCGAAAATACTTTGCACCCTGTCTTGAGGGAGGAAAGCCCTTCCCTGAATAGTATCCAGCTCTGCTCCTATGAACTGAAGCAGCTGAACAGGGGTAAGAACAGATTTGTCCTGATTTATCAGGAATCCCAAAGATTGTAGGAGAATAACTGCTGCTTGCAGGTGCTCCAAGATCTCTTGTGGGGATTTTCATGCAAACAGCCAGTCATCCAGATTAGGGAAGACCAGGATGCCAGACTTCCTTAGGTGTGCCACTACCACAGCTAGGCACTTTGTGAATACCCTTGGAGCTGAGGTTAGGCCGAAGGGAAGGGAAGTGAACTGATAATGGCCTGAAAGGAGTCTGAACCTGAGATACTTTCTGTGAGATTGCCTTACTGGGATGTGAAAATAGGCATCCTTTAGATCCAGAGATGTTAACCAATCTCCCTGCTTGATAACTGGTAGTATGGACAACAAAGTGACCATCTTGAATTTTAGTTTTACCAGAAATTTGTTGAGAGAGCTGAGATCCAGAATGGGTCGCCAGTCCCCATTTTTCTTTTTGGTCAGGAAGTAGCAGGAGTAGAAACCCCTTCCTCTGAGATGTGCTGGTACATGCTCCACTGCTTTCATGTGGATCAATTTCTGCACCTCTTTTTGCAAGAGCTTGCCGTCCAAGAGGGAAGCTGGCTTGAAGATTCTCAGTTTCAGAGGAGGAAGGGATTTGAAGCATAAGGACAAACCCTGACTTACCACCTCCAGAACCCACTTGTCGTTGGTGATGGAAAACCAGTTCTGGAGGAAGTAAGTCAGCCTGCCCCCTACTGGCACTGGGGAGGCGACCTGGACCAACTGGTCAGGGGTTTTGTTTTGGGGTTGCCTGAGCCTGGACAGATTTGGAGCCCCTTCTGGAACCCCTCCTGCCCCTAGATCTAAAATACCCAGTCTGCTGTGGGTAGGGTTGTTGCTGAAAAGCAGCTTGGCCCCGATAGAAAGGCCTTCCATAAGGGAACCTTGCCCTGCCTCCCCTTCCATAAGGCCTATAGGAAGGGGTAGGCCTGTCCCTGGAGGAGTTACTCTTGAAGGTGGCCTTGGATTCATCTACCTTTTTCATGTACTAAACTTTTAGAGAGTAATAGGATTAAATTAAACAATAAATGAAGGCAGCAGTTCAAATATTAGATTAAGTTATACTTATTAAACTGGAATCAGCTCAAACTGATGAGAGGAAGCTCTCCAGGCATCTGACTTGTCAGGTGGAGTGAGAAATCTGAGACGTTGATGGAACATATAGTTCCATTTCTCTCCGGGCAGTTCTACTTAGGAGGCAGACTGCATACAGTTATGAATATAGAAGAATACATGGGATTAGAAATGCAGGTTACCACTTGAAGGATTCTGACAACCCTCCATTTAAACAAAAAGTAATTGAGACAAACTTCTGTAGTCTCACTTAGAGTTTCATTATGTAATCACCTGCCCAATATTTATTTCTTTTTATACAGCTTTTTCTCTGGTGTTATCTGTCCCATCCTCGGGCCTGGGGGGCTTAGTGCCGTAGTGGTGGCCCCATCTCTGTCCTCCTCTAACCTCACCAATCACTCCGACAGAGGTCCCCAGCGCAGGGCCTGAGAGCAGCACTGGAAATTATGACACCACCATGGGTTTTCTCGCCTCTCCCTGGCACCTTGTAGAGATGACTGAAGAACTGTCATCCACACAGACATCCCATGTGGTGAAGTAAACTTCCTTGCCCTCTGCAGGGGTGGCTGCAGTGAGGTAGCTCAGGGCCACCCCTCCCTGGCTTGGAGGGTTTCCATGCAGAGGCAGTGTGACTGGCTGCCACTGAGCCATTGGGCATTCCCTTGGACAATGTCTGTGGCAGCGTATGCAATTTAATAATTGCTGTGTCACATGTGTATGTAGTATGCTACCGATTGCTCTGGGACCCTACTGGCAATGATACTCTGTGTTGATGGGTAATTAGCCCGCTTAAAGTCATTCAATATTTGCAGGGCCATAGGCTAGGGTTAGATGGGCAGTGAGTGACTGATTGTACCACAGTGACCCCTCCCAGGGCTATTAAAGGGAGCATATTCAAGCCTCTTCTGGAGGCTCATTTTCCTTTGCTCCCACCACCATCCATTCCTCCTCTGTAGGCTTGCCTCTCTCCTTGAGAGCAACTTCCGTTAGGGCACCTTTAGCCTAGTGGGACTTTATTCCTGTGGGACATCTAGGGGTGGAACCCTCCTCAGCAGGATTCCTGTGCCTTCATGGTACCTCAAAAGGGTGGTAGTCCATGAAGAGGCAGAAAGTGCAAACAACCACAAGTGCATTGCATAAGCATTTGTAGGCAGCAGATCCAGGGGGTCAGGAGGGTGAGTAGACCCTTCACTTTTTGAGCTGGGGGGTCAGCAAGAGCATTTTGACTCCACACACATTTCAATCAGCAGAGCTGATGTTGGGTGAAATTCTCAGAACAGCAGGAAGATTGTTCTTAAACTTTTATAATTAGCCGGCCTGTCGGCAAAGCGGTAACACTTCTGCTCACGATGGTGGTGACCCGGGTTCAAAAATGGACGAGGGTTGCTAGAGGGCTGGCTGGGGTGGTGGTGGATTGAGTGGCTCTTGCACACTGTCCACCTCCAGGAAGATGACAGGTTGTGTCTCTGGTGCAGTGCTGGCCCAGTAGAGCAGTGCTAGTGGTACCACCCACCACAGTGGCAATCTGAATTTGGGAGTGGACTCAGGTTGTCGGGGGGTGGGTGGGTGAGAAGATAGAGTATCCACAGGACTGCCTCCCTTTCCAGGGGGGGAGCTGCAATTGCTACCAGGTTGAGGCGTGCTGGTAGTGAAGGCTGGGGTGGCATGTAAGGGAGGGGTTGTCAGTTTTGCATAGTGCACGTATGCCTCCGCTCAGCATGCATTACTGCCTATCCACAGCATGGATGGACGGGGACCAGAAAAAGTGGAAAAAGGACGTGAAGGCTCATGAAGCCCTACCTGCTCATCCCTGGCCCACCCCATCACCCAGAAACTGCTGACTGCTATCTGGATTATATGTGGGGGGATGGCTGTCCCCCTCCTGACTCTGCTATGGAAGGCAAGCCGAGGGATGACCTTTGGGCAGGTGAGTTCTAGGAGAGGTGGCAGCCAATCAGAGGTGCATGGATGGGTCGGATTATTAAGCATCCCGTTACCAACCAGACTAGCAATAGTCCAAAAAATGATCCTCCCAATTATTGACTACGGATGTGCTGTCTACGGCGCCGCCCCCCTCACATCGTTAGTCAGGCTCGACCCCCTATACAACTCCTTCTGCCAGTTTGCCTTGGACCTTCCTCCCAATACCCACCACTGTGTACTATACCAGTCCCTCGGCCTCCCATCACTCCAAACCGCGACTGCTGCATGGGGCTAGAATCGCTGCTTAAATTCTGGTCGACACGCCCTTCCTACCATCTGTTTCCCTATCCGCCTTCTTCCACCTACATACGACCTCAGGAACATCGACTCCAGGCTCCTGCATGTTCCACATAGATTCACCCGATCAGGTCAGGGAGCTTCAGTTCAGACTGCCCAAGATATGGAACTCACTGGCAGCAGACATTAGACATTCTACCAGCACTCCCCAACGAAATGCCCTTCTCGAATCACATTAGTGACCTTATGCTCTTGCTTTCCCTTCTCTGAATCTCCTTGGACAATGCCTAGTCAACCTACTCAGGTACCTGCACAACTCCTACCCTTTCAACCTACTTATGCTCCAGTCTGAGCCCATTTTTTCTTTCAATATCTGTCTCATAGTGCTATTAATTGCATATTACTGAACCTATTTACTGCTGTAAGCTGTACATACGCTGTACCCATTTTTGTATATACAATTCTGTCTCATTATATTGTTGTATTCTATGTACTACTGTACCACTGTCTGTCAAAATCTTGTTGCATATGTAATGAACTGTTCTTGTCATACTACCTCACCCATGTAACCCCCTACCCCCAGGGCGCATCTGGAATCGAGTGGTACTCCACTCAGTATGCCTTCCTGGTAAATCTTTTAAATAAATAAATAAATAAATAAATAAATAAAATCAGTAAATAACACATTCTGACCCTGTTCTGCTTGGATACTCATAAATTAATATTATTTATTTAGTAATCAGAATTACAACCTTTGAGCTAAAAGCTCATTTACAAAGGATCATCGTCACAAGGGTAGAGGAGGGTACATACGTTTGGAGTCAGTAGCAGCTTAATAGACATTGTCAAGAACATCTCATAGTAAGAAAAATGTGAACAGAAGAAATCAGTAAACATTGGCAATAGCATAACAATTATAGGATAACATAGGCAAATAACAATACATAACCAAAACAAGGGTACATAGTCAATGGGGTTGGGTTCACACGTCATGCCATACAATTAAGTGCTTAAGTCAGAGCTCTAGTTTGAGAAAAAAATCAGAGGTGGAAGCTAGGCAGGATCTTGTATTGGAAGGAAACAGGAGATGGAGCTGTTCATCAGAACTGATCCCTAAAGGTTACTAGACTATAGACAGAGGAGTTAGCCTAGGCATAGTAGTCAGAAAGGGTAGAGGGAACTAATCAGGATTAGGTAGGAGAAGAGGAATCAGAGGAGGGGGTGGCAGTAGGCTCAAAGGTGGGTGGTGTAAGGAGGTCAGTGGGTGAAGGTTTGTCAGGGAGAGTGTGAGAGGAGAAAGGTGAGCAGGCAGGTAGGCAGGTGGTTAGCAGGGAGTTTTGCATCAAATTGTAGAGTGAAAGAAGAACCTTTGCAAGCCTAGGGTTCTGGTACCTGCTAGGCCAAGAGTGGCTGTGGCAGTGTACAGGAGGGGAAATAGTCTTTAGGAGCATGGCTTTGGGGAACAGAGGCATGCTGGCTCGTGGGTTAAGAGTGGCAATAGCAATGTACAGGAGGGTGGATAGCCTTCCTTAGCTCGGGCTTGAAAGGCCCAAGTTGGGTGAGGCTTGTGGTGGTGGTTGGTAGCTCAATTATCCAAGCAGGGGCTCTGACGGCAAAGACTCGTCTCCCCAAGGCAGTCCTTCTAAATGGAATAGCTAATGCATGTTTGGTAACACTTCTTGTGGCATGTTCAGCTGGAGCAGGATGGAATAAGGCTTGAATAGAGGGAGGTGCAAGTCCAAGTAGGGCCTTCTGTCCCAAGATGCAGGCATGGAGCTTAATGCAGTCCTTAAGTGGGAGCTATTCAGTCCATATGTACAGTTCACATGTATGCAATAGGTGATCTGCCCCTAACGCAAACCTACAGGCTTTATTTAAGGAACCGTGCACTTTCATCAGGCTAGTTTCACCTGCTCACACACCTGAAACTACTCTGTAACCCAATTCTTTCTCTGTATGAAAATATGTATTGTTATTCCGGGTCGCCCCTGAAAAAGGGACCTTCGGGGCTCAGTGGGCCTACCTAGTCACCACATTTAAAATAAATAAATAAATAGTTTCAGTGGCGGCCCCATAGACTACATTCCCATAGTCCAGGATTGGAAGGATTGTACCTCTGACTGCCTGTGTCCTGACTTGGGAGTAAGACAGAACCAGTGCCTGTACAGAGCCCCTTGTTTCCTATTGACTGCCGTGGTAATATTACGCATATGTTTGTCGAACGACAGGGACTCATCTATGGTGAGACCAAGATACCGGAAGGAAGTTACCTGCTCCAGGGTGGATTGAGAGCTTCAGGTAATTGAGAGAGGTGCAGTGGAGCTCTTCTTTTGTCATCCGGCAAAGAAGATTGCCTTGTTTTTTTTACTTTTGAGCACCAGCATACATCTGTATCTGTGAATAAATCATGAAATATTTATGAATATATGTGGATTATTTAGAATTACAGAATGCCAGGAAGGGTGACTGATATTTATTGAAGAAGACAGTTATTTTCCCAGCTGCAGTGCTGCATACAGTAGGTTTGCCTCCTAGCCTTGGCAGTTATAACCCCCCCCCCACACACACACACACACAGACACACACACTTTTTGGAATGCTCTGTCAGCACTGTAAGCATTCAGACTAGTCGCTGGCAACTGAACAAACTTCAGTTACAAGTATCCTAACAGAATCACACATCAAGTTGCACAAGGACCATTCTCTCCATATACTTAGTCACTTGCTGACCCGGTGGACTAAATAAAATAAAAATGAGAGTTTGCCCGTGTGAGAATGGAAACGTGGAGCACTGGATTCACAACTTTCACTTGCTCTTTTTATTTAAAATATAGAAAGCACAGCTGGCCTACAGGTACAGCGGAAGGGCTACCATATGCAACGTCAATGACACAGATTGGGAACAAGCCTGGATCATCATGGGCTAGCCAGGGGGAAGAGAATTAGGAATTCTAAAGAATGCTCTCCTCCTCTGGGGAGGGAGCAATGCTGTTCACGCTGTGATGCTGCTGCCTTGGTGACTACAGGTGGCAGTGCACCAACGGTGCAGAATGTGGGGGGGAGACCCTGGCTGTGGGCCCACATTGTGTATGCATAGTATGTTTATTGGTCCCCTCATGTGCCGGCATCTTCCAAGGCTACTTAGGAGGAAAAAAAGGGAAGCAGCCCTGGTGGTGGCTTCCTGTGGACCCCAGTATATGAGGCCCAGTTATTGGGTATGCTTTTGCCATATTTGCCCATTAGACTGCTTAATGCCATGAATTAAAAGTGAGACTTGTAATTAGATAGGCCAAGTCTGTCACAGTCATTGAAATTTGCCAATGCAGTGTCCCAAGGAAGGTTCTGAACTAAGTTTTTTGTTTTAAAGTGCAAGTAACTAGTAACATAAAAGGGTAAAAATATTGATTTTTGCAATCATATTTAACTGTAGTGTTTTCAATGTTTTTTCTTTCTCCTGTTGGTCTGCTAAATATCACAGATATTGCAATACATATTTCACAGTGTTTTTTGGAAAGACTGGACTCAATTTTCAAATGGTGACATAGGGTTCACATCAAGCCCTGCACTGAAGCTATTTTTTGGCAGAGCTCGCCAAACACCTTTGTTGCAGCTGCACCCAATTTCCTACTGTTGGGTGCAGTTGTGAAAGTTTCCTCAGTTTATGGCAGCTTGAGTGCTGCAAGCTCGACCAGAGAAAAGCTGGGGTTTCATTGTTCGGTCAGCATACCTGCCAATCCTATGGTGCGCGAGGCTTGTGGCATTTTTCCGGCCAGTGACTTGGATTTTCAGTGGATTTTAACTTGAGGCACTTGGCACACAGGACTGAAAATCCAAGTCACTGGCTGGAAAAATGCCACAAGCCTCGTGCACCATAGGATTGGCAGGTATGCCGACTGAACAATGAAACCTGCACGATGAAATCTGTCACAGCGACAATCTCGATAGGTTTCAAGATTGTCACTGTGAGGGACTCAAAGGTGAAATTTTGCCCTTTCACTGTCTTTCAGTCCCTTCCCCCTCCTTCGAATGAACTCTGACTCAGAGTTAGATAATTATATTTATAGAAGGGGGGGGCACAGGAGACACCTCCCCCCAAAAGAAAAACACACAATGTCTGATGGGGAAAATTTCACCTAATGACATTGGGGATCTCGCCATGCCGAACTTCAACAACACTGTTGTCGATTTGGCATGGTAGAACTGGATTGGTGGACTGTGTACTTGCGGCATTCTCGGGGCTTGAAAATCCAGTCCACTGTGTCCCAACTGACCTTACAGTTTCTGGTAATTACATCTTGGTGTTATCTGTGCAAGCAGTATGCAGTACAGGACAGGATATTCAAACAGGTAGCACTGCACTAAGGAGGGGTTGTGCCCCACATACGTACTGGGCTTTGTGCACAGGAAAGGTATATAGCGCAGCAGACCTCGTATTAAAAGCCACAGTCAGTATGGCATGAAGTTGTTACCACGTGCATGCTAATAGACACCCTGACACATACTAATGAAAGGCAGTCTTGTTTATAATGCGCTCTGGCATATTGGTTAGTGAATGCTTCCAAAAAGCATGTTTTAACAACATGCAAATAGCACAGAGCACCCTCTTCCCTCTCTCTGCCACCATGTATATTTTCCTGGTGACCAGTAACCCTACCCTTTCTCCATCCCCATTTAATATATCCCTGGCACCCAGTGGCGCTAGCTCCCTCTTCCTGTCCCCACATGTGTTTCCCTGGCATCCGGTAGTCCCCCCTCGCCATCCCTATGTACATTTCCCTAGGATCCAGTAGACCCCCTCCTTCTCCCCATCCCCATGTATAATTCTCTGTCATCAAGCAGCCCCTCCACATGCCCATCCCCATATATGTTTAAGTAGCATTCAGTGGCCCCCCCCCCCGTCCCCATCATCATGAATAATTCTTTGGTGTCCTATGGCACCATCTGCCTCTCCTTGCTCCATTTGTTATTTCCATGGTGTCCAGTGGCACCTGCTCTCCCCATCCCCATGTATATTTCCCTATCATCCAGTAACCCCCCTTCCTGCTCCCCATCCCCATGTATATTTCTGTGGCATCCAGTAGCCTTTCCCTCTCCCTATCTCCATGTATGCTTAACTGGCATTCAGTGGCACCCCCGCTCCCCATCACCATGCATAATTCTTTGGAGTCCTGTGGCACTGCCTCCCTCTCCCTTCCCCATTTAATATTTCCATGGCGTCTGGTGCCACCCCCCCATCCCCATGTATATTTCCCTGGTGTCCTGTGGCACCCTGTCCCTCTTCCCATCTACATTTAATATTTTGCTGGTTTCCAGTGGCACCCCCACCTCATGATGACCCCAAACCCCACTCAATCCTGTGACACTCACTTGCACAGACCCACTTCTCTCCTCAGCTGGCCACTCTCTGACTCATGGAACCACTCTATCAATATACAGTACCAGCAGGCCTATCGATATAGTAGTTGTGAGACAATCCTGCAGAATCAGTGGAGCTTTACGATTTTGCAGAGACATCTCATGACTGTTATATCGATAAAGCAACTGGTATATCGATAGAGAGGATGCATGAGTCAGACAGAGGCTAGCTGAGAAGGCAAAAGGAGGGTTTGTGCTGACTGCTTTGGTGGGACTGAGTTGGGGGGGTGGAGGTTGCCACCAGACATCAAGGAGGGGGGACACCCTTCTCACATGTGGACTGGATATGTATCTGAAGCCCATAGCATCCATCCATCTCATAGAGCACTGTGCTGTGATAATGACATGTGGACTGGCAGGTTGAGTAAGTGTTAGGGCCCTGCATGTTGAGTAGTATCATTAACATTTGATACATATATATTGCAGTTCATTGCTTCCATTCTCTGGGGTTTGTGCCACGCAAAGTTCTCAGCATGCTCAGTGTGGAGGGGCACTTAGCTCGTGTGGTCAGTCACATGGTTTGCACTCACAGAAGTGTTAGGGCTAGGTCAGCTCTGTGGCGCCAAGTGAGAGCCAAGGTGTTTGTTCATTATGCTGGCAAGGCGGATTCACATCCCAAGCCTGGGTGTCAGGAACAGAGTTCAGTGGGGAGGTAGTTTAGAGCATCATTTGGATGCCTCTCTCCCGGGGGGGGGGGCTTTGGACTGCTGTTTGTCAGCCTCTGGAGGTGGCTTGGGGTGGCGTTCTTGGTGGCATGTGACCTTGACACACCGCTGAATGCCCCCATCCCCAGGACACAGCCACAGATGGCCCATTGTGAGGGAGGGGGGTAGGTTGGGGGAAAAGTGGAAAATCTGCCCTCAGTTGGCCAGAACGATGGCTGCTAGTCCCCATTACCATGGTAGCCTAGAAGTGTCCATGTTGACCCCGCCATACCTGGAAAACATATTAGATGTCTGAGGGCATTTCTACTCCCCCAGTTGCACCATGAGGGGGGTGCACCTGATGAAGGGTTACTTTGGGTTACCTGGGGTCACTAAAAATGAAGGAGCGGCAGATATCAACGGAGTGTGAGGTGGTGGTGGGTTTGGCAGCCTGAAGGATGGCCGACCGGGGGCTTGGAGCAAAACAAAAAAAATGTCCAGCCCGGTGGTGCCGAGAGCTGAGGCGCTGGCCATTTTACCTCGCATCACACTGGTGACCTGGGTTCAGAAAGAGCCAGGGTCATCGGGAGCTGGTGGGGGGGAGCAGGATTGAGCAGCCGAACGGCAGCTCTTCTGTCCCAGGGAGGGACCCTGTCACCTACTGTAGTTCCACGGCCCCTGTGTGGAGGTCTGAGGGCAGTGCAGGTGGGTGTCAAGCAGAGGGAGGGCGTCTCGGCACCGCGGCAGGCGCATGCCTCCACATGGATGCACGGCCAAGACTCGGGGAAGAGGAAAAGAACAGGGCTAAAATCAGCATAAAAAAAAAAAACCCACAAGTGTTAGGACTTTGCACAGCAGTAATAGAGGGAACAGTAGAACCATCTTAAAGGGACACATTCATGCCTAGTAACCATAATGGTTTGCAAGCGCATGAACATCACTTTCAAATGAGGCTTTGGCTGCCTCTGTAGTTGGAAGAACTCCAGAGATTTAGATGACTGCATCTGTGCAATACAAATAGTACACTGCAGCCATTTTTAGAACATTATGATGTCATCGAGGAACAAGCTGTGTCTAACTACACTGAGTCAAGCACAGTGTGTTCCTCGATGACATCACAATGTTCTACATATGGCTGCAATGTAGTATTAACATTGAACAGGCTCAGTCATCTGTATCTCAGAAGTACTTCCAGCTGCAGGTGAGCCCAATAGTTTGTGTGAAATAGCTTTCCATGGGCTTCACACTGTGTCAGTCACTGTACATGAATATTTCGTTATAATGCTACTCAGGGCTTTAACACTTTGTTTCCAAAATCTCTCCATATGTGCCGAGTGCAAAGTGATATGAGCACAAAGCCCTTTGTGTCCCACTTTATATGTAGTTAAAATAAGGGGCCCATGATGACTTAAACAAAGGCACTGTGAGGTCAGTGGGGCGAACAGCAAGCAATGGGAGGGAGCGGGAGGGTCTACTTATATGCCAGCAGGGGTGTAGCCAGGAATTTCAGATCTGCACATCAAGTGGACTTACTGCTACCCCCCATTGTTTGGGCCAGCTACCCCTTTCCTCAGCTGTCCATGCCCTGTTCATGCCCTTTCACCCGACACAAGCATCATTTTCTCTGTGGTGTATACCACCGCAAGACTAGCCACACTATCACCAACAGTTGTCAGACTAACAGACTGGCTTTTAGTTACAATAGTGCATTGTGACAAGCCTCTGTACCACATCATGGTAGCCAGTCCCACAGAGGTCCATTCACACACCACTAGCCACACTATCACCAACAGTTGTCAGACTGACAGACTGGCTTTTAGTTACAATAGTGCATTGTGACAAGCCTCTGTACCACAACAATGCAGCCAGTCCCACAGAGGTCCATTCACACACCACTAGCCACACTATCACCAACAGTTGTCAGACTGACAGACTGGCTTTTAGTTACAACAGTGCATTGTGACAAGCCTCTGTACCACGTCAAGGTAGCCAGTCCCACAGAGGTCCATTCACACACTACTAGCCATACCACCACACCACTAGCCATACTATCAGTTGTCACACTAAGACTGGCTTGTAGTTACAGCAACACCCCAGAGTCCCCCCAGCAGAACCTTCATATCACACAAGATAGTCATAGCAGGCTTAGCAGCACCCAATAAGCCTAGAACAGCGCCTCCTGACCTAAATTACCTCCGTGGTTAATTTCTACACATAGCTGCCTTATTGTTTGCTTTTCCCAGCAGGCATGTCAACTAAAACCTAAATCTGCACACAGGGGCATGGGCAGGATTTTTTGGGGGCTTGGATATGATATTTGGGAATTAGGACAAATAAAAGTGGGGGGTCTGGGGCCGCTAGGCGCCCAGAAGCTCTGGGGTTTCTACATGCTCTGCAGTGAGTTTTTAGTGTTTTTTGGAAGGGGAAAAAATCAGTTGTTACATCTTATGTACCCCTAATTTCAGGGGAAATTTTTTTGCATGGAACCAGGGGTGTGGGGGACTGACTGGCATTGGAGTCTGCAGGTCCAGTGGTTGTGGCAACTGGTTGTTGAACTCTGCCACCAACCAACTACCCTATATGCAGTTTTTGTAATATGTTGTAAAAGATTTCTACATAAAAGCTGGGAGCTTGGGGACCAATAGGCCCTCAGAAGCTCTGGGGTTTGTACATGCTCTGTGAACGGTTTTAGGGTTTTTCCTGAAGGAAAAAAAACACACACACACACACACACTTGATACATCTTCCCTACCCCTAATTTCAGGGGAATTTGTTCCCCATGGAATCAAGGGTGTGGGAAACTGACTGGCACTGGAGTCTGCAGGTCCAGTGGTTGTGGACAACTGGCTGGAACATTGCCATCAACCACCCACCCTATATGCAGGTTTTGTAATATGTTGAGAAGGATTTCTTCAGAAAAGCTGCGGGTCTGTGGGCCGCTAGGTCCACAGAAGATCTGGGGTTTATACATTCTTTGTGGTTTGTGTTTTAGTGTGCATTTTAGTGTTAGACGGTTGTGTGAGATGGTGGCCAGCAGTGGAGGCGAACAGAGGGTGAGTGGTGGCCATCAATCTCTAGTCCAGGTGGGCAATTGAGGATGGCACCAGGAGGGGGGGGGCAACTAAATTACCAGGTAGTTTTTTAATGCCAAACCTGGAGCTGGTGTGGGTGAGAGCAAGGGAGGAAGTACCACTGGTACCAGGGATAATCTTTTATTGTAACTTGTTGTACCGGGACCAGGAGAGAGTGGGGCCACTTGCAGTTGCACCTTGTTGTCAAAATGCACAGCTTTGTTTTGCTTTAGATCACTGAAAACAGCAGCGACAATACAGGAAAATAAACAGGTAGCCGTGTTCCCCCTCCCTCACCCCCAGTCCCAGCACAACTTAAAATAAAAGATTATTTCCCCTTGTTCCAGTGGTACTCCATCACCACCCCTGGTCCTAGCACAAGTGAAAACAATTTCTGGAACCAGTGTTCACCATCTCCCGCACCAGATCCCGGTTTTTGCATAAAACCCTCCTTGGTAGTCTAGTGGCCCATTCTCTTCTGGCACCATCCTCTGCTGCCCCACTGCCAGACTTGAGCATGCACCCAGAACTCACCCTCTGCTCACCTGCGGCACTGGCTGCCATCTCATTCATGCACGTACAGTCTATACAAGTCACATTACCCATATTGGATGTCACTTGTGTGAGATGGTGCCCAGCAGTGGAGGAGAAGAGAGGATGAGTACTGGCCACCATCTCGAGTCTAGGTGGGCAATTGAGGATGAGGCCAGAAGGGGGTGAGCAACTAGACTACAAGGTAGGTTCTTAATGCCAAACCTGGGATTGGTTTGGGTGAGGGAGGAAGTAAAGTACCACTGGTACCAGGGGATAATCTTTTATTGTAACTGCTTGCACTGGGACCAGGAGTGAAGTGGGGCACGAAGCATTTGCTGAGGCCTGAGGGAGGTAATGGTATTTATGTGCAGCTTAACCCTCCCATTCATACTAGGTAAATGCAATGCATTATATAATTAAAGAAATATATCATTTTTTTGAATGTCTCAGAATGAAAATGCTTTATATCACTACACTGAAAAAGGACTGCAGTGCTCTTACATCACCCAGTCTACCCAGGGCCAAGTCAAGTGTAATATTGCTCATCTCCCTTTAAGTTGTGTGTTGCCCAGATTCCCAAAATGAAGTGAATGACCTGAGGGAGGCTGGCTGCTGCCTGCTAGCAATCAAGACAGAATGCCTGACTGAGGTGAAAGATGACCAAACATCCAAGGCCCAAGGGGACTGACAGGCTGGTGTGGGAGGAAAAAAGTTTTACTCTATCCTCCTCTGACTCACTCCTCCACCACACTCACTCCACCCAGCCAACGGCCACTACTGGTACTGACTACTCTTTCTCTCTCTCTCTTTCTCTCTCTCTCTTGTGGCTCCTTCAATCTGGCCAGGCTCACCCACGACAAGCAACACACGACTGCATGGCTCAAGAATGCAGTTGGACAGCCGGATCTAGTGAAGTCTACATTCCAGACCACCAAAATAATCTGATAATTCCTCAATGTCCTTGACCTGTCTCCTCCTCACTCTCTAACTCATCGTGTGGCCAGGCATCACGATCTGCGCCAGTGTGTGTGTGTGTGTGGCAAGCCGGTGCACCAAGCCACCAATTGCAAGCCATGCCACTTAATTGGCTGCTGAGAGAGAAGGAGGAGGAGCAGCAGACTCTCAGACCAGCGGGACTGTCAGGGACCACAGACACACCAACTCCTTCAGTTTGGCTTGGGCGGGCTTCCTCCTGCGGCTGCTCCCAACCCCCACTCACTTGAATTCCTCTCCATTCCACAGTGCAGCAGGCCAGCAGCCAGTACCCAAGACAGCAGTTGCATTTAAAGGGCCCACTCTCTGTGTGGGCGGAAACTAAGTATTATAACAAATGTCAGATGTCATTTCAGGGGGTGTTTGAACACCCTTAAGAAAATCCTGCCTACACCCCTGTCTGTACACAATCTAAACAATTAAAGCATGAGAGCAATTAGTGCAAAGCCTGGAACTTTCTTACTGTTCAGAGAGGAGACCCACTTGTTTCAGTGAACTTTACTATACTTCCATAAGTCACCCAGCTACTCTGCTCTCAGTGCCTGCAGACCCACCCCTCCCCAACCAAACCCACATTCATGATTTTTTTCCTTCAGTTAAACCCAGCTGCTCTGCTATGTATTCTGTCAGTGTCTACAGCCCCACCCCTCCCCAGCCAACCCCCTGTTGCACCCACATTAATATCCCCCAATTATTAAACCAAGGTGCTCTGTACTCTGTGTCTGCAGCCCCACCCTCCCCAGCTAACCCCCTGTTGCACCCACATTCATATCCCCAATTATTAAACCGAGGTGCTCTGTACTCAGTGTCTGCAGCCCCACCCCTCCCCAGCCAACCCCCCCTGTTGCACCCACATTCATATCCCCAAATTATTAAACCAAGGTGCTCTGTACTCTGTGTCTGCAGCCCCACACCTCCCCAGCTAAACCCCTGTGGCACCCACATTCATAAAATTTCTTGAGCAAGTCACTTCACTTCCTTGTGTTCCCAGATCGCATCTGGAAACACGCTCCGGCTTACTGTGCTTCTTCTGATTAAACAATGTTCTCCTCCCTACTTCAGCCTATAACCTGCTAAGAAAACACCATGAGAAATGACTGAAGGATGTTGATATGTTTAAACACAGAAAATTAGGAGCAGTGGGGAGACAGACAGGCATTAAGAGTAGGACCCATCTCAACCTGACAACCTCATTTGACCCTTGCATAGCAACTGTAGAGTCATGGTGGTACTTTAAGTAATATAATAATTATCTAAAATAAACATATATGGGGTGCAAGGAGTTTTGTGCCTGCACTGCACAATCATGATGCACCTACCTCTCTCTCGTCGTAACTGTAAGTCAGACTGGTCTTGGTCTTGCTTACTGCTGGCCCTCCAATCCACTGCATAGTAGTACTGGGCTGGCCATGTCTTTGGCGGGACCTCCTCCATCACACTGTGCTGCTGCTCCTGCTGGATGGATGGCTCAGCTCGCTGAGGGGCTTGATGGATGTGGGCGATCGCTGAGATGCCGTGGTGGGCCTAGTAGTCTACCCACCCATTCACCCGTCTCCTTCACTGCCATCCTGGCGGTGGACATGGACTGCTCTGCGCGCGGAGTGAGGAAGGCGGGGAGTGAGCACTGTGGCTTCCTTCTGAGAGAGCCACCTCCTCCTCACCTCGCACCTCCATGACCTGACACCAGGGTCAGGTGGTGGGCCTGGGCCCTGGGATAGGGGGGAAATCACTCGGGTAATCACGGCGGCGGCAGTTCAAATTTCCCTGAGGGAAATTAGAATCGGGGGATGATCGGATGGGAGGAGTGGGACCCTCTGGCAGCTATTCTATTCCAGCTTAACGGCTAAACTAATCCAGAGTAGTGCCAGAGAACAGAGGAGCCCAAGAGAGTCGACAACATGAAGGGGGCAACTGTGGCAGTGGTGGGATTCGGAGTCAGTTTGCTCACTCTCTGACATTCTGGGCTGGCTCAGTGCAGTGGCTGTCTGTCTCCGGGACCAATGGAGTCTCTCTCTCTCTCTGGTCTGGACTGCACAAGGCACGAACTTCTGGGCTGGATCAGTGGCTCTCTCTATCTCGACTGGGACCAAGCGAGTCTCTCTCTCTCTCTCTCTGGACCATATACGATACAACTCGAGCCATACTGCTCTAGCCAGGCTGCAGGCTCTTCCCCATGACTGATTTTCCAGCTCTGCAGGGTTTGTGCCTCCTCCCTCCTCCTCCTCCTCCACTGAGCCACAGGACCATGGCTTAGGACCCACAACATTATAAAATAAAAGCAGAAATTTTAAAAAAAGGGGAAGTTGTTTTCTATACGCAGTGGCATACAGTAAGCATGCATGGTTAAATGGCAAACAAAGGAAATGGGAAGACACACCAGCCAGCTTTTTGCTACCCCCCTGTGCTACTCTGTAAGCATGGCATGGGGTGCCTATGCCCTTGCATGCTGGGAACGGAGGGAGCAGAATGGACAGCACAGTGGGAGGGAGCAGGAGGCTTTCCTTGCACTCCAATTGCCAGGTCAGGGAACAGAGGAAGCAGGGCAGACAGAACACAGTGGGAGGGAGTGGGAGGCTTTACTTGCACTCCTGGTTCTGGGACAGGGAACAGAGGGAGCAGGGTACACAGAAATGTCTCGGCAGGCAAGGCATGCCCTGCAATGATGGGGTGCTCCCTCATTGCAGCAGCCAATTTCTTTCAAGATGGTGGCACGCTTGCTGAACTAGTGTCAGCAACAGCATGCCACCGCATTGGATAAAGAGGGCCAACCCACAAATGCAGTGTGGCATTGGCCGCCGCAGTGCCACACTTCCTTGGGATGTGCCTTTGGGTCATCAGCTATAACGCTCATGCCATTGTACCTCACCCTACCCTGTAGACACTGACAAGTGTCATGGTGTGCTTTGGTGTCTTTGGGCCTTATACTTGCCCCATTCCATAAGGAAATACAGTGAGGTGGGTGCAGTGTAGGAGAATGGGGTAAACTTTGGGCCGAACAGTCCAAGGCACACCTTGATGCCTGTCACTGGCTGCAGGGTGGGGATAGGGTGGAACTGCAGGAGCATTACAGCTGATGACCCCAAGTCGCACCCCTGATGCCTGTCAGTCTCTACAGGGTGGGGTGTTACAGTTAGAAACCCTAACGCCATAGGCATGTGTTGGTATTTTCACTCCAAATTATAAGCATGTGCATTTTGTGACCCTACCTCATGAAGAGCAGCACTCTTAGCTTATTAGCCGAAAAGTGATTTTGCGTAGCAACTGCACCATTTGGCACCACAGATACAGAAACACATTTTGGGCAGAATATGGAAAATGACAACTGTATTGTTCATGAGGAGGTGTTAAAAAAATGGCAACATTGAAAATCTGGAGTGAAAATTGGTGAAGTCATGAGCATGCATAGAAACTGCGCAACGCACATCCGTAACCCAATTATTTTTGGGACTTTTTTAACCACATTTTCAACAGAGGCATTTTGGAACCTCCCCTCATGAACAGTGGCACTGTGAGCTTGTTAATCTGTTCCAAAAAGTTGATTTCCCACAGCGACCACGCGATTGTACGCCACAGGTGCGAAACACATTTCGGGCAGGATGTGAAAAATGACAGCTGTACTGTTCATAAGGAGGAGTGAATAAATGCCAATGTTGAAAATGTAGCATGAAAATATTGTAAATTTGTGAAGTTACAAGTACGTGTGGAAACTGCAACGCATGCTTGTAACACAGTCATTATGGACATTCGTCACCAAATTTTCAACATAGGCATTTTAGGACCTCTGCTCATGAACAGTGTCACTGTCATTTTGTTAATCTGTCCCTAAAATGGATTTCCCACAGCGACCGTGCTATTGTGCACCGGAAGTGCAAAAACACATTTTAGCAAGGATATGTAAAATGACAGCTGTGCTGTTCATAAGAGGTGTGGGAAAATGGCAATGTTGAAAATGTGGAGTGAAAATATTACAAATTCAAAGATTCACGACGCATGGTGGAAATGTGCAATGCACGTTCATAAAACAGCCATTTTTTGAATTTTTTTACCAAATTTGCAACATAGGCTTTCTGAGAGCCCTCCTCATGAACAGTGGCACTTCATTTTGCTAATCAGTCCCAAAAGGTGATTCCATGCAGTGACTGCAAAATCACCTGTTGGGACTGAATAACAACATGACAGTGACTGAATTCTTGAGGAGGGGTCCCAAGAACCCCATGTTGAAAATTTGGTGTCAAAATTCCCAACCAGCATTTGTCAATGCCGAATGTTGCTTGCTTCTAAGTGCTGTTTAGGTATTTGAAGTCATTGGCGTGCAAATATTGAAAATTGCGAACTTAAGTGCGGCGAGGAACTGCTAACGCACTGATGAAAACAGTCATTGTTAGGAAATTTTCATGAAATTTTCAACATAGCCATTTTAAGACCTCTGCTCACGAACAGTGTCACTGTGATTTTGTTAATGTGTCCCATACATTGAGTTTGCACACCGACTGCGCCATTTATGCGCTACATGGCGGAAACACGCTTTGGGCAGGATATGAAAATGACAGCTATACTGCTCATAAGGAGGTGTGGTAAAATGGCAATGTTGAAAATCTGGATGGAAATATTGAAAATTCGCAAACCTCTGGGCGTGCGTGGGAACTGTAGCGCAACACTAAGCAAAAGTCATTTTAGGAATTTTTCACCAAATTTTCAACATAGCCATTTTAAGACCTCTGCTCATGAACAGTGTCACTGTGATTTTCTTAATGTGTCCCATACACTGAGTTCGCACCGACCCTGCGCCATTTGCTTCATGGGCGGAAACATGTTTTGGGCAGGATCGAAAAATGACAGCTATACTGCTCATGAGGAGGTGGTAAAATAGCAATGTTGAAAATCTGGAGTGAAAATATTGAAAATTTGTGAACTACGAGCTCATAGGAACTGCTAGCATACGCTCATAAAACAGTCATTTTTAGGAATTTTTTCACCAAATTTTCAACATAGCCATTTTAAGACCTCTGCTCATGAACAGTGTCACTGTGATTTTCTTAATTTGTCCCGTACATTGATTTTGCACACCGACTGCGCCATTCTGCACTACAAGGCGGAAACACATTTTGGGTGAGATGTGAAAAATGACAGCTGTACTACTCATAAGAAGGTGTGGTAAAATGGTAATGTTGAAAATCTGGAATGAAAATATTGAAATTTCACGAACTTACGAGCCTGCGTAGAACTGCATAGCATACGCTACGTAAAACAGTCATTTCGTGGAATTTTTGGACCAAATTTTCAACATGGGTTTTTGGGACCCCTTCTCTAGAATTATGTCACTGTCATGGTGGTATTCAGGCCTGAAGGGTGATTTCGCAGTCACTGCGAAAATCACCCTCCAGGCCAAATAACGCCATGATAGTGACATCATTCATGAGAAGAGATCTAAAACCCATGTTGATAAATTAAACTCCCAAAAAATGCCTGAGATATGCAATAAAGTTGAACCCCCATCTAGCCCATTATACAGCTTACCGGCATTTCCTCTCCGCGGTCGGCTTTGAAGAGTGCAGGCGTGTTCCCGGTCCACGAAGATCGTTACGCCCGAGTCCGGAGAAGTATGGGGTGAGGGGTGGGGAAGGCTGGTGCGCAGTGGTGGGTGCAAGTTGTGGGGGTCGGGGAGCGGCCGCGGGACCGTTTTGTTTTATAGGTTAAAAAAAAAAAAAGACGTAGGGACATTTGCCACACTGGGGTGGGCACCCGTCAGCTACACAGTGCGTGAGGCGCACGCGCCTGCGTGTGGGGAGTCTACGCTTCTTTATCGCTGCTCACTGAAGCGTAGCTCCCCTTTCAACTGGAAGCACTGCATTTGGAGCGTGTCATAGACAGCTCCAAAATGCATTGGCTTACAGGGGCCGTGCCTGCCAGCTCACTGACTGAATTGGAGGAGGAGGTGACACACCTCACAAATCTCCGATGATGGCACTATGTTTCTTGCACATGCGTGCAAGCAACATAAAAATGGCCAAGATATGCAGCAAAGTTGAAAAAAACCCTATTTATGCCATTATACAGCTTACCAGCATTTCCTCAGTTTGTGGTCGGTGTTGAAGAGTGCAGACATGTTCCCGGTGTAGTATCAAATCATACTACCCCTCAGAATTTGCTACCATTGTCAACTGCCATGTGTATTAGTGTCACGCATGCATACTGCAACAGTCAGAGGGTAGCAAATTCTGACAGTAAAGTCCAGGAGAAAAACTCTGGCAGGCGGGCATTAAAAATGTGTGCAAAAGGCAAAACCCTGCAAGTGAGGCATAAGTTTTTAAACAAAATCTGTATATCATCCCCTCTATCTCTTGAATGATCATTGGGCATGATGGATAAGCTCAGTTTCTGTCTGCTTATGTTCGATGACAATCAAAGGAAATTGTACAGTATCCTGTACTCAAATGTTAATTTAATCCTTATAGCACACAATATATTGTTATAGTGATCTGATTTTTCAATGCATTCATTTTGGTTTATTAAGTTTATTTATTTGGGTACTTAAGATTACTCTTTTTATGTTTTGAGTATCACCTTGCTCTGTAATCTGAGTTCACTGTTAAAACCCGAGTCGGTGTGTGTGTGTGTGTGTGTGTGTGTGTGTGTGTGTGTGCTAGTCTTGTTGCAGTGTTACTCATTTAAAAAATAAAGGAAATCCTGACACCTCACCCTGTGTCTCAATTAATGCATGTGGTGGATGTCAAGATGAACAACTCTGAGACTTGTAGGAGGGCAGCAGCCAAGGCCAACAGGATGCTGGGATGCATCGCTAGGGGGATCACATCCAGAAGGAGGGAAGTGATACTCCCTCTGTATAACTACTTGGTGAGGCCACACCTTGAGTACTGCATGCAGTTTTGGAGGCCACACTTAAAGAGGGACATTAAACTCCTGGAGAGGGTCCAGAGGAGGGCAACCAAAATGATTTGGGGCTTGAGGACAGGACCTATGAGGAGAGCTCGAAGAGCTAAATATGTACTCATTGGAAGAGAGAAGGGACCGGGGGACATGATAGAGGTCTTCAGGTACATGAAGAGGGTAAATAGGGAGGAACAGTCAGGGTGCTTCAAGGAAGGAGGAGGGGCCACTAGGGGCATGGGTGGAAGCTGGAGGGAAGATTCAGGAGAAAGGAGGAGGTGCTACTTCACTGAGAGGGTGGTGGAGCCATGGAATGCACTGCCTAGGGGGCTGGTGGAGGCAGAGATGGTGGAGGGTTCAAGAAGGGGTGGGACAGGTACAGGAAGGGTTCTGGAAGCAAAATCCAATACAGCAAGAATATCCGGAACTGGGAAGGGAGAAGCCAGAGAAGGCGAGGGGGGCAGCAAGGTCAGCACCCAGGATGGGGGCTGACCAAACGAGCAGACACGAAAGACCATTAGGCCTATTCTGCTGGCATTTTAGTATGTTAGTATAAAACATTTCCTTAAAAGATCAAGGTATTAAGTGTTCTTTAATTCTTATGTGAGTAGGGTAAGGAATAAGGATACTGTCTATATACTGTACTGTACATATCGTGTACCTTATATCATTGTGCCCTATATTTGAGCGAACTTGTGTGGTATGCACTTTATGTCTTATAGGTAGTCATAATAGCTACTATAAGTAGCTCCTGTCAAATGTCAGAACTACTACATATTATTCTGTTAAGCAGTATAGGGGGAACATTGTTTAACCAGGAGTAGCACACTAAGCTGAAGCTTGTTTCCAGTTGCAACCTGGGAGCACAAGAAAGTTAAATGACTTGCTCAGGATCACTTAGTATGTATCTACGTGGCTGTGGGATTCAAACCTAGGTTTCCAGATCTGTAGCTCAGAGCCTTAACCCACTGCGCTATACTGCCTCCGATATAAACTATACACAATGGATGCAAGTGGTTATTTGAGAAGCTGAGCGCCTCATTTGGTGACTATTACAATCTCTGTTGTGAAGCCTGTTGAGGTATTTTGCTACAGTTGTGGTATACGGAGGGGGTACCTATGGGGTACTCTTTACCCTATGCACTATACTCTGTAGGTGTCAAAATGTATCATGAGTTTTTTTATGTTCAATTTATGCCTGTTATTGTGTGCTTGGCCACTGAATCCTCTGTATTCTGTAAAAAAAATAACTTGCTATCTGCTGTGATTTTGTTCTTCATTTGCACGCCTTCCTGATCAAGAATTGTGTCCCATTTTTGAGCTTTTTACTCATTTTATGGTGCACTTCAGGGGCTGCATAGTTTTCTAATGTTTACGTGCTGCGGGTGCTGGGCTGATGCTCATATAAATGGAGCAGCTCAATGGCTTCCCCACTTGTTTCACTGAAGAGCGATGTTTTTCTTAGTTCTGCACTCTGTCATTTTTGATTTAAAATATTTTTATTATGCCTTGTGAAAATAGTATATTACCCCATAGTGACCATGTTGTGTTTTTAGTTGCAAAAGTTTTAATTTTTCCAGCAGATGGGCTGAAGGAACCCTCCCCCACCCCAACTGCATTCCCAGCTGTATGTGGGTACTATATGGAGCAGCTCCACGGCATCCCCACTCACTAGTGGTGCTCATAACGGTTTGTGAATTAAATCTTTTCAGTGAAGTGTTTGAATAAAGTGGCTTAACCTGTACTACCATGATGTGCTTTATTTCCGAAATCTGGACTTTGGCAGCTGATGGGCTGAAGGAGACAATCCCCTTCCCCCATTAGCATTCCGAGTTGCATGAGGGTCAGGGAGATTATATTTTGGACTGTCAGTAGTTCATGTTCTTCAACTGCAGCTATTTGCAAACAGTGTAAATGATTAGGAGTTTCACATTAGTATTATAACTCCGTGTTTTACACTGTTGTTCAAGCTGCATGTATCCTATGCAATATACAGAGCAGTATGTGGTTAGTGTTGTTATCCCCACCCTACAATGGTTCCATGTCACAAGAGTGAATCTTTTTCAGTAGCTAGCACAAGAAGTGATGCATGTAGTGAATTCAAATACAGCACACACAGCTATGTACGAGAATACTAAATTGGCGCATATCTAATTATATGTTTAATGCAGGGGTGTTGTGGCCCCCACATCTCCCTTTGTGGGGTTCAAGCCCCCACCCCCCCAAACTTTAATAGCCATGGGGGGTGGTGGACACCGGAGGAAAGATGAGGGACCAAGGACAGCAATAACTTGCCAAAAATAAAATGACATATCTGTCTGAAGTCCTGGTCCTGGGGCCACCACCACTGCAGCCGGTATCCCTACCTGCTACGCTACACGAGTAGCTCGGTGACATCATGCTACACATCCTTAGTTAGCTCATCCCTCTTCTCCCTCTTCCATGCCACTGGTATTCCCTTTCCTCACCATTTTTCCAATCCTTCCTTGCTATTCTGTCATTCACTATCCCTCCACAGGAGACAAACTAAATCATCCCATTCCAAGGCAAAAATATGGGACTTCAGAGGAGCCGACTTTGATAAGATGGCCAACAGAGTTAAGCTAGCCCTGGCAAAAAGAAATACAGGTGAGCGGGTACAGGCAAAGTGGGCATGCATTAAGGATGCAATACTTGAAGCAACATCCCATTGTGTCAGAGAGAAAGGGAAGTGCAAAAGAGGAAGGAAACAACATATCTGGACTGCCTTGTACGGTATGGGCTGCACGCCCATTGGCTCTTGCTCTGAACCAATGGGTGTGCAGCCCTCAACAGTCAGTCGGCGGGTGGCGGGCGGCAGGCAGGTGGGATGTGCCACCCCGCGGCTGACGGGAGGAGCGGTGGTGGGGCTCCAGCGGGTGGGTGTGGGGGGGGCCACTAGATCACCAGGGTGGGTGGACCTTGGAGGGGTGGACTCTAATGCCTGCGATCGGGCTTTGTGGTCCACTGGACCACCAGGGATATGTTCTTGGGGAGATTGAAATCTGTTCTGCCCGCGATTGGGCTAGTGGGGTGGGTTTTTGTCACTGATGCCACGATCAGGCTGGTCGGGGTGGGAGGTTTTAAACTTATGCCCGTGATCGGGCTAGTGGGGATAGGGGTGTTTGTCACTGATACCCGCGATCGGGCTGGTCGGGGGGTGGGAGGTTTTTAAACTTATGCCCGTGATCGGGCCAGTCGGGGGAAGGGAGGTTACTATATGCCCACGATTGGGCTGCAGGGGGGGCACAGGGAGTACATCGAGGGCCACCCACAGGTGGCAGCTGCTGTGTTGCACCCTGCAATGCGGCAGCTCACCTGTGGGTTGCCCTCGACTTACTCCTTTTTTTTTTTGCTCAAAGTTGTGCAGGCGCAGGTTGGGGGTTGCACCTGCACAACTCTGCACAGCCCGCTGAATATCGGGCTGTGCAGTTTATGCATGGTTCCTCCCCTTCCGGTTCAGCATGCCTTCATTAGCATTGCGCTGTTGCTCAGCTTGACTTGGGGCGCAACTGCCTCCTGCTGAATATGGCAGAATGGCGCAATTTTGGACTTGTGCAGGCGCCACCCTATTGCGCATGGCGCAACCCTTTTGAATATCTAGCCCACTATATCTAACATATATATATAGTGGCGCGGTAGTGCCACTATACCCAGATTTTGGACTTTAATAACTTTGCAACCCTTCAACAGATGTGCACGAAATTTGGTATGCATGGTCCTGTGGGGCAGATCTCCTAATGTGCCAAGTTTTATTTCAATCAGACGTTTTCGTGCAGCGCATAGTGAAAAAAAGTATATTTTTTGCCTTTTTTTTTTTGACAGTTTTGCTGATTTTTGTCCATCGAACTGTGGCCACACAGTTTGGAATTTTGGCCTGAAATGTTCAGGGTAGAAAGAGGTTGCTCCAAGGAACAAGCCCGCATTGGTTTGGTGAAAAAATATTAATCCATTACAAAGTTATTACATTTTGACGTTTCTGGTTCTGAGCATGCTCAGTTCAGTCTTTTGGATAGGGATATTTTTTGCCAACAAGGATTTGCCTCACAAACAAGGAATTTGACCGCTCATGAACAAGGATTTAAAAAAATCCTTGTTCATGAGCAAATATTCCTTGTTCGCAAGCCACCATCTTGTTTTTCAATTTTACTGACAAACTTGTAACTTGCCCCAGGGAGTGTCTTCTGTGGTCATTAAAGTATGGGTTTTGTTCAGGGTGCTGCCCATGGCTTTGGTTTCCTTCAGTTTTGTGAAAAAACTGCTATTTTAACATTTTAAAATCCTTGGTCACCACTTGCTTCCAATCTCTGTTCGTGAGGTGTCAAAATCCTTGTTCGCAAGCTGATCTTTTTTGTAAGATGTCAAAATCCTTGTTCATGAGATCAGAATCAGATGACCCTATCTCACAAACAAGGATTTCTCATGAACAAAGATTTTGACACCTCACGAACACGGATTCAGCTCGTGAACTAGGATTTTGACACCTCATGAATAAGGATTACAAAAAGGAAACCTTGTTCATGAGATGTCAAAATCCTTGATTGCGAGGTGTCAAAATCCTTGTTCGTGAGAAATCCTTGTTCTTGAGGAGTCAGAGAGACCAACGCTCCACATATGGATACCATTATGCAATAATGAGACTGCTGTGCCATCTGTTATAGAGTACTGTGAGTGCAGGGCCCAGGAAGATGACAGTTCATTATGGGCTCCAAAAAAACTGATACAAAGGGAGCGCAAGGCCTGGAGGGCCCTGCACTCCCAAAACCTTATTAGGGTAAGATTGCACTTTATCAAAAAGCAAGGAAATTCATTGCAAGAAACTTCATTAATGCATCATTTAGGGTTGAAGCAACAAAAGTAGGGAAATGAGGCGTTAGGGTTGAAACCCTACCCCCCACCCTACCACCCACTCCACCCTCCACAGACCAACAGTCGACAGGGTGTGCCTTGAGGTCATCAGATCTAACTCTCACCCCATTCTCCTATAATGTACTATGTCAGCTTTCTTACACATGGAATGGGTTGAGAGTTAGGACAGACACCTCCAAGGCACACCCTGTTGACTGTTGGTCTGTGGAGGGTGGGGTTGGGGTGGTAGGGTGAGGGAGTTAGGGTCTCAACCCTAACGCCTCATTTCACTACTTTTGTCGCTTCAACCCTAACTGATGCATTAAGAAGTTTGTTGCAATGATATACTACCATTCAAATCCATGTATATACTGCAACTACATGTGACCTGGAATGCCTCTATGTGCAAGATAGGCACATACTTCTCTGTGGCCAGCAGGGGGTTGGGCATTGTGTGAAGTGCACCTGTTAGTGCCTTAGTTAGGGCTGCACTCTAGGGGAGCTAAATTTAAACACGTTTAGGGCATTCACATGCTCAGAACTTGGTCAAATATAGTAAATATAGGGCCTTGGGCTAATGTGCACCCAGGATAAGGACTTTGTCCTGTGCAGACTCAAACCTTTAAATATGGGGCCCCTGGTCTTTCTATTTTCAGAACATTTTGTTTTCCTGGAACCAAGCCGTAATTACTTTGGGGACTGGCTGAGAGTGCAGTTAAGGGGGATTCAGAGGCGAACAGGAAAACATAATATTTATTGAGATGGACAGTGCTTTGCCTGAAAGTGTTATTAAAAGCAAAGCACATCTCCCTACTCTTCATTATTTTCTTCCATATCATCTACATATGTATTATGTTTGACACCAGTAGACTTCATAGTTGTTAAGTTGTTATGGAAAATAAGCATCTGTTTTCCTAGTGCACTTAGCTGGTTAATACAAAACCTAGATAAAAAATAAATTTTCCACTGTCAGTAGTTTCTGTACAAGCTGCAGTGATAAGTACTATATGCATCAGCAGGGACTCCGTAGGTTTGCATTGCAAATAACTTTCTGCAGAACATAATGAAGGCCACAGGATGGCAGTATTGCCAAAAGACAAGCAGAGAACCACACATACATGGCTATAGAATTAACCACCAGCTGTTAATAGGGAACTGTCTCTTTTTGACTTTACCACTGAAGTGAATAGAAACCAGTTCTGTTTAATACAGGAAGGCTGACAAAGGGGTACATTTGTTTAAACCATGGTGTGCTGCTAATAGACTTCCTCATAAAATGTTGACTGTCCTCCTACTGAAATGAGGAGTTGGGGGGGGGACAATTAATCAAACCAATATATGAGAGTTGCAGACGTGTGTGACTGTCAAACCTAGCATGTCACATCAGCATGCATGGGTGCGGTGGAGTCAGAGTTATCTTCACTACTCTGTACCTAACCTCCAACTGAAGGGGCTAGGAAGTCTAGCTGGCTCAGTTGCCTCCTCTTTAGGCCACCAGTGTTCAGCTGAGCAGCAGATGCCATCTCCCCCCTGCCCCCGAGGCATCATGCTTTCCTCAATATTGTGAACAGCCTGTGTCTGTACTAACTGAAATCTCAGTCTCTGGCTGCAAACTCAGATTCCACCCCTAACATGGTGAGTCGATGTATTCATCACCAGGCCATCATGACAGCAGGCAATTCATACTACAGTGGGGTCCACTTACAAGTGTAACCCCCTCCCATTGGGGCTTACCTTGGATGCCTCCTGCTGCCCCAGTGCTCTGTTTCTCTCACTGTGTCCCTGCTCCTGGCCCAAGTCTTTATATGCCATTCTGGCAGAGTGTGGTTCCTCTATGGAGGCACCCGCTGTGGAGACCATGCAGGAGGCTGGGAACCTCCACAGAGAAGACCCACAGGAGGGTGGCATGGGACCCCACAGGGGAAGGAAACAACTCCTGGTGGGAGACTAAATTGTTAGGAGGTTAGGAGGGTAGAACTGGGGGAGGGAGGGGAGATGGAGGTAAGGTGCCTGCATGCCTGCCTTGGAGGGACAGGGAGCGAATCCTCAGGATTGCAGGAGCAGCTGCACGGGGGAGGGAGCTGGATGTCATTGTCCACCTAGGGAAAAATGACCTGGCTAAGAAAGGGGTCAGAGCAGTGCAGGAGGAGTTAGTGGAGTTGGGGGAGGCCTTAGACAAGTAGCACACACGGTAACCTTCTTGGAGGTGCTGGCTGTCTTTGGCATGGGTGAGGCTAGGGTGCTCCGCAGCATGGAATTCAATCAATGGTTGAAAAACTGGTGCAGAGCTCAGGGTTTTGGCTTCACTGGGGACTGGGGCCACCTAGAGGGATGCAGGCCTATATTGGCGTGATGGTCTGCATCTTTTCAGGAGGGGAACCAGGATCCTAGGTGATAGGTTTAAATTCTTCACTGGCAAGCATTTAAACTAGCCAAGGGGAGAAGCACTGAAAAGGAGCAGGGAAATCCTAGCCTCTCCACAAAATATCAGGGGATTTACTGAGGTAAACACCAAGATAGTGAAGTCAATAGGGAGAAGAGCAGGGGTAAATGGAGAAAAAGACAAAGGCAGAAAGGACAGGGATGGAGCAAAAAGGGGTAAGGCCATCAAAAAATGGAGGATAATGAGTACCAATGCCCGTGGTCTAGCTAACAAGCTCCCTGAACTGATGGCCTTGATGGAACAGTGATGCCTGGATATTGTGGCAGTCACAGAAACATGGTACACAGAGAACCATGACTGGGATGTCAACATACCAGGGTACACAATCTACAGGAGGGACAGGAAGGGTAGAAGAGGAGGAGGAGTAGCTCTCTATGCAAGGGAAAGGATCAAAGCAACAGAACAAAAGGGTAAACAGGGAGGAGGGAGGCACTGTGGGTCACCCTGGAGACTGGAAATGGCACCACCGTCCGTACAGGGGTTGTTTACAGTCCCCTGTCTCAGGGGGAGGAAATTGACAAGAAAATGATAGAAGGCATCCTTAACATGGCAGAGAAAGGGGAGATACTGTTGATGGAGGTCCTGAATATGCCAGATGTTAACTGGAGCACCTTAGCTGCAGCCACATCCAAGAGCAGGGCCATTCTCGATGCCCTACAGGGGGCATGCCTCAGATAGCTAATGTTGGAACCCTCTCAGGAGGGAACAATCTGAGACTTGGTAGTCTCAAATGGGCACAGTAAAAGGATCTCAGATCTAGAAGTGGGTAGCCATCTGGGAACAAGTGGCCACCAAACAGTGTGGTTCATGATAAACTCAGCTGCAAAGTCAAGCCATACAAAAGTGAGGGTACTGGACTTCAGGAGGGCTGACTTTGTCAAAATGGGAGAGTGCCTCAGAAAAGCACTAGCAAACAGGCAAGAAGGAGGGGCAGATCAACTATGTGGAAACATCAAAACTGCCATCACAAAGGCAACAAGCCTTTGAGTGAAGCAAAGAAACAAATTGAAATGAAAGAAAAAAAACACTATGGTTCTCAAAAGAGGAGGCGGGGAAGGTTAGGGAGAAAAATATAGCATTCAGAAAGGAAACACAGAAGGAGCAGGATGAAGAAATGTACCAGTTAAAGCAGAAGGAAGTGGGGAAGGCAGTCAGAATAGCAAAGGCCCAAACCGAGGAAAAGATCGCCAACTCGGTTAAGAAGGGAGATAAAACCTTATATAGGTACATTAGGGAGCGAAGAAAGACAAACGAAGGTATAGTGAGGCTGAATAAAGGAGAGCGGGTGGGCAGAGAAGGACAATGAAAAAGCAGGGATACTGAACAAATACTTCTGCTCAGTATTCACAAAAGAAAGGAAGGGGAGGTACCTAATCCAATCAGTAGAAGCGCTCTGGAGAGGGGGGCGATACCAGTCCTTTCACAGAAGAAAGGGTTCTGAAAGAACTCCTGAAACTGAAGGTGGTCAAAGTAATGGGGCCTGATGGAATTCACCCCAGAATTCTAAAAGAACTAAGGGGAGAACAAGTGACACCACTGGTTACCCTTTTTAACAAATCATCGGAGGATGGTGGGGTACCTGTGGACTGGAGGAGGGCCAATGTGATTCCCCTTCACAAAAGTGGGAGCAAGACAGAGGCAGGAAACTACAGACCTGTCAGTTTGACCTCAGTGGTAGGGAAAATTATGGAATCACTTCTAAAGGAAAGAACTGTTGAGTACCTAGAGGCCAGTGGGGCACAGGACCCAAGGCAGCATGGATTCACAGTGGAAAGGTCATGTCAGACGAATCTAATCGATTTCTTTGACTGGGTGACCAACGTAGTAGACCAGGGAGGGGCTGTGGACATAGCCTACCTAGACTTTAGCAAGGCATTTGACACAGTCCCACACAAAAGATTAATAAACAGATTATCCAGCCTGGGAGTGGGACCCAGGGTGGTTGCCTGGGTAAAACATTGGCTGGACAACAGGACACAGAAGGTAATGCTAAACAGAGTCCACTCCAAAGAAAGGGGGGTTACTAGTGGGGTACTGCAGGGTTCAGTACTGGGTCTGGTCCTTTTTAATGTCTTTATAAGTGACATTGCAGAGGGACTGGAAGGAAAAGTATGCCTCTTTGCAGACGACACAAAGATCTGCAACAGGGTTGCTACACGTGGGGATGGAAAGGACAAGAAGGGACTTGGCAAGGTTGGAGGAATGGTCAAAAGTATGGCAGCTTAGATTCAATGCTAAGAAGTGCAAAGTAATGCACCTGGGAAACAAGACCCAGGGGAAAAAGTACACAATGGGGGGGAGGTAGTAACAACAACAAAAATAGAAAGGGATCTGGGGGTAGTCATATCAGATTAAAGGTTAGCAAGCAATGTGAGAAGGCAGTAGGGATGGCTGGGGGGATACTGGGATCTATAGGGAGAGGCATCACCAGTAGAAAACAGGAAGTTGTTATGCCTCTGTACAGACAGTTGGTGAGACCCCATCTGGAATACTGTGTGCAGTTTGGGAGACCCCATCTCCGCAAGGACATAGACAGAATGGAGGCAGTCCAGAGGAGGGCAACCAAAATGGTGCAGGGTCTGCAACAGAAGCCATACGAAGAGAGACTAAAGGAGCTTAGTATGTATACCCTTGAGGAAAGGCAGGACAGGAGAGACATGATAGAAACTTTCAAGTACCTCAAGGAAATCAACAAAGTCCAAGAGGGTAGCAGCATTCAGAAAAAGAAATGTGCAAGAACAAAGGGACACAATTTGAAGATAGAGGGGGAACGGCTCAGGGGCAATGTGAGGAAGTATTTTTTCACAGAGAGGGTGGTGGATGCATGGAATGGCCTTCCTGAGGAGGTCATGGGGTCAAAAACAGTGGGGGAATTCAAGACTGCATAGGACAGACATAAGGCAATTCTTATGGGGGATAGGAAGAAATAGGCTGTTGGTTAACTAGGATCTGCAGCTTATCCAGCTAGTAGGGAAATGGGCAGACTGGGTGGGCCAAGAGGGCCTTATCTGCCGTCAAAGTCTATGTTTCTATGAGTCCCTGTATTGCCCTTTAAGCCTCTGTCCAGCCCCTGGAGTAGTTTTTTGTTCAGAACGGGGCTGTAAGAGCTGAACCACGGAGCCGGCAACCTGTTTTTGCACTTCGGTGTGGTCAGGCAGCCCGCGCATGCACACTGGTGCATTGTTGTTCTTTGGCCATTCCTTCAGTCATTCGGATGCCACTCTGGTGCTCCCAGTCCCCTAGTTCGGCAGTATGGGGACTGGAGACCCGGAGGAGGCCAAAGAGAGTCCTCTAGATATTTTTTTTAAGGAGCACCAATGAGCACTGAGGAATCAGGAGCAGCCACATGAATACTAATGAGGCAGAAATGAATATTGGTGTGTGAGCCTGCCTAGTACCTGGGAGCTATGGAAAACAGTGTTAGCAACAGGCAGGGGGCGAAATAAAAATGTTAACTGGTGCAATGGGTTGAAAGGGCAAAGGGGCTGCTTTATAGCTGTGGAGAAATTGTTGAATAAGAAAGTTTATGTTGGCTGCACCAGGAGAGAAAATTTGGGAGTGTTGTGGGACTGCAAATAAACTGTTTTTACAGCAACCGTGTTCAGTGGCCTTTGACCTTACGGCAGCCAATCATGAGAGCCAGGATTGCTGCCAGGGACTCTGAGACAGTAAAATGGACTTGTGGGGGAAAAAGCTGGGGAAATACTTGGGGCCCTTTTAAAAGAACAATCAGGCAATGAGGGAGCCTGATGCATATTACTTTTTGGAAAGGACAGTTGTTTTGGCCAATGAGGAGCTGCCAGACAGGTCCCAAAACCCAAGGACTGTTGGTTCTAAGTTCAGTTCGGCGGGAGCCCCTCCAGAGGGAGGGGGGCTGTAGCCTCTATGCAGAAAGATGGCGCTGCAAGGCTGAGGTAAGGCCTGGTTGGGGTTGCCAGCTACCTGTCCCCCAGGGTCTATGTTATGCCTTTCCCCATGTTTGAGGAATTTTGGTCCATAACAATCCGGTTTTGCAGCTTCAGCTGGAAGAGAGCTGCAGGGCCCAGAATACCCTGCTGGGAGAGAAAGCTGCAGGTTAGAGAGGACAGTGAGAATCTACACCTGAACGGTGAGAAGTACGGATAAAAGGTTTAAGGAAGGGGAAAAGGTTCTGTCTGTACCCTGGTTGGACTTAATGTCACAAGGAAAGGAATGGACACTGGTTCAAGAAAATGATTATGAATGGGTTCTGGTTTATGGAAAACAGATTAATGGAAAAGGAACGGTTCGGGTTTATGTAAAATGGTATAGGAAACCCCCTAACTCACGGGGGCTCATCAGTATTGCCATGGTGTGTCTTCGTATGGAGAAGAGAGAGCCTCTTCTGTTTGAGAGCACCTGCACGGTGAGGAAAAAGTGAGTGTCTGTGTTAAAGGACTGGTGGAGGAAAGAATGTGTTCAGTCAGTGCCAAGGTCAGGATCCTCTGAGGAATCCTAGTGTGTGTTCAGTGAGAATCCATAGACTGTGACATGGTTCGAAAGGGCCACAGCTGCCACGCTGGCAGCATGGCTGAAAGTGCCTTTAACACTTGGATAAGACTAAGATTCAAGACTAACATAGAAACATAGAATTTGACGGCAGATAAGGACCACTTGACCCACCCAGTCTGCCCATTTCCCTACCTAATGGATAAGCTGCAGATCCTAGTTAACCAACAGCGTACTTCCTCCTACCCCCCACTAGAATTGCCTTATGTCTGTCCCATGCATTCTTGAATTCCACCACTGTTTTTGACCCCACAACCTCCTCAGGAAAGCTGTTCCATGCATCCACAACCCCCTCTGTGAAAAAATGCTTCCTCATATTACCTCTGAGCTGTCCACCCTCTATCTTCAAATTGTGCCCCCTTGTTCTTGCACACCACTTTTTCTGAAAGATGCTACCCTCTTGGACTTTGTTGATCCCCTTGAGGTACTTGAAAGTTTCTATCATGTCCCCCCCCGCCCTTCCTCGAAGCTATACATATTAAGTTCCTTAAGTCTCTCTTCATATGTCTTCTGGTGCAGACCCTGCACCATTTTAGTTATCCTCCCCTGGACTGCCTCCATCCTGTCTATGTGTTTGCAGAGATTGGGTCTCCAGAACTGCACGCAGTACTCCAGATGGGGTCTCACCAGCTGTCTGTACAGAGGGATAACAACTTCCTGTTTTCTACTGGTGATGCCTCTCCCTATGCATCACAGTATCACCCCAGCCCTCCTTACTGCCCTCTTACTTTGCTTGCCCACATTTAGGTCATCTGATATGACTACCCCCAGGTCCCTTTCCATTTTTGTGTAACCCCAAGGTGTCACTATCCCAAGGGCTACTACCCCTGCCTGCTTGGCTAGTAGCAGGTTAAGGGGCCTGAGTTCTGAAACGGGTACCTCCACCCAGAGGTCAGGGTTGGTAGTGGTCAAGCTAACCTGGGCACAGCCCTCCGGGACACTGTAACCCCCCTCTTTCCTTACTAGTGGCCAGAACAATACACAATAATCATTTTCACAATACCCCTGATACACCACATAAGTACCCACACTGTTTGCACTTACCACCAGGGCTTTCCTCTGGTTCGGCCCTGGGGACCCCCTATAAAACAAGGTTATACACAGCAAATAACAGCAGTACAGTACGCTTGCACAAACTGGAACCACAGTCAGGGTAAATGCAAAAAAAAAAAGTTAGATCTGATTTATTTAAGGGACTTGAACAAGGGAGAGGCGTAATCAGGTTAGTTTGCTTAAAGGCTCTATCAATCAAACAGTTATGCATGCACTTCAGGGTCCATAAGCAGTCACACACTCTGGGTACCCAGATGGAGAATGGTGCACTAGCCAGGAATGGTGTAGCTGGTTGGGGCCCTGTGATGGAAGAAAACAACATGCACAACACACACTATTTGTAATTCGGAGCTGGAGGGCTCAGTTCATGAAAAGAAAACAACAAGACAATCAGATGACACACTTTAAGATTAGGCTGTTGTTGCAGGGAGCTACCCTGATGATTACTCATGATACCCAAGACTGGACACAGGCTGGACGAAAATCGAGACAGCAGGTGGTTAATCTGGAGTGCCAGGAGAAGCAGGGCCCACATGATTCGCCGAGGCATCGTTCCTGTTCAAGCATGGAGCAGGGGGCTGATCCCTGGCAGGTCTCTCGATGGTGGCTTTCTCTGTGCAGTGGGGTAGTCTGGCAGGGCTAGCGTGGCATGGCCCAGGCCGAATGGAGATGAACGCGGATTCAGTCTGATTAGGCTGGATAAAGCTTCCAGCAAGCAGAACACAGTTCACACAGTGGGGAACAAAATCACGACCCACTTTCAATACACAGCACATTTACATGTAAAGGATTCTACAGTACCAGCAAGCAGAACATAGTTCACACGGTGGGGAACCAAATCACGACCCACTTTCAATACACAGCACATTTACACGTAAGGAAATTCTACTGTACCAGGCAAACTGCTCTCTGGTCACGATCGCAAAGCCTCTGCACAAACCAGGGATTCAAAAGCAGCTGGAAATCCTGACAGGCCGATCGCATTCAGCAAAATCTTCAGTCTTCTTCAGGTATGAGCCTGGTAAAAAATCAGTGGCTTTCTTCGTTCTCACAAACTTGGATTTAGTCTGAAATAATTCTCTTCTCTCCCTTTCAGGGGCAGCAGGCAGACATGCAGGCCACAACTCAGACCTTTCCACAGGTCTCCCACACGAAACTACTCAGACGGCTGCTTGACTGTCTCAAGCAAGTTGCTTTTTCAGCTCCCAACTTAGATCTGACTCAAAATGCAGGAAGCCTGGGAATTTCCCCAAGATCCAAAAGGTTCGGTTGGCTGATTCATCTGTCAATCATAAGAGGAGCTCCCCCTTCAGGTGCAAAAAGGCGCTAAAAGCCCCAAACTACAATTCCTACAGATTTTGACTCCAGACAGCTCCTACAGTCCGGCTCCATTTCAGGTCCCACCAGTACTGAGTGGTCCAATTCGCAGTCCCAGGCCAAATGGTGGTAATAAACAAAACAGTCCTTGCTGCAAAGAAGGCAGGTTAGACAAACTACATTATCATTATCACTCTAAATGATTTTCAACAAATAGTTACATCTTTCAACAGAGCTCCCTCTCAGATTACTAATGACTGCAATCCAGGCAGCTCTTAAAGAGATAGTAGACAGAAGCTATACAGGTACTCTCTGGCAATCACATTTAAACTGTTAAAACGCAGGACACCAGCCCGGCAGTGAGCATTTAGGCAAGCTCAAGGAAGACTTTTCGGGAACCACCATTTGTAGGGGGGTTACATTTGTTTTTGTTAGTATCTCAACCCCATTGTGTACTCTTCCCCTGTATTTTTGTTTCCCAGGTGCATTACTTTGCACTTCTTTGCATTGAATCTAAGCTGCCATACATTTGACCATTCCTCCAACCTTGCCAAGTCCCTTCTCATCCTTTCCACCCCAGCTTGTGTATCAGCTCTGTTGCAAATCTTTGTGTTGTCTGCAAAGGGACATACCTTTCCTTCCAGTCCCTCTGCAATGTCGCTTATAAAGACATTAAAGAAGACCAGTCCTAGTACTGAACCCTGCGGTACCCCACTTGTAACCCACCTTTCTTCAGAGTGGACTCCATTTACTATTACCCTCTGTGTCCTGTTCTCCAGCCAATTCTTTACTCAGGCTACCATCCTGGGACCCACTCCCAGGCTGGCCAACTTGTATATTAATCTTTTGTGTGGGACTGTGTCAAATGCCTTGCTAAAGTCTAGGTAGGCCATGTCCACAGCCCTTCCCCGTTCTACTGCTTTGGTCACCCAGTCAAAGAAATCTATTAGATTCATCTGACATTATCTTCCTGCTGTGAATCCATGCTGCTTTGGGTCCTGTGCCCCTCTGGCCTCTAGGTACTCAAAAATTATTTCCTTCAGAAGTGATTCCATCATTTTCCCAGTCACTGACATTAAACTAGCAGGTCTGTAGTTTCCTGCTTCTTCCCTGCTTCCACTTTTGTGAAGTGGAATAACATCTGCCCTCCTCCATTCCTCAGGTACCACCCCATCCTCCCATAATTTGTTAAACAGGGTAGTCAGTGGTGTCACTAGTTCTACCCTTAGTTCTTTTAGAATTCTAGGATGAATCCCATCAGGCCCCTTTGCTTTGTCCACCTTCAGTTTTAAGAGTTCTTTCAGAACCCTTTCTTTTGTGAATGGGCTGTTATCAACCCCCATATCAAGAGTGGCTCTACTGTTTGGTTTAGGTACCTCCCCCTCTTCATTTGTGACTAAGGTTGCTATGTTGATCACATGCCTGGGTGATAGGGCACTCTGGACCCATTGAGGGAGCCAGACAGTGGGGTCACTCTTAGGTCTGGGATCACTTGTGGCCTGGAAAGCCTTGCATTTGTGCTCTGCAACTGGCCTGGAAGCAGGCTGAAGGTGACAAGCTGCTACACCTTCAAGTAGATGGGAAGTGACAAGCTGCTTGATCTTCAGGCAAGTTGGAAGGTTCAAGCTGCAGAGTGCCTGCTTCACATCTCAACTTGCTCAAGGATCCGAGCAACTTGAGATGTGGGGTAGGAGGAAGTAGGTTGTTGGTTAAGTAGGATCTGCAGCTTGTGTAATAGGTAGGGAAATGGGCAGACTGGGTGGGGCAAGCGGTCCTTATCTGCCATCAGAGTCTATGTTTCTTTGTTTCTGCTGTTCCATCTCTCCCAGGCTTACTGTCCCAGAGCCATCCGAGGCTATCGGCAGAACCATGAGTACATGTAGGGATCGTCCTGCACCTGTGGACTGTTTATAGTTGTTCCAAGTTTATTCCCAATGGTGTAGAAGGATTTCGACAGTAATCTGGGAGAAAGATAAAAATTAATCTGATCTGATTTACTCCAAGTGCACCAACACCGGCCAACCAGCTGTATCACAGACCTGCAGCATAGGTAGTATTGGGTACCCAGGGGCAGAATTGCAGAGTTTTGTTTGGACTGGGGGCTGGTACTGGTTGGGGTTGTGAAATTGTTAAAATCCAAGCAGCTACTTAGGTACAAAGCTACATCTAAAGATTGGTGGGTGGATTACATGGAAAAGGTGCTGAAACTTAAAAATGCAAAATGATTGTGCTTGATGCTAATTCCTAAAAAGAAATTGTCACTGTTGTTTAAACTCTAACTCCATCTACCTTTTCCTAACCCTCCCCTGTAAATAAAAGGTGTTTGTTTTGGAAAATCTTTGACTCGTGAGCATATTATTAGAGAAAGTCTTTAATTCAAAGTGTTGAAATTGGGGGTTTTGGTTTATAGTAAATCCATACGTTGGGGTGACTGTGAGGGGAGGTGGATTGGTACAGCATTCCAGGGGGTTGTACTGTTAAATATCAGACCCACTTAAAATTTACTCTGGGTGGAGGCACCACGCTATATAATTATTCTATCTTGGGGAAAAAAAACCCTGTAACATCCAGATGGGAACCCAGGCCCCTCAGTCTGGCTAGTGGTCACCCAGGCAGGGATAGTAGCCTTCTAAGACATGGCATCAGGGCTACACAAGCACATCAGATAAAAGAGCATCCCAGATATAGGAACACTATACCTATGTCCCGATTTTTCCCCATTCACTTCAATGTGACAGAAGCCTGGTTATAGTAAGTATCAGCTTCACTGACATCAGAGCTGACACAATGACTCACCTCTCATCTCGCTCACCCACCCCCACCCCGTGCTGTTGCCGGCTCATTAACACTCTCTCAGGGCATCAGCCAGGTGTTAATGACTGCTCCTCTGGCTCACATTCCAGCATGGATTACCAGTTAAATAGTCATCAGAAAATGTTGCTTCTGTAACACCACTCTGCCATGGAAAAGATCCAGCAGATAGCACTTTCTCAGAAACTGCGAATTATAGAAAGGTGCAGTAATCCTGTTGTAAAATGAAGCAATGTTGCCAGGGATTTTAAAATAAGTGTGTGCACCATCAGCAAAATTCTGGCTAGAAGGGAACAACTGCTGGTAGACTCAGAGCATACTTAGGCTGAACCAGGGCTGGAAACTTAAAAGAACTGGGAAGGACTAGCTGATAGAAAGTGCCCTTCTCAGATGGTTCAGTGCCTGCAGCCTGGCCTGCAGAGCGGTGGATGGCTCCTATCAGTGGTTTGATCGGGGGTTTAATACTGCTAGCAAAGGCCCAGCAGCTGGCTGACAGTATGGGGGTGAACTTTATAGCTAAAAATTGGTGGCTATGTAGGTGGAAAGAGTGCTGTGACATCCAGTTTAAAAAGTATCATGGCGAAAAGCAAGACGCGGACACTAGTGAGACAATCTCCTGGATGGATAGCTTGCTCAGTGGCGGAGCTAGAAGGGGGGCTGGGGGGGGCGGTCTCCCCTCCTAGCTACCTCAGTGTGAGCAGTGGTGCTCCATCACCTTCGCTATTCAATATTAATTGGTGCCCACTGTGGAGCCCATGATTGACTGAATGGCCCCCCCCCGGCTCCCAAGTGCTCTCAAACCTGGCTCCGCTACTGAGCTTGCTGCCAGCAATTTTGCATGAATACAGTAAATATGACATTTACAGTCATGATGAGACTGGCATTTACTCTCATGCTATCTCTAACGGCATTTTAGCCTTTCATAGTGACCCAGCTGCTGGTGACAAGAAAGGTAAAGAGAGCATCTCAGCCCTTGTATGCACTAACATGTCTGGAAATGATAAGCTCCCTTTCTTGATTGTTGGGAAATCAAAGAAGCCACAGTGCTTCAGGGGATTGCTGCAGAGTCCCTTCCCATTGAATATAAAGCAAATCCAAATGTTTGTAGAAGCCCCCCTCCCGATGCCAAGGATACCCAGATGGTAACTTGGTGGGAGGGGGGCACTGAACAACCACAAAAACAGTCCAAGAAAATAGAAATATGTTCATTACCTGGTTCTTCTGATGTCGGTTGCCAGATGGCTTCGCAGATGAGAAGCAGGCACCCTTATTTGCTTCGGTGGGAGAACTGCAGGGGGCAGTGTTTGTTAAACAGGCAGCAAGCAACAGTTTAAATCAATTAAATGCAATGTCCACTCCAGAATCAAAAGTGCAAAACTGATTTAATGTAAAACGAGAAACTATGGAGCATGGGGGTAACAACTACAGCAGGGCAATTCACAGGCTGAAACCTGACATTTGTCCTGCAACAATCTCTTTTTTCAACAGATTGATTTACAACTTGCAGATGTTCCCTTGAGCTGACAAGGCTACATTCCTGACAGCAGCATTTGATGTGGACGGAAAAAGGCCTCACTCAGGAGTATTTCAAACTCAGCAGCACTCTCATTTCATATCCCTTCACTTTACTCTGACTTTACACAGGCACTTGCTTACTTTTCCATTCTCTGAGTCTCAGCAAAACTTAAACTGAAGCAGCAACTGTGACAGCACAAGATGTTTCTACTGTCCCAGTCCCATTTCTTACTTTGCCTTTCATTAACTTGCTACACCGGGATTACCTTAAAATGTAGGGAACTGATTTTAAAACAGTGAGCAAATTATTTTACTGATGGGGTCTCACCCTTCCTCAACTGTGTTGCTTTTAGCATGAAAACAAACCACCGAAGACTTTCCAGAAACTCAATCGCTGATGCCACGTGCAAAACTGTTCTTCCCAAGGAATTCTGAATATTCCTGGAGCTACGGAGATCCAGGGCACAATCCGCTCATGCAGCAATTCCAATTTCTGGACTGCCTTCACCCAGGGGACTACTTGCTGAGCCACACGGAGCACCCGGATGGCCTGCCACCCCACCAGTGTCCCAATCAACCACTCCCCACATGAATCTTTCTTTGCCTCCACAGGCTGCACCCCCTGAGAGCACCAAACACTGTAGCAGCCACCAACCAGGGGAAAAGGGGTAGACTGCCACTACTATGCCCTACAATGATCGATGCTGCCACCTCTGGACCACACCCCAGGTCCTATCTGCCAGGGTAGGTCCACCCACAGAAACACTACTGGCTCAACAGGGTGCATTTTTCCATGGGTGAGATTTCTATGAAAACAGGGGCCCCATCAGTGCTTACCCTACCATGGTGCTAGAGATCACATAGCAGGACTCCATCCTTCTTGCTTCTATGGGTTCAGGCTCCCACACTGCACTGACAGGACCCAGGCTTGCTGCTCCACTGCTCCCCTTCTCTAACAGTCCAAACCACAGCGCTTTTCCATACATGGGTCTTTGAGCGAAGAGGGTCAGAGTGGCAAGTGGCCCACCCCAGCCCCGCCACGGCCCTCTGGCCAAACTGCGGGCCCAAAACCCTGGCTCCACTCTCTTCTTCTGGAAGCATCCTCCAAAATCTAATCTCTCTCCTCAGTATCCCCTGTAGAGATGGGGCCCCACCAGCTGGCAGCAAGCAAGCCCAAATCCCGGACCTACCAGCACCAGTTCTCTCTCTCTCTCTCTCTCTCTCTCTCTCTCGCTCTGTCTCGCTCTCTCTCTCTCTGACACTCTCTCTCTCTCTCTCTCTCTCTCTCTCTCTCTCTCTCTGTCTCTGCCTAGCTACCCTTAGTTACTAAAACTTAACTAGTAAGCTCCCAGAGGGTGCTTACACTTGGATGACAGAACACATTTTTTCAAATTGGGCTACCAAATTAAACGCTAAACTGTGCCACAGATGGAGAAAAATATGCATTATTATGAGCGACTGTAGTGCCCATCCGAACCTGTCATTAACAAATGTCCATCAAATGAAATCAGCTTTCTAGACTGTATCCAGATGCTGGATGCCGCTTGGTGTTCTGTACAATCAGCTCATTGGAAAAAAGGCCGAACACATCCTGCTCCGCTCCAAAATCACTTATTTTGACCTGTTGTAAGCTGCTAGCTGTAAGGCTGTGATCTCAAGAAATGGACAGGATAATCCCAGCTATTCTAACAGAAGAGGGCCAACTTTGTACAGCCCCCCGGGACATAGTTAACACATTTAGACAGTATTAAAAGGAGCTATATGCACCTCCTCAAATTCCCTTTTCAACCAGACAACTGGACCTATTCCTCCAGAATATCTGTCTCCCACAGCTTTCAGAATCCCAGGCAACAATATTGAGTGCCCCCTTAACTCTTAATGAAATGCACATAGCCATTGAGCCATTGAATGATTGCCACTGAACAAATCTCATGGTCCGGACGGTTTCTCATCACACTTCTATAAGAATTTAAGGCCCAACTTTCCCCTGTTGTTCTGAATACCTTCAGGTATCTATTCAATGAAGGGCTGTCAGACCCTTCATTAACCTCCACAATAATGATTGTTCCCCCTAAACCAGGTTGGGATCCTCTCAGAGTTACGAATTATAGGCCAATTTCGCTCATCAACGTTGATATTAAAATTCTGGCCAAAATACTGGCAAACAGGCTAAACCTGGTCTGGGACTCACTAATCAGCAAAGAACAAGTTGGATTTGTCAAGGGCAGACTCTCGGCTGACCATTTCAGGAAGCTGTCATACCTTTTCTCTGCATCCAGGGACTGTCCGGAGGCAGCTGCCTTGGTCTCGCTGGAAACAGAGAAAGCATTTGACAGGGCCTCATGGGATTATCTCTTCTCTATCTTACCAAAATTTGGCATTCCCAAAACCTTTGTCCATTGGGTGAGGGTACTGTATACCTCCCCATCAGTAAGGGTTTCATGTAATGGATCACTATCCTCACCCTTCTCTGTTTATCAGGGTATGAGGCAAGGATGTCCACTCTCCCCATACATGTTCAATCTGTTTCTGGAGCCTTTAATTTGTAAACTCAATACCTCGCCTAACATCACAGGCATACGAATTGGTGACAGAGAATACAAATTTTTAGTGTACGTGGACAACATACTGATGCACATCTCATCCCCAGTGACTTCAATACCTGCCACCCTCCAGCTTATATCACAGTTTAGTATGCTGTCTGACTACAGGCTGAACTATGATCTTCAATCTCTCCCTCTCCCTTGGTCAGTTTCCCGACCGATGGAAATCCACCACTATTACACCAGTCCACAAAAGTGGGGACAGGGCTCTATATGTGAACTATCAGCCTATATCCATACTACCCCCTCTCTCTAAGGCCCTCAAATGCATAGTTGCTGACCAACTCATGGAATACCTGGACAAATACAACATCTTGTGCACCCAACAGCACGGATTCAGAAAAGAACACAGCACTACATCTGCCCTCCTTGAATTCACTGGTGCCATCCACAACTCTCTGGATAATAGTCACCTCACTGGGGCGGTCTTCATAGACCTGTCCAAGGCATTTGACACTGTCCACCATCGCCTATTAATCACACAGTTGCAAATCGCTGGACTCTCCCATGAATCCTCATCCTGGTTCAAGAGCTACCTGGAAAACCACTCCAAATATGTGAAGATTGCTGATATCCACTCCACTGATAGACCCGTTCACTCAGGAGTCCCCCAAGGTGCCATTCTCGGGCCACTCCTTTTCAGCCTCTTCCTGAATAGTCTCCCTCAATCTTCTCCTCAACATATCCTTCTCTATGCAGACGATGCCATCGTTTACACCACCCACAAGAACTTTCTTCTCCTTCAAAACAATCTACAGCTTGGTTTCTCTGCAACTGAAAACTGCTTTAGCAAGTATAAATTAGTCCTCAACTATGAAAAAAAAAAAGTCTATGCTTTTCTGTAGCTCTCACAACAAACACAGGTCTCAACCCCTTCTAATCACTAATTGCCTGGGTGCAGCCCTCAAACAGGTTCAATCATTCACATACCTTGGAGTCACCATTGACAGTAATCTATCATACGCCACCCACATAGACAATGTCTCAAAAGCTGCAAATACACGCATTGGCCTTCTTTACCGGCATAGACAATGCCTTACCACAGATGCCTTAAGGATTGCAGTTCAGAGCTCGGTGGTCTCACTAATCGACTATGGCCTGATCATGTACGGCTCAGCTTCTGCCACCGCCTTTATGCGCGTATCCTTGACCTTAAACAAAGCGTGTAGGCTAATCACTGGATCCCACCGTCTCACTCACACCTGCGACCTATATGTCCAAACTGGATGGCTCCAATTGTCAAGCCGTATCAAGTACTAGACCTGCTTAATGGCCAAAAATAACACTGGGCCTAGCCCCCCCCCAGGTGTCCAAGCCTTCCTCCATATGGCGCATAATCCGCGCCCAACCAGGAGCTCCGAATCTCAGCTCCTGCACATCCCACGTTGCCACACCACCCAGGGGCAAAGATCCTTCACTCACAGAGCTCCCAGTTGGTTAAATGGCCTCAGCTACGACATCTCCTCACTGCCTAAGCTAGGTCCTTTCAAATCCAACCTTCGCCATCTCCTCTCTGCCTCCAGCTCCTGTGATTGTCAACCTTAATCAGCTCCTCTTAATCCAGCACTTATCCACCTCCACTTAACTCCTCTAACACTCCTCCCTCCTTCCCTCCACCCCCTCATCCCTTCTAGCACTTTTTTGTCATCCTTCTAATGCCGCTGGCTGCTCCAAATTTTGTTGTCCCGGCCTAGCTTCATAATCCTGTATATCTTCCTCTGCCTATGGCTCCTAATACCACAGTAAATGTATGTATGCACCTATCTGCTTGGAAATTACTGTAACCTGCTTTGTTCTCCTCCATTTCAATTTGCATTGTTCCTTCAAATTGTACCGTTTTCATATAGTCGTCTCCTACATGTCACCTATGTTATTCACAGAGTACATGCTGCCCCTCGGAGACATTATAAGACGGTATGGGCTGAGGTTTCACTGCTGTGCAGATGATACCCAGCTATACTTGTGTTTTGCACCTGACCAGGATGGAGCACCCTCGGTGTTTAATAACTGTCTGGAAGAAATCCAAGGGTGGATGGATTCTAGTTGGTTAAAGTTGAACTCAGAGAAGACAGAGGTGTAAGTGGTGGACCCAGGTGGTCAGATAGTGAGGTCACATGATGGCATGCCCTCTGGAATTTTTCTTGGCGGTGTGTCACTTTCAACCTCTGAACAGGTGCGCAACCTTGGGATTGTCCTAGGCGATAGGCTGACCCTTCAATCTCAAGTGTCGGCCATTGTCAGGACTTCCTTTTACCATCTTAGGAATATTGCCAGAGTGTGTCATCTTGTTCTGTCTGACTCCCTACCAACATTGGTCCACACTTTTGTGTCCTCGTGCTTGGACTACTGCAACGCCCTTTACTTTGGGCTTTCTGGGGTTGAAATCCGTCACCTTCAGCTGGTGCAGAATGCTGCAGCTCGGGTTTTGACTGGGACAAGGAGATCCAGTCATATTACCCCAGTGTTGCTCGAACTGCACTGGCTTCCGATACGGTGGCGGATCACCTTTAAAGTCATTTTGTTGACTTTCAAAGCCCTTCATGATCAGGGTCCAACCTATCTGAAAGAACTTCTGGTGCCTTACTGCCCCGGCCAATCGCTCCACTCGGCCAACGAGGGGTTGTTAGAGATTCCAAGAGTGAATTTAAAATCTTCTGGTTGTAGAGCATTTTCTTATGCCGCACCCACTCTTTGGAATTCTGTACCACGCCGGTTAAGGGAGTGCACCTCCATGGAGGTATTTAAGAAAGATTTAAAAACCTACTTATGGGATTTGGCCTATCTGGATGATTAATGGAAATTATTTGTAAATATTAGTTGATCATATGGAGGATTGTATGGTTTGTTTTAACTAAGTGATGTTTTAATGGATTTATTTTGATATGTTTTAAATTGATATTGTATATTGTGTTTTGATGTAAAGTGCCTTGATATTTCTGAAAGGCGCTTTAAAAATAAAGTTATTATTATTATTATTACTGTCAGTCAAACCGACATGGAACCTTTGTAAAAGAGCCTTGGCTCAAAGGTATTTGTAATACTAGATCTAAATAAATAAATAAATAAAATTACCATCAGAACTTGCTCAAAACAGAAATCATGCCACTTAACAAATATACAATTAAGGCAGATCTGCAACACCTGGGGGTTCTCTGGGTGAAAGATAAGCTGAAATATCTAGGGATACTCCTCAGTACATCCCCCCATAAAATCAAACAGAATAATTTGGACTCGGTGATGACAACCATTAAAACAGACAAACAGATGGAAACTATTACCTTTAACTCCATGGCATAGGCTCAATATCATCAAAATGAATATTTTGCCCCACCTATTATACCCCCTTCAGATGTTTAATAGGGCATTGCCCCAAAGTTCGTTCTCCCAAATTAACAAAATTTTAGTCTCTTTTCCTTAGCAAGATAAAAGGGCCAGATGGGCATATGTTAAATTAATGAAACACAAGAGAGAAGGTGGGCTACAAGCCCCCGACTTCTATTTTTACTACCTAGCTATACATTTAGCGAGGTCATTGCACTGGTACAAACAGTCAACTGTTCCCCTAGCTGGTTCATATCTTCCTCTTTGAACAGAAATTGAACGAACGCTCTGTTACAGCTCTGACCTAGATATTACAGCCCTACCTTACCTCTCGAAAAAGCAACTACCCATTCAGTTACATGACATCCCTAAGAGAATCCTTAATTTCTCAAACTCAACTAACTTTTCATTTCTTATTCATTTTTATGTTGGCTTGCCGCACTTGCGCGCAAGTCAACATCTTGGGAGAGTGGAGATTTGGAGGAGCGGCTGCTGTTGGGCGAATACAGGGCACGCATCAGTAGGTGCGTCCCTCATTCCCCAATCAGCCTGCATGCCCGCACCACACCATGCATGCTAATGTGGCGAGCACATCTAAGGAAAGGTCCGCTGCAATCAGAGCAAAGCTCGTCAGATGCAGCGGACCTATCACTGCATACATTGTAAGCATGCTTGAGTAGTGCAGCCCAGTGTATCCCTTGCTATATACTGGCGGGATAAGCCAGAGCTATCTCGCGCTCCCCTTGTATGACACCGACGGGGAGCCCACTCCCAGTCGGCATCACCCCCAACTGTTGAATGCCGAGGGGTTGCCCAATCCCCCTCGGCTAGCTCTCCCCGACTTTGTTTGCCGGGCGGGTGCCCAATCCCCCGCATTACCCCTGTGTGTGCCGACGAGCAGCCCAATCCCCCGTCAGCTACTAACATCCCCAAACCCACTTAGGTGGCACACTGGGAGCCCACCCCAGCGTGCCAAAACTATACCCGCGATGTTTTATTTACCTAGAATACGAAAACGGTCCCTCGTAGTCTAGGCCCGCCCTCCCCTCCTCCGGCATCCACCCACTGCGCACCCTGCCTCCCCTCACCTTCCCTCACCCCATACTTACCTCTGGAGCCTGGCGCAACGATCTTCAGTGGACCAAGAACACGTTTGCACTCTTCAAAGCCAACCGCGAACTGAGGAAATGCCGGTAAGCTGTATAATGGAGTGAATAGGATTTTTTCAACTTTGTTGCATATCTCAGGCATTTCTTGGAATTTTTGCACCAAATTTTCAACATGGGGTTTTGGGGCCCCTCCTCATGAATTCTGTCACTGTCATGGCGTTTATCGGCCTCAAAGGTGATTTTGCAGTCACTGCGCGAAATCACCTTTCGGGGCCCATTAATGAAATGACAGTGGCAGTGTTCATAGGTGCCCTTAAAAGCCCTAAGTTCCAAATTTGGTGGAAAAAATCCAACAAATACCTGTTTTCTGGCGTCGTTGTGCAGTTGCTACAGAGCTCATAACCAGCACGTTCACAATATTTTACTGCTGGATTTTCAGCATTGTCATTTTTGTACACCTCCTTGTGAACAGTACAGCTGTCATTTTCACATCCTGCCGAAATGTGTTTCCGCACTTCCAGCGCACAATAAGCGCAGTTGCTGTGGGAAATCAGTGTTTGGGCCAGATTATGAAAATGACAGTGACACAGTTCATGAGCAGAGGACCTAAAATGCCTATGTTGAAAATTTGGTGATGATACTCCATAAAATAACTGTGTTACGAGCGTGCGTTGGCAGATTACACGCACGCTCGTACCATCGTGCATTTGTGATATTTTCAGTCTGGATTTTCGCCATTGCCATTTTTACACACCTCTTGATGAACAGTACAGCTGTCATTTCACATATCCTGCCCAAAATGTGTTTTTGCACTTCCGGTGCAGAATAGCGTGGTCGCTATGCGAAATCACTTCTTGGGACACTTCGAGGAAATAACAGTGACACTGTACATGAGCAGAGGTGCTAAAACGCCTATGCTGAAAATTTGGTGCCGAACGCCCATAAAATGGTAGTGTTGCAAGCGTGCATTGCATATTTCCCACGCACCCTAGTAGCTTCGCAAATTTGCTATATTTACATGCCACATTTTCAACACTGGCATTTTTTTTACACCTCCTTATGAACTGTACAGCTGTCATTTCTCACATCCTGCCCGACATGTTTTCCCGCACTGCACTACCAAACACCCAAAGGGACACCCTAATGCTTGTCACTCTCTGCAGGGTGGGGGTGGGTTGGCATCAGTTCAATACTTCACTGCCATTCCTATGATGCATCTGTCTAACTCCTGCACTACCAATGCCAATGCCAGCAAGACAACATTCAGCATTGACAAATGCTTGTTCTTTATTTATTCAGGTCTAGGATTACAAATATCTTTGAGCCAGGGCTCTTTTACAAAGGTTCCACGTCAAGGATTACAGTAAGACAGTACATAATCACAGTTCGTAGCAAATAGTTTGCAATACATACAGTAGTTCTATACAGTAACTATTGCTAGCAGGGGCATTATGGAGGTGGGGGGTGTAAAGAAGAGGAGGAGATAGAAGGGGAGAACAAGGAAATAGGCATCATAAGGGTAGGGGTGCGGAAGAGGAAGGGTGAAAGGGAGGCAGGTGGAGGAGGACAGGTGGAAAGGAAGGCAGAAGTGGTGGGACAAAGGGAGGGAGGGGGAAGAGGAGGGAGGGAGGGCTGCAGCCAGCAGGTATTGTCAGAGGACACGAAGTGCCAAGGGTTGGGGAGAGCAGTGGGGGTAAGTGCTAGGATGCTGAGGTCATCAGTGAACGCTAGTGCCAATGGGACAGTGAGCAAAGGATACGTTTGTGGTCAAGGGAGTCCAGGAGAAGGGTGGTACAATTAAAGACAGCAGTCACAGGAGCTAGAGGCTGTCAGTGAGTGGCGGAGCCTGGTTTTAAAGGCGCCGAGCACTGAGATGGTGGTGATGTCATTGGGGAGACCATTTAGCCAGCTGGCAGCCCGGTAGGAAAAACTCTTTGACCTTGGGTCATGTGACAGCATGAGATTTGGAGCTTCAATGATTTGGATCCCCTGGTGGTTCTGCAGCAATTATTTTGTTGTAGGAGAGTAGAGATTCTGGGAGGGGCAAGACCCATCATAATTTTCTTTGCAAATATGCAGGTTTGGTATTTTATATGTTTGTTGAGTTGCAGCCAGTTGGTTTGGAAGTATAGGTCACAGGTGTGTGTAAGGTGTTGGGCACCCGTCATGAGCTGACAAGCCTTGTTGAGGGAGATGGTTACTCATTTGAGAGCAGTGACAGTAGCAGAGCTGTATATAATGAGGCCATAGTCGATGGTAGCGATGATGCAGCACTGGATGGCAACTGCCAGAGCTTCAGGGGTAAGGTGGCACCTGTGGCAGAACAGTAGGCCTAGTCTGGCGTTGGCAGTTTTGGTGACGTTATTAATGTGGTCATTGTATGAGAGGTGGGAGTCGAGTGTGATCCCAAGGTATTTAAAAGTTTGGACCTGCTCCAGTGAGCCATTGTGACTGGTGTTAATGGATAGGTGGTGGTGCTTATGTTTATTGTGGGAGCTACTGAAGATCACGGACTTAGTTTTTTTCTGGTTAAGGATCAGTTTATGCTGAATGAACCAGTTCTTGACAGTGGAGAAACAATGCTGGAGTTTTCCTTGCAGCTGGTAAGGGTCATGGTGTGTGGCAAGGATTACCGCATCATCGACGTAGAGTATAATTGGTTTAGTGCAGGCATCTGGTAAGGTGTTGAGAAACATACTGAAAAGGAGTGGTCCCAGTATGGATCCCTGTGGTACTGCAGAGCGCACAGGTTTGGCATCAGAGAGGACATCTGTGATTTTTACACACTGTGACCTGTTCTCAAGGTAACTTTTAAACCATGTAATAGAATCTGGGGAGAAACCAGCATTATGTAGCTGGGCAAGTAGAAGGCGGTGGTGGACAGTATAGAAGGCTTTGGTTAAGTCGATGTAATAGCCCCAGCAAGTTGCCCATTGTCCAGTGAGCTGTGGATTGCTCCAGTGACTTCAAGTAGTGTGGACACAGTACTGTAGCCTTTCCTGAAGCCATGTTGTTGCATGCGAAGGATATTATATTTGTCCAGATATGCGGTGAGCTGGTCCAAAACTATGTGTTCCAGGGCCTTAGAAAGGGAGGCAGGATTAAGTTAGGGTGGTGGTTCCCATGGTAAGTCTTATCACCACTTTTGTGGATAGGGGTAGCAGTGGCTAACTTCCATGTTTCTGGGAACTGGCTGAGTGTAAGGGAGAGATTAAAAATCCTGGTGAGAGGCCCCAGCACCTCTTCTAAGGTGAGGGACAGAAGCTTGAGGTCAAGTGTGTCATTGCTAGCTCTTGATTTGCTTATGGCATTAGTGACATACTTCCAGACATCATTCCTGTTTACTACTTTAAAGTGGAAGGGAGGGTGACTGTTGAGAGGCATGCTGTTAAGGGTTTCAGGGGCCTCATCATCACTGAAGAAATTGGGGAAGAACAATACTGAGATCCGTAAAGCAGTGTTGAAAGTATCAACCAATGATTTTTGGGTCAAGCATGGTATTTCCATTAACCCTGAGCATAGCCGGCGTAGATTTGGGTTGTTTCCCAGTGATTTCTTTCAGGTTGTGCCAGAAATCTCTCCCATTTCCCCAGGAGTCAGTGAGAACTTTTCTGTAGTAGTCAGATTTCTGTTTCCGAATGGTTTTAATGCAGTTATTACATGCTTGCTTATAGTTTTGGATGTCGACTGGTTTCCCGGTGAATCTAGCCAAAGCTCATAATTGGTCTTTGGATTTTAGCATTTTTGAGAGGTCACCTGTTAGCCAAGGGTTACACAGAGATTTAACTTTGCGCTTCTTGATGGGAGCGAATAGGTCACATGCTTTGTTAAAGATGTGGATGAACTGATCCAGTGCAAAGTTTGTGTCAGTCGCCAGGAAGATTGAAGTCCAGTCCTGTTGAAGGAGGTAGGATTTGAGGTGGGTTAGCTGACCACGTTGGATAATTCTACTGTGGATGATTTTAGGAGGTGGTTTGTGGAATTTATTGGACCAGGTACAGCTGATGGGGGAGTGGCCACTGAGAGAGTCAGGAAGGACAAAGGAGTTTGAGATCCGTGAGGGGCGGCTGGTCAGAATCCAATCCAGTAGAGTGCTGGTACCCATTTTATAGTTTTGTCTAGTAGGGGAGTCCAGCATCTGGGTTAAGTTGGCCGATAGGACGGAGTCCTTAAGAGCACCCTCCTCAGCCGAGAGCCAATTTATGTTGAAGTCCCCAAGCAACTACATTGTTAAAAATTCATCTGAACCAAGACCAGTGGTGGAGCCAGGTTTGGGAGCATTTGGGAGCCGGGGGGGGGGCCATTCAGTCAATCATGGGCTCCACAATGGGCACTAAATAGTGAATAAAGATGGTTGTGTGGCACCACTACTCACACTGGGGCAGCCAGGAGGGGCAACCCCAGCCCCCAGGTTCTCCACAGGCCAAGACATCTCCCAACCAATATTTGGGAACCCTAATTTTCAGATTCCTGGCAAGGTCCTCTTGAAAGACAAGTTTTGGCTTAACATGGGAGTTGAAAGGGTGGAAGAACTAACAATACAACAAAAAATAATGACTTTCAAGGAAGCTAGCCATACCTATGGCTGGGCTTCTCAGCTGGTGTTCAAGTTTTTCCAAATCACTCACATGCTGACGGCTACATTGGGCAGTGGCCAATGGACAAAACCTCTCTATATGGTCATCTCCCTATACTTGAATTCCTTCCCCAAAGCTCACTTAATCTCATATTCATACCAATTCCTACAATCTATTTTCGACACCAGGGGAAACCTGCAATTCTGCTGATGGAATCAGGCACTCCCCCATACTTCCCCCTAAAGAGACTGGTTGCAGATATGGAAGCACTTGTACTCCATGATACACTGGGACCGTTATCGGTTCATGCAATTTCAGATCAACCATAACCTTTATTATACCCCTGTTAGATTACATAATATGGGCTGTCTACCAGTGGATACCTGCACAAAATGAGGCAAGGAACCTGGTACTCTCTTGCATATATTATGGTCATGTAAGACTGTAGCCACCCCTTCTTGTCTGCCATCCAGAGTAGACTTGACCCTCTGCTAGGCTTATCCCAGAAATTTAGTCCGTCGGCCTGCATCATTGGAGAATACACGGACCAGCTGGTTGGCAATCTACAGCCACACTTAGCACTGATATCGGCCTGTACCAAAAAAGTGATCTTAAGACACTGGAAAGACTAGATTACCCCAAGCTACATACAGTAGAACAGTACAAAGAAACTATGTTTGTACTGCAAGCAGAGAGAATGATAGCGAGCATGTCCAACAAAATGCATAGATTCAATAGTATCTGGAAGCCCCTATATACCCTCCTGTCAATTCAACAAACCTCATAGAGGCATCACATGTTTAGTAAGCTCTCTAATGAGACATAGAAACACTTTTAGATTAGCATACAATACTAGGGATGGTCCTCTCCTAGATACAGTATCTCAGCAGGAATATCCTTCCTAATTGTACTTTATATGTACTCCAGTGGAGGGGTGGGGGAAGGGGAATGGGTAGATTAGGAGCTTTGTTTCCTTTTATATAAAATGTTCTCACTGTATTTCATGTACCTGACCACTTGTAAATGTACAATAATTATGTGCCTTGTATGATGTGTTAGTAAATTACTTACACTTTAATAAAGTATATTAAATGTTTTAAAAAAAACCTGTCCTGAGGCACAGCAAGCAGCAGAAGATAACCGATTATTTTGCCCAGAAGTAAAACACTGGCTGTTTTTGTTTTTCACATGCACTGTATATAATACTAGCCTTTTAGGCATTTTAACTTTTTAGTCTTTTTACTTTATTTAATAAATTGCTTTTAACAGTGTTGTCCCTGTACAAATAAAACAATGCACCATTAGCAAAATCTTCTGTGGCTGTTCTCTAAGGTCGCCGATTCATTCCTGAGTGTGTTACAATGCCGCCATCATGTGGTTGATGTGTGCTACTACAGTAGCCTGCCTATAGGAACAGTCTGCTTATAAGAACATGTTTTGCTGGCGAATAGGGCATTCCTATAAGGGGGCCCCACTGTAATAAAATCTGAATGAGCCGCTATCTCTTGCGCTGAATAATGAGGAATCACTCTGGCATGCTGGTTCATGCTCCAAGCCCAAGACATCGGGAGTGGAGGCTGGCAGGAAGGGCTAAACAGCACTCCTTGGATCTGTGTACAACGGATGACAGCCTCTCCAGTCCTCCTAATGCTATTGGTCCCCCAGCACCCCAGTCCCGGAGCTCCTCAAGCCTGCATCACTGAAGTGTGTGCCTCTCCTCCTTCCAGTCATGGCAAGGCCCTAAGCAGAGACAGGCTTGCATTAGCTCGAACAATGGTGATATGCTTGAGTGTGTCCAGTCCTTCAAATATCTGGGTATCCTGTTGGACACTGCTCTCACCTTTAGCCTGCATGTCTCCTGTGTTGCAAAATCCTTGTACCAGTAACTTGGTCTCCTTTATCGCATCTGTCCTTTCCTTTCCAATGCCTCCTGCCATAAGATAGCTACTGCATCTCTCCTGCCACTCCTAATGTATGGTGCTCCGTTACTACTCTCTGCAAATTCATCCTCCCTAACCCTTCTGATCCAGGCTTATCAAAGGGTGGTGATGTTTGCCCTGGGGGCAAATGCCCACTCTCACTACTGCAACATCCTCTTCTCTCTGGGCTGGCTACTCTATGAGGCAAACCTGAAGTATTCCTCCCTGAGCTTCATGTTCAAGCTTGTCCATAATTTCACACCCCCTAGCCACCATGAGACTATACGACTAAGACAAGCTCCCCGTGCCCTATGATCTGCCTCACTCCCACTTCTAGTTGCTCCAAAACTACGTCTGGCCACTGCCCGTAGGTCTTTCTCTTTTGCAGTGACATCAGGCTGGAATTCCCTCCCTACCTCTGTCCTCTCCTGCTCCTCTTTCTCCACATTTCAATCCAATCTGTATGCCTCGCTCTCAATCACTGTATCCTGCTCCTGCTTCTGCTGATGATTCACCTTTCCCTTCCCCCTTTATCCCTGCTCCTCACTGAACTCTGTGCTTCTCCACCAGCTACATCCATGCATTCTGTCCTACATCCATGTGTTCTGCCCTGCATCCCCCTCTTCCTCATTGTCTGTCCCCCTCCCCTTCCCCTTCTTCCTTGAGCTCTTAGTTGCTACTCTAAGTTTATTGTATATACCTTTGAAACTGTGATTGTTTTTGATGTACTTATCCCTTGTTTGACTAATTTTTGTAAATACCTGTATGCTGTATCTCTATATTTTTTGCCATTGTCTATGCTGTACCTCAATGTTTGCCAGCGCTGGCCCAGTGGCGCTGAGGGTTGAGGTGCTGGATGCCACATCTCACACCACACCAGTGATCTGGGTTCAGGAACGGACTCAGGCCACCAGGGGTTGGAGGGGGGGCAGGAGGATCGAGTGTCCCAACAGATGCTCTCCTCCTCCTGGGGTGGGTTTCTGGGGTGCCTCGAGCACCCGACGCACCTATGCCTGTAGAAGCATTGGCATCAGGGCACAGGCGGCTCTCCGGAGTCGGGGAGAGGAGGATGTCATGGCCACTTGACAACAGCATGCATCAGTACGCTGTCTGTCTGGACATTAGTCCTGCATGCTGACGCTCTCAGTGAAGGAGGGATCAAGGGAGAAAAATGGAAAAAAAAAACCTCTCGGTCCAAGATGACGACCGATCCGAGCCTCCAATCACCTACCCATGGGCAGACCCCATTGTGAAGGCACGCCTAAGAGAGAGGAGTAAGGAAGGGGATAATGGAGTAAGCCTGGCACTGTAGTGGCAGACTCCATGGGAGTGGTCTATGGGGAATTGATCAGGTCTGAAAGAATGGAAAGAGAGGGCAGTCAGGCGGGGATAAAAAAGAACGTGTAAAAAAAAAAAAAAAACATTTTTGCCATTGTACTTGCTGTATCTCCTTATCTGCCATTATATTTTGTACCAATGTATTCTTGCAATTGTCTCTCTGCTATTTTACCAAGACCCCGGGTCAACCCTAAAAAAGGGACTGTATTGTCTCAGTGGACTTACCCAGTCACCAAAACTCATAGAAATAATTAAATAAATTGGGCGGAGATTGGAAGGAGTCCAGCTCTGTTCTCTTTGAAGGCGGCCAGAGGGCAGGGTCAAGCTAGCCCTGTGGATGCTGGATGGAGGTCTGGCTGGACCTCAGTACTAGACCAGCTGGGTGCTTTGGCCCCAGCAGCAGGCAGTAAGGGCTGAGTCAGGCGAGAGTGTGGGCATAGGAGACCCAAAGGAGTGTGGTGCCTAGAGATGAGGAGGAGTGAAAAACAGATAAGGCAAAAAATTAAAAAACTGAATCCAGTGATTTAAGCTTAGCTGCACATCCAGGTATTTCCTATAGCCCCGCACAGATTCAAAATGAAACCAGTGGTTAAGCCTAGCTTTCCCTGTCTAAACATAAGATAAGCAGTACATTTTTAGACAGGAAAATCTAGGACTCAGCTGGGGAGGTGCCTTGTCGAGGCGTCAAGTTGAAACATTGGATTCACTTTTATTCCGTGCCCAGTTTTAGGAGATGCCTGGACATGTACCTGAGCTTAATCATCTGATTCTGAACCTATGAGACTAAAACTCATGCAATCATCCAGCAATCTACATTTGTGGTAAGTGTAATGCAGTTTTTCTCTTGTATTAATAAAAACATGTAAACATATGCAAAAGAGGTACCCTTAATAAACACAGAAGGTACTCATTAATTTATTTGAAATTTGCAACAAACAGATGGTAGCGTACCCCATGAGCGATACAATATAAGAAGAAGCCAGCAGAATAAAGCTGTCAGGTCTGTCTAGTCTATTCATATTGCAGGGTCCTCAGTGAGAACCCACCTCCTCAGCCTAAATACTTGACCCTGCCCCCCTCCCCAATCTGCCTTTCACCCTCCATCTGCCCCTCCCTTGACCCTTATTTTCCCCTTAACTCTATCCCATCCTCTCTTGAAACTGCCCACCATCTTCAATGAAACCACCTCTTCCAGAAGCACATTCCAACATGCCACCACCCTGTCTGTGAGGAATTGCCTCCTAGCCTCTCTTCTGAACCCACCCCCTCCACTTGAGACTGTGTCCCCTCATGTTTCGGTTTCTATTAAGCTTGAAGAGACCTTCCTTTATCCATCCTATTTATTTCTTTCAAATACTTGAAGGTCTCAATCATGTTCCCCTCCCCTTCCCGCCTCTCCTTCAGGGGGTATATATTCAGGGCCTCCAACCTCTCCTCATACGTCCTACCCTGCTGGCCAATGATTATCTTTGTTGCCCTCCTTTGGACCATCTCCAGCAGGTTAATGACCTTTTTATGGTATGGACACCAGTACTGTACACTGTACTCCAGATGCAGCATCACTAAAGACCTGCATGAGGGCAGTATTACATAGATACATAGATACATAGATACATAGACAGTGTTGGCAGATAAGGGCCTATGGCCCACCCAGTCTGCCCATTTGAGCTTGTAAGTTCAGTTTATGTTTTCCTAGAAGTCTGTTGCCCCTTACCCCTGACCTCCAGAATTCCTTTATGTCTATCCCATGCATTCTTAAATCCTATGATTGTTTCAGCCCCCACCACTTCCTCTGGCAGGGTGTTCCATTTGTCCACCACCCGTTCTGTGAAGAAATTCTTTCTCATGTTTCCTCTGAATCGTCCTCCTCCAACTTCATCCCATGCCCGCTAGTCCTGGAACATCTTTTTGCTTAAAAATAGTGTTTTCCTGCACCCTGTTCCTCCTGTAAGATACTTGTATGTCTCTATCATATCCTCTCTCCCTCCTCTACTCCAGGAGTACATGTTCAGTTCCTTCAACCTGTCTTCATAGGACTGTGATGCAATCCATGCACCATCTTTGTTGCCCTCCTCTGAACCTTCTCTACCCTGTCTATGTCCTTACGTAGGTATGGTCTCCAGAACTGTACACTGTACTCCAGGTGGGGCCTCACTAGTGTCTTGTATAGTGGAATTATGACCTCCCTTTTCCTGCTGGTGATGCCCCTGCCTATGCATCCCAGCATCCTATTTGCTTTACCTGCTGCCTTGTCACACTGTTTCCATACCTTGAGGTCATCAGAGATGATAACCCCAAGATCCCTTTCCTGCTTGGTGCATGCTATATCCTCACCCCAACTGATATATTGTGCCAGGGTTTTGTGCCCCTATGCATTATATTGCACTTCTTTGCATTGAATTTCAACTGCCAAACCCTGACCATTCTTCAAGTTTCTGCAGCTCCTTCTCATTCTGTCTACACCCTCTGGTGTGTCTACTCTGTTACAGAGCTTTGTGTCATCAGCAAACAGTAAAATTCTGCCTTCTAGGTCCTGCGCAATGTCACTGATGAAGATGTTGAATAGGACCAGTCCCAGCACTGTTCCCTGTGGTACCACACTGGTCACTCTTCCCTCTGTGGAGTGACAGCCATTTACCACCACCCTCTGTGTCCTGCCACCCAGCCAGTTACCTACCCACCACTCTACTGTCCTGCTCACACCCATATTCCCCAGTTTGTGTAATAGTCTTCTATGTGGCACAGTGTCAAAGGCCTTGCTGAAGTCCAGATAGGCCATGTCCACTGCCCTCCCTGATCCACCTCCCTAGTCACCCAGTCAAAAATCCACGAGGCTGGTCTGACATGACCTCCCTGGTGAAACCATGCTGCCTTGGGTCCTGTAGTCCATTGACAACCAGATGTTCCACCAATCTCTCCTTCAGCAGTGCTTCCATGATCTTCCCACTACCGAGGTGAGGCTGACTGGTCTGTAGTTACCTGCTTCCTCTTTGTTCCCACTTTTTGTATAAGGGACTACATCTGCTGTCCTCCAGTCTTTGGGTACCTCCCTGTTTCAGTGATCGGCTAAACAGGATAGCCAGAAGTTCAGCCACCACTTCTCTTAGTTCTTTAAGGACCCTGGGGTGCACCCATCTGGCCCCATTGCTTTATCAACTCTTATTCCTTCCAGTTCCTTCATGACCCTTTCTCGTGTAAAGGGACTTGTGTCCATTTCTGCACCATTCTCACCCCTTGTACTCCCTTCAGACCCATTACCCTCCTCTTCCTCAGTAAAGACTGAGCAGAAGTACCTGTTCAATATGTCAGCTTTACTGTTGTCATCCTCCACACGGCCCCTATCCTCCCCCTTCAGTCTCACTATCCCTCCCTTTCCCTTTCTTTTTTCATTTATGTACCTGTAAAAGGTTTTGTCCCCTCTACCCACTGATTTTGCAATGTGTTCTTCTGTCTGAGCTTTGGTTTCCCTTACTGACCTCCCTGCCTCCCTTTGCTTCTCCAGGTACTTCTCCCTATCCCCTTCTGTCTGTGTCTTTTTGTATTGCCTGAATGCAATCTTTTTGGCTTTCACTTTCTTTGCTACCTCTTTGGAAAACCATAATGGTCTCTTCTTCCTTTTCCTCTTGCTAACCTGCTTAATGCATAATTCTGTTGTTCTTGTAATCCCCATTTTAAATACTGCCCACTGTTCCTCAACCACTGATTCCTGCCCCATTCCCCTTAATGCCTCTTTCAAGTATCTCCCCATTTTCCCAAAGTCTGCCCCCCTAAAATCCAGGATACATGTTTTTGTGTGGTTTGGTTCTGCTCTTTCTGTGATTTCAAACCACAATGACTGGTGGTCACTGTTCCCCAGGTGCTCCCCTACTGTTACCCCCATCACACTGTCCCTGTTTGTGTTACCTCCGCTCACCTGCTGCTGATCCCTCTGTCAAAGCAGCCCACATTTTATTTGCCTTTGATACTTTGCCCAGTTGGACCCACAATAATTGCACACACACAACAGGTTTCAATTTTTGGCATAAAAGGCCGTAGCTTTACTAAACAGCAAACATTTTATTTACAGCACATAAAAATCTATATATACAATTCTTAACCTTGTACACAATTATGCAAGAGACCCCTGGGGCAGCTAATTCAGGTGGTATGGTGCTTCAAATGAGGGGAACTCTGGCCCTCGAGTCAGGCAGACCCGCCCAGGGCCATGCCTCTCCCTTGGACAGTTCCCCCCCAACTCAATTGCATCTTGGGGTATCATGACAGTTGTACAGGGCCGGCGCCTGCTTGGGGCCGCCTTCCCAGTCATCCAGCCATGACACCCCTACAATGCCCACTGTGTTCTTGGGTGCCCCTTTTCCCCGGTAGCGTACCCACCCAGGGTCATGCCACCAGGGGCCCGAGTCACCCAATACCACAAACGCTTAATTTACCTATCCACCCTAAATTTATGCCACTCCAACATGCATAGCGTGTTTTCCCTTTAATGCTCCAGAGGCCTACCCTGCCTTACCGCTATCTCACAAAATTCCTGAATTGTGGCTTTGAGGATGTTGTTCCCTATCCCTGACAAATGTACCCCATCCCGGCTATACATAGCACCACTTGTCATGGGTATTAGGAAGTGACACAAAATGGCAATTCCATGGAGAGAGGCAAACCGGGACACCTCCCGATTAACCTCTCTCCTAACTTTCTCAATGCTCTTTATGCTGCAGGCACCTCTCCACTGTCTTCGAGAGATGATCCAAGACCAGGCCAGCCTGGTTGTTGGGAGCAGGGCCTGAAGCTGGGCCAAGACCCGCTTGATTTCCCCGCAGAGTTTTGGGGCCCCTAGCCCTACTAAGTCATTTTCCCCCAAGTGCACCACCAGCTCCAGGGGTGTTTTTTTGTCCAACCCCAACCTTATCAGTCACCTTGGCTATTATATGTGAATACTTGAAATGTGATGTCCCACTAAGGTACTGTCTCTGAATGTATGACTATGCTGACGCGGAGCCTTTGTAAATGAGTCTATGACTCAAAGGGTTGTAATTCCTATGACTGACTAAATAAATAAATAAATATCACTGTGTCCAATAGCTGTCCCCAATGCATCCCCCCTTTTCCAGCCCAATGAAGCCTTCCGTGTTCTTTCTGGACCCCCAGCTGTGTTCCATACGGGCAGACCAATGCTAGACTGTGTGCCTCCCGGATGTAGGAATGGCCGATGACCCATATGCTCACTGGTATCCTTCGCTCTGCTATAAGGTAAACAAAAGAGAGAGTCATTATTCTTTCATCTTAATTGTTTCTTGCCAGTACGACTTCTATTACTCTTGAACTGCCTCTGGGCCCTGTTGAAGCCTGATATATATCTTAAAGGCCACTGAAGACCACCTACCAATCTTCTTGATCTGTGCCTCCCCCCAGACCCAATCTCAAGGCTTTCGTGTCTGTCCTGATTCGAAATGAGTGGGTGCCGAAAACCGTTGAGGTTCTTACCCATGAATCACAAACTCTTGCGTAAGATTGCTGCAAATTGGCATCTGATCACCGGGAATCCACCCCTGTGCACAAACAAATGCACCCCCCCCCCGTGGGTCTATCCACCAAGTAAGCCTGCAAACAGGTGTAAGGGCAGGACTCACTGGTGCTTGAGCGATGCAATGTGATCGTTGCTGGGGGACCCATTTGGTTTGTTTTTGAACTTCAGAGCAATAAGGAGACTCTGTCGGGCATCCAGGAGACATCCTGAGCTGGATGTTGGAACCCTCCACAGCTGTTTTCGAGTCTGGCACCAGCTCTGAAACACTGAATGCCCCATAAAATGCACATGTAAACAAGGACCTGAATAACTGGGCCTTGTACCATGTGCTACATACTGCACCTAATGCTGTCAGTATGTTGGTCAGGTTGCCCAGGTCTTTTGGCTTCCTGGGATCTGGCTTCTTCACCTGGGATTTTGTCCACCCCTCCAGCGTCTTGCAGGTTGTGAAGTTGCTGATTGGGTCAGGGTGGCCAAATGCCTGCCAGACGAAAGCTATTCCAGACAAGTGTGCTTGGATAGCAGATGGGGCCCAAAGCAACTGAATAAGGTGGAGCACGTACACTTGTACCTGTTGTTGTGTTTTGTGTGGGGTCTAGCTTACCTGCTGTCCACAGAAACAGGCAATTGCTGCAAAGCTACCTGAGTATTTCTTCCAGGTCGATGGGTGAACAGCAAGTTGAACTCATCAAAGCTTTCCTGACTCCTAAGTTGCCAAAGTGTGCCCGGAACCCGTGTTGGGGCTGCTTCCACGTGTGGCGCCAGCTGTCTGAAGCATTCCAACTGCAACCGAGACAAGGCATCAGCGATCACATGATCCTTCCCAGGCACATGTTTTGCCCAGAACGTGATGTTCCAAGATAGACAGCATAACACAAACACTCGCAGTACCCTCATCACATCCTCTGACTTGGAAGATTGTGAGTTGATGATATCCACGTCTGCCTTGTTGTCAGAAAAGAACAGCACTGGCTGGTTCTTCAGCTGATGTCCCCACACCTGGACTGCTACCATGATTGGGAACAGCTCTAGTAGCGTGATGTTTTTTGTTAGCCCCTGCTCCACCCAATTCTCTGGCCACACTCCTGCAAACCAGGACCTTTGAAAATACGCCCCGAAACCTAGACCCCCAGATGCATCAGTCACCATATCCAACCCATGGTGATGGTGTCCTTTGTCTTGCCACATGCTTACTCCATTAAAATCAGTTAGAAAAGCTTCCCACACCCGCAAGTCAGCCTTGAGGCCCCTTGATATCCATATATGGTGATAAGGTTTTGTAGAGCTTGACATTGCTGCTGCCAGTCTCCTGAGGAATGGGCGCCCGGGGCTCACTGCCCGGCATGCGAAGTTGAGGTGGCCTAGGAGGGACTGCAATTGCACTAGGGTGGCCTTTTTTGCTCCAATATCCTCCCCCAGCAATCATTGTAGGTTTCTCACCTTGTCCAAAGGTAACCGTGAAACCATGGCCATGGAGTTCATCTCAATACCCAAGAATGGGATGCATTGGTAGGACCCTCTGTTTTCTCTAATGCCAGTGGTACCCCACATTTTTTCATCAAAGTCTGAAAACCATTCAGAGTGTCCTGGCACTTACCCAAATCCTTGGGACCTGTGAATAAAAAGTCATCAAGATAATGAATGATTGCAGTGTTCCGTGTGAAAACCTTGGTGGCCCATTCTAAGAAGGTAGAGAATGCCTCAAACGCCACACAGCTAATCGAGCAACCCATGGGCATTGCCATGTCATAATACCATTGCCCTTGGAATGTAAAACCCAGGAGTTTGTAATACTTTGGTCGTACCAGTAACAGGCAAAATGCTGACTTTATGCCACTCTTTGCCATCAAGGTGCCGGTGCCTAAGCCCCGCGCCAACTCAATCGCTGCATCCAAGGACGAATAATTAACTGACACGTCCTCTGGTGCAATGTGGTCATTCACCAATCCTCCTTTTGAGTAGGAAAGGTGGTGGATCAGCCGGTATTGCCCTTTGCTCTTTTTTGGAACAAGGCCAAGCGGAGAAACTCTGAGTGTCTGGAAAGGAGGTTGGCCAAAAGGGCCCACAACCCATCCCACTTGTACCTCTTTTTTGATCTTGTGTGCCAGCATTGTCAGCAGAATGATAGCAGACTTTAAGTTGTGGGCTGCTGTATCAATCCATGGATCCCTGTAAAGGATTTCAAATCCTGCGCTAAAACCAGCCCTCAAGAAGTGTGCTGATTGTTGGTCAGGATACTGGAAAAGCCAATTCGACATCGTCTGTAAGTCTACTGGAGTGTTTGCCAGCTTAGCCGGCCCCAGACTTGGACTTGTTCGAAAGGGGTGGATCAGAAGTTCCGGACGTGGCTTTTTTGCACTCTGTAACCCGGTGACTTCCTCCACAAGACCTGCAGACATGATGGAATTTACAGTGACTCCGAAAGCACTTCACTTTATCATAATTTTAACAAGCTTTCTTGTCCCATTTTTTGAACTCTGTTTTGTCACTGGTACTGGGTCGGGTGATCACATGCCCACTATCAGTGTAAGTTACTGAATTAGGTCTGCCCCATGTCATGTACCTGGCCCATAAGTCGAGATGCATATTTTGCCATTTTAAACTAGGTTGTCGAGCCAATTAGAGACGAAACTGTTCATCATATTTTAACCAGGCCAACCTGTCAAAAGACAGATGAACAAACTTAATGGTGTCCCTGTACTTAAGTAAGGGCAGCAACTTATCCGGGTACTTCATCCCGTACCCTGACATGAAAATGTTGAAGGCCGCAGTCCAATTCTCAAATGTGAAGGGGACCTTCAGCCTCTGCACCCTCTCCTTCTTTCCCTTTTTATCATTCTCCTCCTCCGGGAGTTCTCTGTGTAGCAGAGAGAACATGTCTATATACTTTCCCTTCCAGATTTTCTCCCTCACATTGTTTGATAAATGATCCCCTAAGGGATCCTCCAATTCTGCATATGCCCATTTGTTGTCGTTGGACACTGGGGCAGGGGGAGTCAGCGGAGTGTGACTCGGCTGAGCTGCTGTCAAGGCCCCAGAGGACCCCGCTGACCCACTTGGACCTTTTCCATGGTCAGCAGCGTTATTCCCTTGAATTGGACTGCGGCCTTCAACATTTTCATGTCAGGGTATGGGATGAAGTACCCGGATAAGTTGCTTCCCTTACTTAAGTACAGGGACACCATTAAGTTTGTTCATCTGTCTTTTGACAGGTTGGCCTGGTTAAAATATGATGAACAGTTTCGTCTCTAATTGGCTCGACAACCTAGTTTAAAATGGCAGAGGACACCACAAGGAAAGGAAGCAGCTCCTGGTGGGGGACTCAGTTATTAGGGGGATAGAACTGGGAGGAGCTGGGAAATCTGAAGTAAGGTGCCTGCCTGGTGCCATGGCTTGGAGGGACAGGAAGCGCATCCTCAGGATCACAACAACAGCTGCAAGGGATTCTGAGCTGGACGTAATTGTCCACCTAGGGACAAATGACTTGGCTCATCATGAGGTTAGAGCAGTGCAGAAGGACATTGCAGAGTTGGGGAGGGGCCTAAGACAAGTAGCAAACACAGTATCCTTCTCAGAGGTGCTGCCTGTCAAAGGCATGGGGAGGCGAGGTGGTGGCACCATGCAGTTTAATGAATGGTTGAAAAAAATGGTGCAGAGCACAGGGGTTTAGCTTCATTGGGGACTGGGGCTCCACCTGGAGGACACCAGCCTATACTGGCAGGATGGTCTGCATCTGTCCAGGAAGGAACAAGTCTTTTGAGCAATCGGTTTAAATGCTTCATTGGCAAGCTTTTAAACTAGTCAATGGGGAGGCACTGACAAGCAGCAGAAAAATCCCAGCCTCTCCCTACAAAACAGGGTACTAAATGAGAAAAGACCAAGGTAGAGCGGTCAGTGGGGATGCTGCAACAGAAGGTAAGGCCATCAGAAAATGGAGAAACAATGAGTACCAATGCCCGTAGTCTAGGTAACAAGCTTCCTGAATTAGTGGCCTTGATGGAGGAACATCTGGATATCGTGGCAGTCACAGAAACATGGTACACACAAAACCATGACTGGGACGTAAACATACCAGGATACACTATCTACAGGAGGGACAGGGAGGGTAAAGAGGGGAGGAGTAGTTCTTTACATAAGGAAGGAATAAAAGCAACAGAACAAAAGGGTAAGCGGAGGAGAAGAAGCACTGTGGGTAAATTTGGAGACAGGCAATGGCACCACAATCCGCTGGGGTTGTATACAGACCCCCTTCTCAGGGAGGAAGTGGACAAGGAAATGATAGAAAGTATACTTAGAATGGCAGAAAAAGGAGATATTGCTGATGGGTGATCTGAATATGCCAGATGTTAACTGGGCGCAGTTGCAGCTGCCACCGAAAAGTGCAGTTATTCTAGATGCCCTACAGGGCATGCCTTGAACAACTAGTACTGGAGCCAACTCGAGAGGAGCAATATTAGACTTGATACTCTCAAATGGAGATGGAGAGGATCACAGATGTAAGTGGGTAGCCATCTGGGAACTAGCGACCATCGAACAGTATGGTTCACAATAAACACAGCAATAGAGTCAAGCCATACAAAGACAAAAGTATTGGACTTTAGGAGGCTGACTTTGCCAAAATAGTGAGTGCCTAAGGAATGCACTAGCAAATGGGCGGGAAGGAGGGTGGAAGAACAATGGGGAATAATAAAACTGCCATCACAGAGGTAGCGAGCCTTTGTGTGAAGCAAATAAACAAAACAAGGCGATGTAAAGAAACCTATGGTTCTCAAAGGAAGTGGCAGTGAAGGTTCAGAGAAAAAAAGCATTCAGGAAGTACAAGGAATAGCAGGAGCAGGACAGAGAACTGTATCAGTTAAAGCAAAAGGAGGCTGGGAAGGCAGTCAGAACAGCAAAGGCCCAAACTGAGAAAAGATAGCCAACTCAGTTAGAAGGGGAATAAAACCTTTTATAGGTACATCAGGGAGCAAGGAAGACCAAGGGAGGATAGTGAGGCTTAATAAAGGGAGGAGGGTGGGCAGAGGGAGAATGTGAAAAGGCAGAGATACTAAACAAATATTTTTGCTCAGTATTTACAAAGGAAGAGGGAGGTACATAAAACAAACAGTAGTAACACTCTGGATACAGAAGTTGATACCAGCCCATTTACAGAAGAAAGGGTTCTGAAAGAACTCTTAAAACTGAAAGGTGGACAAAGCAATGGGGCCTGATGGGATTCATCCCAGAATTCTAAAGAACTAAGGGTAGAACTAGTGACACCACTGACTACCCTTTTAACAAATCATGGGAGGATGGGGTGGTACCGAGGACTGGAGGAGGGCAGATGTGATTCCCTTCACAAAAGTGGGAGCAAGGCAGAAGCAGGAAACTATAGACCTGTTAGTTTAACCTCAGTGATAGGGAAAATGATGGAATCACTTCTAAAGAAAAGAATTGTCAAGTATCTAGAGGCCAGAGGGGCACAGGACCCTAGGCAGCATGGATTCACAGCGGGAAGGTCATGCCAGACGAATCTGATAGATTTCTTTGACTGGGTGACCAAAGTAGTAGATCAGAGAGGGGCTGTGGACATGGCCTACCTAGACTTTAGCAAGGCATTTGACACAGTCCCACACAAAAGATTAATATATATAAGTTAGCCAGCCTGGGAGTGGGTCCCAAGATGACAGCCTGGGTAAAGAATTGGCTGGAGAATAGGACACAGAGAGTCATAGTAAATGGAGTCCACTCAGAAGAAAGGAGGGTTACTAGCGGGGTACCGCAGGGTTCAGTATTAGGACCAGTGCTCTTCAATGTCTTTATAAGCGACATTGCAGAAGGACTGGAAGGAAAAGTATGTCTCTTTGCAGATGACACTAAGATCTGCAACAGAGTTGATGCACAGGGTGGGGTGGAAAGGATGAGAAGGGACTTGGCAAGGTTAGAGGAATGGTCAAATGTATGGCAGCTTAGATTCAATGCTAAGAAGTGCAAGGTAATGCACCTGGGAAACAAAAACCCAGGGGAAGAGTACACAATGGGGGGTGAGATACTAACAACAACAAAAATGGAAAGGGACCTGGGGGTAGTCATATCAGATGACCTAAAGGTGGGCAAGCAATGTGAGAAGGCAGCAAGGAGGGCTGGGGGGATACTGGGATGCATAGGGAGAGGCATCACCAGTAGAAAACAGGAAGTTATTATCCCTCTGTACAGACAGCTGGTGAGACCCCATCTGGAGTACTGTGTGCAGTTCTGGAGACCCAATCTCTGCAAAGACATAGACAGGATGGAAGCTGTCCAGGAGAGAGCAACTAAAATGGTGCAGGGTCTGCACGGAGGACATATGAAGAGAGACTTAAGGAGCTTAATATGTATAGCCTCGAGGAAAGGAGGGAGGGGACATGATAGAAACTTTCAAGTACCTCAAGGGAATCAACAAAGTCCAAGAGGGTAGCATCTTTCAAAAAGAGGTGTGCAAGAACAAGAGGGCACAATTTGAAGATAGAGGCGGCTCAGAGGTAATTTAAGAAGTATTTTTTCACAGAGAGGGTTGTGGATGCATGGAATGGCCTTCGGAGGAAGGTTGTGGAGTCAAAATCAGTGGTGGAATTCAAGCATGCATGGGATAGTCATAAGGCAATTCTGGGGGGGGGGTAGGAAGAAGTAGGCTGCTGGTTAACTAGGATCTGCAGCTTATCCAGTAGGTAGGGAAATGGGCAGACTGGGTGGGCCAAGCGGTCCTTATCTGCCGTCAAATTCTATGTTTCTATGTTTCTATGTTTCCCAGTGGGGCCAAAGCAGGTGGGCCCCCGCTTTCACCCCCGTACACTGGCTCCAGCCGGGGTGCCGTCCCCCCCCCCCCGGTCCAGACTCATGTTGTTTCCTGTCCCACATCTATCTGATGCCCAGGGTTCAGTCTTGGAACCACAGGTGGTAGCGTTCCCACAGAGGGTCCTGGAGGGGGGCCTTAAATAGTGTTTCTGGGGACACTCCTGCCCCTCCTCTTGTTGAATTGAGACCCTGGGCTCCATCTGTTGTGAGGTTCCCCACCATCCCCAAGGGTTCTGGCCCACAGGGCCACCTACTCCTCAAGGGTATGCTGGCCAGAGAGGAGGGCCTTGTGCCCAAAGGGGTCCCCATGGAAAGGGTGCCTATGGGTTTGCCTGAAAAAACCCTCCAGTTGAGCCCAACTTGGGATGATTCCAGCCGAGTCTGTCACGCCCAATGTCACATGGTTTACCCAGTTGTGGGCCTGTGCTGGGACCCATTGCTGGCCCCCACATCCAGTCTCTGAAACACCGATGTTTGATCTCACTCCCAGATCATCCTGTCCATATGGGCCATCCCCATTTCCTGCAGAGTCCCTGTGGGATGGCGGGCTGACGTCAGTTGAAATCCCACCCGTATATGGCAATGGGCTAATTTTGGTGCCTGTTGGCCCCACGAGACACCCCCCATGACCCTTCTCCACATTCTAGCAGGAGGTCCAGAGCATAACCTTCTCTTTCCACAATGGACCTCCATGTCCGCAGCCTCACGGATGATTGTACTACTATTGAGGATGCATCACTTCCCTCTTGGTCCTCTTCCCCCTCCATAAGCTTCTCCACCTCAGAAGTGTGGATTGAGCCCTCTGCTGTTAAACCCCTTGACTCACCAGCGGGTTCAATTCCATCACGCCCTCTGAGCCTCGGTTCTTCTTGCTTTTCTGGCCTCGGAGGTGTTTCACCCTGTGTTGCTCCGGTTCTGCCTAGTCGTTCCGTCATTCGCTGCTAACTTCTGACCTTTTTGGTTCTTTCTTGTCGCTTTGTGGCCGATGTCCTTTTACCTCATCCCTCGTTCCTACCTGCAGGCAACTGGGCTACTGCTTCCAGGAGGCATGCGGATGGCTGTCTCTGCTGTGCAGGATGCCTCCCTGGCACTACCTCTAATCCACCAGCTGAGGTATCGCTGCTCATGCCAGGCCCTGCATCACATGCCGGTAGGGTTTGTGTGATGGAGGCAGTTATCTGCAATGACGGATCCAGCCTGGCCGCAGCCTCACACCAATTGGGACCTCCCAGTTCCTTCATTCACTGAAAAGCTTCCATGAAGGCTCTGTCGGGCCCCTCAGACTGCTGTGAGCTGGGACAGGCCATGGCTGGCGAAGCCAGCTCCAGTCTTGTCCTAATGGCTGCCATAATAGGTTAGCGGATGTTAGGGACAAGGTAATGAACAGTAGTTTCCAACGCAGGCTATGTGGAAGAGAAAAGATAAGACACAGTTATTCCCTCAAGCCGCTGTACATTCTGCATAAAAGCAGTACTGTTACCCTGTCTTGTTGCCCCACAGGAAATCTCCTGAGGTGGGCGAACCAAATTAAACTGCTTTCTTTATATGTAATTGAATTGTTAGATATCCAACCCCTGGGAATCGTACTTGTGACCCTCTGTCCCTGCAAGCCATTGCTGTAAATTGAATTAAAACTGTATTAACTATTGAAATGTATGCCACCCCCCCCTTAACAGGGGAGGCTACCAGTATCAGTGCATCCCTGGTTCTAATTCAGATGGCTTAATATATAAAGATTAGCACGCAGTTGCTGAAATAAAGCACTGCTTCGGGGGATCACAGCCCAGCCTAAAGAGGTCTACGACTTGGACAAGCCCGACTGTTTAAAAGTTAAGCGACTTTCACCAATTATCCCTACTCATTGCCACCTTAATCCCTAAAATTGTGTATGGGCAGCTTTCCAAGGGCCTGTAGGAGGAATCTGATTAGCTACTGTATAAACAAACCAGTAAAATCTATAAATTAAACATGAACAAAACCATATAACAAACCCGAAAGGCTCCATTAACTCTCTGTTAGCAGGCCCCAGACAATAGACCTTTGTCCCCCAAGATGATGCCAAGCCTGCGACCGGGCCCCAAATTCTTGTAACAAGCCCACCATGTAGCAAGGGCCGAGCAGCCTGCTCGGAAGCCAAGACACCCACTTATGCTGCTGGACCCTGTATTTTAATCAGGGAAACCCAGCTTAAAATAAAAGCTCCTTGCCTGGAAAAATCCAGCATCTATCCCCCCCATAATGCTGCAGTCCCTCCCTACTAAGCCCTAAATCCATGTATACAATGAGGCCTACCATGTGGCCAGATGCTGGCATGGGCCTAGCTAGGCCTACCTCGTGTTAAGGCCGAGCAAACAGATAGGGAGCCAAAAAAGGGGGGAAATTACAAGGCTAATCCCCTGCAGCCTGCAGCACTTAGTCTACACCCAGCGTGTGGCCATGGCTCTGTTGGCTCCTCACAGCATCCCACACAACACCCTGTGTTTATTGATCTGCTAGAAAGGGATTACGGTCTCAGGCTAGGCCACCTACGTGGTGGGGGCTGGGACGCCTGCTCGGGAACCAAGACAAAAGGGAGTTAAGTGGAATGGTGTCCCTGCCTGTTAGGATCAAACAATATGCAATTGGAGACTGTTAAATACACACTTATGACTCCAGAGAAACAGCTTGCAAGTGAAAGCCTTAAACCACTGCACTATAGTGCCTCTCCTGGAAACGCTCGCTCTCTCGGCAGGCAAGCGGCCAAAAAAGGCCCAAACAAACAAAAGACACTCGGACCACCCATGTAAAGAACCAAAACAAAACCAACCCTACTACCCAAAGGCAAACAAACCAGTGGTGGGAGCCCAGGCAGGCCCGTACATGCTGTGCGCAGTCCGCGTTGGCAACGGCCCATCCACCAGGCCACAGGAGCCGCATGGCTCCTGAATTAACAAACGGTCTGACTGGGCCGGTGCCTTGTAGAAAGGCTGGGGGGGTCAAGGAACACCAATGGGAGAAGCCGCCACGCGGCCAGAGTACCAGGCCCCAAGATGGGCCGACGCGGGAAGCAACAATGGGGCCGACCCAGCCAAAAACCTACTGGGTGGTAAACGGGCAGAAACACAGCCGGAATCAGGGCAGGGCAGTGTAAAAAACAGCCGCTCCCCGCTGGGGAGGAATTCAACCCACACATACAAAGCCCGATAAATCAGCAGTCCATTGCCCTTGTACCGCAAAAGCTCTCATGGATCCAGGTGGCCTCGCCATCCCCAGCGCTCAACAAACAGGCCCAGGCCTGAGGAGAAAAAAACAAGCAACAAAGCACAAAAGCACTCACCTGAAGAGCAGGATGTCCTGAGGTCAAGGGCAGGTTCAGAGAAGGGGGAATCCTTCTCTGCACTGCCCTTAAAAGCCCCCCCGACACCCCTTCCCAGAAGCTCAGGCCGCGTCCCCTCCAGTTGTGGGGGCCCATGTCGATTGGCCCCTTCTGGTAGCCATTCTGGGCCACCGTTCACTGAGGGCATGGTGGCCCAGCTACAAGATTTGCCCACCTACAGTTTGTGGGCCATGTGCAAAGCTACCCCACCGATGAGAGGCCGGGGGGGTCATTCCTACATTGTATGGAGTGCTTCAGTTCACTAGTGATCATCACTCACAGATCCTTTGACTCCTCTGATGCAGATACCCAGACCCCTCCCAGGCTCTACTCAATCTCGGGTTATTGACTCCATGTGCATAACTTTGCATTTCTTTACATTCAAGCCAAGCTCCTGAATCCCTGACCTTCTCTCTAGTTTTTCCAGATTATCCTTTAGGTCCCCTTCTGCTGTGTCCACCCTCTCACAGAGCTTGGTGTCATCTGAGAATAGGCACACTTTGCCCTTAATGCCATCTCCAATATTGCTGAGAAACAAAATCATTGACACACAGAAATTGACGGCAGATAAGGACCACTTGGCCCACCTAGTCTTCCCATTTTCCCTAGCTACTGAAACACCACAGACCCTACTTGATCTCTAGCTGCCCTCCCCAATCCTTACACTAAGATCCCCTTATCCCTATCCCATGTCTGCTTGAATCCCACTACAGTTTTGGCCCCCACCACCGCCACCTCCACTGTGAGGCTGTTCCAGCCATCCATCACTCATTTTTATTCTGGACTTGGACATTTTACAGACTTTCTTACTTAAGTAACAGGCTTGGATTCTCCTTTCATTGTATTTGTTATTGTAAGGCGGGAAGGGGAGTTATTTTTCATGTAAATTGTTTGTTTTTGGTTGTGTGCTTGGTGTGTGCTTGTTGTGTGATTGCTGTTGGGTGCCTGGTGTTTTCTAATTTTCTTACTTTATTGTTATACTGTAGTTAGATATGTATGGAGGTGTGTTAGTTAACAGTAGATATGTATGGAGGTGTGCAGGTAGATAGGCTTACCTACTCAGTGGACTTCCTGTGGTCGCTCTTCCCCTTTTGGGGGCTCCCATTGTCTTTACCAGCAGGAGTGCTCAGCTGCTGTCGGGAGCTGGTGGTCCTAAGGGGGTAGAGCAACTACTGCAGTGGGCATCCCCAGTATAGTAATGGGGGGGGCAAGATTGGGGTACTGCGGGCCAGGAGATGCCCAGGGAGGAGAAGGGGCCAGAATAGAGGACCATCATACCTGGTCCCCCTCCCTAGGGCACTGCCAGATGTCACCAGGCAGCAGGTAGTGCATCCAGCCTGCTCGGCCCGTCTCCTTCGGGCCATTCTTTGTAACGCAAGATCAATGAGGAATAAGACTGTGGTGATGGAATCTTTCATCGCCGATTCCTCAGAGGATCTTTTTTGCATCACCGAGACCTGGTTGGTTGATGATGCTGGCCCTGTGCTGGTGGCTTCTGTCCCTCCAGCTTATTCAGTTTTGAATTGACAGAGTAGGGACCGTAGAGGGGACAGGGTGGCCATCTGCTTTAGATCCACCCTGTGCCTCACCACACTCCCAGTGCGAACACCAGTGTCCTTCGAGTGTGTGGTTGGTAAATGTGCATCGGAAGTCAATGGCAGAATAGTTCTCATCTACTGGCCTCCGGGTGATGGGAGTCTATTTCTGCAGGAACTGGCAGACTCCATCTCTGAGCAGGTGTTGGAGTACCCTAGGATTCTTGTCCTGGGGGACTTCAATGCCTGGGTAGATGATGAATCCTGTCTTTTTGAATGAGAGCTCCTTCAGCTGATGTCTCCACTGGGATTGTCTCAGGCAGTTGCCTCTGGGACACATACATATGGCCACACTCTGGACCTGGTTTTCTTACTCAGACTTGATATTATGGTGATCAAAGTCGATCCAGTCATTTGGTCAGATCATTGTGTACTCTCCTGTCCACCCTCCTATGCTCCACCGAAGCTGACCTACTATTTGTACCATCCTCCCATTTAAGAAGATCGGGAGATAGGGCCTTTGGGGTGGTTGCGCCACTCCTGTGGAACTCTCTTCCATCATATATTAAGGCTGCCAGCTTGGTGTAGGCCTTTAAAACCTCTCTTGAAACTTATTTAATTGATAAAGCTTTTAATTTGATTTGAACTAATTTATTCTGGGATTGTTTTACTCTAATTTATTGTTACTTTGTTAAGCGCTCTGAGCCCTTGGATAGGGCTCTATATAAATACTATTTGCCTTGCCTCTTTCTGTGAAGAAGTACTTCCTTACATCTCCCCTGAGCCTACCCCCACCAACCTTATAGCATGACCCCTTGTTCTTGAGCACCTTTTTCTCTGAAAAAGGCACCCCTCTTTAACCTTATTTATACTAAATAAGTATTAGAAGGTCTCTATCATATCTCCCTCTCCCTTCTTTCCTCCAGGGGTACTTATTGAGGTCCTTCAGTCTCTCCTACATAGAAACATAGAACTTGATAGCAGATAAGGACCGCCTGGCCCACCTAGTCTGCCCATTTCCCTACCTACTGTATAAGCCCCAGATCCCATTTGATCTGTTGCCTACCTCCTCCTCCTTCCTACCACTAGTTTTGCCTTCTGGCTGTCCCATGCATTCCTCCGGGAGGCTGTTCCATGCATCCACCACCCTTTCTGTGAAAAAATACTTCCTCACATTGCTCCTGAGTCTTCCCCCCCCAGCCTCATGTTATGACCCCTTGTTCTTACACATCACTTTTTTCTGAAAGATACTGCCCTCTTGAACTCTGTTTGTCCCCTTGAGGTATTTGAATGTCTTTATCATATCCCCCTCTCCCACCTGCCCTCCAGAGTATACACATTGAGTTCTCTCAATCTCTCCTTGTATGGTTTCTGGTGTAGCCCCTACACCATTTTCATTGTCCTTCTTTGGACTGCCTCCACTCTGTCCTTCCAGAGATGTGGTTTCCAGAACTGGACACAGTAATCTAGGTGCAGTCTCACCAATGATTTATATAGCGATATCACCACTTCCCTCTTCCTGCTGGTGATACCCCTCCTTATGCACCCTAACATTCCACTGGCTCTTCCCACTGCTTTGTCACACTGTTTGGCCACCTTTAGGTCATCAGATATGGTTGATCCCAGGTCTTTTTCCTGTCTGGTGGTCTCAAGTACCACTCTCCATTCTACACTTTGCTCCATCCCTGAGTTTCTGCACCCCAAGTGCATGATCTTGCACTTATTTGCATTGAGACTTAGCTGCCACGCTCTTGAATACCCCTCAAGCTTTCTTAGATCTCTATTCAATTTTTCCACACACACCAACCCCTCGGAATGTCTACCCTACTGCAGAGCTTAGTGTTATCTGCAAAAAGGAATACTTTCCCTTCTAGCCCCTCTGCAGTGTCACTAATAAAGACATTAAACAGGACCAGTCCTAGTGGCACCCTGCTAGTCACCCTTTCTGCTTCAGAGTGAACTCCATTTACCACCACCCTCTGTCGCCGATCCCCCAACCAATTTCTACCCAGTTTACTACCTTTGGACCCACTCCCAGTCTGCCCAGCTTGTTCACGCGTCTCCTATGTGGAACAATGTCAACGGCCTTACTGAAATCTAGGTAGGCCACATCCACCGCTCTACTCTGATCTAATTCTCTGGTCACCCAGTCAAAGAAATCTATCAGATTTGTTTGACATGACCTCCCTGCTGTGAATCCATGCATCCTCAGATCTTGTAAGCTGCTGGATTTAAGATATTCTACAATCCTTTCCTTCAGTAGTGATTCCATTAATTTCCCCACTACCGAAGTCAAGCTAACTGGCCTGTAATTGCCAGCCTCATTCCTGCTCCCACTTTAGTGAAGCGGGACTACATCTACCCCACTCCAGTCCTCCTGGACCACTCCCATCTCCAGTGAGAGGTTGAATAGGACTGTCAGAGGTGCAGTCAGCACCTCTTTGAGCTCCCTCAATATCCTTGGGTGTATTCCGTCAGGCCCCATTGCCTTGTCCACTGTCAGATTTGTGAGTGCCTTCAGGACTATCTCTTCTGTAAATGGACTAGTGTCCACCTCCCTTCTTTTGATTCCCCTTACACTTATGACTGGTAGTTATTTGCACTTATATTTCTGTTTTGTTACTACATATTGATTCCTGAAAATGTACTGTCATTGCTAAAAATTTTGTATAAGTGTACTATGTCTGACTTCTACATGTTTCCTTGATGTTTTATTGTATCTACTATTGTCTACATACCCTTTGTTGTAATCTCCTGGGTCGTACCTGCAAATAGGCAGCTATGTTGTCTAGTGAACCTACCCGGTTAACAAAGACTAAATAAAAATCTGTCGCCCCACTCCTCTCCTTTTCTTTCCACCATGAACTCTAAACCAAAGTATTTGTTCAGGATGTCTGCTTTTTCCTTGTCCCTTTCCACGTACCCCCCTTCCCTCCTTAGTCTTACAATCCCTCTACTGGTCTTTCTCCTTTCACTTACATACCTAAAAAATGTTGTGTCCCCTTTCTTTACTGCCTGAGCTATTTTCTTTGTGCTCCTGACTGCTTTCACTGCCTTTCTCTGCTTCTCCTGATATATCTCCCTATTCTTCTCCCTCTGTGTCTCCTTATACCTCCTAAATGCTAACTTTTTTGCCCTGACTTTCCCAGCCACCTTTTTGGAAAAAAAAATAGCAATCTTTTCTTCCTCTTGATTTTGCTTACTTGCCTGATGCAGAGGTTTGTTGCCCTCTCCTCATGTAAGCCACCCCTGGTGGGATGGGCTTACTATCGTCGCTTGTTTAGGTCCACCCCTCTATGGGCTCCTGATTTTGTAGTCAGCTAGGAGGCAATTCCTACTTGCTGCTACCAGGAGGCAGAGTTTCATTAGTATTTAAGCTCTGTTTTCTGGGGTTGGAGGGGGAGATGGAGAGACAGCGGTATTGAGTAGGGCAGTGTGGCAACCCCCCCAGCCCAACAGGTGTCAGCTGGCTGCATCATTGCTGCAATGCGGGGAGGTTTTCCAAGGGAGGGCTATAGGAGTTTGGTGGCCATGGGAGCTGGTGTTCACCTGTAGTTGCCATCAATAGCTAGAGTAGGTACAAGGTGGTGGAAAGACTGCAACAGTTCGTCAAAAAGTAAGTTGTCCCGGTATCCAGAAGATTGAAAAAGGCATCCGCACAGTGGGGCTGCTGCGGTGGTGGCAGGGCCACAGCAGGGTCCTTTGGAGGTGGCAGGTCTGGAGGCTTCACCCATGTGGCACTCTATCCAGAAGGTAAGGCAGGAGAAAGGAGGTTGCGTCCTGGGATTCACCATAGGGCCTACTGTGCCCATGTCTTGGGTAGGCCTGTTAGACCCATTAAAGGGGCACATCCCCGGGAACCAGAGTTAATGGAAGGTGGGAGCCACTGTCAGGCTTTGGGGCAGTCTTTTGTTGGCTTTGAAGGCTCAGGAGGATTCAGCACTGAGTGGCTCAGAGGGAAACAAAAACCCAGAGGAAGGGTACACAATGAGGGGGTGAGATACTGACAACAACAAGGCAGTAAGGAGGGCTGGGGAATACTGGGATGTATAGTGAGAGGCATCACCAGTAGAAAACAGGAAGTTATTGGCCCTCTGTACAGATAGTTGGTAAGACCACATCTGGAGTACTGTGTACAGTTGTGGAGACCCCATCTCCGTAGACATAGACAGGGTGGAGGCTGTCCACAGGAGGGCAACCAAAATGGTGTAGGGTCTGAGCCACAAGACATATGAAGAAAGACCAAAGGAGCTTAAGATGTATAGCCTCGAGGAAAGGGGCACGGACATGATAGAAACGTTCAAATACAGTACCTCAAGGGAATCAGCAAAGTCCAAGAGGGTAGCATCTTTCAGAAAAAGAGATGTGCAAGAACAAGAAGACACAATTTGAAGATAGAGGGGGGATGGCTCAGAGGTAATGTGAGGAAGTATTTCTTCATAGACAGGGTTGTAGATGCATGGAATGGCCTTGCTGAGGAGGTCGTAGAGTCAAAAACAGTGGGAGAATTCAAGAATGCATGGGACAGACGTAAGGCAATTGTAGTGGGGGGTAGGAGGAAGTAGGCTGTTGTTTAACTAGGATCTGCAGCTTACCCATTAGGTAGGGAAATGGGCAGACTAAGTGGGCCAAGCGGTCCTTATCTGCCATCAAATTCTATGTTTCTATGTTTCTAAAGTCTGGGAGAAGCCGTGGGAGGCATTTAGGCTGCATCACCCCGGGGTTCAAATTCAGGTCCAGCTTTCAAGGAGGAGTAAGGCATTCCCCCATCTGAAGGAAGGAAGGAAGAAAGGACATCATATGGGAAAGTAGAAGTCAGCAGTTAGCTAAAATCTCTGCCCAAGGGAAGATAATGTGGAGCCAGTGTGGTCTATGCTTTAGGCTTGTAAGAACTTTGTAGCGGTGGCTGTTACCATTGCCCTCAGAAAAGCTATTTGTCTCTTGCCAAATTTCTCAGACCCATGGAGCTGCTCCATTTAATTTGTTTTCTTTTTAGATTTTCTGTGATCATGCCTGAGTTGAGTGGGTTAATGAATAAACCTTCTGCACAAATTTTATCTTACTCCCCGTTGAGTAAACACTCCAGCTAGTCCCTCCCCTGAACTTTCAACTGCCGGGCAAGGCTTTTATTTTCCAAATGTTGTGAAAGTGCCAGAAAGGTTTCAGGTCTATGCTCCACCCCTCTACAACACGGGACCCTAGACATAAAGTAGTGGACAGAGAGAGTTACATTCACTATCCATAGATACATAGATACATAAACAGTGTCGGCAGATAAGGGCCTACGGCCCACCCAGTCTGCCCATTTGAGCTTGTAAGTTTACTTTATGTTTTCCTAGAAGTATGTTGCCCCTTAACCCTGACCTCCAGAATTCCTTTATGTCTATCCCATGCATTCTTAAATCCCTGCCTTTAGTTTTGATCACTGTTCTTCCACTCCACCCAAGTCAGAGTCCTCTCCTCCTGCCAGGGCATCCCTGAGGCATTTTTCCATCTTCATAAAATTGACCCTCCTGAAGTCCAGGACCCTTACCTTTGTGTGGTTCACTTCTGCCACCATTCTTATATTGAACCACACCGTATGGTGATCATTGGTCCCCAGATGGCCACCCACTGCAATGTCTGCAACACTGTCCCTGTTAGTGAGTACAAGGTCCAATATTTCTCCCTTGCGAGTGGGCTCCTTTACTAGTTGCCTAAGAAATGCCCCCTGCAGGGAGTCCAGGATGTCCCTACCCCTAGCTGAAGCTGCAGCTGGGATGCTCCAATCTACATCTGGCAGATTAAAGTCCACCACCAGCAGCACCTCCCCCTTATTTGCCATCTTTTGAATGGCTTTCACCAGATCCTTATCCACCCCCCCATGCTGGAGGTCTGTAGATTACACCCGTGTGAACAGTTGCTCCATTCACCATCTCTAGGGTGTCCCAACGTACCTCCACCCCTCCCTGTGTTCCCTGTACCTCTGTGGCTTTTATGGGTTTTTTTTGTTTTTTTTTAACTTCGTGTTCTATTTTGTAGAAAAAAACAAACATGCAGTTTGATATTTTAAGCACAGACATTACAGTGGATAATCCCTAACCTAGGAGGGTGCCACTCCTCTTAATATATACCTCTCTTCCATCTATTGCTTTGAGATATGTCCTTGGGGGTACAAGTAAACTATATAAACACAATACCACACACAGGCACAATATATCTGTTGGGGGGTGAGGATATAGCATGCACCAAGCAGGAAAGGGATCTTGGGGTTGTCATCTCTGATGACCTCAAGGTAGGGAAACAGTGTGACAAGGCATCAGGTAAAGCAAATAGGATGCTGGGATGTATAGGCAGGGGCAACACCAGCAGGAAAAGGGAGGTCATAATTCAGCTATACAAGACACTAGTGAGGCCCCACCTGGAGTACAGTGTACAGTTCTGGAGACCATACCTACGTGAAGGACATAGACACGGTAGAGAAGGTTCTGAGGAGGGCAACAAAGATGGTGCATGGATTGCATAACAAGTCCTATGAAGACAGGTTGAAGGAACTGAACATGTACTCCCTGGAGGAGAGGAGGAGAGAGGGATATGATAGAGACATACAAGTATCTTACAGGAGGAACAGGGTGCAGGAAAACACTATTTTAAGCGAAAAAGATGTTCCAGGACTAGAGGGCATGGGATGAAGTTGGAGGAGGAGCGATTCAGAGGAAACATGAGAAAGAATTTCTTCACAAACGGGTGGTGGACAAGTGGAACACCCTGCCAGAGGAAGTGGTGGGGCTGAAACAATCACGGGATTTAAGAATGCATGGGATAGACATAAAGGAATTCTAGAGGTCAGGGGTAAGGGGAAACAGACTTCTAGGAAAACAAACTGAACTTACAAGCTCAAATGGGCAGACTGGATGGGCCAAAGGCCCTTATCTGCCGACACTGTCTATGTATCTATGTATCTATGTATAAACACACAGTAAAGTTTACAACAAAGCTGTACTATGAGTCCATGAGCTGCATGGTGTGTGCAGAAAAGTCCTAGTGGAAATGTCCAAAGTCTTTTCACCATCAAAATGGTAATTTTTTTACCATGCTTAACCTGTTTAGGCACGTGTAGTACACTACATACAGTTGATAGCATCCAGCAGCTAACATTACTAAAACCAATGGGTAACCTAGCAGGCGCTTTAACTTACAAAAACTCAGATTTCTTGCATTTTCTCCAGGGCTTAAACAGAACTTGGTCAGGATAAACATTTAAAAACCAAACAACACTGAGAAGCAGTAAAGTCCCAGTATTTTTGAGGGAATAAACTAGACCCCAACCAGAGGAAACTTAATGAAGAACTGAGCATTGTCTTATAGTTCCGAATGAGGTGGTGAGCTGTCCCAGGTCCAAACAAAGAAGCAAAAATGCAGTCCAGCCTCAGGGAACTGCAACATGATCTCACCTGGTCACTTTTATTTCACCCACCTCCCATATAGAACTAATGCTACTTGCAGAATTCAGATGTCCTCTTCATCAGATGAAAAATGCTCTGAGGCTGAAGAGCGAAGTTGTGGAACAGCATGTTTTTGACTTCACTTCAGCGGGGTCTGTGAACAAGTATATCTTCCCAAGATGGGCAATCACATATTCGAGCCCCCCTGACAGGGAGTGCTCCCCCCACGGCACAGCTTCCACATTGCCACCTGCTGCTGATCAGAACCCAGATTCAAGCCCCCCCGACAGGGAGTGCCCCCCCCATGGCACAGCTTCCACATTGCTGCCCGCTGCTAACCAGAACCCAGATTCAAGCCACCCTGATAGGGAGCACCCTGTTAGATTATTGTTTTGTTTTATACTGTATTTATTGTTTCTACTACTTTTATTTTAATCTTTTGTAAAGCGCCTTGATATTTGAAAGGCACTTTTGTGAAATAAAGATATTGTTATTAAATCCTGCCAAATTCTGCATCACTCGCTTAGTCTGTGTAACATCATTTTTATCAAGACCACTGAGTGTATATTTATGATATTTTACCAGCAGTTAAAACAGGATGACTGTCTAAATGATTTTTGTTTGATTGCTGCCTTTTGTCTTTCACTCCTCTATCCTTAGTCTGTCCCCTGCTGATGTAAATGTAATATCATTTTTTTTTTCAAGACTACATTTTGCCAGCAGTTAAAACAGGATTACTGTCAAAATGATTCTTTGTTTAATTGCTGCCTTTTGTCTTTTACTCTTCTACCCTTAGTCTACCCTGCTATTACTCAGCGTTGATCCACCCTGCCCCCTGTCTCTGTGCCTCTCCCTTTCTTTTGTGATTATTCCTGCCCCCCAATTAAGCTAATCGCTCCCCTGATACCTGTGATTCTGTCTCTCCCCCACCCCCTACCTCATTCCTTGCTCTTTTTAACTTTGCCCTTTTTATCCTTTTCCACAGATTCGAGCCCCCCTGACAGGGAGCGCGCCCCTCATGTTATGGCTTCCACATTGTCAACCGCTGCTGACCAGAACCCAGGTACAGACCCTCTAGAGTCTAGAAGATAGGAGCGCCGGAAAACTTTCAATTTTTGCTGTTCTCTTACTTTACGTGCCATTGACTGCTTCATGGAGTTTTCTTCTCCTGATTGGCCAACAGTGCAATCCCTCTGCTCTGTGCTCTCTGTCAGTTGCTCAGTCTGTTTTTCAGCTACCGCTGGTCTGCTAGCCTACAATTATTTCCTCATTATTTTTACTGTCTTAATTCCTGTTAAACCCTGTTCAGAAATTTACTTTTGTTATTGCTACTGTCTTAAATTGTACCAAATTCTGTATCACTCACTTAGACTGTGTAACATCATTTTTTTTTTTATCAAGACCAGTGAATGTATATTTATGATATTTTACCAGCAGTTAAAGCAGGATTACTGTCTAAATGATTTTTTGTTTGATAGCTGCCTTTTGTCTTTCACTCCTCTACCCTTGGTCTGTACCCTGCTGGTGTAAATCCTGGAATTTTCCAACTTCCTCCATGCCTCCTTGGACTCTGGTGCCCTGGCTGGTGCTATATTCATTGACCTGTCTAAAGCATTCGATACTGTTTCGCACCCTCTTTTGCTCTCCACCCTCGACCTAATAGGCTTTGCCTCAGGACCTGTTTCCTGGTGCACCAGCTATCTCTCCGCCCGCTCCCAATGTGTGAAAGTCAACGGTACTCTCTCTGAAACATGCCCCATTCACTCTGGGGTGCCGCAGGGCTCAATTCTTGGACCCCTACTATTCTCACTCTTTCTTAACTCCCTACCCAGCAGTTGTACGGGTAAGATGCTTCTCTATGCTGATGATGCTGTTCTCGTTGCCTCCCACAATGACCCCATGCTGCTACAGAACTCCTCAACTAGTCTTTGACTCTGCAGCTACCTGGTTCACTGAGCACTGACTTGTTATCAACCTTAAGAAAACAAAAGCGATGCTCTTCTCCCACCCCCAAAACAAGTACAGCAAAGTTTCCTTAGCTGTCCCTCCACACCAATCTCATCATTGACCAGGTGCAATCCTATAAATATCTTGGTATAACCTTTGACCCTGCACTTTCATTCCATGGACATATATCTGCCCTAAATTCTGTCGCCTAACTCAGACTAGGCATTCTTTACGGCACAAAATGCCTCCTCCTGATGCCCTCCAGCCTGGCTGTCACTTCCTCTGTCATGTCTCTCATTGACTATGGCCTTCCGGTCTATGGCTCAGCAGATCAGACTGCCCTCAACAAGGTTCATCTCACAGTAAATAAGGCCTGCAGACTTATCACTGGTGCTCCCAGACTCACTCACACATGATGGCTGTACACCTAGCTACCCTACTCAACCTGGAAGAAGCGACTCATGTATCAGACATGCCAGCTCACCTTTAAAACCCTGCATGGCCTATCCCCATAGGCCTATCCAGCCTCCATTAGCCGTGCTGCACCAACCCTGATCACGCTTGAGCTTGTCAAGACTACCCTAGTTATTCCGAGAGCCAGGACCTCACAAGGTCAGAGGCATTCCCCACCATCGCCCCACTGGTTTAACTCCCTCCCTGCCAGTGTCTCAAACTCTCTAACCTTAGCTTGCTTTAAGCCCAGGCTCAGAAACTTCCTGTAGCTCTTGCAAATGCAACTGCCGCTAGCCTGGTGTAAAAAAAAAAATATATATATATATACTCTGTTTGACAATGCTCACGCAGCTCCCCCCTTCCTTTCCTACTTATTCCTCCTCCCTATCTCCTCCTTCTACCCCACCAGCTCTCCCCGACCATAAGTTTTGCACCTTTTGTTATCTTTAGCTCGTTGGAGATTGTACTCTATTGTAACAAAATTGTAATTGAACTGTAACTTTTTTGTTTGTAAGTACTGTGTCCCTTGTACTACTGTTCTGATGTCCTCTTTGTGACGAGGTACCTTTGTAAATGAGCCTCTGGCTCAAAGGTTTCTAAACTGATGTTTAACTAAATAAATAAATAAATAAATGCAACATCATTTTTTTTTTCCAAGACTACATTTTACCAGTAGTTAAAGCAGGATTACTGTCAAAATTATTTTTTGTTTAATTGCTGCCTTTTGTCTTTCACTCTTCTACCCTTAGTCTGTCCCCTGCTGTTGCTCGGTGCTAACCCACCCTGCCCCCTGTCTCTGTGCCTCTCCCTTTCTTTTGTGATTATTCCTGCCCCTAATTAAGCTAATCGCTCCCCTGATGCCTGTGATTCTGTCTCCCCAGCCCCCTACCTCACTCCTTGCTCTTTTTAACTTTGCTCTTTTTATCCTTTTCCACAGATTTGAGACCCCCTGACAGGGAGCGCTCCCCCCCCTGGTGTGGCTTCCACATTGCCACAGACCGCTGACCAGAACCCAGATAAGGACCCTCTAGGAGATAGGAGCACCGCAAAACTTTACATTTTTGCCACACTCTGACTTGCCATTGGCTGCTTCATGGAGTTTTCTTCTCCCGATTGGTCAACAATGCAAGCTCTGTGCTCTCTGTCAGTTCCTCAGGCTTTTTATCGGCTACCGCTGGTCTGCTAGCCTAGAAATTTTCTCCTGCCCCCATCACTCTTTAAATCCGCTTGCTGTAGATTGGGCTCCACCCAGCAGAGCAGCTTGTCCTATTGGGACATAGCAGTATTCCACCACTAGCAGTCACCCCCTCAGGTTAGATACTTGCTGCATGTTAAACCACTTCCACTCCAACCCTCTTTCTTTGTTTCATTTCCTTTCCTTTCTCATCTCACCCTGTCTTCCACTGACATTTTACACCTGCTGGACCCCCACTATGTCCCCCTCTTCCTTACCTTCCTCCCCTTCCTTCTCACCCAGGCCTCCCTTCCCCCTCCTCCTCCACTCTTCCGGCCACCCCGCATCCCCCACCACTCTGCCCCCTCTGTCTCCCCTCCCGTCCACCTGTCAGCTCCCCCCACCATACAATCCCCTGGCGCCCGACTGCCAACATCCTCTACAGAGTAGGTTCCCACTTGGCTTCACTGCACACCCTTACTTTCTGCTACAGCAGCACAAATGACAAGCCCTCTCCAGCACCCAGATGTCCTCTCCCCATGACTCAAAAATGGATGGCCATCTTGGCTAAATCACTCATAACATTTCTGCTACTTACAGCGGGCGATATTGAGCCTAACCCTGGTCCCCCCACATCCCCCCTATAGAACTGCCAAAAGGACTAAGTCTTCTCCATCTAAACACTAGAAGCCTGCTCCCCAAAATTGATCTGCTGCAGCCTCCCATGTCCCAACTTCAACCCTCTGTCCTCATTATAACTGAGTCATGGCTCAGCTCTAAAATCCCTGATTCTGCCATCTCTGTCCCTGGGTACTCCCTCATCTGCCAGGACCGTAAGTCTAGGGGCGGGGGTGTTGCCATGTGTATATCCTCCTCTATCAAATACTCTGTCTGCCTCTCCGCAACTTTCCTCTCGGCCTACGAACTACTGCTAGTAAAAATATCCTTCCCCTGCTCCCTCCCTATCTTTGTAGGTGGTGTCTACTGCTGTCCTAGCCTTCCTGTCTCCTTCCCTTCCTTCATCACTGACCTCCTGTCCTCCATCTCATCCCTAGCCATGCCTGGTGAACTCTACATACTAGGGGACTTCAACATAAATTGGATGTCCAGCACAAAGTCCAAAGTCTGCAACCACGTCTCTTCACTAAACTTAAAACAACTAATTACAGACCTCACATGACTAAATCACAAATCAGGCAAACACACGCTAATCGACTGGGTACTGACCTCCCACTCCCACCGTGTCATTAAATCTGGTATTCTCCCTGATGCACTCAGCGACCATCACATGGTCTACTGTGTGTGTAAAATACACCATGCAAAGCCTCCCCCGTCATTCTTAACATTTGCTCTTTCCATTCCCTCGATTTGTTCTCCCTCCATAGTGACCTGCCCAATATTGACTGGACGCCTATTTCCACTGCCTCCTCCGTGAACTTCACCCTGAGTTTCTTCAGCTCCCAATTCCTGAATGTTTGGGACCAGTATGCCCCACTTAGAAATGCCAGGGTCAGTATATCTCACCACCCCTGGGTTACCGCCAAACTCATTGCATGTCAATGCGCAAGAGACCAAGCATGGGCAGCATTTAAAACTTCCAGTACCGACCACGATCTCCAGTGCTATCACTCACTCCACAATGCCGTAGCAGAGCCATCTGCCTTGCCAAAGCAGAGTACTTCAACTCCTCCTTCCACGGAAACATCAACAATCCCTCCAAATTCTGGAAGGTAATTCACGCCTTATTCCACCCTGCCCAATCTCTTCTCCCATCCTCAAAATTGTCACAGACTATAGATGACCCTCAGTCCGTGACATCTGAATTCAATAACTTTTTTACTTCCTGTGCCTCTTCCCTCTTTGCCTCTCTTCTTCCTAATGCCCCTGGGGATCTGACAGTTCCCATCTCTGCCCCCTTCCATTCCCAGCCCCCCCACCACCACCCCTTTCTCTTTTAAACCAGTCATCTCTGAAAACATCCTGCGTGTACTACTGACCCTGAACCCCCAGAAGGGGAAAAGCCCTGATGGTCTCGACTCTAAGCTTCTCCACCTTTTTGCTTACTCCATTGCTCTGCCTCTGACCAACTTTCTTAATCTCTACTTTCTACATGCGTCCATACCTGATGCCTGGAAGTCTGCTACCATCATCCCTCTTCCTAAAGTGGGTGACCCCTCCAACCAAGGGAAATTCCGACCCACCTCCTTGTTCCCCACTCTGGCTAAACTTCAAAGGCACCTGGCTCTGCAGCAACTCTCTTCTTTCCTTGGCTCCTCTTCCTTTTTCACCCCCTTCCAGTCTGGGTTCCATAAAGACCATTCCACCACCACCTCCCTCCTTCGGCTCACTGACTCAATTCTCTCAGGCATGGATCAGGGACGAACCACCTCCGCCATCTTTGTTGACTTGGCCAAAGTCTTCGACACTGTCTCCCACTCCCTCTTCAAAAGTAAGCTGACTGCAGCCTGCCTCTCTGATTCCGCCATCAGCTGGTTCCGGTCCTACTGCATGGGGGCGGTCCCAGTCTGTCAGAGTCAGCAACTCCATCTCCCCCCTCTCCCAATAAACACTGGTGTACTCCAAGGCTCGGTACTTGGACCTATATTATTTTCAATTTTTCTGAATGTCCTACCTGGCGCCTGCGTATCTACAAGCATCCACATGTATGCAGATGACACTGTGTTATTCTGCTCCGGCACTTCCCCCTCTGAGGTAGCTTCCAGCCTTCAATTGGACTCCAGCACTGGTTTAACACTAACCAACTCTCAATGAATGTTAAAAAGACGGTCTCTATGACCTTCGGCTCCCAACAAAAACTGGCCAGGCTTGATTTCATGCCTACCTTCCATACCCTCTCTGGTGCTATACTGGACGTTGTCCCCACATTCTAGTACCTTGAGCTCTGGTTAGGCAAGAATCTTGACTTTGGATCGCACAGAGATGCCATTGTCAAAAAATTACTCCCCATGCTCGGTGCTCTGTACAGACTTTACAGCTGCCTGCCACTGCAAGCCAGGAGAGAAATAATCCAAAAGATGATTCTTCCAGTCTTCCACTTCGGGGATGTAGTGTACATCTCTGCTCCCAAATCCACCCTATCCAGACTGAACACTCTCTTCAATTCTTTTTGCCGCTATGTACTTGGCTGTGCTCCACTCACCCACCACTGTGATCTTTATACCTCGCTCTCCTTCCCCTCCCTCTATGCCAGACACCTGTCACACAGCGCTAATTTAGTTGTGAAGTTCTGGCTTGGTATTCTTCCACCCTACTTGTCCAACCTACTATCGTTGCCCTCCAGTTACTCCCTCCGTACCCCCACACACAGAACTTTGGCTCTCCCCCCGTGGTGCACATCATCTGGTCGCTCCACCTTCTCATTCAAATTTCCTGATATCTGGAACTCCTTCCCGATTAAAATTCACTTGGCATAATCTCGCTTTTCCCTCTCATGCCTCCTCCACCAGCACACTGCTCACTGTTGCAACTGCACTTAATCCCCTCGTTCATCGACTTATTCCCCTTTCCCTTCCCCCAATCCTCCCCCCTCTCCATCCCTTTCTCCCACCAAATTCTAGGCAACCTTGGCTGTGCCTCCTCCCCCCACTATTCCTCACCTGCCCTCCTTTTCTGTTCCCCTACCTCTGCTCCTCTTCTCTCTAATCCTCACCGAGTCCTTATACCCCTGCTGGGTTCTCATCAACCTGCAGGGGAGTAGGATATGGCACTCTTCCTCTCCCTCTCCCCTCCTTAACCCCCTCTCTTCCTACAAGCCAATCCCTATTCCTCCTCTCTTTCTCCCTATCGATGCCGAGTTCTTGTCCCCTTGCAGGGTTCTCAGCATCATGAAGGGGCATAGATCTTGGCTGTCTTCCCTTCCCTGCCCTCCCACTGCCCCACCCTTCTGCTAGTAACTCACTATCCTGCCTCTCTTTCTCCCTAACTATGCGGTACATGTCCTTACAGAGATCTCAGCATCCTGAAGGGTATGAAGCAACAACCTCCCTCCCTTCCTCCCCTCCCTTCCATCCCATGCAGGGTTCTCAGCATCCTGAAGGGTACTGGTATTAGCAACCTTCCTCCCTCCCTCACTCCACTCCCACTCTTCCTGCTAGCCCTCCACTTCCTCCTCTGTTTCTCCCTGTTTTGCTGGGTCCTTGTCCCTTGCGGGGTTCTCAGCATCCGGGGGGGTGTAGGTCTAGGCAGTCTTCCCTTCCCTCCCCCTCTTTATACCCCTCCACTTCTTGGAAGCTCTCCCTCCTTGTAACAGCCTTCCTAATAGGTATTCCAATTGGTTTCTAACACTTGCTCCCTGCTCTCAGTCTGCCTCTAGCACTTTAACTGTGTATTCCAACTAACTGGGTCTTACCATTCTGTGTTAACAATTATTCCTATGTGCTCATAGTATTGTTTACCTATGCTATACCTGCTTTCTATTTGTTGTCCCCCAAGGGTATTTCCCTATGTTCTTGTTTTATATCTTGTTTTTAAACTCTTATTCCCCCGTATCTCCACTCCTTCCCTGCCCCAACCACCTCCATACTCCCCTACCCCCTGCCTCCTACCCCCCGATCTCTTACCCTCCTACCCCCCTTGTCTTGCTCATAGCTCAAGTTTTTGTACTGGTTATTACATGTCTGTAAGTCAATGACTATATGTTTGTAATTAAAAATGATGACTGTTGCAGACGCTGATGTGGAACCTTTGTAAAAGAGCCTCGGCTCAAAGGTATTGTAATCCTAGATTGAAATAAATAAAAATAAAATAAATTAAATTAAAATTAATCTGCTATAGTCCTACTCTATCCAGTTGTTGCCCCAGATTTTTAATGTACCTTGATTGTAAATGCTGTAACTGTGTTTTTTAGTCTTGGCATGTTTTCCTTTCATGGATCGATATATATTGTATCTGAATTTGAATTTGCATTATATGTATTCTAGCCTTTATGTATTTTAGCCTATGTATCTTTCTCTAGCCATCCCACTTATGTATCCACTCCCCCCAGGATGCTACTGGAAACAAGCTGCTTGCAGCTTATGTTGCCTTTTCTGGTGAAACCTTTCAAATAAATAAATCCTCAGACGCCCTGGGAAAACCATGCCAAGAGGGATAGAAGCCTCCCTCAGTATGGCTCTCACTCTATCAAATTTATTTCTCTTCTGGCACGTTGTGTAGTTAATATTAGGGAAGAGCCTGACTTGGTGGCCATCTTGCAGCAGAGTCCCCTTCCTACATGCCAATGCCATTATATAATCCCTGATCCCCTTGCCGTCTCTGACAACCACAATCGTTCTGGGAGCCTCTGGCTTGTTGGGACATCCTCTGGGCGTTACTTGGTATGCCCTCTGAAACTGCTACGATTTGGGGGATGCTTCTTCTCCTAACTGCTGCCCAAACCAGTCTCTCAAGAAGAGTAAGAGGTGATCCCCCTCACAACCTTCGGGCATCCCAAGGATCCTTATGTTTGGGGACCGAATTTGATTTCGGTCTCAACCGATTTCAGTGCGAGCTCTCTTTAAGCACTGAAGAAACCACCCCTATAGTGGCTTCTGCCCTCTTAGATGCATCCATGGCTGTGGTTTGCACCCCTTCCACTGTGGTTCCCAAGGTAGTCAGTCCATCAAATTTATCCAACAAAGTAGTTACTGATTTAATCAGTTAAGATAGCTTAGACCCGATCGTTTGCAATGTTTCCTCCGGGGCGTCTTCCGTACTTTCCTCAGATTGGCCTTGTGCAGACCGCTTGACTGAAGCTGCGGGAGTATTTTTAGACTTAGCCCCCGAACCCTGTTGTTGATCCTTGTGAGGGTTCCCCATAATGTGCTGTTCACAATCCGACATACACCAGTATGTTCCGTTTCTTGAGAAACCTTAGGAAATGGACGTTTTAATGCAAATTATTAACCGAGAACTGCTGAGCTGTATCGGTTTGCGGCCATCTTGCTCAGGCTCCACAATGCCCCCCTGTGGCTTTTATGTTATCCCTCACATAAAGAGCCACTCTTCCCCCTTTCTTACCCATCCTGTCTTTCCTGAACAAAGTACAGCTAGGTATGGTTATGTCCCAGTCATTGTTCGCCTTGCTCCATGCCTCGGTAATGGCAACAATGTCCAGATCAGCTTCTGCCATAACGGCCACTTGTTCCGGGATTTTATTTCCCAGACTTTGAGCATTTGCACACATGGCTTTCAAAATTCTGCTACCATCCTGCTTGTCAGCCCCCCTCTTTTCCCTTTTGACTTCTCTCCCTACCCCCTCTGCCCTCATTCACATCTCTCTTCATTTCTACCATTTTGTTTTTCTTGTTATCAGGTACCCATGGGGATTTGTCTTCCTTTGTGTTCTCCCTACTAACTACTTCAGCTTGCAGGGTGGGGGGACAGTTTATGTCTCCCTGCTTCCTACCACCACCACCCTCAGCTAGTTTAGACGCCCACCAATGTAACGTTTAAACCATTCACTGAGGATCTGGGTTCCCCTTCCGGATGGATACAGGACATCTCCCCTGTAAATGCCTTTATCCCTCCAGGTGGGACCCCAGTCCCCAATGTAGCCAGATCCCTTCCCCTCTGCACTACTCCTTCAACCATTGGTTGAAGTTCCTGGAATGGAGTACCCTATCCTCCCCCCTGTCATAGACAGGCAGTATCTCAGAAAAGATCACTGAGCGAGCTACCTGCCTAAGACTCCTCCCCAACTCCTTGAACTCCTCCTGCACTATCCTAACCTCATCCCTAGCCAGGTCATTTGTCCCTAGGTGGACAATGACATCCAGTTCTCCCTCATGTCCTGATGCCCTAGCAATCCTCAGGATCCGCTTTCCATCCCTCCGAGCCATGGCGCTGGATAGCCACCTAACCTCCCTCTCCCCCTTCCTTCCCACCTCTAGATCTATCCCCCTTACAATGGAGTCCTCCACCAGGAGTTGCTTCCTCCTCCTCCTCCTCTGGGGTCCTCTGCCAGGTAACCAGTGATGATAGTGATTATAAATGAGTGACTGCAGAAACAGCGACTCATTTATAGCGCTATCATCATCATCAGCTACCCTGCAAGGGTAGAGATGCTATAGCGAGGAAAGTAACCGGAAGGGGAGGGATAGGGAGGTGTAGGGGAGGGAAAGGAGGGAGGGAGGATTTGTATGAGTAGGGGATCCTGCTGCAGCTGAGCCAGCCCTGTGGTGTGGTGGTGAGGGTGGCTGGCTACAGTACAGCAGGCACTGGGTTTGGGACTTGCTGGGGGTGGTTGTTTTGCCACTGCTTGTGCCTCTCTGTTTTATTTATTTTTTTCCATCCGTGTCATGCCCCCTTCTTGACATGCATCCCTCTGGAGTTAACAATCCTTAGCCAGGGGTGGTGCAGGGGGGCATAGCCCCCTCCCGCAAAAACACTTAAAATAGCTAGAAGTCGGGTCTCTTGGGTTTGTATATTGCCAAAATGCTTTTCAGCAATATGCATTCGCTATGATAGCAATCACTATATTGCAATCACTATCATGACATGGAACCCCTCTACCACCCTTCCTGGGGACTCCACAATGGAGGTCCCTCACATCCTCCCTGGCCCTTGCTACAGGTGCTTCCATGGGACAGTCCCACTCTGCCAGGGCAATGTATGAATTGTGTCGTGGTACTGTAGGGGGGATTTGCCTCTGACCCATCACCCTCACCCTTCCCAAGCCCACCGTAGTTCAGCTGCTCCTCCTTCTCTTTCTTGGCACCCTTTGAGGCAGCGGTGGCAGACTTGGTGGTCCCTGGGTGGGGGAGGAGGCCCCCCAAAACCCAGTTAGCTCAGCCTGGAGTCTAGTAGCTCCCTTCTTCAGCCCAGAGAGGTGCACACAGATGGGGCAGTACTGCAATCTCCAGAAAGTCTCCCTGAAAACTGCTGCCCAACAGCCACCGCACTGCACCACTCCACCAGCATATCTATTTACTACTCTGCCTGGTTTTGCTCACTTGCTTACTCTGAACCCTTTTTTTTTTTACCCCAACCCTTGCTAGGGTGTTTTACCAGTTCCCAACTTCCTGTGTAACCCTTACTTACTTAAAACCCTTTTTTACCCCTACCCTAGATAGGGTGTTTCTCCTAGTCCCAATTTTTTGTGTGCCCTTAACTTTCCTCACTCCTGTGAGCTACAACATTAGTTTAATAGGACACTTAAAATGGTTGTTAGGCTGAACTTCCTAGTCCCCCTCTTCTTCCTGCCAATGCCTATTGAGTCTAGGTCCTTTTTCCCGTCATCCTAGGCTCCATTGTCTCCCTGCTGTGGTGCAGAGTACCTGGCTGCTGGGTGTCTCGTTGGGCTGGCTCCGGTGGGCAGATTCCACTGTCCTTATCATGTGGGTCCTTTGCATGGGGGCCGCAGCACAGGGGGGCCGTTTGATGTCCTAGGCCTCTTATACTGGCAGGAAGGGTCCTGGTCCCACTGGTCCATGCCTCCTATTAGTACTCTGGAAGGATGGAAGCACAGCCTTCACTATCACTGGCTCCCACCTGGTGTCTTCCTTGGAGCTGCAAGCTTCACTAGTTTCACTCTTCTGCCACCGGTCAGAGGGGTCCTGCTAAGGTTTCTGTGGATCCCCTCCATCAGTTTCTGCTCTTGGTGGCTTGCTGAGGGACAGGGAGATGGCCTTAATGTTTTAAATGCCAGCGCTTCCTGGTCCCGGTGGTCCGTGCCTTCAGTTGGTGCTCTGGAGGGCTGGAGCCATGGTCTTCACTATGATTGGCTCTGACCTGAAGCCTTCCTTGGAGCTGCAAGCTACATTTGTTCCTCTCTTCTGCCTGTGGTCAGAGGGGTCACACTAAGGTTTCCATAGCTCCTCTCGAGTGGTTTCTGCCCTTGGTGGTTTGCTGAGGGACTGGGAGACAGCGTTGAGGTTTTAATTGCCCATGTTTCCTGGTCCTGCCAATCCATGCTTCCTATTGGTGCCCTGGAGGCACGGTCTTCACTATGATTGACTCCCACCTGAAGCCTTCCTTGGAGCTGCAAGCTTCACTGGTTTCTTTTTTCTGCTGCCAGTCACAGGAGTCCCTCTAAGGTTTCAGCGGATCTCCTCCAGTGGTATCTGCACTCTGTGGCTTGCTGAGGGACCAGGAGATGGTGTCGGGGTTTTAAATGTCCCGTGCTTCCTGGTCCTGCTGGTCCACGCCTCCTGTTGGTGCCCTGGAGTGATGGAGGTGCTGTCTTCACTATAATTGTCTCCCACCTGGAGCCTTCCTTGGAGCTGCAAGCTCCACTGGTTTCTTTCTTCTGCTGCTGGTCATAGGGGTCCTGCTAAGGTTTCTGCGGATCCTCTCCGGCGGCTTCTGCATTTGGTGAACAGCACCAGTCTTAGCACTGAGCCATGTGGGACCCCACTGGTGACCTCCCTGGTGCTAGATAGTTCACCCCCCCACCACTGGGTCCTGCCCCTCAGCCAGTTTTCCACTCATCTGGTCAACTTGTCTCCAAGCCCAAGATCCACCAACTTCCTGATCAACATCTTGTGGGGTACAGAGTCAAAGACCTTGCTGAAGTCCAGGTAAAGGATGTCCACCACTTGGCTCCTGTCCACTGTTTTATTGACCCAGCAATGACGTTAATTGGGTTAGTCTGACATGACCTCCCTCCCATAAACCCACATTACCTCTCATCCTGGAGACCATACTCATTCAGATACTCTACCAACCTTTCCTTAAGTATGGTTTCCATGAGCCTGCACACGATTAAGGTCAGACTGGCCAATCTATAATTCCCTGGTTTGTCTTTGGGAATTGCTGTTATGGAAGGGCACTACATGTGTGATTCTCCAGTTCTGTGGTACCACACCTGACTCCAGTGAACTACTGAACAAGCCAGCCAATGGATCTGTAGGTTTTTCCACCAGTTCCCTCAGCACCCTTGAGTGTATGATGTCTGGACCTGGGGATTTGTCTACCCTCAATGCTAGCAGCCCTGTCCTCACCCTATCCACCTCTATCAAATCATCAGTGTCCCCGCCCTTCCCTCCTTTCACCTAGTGGCACTGGTCTATTTCAATCTCTCATGAAGATGGAACAGAAGTACTCATTCAGTACCTCTGTTTTGCCCCCATTCTCCTCCACCCACCCTTCCCATTTCCTGAGCTTAACAATCCCATCTTTCTTGCCCTTTTTCTTACTAATACAGGGAAGAAAGGCCTTCTTCCCTTCTTAATTCCCTCAGCTAGCTGTAGTTCCTCTGAGCTTTAGCCCACCAGACTACCATACCTACTACACTAACCATCCTCAGGTAATCCTCCCTGTCTTCCTTCCTCCCTCCTGCTTGGTCCTCCTGAATTTCTTGTAGGCTGACCTCTTATCCCTTACTGTCTGGGCAACCTCAGTACTAGACCAGCTGGGTGCTTTGGCCCTTTAGTTTTTCCCTTTGAGCTTAATGCACTTCTCTGTGGTAACTGTTATTCCTTCCTTGATGATGGACCACCCCCATGTCCACACAGATGCTTGCCAGGTGACTCCTTAGTAACTCACCCACCTTTCTGAAGTCCACTTTTCTAAAATCCAGGATTTTAGTCTTAGTGAAGGACTTTTCCCTGCCCATGTCCAACTGGAACCACATTGTGCAATGGTCACTTCCACCCAGGGCCTCCTCGACCTTTATATCCTGAGCGTGGTCCCCGTGTGTCATCACTAGATCAAGAATTGCCCCATCCCTGGTGGGTTCTGTGATACACTGAGTCAGAAATCCACTTAGCAGTGCATTTAGGATCACCTGACTCATGCAGGTCATGGCCAGTACCTTCCAATCCACCTTGGGCAGGTGAAGTCTCCCACTAATACCTCTCCCTTCCCTGCAGCATTAAGTATTTGTGAGTTCAATTATCTGTCCCTTTCCTCTTCCTGATATGGTGGTCTGTAAACCACCCTCAACCTCACGTTCCTCCCTCTATTAGACAGTAACTGAATCAACATTGCTTCTGCCCTGCCCTCTTCTGACTCCACCCTTGCACATGTTATAACTTCCCTAACATAAACTGCCACCCCTCCCCCTTTTCCTACCTCCCTGTCTCTTCTGTATAATTTATACCCAGGGATAGAGAGATCCCAGTCATGGTTAGGTGTGACCCATGTCTCAGTGACCACCACTATGTCCACTCCCCTCTGCCAACAATGCCTGCAGGTCATTATCTTGTTTCCAAGACTTCATGCTTTCAGGGACACTATTGTCAGTAGAGAGCTGAGCCTCCTATCCTTCCTTCCTTCCCATCTGCCTGCTTGTTTCTCCCCATTGTTTGTGCCCCCCCACCCCCACTGTAACCTCTTCATTCCCTCTCTACCTCTACCCTCCAGTCCCCACCACTGGTACGGGGTGGAGGTCTACTGACCTCTGCAGGCCTGCCCACCCCCCAGTAATTTAAACTAAGTTTTTGGGTTATGTAAGGTTATCCTCCCTGCCCCCTTCTCCTGCCTGCTGACCCCACTTCCTGGACATCTCCAGTATGACTTTCTCTTCTCTGCCCTGCTCCTCTTACTCTCCACTCCGTCCTACCCAGCTCCCACCTGAAGTGCCTTACTTCTGCACTTAGATGCTCCAGGCTCCTGCACACTGGACAGGCCCCTGTTACACACATCGTCCCAAGAAATACTGCTGCCCCACAACTATTACAGAACACCACCTTCTTTCCACTATCCCTATGCCTGTACATGCTCCTATTCCCCACATCCTCCTGACCATTGGCCCACTAGACCCAGGACCTATCCTTGTGGCATCCCACTGGTGACCTCCTGATCTTCTGATTTGATTCCCTTCCTCTCTCTATTCGTTCTGCCTCCTCTACTTCCTCTCTAAAGTCTCTTCTTTCTGACTTTTATCATCCTGCCTGCAACTGTCTTTGACCCTTTCCTCTTTTTCTTTATTCTCTAGTCTTGTCATCTTCTTGCTGTTTCCGTTTATTGTTTTCTATCTATGTATATTTAAGAGAGCTTTATTTCCTAGTTGCTGTTATTTGCTATCTTGCCTTTAATATTTGTTATTCTGCTTGTATTACCCTGTTTTTGCTTTTTACCTTGTTGTTACATTGTTAGCTACCTCCTTCTCCCCCCTCCCCCAGGACTCATCTGGAAATGAGCTGTTGTCAGCTCAGTATGTTCTTCCTGGTTAAACTTTTCAACAAATAAATAAACCACAACCCTTTGCTGTCTCCCTTCCAACCAGTTTGTCACTCACCTGCATCCTTCGCTGCACCCAGATCCTTTATCTTTTACAGCAACCTTCTATGGGGCGCCGAGTCTAAGAATACTATCAGGTTTGTCTGAAGAGGACTTCCGGTGACGTCATGCCCTAAGGAGCATCCTGGATCTTTAGCTCCGTCTCCACCAAAGCCTAAAATACGCTAATAAACAAATAAAGACCTCACTTCCACTCAGTTAACAGCGGAATAACTTTGGAATGCCTAGGGGGAAAAAACCCGACCCTCAGAAAGTGCAACTGCAAATACAAGGAGTAGAAATGGACGGAGGCGGCTCCGACAGTGATAGCTCACAATTTTCAGAAAGAAGCGAATGACTAAGAGGAGACGGATTGAAAATAGCCCAGCCATCCAGACAAATGGATATCGTATGGCAAGAATTGAGAGACTTTAGAAAAGAAACACGCTCTACCTTAACAGCGCTTAGGACTGATTTGGGAAAAATGGAGAAATGACTCGAAAGTGTAGAGGAGCAGGCCACGGCCACCGACTCACGAGTAGACACAACCGAACGAGCCATCATTCAAATTCACCAAACCATTAACAACTTACAAGACCGGGCAGAAGATGCCGAGGCCAGAAGCAGGCGAAACAACCTTCGGATCAATGGATTACCTGAGGGCTCTGAAAGTAAAGACCTGATCACCTTCTTTAACAATTCTTTAAATCAAAGCTAGACCTACCAGAGTCACGCACACTCGAGATGGATAGAGTGCACAGCACATTAGGTCCACAATCTAAGAACAGGCCTTGAGCAATCCTGGTGAGATTCTTGCGCTATCAGGAGAAGAAATTAGTGTTACACAAGTCATGGCAACAAGGAGTTCTGACTTTTTCAGGCCATAGGATTTACGTCGACAACGATTACCCCATTGCAATTGCAGCAAGACGCAGGGCCTACGCACCAATTCTTAAAGAACTGAAGGAAGCGAAAATCAAATTCAGGACACCCTACCCATCGAGACTGGTGTTTTTTTTTTTGAGGATGGCTTCAAATCATATGAAACGGTGGAGGAGGCAACTTTAGACCTCTCTAAAAATGGCATAGAAGTAACTCTGGAACAGAAACAGCCTGTTGCTTCATTAGCAGCAAAACTGGCGCAGAGAGCCTGGAACAGAATCCCTCAGAGGGAGCAACGATGCAGAGAGGGAGCCTTTGCAATACAACAGATCATCACGGGCATGAAAAAAGCCAGACCACAAATGGAGACTATCCAACCAAGGGAATTGGTGGCTAAATGACTGTTATGATATGTTTCTTACTTTTACGTGTCCTCTTGGTGTTCCTTTGTGTTGTTGGGGTGCCGGGGCTGTCGGGGAGGCTTCCTTTGGCTGGCCCTTGCCCTCCCCCGGATTGCTGGGCTGAACCCGCTTGTTCATTTCAGCGGAGTTCCCCGCCTCCCAATAGCACCAAGTAATGCTACATCGGAGTGTGGTCACATTGTGCTTTTTGGGCATCGAGGCAGACTTGAAGATGCTGGTAAGATACTATTTGGGTGAACCCCCTCTGGTGTTGATATTATTAATAATAACGTGGAAGCAAGTTAAACTTTATGTCATACCTTGGGCAGGACCCCGCCACCGGCTGACTTGGCGGGATAAATGCCTGGGGGGGGTGTCTCCTTTTTGGGGCGATGGAAATGGGACTGATGAAACATAATTTAGCTAACAAATGTATTCTCAGTCGACTCATGCCCATCTAAACTGCCTCATATTGTTGAGGATAATTAAGAGGTCTGACTACTTATTGTACATGGCCTTGGTGGAGTAAGGGCCCTGACCACCTACCCCCCTTACTACCCCTACCCAAACAATAATGTTTGATTCGAAGTCTATCTAAGGATAGACACTGCCACATTGTGGCACCTTCAGGAACTGACGGCTTAGTTGCCACCAGGTCCATGGAAGCCCATAGAAGTTTGGCAGTCCTTGCCCTGTTAGCGATGGACTGTAACATTAAAGTGTTTCGATTAATGTTAAAGGTTGATTATACCCAGTTAGAGGGAATTGTTCCTCACTATTTTATATACAGGCAGTCACAATTCACGCAAGGGAAAAGGAGTTCAGGCAGTATTTTAAAAGAATGGAAGGCCAGGAATGGCCTGTTTTATTTCTGTTAACAAATTATCTTGTCTGATGACCAAAATACCACTTCAGATTTTTTTCTTTGAATGTCAACGGACTAGGCAGTCCTATAAAAAGGGCTAGAATGATTTCTAGGTTTAAGAAGGCACAAGCTGGAATAGTATATATGCAGGAGACACATATGAATGCATGTGAGCACAGGAAACTGGCTAGGGGAGGGTATACACAGGTGTTTTCCTCTGCCTATACAAAAGGGCGGAAAAGAGGGGTCGCCATATTAATTTCTGCCCATACTCCCTTCCAACCTACCCATGAATTGGCAGACTCAGAAGTACGTTTGGTAATAGTGCAAGGTCTCTTACAAGACAAAGTAATTACCCTGGCTAACGCCTATTTTCCACCGGGATCCACCCTGCAAACAATTAGGCACCTATTAAACAAAGTGGTCCAACTGACTAAAGGCACCCTTATTTTGGCTGGTGACTTTAATATCCCCCTAAATCCACATCTAGACACCACTAAAGGAGCGAAAGGCAAACACCAGCTCCATATAAATTTTTCAGACGATTTGTGCAAGAGATGGGCTGGATTGACGTATGGCGCACCCTCCACCCTAGACTCAGAGGGTATTCTTATTATTCCGCAGTACATGGATCCTATTCTAGATTGGATCACTGGTATACACAAAAAGAAAACCTAGAGATCATAGTTGAAGCTGCTATGGGAGATATAATTGGCTCAGATCATGCCCTGGTGATTACAAAATGGGAACTGGGTATGGAGAAAATGAATACAATTTGGAGGTTTAATCCATTTTACCTCAGAGACTCCCACTTTAGGAAGTTCATAGAATAAAAAATTCAAGAGATCATATAGGATAACTCTGACCCCGAGATTTTCTCTTCAATGCTATGGGATACCATAAAAACGGTACTCCGTGGCCACCTAATCAAGTACACAGCAACACTGAAAAAACAGTGCATTGAAAAACAAACCCACTTAGAGCAGACACTCCACTTTCTTCAACTGGTACATCAGCAGGGGGATGATTCAATACTGCCTCAGCTAAAAAGGACTAGACAGGAGTTAGATGCCTTAGTAACTCATAACACCGAGATTGCACTAGCCTTTCTCAGGCAGAGATATGCGGAAACAGGCCCCAGAGCCACACGCCTGTTGGCGTATAAACTATGCAAACAGAAGCACCTTACCACTATAGGCATAATTAAGGACCCAAACACTGGATCCCGATATATGAAAACCGACCAAATTTCCCAGGCCTTTTGTGATTATTATAAAAAAATTATACTTTCTGGATCACCCCTCAGATCCGAGGGACATCAATGTATTCCTTGCTCCCCTGAATCTCCCACAACTATCTAATGACCAGCAGGAGGCTCTGGTTTCCTCAGTCTCTAACACTGAAATAATGCTATCCATCTCTCGGTCAAAAACCATGAAGGCTTCAGGCCCAGACAGGTATGGAGCCGAATTCTATAAAAAATTTGTGCCGCAGGTTGCCCCACTTTTCCAGGCCTACAATGGAATTATTCGGGGACAAATAGACCCCCCACCCAGTTGGTCATATGCGGTGATGTCCCTGATCCCTAACCCCGGCAAAGACACTCAGCAGTGCTCTTCTTAATGCCCAGTTTCGGTCTTAAATATGGACTATAGACTTTTCATGTCCATTATGGCCAAATGATTGGATGCAGTGTTACCAGACATAATTAATATAGACCAAACTGGATTTGTAAGTGCCCAATCTACTACGGACAATATAAGAAGAGCACTGCACCTGGTGCATGATATGCAGTCACAGCCAACCCCCTCAGTCCTTCTCAGCCTTGATGCTGAGAAGGCTTTTGATAGGGTTTCATGGCCCTTTCTGTATTCCGCCATGGCAAAGGTGGGGTTCCCTGTAGCATTTATCTCCTTAATTAAAAATGTGTATTCCCACCCTTATGCCTGTGTGAAGGTCTCTGGACACCATTCTTCGTATTTTCCCCTTTTTAGGGGAACAAGGCAGGGCTGCCCTATGTCACCAGGCTTATTCACTCTCTTCATCGAGCCATTGGCTCAAGCCATCAGGAGTTCTTCCCAAATAGAAGGGATACAAGCAGGGGGGTCAGAACATCCCGTAGCCCTATATGCGGATGATGTGCTGCTTTTTCTCTCCAACCCAGAACAATCGACCCCAACTGTTTTCAGAATATTGGAACAATTTGGAGCTTGCTCAGGATACAAACTGAACACTTTAACTGAGGCATTAACCTTTAATTTTTCCCCTTCGGCAACCTTCATACAGGCATACCCTTTTCGTTGGGTCTTAACGAAACTAAAATATTTAGGTGTCTACCTTACACATAACGCGAGGGATATAGAGAGGATTAATTATACCCAGTTTTATACCCAACTCCAATCAGACCTGGAAAGATGGAAAGTACTCCCGCTAAATCTCTCTCAGAGAATAGAGGTCATAAGGATAGTAATTCTTCCCAGAGCCTTATATATATTTTAAAATATCCCCATTTATATCCCAGCCAAGACATTTCACTGCTGGAATAAATTGATTAGTAGATTTGTCTGGGCAGGGAAACGCCCTAGAATAAAATTTCCCACCTTGACCATTCCCAAGAAACTAGGAGGATTGGCCTTCCCTGACCTTAATTACTATCAATGGGTGACACATATAACACATATTTTGAAGCAACTGATTAGGGGTAAAATTACGCATTGGCATGCAATTGTAGAGGGCCTTACTTCCACTCAGAGCCTAATCGATACAGCCATGTATTGCTCCCCTTCCCCCCAGAACAAGAGCCCAAAAACCCTTGGATTTCCCACCAATTGAAAACCTGGAAGGCAATTAAAAGGCATTTTACCCTCACTCCACATCTTTGGAGGCTGACCCCGATAGCTATGCTGGAGGGTTTTATCCCGGCCAAATTAGATCACACTTTTGCTACCTGGGAAATGGTAGGGCTTTTTAATATTGCACATTTCCTCATTGCTGGAGAATGTAGACCTTTCCAAGATATGTGTAGGTCATATGGGCTGAGATATCAGGATTTTATCCGGTTTCTGCAGATATGACATTTTTTATTACTCAATTCCAAAACAGAATCGTTGAAATGAGGTTACCCCTTCCCTGGTGGTACTCATGCAGCACAGGATTGTCGCTGGAGGGATATCACATATGATCTCAGCTATATACACTGCATTGCTCGAGACCCAAGGCCTAGATACCACCGAGATAAACATAAAATGGGGTCAAGAATGCGAATTGAACCTCACACCACAACAATGGGATAGATGCTGCCTATCATCATCTAGGCTCACTTACCCACATAGCTGGAGACTGTCTGCATGGCAGATTCTGATCAGATACTTTCGAACACCAATTATAACAGCACATTTTACATCTGCAGGTCTCGGGGGAATGCTGGCGACAACGCAGAGAGTCTTTGGCACATCATGCCCATATATTCTGGCCATGTCCCAAATTACAACCCTTTAAGAATTCCTTACAAAGTGAATTGACGGAACTCTGTAATATGCCAATTAATCTGACCATAGATTTATTTATTCTACATAATTTCCCACAAGGCATGGCTGACTCAAATTTGAGATACTTACTGGGAATTGCCCTATTAGCAGCCAAAAAGGCTCTAACACAACACTGGTTAACCCCTAGGGTCCCTACCTAGGTGGAATGGAGGGAGACAATGACTAACATATACAGATTGGAAAAAAATTCATATAGTCTAAATGACAAGTCAGATTTGTGTACTATAAAATGGTCCAGATGGGTCTCCTATTTGAGTTTGAAAGACCCATCATTTACTCCATGAACAACATTCTAAATAAATTAGGAAATTAAACCTTATTATTTTGAATGAGCTAAACTGTCAAGAGAGGTTGACCAGGGAATAACTTAAGGGAATGAAGGAGCGGGACACCTGGGGGAAAAGAGGAAAATAGCAGACCATACAAATCACTATGTGTAACCCTAGAGGAAAACATTTTATGCGTCAAACAACAAGGAACTTCTTTTGCTGAAACAATATGTATGTTTACTATCAACTGAACATGAACCTCTAAACGATGGACTGCCATGCTATATGATTTTAGAAACCTGCTGCTATAGAGAGTAAGAAATGTAATTTATATATCTCCTTTATACTTTACTGTATGCTCTATTTAATTGAACTGTGACAAAATGCCTGTACCCCCACGTTAATTGTTAGAAACTTGAATAAAGAATATATTAACAAAAAAAAAGGTTTGTCTGAAGAGACGTCTCCACCATGAACCAGTGCTATTTGCAATCCTGGAGTCCATTGCTCTCCATGTAGTTCATGAGGTCCTTTTTGACTAGTGTCTATTAATTTACCCATGGTAGAGGTAAGATTGACAGGTCTGTAGTTACCCGGCTGCTCCTTGCCCCCCCACCACCCCTTTATGGAGTGGGACTATGTCTGCTACTCTCCAGTCTTTTGGAACTACCCCACAACTGAGCTATTAAATAGCCCTACCAGGGATTCAGTTAGTTCCATTGCCAAATCCTTGAGCACGCTCAGATGCATCCCATCTGGCCACAGGGCCTTGTCTATCTTTAGGGTTGCTAGCCCTTTCGAACCCATTCACTGGTACATATTTGTTGCCTCATCTCAGGAATCCCCCTTACAGCTGCCTTAATGCCACTCTCTGGGAGAGACCCCTGTCTTCCCTTGTAAATACAGAGTAGAAATGAACATTAATAAAACAGTGGAGAACAATTACCGTACAGCAGGTAAGGGGAATGATAGCTACAGGTGCTAAAAGATTGACCCTTTGCAAAAACAGGCACTGCAGTTAAAAGTAAAGCTTCATCAACTTACATTGTGTCCATAACCCATCCCTCACACTGAGTCATCCCACTGCCAGTGCTGACTGGCTGAGCAAAAAACAAAACAAAACCAGACGTAGGGTTGCCACCTTTGGATGAGGCAAAAACTGGATCCTAAGCTCTGCCCCTAGCCCCACCCCTTTCCATGACTCATCATGCACTGTTCCTCCAATAAAAGACAGCACTTAAAGCAGCAGTGAAATAAAAATTTTAAGATACTGTACTGTACGCCTCCTAAAGTTACTTTCCTAGGTTCTTCCTAATTATTTTTTTATATATGTATTTATTTATTGACATTGGTTAACCAGATAAACATACAGAGATAAAAGAAGTCTAATTTACAGATATGATCTGGGGGGAGACAAGGGAAATACTGTAAATAGCATACAACAGTATACATACTTTATTTTTTTTTTTTATTTTATTGTAAATTCTAGGAATTAATACCTTTGAGCCAAGGCTCTTTTACAAAGGTTCCACGTTAAAAATCGGTTACAAACAATAGGGGTACAGGGTTGCACATTTAGGTAACATTGTGGAAATAGACAGAGACAAAAAATAGCTAATCTAATAACATTTATGAACAGCAGATAAATCACTTAAGCACTTTCACTATTTAGAAAACAAGTGGAGAGGGAAGATAGGTAAGGGAGGTAAGTTAGGTAGTGTAAGTGAGAAAAAGAGGAAAGAGGGGTGGGAGGAGGAGGAGCAGACCATTGTAGGAGACGAGGATCCACTAGTAGGCCTTTGTCAAGTAAGAGGGCAAGGGAGGAGAAGTGAGAATAGATTAGGATTTAATCAAGGCAGTCACAGGAGTTTGAGGTGGCTAGGTGAGAGAATAGTTTAGAATTGAAGGCACCTAATGAGTTAGAGGAGGTAATAGAGGTGCTGAGAGTGTTTAGCCAGTCTTTTTCTGCCTCCATTTCCTGTTCTTGTCCACAGTACTATTTCAAAGCCAAAGAAGTGATCATACTTTTTTCTTGTGGGAAAAATAATTTAAAACATTTAAAAATGCCTAAATTCTGTTAGAGATTAAAATGTTTACCACCAAATGAAAGTCGAGGACAACTGGCTCTGTTACTGTTACAAAAGGTGGGGGCAGCTTTGTTGCTATGCCACTTGAAGATGCAGTGGAAAGATTAGTTTAAGTAAGTGCTAATGGTGTTAATGGCCATAACTTTACACCTCCCAGGGTGACTGCATTCACAAACAAAAGGCTACACTGACAACAGAACTTGTTTGTAACCTGGACATGTAGCTGAAACAACAAGCATTTGTCAATGCCGAATGTTGACGCGCTGGCATTGGCAGTGGAAGTGGCAGAGCTAGAGACACATAGTGCTGTGATTTTGCGAATGTGTCTGAAAAGGTGATATTGCATAGCGAGCACGTCATTGTGCGCCACAGCTGTGGAAACACGTTTTGGGCAGGCTGTGAAAAACGGCAGCTGGACTGTTGATAAGGAGATGTGCACAAATGCCAGTGGTGAAAATGTGGCATGAAAATATTGCAGATTGACAAAGTTACAAAGAGATTAGTGGAAACTGCTTGTGCGCTTACCCAACACAGTCATTGTATGGAGTTCGGCACCAAGTTTTCAACATAGGCATTTTAGGACCTCTGCTCATGAACAGTGTCACCGCCATTTCCTCAAACCGTCCCAAAAACTGATTTCGCACAATTCTGTGCCAGTCGTGCGAAAACACATTTCAGGCAGCTGTAGTGTTCATAAGGAGGTATGAAAAAATGCCAATGATGAACAGCTGGAGTGAAAGTATTACAAATTCACAAAGTCATGAGCGTGGGTGCAAACTGTGCAATGCACGCTCATAAAATACTCATTTTATTGACTTTCATTCCCAAATTTTCAACAAAGGCATTTTAGGGCATCTGCTAATGAACAGTGTCACTGTCATTTTCATCATGTGTCTCGAACACGGACTTTCCACAGCGACCACGTTATTCTGCGCTGGAACTGCGAAAACAGATTTTGGTCAGGATGTGGAAAATGACAGCTGTACTGTTCATTAGGATGTGCAGAACAATGGCACTGTTGAAAATCTGGAGTGAAAATATTAGAAGTTTGCGAACGAGCATGCGTGCAAACTGCGCAACGCACACTCGTAACACAGTCACTTTATGGAGTATTGTCACCAAATTTTCAACACAGGCATTTTAGGGCCTCTGCTCATGAACAGTGTCACTGTCATTCTCGCAATGTGTTCTGAACACTGATTTCGCACAGTGAACACGCTATTCTGCGCCAAAAGTGCAAAAACACATTTTGGCAAGGATGTGAAAAATGACAGCTGTACAGTTCTCAACAAGTTGTAGTAAAATGCCAATGTTGAGAATCTGGCATGAAAATATTGCGAATTCACTAACTTATGAGCATGCGTTGTGCAGTTGCTACGCACGCTCGTAAAACGGTCATGTTTTGGATCTTTCCCACCAAATTTGCAACATAGGATTTTTGAGAGCCCCTTTCATGAACAGTGGCACTGTCATTTCATTACATGGTCCCGAAAGGTGATTCCACGCAGTGACTGCCAAATCACCTTTCAGGACCGAATAACGCCATGACAGTGCAAGAATTCATGAGAAGGGGTCCCAAAAACCCCATGTTGAAAATTTGGGGCCAAAATTTACCCTATTTATTCCATTATACAGCTTACCAGCATTTCCTCAGTTCACGGTCAGCTTTGACGAGTGCAGACATGTTCCCGGTCCACCGAAGATCGTCGCGCCAGACTCCGGAGGTAAGTATGGGGTGAGGGGGTGGGAGGCAGGTGCACAGTGGGTGGGTGTGGGTGGGGGAGGGGGCACGGAGACTACAAAGGACGTTTTCCTTTTACAGGTTCAAAACGGAAAAAATCGCAGGACAGTTTTTTCTTGCAGGATTTGGCATCGGGGTGGGCTTCCAGCATGCCACCTAACTGTTTTAGGGAGGTCTGTAGCTGATGGGGATTGGGCACCCTCATCGGCAAACAACATGGGGGTTATTGGTTATCTCTGCCGACAGAGTGGGCTCCCCATTGGTAACCTGAGAAAGGGATGGGGTAAGAGCCGAGGTTGGGCACCCCCCGGCATATCTACAAATGGGGATGCTTTATGCCAACGGGGAGGGCCCCCATCGGCACATTCACTGGGGCAGGGGCAGCTCGACAGGGGGATTGGGCACCCCCAAAGTCGACAGTTTGGCGGCCAGTGTGCTGCCATGTACATAATGGCAGTGAGCACGGCAAGAAAAGGACTGCTGCATCTGACGAGCTTTGCTCAGATTGCAGTGGACCTTTTCTTAAATGTGCTCGCCACATTATGTATGCGTGGTGTGGCGCCGGCATGCAGGCTGATTGGGGAATGCGGGACGCACCTACTGGTGCGTGCCCTGCATTCGCCGAACAGCGGCTGCGCCTCCAAAGCTGCACTGTCCCAAGATGTTGGCTGCACAAGCGCGCCAACATAATGAGTGATACGACTTTGTTTCAAAAGTATGTGAGCATTCAAAATGGCTCAAAAACCTGACCAGCACAGAGCAAAACTGGATTACCTGATAGGGACCCTGAAAACCTGATCACCAGGTAAAAGACCTGACAGGTGGCAACCCTACACCAGCATCATGCTCCAGTCCACCTGTTAGTCATTCAGTTTGTGGGCTACCCCAAGAGACCTGGGAAATATTGCTTTTTCTTTTCATATTTCTAAGGCATTCCATGACATCAGTTACACTCTTCCATGCTATTCATCTAAATTGCCTGGAATGGTGTTATTGGTGTCATAGAATGTTCAGGCAGAATGCAAAGAGAGCAGCAACTGCTAAGGAGAAAAAGATTTAGGGTAGTTACAAACGCAAAAAAAAAATAATTTAACAAAAATAGGTTAAAAAGTATCAGAATTAAGCAATACGGCATGGCAAGGTGTGGGTTATTGGGGGGGGATTTTCCTATGCCTTGAGTGGTGTGGTGTGACAAGGCACAGCCAAGTGACAACCACACGAGAAGTGGGTAGTCCCCAATTACCCACATCCTGGAGTGCCTTATTGTGATTATACAATGGAGTCATGTGAAAAACAAATTTAAAGTGCATTTAATTATGATTTTTAGAAATGCCTTTCTTCAGCCATGGGTTATTTACCTTGTGTTCATAACCCATCAGACAAGGTGAGGTAGTGCTGGTTGGAGACCTCAATATTCCAGATGTGGACTGGAGCATCCCAGAAGCAGCATCAACCAGGAGCAGATTTATCCTGGACTCCTTCAAGATGCCATCCTCAAGCAACTGTTCATGGAACCAACTCAGCAGAAGGCCATACTGGACCTCGTGCTCACAAACAGGGACAGTGTGATGGGGGTAATAGTGGGGGAGCGCCTGGGGAACAGTGACCACCAGTCGTTGTGGTCTGAAATCACAGAAGGAGCAGAACCAAACTACACAAAAACATGTATCCTGGATATAACGGGGGCAGACTTTGGGAAAATGGGGAGATGCTTGAAAGAGGCATTAAGGGGAATGGTGTGGGAATCATGGGTTGAGGAACAGTGGGCAGTATTTATAACAGAGATTACAAGAGCAACAGCATTATGCATTAAGCAGGTTAGCAAGGGGAAGAGGAGGCCATTATAGTTTTCCAAGGAGGTAGCGAAGAAAGTGAAAGCCAAAAAGATTGCATTCAGGCAATACAAAAAGATACAGGCAGAAGGGGATAGGGAGAAGTACCAGGAGAAGCAAAGGGAGGCAGGGAGGTTAGTAAGGGAAGCCAAAACTCAGACAGAAGAGCACATTGCAAAATCAGTGGGTAGAGGGAACTAAACCTTTTATAGGTACATAAGTGAAAAAAGAAAGGCAAAGGGAGAGATAGTAAGACTGAAGGGGGAGGATGGAGGCCATGTGGAGGATGACAACAGTAAAGCTGACATATTGAACAGGTATTTCTGCTCAGGCTTTACTGAGGAAGAGGAGGGTAATGGGCCTGAAGGGAGTACAAGGGGTGGGAATGATGCAGAAATGGACACAAGTCCCTTTACACAGGAAAGGTTCCTGAAGGAACTGGAAGGAATAAGAGTTGATAAAGCAATGGGGCCAGATGGGTTGCACCCCAGGGTCCTTAAAGAACTAAGAGAGATGGTGGCTGAACCTCTGGCAATCCTGTTTCGCCAATCACTGGAAACAGGGGTGGTACCCAAAGACTGGAGGACAGAAGATGTAGTCCCCTTATACAAAAGTGGAAACAAAGAGGAAGCAGGGAACTACAGACCAGTTAGCCTCACCTCGGTAGTGGGAAAGATCATGGAAGCACTACTGAAGGAGAGATAGGTGGAACATCTGGTTATCAACAGACTACAGGACCCAAGGCAGCATGGTGTCACCAGGGGGAGGTCATGACAGAACAACCTCGTTGAATTTTTCAACTGGGTGACTAGGGAGGTGGATCGGGGAGGGCAGTGGACGTGGCCTATCTGGACTTCAGCAAGGCCTTTGACACTGTGCCACATAGAAGGCTATTACCCAAACTGGGGAATATGGGTGTGGGCAGGACAGTAGTGCGGTGAGTAGGTAACTGGCTGGGCAGCAGGACACAGAGGGTGGTGGTAAATGGCTGCTTCTCCACAGAGGTAAGAGTGACCAGTGGGGTACCACAGGGATCAGTGCTGGGACCGGTCCTATTCAACATTTTCATCAGTGACATTGCACAGGACCTAGAAGGCAGAATTTCCCTGTTCCCTGATGACACAAAGCTTTGTAACAGAGTGGACACACCAGAGGGCGTAGACAGAATGAGAAGAGACCTGCAGAAACTTGAAGAATTGTCAGGGGTTTGGCAGTTGAAATTCAATGCAAAGAAGTGCAAGATAATGCATATGGGGCACAAAAACCCTGGCACAATATATCAGTTAGGGGGTGAGAATATAGCATGCACCATGCAGGAAAGGGATCTTGGGGATATCATCTCTGACAACCTCAAGGTAGGGAAACAGTGCGACAAGGCAGCAGGTAAAGCAAATAGGATGCTGGGATGCATAGGCAGGGGCATCATCAGCAGGAAAAGGGAGGTCATAATTCCACTATGCAAGACACTAGTGAGGCCCCACCTGGAGTACATTCAGGTTGTTCGAGACCTTACCTACGTAAGGACATAGACAGGGTAGAGGAGGTTCAGAGGAGGGCAACAAAGATGGTACATGGATTGCATCACAAGTCCTATGAGGACAGGTTGAAGAACTTGAATATGTACTCCTGGAGGAGAGGAGGGAGAGAGGGGATATGATAGAGACATACAAGTATCTTACAGGGAGGAACAGGGTGCAGGGATACACTATTTTTAAGCAAAAAAGATGTTACAGGACTAGAGGGCATAGGATGAAGTTGGAGGGAGGATGATTCAGAAGACGTAAGGAAGAATTTCTTCATAGAACGGGTGGTGGACAAGTGGAACACCCTGCCAGAGGAAGTGGTGGGGGCTGAAACAATCACAGGATTTAAGAATGCATTGGATAGACGTAAAGGAATTCTGGAGGTCGGACTGAGGGGCAACAGACTTCTAGGAAAACATAAAGTGAACTTACAAGCTCAAATGGGCAGACTGGGTGGGCCATAGGCCCTTATCTGCTGACACTGTCTATGCAGCTATGTATTTATTTTTATTTATTTATTTATTGAATTTTGGTAACTGGGTAGGCCCTCTGAGACAAGACTGTCCCTTTTTCAGGGGCAACCCAGGAAGTGCAGTACATTGATAGTGCATTCATTGACACAAGAAATTAGACAAGTAGTAGTCATACAGCAAAAGAGTACATCAGTTACATTCAGTTATGTAAAATAAGCAATCTAAAGCACAGTCAATAGTCATACAGTGAGAGAGTACATCTCTTACATTCAGTTATGCAAAAATAAGCAATTTAAAGCACAGTCAACAAAACCTTACATAGATTCAGACATCATTTAAATATTTTTTTGTCTTGGAGAGCAGGAGATATATATATATATATAGAGAGAGAGTAGGAAGTTTTGCTAGGAGAATCATGCAAGAAGTGAACAGGGGTTAGGAGTCAGCGGAAGCAGGAGCAAAGTAGAGCGGTTAGGTGAGTTAACAGCAACCTTTGAAATGGAGAGAGGGAGGTGCAGACCAGTATAGAAGGAGGTAGAGAGTTCCAGTGGGACACAGCAGAAAATGCAAATGATCTCAGAGCCACAGAGAGTCTTAAGTTTGGCACTGAGAGAAGAGGCAAGGAGGTAGATCTGAAGGTACGTCGAGGGAGACGACATTGAACCATATCAGCAAGGCAAGAAGGAGTGAAGCAATATACAAACTTATGTATAAAGCTTAGTGTGGCATAACGTAATTTAAATTCATAGCATAGCCACCCTAGGGCAGACAGGACATCGCAGTGATGGTGCCGAGCATTGGCCCCGAGAGCAAGCCTTCCAGCTCTATGGTAAGCCTGTGATAGGCGTGATAGTACAGCTGTGGAAGCAGAGAGTAGTAAGGGAGCACCATACATAAGGAGGGGCAGGAGTGTGGCATCTGCAATCTTGCGGCATGAGATCAATGTAAGGAACGGACAGATGAGGAAGAGGACACTGATTTTTTGGTTTATAGTTTTAGTGATGGTTGTAACATGCACATCCAGGGTAAGTGAGGGATCTAAGGTGACTCCCAAGTATTTGAAGGACCTGACCGATTCGAGTGCATCCCCCGTATGTGTGAGGGTAGTCATGGGGGGGAGGGTTCGTGCGGATGAGGTGAGCTGCAGGATTTACCCACAGGTGAAGACCTTAGCTGACCAATCAGGCTACAGGATTATTTATGTGGTAAGTGCCCCTTTTGGGGATGCTTACTATAGTGATCCTCTTCTCCCAGTTTCCCATTTTTGGTATAGGGGCTGGCCCACCTGCTGGTCAGGTGGGGCTAGTCCTCCCTGGGGTATTAAATGGGCGTTTTTGGCCCACAAGGGGGGAGGCTGGTGGAAGAAATATAGGACGGAACATCCAGTTGGGCAGGGACACCAGCCCTGGCCATTTTTAAGGCCTTTGCAACTAGGCATATGTGAGTCCATTCAGAGGGGAGTGTGGGTGGTCCTGGTATCTGCAGCATGTCCTGGACTGAGCTCGTTGTTGGGAGCCACAGCCTGGGGAGGTAAAGGAGCCCTCCTATGTGCACTACGGCACTGGGGCAGGAGTTGGGCCCAGATCCTGTCAGTTTCTCCTAGTTTTAACTCTAGTGTGGAGGGGGCAGCGCAGTGGTGGCATCTCGCCTCCCCGTACCCATGTGGCACTCCGTACCAGTGAAGACAGCTGGTGGGGAGCGACTGGTTGGTGCCTGGTGCGTCCCTCAGATTGCCCGTGTCTGAGATGCATGGGGATGCTGGGGGCCTGGGTGCTGTAGGCCCTCAGTAGCAGGACGGACAGTGAGGGGAATGGAAGTGCTGCAGCCTGTGTTTTTCTCACTGTGAACATGCAAGAGAAAGAGCAGTAGGCTTTATGCCGAGGTGTTGTTCTGAGGAGGCTAAGAAATGAGAGGTGACCAGCCTGTGTTGTGCTGCTACCAAAAAGTTCTGTACTGAGCACCTTGGCTCTGCGAGGATCCAGCATCACAGCCTTTCCGTCCACAAGATTGATGCTGTGGCTCTGTGCCACAGAAGATGGTGTTCTCCCTACTCAAGCCATGCTCCATCTCCCGGGAGCCATGTGAATTTGTTTTGGCCTGTAATAAATTAATTTATTTTTAAATTTTACTTCAGTGTGGCCTCCTGCTGTTTTTCATGAACCGTGATGCTTGCTTGCTAGTAACCATCTTGCCCCTACAGCTTGGGACTTCTGCTGCTGGAATCCCGTTTTCTGGCCATGCTCAGCGACTGCCTGTGGGACCTATGATCTGCGCCCAGGTACGTGGCAACTTTATTTTTCTACTGGATGGGGTTCTGCTGTTATGTGGTGCCTCCTTCCCCTTTTTCCATCAGGCCCCTAGACAGTGGGGAGGAGATGGCTGCAATGTCTATAATATTGGATATACAATAAATGGGAAACAGGAGACCATCTAGAGGTGTAACAAAAAACTATTTCCCATCATCTTTAAGCAATTTTTGTCTGGGTTTATCCATAGTTTGGCATAGGTAGACCACCTTCATCCATTTTCTTAAAATTTCCCAGGTCATCGTAGAAGAAACATAATGCTAGCTGGCTGGTTTGTTTGTTTGTTTGTTTGTTTGTTTGTTTGTTTGTTTGTTTTTGTTTGTTTGGTCCAGTCTGATCAGCACTGAAAGTGGGTCAGGTTGAGTTGGGGGTGGGTCACAGACCCAGTGAGAGTTGGGAGGGAATCAGGGTAAGAGAAGGAGGTGTGCTGTGAGCAATCAGGTTGGGGTCAGGTCCAGGAGGGTGTCACTATCAGATGTGGATCAGGTCAGGTGGGTCATGGACCTGGTGAGGGTCAGGGGGTGTTATGGGGGCAAAGTTGGGAATGCCACATGGCATGGTGGGCACTGGGCTGGAAAGCAGCCTGGGCTACTGTGGGAGTGAACAGGTTGGATGGAAAGGGGTCAGGGTTTTATTTAACTCCGAAAATTGATTAGCGTTTTGCTCATAAAAGTGCTAAAACATTGTGAAAATGCATAGCACTTGCCTCACTGTGTTTAACAAGTGTAACACTTCTAGAAAACCTATATCAATACTTTCTGTACAGTTAGCATTGTCCCAAGAAAAAAACTGCTAATCAATCATTTAAAACCCTGGGGGTCTGGGCCAGTTTAAGATTGAGAATTTCTCTGGAGTAAAACACAAAACAGGACAGGTGGACAACACGGATGTTTTCTTCAACATACAGATGGATTGGAACTGGAATCTGATTCCACTGTACTTATGAAATTCGGATTTAAACCCTTCAATGCCAAACATTTTCTTATAATTTGCATATTTTGTTAAACTTATGTCCATGTTATTGCATTATTTTTGTACTTTGTATTTTGTACTTAGCATCTGCTCTGTTCTGTTCTCTTCCCCTAGCCCAGGACACATCTGGAGGTTCTTCCACTACAGTGCAACAGGAAACCTGGTGACCATGATTACGGTGACAGCACAATGTCGACGGCGCTCATTGCGCCTGGCAATTGTGTAACCCGACCCCTGTTCACCCAATCCACCAGGGAAAATGCCAGCTGTTTGTGGGGTGCTGCGCCCCTCATATCCCCTGAAACTTATTATAATAAACTAGGAGGAGGTTTCTCGGGAAGGGGATGCAACACCTGTGTGGTGCAGTCCCTGCAGGGTGCTCCAACAACTAGTTCACCACTGTTACAGGTGAACTGGTTGCAGTGTCCTGATCACGTTGCCCTCATTCCGTCACCCGGTTGACAGGATACCCATCTGGAAAGGAGCTGATACCAGCTCAGTATGAATCTCCTGGAAAACCTTTTGAAATAAACAAAAACTGCGTTGGCCATTCATGATGACCAAAACAACTTTCCTACATTTGGACCACCGTAAAGCAGTAGCACTTAGTGTTCCATCTAATCCTAGGGGCACCTACCTTCACAGCACTTCATTGTCCTACCTCCCCTTCCACCTGCTTTCCACTGGGCACCCATTCCCCTCTCTGTCCCAGCCCTCATGCCCCCCGTCTGCTGCTCTCCTAGCCCCATTGTCTCCAACCTTCCTTAAGTCTGTTCTTAACCCCTTATGCAGGTATACACTTCACCATGACGCAGCTGTGCCTGTTCTCCACTTTGTTTCTCCCCCCACAGGTATGCTTAATTTTCCGATACAGGCACCTTTTCACCAATGCTGTAACAGTGTCTAAATGTTATACCTTAAGCTGAATGCTATCCCAGTCTTGTAATTCACACCAATTTATTGTCTACCTAGCTTGTAACGTATTGTTTTGTACCAGTGCAATTTTGTACTTGCTTGTGTAACCCCCCTGCAAATGGGGGTTCCCAAAAGACTTCCAGGAGCTTGCTTGAATGCTCCAAGCCTGAATGGTGTTTGGCGTTTAAGCCATTTATCAGTGAGTGTTTTTAGAACCTCTGGTACTGTCTCTTTAAGAGCTGTCTGCTTGCAGACATAATTAGTTTGTATGGGGACTGTGTGTTTCTTGATTGAGTACCATTCAAGCTGCTGCCAATTCACTCCATTTTGCAGTCACTAGGAGTGCAAAGGAACCTATCTGAAAGATGTAACTGTTTGCCAGAAATCATTTACAGTAATAATGAAATTACAGTTTGTCTAACCTGCTTTCTTTGCAGTCAGAACTGTGTCTGCTAGTTCCCATTCTATTTTTGAACTGCTGAACTGGACCAATCAGTGTGGGGTAAGCTAGCTTTAAATGGTGCCTTGGACGAATCAGAACTTGGACTCATAATCTGAGCCAGCCACAAGAGGATTGTATGGGCAGTGACTCTGGGAGATGTAGTTTAGACTTCAGTGCCTTTTGGACCAACAGCAGCAGTCTATTGTGAGTGACAGCCAATCCAGTCAAGAACTGGGAGGAACTCAAAGGAAGTGCTCGGTTTTGTCGGTTGGAGTTTCAGTTGAGCTTTGGCAGTGAAGAAGAAGGAGCCCTGTGCTTTTTCAGTGTGCAGTTTAGTCAAAAACCGGTGTAAGGCCCAGAGTTCCGGTCTGCAGCTTGTGTAACAGCTTGTTAGGACTGAATCCGTCCCTGTGAAAAGAATCAAAGGATCTCTGAAGAGTAGAAACCAGGCTCACCCTGTAGAAGACTGGAGGAATTGCTGAAAATTGCACTCGGTCTGTCAGGAACTGAATCTGCTGTGTGTTCTCCGGGTATTGTGCAGTAATTGCGATCGGATACAGATGCAGCCTGCCTGGTATAGTGCTTTCTTTATATGGATGTGAAGAGGTTTGTGTACCTCAAGTGAGCCCTGCTGACATTGAAGGACCTATCTTATTTGGAGGTCGTGAGTACTAATTCAGGGTCGCTCCCTGTTGAATTGCCACATTAAATCCAAATGGAATTACTGTACTGCTGACTGTTTAATTCTCCTTTTCTCTGTGTGAAAGGGCCCCACCAGCTGCCACGGTTTGGACTAGCCACTAGGGCTTGGGTACCCAGGGACAGTAACTGATAGGGATAGGCCTGTGCACAGAGCCATAGGTAGATTATTAGAGTGATAAGCTAATTAACCTGATTTCCCCTGTCCTTGTTATATCCCCTAAATAAATCAGAGCTGCTTGTTTCAGCAAAGTTATACTGCCTGAGGTATTTGTCTATGTTAAAGTACTGTACTGTGATTGTTGCACTGTATCTCATTTCACAGGAGGTCCCAGTGCCGAACCAGACCTGGGGGTAAGTGTATACTGTGAAGGTAATTCTGATATATTGTGTGGGCCACTAGTGGGAAGAAAGGGGGTTGCAGTGTCCCAGAGGGCTGTGACCAAGTTAGTTTAACTATTGCAAACCCTGACCTCTGGGTGGAGGCACCGCCATTGGATCCAGGCCTCAACCTGTTAGTGGCAAATCAGGCAGGGTAGTAGCCCTGGGATAGCGCCATCTAGGGTTACATCTTGAGGCTCACCACTGGAATTGTGTGTCCTCTAGTGGCCATATTTAAACCACTGTTAAGAAAAAATGGGTACCCTACAGAAGTGGCTGTGCACCGCTGGTGGAGTGGTGTACTGGGGAGGAGATCGACCCCCAAAATGCTATGCTTATCCTGGACATCCCCCTGGGTATCAATACAGACACTGTGCAGGGAGTACTTTCCAAGGTGGAAGGTTTACAAAACCCTGTGGTGGTGGGTCGGCATGCTAATCTGCTCACCCACACTTTCCTGGCCCTAGTAGAGTTTAAGGATCCCATAGATAGCTCCAAAGTGCCACAGACCATTACCCCAGAGGGAGCCCTCACTGCTTGGAGAGTGATAACTAAAGACAGTAAAGACCTGGGGAATCAGCCCCACCACTATCTGAAACTTTTGAGGAGAAATTTGCTGAATGGTTGCTGGGAGAGGGAAACTGTGGAGGACTTGAAGAAACTATTCTTGCCACCTGGGGGTGTTCCTCCCCCAACACCCTCTCCTGCTCCAGTGCCCGTAATGGTGGCTGAACCAATGCAGACTCCTATTTCTGCACCTGCCATTAGTCACGACTCTTACCGAAGGTTGAGGATCTTCTCTGGCACCCTCCCAACCCCCCAAGGGGAGGATGACTGGGAGACCTGGATAGACTATGTTGCCCCCCAAGTGCTAGAATGGCAATGCTCGGAAGGGGAAAAGTGAAAGAGGGTTAGTGAGAGCCTCCGAGGTCCTGCCCTGGCTACCATCCATGCTAAAAGGGCCAGTAACCCTGAAGCGACTGCACAGGCCTATCTTGAGGCCTTGGAGAATGTGTATGGGAGCCCAGATTCTGATGAGGACCTATGGTGGAGAGTAAGAAATGCACAACAGTACCAAGGGGAGTTGTTGTCTGTGTATGCTCTCGGCTGGAAAAATTGTTGCAAGAATGCCTCAGAAAGGGTAGTTTGCCAGCGATTGAACTGGACCGAACCAGACTGGACAGAATCCTTAAGTCTGCCCCCTTCTCAGAACTGCTGTTGCTTCAGTTCGCCTGGCAAATCGACTGGAATCCCCACCCTCCTATGATGAGTTAATGAAGAAATTAGGAGTTGAGAAAAGGCACCTCGGAGGTACCTGCACCAACAGCTGTGGCTCGACTCGAGTGACTGAGGGTGACCCATCAGTGAAGTTCTAGGGCAGAGGTTGACAGTCAATGAGTGCTCTGACAAGGAAAAGATATGCCACAATGGGGCGAACTGTTGAGAGAGATCCGGGAATTCAAAACAGTCCTTTATGAAGGCCACGCCTGCAAGTACGGGCCTGACCTATATCCGACTGCATCTGCTATGGGGTGGGGGTACCCACCCATGTATCTCCTGCTGATAACAGCTCCAAACTCAATTCCTTGAACATGGAAGTGGAGAAACTGACGAGATGTCTCCAAATGCTTATCACGCCTCAGACAGAGATGGCACCCAGGTTTCCAGTTAGTAATACCGCCCTGGCTCCCAGTGTGCGCTCGCCAGCTCAAACTCCAGAAAGTATGTTTTGCTATAATTGTGGGAAAGATGGGCACATGAAAGGGAATGCCAGTCCCAAAAGACACTGACAAAGTTGCATATAGGCTACAAGGAGAGCTTCGGAGAAGAAATCAGTGGTTAAGAGGTGCACGACATGATCCCAGTGAGGGCACCAAAATGCTAATTCACGTCCTTTGTGGCAAGGTCAGTTGCCCAGGCCCCACTACCGCCTCTCCAGACTGGTCCAGAATAGTGGGTCCTCCATGGAGACCACTGTAAAGGTGAATGGAGTGTCTACAAGAGCTGTATTAGACAGTGGCTCCCAAGTGACAATTATGTTCCAGGATTGGTATCAGAAGCATTTGTCAGACGTACCCTTACAACCATTAGAAGGACTGCATGTATGGGGGTTAAGTGAGAAGGCCTACCCCTATTCCGGTATATCCGAATTTGGCTGTCTTTCCCCACCTCCGTGGCTGGAGTGGCCAACAAGTAGAGACCCTAGCCTTAGTGTGTCCCCCACTGGACTGTATGATGGTGTCCCTTTGTTGATTGGAACAAATGCTCATATGTTCGGAAGGTTGGCACAGTTGTGTTATGAAAACAGGGGTCAAAGACTAGTAGAGCTTTAAGAGTTCCGCATTAATTAAGAAGGCCTATGAGGCACAGAGAGATGCTGAAAAACAGAACCAGAGGAACCGGTCGAATTGTATGGAAGAAGGATCCTGAGTCTCTGATCCTGGTGCCAAATGCCCAGTGTACCTTACAGGAGAGGTCCGTATCAGAAAGGATGTTAAGAATAAAATATTAATGTTGGATGCACCAGGCGATGGAAAATTGCCAGAGGGACTGCTGGTCAAGCCTAGTATTTTGCCCGCTAGAGCCCATGCTTATGCCAGAAGGGTAATGGTCCAAGTTCATAATGTGTCTGGAAAGAGACATTCGAGTAAACAGAGGTTGCATCCTGCTAATGCTGTACAGAGACACTGCAGTGCTACCCAGCAGCAAGAGTTCAAGGAAGAATGACAGAGTAACACCTGACTTGTTTGATTTCGGCGACTCGCTGCCAGCTGAATGGAAAGTGAGGATCAGTGAGAAGCTTGCCCAGAAAGACCAGGTGTTTTCTTTAAAGGAATGGGATGTAGGATGTGTGCAAGGAGTTGAGCACAATATCCGCTGCATGACGAAAGACCATTTCGGAGAGGTCTCGACGCCTGGCACCTGCTGACATAGATGATGTGGAGACGGCATCTGCAAGAGATGTTAGCTGCTGGTGTAATACAAGAATCCAGAAGCCCTTATGCTTCCCCATTGTGGTAGTGAGGAAAAGAATGGAACAGTAAGGATGTGTGTGGATTATCACGCCTTAAACCGGCGGACTATCCCTGATCAGTACACAATGCCCCGCATTCAGGATGCTTTGACTGCCTAAACGGGAGCAAGTGGTTCTCTGTGCTGGATCTCCGCAGTGGGTACTACCAGATCCCGATGGCCCCAGAGGACCGTGGAGAAGACGGCCTTTATCTGTTCGCTGGCTTTCTATGAATCTGCTGAGGATGCCTCAAGGGATTTCAGGTGCCCCAGCCACTTTTCAATGATTGATGGAGCGTGCAGTGGGGGACATGAACTTACTAGAGTGCCTGGTATACCTAGATGACGTTATTGTGTTTGGCAGCTCACTGGAGGAACATGAGAGCAGATTATTTAAGGTATTGGACCGACTGGAGGACTTTGGCCTTAAACTGTCCATTGATAAGTGTCAATTCTTTCAAACATCAGTAAAGTATGTGGGACACATAGTATCCACCGAGGGAATAGAGACCGACTCAAGTAAAGTTGAGGCCTTGACCACCTGGCCACAGCCCAAAATCTAAAAGAACTGCAAAGATTCCTGGGATTCTGTGGTTATTATCGGCGCTTCATCAAGGACTATTCAAGAGTGATCCGCCTCTTTACTTAACCTTACTCAAGGGTATCCCCAACCCACAAAAATACCAAAGTCAGCATCCTCAAGACTGAAAGAGTGTATTTTCATCCGAAGTGAAGTATTTGGGGCCCGCTGACTCCTGGATTGTGAGACTGCTTTTCATGAGATCATATATCAACTTACCCATGCTCCAGTGCTGGCCTATGCCGATCCAAGAAAACCTTACGTCCTGCACACTGATGCTAGCTTGCAAGGGTTGGGGCTGTTGTACCAAGAGCACGAGAATGGCCTAGACCAGTGGCCTTTGCCAGTAGAAGCCTGACCCCATCCGAAAGAACTATCCTGTACATAAGTTAGAGTTCCTAGCTTTGAAGTGGGCCATTGTTGACCAATTCCATGAGTACTTGTATGGGGCTAAATTACTAGTAAAACTGACAATAATCCTTTGACCTATGTGCAGACCTCAGCTAGTTGGATGCCACTGGCCATAGGTGGCTTTCTGCATTATCTACATATGACTATGCTCAATGAGCAGGTCTGAACCACATAGATGCTGATGCTCTCTCCCGGAGGCCTGTTCCCCAGAATGATTGGGTCCGATTGGCAGAACCTGACATTCGGCACCTGCCGGAAGTTTGACAGGAGGAACAATGTCCACGGACGCAGTGGACTGCATGGTGGATTGCTTGGGAGTCTCTGAGAATTGCATACCTGCTGCTTATTGCCACTTTTCTGCAATAGACATTGGTGCACTGCCTCAGCTGGACAATGACAGTATTCGGCGGGCTCAATCCCCGCGATCCCATGATCAAAGCAGCTTTAGAAGCCCTCTATGCAGGAAAAGATGTGTCCAAATTACGCCCACTGATTTGAGAACTGCACTGTTATACAAAGAAGGTCCTAAGTTGAAACTGATCAATAAACTGTTATACAGAGAAACAGTAGACAGAGGGGACAAGTAGACAAACAACAACTAGTGCTGCCCACTGCCTTTCGAGACTCAGTACTGAGGTCCTTGCACAACCACATGGGGCACCTTGGTATAGACAGAACACTTGACTTGGTGAGATCCAGATTCTATTGGCCTAAGATGGGGCTGATGTGGAGCAACACATTCAACTTGTAGTGCTGCTTACAGAGGAAAGCTTTGCCCCAGAGGGCTGCCCCCTTGTTAACATCACCACCAGTGCACCCATGGAGCTGGTCTGTATTGATTTTCTGAGTTTGGAGTCAGATCAAAGAAATATCAGTAATGTGCTGGTGGTCACTGACCATTTCACGAGATATGCCCAAGCTTTCCCACCAAAGACCAGAAAGCATCCACTGTGGCCAAAGTACTTGTAGAAAACTTTTGTTCACTATGGGGCTCCACAAAGAATCCATTCTGATCAAGGGAGAGACTTTGAGAGTCGCCTGATCAAAGAGATGCTTTCTCTGTGGGAGTGCGAAGTCCAGAACCACTCCTTACCACCCTCAGGGGGACCCACAGCCTGAACGCTTCAACCGGTGACTTTGCTAGATATGCTAGGCATCCTGCACCCAAAGGACAAGCCTAGATGGAGCCAACAAATTAGCACCCTGGTACATGCTTATAACTGCACCAAAAGTGATGCCACTGGATTCTCCCCCTACCGCCTGATGTTTGGAAGAGAAGCTCGACTACCAGTAGATGTGTGTTTTGGGGGTCTCTCCTGATGGGGTTCAAGCTGACAACTATTTACAGTATGTGCAAAAGTTAAAGGCCCAGCTAACTCATGCGTACCAACTGGCTCAAACCATGGCTGCCAAAAGAAATCTGGCCAACAAAGAAAGGTATGATAAAAGGTGAAAGCACAGGAACTCCAGGAGGAGATCGGTATTGCTAAGAAATCTGGGACTGCATGGCAAGCACAAGATTGCTGACAGATGGCACCATCTCCCTCACATTGTAGTGGGCAAACTAGATGATCTGCCAGTGTACAAAGTAAGGCCTGAGAATAATTCAAAGATGTAAAACAATGCATAGAAATCATTTACTGCCCATTGGACAAATCTTAATTGAGTCTGAGCCTTAGAAGATGTCCCTCTGGACCAGTGACTAGAGCTGCTGCTAAGAAAAGATCAAGAAAGTCTGCACCTACAGAAGCAAAGTTAAAGTGTCTCTCCACAAGTCCCAGTTGAGCATGACTGTCAGTCCATATCGGAAGAAAGTGAGAGTGACTTTGAATACTATCCTTCTACGAACTGAGTCAATTGTTTCGGGCAATCCCTAGTCAATACTGGAGATGAAGCTGGGCCTCTGACTGTCTAAGCCCTCAGCTTCATCCCTGGAGCCAGTGCTCCCAGAAAGTGAAGTGCAAAGCATCAGATCAGATGAAATGGAATCATTGTGCATGGTTGAACTGTTTGAGCTTTCAGGGGAGGAAAATGATAGATTGGGGCAGACTGGTGATACACCCGAACAAGAAGAGTATTTTGAGTGCCCTGACAGTCCACTGCCAGTGTCCGAAAGCTCTCCATGCGAGCCAAATGTTGTGGACTCAGAAACTGTAACTCCTGGAGCTGAAAGTGCCCCAAGTTCTAGCCTTCTACCCCCATGGAGACTCCTGACAAGTGAGGACAATGCTGAAAATGAGGCTCAGAGTGCAGAGACTATAACAGTTCCCCTAGAAAGACTGGTCGAGCTGTAAAGCCTGTGGTGCACCTCAGTTATGATTCACTTGGGAGGCCTGTGGACTTGCCTCTCAATGTTGTCCATAAAGGAGTGTATGTGTCCCAGCTCATTGCCCAAACTGAGCATCAGTGCTAACTCCAAGTTACTTGTGTTGCCTCTCATATGGTGCCCTGCCCCATCCAGCCCCAAGGTAACTGATAGGAAGGGCCCTCTCTTTCAGGTTTCATGTACAAGAGGTAATAACTTGAGTTATGGTACAATGTGTGTGTAATACTGTGTAAAGAGTGACGTACTGCAATGTTTCAGAAATGTGTTCTTGGTAAAATGATATATTGACTGATGATTACATATGCGAGCCTAATGCAAATGTATATGGTTGCAGTTGAAACTTATGAGGTACTTGCTTGACGCGGACGCCAAGCTTTCCCAGACCAGGAAGGGTGTAACCCCTGCAAATGGGGGTTCCTAAAAGACTTCCAGGAGCTTGCTTGAATGCTCCAAGCCTGAATGGTGCTTCTGCATGCTAGCCACTTTATCAGTGAGTGTTTTAGAACCTCTGGTACTGTCTCTTTAAGAGCTGTCTGCTTGCAGACATAATTATTTGTATGGGGACTGTGTGTTTCTTTGATTGAGTACCATTCAAGCTGCTGCCAATTCACTCCATTTTTGCAGTCACTAGGAGTGCAAAGGGAACCTATCTGAAAGATGTAACTGTTTGCCAGAAATCATTTACAGTAATAATGAAATTACAGTGTGTCTAACCTGCTTTCTTTGCAGTCAGAACTGTGTCTGCTAGTTCCCCATTCTATTTTTGAACTGCTGAACTGGACCAATCAGTGTGGGGTAAGCTAGCTTTAAAATGGTGCCTTGGACGAATCAGAACTTGGACTCATAATCTGAGCCAGCCACAAGAGGATTGTATGGGCAGTGACTCTGGGAGATGTAGTTTAGACTTAGTGCCTTTTGGACCAACAGCAGCAGTCTATTGTGAGTGACAGCCAATCCAGTCAAGAACTGGGAGGAACTCAAAGGAAGTGCCCGGTTTTGTCGGTTGGAGTTTCAGTTGAGCTTTGGCAGTGAAGAAGGAAGGAGCCCTGTGCTTTTCAGTGTGCAGTTTTAGTCAAAAACGTGTGTAAGGCCCAGAGTTCCGGTCTGCAGCTTGTGTAACAGCTTGTTAGGACTGAACTGTCCTCGCGAAAGAATCAAAGGATCTCTGAAGAGTAGAAACCAGGCTCACCATGTAGAAGACTGGAGGAATTGCTGAAAATTGCACTCGGTCTGTCAGGAACTGAATCTGCTGTGTGTTCTCCCGGTATTGTGCAGTAATTGCGATCGGGATACAGATGCAGCCTGCCTGGTATAGTGCTTTCTTTTATATGGATGTGTGAAGAGGTTTGTGTACCTCAAGTGAGCCCTGCTGACATTGAAGGACCCTATCTTATTTGGAGGTCGTGAGTACTAATTCAGGTCGCTCCCTGTTGAATTGCCACATTAAATCCAAATGGAATTACTGTACTGCTGACTGTTTAATTCTCCTTTTCTCGTGTGAAAGGGCCCTACCAGCTGCCACGGTTTGGACTAGCCACTAGGGCTTGGGTACCCAGGACAGTAACTGATAGGGATAGGCCTGGCACAGAGCCATAGGTAGATTATTAGAGTGATAAGCTAATTAACCTGATTTCCCCTGTCCTTGTTATATCCCCCAAATAAATCAGAGCTGCTTGTTTCAGCAAAGTTATACTGCCTGAGGTATTTGTCTATGTTAAAGTACTGTACTGTGATTGTTGCACTGTATCTCATTTCACAGGAGGTCCCAGTGCGGAACCAGACCTGGGGGTAAGTGTATACTGTGAAGGTAATTCTGATATATTGTGTGGGCCACTAGTGGGAAGAAAGGGGGGTTGCAGTGTCCCAGAGGGCTGTGACCAAGTTAGTTTAACTATTGCAAACCCTGACCTCTGGGTGGAGGCACCCGCCATTGGATCCAGGCCCCTCAACCTGTTAGTGGCAAATCAGGCAGGGGTAGTAGCCCCTGGGATAGCGCCATCTAGGGGTTACACTTGTAATGTAATGCTTTGTAATGTAATGCATTATACCTGTTCACTTTTTTTCTTGTAACTGACGTGGAACCTACAAATGAGCATCCTCTCACAGGTGTTCTCCAAGATATCATTAAAAATAAAAAAATAAATAGAAATTAAATTCAGAATTCAGAAAAACAGCTCAGAATCCAATGACTCGGATGCAGTTCGGTGCATTGGTAGGAAGCCCACTCCAAAGTGCTTCACAAGGCCCATGAGCAATAGTAGCAGCCACTAGGTGGGCACAGGGAAGTAAAGGGGGAACAAGGAAGGTCACAGAAAGCTTAGGGCAGTGATGGACAGAGAATGAGAGAGAAAGAAGAAATTAACTTCATGCTTACTGTAATTTATTTTTCTGTTAGCTCCATCATTGTCAATGGGTAATCATTACAACTGGGTATAGTGCACTCCTACCAGGGGAATGGCACACCCAAGATTTAGAATGTTGGGCACCTGAGGATTCCATGCACTAACAGCAACTCCCCAGTTACTACTTACCAGTGCCATGAGAGCTACAAATATATACAATCAAAAACCAATCACATATTTACAATAATAAAAAAAACTTTCTTACCTTCCTGTCCGATATTCGGAGAAGGGATGCATTTCATGGTCCCAAAAGGATGCCTGAAGTATTCAGATCTTGTTGTAGTGAAAAAACATGCAGTTGTAAGGTGCTTCACAGGCTCAACACGTCTCACAGGAGTCATCCATCTGTGAACTGAAGCTAGTATACAATGAGACATTTGCTCTGTCTTCTTTTTTTTTGTTAGAAGGCAGAGAACTAAAGTGCAAAAGGAAACACGCCTTAGTTTAACTATCAAAACCTGTTAACTGCGGTCGCAGATAATTGATAAATCAGCATAGTTGATAAATCAACATATAATTATACATATCAGAGTACAATGTAGCAGAAAAGAGAAAGATTCAAGTATGTGATTTTAATAAAAAATAGACCTCTCTCCTAGCATGCAGGATAAGATTCTCCCTCCGGAGCCAAGCTCATGGGCGGGTCCCATTGGCAATGTTGGAGCTAACAGAAAAGGAAATTACGGTAAGTATGAAGTTAATTTTTATGTTTGCTTGCATGCATGTGCAAGAAACATAGTGCCATCATCCGAGTTTTCGGAGGTGTGGCAGCCCTCTTCCAATTCAGTCAGTGTGTTTGCAGGCACGGCCGCAGTTCTCCAATGCCTGCTGGAGCTGTCTATGACAGCAGTCGAAAATGCAGCGGAGTACAGTTGAAAGGGGGAGCTACGCTTCAGTGAGCAGCGATAAGATATCGCCTGCTCATGCGCGCTCCCCCTACACACACACACACACACACACACACACACACACACACACACACACACAACACACACACGCACGCATACCGCGTGCTCACCCCCCACACACACACACACTGTGGTAGCCGATGGGGTGCCCAATACCGCCGCGGCTGTGCTGGGCCCCCCAAAACAGTGTTCCATATGCCACGCTGGGTGCCCACCCCATGCGTGGCTACGCCCCTATATGCCGATGGGGTGCCCATTCCCCCGTCGGCTCCACTGGTCCCCTCCAGAGTACAGGGTGCCACATTGGGAGCTCACCCCAGCGTGGCAGCATATGCTGTCGCCGACAGGGGTGCCCAATCCCCCATCGGCTCCACGCCCCCCTACCAGGCGTCCTTGTGTCACGCTGGGAGCCCACCCCAGCGTGGCAAACGTCCCGCGTCATCATTAAAAAAAAAAAAACTTGAAACTGAAAAACGGTCCCTCGCTGTCTCTGCCCCACCGCGCCCACCCACTGCGCACCCTGCCTCCCCACACCCCCTCACCCCATACTTACCTCCGGACTCTGGCACGACGATCTTGATGGACTGGGAATCGTCTGCACTCTTCAAAGCCGACCATGAACTGAGAAAATGCCGGTAAGCTGTATAATGGGATAGATAGGGTTGTTTCAACTTTGCTGCATATCTCAGGCATTTTTTTGAATTTTTGCACCAAATTTTCAACATGGGGTTTTTGGGACCCCTTCTCATGAATGCTCTCATTGTCATGGTGTTAATTGGGCCCAAAGGGTGATTTCGCAGTCACTGCGCGAAATCACCTTACGGGACCAAGTAACAAAACGACACTGCCACTATTCATAGGTGGGCTCTCAAAAAGCCTATGTTGAAAAATTGGGAAAATTCCTAAAATGACTATTTTACGAGCGCAGTATTGCAGTTCTGATGCACGCTCGTGAAGTTCGCTGAATTTTCATTATTTTCACTCCAGATTTTTAACACTGCCATTTTACCACACCTCCTTATGAGCAGTATAGCTGTCATTTTTCACATCTTGCCTAAAACATGTTTCTGCTTCTATGTAGCGCCAATGATGAAGTTGTTGTGCGAAATCAATGTATGGGACACATTAAGAAAATCACAGTGACACTGTTAATGAGCAGAGGTCTTAAAATGGCTATGTTGAAAATTTGGTGAAATAATTCCTAAAAATGACTGTTTTACGAGCGATGTTGCGCAGTTCCTATGCACGCTCGTAAGTTTGCGAATTTTCAATATTTTCACTACAGATTTTCAACATTGCCATTTTATTACACTTCCTTATGAGCATTACAGCTGTCATTTTTCACATCTTGCCCAAAACGTGTTTCCGCCCATGTAGCGCACAATGGCGCAGTCGGTGTGCGAAATCAATGTATGGGACACATTAAGAAAATCACAGTGGCACTGTTCATGAGCAGAGGTCTTAAAATGACTATGTTGAAAATTTGGTGAAAAAATTCCTAACAATGACTGTTTTACGAGCGTGCATTGCGCAATTCCTACGCACGCTCGTAAGTTTGCGAATTTTCTATATTTTCACTCCAGATTTTCCACATTTCTATTTTATTACACTTCCTTTCGAACAGTGCAGCTGCCATTTTTCACATGTCGCCCCAAATGTGTTTCCGCACATGTAACGCTCAATGGTGCAGTCGGTGTGCGAAAGCAATGTTTGGGACAGATTAAGAAAATCACAGTTACACTGTTCATGAGCAGAGGTCTTAAATGGCTATGTTGAAAATTTGGTAACAAAAGTCCATAAAATGACTGTGTTACGAGTGAGCATTGCGCAGTTTCCACGCACCCTCATAAGTTCATGACTTTGTAATATTTTCAGTCCAGATTTTCACCAGTGGCATTTTTTCCACACTTATTTATGAACAGTACAGCTGTCATTTTTCACAACATGGCCGAAATGTGTTTTCACACTTTCAGTGCAGAGATGCGTGGTCGCTGTGGGAAATCATTGTTCGGGACAGATAAAGAAATTCACGGTGACACTGTTCATGATCGGAGGCCCCAAAATGCCTGTGTTGACAATCTGCTATAAAAAATCCCCAAACTAATTACATTACGGGTATGCGTTGCACAGTTTCTATGCACGCTCGTGACTTCACCAGTTTTTTGAATATTTTTACAGCAGATTTGCAACATTGCCATTTTTTACACCTCCCCATGAACAGTACAGCTGTCATTTTTTACATCCTGTTCGGAATGTGTTTTTGCATCCGTGGTGCTAAATGCCATAGTCCCTGTGCATAAGCAGCTTTCAGCTAACAAACTGATATTGCCACTGTTCATGAGGTGGGGGTCACAAAAAAAAACAAGTTGAAAATTTGGAGTGAAAATACCAACGAATGCCTGAGGTGTTAGAGTTTCCAACCATAACGCCCCACCTTGTAGAGAATGACAGGCATCAGGGGTGTGACTTGGGATTCTTGCCTGTAATGCTCATATCATTCCACACCCTGCAGCCAGTGAGAGGCATCGAGGTATGCCTTGGACTCTTCGGCCACAAAGTTCACCCTATTCTCCTATACTGGACCCATCTCACCATATTTCCTGATGGAATGGGGTGCGCATAAGGGCCAAAGACCCCAAGGCACACCGTGACACTTGTCAGTGTCTGCAGGGTAGGGTGTGGTGAAATGGCGCGGCCATTATGTCTGACGACCCAAAGGCACACCCCAATGCCTGTCACTCTCTGCAGGGTGGTGGTGGGGTTGGCTTCAGTTCAATACTTCACTGCCATTTCTATTATGCAGCTCTGTAACTTCTACACTACCAATGCCAATGCCAGCAAGCAAACATTCGGCATTGACAAATGCTTGTTTCTTTCTGTAGTGCTCCACATTGTCAGTGGGTAATCATTATAAATGGGTTCAAAGAAGTAGTACTCAGACAAAAAATTGGGAGGGGGGAGAAGATTATCCTATATGCCTGATACTTTCGAATTACTTGCGAATTGCTGCCTGCAACACTCTGCAACCAAAAGCTGCATCAGCAGAACACTGAACATCCAATTTATAATGTTTTGTGAATGTGTGGACTGAGGTCCATGTACCTGCCTTGCATAGTTCTGAAACTGTGGCCTTGTCTCTCTCTGCCCAGGAAGTTGCCAGTGCCCATGTGGAGTGAGCCTTGATAAGAACCAGAGGCCTCTTTTTGCATGCCTCCTGACAAAATGGTAGAGCACTCCAAAGCGCTGAGGCTAGTTCACCAACATTGTGGGAGCTGGATTTATATTTATATTGTGTGTTTCGTGCACAGCATTGTCAATTGTAAGTACTGAAGTTTTATGCTCAGTGAAAAATTAATAACTACTCTCACTGAGTTTTGTGTCTGGAGTGCCGTTTTTTTCAACATTGTTGCCTCTTCTTTCTCACCACGTAGGCCTTAGCAACACAGGCCCGTACCCACCTAGCTAGGGTGGGTTTATAGGCCTTTTGTCCTTTCTTGGCTGCCACAAAAAGCACAAACAGCCTATCTGACTTATGAAATTCAGACATGGGTTTAAGGTAGATTCTAACTGTCCACCTTAGGTCCAGTTTATGCAACTCCTTCTCCTTGTGGTGAGAAGGATGCAGACAGAAGGATGGAAGGCAAATCTCTTGGTTCACATTTATTTTTTATTTTTTTATTTTGAAATGTTTCATCAGGAAAGGTAACTTGTGCTGAGAACAGCTCATTTCCAGAAGCGTCCTGGGGGAGTTACAATGTTGGGGAAACAAAGACACAAAATACAGAGTAATACACTGCAGAGTAATATATACAAGTGACACACTATAAACAATATATACAAATGACACACCTTGGCAGGGTCATACCAGAGGGTAACAATGTTGGGAAAACAAAAACACAAAATACAGAGCAGTACTGTGCATGCAGAGCTACATATACTATTATATAATGGCAAGAAAATTTCCTGGTCTCTGATTGGTCAGTGTGTTCCTGGCACAGTGCGGTTATCCCAGCACAACCTCACTGTATTGCTTTGGATGCCTTGGCTGATGATCTTTTGGATGAAGACCATGATGAAGACAATTTGGATGATGAGTCGGCTGCCATACACTTAAAAAACAGAGATATATTGCCACACTAAAAATCTAGTAAAAACATTTTTTTTTTTTTTATTTGTATAACAACGAGTCATTGTATAATAGCAATAATGCACTCCAGGGTGTGGGTTGTGCTGGGATAACCTCACTTCTGGGACGTTGGATGCACTCGGCTGCACGTGCCCAACCACCCAGGAGTGAGGTTATCCCAGCACAACCCACACCCTGTTATGCATTTTTGCTTAATTAACACACCTTAGCAGAGCTATAATGTTAGGAGAAACAAAAACACTAAAATACGGAGTAATATACTGCAGAGCAAGATATGCAAATAACACACCTAGCAGAGACATACCTGAGGGGAGCAGAATGACCCAGAGTCAACCTGTCAATCATCAGGAGAAACAACTAGGTGGAAAGGAACGGAAGTACAACCAACAAGGGTAGGGAATGGAGGAGGTAGACACAGAATAAGCGCAGGGGAAGAAGACAGCTTGTGGCAAGAAATGCTTGAGTAGGCCTATGGTGCCGGAAAGAGCACATGGGGAGGGGGAGGAAAAAGAGAGGGTGAGGATGGGGATTGGGAGAAGAAGAGGAGGAGGGGGGACCTGGAGCCCAGACCCCCTCAGGATGCTGATAACCCTGCAGGGAAAGTAGGACCAGGAGTGAAGAGCAGGAGGTGGTGGGGAGAAGGGGACGACCTGAAGCCATAATCCCCTTCAGGGTGCTGAGAACCCTGCAAGGGAAGTTAGGACGAGGCGTAGACAAAGGGGGTTAGGAGGTAGGGGACAAGGAGGGAGGGAGAAAGGGAGGAAGGGGATAGGGGAGTGAAGGGAAGACAGAGAGTTTGGAAAGCAGGGAGGGAAAGGGAAAGATAGGTGTAGAGAAAGCAGCTCACTAGTAGGATCAGGGCCCCTTTAGGATGTAGGGATACAACCAAGGGGAGAAACAGATCTAACTTAGGAAGGAGGCTGCACATGAAAAGTCGCCATTTTGGGGATGAAGGGCGGAACAGTCCTAAGCACCACCTTGTCCTTTTGCATGATAAGGTAAGGCTTCTTATGTAACAAGGCCTGGAGTTCGCCCACTTTCCTGGCTGAACACATGGCCACTAAAAACAGACCTTGTAGGACAAAACATCCAATGGCATGGATGACAATAATTCGAATGGCTCAACACAGAGAACATTCAGAACTAAGTTAAGATCCCACAAAGGAACTGGGGCTTGAAACAGTGGTCAGCTCCTGCCAACCAAAAGCAAAACATGAACAATCTCTCTATTTGCTCCTAGGGAGAACCCCAAGGAAGCTCCAAGAGCAGAAACTTGCCATCTCAGCATACTCAATGCCAGCCCTTTATCTACACCATCCTAAAGGAATTCCAGGATTTGAGCAATGGATGCCTTCAAAGGTTTAATTCCTTTCTCTCTGGCCCAAGAAGAAAATATGGTCCAGACTCGGGCGTAAGCAGCTGAGGTAGAGATTCTTCTTGACATCATCAAGGTGTTAACTACCCTCCGGAGAAAAACCTAATTTTAAGAGTCTCCTCCTTTCAGGAGGCAGGCTGCGAGTTGCATTGTGCCTGGGTTCAGGTAGAGAATGGGGCCTTGCAGCAGGAGGTCCCTTTGTACCGGAAGGCAGAAGGGAGCTTGCTAGGCTAGGGTCACTAGATCTGAGAACCATAGTCTTCTTGGCCACTCCAGGGCTATCAGAAGAAAATTCCGCTTGCGTGTTTTATTTTCCATAATACTTTCTGGTGGAGAGGCAATGGAGGAAAAGCATATGCTCTGCGGAATGACCACACCTGGGTCAGGGTGTCCACTGCCTCTGCATGAAGACACCAATACCGACTGAAGAACCTGTGGGTCTGAGCACTGTGGCTTGAAGCAAACAGATCTATCTGCGGTTGCCCAAACCAATTGCTTAGTAGTGCGAACACCTCTGGGTTCAACTGCCACTCTCTGGGGTGAACATCTTCACGACTTAGCCAGTCCACCTGAATGTTCAGTTCCCCCACCAGATGTACTGCTAACAGAGAGAGAAGATTCTCCTCTGCCCAGCTCGCAGGTTGGAGGCCTCCCAAAGCATTTGCCTGCTTTTTGTGCCTCCTTGATTGTTTATGTATGCCACTGTGATGGCATTGTCCGACCGCACCTTTTCTGCTGTGTTCCTCAGTCTGCACTGAAAATGAAGCAGAGCTAGGTGAACTACATGCATCTCCAGGACATTTATGTGGAGATGCTGTTCTTGTAGTGACCAAATCCCTTGAGTGGAAGTTGGTTCAGGACTGCCCCCCACCCATGCAGGCTTGCACCCATTGTGAGAATCACCTCCAGCGGGAGTTCCAATGGAACCCCCTTGTTGAGATTCTGCACATTAAGCAATCAACTCAGGGAGTGACAAAGCTGATGGGTGAGGAGGATCCTGGCTTGATACTCCTCTGATGATGTGTCCCAGGTTGTCAGCAACCCCTTCTGAAGAGGCCACATGTGGAAGTTGGCCCAGGGAACTAAATCTATTGCTGCAGCCATGAGGCGCAGAGTGTGGGCCGGTGCTGAGGACTGAAGCCTGAGCCACCATATCTCTGACAGCAACATCTCCTCCCAGGAGGGTGATAGGAACACACTCCCTACTTTCATGTCAAAGATCACCCCCAAGTGCTCCAAGGACTGTGATGGCTCTAAGGAGCTCTTCTCCCAGTTCACCATCCAGCCATGTGATTCCAGGATGTCCAGGGTTCTGGACACTGATCTCGCTGCAAGAAGCATCATTGGTGCTTGAATGAGCAGGTTGTCCAGATAAGGGTAGACATGATGACCCTCCTGTCATAGCTGAGCCACCAGGACAGTCAATATCTTTGAGGAAACTTGAGGGGCTGTTGCAAGGCCAAACAGTACAGCCCTGTACTGGAAGTGTTGGCCCACAATCAATAACCTGAGGTACCTCTGGTGAGACTGACAGATGTGGATGTGAAGGTAAGCATCCATCAGATCTATTGAGGCTAAGAAATCCCCCGGTTGAACAACCCAGATTATCAACCTCAGAGACTCCATCATGAACATTTTGTGGTGCACAAACTTGTTTAGATGCTTCAGATCCAAAATGGGCCTGAACCCCCGGGACATCTTGGGAATTACAAAGTAGAGGGAGTAGAACCCTTGACCCTGCTCATTTGGGGGAACCAGAACTACGGCCCTGATTTGAATGAGATGGGTCAGATGTCTGACACCACCTGGCATTTTGCCACTTGCTTTGAAACTGGGGACGTCAGAAAATATCCCCTTGAAGGAACCGTTGAGAATTCTATGGCATAGCGTAGGTGAAGGATTTCCAGAACCCAGGTGTCTGACATTGTTTGGACCCACCTTGCAAGAAATTCCTGAAGTCTTCCACCAAGGGGAAGGGGGCAGGGATGGGCCCACATACCATCATTGTGAGGTACCAGGCCTTTGTGTTGATCTTCCTCCATGGCACCTGGGAAAGGACCCTCTGCTGCCGTATCCTCTATTGCCTGAATAGGCACCTCTGTTCCTTTGGGTACCGAAGTTCTGAAAGAGACAAAACCCTCCCTGGGATTGTCTGTGCTGATCATCGCCTGGCCTCGTTGAGGAGCTGTGGCTTGCATTGCTGTCTTGACACTGGGAGGTGGCCCTTCTTATCCTGCATGTCCTGTAGGATAGAATCCAGAGCAAAACCAAACAATAAACATCCTTCAAAAGGAAGACTAAACAGTTTTGTCTTTGAAGACTGATCAACAGACCAATATCTGAGCCACACAGACCTCATGGTCGACACAGTGTGGTAGGCCAAGCGGACTGACAAGCATAAATTGTCCACTGTAGAATCCCCAAGGAAGGAGTATGCCATGGCCACCAACTGAAAAATGCTTGCACCCTCCGAATCATGAGGGATGTAGTCAGTCAGCATAGTGACCCAGAGGTTCAAGGCTCTGGCAACAATAAATGAAGCATAGGAGGTATGAATGTTTGTGCCTGAAACAGCAAAAGCCCTCCTGCATGAGGTGTCTGTCCACTTGTCATGCAAGTCTAATAGTGCCCCTCCATTGGAATGGTTGTGTGTTTTATAGAATTATAAGCAGACTTGTCTGCCGGGGGAGGGGGGTCCCACTCGTGAGACCTTTCCTCTAAAAAGAATAATTCCTAGTTCTTGGTTTTGGGATATTTCTTCTCTCATTCACACCTGCCCATTCCTATTCAATAATTTGGTCACAGTGGAGAAAACCTGGGAAACATTTTGGAGCAGAGGAGGACACTGACCAAATCGAATTAACCTCCAGTGGCTTCACGGACTGCTCCTCCTTGAGCTGTAAAGATCTACATGCCTCAGCTATCAAAAAGGACAAGGACTTATTATCAAAGAGGGGTAGAATTGATATCCTGGTCTTGAGTTCTGTCCGCTCTCCTTCCTCTACCTCCTCATCTGAAAGTAATTTTTTAAGGTCGGACGTTTCCCCAAGATCATCCTGGCTTTGCAATGGGTCAGGGTCAGGATCTGCCTCCATATCTCATTCTGCAGCCTTCTCCCACTGCATCGCACCTGGACATGCCCGTGTGGACCCCCCCCTGACCTGAGGGACACAGTTTGGGGTTGGATGTATTGACATTGTGGCTCAAAAGCTCACTGAGGAGCAACCAGCGATTTTAATGTAATTCTGCTTTGCACCTGCAAAGTGACATACCAGGTGCTCCCCCTCCAGCACGGAGGACTGGCTGGGGGGAACCACGAGAGAAATATTATGCGGGAAACACAGCGAGGACAATATGTACCCATGGGAGAGGGCCTCATGACCCTTCTGCAGGTCTTACATCATTTCATAATGTATGGTCTCCTGAAATCCATGGTGCCAAAAACAGAAAAAACTATGTCAGAAAAAAACTTTATTTTAAATTGTCTTTAAGATAGTTGCTCCACAACTGGAAAACTGTGACAGGAAAAAAAAAACAGTTTTTTTAACTGTGTTGTGTAAAAGACATAAACTGCCAGCCAAATTTAAAAACCGTTCCAGCAGTTTGAAAAGCTGTAACTGAGTGTGTGCTTGCCTCTAGGCTCGTAGGTGTGAGCACACGCAAAGCAGTGTGCGTAATGCTGCATTCCCGCCTACTTAAGTGAAACTGTAATAATGAGAGAAGCATGCGCCCAGTTCAAATGGTGGCCGCACAACTGTAGAAATGGAGGTTAAGGTGAGAAATTACCTCACAAGTTATCAATGACAAAAAAATGTTTGGCAGACAACGCAGAAAAAAAAATAAAAAACCTCAAGTTGGGGGGGCAAGGAACTGACACTAAAGACAGGGTCCTTAAAGAACTAAGAGAGATGGTGGCTGAACCTCTTGCTATCCTGTTTAGCCGATCACTAGAAACAGGGGAGGTACCCAAAGACTGGATGATAGCAGATGTAGTCCCCTTATACAAAAGTGGGAACAAAGAGGAAGCGGGGAACTACAGACCAGTCAGCCTCACCTCAGTAGTGGGGAAGATCATGGAAGCACTACTGAAGGAGAGATTGGTGGAACATCTGGTTGTCAATCGACTACAGGACCCAAGGCAGCATGGTTTCACCAGGGAAGGTCATGTCAGACCAACCTCATTGAATTTTTGACTGGGTGACTAGGAGGTGGATCAGGGAGGGCAGTGGACATGGCCTATCTGGACTTCAGCAAGGCCTTTGACACTGTGCCACATAGAAGACTATTGCACAAACTGGGGAATATGGGTGTGGGCAGGACAGTAGTGCGGTGGGTAGGTAACTGGCTGGGCAGCAGGACACAGAGGGTGGTGGTAAATGGCTGTCACTCCACAGAGGGAAGAGTGACCAGTGGGGTACCACAGGATCAGTGCTGGGACGTACTATTCAATATCTTCATCAGTGACATTGCACAGGACCTAGAAGGCAGAATTTCACTGTTCGCTGATGACACAAAGCTCTGTAACAGAGTAGACACACCAGAGGGTGTAGACAGAATGAGAAGGACCTGCAGAAACTTGAAGAATGGTCAGGGGTTTGGCAGTTGAAATTCAATGCAAGGAAGTGCAAGATAATGCATATGGGCACAAAACCCAGGCACAATATATCAGTTGGGGGTGAGGATATAGCATGCACCAAGCAGGAAAGGGATCTTGGGGTTATCATCTCTGATGACCTCAAGGTAGGGAAACAGTGTGACAAGGCATCAGGTAAAGCAAATAGGATGCTGGGATGTATAGGCAGGGCATCACCAGCAGGAAAAGGGAGGTCATAATTCCTGCATACAAGACACTCAGTGAGGCCCCACCTGGAGTACACTGTGCAGTTCTGAGACCTTACCTACATAAGGACATAGACAGGGTAGAGAAGGTTCAGAGGAGGGCAACAAAGATGGTGCATGGATTGCATCACAAGTCCTATGAGGACAGGTTGAAGGCACTGAACATGTACTCCTGGAGGAGAGGAGGAGAGAGGGATATGATAGAGACATACAAGTATCTTACAGGGAGGAACAGGGTGCAGGAATGCACTATTTTTAAGCCGAAAAAGATGTTCCAGGACTAGAGGGCATGGGATGAAGTTGGAGGAGGACGATTCAGAGGAACGTGAGGAAGAATTTCTTCACAGAACGGTGGTGGACAAGTGGAACACCCTGCCAGAGGAAGTGGTGGGGCTGAAACAATCCACGGATTTAAGAATGCATGGGATAGACATAAAGGAATTCTGGAGGTCAGGGGTAAGGGGCGACAGACTTCCTGGAAAACATAAACTGAACTTACAAACTTAAATGGGCAGACTGGGTGGGCCATAGGCCCTTATCTGCCGACACTGTCTATATATGTATGTATGTATCTATGTAAGACGAGTGACTTCTCAGAGCCCCTACACTCCCAAGAAATAAATCTGTGCCTACCTGAGGCTCCTTTTTTTATTTTCAAAGAGTTGTAACAGAAGACCATAGAAAACACCCTAGCAAAGGCATAAGTAGCTCCCAGTCCACACAGGAAGTGAGAAAAAATGTAATTATTTATTTAGTTTTTGTTGACCGGGTAAGTGCACTAAACAACAACATTGTCTATTTTCAGGAACGACCCCCGGGAGAGTTACAGAAAAAACCCGCATATTAAAGGCAGGTTATTCAATTTTTTTTTTTTTTACATTGTGTTTATTATTTTATGTAAATCATACACATACTTCCTCATACAGGGTAATAATAACAGCAAGGATTACATCCATAAATACATTTGATAATCAAAGATCAGTCCCCTGTAATCTATAACAGTAGAAAGGGGGGAAAACCCAAGTCTATAATAATTAAATGTCCACAAAATGTCAACCATTTCAATGGCTGTGGAAAGTTCCATATAAGGTAGAATTTACTTAGGAAAGACTGCCGCAGTCACTATGGACTGCTGTTTATCTAAATCACATATTTATATAATGAATTAGGAAAAATTATGCTTTTGTAGAACACAACTACACCCAACAGAAAATAAGTTCAAGTTCAACCTTTCAAAGTCAAAACTCAACCGCTTGCAGGTTAATAGTCAGCGTCTTAATATAATTGAGCAACATATCAATTGGTGCAACAGGCATTCTGATTGAAATAAAACAGCCTTTGATTGTTTATTCAGGATGTGATGCCCGTTCTCTCTAGCTAGCAAGTGTGGAAAATTAACCAAAAGGTGATTTAAACCACTGTATTGGGACTAAGTGGCCAGCACTGAGACCCCTTCCCAAAGCAATTACCATCATATATCCCTACCAACTCAATCGAGAGATAGACACCTAAGCTACATAACAAAACGTTCTTAACAGTCTCCATGTACAGATTTAATTTGGCTTCATGTCCCAAAAGTCCCGGCCATTGGTGCTGATCATAAAAAACACTGAAACCTGTAAAAGGAACTTCAATCTTCACCAGACTCTTCTCTGGCCTCTTACTCACCGGCAGTAATCGTCTCTCTGGGGCCAAATTCCTTTTCAATCTTTTCCAGCCATCTCCCGGCATCTTTGGGATCTGTGAATTGCCTAGATTTTCCGGGGTATGTGATTTGGAGTTGGGCCAGCAAAAGGAAGGAGTGAATAATTCCAAGAGTCCTAAGCTTCTGTCTGACCCCATTGAAAACGCTTCCTGCAGGCCCACGTTTTGAAATGACAGATCTGGGAAACACTTCACATCAACATCATTAACTAAGAGTGGATATGCCGCCCTTGCCACAGAAAGTATTAAGTCCCGGATCTCTGAGCGCGACGTCCGCACCAACACAGTCCGAGGAGCATCAACATTAGCAGGCCTCACTCTAGGATTGTAGTATAGGCTCTATAGGCTCTTTTCAGCGAATTCCAATCAAAATCCTCAGGTAATAAAATCAATACCTGCAACCATTATTTTAGGAATGTGAGCAAATCAATACCCTCTGCACCCTCTGGTATGCCCACAAACCGCAAGTTTCCAGCTCATACCTCATCTTCCAAGGCCTCAATCCTGCCTAGGAGCTGCATATTTTCCTGAGTTAGAACTGCAGTGGCTGCCTGGGTTGCAATTGATCTCTTATCACAATCCTTTACAGCGTTGGTCAGTTCAACTATAGCTGTATCATGTTTTTCCAGTCTAGCCAGTGTTTTTGCCATTTTAGAATCCATGGACTGCATCATAGTGAGGTATTTGCTGCCATGGAATGTTTGTTGAGGGCTCCGACGCAGTTCCAATTTCCAGACATGAGGGCTCAAGGGCCTTCCCAGATTTTGCAGCATTAGATTTAACGGTCTTAGGAGCTGGATTCTTTTGCTTCACCATAATGAATTTAGAATCATTTGAGAGCTGGTGAGCTTAGGAAACCATTCCCAGCAGTAGTTTTAAACTTTGCTAAGTTGTATTTATTTTAGTTATTAAATTATTAGAGCTGAAATGCAGCGCGTCTGAGAAATGTTTCCTGCCTGGAGATCGGCTCTCTAGCACTCCCCAGGTAATTCAGTTTTTAAACTTGCAGCTTAACAGGCAGTTTAGGTGTGCTACCTGAACACAGGTAGTCCCAACCTGCAGAGCAGAATTTCAGCCCCAGTTGAAGTCTTGAATCTTGAAACTTTAAATTCTTCAGAGAAGAGAAAGTAGCTCTGTCCCCCTCAAATGGCACAGCACAACTGGGGAGTTGCTGTTAGTGCATGGAATCCTCAGGTGCCCAACATTCTAAATCTTGGGCTGTGCCATTTCCCTGGTAGGGGTGCACTATACCCATTTGTAATGATTACTCATGGGCAATGTGGAGCACTACAGAAAGAGGAGTCACACAAGGTCACATTGTGAAGAGGTGGGATTCAGAAATAGATCTACTGTTTTAAAGGAGGTCTGCACTTTAACCACTAAGCTATACCTCCCCCAAAAGCAATTGTCAGGGGATCCCCCTCCAAAATAAAACACTCCACACAATTATTAACCTGACACCCCCTTTGGCCCTCTGGGTTGCAAACCTCACAAGGGCCCAAACACAGCTGGGTGCACACCCAACCCGTGTCCTGATTTCCCGGCCCAGTACCTCCTGGGCCCCTAATGTCCTTCTCCTGTGTCTCCTATCCCCCACTTCCACCTCCCCCTCCCACCTTTTACCCCATCTTCCCCTTGTGCAAGGTCTGTCACTCCAGCCACTGCACTGCTGCCATCCCTCAGTAGTCCCTTGTGGCCCTTATACTTACACTTTACCACTGCTGTCCACCTTCAGCAGTCCCAGCCAGCCGACTGCTGTCCATCTCCAGACAGTCCCTGTGGCCCCACCTTCTCGTTCCCCACTGCTGTACACCTTCAGCAGTCCCAGCCAACCAACTGCTGTCCACCTTCAGACAATCTCTGTGGCCTCATAATTACCAATACCTGGTCCACCTGCTTCCACCTTCAGCTGATGACCACCATGCCCCATTCCTTGCCCCCTTCTCCCCTGAATTAAAGGGGTGGGTGGGCAACCAGCTCTCTAGCAAGTGAAGTTCTGTTCCCACTTACCCTCACCTTGCCAGCACCCCCTTTCCCTTCCACCAATCCCTGCCTTGGCTCTCAAACTCCACCCTGTTTTGTCCGTCCTTCCTCCCACAATTCCTTCTTGTCCTTCCTCCCATAATCCTCCTATTTTTTATTTGTTTTTACTGAAAAGTTTCACTAGGAAAGGCACACTGAGCAATCAAATTGCTCACCTCCCGGTGCATCCTGGGGGAGAGCGAAAGGGAGTAAAAAACACAATAATACAAGCAGATTTGCTGAGTACAAGGATACAACAATACATAAGACATAATAAAGGAAATTATACACCATGTATAAATATTGATCATAAGAAGTGCTCATAACGTGTGTCATACAGTCACTAATTGGAAGAAAACATATAAGTGACTGGAGCAACAGGTAATTTAGGCATTACAGGGCAGATATTCAGAGGAGTTGTGCAATGCACAACTGAGTTACGCATGTGCAACCACAGAAATGCACCTTGGAGCCATATTCAACCAGCGTGAATTCACAGCTCAATTTCCGTTGCGCAGATGTGCAACAGTAATGTATGCTGCACAAGTGCATGGGAGCATGTCCATGAATATGCTGTACAATGGCATATTCAGCCGAAAAACACGGCGCAAAGTAGGAGCAAGTCACAGAATGCACCAGACAGACTTGAGCATAAAAAAGGAGGCTCAAACACACACACAGCAGATGCGCAAGCCATAGCAACACACAGCTGTGGATGCAGTGCCATTTTTGATGGAGCAGGTAATGAGGGGTGTGAGGAGGAGGGAGGACACCAACATGGCCAAGGATGGGCCCATCAGTGGTATGCCCAACACAGATGGTACTGTGTCCACCTCACCTTTGAGGACTATGGGGATACAGAGATCATGGGTCATTCTGAGGCAGCTCTGTGAACTGTGCCATGACGAGTTGCAGGTACCCACCAGACGGAGTCATGCCATGATGGTGGAGACAAAGGTGACATCAGCAATGTACCTGCTCACCACGGGCACCTTCCAGAAACCAATGGGGGCAACCACTAGTATAACCCAGTTGACCACGTCCCACCTCCTCACACAGTTCCTCAACGCTCTACTGCCACATGTTTCGGAGTACACAAGATTCCCAAGCACACAGGCAGAGCATACTGCAAACATGCAGGAATTCCACAGGATGGGATGCATTCCTGGCATGACTGGGGCCATTGACTGCACCCATGTGGCCATACGCACACCACCTGGCCCAGAGGGGGCCACCTACATGAACAGAAAGAGCTACCCCTCCGTCAACTGCCAGGTGGTGTACAATGCCACTGGGCGCATCATCAATGTGTACCACACACCCTAAGAGTACACATGACACATTCATCTGGCATAGCTCCATCCTGTGCCAGAGGTTTGAGTGTGGAGAGATCCCCATGGGTCACCTGATAGGTGAGCATGGCATGGGATGGAGTGACAGAGCAGCTGTGAAGGGGTGGACAGGCCCAAGCCACACATGGAGGGAGATGTGTGGGTGGCCGTAGGGCACAGAGGGGGAGGGCAAGGGATCAAGCAATGTCATGCACTAACGAGCATGTGTTACCCCCACAGGTAACAGCACCTACCCCCTGTGCCCCTGGCTGCTCACTCCCAGCCGATGCCCAACCAATGCTGCAGAGGAGCGATACAACGAGGCACACATCTCAATACGTAACATCATTAAGCGAGTCTTTGGTACGCTCAAGATGCGATTCCATTGCCTAGACAGATCCAGTAGTGCCCTACAGTACAGCCCTGCGAAAACTTGTGGTCTGTTCCTGGCCTGCTGCATGCCGCACAACATGGTCATTGACCATGGGATAGCTGTCGAGGTGGATGAGGGCAACAGCAGCGATGAGGATGGAGAATTTATTTATTTATTTATTTAGTTAGTTTTTGTTGACCAGGTAAGTGCACTAGACAAATCCTGCCTATTTTCAGGAACGACCCAGGGAAGGGGGATACAGAAGAATGCCAACTGACCTTGAACCAGATTAAGCTGTTGGTGGTATTTTTAGTGAATGAGGGAAATTTGGCCAGTACACCGGGGAAATTCCCCTACTCTGTAGGCAGGTGGTACTGTCTGTCTGTCTGCAGGGATGGAGGATCCCAGTTTGCTTCTGGACGCGGAGGGTAAAGGACATGCTGTTGGACGTATAGAGCCTGGTCTGGTGGAGACTGAGGATCTCTCTCATGTGCCGGCGGAAAGTGTGGATTCATGTCTTGTTATACCAACTTCTGACCATAATAAAGAGGAGGATATCACCAAGGATCAGGAGCTACTACGGGCAGATTTATTCAAGAAAAAACAACAGCTGTTACTCTTGTTGTCAGCAGCAGAACAGGAATTTTTAAAGGAAAAGACACAGCTTGAGGAAGAACGAAAAAAAAGAAAACGGTCTATGGCTAGCCCTCAACAGGACATAAGAAAACGTTTGCCTGGCGGGGGGGCTTGGAACCTGCACCTCAACCGGAACCTGTTAATGTTTTCGATCAACCAAATGAGGAGAACGCATCTCAGGATATGTGTTTTGAGGGCACTCCGTCAGATTGGACTCCAGGTAAGGCTCGATCAAGCAGGCTGGGTGTTTACTAATGGACGCTGGCTACCTGATCCTGCTATTCCTATCCCCGGTTCCCCAAACACTAGAAACAATACAACTTCATTACCTGTATTGGTGCCTACTGTTGGGGATGCTGATAACAGAGGTGAAACTTTCCCGTTGGAACAAGTTTTGAATGTGGTTGTGGATGGTAATTCGGTAGCTACTTGCGCCAGACCCGAGTCATCGCTCAGGTAATGGCATGGTGCTTGAGGAGTCTCTGGGCAGGGATTCTGCTTTGGAAACTGCTTCAGGTGGGGACTGCATCATGCAAGGAGGACAGAGCAATGTCAGGATAGGGTAGGAGCTTGCAGGTAAGGCCATGGAAGGAAAAAAACAGTCCGAGATGTCTCTGGGAGGTAGACGTCCTACGACCTATGCAGGGCTATTCCAAATGCCTGTTACTGCTGCTAAAAGGAGATTTTTGGTGCGCCTTCAGTATAAAGGTTTAGCCCCGATAACACCTGATAGACTGTGGGTTGGTAAAACGCTATTGATGGACTCTATGGGATTTACACCTGCTGAGGTGTATGCGTTTATCCATGCACCGGGTGATCACATGTATGATGTTAGCTTTTGTACTATGGCTTCCCTTGACAAGTTTTGGAGGTTAGGTTATATTATGGGGTAAAAGATACTGAAGACTGGAAAGATTTTTTTAGCTATACCCATTACTAAGCCAATCATTAAGACAATTACGCTGTTGTTTAGGAAAGAGGGGGTAGATATCAAGGATATAATATTCTGGTTGGAGAAATGATGTACTATATTTGACCATCCTAGTCCTATAATGGATGACAATGGTTTTTGGACCGGGGGGTGGACTTTTAGGGTTCAGTTGAACCAATCTGAACATGGTATTCAACACCTTCCAAGTTCTTTTTTCTTGGGTCGAGAAAGAGGAATCCTTTTCTATGCTGGATAGCCAAAGAGTTGTTATTAGCACGAATCATTATCACTCCTAAACACGGATTGTGATAACGTGAGATGTTTTCATTGTGGCACATTAGGACACACAGCAATGCAGTGTTCAGCCTCCCCCGTGTGTAATCTTTGTGGGGATGATGAGCATGCTTTCCAGGATTGCCCTTGGGCTGCTCGAAACTCAGAGGAGGAGGCCTCTGATCATGATGTTTTGCTTTCATGGGCCAGGCATTCCTTTTCGAGAAATGAGGAAGCCGGTGTTGATTTTTCAATGCCTGCTAGGAGAAGAGATAGAGGAAGGGGTGGAGGTGGAGGCCTGGGGGGAATACCAAAGTCTGTTCCTCCATTTTCTCGACCTGTAGGTGCTACTACTTTCCCCACTTCAGCAGTGGTGGGAGGTAGGCAGGTTCCTGAGGTTTCTAAACCTCTGCAAGAGACCTTTCTTCCTTCCTCTCCCCGGTTGTGCTGTGTTGGTTACTGAACACCAGCAAAGACTTGTGGAGTCAATCCTAAAGATGATTTGGTTTTAGTTTCTCATTCTGTTAAGGGAAATGATATAGACACTGAGTTATGTCCATCTCCAGACATGGAGGACCCTACTTTGACCTCTGATGCAACCATAGAAGGTGACTCTGGTACTGTTCTGAATCAGGGGCCATTGTCCCCGTTACCTCTTTCGAACCGTTTTTCTGTGTTCTCCTCCTGAGGTGACAGAGTTGAAGAAGAACAACCTATGGATTTGGCTTCAGAACCTTTTCCCTCACAAGGAGAGAAGGACAATACCCAAGTTGATGGGAAACCATCTGACCCACCTGTGTTACCCTCTAGACGGACAAGGTCTAGTGTTCGTTTGAAAAAAAACCACCCTGAGCCTGTTAATATTAAATTGGCTAGTTTAAATGCCAATAGTTTGAAGTCACCTGTTAGACGGGCTACTACTTTTTCCATTTTACAACATTTGCAGTATGAGATAATCCTTTTACAGGATACTAGGCTTCATACGTTGTCGGATATACATCTTTTTATTTTTTTATTTAGCTTTTGTTGACCGGGTAAGTGCACTAGACAAATCCTGCCTATTTTCAGGCACGACCCAGGGGAGGGGGAAACAGATGAATGCCAACTGACCTTGAACCAGATTAAGCTGTGTTAATCTTGCCACAAAAGACTGGATTTGGGGACCTTCATACTGGTCTATTGGTCCTGATTTGTTTTGTGGTGTGGGCATTATTTTTATGAAATGTGCTGTTCGGGTATTTAGGCTAGTAGATATAGAGCCTGGTAGAGCACTTTTGTTGGATGTAGAAATCGGTTCTTTTTCTTGTCGTCTGATTAATATTTACGGCCCTCAATCTAAAGCTCATCGGATAGAGTTGATGTTAAAAGTCCAGCCTTTTTTGCATACTAGTAGGCAAATATTCTTTGAGGGCGATTTCAATGTTAATTTTCAACAGAAACATCCCTGTAGTAAACAGTATTGTGACAAAACTTTTTTGATTAAAATGGTTTCTCAGGCGGGTTTGCAAGATGCACATCTACAGGGAGGTTATAAGGTTAAGCCTACCTATTATAGAGGGACTTTATCACCCAGAATAGATTATATTTTTGTAAAGAAAATGGCTAGAATTTGTTTTACTTGTACGTTACCTATTGAAACTTCTGATCACATGTTGATAGGAATTCACATTGCAATCCCCCCCACCCAAGAGTGTCTGGGCCAGGTTTTTGGAGGCTAAACGCATCTTTATTGTTAAAACAGGATGTTAGAAATGATTTACGAATGATTCTCTCTGATAAATGCTCCACTATAATTTTATATGAGGGTAAGCTTAGTCAGTGGTGGGATGATGTAAAACAGTGTCTTACACAGTATTTTCAGTTTAAAACTAAAACACAGGCTGCATCATTGAATGCAAAATATTTGGAGCTTAGGAGACAATTGTATCGTTTATTGTCAACCCAAACTGTTAGGAGTCAGGATTTTAGTCATGAAATTAACTTAATTCGTACTGAAATGTCCTTGTATCAATATAATAGATTGGTATCCTTGCAGAAGGAACAATCCTTTGGGACACAGGGGAAAGTGGATCAAACAAATCCGTTTACAGACTGTCAGAATAGGAGAGAGATGAAGGGTTTTGTTAATTTGTTAAATGAACAAGGAGAGTTACTTACTGACTTACCACAGTTAACAGTAGAACAATCTGATAAGTTAATAGCTCCTTTTTCTTCAGTAGAATTGCATAGAGGATAGTGTATGGGCAATAGTGAACAACAACACTGTTGTTCACTTCAAGAGGTTGTCATGACAACCAAGAAAACCTCGAGAGCTAAGCTTGAGAGGTTTTTGGTTGGCATGAAAACCTCGAGAAGAGAACAAGTGTTGTTGTTCACTGTTTCCCATACACTGTCTTTTATAGTGCATGGGCAACAGTAAATCGAAAACAGCTTGTGCCTTCCTCCTCGGTCATGCTGTGATGTCTGAGACCCGCCCCCCTCCCCACCACGCCGTGTACAAACACTCCACTCATTCCCGGTCCACAGCTGGTATACTACTATGTGCCAGCAAAGATTTCAAAGAAAACGGCACTTACTAGCTCCTCCTGTGCCTTCGGCTAACTGCCGTTCATTCTGTGACTGCCGACAAAACCGCGAGTTGCGCATGCGCACATGCGATCCGTGCTATTGTACCATCGATGTGATATACCCATGATGGTACAACAACATCGTGACATCACATCAATGGTACAACAACTCTAGGAAAAGCTAGATTTCCAACGAATACAACGTTCTAACATGCACTATAGAACGTTATTATATCTCTAAAACCAAACATTTCCCCAGGTTCTGATGGTTTGCCTGGAGAACTATATAAACTGCTATTGGACTATATGCCAGTAGAACTTTTGGCTATTTATAATTTTATGTTGAGGGATTCTTGTCTACCGATACAAATGGATGAAGGGCTTTTGATTTTCCTGTTCAAAACGGGACAGGTGTCAGATATTGTGAACTGGCGTCCGATTACTTTATTAAATGTTGATTTTAAAATATTAGCCAAATTATTGGGAAATAGATTAGCTTTCGTAATGGACTTTTTGATACATCCAACACAGTTTTGTGGGATACCAGGTAGAAGTATTACAGATGCGTTATGTTTATTAAGGGAAATTATGGAGAGTGGGAGGACTACGGCAACTTCTGGGTTAGAAGGGGGTTTTGTGTTTAGTTTAGATCAGGCCAAGGCGTTTGATAATGTTTCACATCATTTTTTATGGCAGTGTTTACATTCTTATGGGATTCCTGAGACATTTATTCAGTGGATTCGCCTATGTTATGCTTTAGCTTTTGTAAGACCATATGAGAATGGGTATATTGGTGATCCTTGTAAAATTTTGAAAGGGGTACATCAAGGGTGTCCATTAAGCCCTTTATTGTATGTTTTTTATATTGACCCAATGCTTAGGATTTTACAAAGGTCGCCTTTAATTAAGGGTTTGGGTTCTGACGTAGCACAGAATGTTAAAGTTATTGCCTATGCAGACGATATTTGTTTGTTAGCACAGGATGATGTGTCTCTTTTGAGGGCATATGACGTAATTCAGAATATAGTGTCTGTAATTGGAGCGCGTTTGAACCCTCAAAAATCTATTTGTCTAGCTATTCAGGGTTTTGAAGATCCAATCCTAGAGATAAGAGGTATTCCCATTACTAAACAACCTAGTAAGATTTTGGGTATTTATTTCAGCCATGAGAATTTGGCCAAAGATAACTGGAATAAGGCATTAAAAAGAGGGATGGATAAGGTAGCTCATTGGAATGTATGGAAAATGTCAAAAAAAAAGAGAATTTATTTCATTCTTTTTTAGTTCCGTTATTTCTGTTTATAGGTACAGTTTTTCCTTTACCTAGGTCTTTGGAAACAAAATTATTGGCATGTTTTTTTTCTTGTGTTTGGGGTAGTCATTTAAATCCCGTTAAGCACAATGTGCTTTATAAATCCATTAAGGAAGGAGGTCTTCATATGCTTAATCCGCTGGTATTTTTTTTTTTATGATTTTTGTATATAATAATTTGTTTCACTTAATGAAACCTTCACCGAAATTATGGGTATTTTGGAGATTACCGAAATTACAGGGTGTAATGTTGGAGTGGAGCACAAATGTTTTTTTTTACATAAAAATAAATGATGCCCCCGACTGGACAGCCAGTGGGCTGGAGTTTTTGATAAAGTGAAACAATGGAAGGTGACATTTGATTTGGTTTTGAAATTTTCTAGGAAAATTCTGTACGAAGATATTATTCAGGAATGTTTTATGGTCTACCCTTTCGCAAATTTCTCAGTGGGGGATCAGACTTCAATTTCTACTTTACTTCTGGATGTTAGGATCCCAGAGAAAATGTGGGATACAGTATGGTTGGCAATCCATGGTAAGGTAAATGTAAGAGGGAATCATAAGCATAAGCATCTTCAGGATCGCTATTGTCCACGAGACACCTGTGTACAATGTATTGAGACTATGACTCATTTATACTTTGAATGGCCTTATATTAAACAATTTTGGGATTTGATTGCTAATTTAGGTACCTGGAAAATTGACTTTCCTCCAGATGAGAGATTATTGTTCTATGGTATTATTACGGCTTTACAAAGATTTATTCCTCATAGTACTTTACGTATGATTATGGTACACTTTCTTTATTGGATATGGATAGGACGGTGTAAATTGGTACTTCAACAAATGGAGATTTCAGGAGAGAAACTTGATTTTCTCATATTTACTGCACTAAAAGCACTTAAACATAGCGAATTTTTAATGTTTTCTCTAGTTGATTGGGAGAATTTGGAAAAATAGGAGGCAATATAGCGCAGTGGTCTAAGGCTCTGAGCTGTAAATCTGGTGACATCCAGCAGATCAGACCTGGGTTTGAATCCCACAGCTTCCACTTGCATACTGTGTGAGCCTAAGCAAGTCACTTAACCTCCTTGTGCTCCCAGGTTGCTCCTATAAAAAAGCTTTCAGCTTACTGTGCTATACCTGGTTAAACAACTAAAATAAAAAAAAAAGAATTATTGGAAATATTTTGATTGGCTTTAAATTATGTTTTTGATTCTTTTTTTTCTATGATTATAGATATGAATTTCTTGATTTGTATGATTTTGCTATGTTTTGTTTAGATTACAATAAATCCTATTTTTATAATGGGGAAGGGGAGGGAGTGGGTCTTATTGCTTTTCTAAATTTTGTTGTATGAATTAATACTTTCCTTTTTTTTTGTTTTTTTGTATCTTTCTTTTGTATGATTTGTCTGATGGAATACTGTCTTGTGAATGTCTTGTTTGCAAAAAAAAATTTTCCCTACTCTTATAGTGGGGAAGGGAGGGGTGGGATAAATTGTTTTTCTTATGTTCAAGGTTATTGTATGAATTAATACTTATTTATGTTTGTTTCCTTCCTTTTTAGGGCTATCTATGATGTAAGATTGATTTGTATATATTTTGTTATAATTTTGTTCAGATTATAATAAAAAATTCCCCTACTCTTTTCGATAAGTACCATGGGATCTTTAACATCCACTTGAACTACCACCAATCCAGGCAGATGGTGCCTCGGTTTAACGTCTCATCCAAAAGACAGCACCTCAGAAGTGCAGCACCCCTCTCATGCTGCACTACAGTGTCAGTACTGGGAAATCAACCCAAGTGCCAGATGTGGGAACTGAACCCACAGCCCTCTGATCTCCCAGCATCAGAGGCGAGTATGCTACCTACTGAGCCACTGACACTGAGAGACTAGCTGGATGGGGGTGCACAGCCACCCATGCAGAGGAGGGACCCCAGGATGGCTGCACATGCAAGGAGGCAGCATGAAACAATTGTACAGGAGCACTTCGGTAACTGCAGGTGAGTACCAGACATGACAGCCATGCATGCATGGAACACCACACACACACATAGAGGCACACGGCCACACAGGGATGCATGCAGGGACACGGGCATACACACAGCATGCACAGGGAACACACAATTACACAGCCACATGCCCACAACACAGTGCACAGGCATAGGCACATGCACATACACGGGCTCTGCACTGGACACAGAGCTGGCTGTACCCTGACCTGCACATGCACCACCAGCACCATCACGTGTCGCACAGCTGGGCACAGTGGAGCATGTGGGTGGCACAGTCAGGCAGGGCCAGATTAAAGCATTGGCACAATAGGCCTGGGCCTAGGACCTTATCTGCTAGGGGGCCCCTTCATTTATTCCCCTTTATTCACGTTTGTCTTCTTTTTAAAATTTTTTTCCCCACAGTATTAGTCCGATAAGCAAAGGCATTGAAAATGCATTTTTTTGGGGGGGGGGGGGTGCGGTGCCGCTAGACATAATAAATATAAATTAAAAAAAATCAGTGATTGATCTATTTGTTGCCACCACATTGAGTCACATCAGGAGCAGTGGGAGATGTGGCAACACACACACACCAGTGCAGCTGGACATGGCATGGATCAGAGTGAATGCACTGGCACACAGGAAAGGCCAGCACAGTGCTGCCCTCATCCCGCCCATGCCACAAGGCCCAGCAGCATTGCATGCACACATGGAGGACATGCCATATGCCACACATACGTGCCAGCACACGCACATGGGCACGCCCAGCCAAGTGCACACCAGCCAACAGCAGCGGGTAGCAGGATGGGACAGCACACCCAGCAGGCCTACCATGCGGTGCCATGACCACCACGGCCATGTGGGTAGCCACACCCAGGCTGTGTGGCAGCCACAGGCTGCTCAACAGCCACGGGAGTTGAAACCAACACACTCGCAGGGGTAGAGGCCTGAGAACGTGATCGGGTCCTCGCAGGTGTGAATAGTCTGATGAAGAGATTACTGCCGGACGTGTCAGGGATGGGCACGTCAGAGCCTAGCATCAGCCGTGCTGGGGTCAGCAGACACCATAACCATGGTGTTGATGTTGCACTACAGGGAGTCTGTCGCGCCCTGCTGTGCCCAGTGGACACCAGTGATGTGAATCTGGGGCCGATGGGCCTGCTGGCGTCCATGCCATCAGGGTGGGTGGTTTGGTGTGTTTTGTGACCTGTGTTTGTGTTGTGTGACTGGCATTCTCTGCTGTGCCTCCTAGGCACTGTTCCCTTGTGGTTTGGGTCTGCCATGGCTGGCTTGGCACTCTGCTTTTGTGCTGCTCTGCCTGTGTTCCCCTTTGCCTGTTGTGCTTGCTCAACCTGCTGATTGCTGCATACTTGCATGCTCCTGCGCATTCACGATTGCTCCGGTGCATGTCTGGTTGTGCAGTGGCCCATCTTTGCTACATTCAATGTGGATTGTGCATACGCATGTCAGTGGCGCATCCTTTGAATATGGTGTCAGTTTCCTGTGGCGCATCTGCATTCCGCTTCGCATTCTATTGCGTACATTCTGGGGACACTTTTGAATATCTAGGCCTACATATAGTTTAATGTCATGTAACCAACTAGATGCTTAGGTATCAATTGATTCAATAGGGATGGGGTAAGTCAAGGTTATAGAGGAGAGGGCAGAGGACAGGTAGACAATGTAATATAGTTGGGAAATATACTGTAGTCTTGGCGCAACAGTGGGGGGGGTTAGGTGAACTATGAGCAGGTACAGTTTGGAGAGAAGAAGTTATGTAGGGATGAGGAGAGAGAGGGAGGGGAAGAGGAGTGTTGTATTTGGTAGGGTAGTTGGTTCCAAGGTTTAGGGAAATGGTACGGGAACAAAGCCTGTCCAACTGAAGTAGATCGATGAGGGACAGCCAATATGCGAGAGTTGTTGGATCTAAGGGAGTGAGAGGAGGGAAGAAGGGATAGATAGAGAGAAGGAGAGGTAAGAAGGGAGCGACCCAAACCAAAATTTAAATATGACATTAGCACAATGGGAGAGAAGACTTCTGTTATCAACCGAGGGAAACGACAGAGTGATGTAACCCATAGGTGGCGCTTCTCTGCGGTTACCACCCCTGTCTGTACTTCTAACCACAGGTTGAGGGGCCTGGATTTGATATTATGGTGCCTCCACCCAGAGTAATAATAGTGGGGGTATCTACATAACCTAGTATAGCCCTCTGGAAAGCTATAACCAGGGCCCCGATTTTTCTGCGGCACTTTGGAGCAAAGTTCTGCGGCAGGGAGTTCCCATTTGCCGTCAGAACTTCTCGCAGTGATTGACTATTTCTATGGGCAATTCTATGCGGCACAAATCTGTTGCACTATTCCCTTTATTTTTATACTTTGTTGTTTTTCTTCATATGTTACATTTTCTTAGTAAAGTGCTTATATTGTAACATTCACCCTTAACAATCAGTACATAAACGCATGAGCCCAAAGGAGTGGTGTTACATATGCTGTGAAAAGTAAAATTTTTTGTTATTTTTTGGGTGTCATGTGACATACTTTGGAGTCAGATCACAGTTCTGAAAAAAATAAAATAAAATAAAATAAAGATGTGTAACTGATTACTTCCCCATGTGCACGAACACCTACACTAAATCTCTTATTTGTTGTTTTACTTTCATTTACAGGAATGACAAAATGTTTTCAGCTGCTAATAAATCCTTTTCACAACTATGTGTGTTTGCTTTATTTATACTGTGAGAGTCACTGTACACCACCACATATTTTCATGAGAGTCATGATGTTTCATGCATGCCACAAAAAACATAATATTTTACTGCATTGCTTAGAACAACAGACAAGCCTTACACACAGCTAGAATTTGACACACACACACTGAGAATATTCATTTTTGTATGTTTCATAGATACATACGTATTGCACGCAGTACTCCAGGTGAGGCCTTACCATTGTTTTATACAATGGCATCAACACCTCCTGTCTCCTGCTAGTAATTTTTTACTTTTTATATCACAATAGGCGTTCAGTTGGTTCCTTTGGAATGGTTTCACATCAGGATAGATTTACTGTAGCCTGATGTGTAGTGGGTTGGAGCCCAGCAGAGGCACAGAGGCTTTGGTTAAAATTTAAATCCCAGTTCCAAGCAGGAGGACTCAACTCAAAAGGGCATAAAATCCTTGCTTCCAGTAGGACTTAGCTCAGCCCTGGGTCCCAGCAAGGGAGGGCAATTTATAGGCATGGTGCCAGCCAGGACAGGGACACACCAAACATTCATGCTGTCTGTATAACTAAAATTAATTCAAGAAAACAAGTGTTAGAAAAACTCATTTTGGTTACACAGACGGGTGTGCATTTCTTGTGTCCCTAACCTGGTTGGCACATGGCCACAATACCCCTCAATACTGGGAATAGGGCTGAGCCGAGTCCTACTGGGAGTGGTGATTTCAAATAGCAATCCCTCCATGGCTGAGCTGGGATTTAGACTGTGACTGAAGCTTTTTTATTTTTGCTCTTGGACCAAGGAGAGCAAAGAGTGTTGACCCAATTTCTTCAAATAATTTCTACTGGAACCGATTTGGATATCCATAAAATGGACCTATACACTTTGTTAAGTTGTGTTTCTAGTGATTTAACTGATTTTTGAGCCCAGATTTTCAGCATCATACAAAATGCTTCTTTGTATTTTGGTATGAATAACTCTCAGCATGCCTTTGATAGAAGCATTCCCAAGTTGGTTAGCAAACCGAGACGCTGAATCATATGGACACACAAATAAATAAAACAAGCTGCTTGCAGAATACATGCTCACTGATAAGTTAGAGTTTCAGCAATAAGCACTAAGTCAAAGCAAAAGCGATCCCTTTTTGTCATGCCTTACAAATCCTTATAATCTTTTTAAGACAAATAAGAAGAAACATTGAGCATGGTAAACTAGATAGGAACAACTACCACCAAACTGGGATCTACAGATCTGGCTAATGTGCAGCCCTGCTTCCTGCGAGACAGCAAACGTTTGCGATCAAATAGGGAGAGGAGTTTTATAGTCAGATCATCCCAAGGTGTAACTCCCAATTTAGTTCAGCCGTTCCCTATTAATAATAAATGATCAAATAATTAAAGGGCCCTAATAACAAATTTTGTCCCAATTAAGTAATATAATTATTCATCGTGCTTATGAGTTTGACATTGGCTGATCCCACTTACCACATGCTTATATGTAGTAATAATTGATAAGTACATCATAAATCAATACCAAAATCAAAAAGTCAGCACCCGGGGTCAATTACTCAATGAGGCAGAGCACAAGGAATACTGCTGGTTCGTTAATCGGGTCTGCCTTTATTTCCATGATGTGTACATTTGTATTTGTATTTTGAGAATATCTATAATTGTGGCCGTGGAAATCAAGTAATAGGGAAAAAAGGTTCACAAATAAACTCACAGTAAAAAATATGGACCACTGAGACAAGTCAGAGCCTAAGTATGATTTGATTTTGAAAAGCCGCTCACTTGTCAAAATCTAATTCCTCAATTGAACGCTACTGGTGTACAACAACACAGTCCGAGAATAGGCTTAGTTATAAAATCTCAAATTACTTAAAAGCATTTACATGAGGAAGACTGGGTTTCAAATATGAGAATGCATTTCTAAAAAACACCAATATATTTTTTTGTGATATTTTAAAAATGAACAGGGGTAACAATCGTAGACAGCCACTGCTGTTTTACAACACAGATGTTTTACAAGCATGGTAATATGATGGAATGTGCTGAAATAAAAAAGGGAATATTACATGGATCAACAGGAGGCATGGAGGACCAATGGAGGACCAGGAGAGGAATAATCTTAATCTGAAATTTCTATCAGTCTGTTCCTCCAGTTAATGATGTTTTGTCCTCTGCAGGGCTTACGGAAGCTCGGAGACCATGAGTTGCTCCTACCACCGCAATCTCAGTGATCCTGTGTTGTATTTTTTGCAGAGTGCACTTAGTTGTAGGGTGCTGCATGGGCAATAAAACATTGAAACAAGGGTCTCCCCAGGCAAGTGTTGAAATGCTGCTGGGATGTAGTTATTTCGATCCACTTGAGCTAACCTTCAAAATGTAGAAATCAAACAAGCATCTTAGCAGTGTGCATGCAATATTAAGAATGCAGCTTGTTATTTTATTTTGTGGCCTTACCATAAGGATTGAGCTTTCCACTCTACCCTATATTGTCTTCCATAAAAGCTTTAGCTTCAACCACCAGAGGGCAGACAACGGTTATAGGATCTCAATTGGGAGGGGATAGCTTGCTAACACTTTTGTCAAGCAAGATTTTGGCATCTGGTGAAACCTTGACACAGCAAAACCTGTCTCGGTCACTGAATGTTTCTACAAGAGATTACCTGAATGCTGGGCAGAGACAATTTGTAGGCGAGTTCCATGATCAGCTGTAACTTCCACGGTGGTCGGCTGCAAATTCCATGATCAGCCACGAATTCCGCGGGCAGCCGCAATTTCCGTGGGTGGGCACAAATTCCGTGGTTAATTCCATGATCGAGCGCAGCCGCGGAATCGTGGAAAACTCTGGGCCATGGCTATAACCACCCACAAACCCGTCTAGTAGCCCAATACCTCATAATAGAAAATAACCCTTTGCAGTAGTTACCACACAGTTAGCAATGAGCATTAATGATATGCACACACCTCTTGCACTTACCAGGGTCTGATCTTCAGCAACTCCCTTGGAACCCCCTGTAAAGACAATGTTAGCAAGGCAAGCATGCACTTTCAATACTGTACACCAACCAAGAATATGCTCATAAACCAGATTAAATGTGAAAGAGCAAATCAGGTTTATTAAAGAGGACAGGAATTGATTACTTATGTCCAGCTGTTTGAAATGTCTCTTTTTTCATAAATGATATTCATATCTCTAAAGGATCCCTATTTAACTGTGCCTGAATAAATGCTGAAGCTGTCAGTTGTGTTTTGTATTGTTTTCTTTGTATGGACAACATTCTGTGCAGTTCCTTTCATGGAACCAAGAATTTGGAGTTTTGACTGTCACTTCATGGTTTCAGAACTGTGAGCACTGTACTGACAAGTTTATGTTCATACTTGCCCTAACCCGCGGGATGCTAACTCCCTGGCTCATGGTTGATTATGCACCTTACTGCCCCTGCTTACAAGCCCTCCCACCTATGGGCACTCTGTCCACACTGACCACGGTTCTCATTTATGACAAGGCTGTCCACTTGGCTGCTACCAGTTACACCTATCACCCTGTTGATTAGTACATGCAAATTTTCTTACTGTTGGTATAAGGTTAGCTCTATTGTTTTGTACGAAGTGTAATGTACCTTGCTTGTTTCATATGTTTGTAATGTCTGTAATGTGTTTCTTGACGTGAAACCTTTGTAAATGAGCTTTTGCTCAAAGGTATTTTCTGAACAATAAACAATACAATACAATACAGGAACAGGTGTGGGGACACATCATGGCACTCTCATGCAATTCAACAGGATAACAACAAATAACCATGGATTTACTGTCTCTGCAAGACATCTTCCTGGCAGCGGGCATTGATGGAGCCCTGGGAAACACTTAAGGTAAGCCCCCAAATTGGGAGGGGCTACACTGATAAAGATCACAGTGGTGAGTGTGAGATGGGGAATCTAGAGTGAAGTGGCAGATGGAATTGAAAAGGGTATCCAATCTGGTTAAGGAAGACTTGGGAGCAGCACTGTAGACTACATCACAGTACTCAGAAATGGGGAGTATCATCTTCTGGACAAGATCATACCTAGCCGATAGAGGTATGCAGCTACGGTTCCCGTATAGGGCGCCAAGCTTGGGGTGCAGCTTTTTCAGGATGGCACTGACATGTCCAGAGAAGTTGAGGTGTTGGTCGAGCCATACCCCAAGGTATCTAAATGAGGAGGTACCCTCAAGGTTTGTCCCGTCAAGGGTGTGGAAAGAGGGCATAGAGGGAAGCCTAGAGGGTCTCTGCCTAGTGCCAAAGATCATGGAGACTGTCTTCTTGGCGTTGAGACAGAGTTGATGTGAACTTAGCCAATGCTGAACCTTGTCAAAGTCATGCTGTAGTCTGGCTGCAACATCGGAGGGAGACGTGCCAGAGGTGAACAGGACAGTGTCGCAGCATACATTTGGATGGAGGATGAGGTGCAGACTGACAGAAAGTCATTGAGAGAAATGGAGAATAGTAGTGGGCCAAGCACTGAGCCCTGTGGCACACCAGGATTGATTTGGAGTGAAGGGGATATGGAATCTACAATTTTAACTGATTGTGTCCTGCCTACAAGGTAGGCTCTGAACCAGTTTGTGGCAGAGTCAGACAGGCCATCAAAAATGAGGTTATTTAGAAGGAGGGTGTGGGAAACTGTGTCAAAAGCTTTGGCGAGGTTGACAAATATGGCAGATGTAATTAGGCCACTGTCCATCCCTGAGAGGATGGAATCAGTTAACCTAAGTAGGGAGGCATATATTTAGGTACCTAGCCTCCTTCTTCTTCCCCCCAACCCCCTCCTATGTTACCTAAGCCAACATACCCCTGCTATTTTGGCAGGAAACCCCCTAAAAATAGGGCTTGCTCTTTTAGCTGTCAAGCCACCTAGTGTAAACACTCACTGTGTCTTAAGCATGGCAGTGGGGTTTCATACTTTTTTTTTGTCATTTCTATGACCAGCAAAGGCTTACTGCTGGTTTCCTGGTGCATCCTAGGGGGATTATGTGACCCATTTTATTGACAGAGACAAGAAAGGGCCTCTGGGGTTTGAACATCTGAAGGTCATTGCAACAGGGGGTCTGATTTGGAGTAGTGTTTTGAATACTGTTTATCTTTAAGGGTCCTGGGGGGAACTTCTGGAGTGGGTGGTCGGAAGTTCCAACCCTTCACAGGGTGAGGGGTTTCAGTCCACACAACAGACATTATGTTGCCTTCTTGTGGTGGGAGGAGTGTAACAGGGGGTCCTGTTGTAAAGTATAACCAATTACTTAAAGATGCAATAACCCCCCCTCATTATTTCTTTTCACTCTATCCTATCCTCTATTATATTTCAATATCTATCCTATACTTTCTTGTCAGGGTGGCCAACCTGGCAATCTTCTATCTATCTTTTACTGTCCTTTTTTCTTTCTGTCAGTAATTAATTGCATCTTGTTAAAAAAAATATTGAAAAAGCTATGCTCAGCAAAACTTCAGTGGCTACTGGGAGAAGCAGTCCATTATCTTTTTTTTTTTTTTCTGCTCTCCATGTTGAAATGGTGTAAGAATGAGACATTAACAGGTTAAAAAGAGCAGGATCAACAAGCTCAGTGTCCCAAACCAGATGTCAAGAAGGAGCTGCTTCATTTGTAAACAAAAGAACCTCAGGTCATGAGGGCTCCCTGAAAAAGTTCAGCCCTCCCCAAGGCAGCCGCCGCAACGAGGACCCCCCCCCCCGAAGATCATCCCAGTTCGGGACTCGGGTCACGAGGGCTCCCTGAAGAAGCTCAGCCCTCCCAAGCCAGCAGCCACAATGAGGACCCCTCCACAGGCTCATCCCAGGTACGTGCAACACCAGCCGTGAACTCAGAGCCAGTTTTGGCTGCCTTTACAGTTTGAAACTTGAACAATAGGCTCTGCAAGGGCTTCGCCTTCCACAGAGACTCTTGTGCTTACTGGCTTTTGGACTTCTGCCTTAAATGTCAGCACACGGCTACTGCTAGTTTTTGCAGGCTAATTTCATGCACTTGCAATAGAGTTTTACAGTTTTCTCCAGGGTACCTTAAGAGTTTATGAGCTCTTACTGCATTTAAAGTAATTAATTTCCCCAAAGACATCAGTTTGCTCTGCCCAGTTATAAAGTGCTGGATTACCTTTATGCCATAGAGTATCTCTGCATTCCCCAGGGTACCTTAAGTTTCTGTGCTGTAAACTGCATTTTATTGAATTAGTTCCCCCAAGACATCAGTTGCTCTGCACAGATTTTAAAGCGCTGTTAGGAATTACACACAGTCTCTCCAGCATTACCAGCAGTCTCACTACTAGTCTCCAGGGCCCCTTAAAATATTCAGAGCTGTAAACTCCATTTTGCAGTAATTAACTCCCCCCCAAGTCAAAAGTTGCTCAGCCCCTAGAATAGTGTTGATTAAGCGTTACCTAGGTGCTCAAGATTGCTCCTCCCTCGCTGCTTCACCATGAATTCTCCTTCCTTTCTCCATGATTGGGACTCGGGTTGCGAGGGCTCCCTGAAGAAGCTCAGCCCTCCCCAAGCCAGCAGCCGCAATGAGGACCCCCCAAGCTCATCCCAGGTACGAACACCAGCCGGTGAACTCGGAGCGTGGTTTTGGCGCCTTTACAGTTTGAAACTTGAACAATAGAATCTGCAAGGTCTTCGGCCTTCTGCAGAGACTCTTGTGCTTTACTGGGCTTTCGGCCCTGCCGGCGCTACATGCCGGCTCCCCGCCAACCCCACCACCACCCTTGGTGAGCTCCTAGCTTTATAGTGCTCACCCACGTGATCTCAAAAACCCAACAGCCCACTCTCCCATTTGCAGCTTATCAGCTGCTACCACTAGAGGCCACTACCACCAGGACATAGCCTTTCTCCACAATCTTTCTGACCAAGATGCTGCCCTTTCTACCCCTGCTACTCCTCTCACTGGCCCCTCCGGCATCCCTGCCCGCAGCAGACCTCCCAATCAAAGAACCCCCCCCCGCAGATGCCCCCCTGCCTCGCCCTTCAGCCTAACTATGCTGCCCCTCACCTCCTGCATGCCCATGCCCAGGCACACATACGCAACTGGCCCATTAGTGCCACCATCCTGCCCCCATCCTTTCTCCCGGGTCTTTCTGTTCTCCACACCCCAGCCCTCCGCTGCCCACCGTATACAACCTCAGATCACACACTTACCACCTGTACAAAATACCTCTGGCATAAAACCAAACAGCTTATTACACTGCTACTCCTCCTGGCCGGGGATATAGAGGTAAACCCTGGACCCACCACCTCAAACGTCCACACCCCATTTTCATTCCCCAAAGGTCTCAGGCTCCTGCACCTCAACACCTGCAGTTTACTAAATAAAGTCTCTGTACTGCAACCAATTGCCCTAACCCATTGCCCTGACATCCTGATCATCTCCGAAACCTGGCTAAAACCCCAGCATACCGATGCTGAAGTATCCATACCTGGCTATACAATCATCAGGCATGATAGACTAGGGAAAAAGAGAGGCGGAGGAACTGCCATGTACATCTCCACTAGTCTGCAGTTCACAATAGTGCAAATTCCCTCACCTCCAGCCCACAACGACTTCCTCCTAATCAAACTCTCGCTCCCATACTCCACCCCAGTGTACGTTGCAGGCACCTACTACCCTCCCGGAACACCCCCAATGGACATCATTACTCACCTGAACATCCTACAGTTCTTAGCCGCAGGTGGCGAGCTTCACGCCATCGGTGACTATAACCACAACTGGCTAGCCATAGATAAAGCCCACCTTAAAACCAAAATCAAGGCCCTGAACCTTACACAACTGATTGCAGATCCCACCAGGCTCAACCACAAGATGCACAATCACTCACTGCTGGACTGGGTTCTCTCCTCCCACCCACACAGGATCATACGTGCGGGCCTGCTCCCTGACTCCCTAAGCGACCACCACATGATTTTCCTGATCAAGAAAGTGCACAGGCCCACAGCTCCCCCCCCAAAGATGCTGCACACAAGGCCATACAATTCCCTGGACCTAGCCTCGCTCCTGTTAGACCTAGGCCAGGTAGACTGGTCCTTCATCCCAGTGGCCTCATCTATTGACGTCGCGCTCGAAACTTTCAAGGTCAAATTTCTTAAAGTCTGGGACAAACATGCCCCCCTGTGCACAAAAAGAGTCAGAGGCACCCACCTTCCCTGGATCACCGCTGATATCATCAGTAAATGCCACTCCAGGGACCACGCATGGAAAGCCCATAAGAAACTGGGCACCCAGGCATCCTTCCAAACCTACAGAGCCCTCCAAGCACTCCTGCACAAACCTCATTCGCCAGGCAAAAGAACTATTTTCTATTGGCCTTTAGTGCAAACATAAACCACCCGACAAACTTCTGAAATCATTCAAATCCCTGTTCTCCCCACCCAACCTCCACCCCGACACTATCAGTTCAGGACCGCCCCTCTCCTCCTCAGGCAACTATCGCCCCTTCTTCCTACTCCCGATTCTGGCAAAAATACAGGAACGCCTTGTCCTCATCCAACTCTCTCCCCATCTAGACACCTCCTCCTTCTTCACTCCTTTCCAATCCAGCTTTCGCAAATCTCACTCAACCATCACCTCCCTGCTACGAGTCACTGATGACATACTCACCGGTATAGACAAAGGCCACATCACCTCTGCCATCTTTATAGACTTAGCCAAGGCTTTCGACACCATCTCCCACACTCTGCTCCTCTCCAAACTAACTGAAGCCGGGCTCTCCAAACCAGCAACCACATGGTGCCACGACTACCTGGTGGGCAGACACCAGGCTGTAAAAGTCGCCTCACACATCTCTAACCCCCTGCCAGTTACCGCCAGCATCCCCCAAGGATCAGTCTTGGGCCCACTGCTCTTCTCCAAATTTCTAAATGACCTACCATCAGCCTGTCACCACTCTTCCATACAAATGTATGCAGATGACACAGTACTGTATGCCTCAGGTCCCTCCATAAGCATAGTGGCAAATCTCCTACAGGAGGATTTCAACGCCATCCAGAACTGTTCCGGTCAAACCAACTATTCCTAAACCCTAAAAAAACGATGTCACTAACCTTCGGCTCACAGCAAAGACTCTCCTGCCAAACCCCTGCCCTTTTCAAAATTCTGGATGGGTCCCTACTGGAACAATGCACCAGCTTCAGATACCTAGGCATCTGGCTCGACCACGCCTCGATTTCGCCACTCATACGACTCCATTCACAGAAACTTCTCCTAAACTGGGCGCCCTATACAGGAACAAAGCTGCCTCCCTTCTCCTGCTAGGAATGCTATTGTCCAAAAGATGATACTCCCAGTACTCAACTACGGCGATATAGTCTATACTATCACCCCCTCCTCTGCCTTGGCCAGCCTTGACACCCTTTTCCACTCTTTTTGTCGATTTATCCTCGACTGCCCACAATCAACCCACCACTGCACCTTATATAGCTCCCTAGCCCTGCTGTCCCTCCAAGACCATAGATTAACCCATAGAGCTAGGTTCACAGCCAAATTTTGGTCTCATTCCCAACCCCCCTACCTGGCCTCTACCCTCTTCCCAAAACCCCCACCACCTACTCCCTCAGACTCACTGACCCCAGGCTCCTCCACATCCCCTTTATGAGCACAACTAAAGGGCAAGCTGCTTTCAATTACCGTATCCCACAGTTATGGAACGCCGTGCTAGCTGACATAAGACACTCACCCAACCCCAGCCATCGCAATCGCCTACTCAGTACCCACTTCTCCTTCAGCTGCTCTTGCTATAGCTAATGCCAACTTATGTATTGAAATTGTGTTTCTGAGCTCAGACATAACCATCTAAAACGTATCATGTATTCAGTCTTCCTACTGTCTGTATCTACCTGCTGATTGTCTGTACGGCGGATGGCCATTCACTGTTTGTATTAACTCTGTAACTAGTGCTTGTACTATTTGTCTTGGGTCTTGACCCCCAGGTCGCGTCTGGAATCGAGCAGCTCTGCTCAGTATGCCTTCCTGGTTAAACTCGTAAATAAATAAATAAACTGCAGAGGGCTGAGTTGTGAAACAAGTATCTGCTGCAATTTCAGCTAGTAAGTTAAGAAGCAGTGGCTGTAAAACTAAGGGAAATTGGAACAAAAAGGGTTTTGTGCAGTACAAGTAAAGAATAGGGCTGTAGGAAGTACTGAATAAAACTGAAACACTGCTATATGAATTAAATACATTTTTTTAATGTATTATAACACAAATAGATTTCTAGCACCTTACAGGAAATCAGATAGGGAGCACGCCCCTCATCTGTATTCCCTGTTAAGGTTATAGATTCTTCGGTTTGTTAAAAAGGTATTGTACTAAAATAAACTGTTACCTGAGTGCCCATGTTAGTTGCAGAGGTCCTTCTATAAAGGCAGGCAGCCCATAAAATGGCAGCTTATATGGTCTCAAGGAGGAGTGATGTCAGAAGGGGGAAGAGCTAAGCTAATGCTCTGACATCATAGTCCTATAATTAAGTCTATATTTTTGTTTTAGGACCTTGTGAGGAAATAAATGCTTATTTGGGTAAACCCTTGAAGTGCTAGAATGATACTAGTTGGTTTAATATATGTGTGTATATATATATATATATATATATATATTTATTTAAGCTTGAAAATGCCATTGTTCATCTTAATTAAGGTATCACATGATTGAGTGGGGTCACCTGTGGCATTATAAAAGGTTCCTCTAGGAGAACCAAAGAAGCTAGGTGGTCAGTAGGGTTCTGACCAAGGAGAGTGGGAGAGAGTGGGAGAGAGTGAGTTCTAAGAAGTAACTGTGCAAGTTTCCACATTGCTTAAGAGAAAGGAAAGAACTCAGGAATTCTGAGGAGTAATTTTTTTTTGTGAGAATTATCTCCTGATGTTTGAAGAGGTGTGATGGATTAAGAGGTGTGATGGATTAACATCCTTTATTTTTCCTTTTTTGTATATATTGAACTTAGTATTTGTTTTTATTGTTATTTTTTTCTTTTCTTTTCTTTTTTCTTCTTCTTGAATAAAATGATAAATGCAGACATATGCATTTTTATGCATCATATCTGGTTGTATGATCTGTTTATTGGGACCCACAGTAGCACAGTCATGAGTTCTAGTCCCACACTAGGAACATTGGCTAATACCCAGTACTGGAACTTTAGTGCAGCCCCTAGGGGCTCATGCGCCATTGAGGTGCCATCCCTCATGTGAGAAGCTAAACCAAGGTCATGCCTACTGATAGAAACATATAATTTGATGGCAGAAAAAGACCATCGTTCCATCTAGTCTGCCTGTAATACCCTATCTTTCATAGAAACATAGAAACATAGAATTTGACGGCAGATAAGGACCACTTGGCCCACCCAGTCTGCCCATTTCCCTGCCTACTGGATAAGCTGCAGATCCTAGTTAACCAGCAGCCTACTTCTTCCTACCCCCATCCCCTAGAATTGCCTTATGACTGTCCCATGCATGCTTGAATTCCACCACTGTTTTTGACTCCACGATCTCCTCCGGAAGGCCATTCCAGCCATCCCACAACCCTCTCCGGGAAAAAATACTTCCTTAAATTACCTCTGAGCGCCCCTCTGTTTTCAAATTGTGCCTTGTTTCTTGCACACCTCTTTTCTTGAAAGATGCTACCCTCTTGGACTTTGTTGATTCCCTTGAGGTACCTGAAAGTTTCTATCATGTCCCCCTCTCCCTCCTTTCCTTGAGGCTATACATATTAAGCTCCTTTAGTCTCTCTTCATATGTCTTCCGGTGCAGACCCTGCACCATTTTAGTTGCCCTCCTCTGGACAGCTTCCATCCTGTCTATGTCTTTGCGAAGACTGGGTCTCCAGAACTTCACGCAGTACTCCAGATGGGGTCTGACCAGCTGTCTGTACAGAGGGATAATAACTTCCTGTTTTCTACTGGTGATGCCTCTCCCTATGCATCCCAATATCCCCCCAGCCCTCATTGCTGCCCTCTCACATTGCTTACCCACCTTTAGGTCATCTGATATGACTACCCCCAGGTCCCTTTCCATTTTTGTTGTTGTTAGTATCTCACCCCCCATTGTGTACTCTTCCCCTGGGTTTTTGTTTCCCAGGTGCATTACCTTGCACTTCTTAGCATTGAATCTAAGCTGCCATACATTTGACCATTCCTCTAACCTTGCCAAGTCCCTTTTCATCCTTTCCACCCCACCTTGTGCATCAACTCTGTTGCAGATCTTTGTGTCATCTGCAAAGAGACATACTTTTCCTTCCAGTCCCTCTGCAATGTAAACATAAAGAAGACATTGAGAGGACCTTGATCTAATCTGAACCCTGCAGTTACCCACTAGTATCCCCCTTTCATCAGAGTGGACTCCATTTACTATTACCTCTGTGTCCTATTTTCCAGCCAATTTTTACCCAGGCTGTCATCTTGGGACCCACTCCCAGGCTAGCTAACTTGTATATTAATCTTTGTGTGGGACTGAGTCAAATGCCTTGCTAAAGTCTAGGTAGGCCATGTCCACAGCCCCTCCTTGATCTACTACTTTGGTCACCCAGTCAAAGAAATCTATTAGATTTGTCTGGCATGACCTTCCTGCTGTGAATCCATGCTGCCTTGGGTCCTGTGCCCTCTGGCCTCTAGATGCTGACAATTCTTTCCTTCAGAAGTGATTCCATCATTTTCCTACCACTGAGGTTAAACTAACAGGTCTGTAGTTTCCCTGCTTCTGCCTTGCTCCCACTTTTGTGAAGGGAATCACATCTGCTCCTCCTCCAGTCCTCAGGTACCACCCCATCCTCCCATGATTTGTTAAACAGCGTAGTCAGGTGGTGTCACTAATTCTACCCTTAGTTCTTTTAGAATTCTGGTATGATCCCATCAGGCCCCATTGCTTTATCCACCTTCAGTTTTAAGAGTTCTTTCAGAACCCTTTCTTCTGTAAATGGGCTGGTATCAACTTCTGTATCCGTTGTGTTTCTACTGTTTGTTCTAGGTACCCCCTCCTTTGTAAATACTGAGCAAAAATATTTGTTTAGTATCTCTGCCTTTTCACAGTCTCCCTCTGCCCACCCTGCCCCCCCCGCTTTATTAAGCCTCACTATCCCTCCCTTGGTCTTCCTTCGTTCCCTGATGTACCTATAAAGGGTTTATCCCCTTCTTAACTGGGTTGGCTATCTTTTCCTCGGTTTGGGCCTTTGCTGTTCTGACTGCCTTCCAGCTTCCTTTTGCTTTAACTGATACAGTTCTCTGTCCTGCTCCTTCTGTGATTCCTTGTACTTCCTGAAGCTTTCTTTTCTCTTGAACCTTCACTGCCACTTCCTTTGAGAACCATGGTGGTTTCTTACATCGTTTAGTTTTGTTTATTTGCTTCACACAAGGCTTGTTGCCTCTGTGATGGCAGTTTTATTATTCCCCATTGTTCTTCACCCTCCTTCCTGCCCATTTGCTGAGTGCATTCCTTAGGCACTTACCCATTTTAACAAAGTCAGCCCTCCTAGTCCAGTACCTTTGCCTTTGTGTGGCTTGACTCTCTGTTGCTGTGTTTGTTGTGAACCATACTGTTCGATGGTCGCTAGTTCCCAGATGGCTACCCACTTCTACATCTGTGATCCTCTCTTCATCTCCATTTGAGAGAACCAGGTCTAGTTGCTCCTCTGGTGGGCTCCAATACTAGTTGTCTAAGGCATGCCCCCTGTAGGGCATCTAGAATAACCCACTCTTCAAGTGGCTCGGCAACTGCACTCCAGTTAACATCTGGCATATTCAGATCACCCATCAGCAATATCTCCCTTTTTGCCATTCTAAGTATACTTTCTATCATTTCCTTGTCCATTTCCTCCCCTGAGAAGGGGTCTGTACTCTAACCCTGTGCGGATTGTGGGTGTCATTGCGGCCTCCAAATTTACCCACAGTGCTTCTTCTCCTCCTATTTTCTCTTTGTTTCTGTTCTTTGATTCCTTCCCTTATGTAAAGACTACTCCTCCTCCTCTTTTACCGTCTCTGTCTCTCCTGTAGATAGTGTATCCTGGTATGTTTACGTCCCAGTCATGGTTTTGTGCTAGCATGTTTCTGTGACTGCCACAATATCCAGATGTTCCTCCTCCATCAAGGCCACTAATTCAGGAAGCTTGTTACTCAGACTACGTGCATTGGTACTCATTGCTTTCCATTTTTGATGGCTTTACTTTCTGTTGCAGCATCCCCACTGACCTTTCTACCTCAGTCTTTTCCCATTTAGTACCCTGTTTTGTAGGGAGGCTGGGATTTTCCTGCTGCTTATCAGTGCCTCCCCCTTGACTAGTTTAAAAGCTTGCCAATGAAGCATTTAAACCGATTGCTCAAAGACTTTGTTCCCTTCCTGGACAGATGCAGACCATCCTTCAGTATAGGCTGGTGTCTCTCCAGGTGGAGACCCCAGTCCCCAATGAAGCCAAACCCCTGTCCTCCACACCTTTTTTTCAACCTCCATTAAACTGCATGGTGCAAAGTACCCTTGCCTCACTCATGCCATTTATAGGCAGCACCTCTGGAGAAGGATACTGTGTGCAGCATTTCTTTAGGCCCTCCCCAGTTCTACAAAGTCCTTCTGCACTGCTCTAATCTCATGTTGAGCCAAGTCATTTGTCCCTAGGTGGACAATGACATCCAGCTCAGACTCCCGTGCAGCTGCTCTCGTGATCCTGAGGATGCGCTTCCTGTTCCTACAAGCCATGGCACCAGGCAGGCACTTTACTTCAGTTTTCCCTGCTCCCCCCAGTTCTATCCCCCTAATAATTGAGTCTAGTGCCTATACCTGTTTTATGTCCACTCTACCCAACCCCACATTCCCTGCTTTGCTTCTACTCCTCTATGAGACTATTAACCCCTTAAAGGGGACCAGTCAGCACTAAGAGCCTGACACCCAAATGTGGGGCTGGTCCCAACTTGTACCTTTTGTGCAAACATTTTTACTTACTGCAGTATTTACTTGAAGTACTGTAGATTGTATCAGTCTGATTCTGTTGACTCCCAAGCTGACATTTCTGTAGCCAGAAATCTCAATCTTGTTCAGCTGATCTCAGAGTAGGACTGCAGCAGTGGAGACTTAGTAGCCTGCAGTGCATATTGAGCTGTCATAAGCTGAGATCAGATGTTTGCCAGTTCCACTGTTCTCCTGTGGCTAAGAACAGTCCTCTGCAACCAGCAGGCTGTTCCATGATTCAGCCACTCTCTCCATAAAAAACACTTATTTAGGTCACTCCTGAATTTCCTTCCCACCATCTTCCACTCATGTCACTGTGTTCTGTATTCACTATTCATGTTGAATAGTTCCTCAGAGTTCACCACGTTCATTCCTTTCAGGAACTTGAAGGTCTCTACAGGATCACCCCTCTTCCTTCTGGCCTTCAATGTGTACATATTCAGTGCACTAAGCTGATCCTCATAGGATTTGTCCTGCAGGCCATGAATCATTTTTGTTACTCTACACTGCACTCTCTTTAGTCTTTCTCTGTCTTACCTCAAGGGCGCTAGAACTGGGTAGGTACTCCAGGTATGGCCTTACCAGTGATCTATGGGGAATCAGCAATATCTAATTTCTCCCAGTATCAGATCCCTCCCAATTCACCCCAACATGCTGGTTGCATTGCTGTAGGCCTTGTTACATTGCCTAGATTGTTTAAGGAGTCACTTATGATGACTACTAGGTCCATTTCCTCAGTAGTAGTGTCCAGCTTAACCCCTCCCATCCAAAATTCTGTCCTGAGGTTCCTGTTCTGTTTATCATCTTGAACTTCTTGGCATTGAACTTCAACTGCCAAACCTTGGACCACCTCTACAACCTTTAAAAGTCCCTTTGCAACTCACCTACCCTCCTTGCTGTCTATCCTACCACAGAGCTCAATGTCATCTGCAAAGAGCTACATCTGTCCTGAATTCCTTCTCTTATGTCACTGATGAAGATATTGAAAAGACTGAACCCTGTGTCACCCCACTTGTGACCTCTCTTTCCCTGGATTTAACTCCATGTATCACTACCCTCTGCTCTTTCCTCCCAATCAACTACCCATCTATCTAACTATGTCCTTCATCACACCTATGTAACCCATTCTTTGGGAGGAGGGCTTACCTCACTGTCTCCTGCAGCCTTTCCGAGGTCCTGGACTGCTGTCTCTGATGCTGTTTTCTCCCTACCGCTCAACTGCATGTGTGGTATCGGGAGAGAGAGAGAGAGAAGCCAGCAGGACCATTTATATTTGTGGCTGCAGTCACAGTCCCTTCTGTTCCAGTCCCCCAATTTTTGGCAGCAGGGACTGGAGACTTCAAGACACTCTTTTGTCGGCGCCTCCTGCACCACGATGGGTGCATGCAACCTGAGCTGGAGTGCATGCTACAGGGTCTCCTCTTTTTTCAGTTCCACCCTTCCTTGCTAGCACACCCAACTGCAGACCCAATGCTCACCCAACTGCCACCGCCTGACTGGACAATAGCCAAGGGGGCTGCAAAGAGCTCTAGGGGCCAGCACACAATGGGGGCACAGAGAAAATAAAAAAAAAATTAAAGACTTTGGAGCAAAAGGCCTCTTCAGCTCATCATGGCCGCAGCCATCTTTGTGCCCTCTGACCCACCAGATCAACCAGTCAGAGGGCTAGAAGCCCTGCTAGCAGCAGCTATGCTTTGTGGGAGGATGATGTAGTCGGAACCCCCCACATCAACTGGCAGGCTATGAGGGCTAATCAGACTGTTCAGTGAGACACTAAATGTAGGGAAAGAAGTTTTGGGGCTCTCATGGAGCTCGGAACAGTCTGAGAGGGACACTGAGGTGTTCAGATCTGTCTCTGTGAGACCAAGCATGAGGCCTAGCAAGGCCATCCATCTGTCAAACCCTCACCAGGGTTCATTCAGTAAACTCAAAGATTGTGTCAGACAAGCACCTGTGAGAATAACTTGCAGAGTGTGAGCCTGTGAGCCACTGCTGCATATTGAAGTTGCTGAGCTCTGCTGAGCAGAGACAGAGACCTGCATGCTACCCAGGTTGCTCCAGAGCAGGTAAGGGCCTGCTAGCCCTTATATAGTGGGGTGGATTGGGGGACAGGGAGCAACAGGGCACATGCCCTGAGTATGTGGGTACTCTCAATTGGTTGGGAGTTGGACCAATGGGGTCTCTCCTGCGACTGGGTTCCTTGGGAACCGAGGAGCCACTGCACGGTTCTCCTGTGACTGAGAACTGAGCCAGAAGAGCTGTACTGTGAGAGGTGTGAGCCAAAAGGACTGTACTGCTGCAGAATGGCCAAGAGAATCCAGACCGTTTCATTCCCCGTCCACTGGGGCCTGTTCCTAATTGCTGCCTGACTGACTGCTGTGTGCTGTTCCCCCCACCCACCCTTGACTGAACTGCTGCATCCATGGGTCACTTGAGTGCTGGCATTATTGGCTGGGGCCTGCTGGCTGGGGCCTTTGTACTTTTCCAGTTTGGGATCACCATTACTGCCTTTGGATTACAGTTGTGTTTCAAACGTTTTCCTGTTGGATTTCAAGTTCTTTAAATTGTGCTAGCACTCTATGGCCTGTTGGGGGGGTTAATTGCCAGCTTGCTACTTTTCATCAAATGTACTACTGAAAGAGCCAGGGCAACATAGCCACCAGGCTTGCACTGGGACTCTGGTGTAATTCGTGGGTACCCAGAGTCATTGGTTATTGCGTCATACTTGAAACTGTAGTTTTACTGCTGGTACAGCCAAAGACTTACCGCACTCTTAGTATAATTCTTCTGTTTGTGCCCTTGATTGGGCAGATGCATAATAGACTGTGTGGGATCTGAGAGGGTGGTAGTGATCCACAGGACAGTGGCTTTCAGGATGCATTTCTATAGGCTGGGAGCATTAAAGTTTGGCTTGCAGTTTTCTAACCCTCCTTTTCTTCCAGCTTCTAGGCCTGTGGTCTTAAACAAATGCACTGTTACATCTGTTGAATTTTGCTCCTGTGTGTGTGCCCAGTTTGCATAACTCGGTTGAAATATTTATTGGTGGAGCTAACAACAGTCTTATCGGTCCCCAGGGTGTGCTCCAGTTCAGTGTAGGGAGATGGGTAGATACTGCATCCCAGGGGGCAGTACTGCACACAATATCTTGCCCATTTATTCTCTCTGAGTGGAGACACCATGCCATTTATTTGTTCTGGGATGAACCCCTGCTACCACAGGAGAAAGAACAAACCCAACCCCCTCAAACAGGTGGAGGTGTGAATTCAGACATGGCATCCTGGGAGTCATACATAGATCTTCCATCTTCTTCAGCAATCTTCTGAGTGGCAGTGAGGCAAATGTGTTGCTGAAATCAAAGTAGGGTAAATCCACTGTGTGTCCCTTATCTACTGTCCTAGTTACCCAGTCAAAGAATACTATCCAGTGGATCCGATAAGACCTCCCTGCCAAGAATCCATACTGTTTACTATCATGGAGCCCATTACTCTCTATGTAGTCACTTAGGTCCTCTTTGACTTGTGTTTCCAACAGGGTAAGACTGACTGGCCTGTAATTACCGGTTGTTCATTGTCCCTACCCTTATGAAACAGTGTCTGTCTCTTTCTCTGGTGGCAGTCCTGGTCGAAGTTACAGATCCTAAGACACTTATTGTAAGAGTAAAAGATTTTTCTTGGTGCCCTGGTCAACATTCCCCTATCAATAAAACATTCCCAAATGACCCGCCCACAGGCCGCACTTGGAAACTAGCTGTCACAGCTCAGTGTGTCTTTCCTGGTCAAAAATTACCAGTAAATATCCGTGTTTATACAACAGGGGTCAGCTGATACACAGTGCAATAAATTCATATATCTCCACCCCAGTGTGATAAGCGGAAGATGACATGTACACCCTGAAGATTATCAAGGCGGTTATACACACAATGTACCACGTCATCGCCGTTTGGCACACAGTGTACGTCATCTCTCCCCCCAACTCAGTCCTCACTTCATGCTACACTAAACAAAAAAAAACAAACTTGGGGGGGGGGGACAAGCCCTATTGTATAAAAGGGGACACGCTATGTCCTGGCATGTGATACACTATGTATCACTACTCGCGGATAGTGACCTCGGGAACCCTCACTCGTGTCTCCGCTATGCCCCGCCACTCATGAGCCGAGTTCACTGTCCACTTGTTGTGATACATAGTGTATCACACATCGGGACATCGCGTATCCCCTTAATATAAAATATGTAGGTACTATCACATGGCAAGGTGTGTGTTCATTGGGAGATATAGGCACTCCTCTGGTGTGTGATAAGGCATAGAGCAAAGTGTATATCTCCCCAACTAACACAGCACCTGCCTGGCATGTGTTTTTTGCTAGAGCTGGCGCTTAGGATGGAGTGGCACCCTTAGCAAACTTGCAAATGCCCCCCTCCAAAAAAAATTTAATCATCCTCTTCCCCTCCCCACCCACCAACATTAAGGCATTTAGGAAGAATAGACTGCTGTTTTGATATCAAGCAGTAATGTGGCATCAAGAATGAGACTGAATTCACCCTCCCTGCTGGGGACTCCTCTCCTCCCCCACAAGCCACCCTTGGCCTACTCCCTTCTAACCAGGAACACACAGTACATTAAAAAAAAAAACATTCAGCGTGATAAGAAGTCCCAACACCCCAGTCCCACAGTCAGCAGCAGCAGCCCCACATCCTCCCTCCAACCATGCTGTCTCTGGCACTAGCCTTGTGAGTGCTGGCTGAAAGACCTGAGTCCAGGCAGGCCACCACTTGACATCTGTTGAGATCCTCCCTCCCTTCAGTACAGTACTCAACCTCACCTACTCTGCTACTGCTTTTGACTGCTGCTGTCTCCTTTAGTGTCAGAATATCTGCCAGTCTTATCACTCCATGATTTTAGCACTGACTTGCCATTTCAGAATATATTGGAATATGCTGCATTGCCCATACTGTACATGCTTGCACTGCAAAACTTAAGGCGTTTCATAAAAAATAAAATCCACCTGGGGAGCTTGATTGCCGGGGCACAGCAGAGAAAACATTTGCCTAGCATTATGTTTTGCCCTTTGCCATGTTATTCTATGAAATGTATAAATGTTTTAACAGGACAACTTTATAAATAGGTCCACGGGCCTAAAGTTCTTATCCTGTCAAAAAAAAAATGTTTTGACTAACTTACAAGAAAAGTAAACAGTTATGTAGTGTTAGGCATGAGATGCAACTGGCACAAGAGGATGCTACTACCACCTAGTCACAATCAGTTCATGTTATAATAATAAAAACTGCCGCCCCGCCCCATTATAAGTAAATTTTAGTGTTGCATGAGGTACTGGGGTTCATTCAGTGACATACTGAAGTGTAGCACTCCCCTCCCATTATTAACACTGAAATGTTATCACCCCTCCCAGACTGTGACCATTATACCAACAGGCCCTGGGTCACCTCTGCTTATATACCCTTTCCACCGCGTAGTATTACTACTACCTCACAGAAACAACTCCTAGACAGTGAGGTTCTGAGTACACATGACATCAAGCACAAGCACTAAAACTGGCTGCCAGAGTTAGATATCCTGCAGATGCCATTGTCTATCCTGCACCTGTGGACCTCACCCAACCCTGCAATATACAACCAAAGGGCAGATATGAATCTCAGTGAGGCATGCTGTGTGCTGGTACCCACTGCACCTTCTGCCTTCTCAAATCAGTGGAGTAATGCATTGCCACCCTTATTTAAAAGATATTACATGCAGTGTCTGGCTCTGCCTATCTCTCACCTCTGGTCCTGGTCCTTTTGTATTGAAACATAGAAACATAGACTTTGACGGCAGATAAGGACCACTTGGTCCACCCAGTCTGCCCATTTCCCTACCTACTGGATAAGCTGCAGGTTCTAGTTAACCAACAGCCTGCTTCCTGCAACCCCAACTATAATTGCCTTGTGTCTGTCAGATGCATGTTTGAATTCCCCACTGTTTTAGACCCACGACCTCCTCAGGAAGGCTGTTCCATGTATCCACCACTCTCCATGAAAAAAAATTTCCTCACATTACCCCTGAGCCGTCCCCCCTCTATCTTTAAATTGTGCCCCCTTGTTCTTACACATCTCTTTTTCTGAAAGATGCTACCCTCCTGGACTTGGTTGATTCCCTTGAGGTACTTGAACGTTTCTATCATGTCCCCGTCCCTCCTTTCATCAAGAGTATACATATTAAGCTCTCTCAGTCTCTCTTCATATGGCTTCTGCTGCAGACCCTGCACCATTTTAGTTGCCCTCCTCTGGACTGCTTCCATCCTGTCTATGTCCTTGTGTAGATGAGGTATCCAAAACTGCACGCAGTACTCCAGATGGGGTCTCACCAACTGTCTGTACAGAGGGATAACCACTTCCCTTTTTCTACTTGTGATGCCCCTTCCTATGCATCCCAGTATCCCCCTGGCTCTCCTTACTGACTTTTCACATTGCTTACCCACCTTTAGGTCATCTGATATGACTACCCCCAGGTCCTTTTCCATTTTTGTTGTTGTTAGTACCTCCCCTGCTATTGTGTACTCTTCTCCTGGGTTTTTGTTTCCCAGGTGCATTACTTTGCACATCTTTGTATTGAATCTAAGTTGCCACATGTCTGACCATTCCTCCAACCTTGCCAAGTCCCCTCTCATCTTTTCTACCCCCCCTTGTGTATCAACTCTGTTACAGATCTTTGTGTCATCTGCAAAGAGGCATACCTTTCCCTCCAGACCCTCTGCAATGTCACCTATAAAGATGTTAGCGAGGACTGGACCCAGTACTGAGCCCTGAGGTACTCCACTAGTAACCCCTCTTTCTTCGGAATGTGTTCCATTCACTATTACCTTCTGTGTCCTGTTGTGCAGCCAGTTTGCTACCTAGGCTACCACCCTGGGTCCCACTCCCAGGCTGGCTAACTTGATTATTAATCTTTTGTGCGGGACTGTGTCAAATGCCTTGCTAAAGTCTAGGTAGGCCATATCCACAGCCCCTCCCTGGTCTATTACTTTGGTCACCCAGTCGAATAAATCAATTAGATTCGTCTGACATGACCTTCCTGCTGTAAATCCATGCTGCTTTGGGTCCTGTGCCCCGCTGGCCTCTAGGTACTCAACAATTCTTTCTTTCAGAAGTGATTCCATCATTTTCCCTACCACTGAGGTCAAACTTACAGGTCTGTAGTTTCCCACTTCTGCCTTGCTCCCACTTTTGTGAAGAGGATCACATCTGCCCTCCTCCAGTCCTCAGGTACCGCCCCATCCTGCCATGATCTGTTAAAAAGCATGGTCAGCGGTATAACTAGGTCCTCCCTTAGTTCTTTTAGGATTCTGGGGTGAATCCCGTCAGGCCCCATTGCTTTGTCCACCTTGAGTTTTAGGAGTTCTTTCAGGACTCTTTCTTCTGTGGATGGACTGGTGGCAACCCCTACCCAGATGCTTCTATTGTCTGGTTTAGGTAACACTGCCTCATCTTCTTTGTGAATACTGAGCAAAAGTATTCATTCAGTATCTCTGCCTTTTCACTGTCTCCTCTGCCCACCTCCCTCTCCTTTATTAATCTTCACTAGCCCTCCTTAACCTTTCTATGCTCCTAATGTACCTATAAAAGGTTTATCCCCTTCTTAACTGAGTTGGCTATTTTTCCTTCGGTTTGGGCCTTTGCTAGTCTGACTACCTTCCCATTTCTTTCTGCTTTAATTGATACAGTTCCCTGTCATGCTCCTTCTGTGATTCCTTATACTTTTTGAATGCAGCCTTTTCTCCTTAACCTAGCCTGCCACCTCGTTTGAAAACCATAGTGGTTTTACTCCGCTTTGTTTTCTTTATTTGCTTCACACAAAGGCTTGTTGCCTCTATGATGGCAGTTTTGATTTTTCTCCATTGTTCTTCCACCCCTCCTTTTTGGTTATTTGCTAGTGCATTTTTCAGGTATTCACCCATTTTGCCAAAGTCAGCTCTTCTGAAGTCCAGTATCCTTGTTTTGTATGGCTTATCTCCATGGTTGTGCTCATTGTGAAGCACACTGTGCAGTGGTCGCTTGTTCCCAGATGTCTACTGACTTCTAAATTTGTGATCCTCTCTCCATTTGAGAGCACCAGGTCTAATATTGCTCCCTCCCAATTGGGTTCCAACACTAGCTGTCTAAGGCCTGCCCCCTGCAGGGCATCGAGAATGACCCTGCTCTTGGATGTGGCTGCAGTACCTGTTATCCAGTTAACATCTGGCATATTCAGGTCCCCCATCAACAGTATCTCCCCTTTTTCAGCCATTTTGAGAATGCTAACCTGACTCAGTCAGGGATTCCCAGGGTCTTTTCCTGGAATCAGTTTCTACTCTCAAATCCTCCCCCACAAGCTGCCCTGTCTGAGGCAGCAGCATATTCCCCTGTCTAAGTCCCCAGTTGCCAACCAGCCCATACACACGGTTACAAAATATACTCTTGCTGCTGCAGCTTGCAAAGTCCTGAACCCTACTCCCCAGAGGCAGCAAGCAGCTGTACATACTGCCTTCTGCCAGGCTCCAGGCCAACCATGCTTCTCTCTCTCTCTCTCTCTCTCTCTCGCTCTATCCCTGCTCTCTCAACTCTGTGAGCACTGACTCAATGACCCATCCAGCCTGACTTCAGGCAGGCCTCCACACATGACCATCATGATCCTCGGCTCCCTCCTTCCCCTCCCCTTCAGTCCGGTACTCAGAGTCCAAATGAACTCACCTTATGCTACTGCTGTCTGGCTTCAGATTCTCTGGACACAAGATCAGTCTACTGGTTCTCCTCTTGTGGCCAAGTCCCAACCCCAGCCCAAATGGCCTTGGCCCACTCTCCTTGGACTGATGCCAGTGTTGTAGGCCACTTGACCTGCATTATTGGTCTGCTGCAGTTGCTGTCTGTGAGCCTGCACCCAGCCTGTTGGGGCCTAGGTGTTGTCACCACCCCCTGCCAATGAGAGTCATTTGCTAGCCCATGCAAGGCCTAACTCAGCCATCACCAACCCCAGGTGCTGTCAGCCCTGTGGCGTGCAATTCAGTTCTGACTTGACTTGTGTTCTGCTATTTTATGAGTTGACTAACTGCAGGACCAACTAACAAGTCAGTCTTCACTTGTGGCTCTTGAATTCTCCTCCATGCATCATGCTGAATGGCAGCCGCCAATCCCCAAACTACTGTCTGCCTCACTAGCTATACTCTGGCTGCATGGTTCTTCTTGGCACAGAAACCGAAATCCATAAGGCGGGGCGCACAGCAAGATGCCATGCCACGGTCTGTGTTCCTGTTAAGCTGCTGGATGTTCAACATTCACATGGCAGCCAGTAACATTAGTTTTACTTTTTTCATTCAGGCTTGGGCATGGCACCTCGTAGTGTCCTCCTCACCTCACCCCCCCCACACACACACACATATGCACAAAAATTACAACAGATTCATACCTTCATATTTTCTGTACACATTCACTGAAAAAAAATGTTAATTTTGTTTAAAGACCACTGTATTTTTGGTGGCCCCTATTGATTGGCACCTTAGGCAGCCACCTAGTTGGCCTGTCCTTAAGGCTGGCCCTGGTTATTGCACTTATGAAATGGCCTAGTATTGTCAATTTTGGCATAGACAATGTGAGCTGTGTATCCATGAGTCACATATAGGCACAACAGATGACCTGATTTATCCACTTAGACAGCAGTATTTCCAGAAATACAAAATAATCACATGCCCCCACAATGCAAAGCATCATGGGCTACATATGCAAATCACCACAGAATGTTATGCTGGTCCAACTTTAAGCAGAATTGCATGGTGCCGAAGGCCTCTCACACAGTTTGCAAAGGGTGCTAACAGAAGACATAGACACGTGTTTTGTCTTATCAGGACTCATCAGTATGCCTGTCTGTTTGACACCCCAGTGGAATGGACCAGCTACCCTAGAGGCAGTGTGCCTTGGATATATTGTGGTGAACCATTAAAATAAAAAACTATTTAAAGACAAATAACCTCTGTGCGCAAACACTGAAGGCAAGGTTACCCAAAGGGCATTTGGTTGGGAAGCCAAGTTTCAAGAAAATACAAAATCACACATGCCCCACAATGCAAAGCATCATAGGCTACATATGCAAATCACCACAGAATGTTATGCTGGTCCAACTTTAAGCAGAATTGCATGGTGCGAAAGCCTCTCACACAGTTTGCAAGGGTGCTAACAGAAGACATAGACATAGACAGGATTTTGTTATAAGTTAACTGTTACCTGGTGCATTGTGTTATCTTTGAATGTTGCCTCTTGATGTATTTATCGCTATATTCTGGTGCATCTCAGGGGCCGGGTCGCCTAAATATGGTCCTTGGATCAGTGCACCAACCGGGTCAACAAATGAATAATTAAGTAATTTCCAGCTTGTATATCTTTACCCATTTTACAAATCTTAAAAAATATAGATATATAAATGATAAGATATGGCCTGACTTCAGTAAATCATAGTTTATTACTGAGGGTTGTTCAAGGACTTGGGGTTTTGACAGATATATGTGAATGGTTCAGACATTATCTTGCCTTTCGACAGCAGAGGGTATGAATAGGGGATAGTTATTCCTCGTTATAAACAAATTATTTGGGTGTTCCCCAGGGATCAGTCCTAGGGCCCCTTCTTTTCAGTCTTTTTTTAAACTCCCTTCCTCAAGCCTGTTCTATGAACACCATTCTATATGCTGATGATGTGGCTCATTATTGTGAAGGGAAGGATTTAATGCGTTTAAAAAACTGAGTTGCAAACAAGCTTTGCCACGCTCCAGTCTTGGCTCATTGATCATTGCTTAACCTTGACTGCTAAGAAAACAAAAACTACGGTCTTCAGAAATGCAAGGAAAAAAACTGATCAGCCTGAGGATTTTGTTATAAGTTAACTGTTACCTGGTGCATTGTGTTATCTTTGAGGTATTTGCCTCTTGATGTATTGTATCGCTATATTCTCGTGCCATCTCAGGGGCCCGGGTCATGCCTAAATATGGCCCTTGGATCAGTGCACCAACCCGGTCAACAAATGAATAATTAAGTAAATAAATAAATAAGTGGGTGGAAGTAAATTTGAGTTGCTGGAGAAGTTTTTAAACATAAGGTGTAATCCTGGATTTTTCTTTGTCGTATGAACCATATGTTGATCAGTTAACTAGAACCAGTCATGCGCATCTGGGTCTTCTGTGTAGGGTAAATATAGCACAAAGCTTTTTGTTATCAATTATAGATTACGGCCTCCTTTGTTATGGCTCTGCCTCTGAGACAACACTGACTAAAGTGGATATCCTCTTAAATAAAATACTACATTTTGTTACACAACTTCCTAGAAGTATCCATCACTGTCAATTACTAATATTGGGCAGTGTTTACCTGTGAGACAGAGACATAGCTATCAGATGGCCTGTCTTCTGTTTGATGCTTATTCCAGTTGTTTGGCTGGGAAAGCCAGTGACCTATTTCCCTTAGCCTAACCTTTTGTAATCACCTGTTTTTCAAATAGATCACTCTGAAATATCGATTATGCAACCTAATCAGGGTCAGATATCTTTGGGTTTTTAAGCCCCATTCAATATCCATGCATTGCTTACAGGTTTGTTTAATCATTCATCACTTCTTAGATTTAAAATTTGTTTGAGAACACATTTGTTAGCAAGTGAAACCTGTTACTGATTTGTTTAACTCTCGGGTCTGTTAATGTTTTTGTATTGTTGTATACTGTTGTTTATGTTTTTATCTCTTGTATTTTCCTCCTGGCCATCCATAAAATGAGCAGCCAACTGCTCATGGGCTAACCACGGGCAGATTTTCAAAAAGAGCTGTTTTGGCAGTCATGTGGAAGAACCTTGTGGTCCACAAGTTTTCTATGCACCATATTTTCGCTTATGGGCCATTTGTGACCAGCTCCATGATTTACAGCAGCTTGTGCCCATTTTTGGCACAGCTGCACTAAATGTTACACCTGATTGGACCAGACATAATACACTCCATAGTTACGCCGCCCCATATGGCAGTAAGATTTGGTGCCAGTGCAGAGATTTTTTTCTGCACCGGCAGCTGCGGAGTGGGACTTAGTCCCAAAATGGACTGAAAATCCTGTCCCAGGTCATTTAATAAACTCATTCAATCAAGATATATTTTTATCTTCATGAGAGGGTATTGTTCTGCTGACATCTCACAAGTGGCCAGTAGACCAATATGTGTAAATGAAGATAAAATTGATATCTTAGGGCAGACCGTGTCATGTTGGAGCTATACAAAAGGTGATTAGGTGTTGTTTTGATAGACATGGTAAAAAGTTACCAAAGGGAAAAAGTACAATATGTGAACTGTGACCCTCTGTTCAATGACTCAGCATAAAAGCAATTACCACAAACCATGGGATAAACAAATAAGTGGCATCTCACATGTGAGAATAAATTTCTGAGCATGCTTCATGCCCAACTTCATTTATCCTGCTCCTGTTGCCAAAAATAATGTATGTTCACTAAAAAAGTTGAGCTATCCAGGACACAGGAGCCATCCTGAATGAAGAAGCTCGAATAACACATCTGAATGAATATTCTGTTTCTATATAATTTTTTTGCTAATTGCTTTAGTAAATAAAATCAATTCAGATGCTTTTAGAGTTAGAAAGGTCTATATTGTACATATTTTTTTTATCACTTTTGCACTTTAACTTTTGTGATTCTGTCATCCCTCTGCATGTTGAGCATGTACAGTTAATATGGGACTATGGCCCCCATACTGAAATGGTTAGCACAACGCTGACTGTGTTAACTAACTGAGAATACCCTAAGCTGATGGAGCAGGGCCATATTCAAAGGCTCCCGGGGTGCACGCTAACCCAGCAGCACGATCACACAGGATATCCTACAGCACCCATGCAAAAGTGGGATCTACCATGTATATAGGGCACAGCAGTATATTCAACAGTTTCAGCAGAGCTGAATGGCCTCTGTTGCAGCACTGTTTAATGCTGTCAAAACCCTGCCCTTATCTCCATGCACAGTTACCTCCCGATCGCCTAACATTTATGCATTCCTAATGCCCTTGTAGTCTAGAGGACCCCCATCCTCAGTCACCTGTCCTGTATTATAATGAAGTCCCTGGTAGTCTAGAGTATGCCCAACCCTCTAAACACCTGTCCAGGCTGATACAAGAATGTCCTGGTAGTCTAGCAGACCCCACCCCAATACCCCATCTAGGCTGTTGTTAGAATGCCCTGGTAGTTTAGTTTCTGCAGGCACATGATCATTCCCTGCCATTCAGATGATGGCTGACCAATGTAGCAGCAGAGGGCTATGCTGGTCATTATCTCTAATGCTGTCTTTCAACATCAGTCACTGGTACCTTGATTTCTTTACATTTAAACTCAGCTGCCCTATCCTGGACCACTTTCAAGTGTCTCCGTCACTCCTCATTGCTCTGATCCCATTTATGCCTGAAATTAATATCTGGACAGAAGGATGTGATGGAACAGGTTTCCACTCGGATTAACATGGAAATAAGGCAGCAGACAAAGGTGGGAAAATTGTCCTGATGGACAAAGACAAACAATGCTAGGAGATCATGCATTAATTCATAGATACAACAAAGTATCATCATTTTTCAGAAAATCCTACAGCAGCAATAAAGAAAAAGATTGATGACTTAATTGAGGAATCACTGGGACTGCGGATAATTGACGTACAAGAAGCAAGCTTTCTGCATTCTGATTTTCCCACTATGCCACCATTTTATGTGCTCCCTAAAGTGCATAAAAGTTTGAAAATTCCCCTAGAATGTACAAAAATTTCAGGTATGGGATCACAAACAAAGAATCTTACAGGGTAGTTGTCAACAGGGAATACGCCACGGTTAGAGAAGTTACTAGTGGGGTGCCACAGTGGTTGGTCTTGGTTCTGGATGTTTTCAATATAGTCATCTGTGATATATGGGAGTAAATCCAGGAAAAGATCAGTCTCTTTGCAGATATGAACATACAAACATACGAATTTGCCAGCAGAAACAGGCCACGTGGTCTATCAAGCCTGCTCGAATGTGCATCTAGCACCCTTATCTTGCAGCTGCCCCTCCCATTCACAATTACCCTCCTGTAACCCCCTACTTCATTACCTTCTCTGTGTCACCTTTAACACTCTGTCTCCCACCCCAGACTAGGTGGCAGGCAATCCCAGTGGTACCCCTCAGCTTTGCTGCTGGTACTGTATTCTCAACTGAGGGCTGTTGCCCCATGATATCCCAATCTTGACATCAGGCAAAAACCTGGATGGCAGTTGTAGACCCAGGGGTACCTTCTGTGGCTAGGGGTAATGGTAGCTACTTGCTGGAGGCCTTCTCTGTTCAAAACAGCCACTTTAACCTTTACTTATTTACTGTGCCCTTTCCTCCCTTTTCCGTTTCTCGGTGAGTTGCTCTCAGTACCAGTTCTGTCAGGACAGAAACGCATCATTCTGGTGCTTGATGGGTTGTTGTCATGTTTACTAACATATATAGAATAATGCATGGGTAGGTGTGTAAAATTTGAGCTTTGCACACCTACCCATGCATTGTTGTATATAATTGCTGTGCTCCCTTTTTTGCCCTCAAGGATTACGAACAGAAACACTGATCAGAACTTGCAGCAAACAGCACAAGTACCTGTGACATCCGTGTCTCCCAGAACGGTTTTAGTTCAGGGATAAAGGTGTTAGCAACACTTAACTACTGAAATGTATTTTATAGTCTTTTTTTTTTTGGAACAGGTACAATGGAATGAAATGGCAACTTTGGTTCCTTGCAAATCTCTCTCTCCGCCAACCCCCCCCCAGCAAGGCATCGCGATGTTTAGCAAGTAAGCCTGTTGCCATAGAAACCCGATTTAGTTCCATTTTACAAATGTATATAAAACCTGTTCAAAAGAAGAAAAAATACTTTTAAAATGAGATTGCATTACATAAATGCTGCTAACAATTTTAAATGGTTATGCCTGAGCTGAAGAATTTTCTGGGAGAAAAGGACTTCAGAGGTACTGGTGATGTTTGTTGTGAGTTCTGAACCGTGTTACAGTCACACTGATTAAATCAGGGTTTAATTTGGGTAGGTATCTCTGAGTTAGATCTTTTTTATGGAGTCCCTGTTACAAAAAGCCAGAGAGACAGTGTCCATAAGGAGATGGAGAAGCAAGCGATGAGTGTTGGCAGGGTTTCACTGTGCAGTGAAACAGTCACTATGTGCAAGGGTAATTATGCTCATGGCTCTCATAAAGAAAGCTAGCATGGGTTTGCTATTACAGCCTGCTGGTTGTACACAGCAAACTAGTAACTGGCTTTCTATGGGAAAAAACAGAGATCAGTCATTATATTTACAATTACACACACATAAACACAATCACTGTAATGCTGTCCTGGCCTGCACTTTTAAGACAGGCTAGATTGTGATATTGGACATAAGTTGGAACCTCAGGGTCCCTTATGAAAATGTCATACTATGTACACTTATCTCCTATGAAGCCCATTACTCCTATTCTTTCTTGCTATTTACCTGTGCGTGAGGTTATACCTCAGGTCAGGGCCTTTCTACATTGGTTTCTGAATGTACCAGCTCTGCCAGCTTTTTAACACTCTGGGTTCATGCTTTTTCCACACACACTACGTGACACCTTGGCATCAGCTAGCTGGTGTTAAGGAGGCAGCACTGTTGTGAGGATTTGTACTCTGAACATTACTGGTTAATGGCCACCCTGTCTCTGGGTGCCGTTCATGAACCAGATCCTAACTCTCACGAAACGGTGTGCTGGGCATCAGCACAGTCACACATACCTTGGCCTCTGGCAGCGGCTGGTAACCTCCATGGCCTCTATCAGGAGCATCTCTGAAACATACCTTGGCTCAGGATTCCCCTGCAAATGACAGGTGCATCTCTGCTTGTTTCTGCAGCTCAACACCAATCAGCAGAGTTCTCACCCTCTTCAGCATAACTGGTAGCATCTCTGGGGACAGAGCCACAATTGCCCCAAGGTAACACCTGCTGGAGCCTCTGTGTGCTGCGGGTTGCCAGGAACTTCTCTTGAGGGCAGCCCTTAGGATACTCCTCCCTCCCTCCCTTCTGGTGATCCCTTACATTTCCATTAGAATTAAAGGTGATTTACACTAAATAACCTTCAGACTTCAACTCCCAGAGTTTCCACCACTGTCCTGGTGTCTGTTACTGGAGTTTACTAGAGTACCAGACAATGAGTTCTTCGATTCTTACACACACTGGGTCCACAGACAGCTGCTTCAAGTGAGGGGCCCCTGATGAAGTGTTACATCTTGGACTCAAAGTGCTGCTGTTTTTGCTCTGTATCAGCTATTTAAGCTAAGATAAATACATTCAAATGTTTTTGGTAGTCACCACAGTATCTTTTTGCCTTGTTTGTTATCTGCTGTACTTTAACAGCAGTACCAAGAGTGCAGTAATTTCTGTGCTTTCTACATTTGGTTTCTTTTTGTCTGCGCCCACCATTGTGTCTACTGTGGGTACGGTTCCTGTATTTTCAAGTGAGGGGCCTCTGCCTCCTTAGGTGGCCAGGCAAGTGACCTGAGGCATTGGTGCACTGAAGGCACACCTGTACCCTCCTATCACTTTGCCATCTTAACACACATCTGCCAGCACCCAACAACTGGCCCTCTAGCTCCACCCACTGGCTGTCTGAGGCTCATCCAATCAGCAGACTCCACTGTCTGCCATTATAGTAATTAAGGTCCCCCTCCCCTGCTAGCAGGAGAGGGTTGTTACATAGATTATACTACAGTCAGTGCCAGGGTGGGTACAGCGGAGGGAGTAAGGGGAATGAAAGGGGATTTGGATAGATGGGATAAGTGATCGAAGATATGGCAGCTCAAATTTAATGCCAAAATGTGTAATGTCATGTACATTGGCAAAAGAAATCCAAAAGCAGGGTACTGATTGGGGGGAGTGAGTGTGGAGCTGACAGAGGATGAAAGGGATCTGGGAATCATTGTTAGTGGCAGTCTAAAGTCACATGCCCAATGTCAGAAGGCTGCAGGGAAAGTAAATTGGATGTTGGGTGTATACAGGAGGGGTTTGCTAGCAGGAGGAAGAAGGTGATCATGCCTTGTACAGATCCTTGGTCAGGCCTCGCCTGAAGTACTGCCACATTTATGGAGCCTGCACCTAAAGAAGAACAGGGACTTCTTAGAGGCTGTTCAGAGGAGGGCCATGAACATGATTCAGGTGCAGCAGGGAAGACATCTGAGCAAAGCTGGAGAGTCTCAGTATGTACATGCTGGAGACCAGGAGGAGAGGAGGAACATGATAGTGAGCTTTACATTTCCAAGGCATATTAATAAAGTGGAGAGCACATTTGCCTCAGGCACCCACTTTGCTTCTGAGTGTGTGTTTTTTTAAGTGTTTTTGGCTCGGATACTGTTTGGCACCTTCTAAGATGCTCTAGTGAACCAGAATGCTGCATTCTGTCTGCCCAGCCTGAGATCAATAGAAATCTCACGTTCATTAGCGAGATTTTGGTCTCAGGCTGAGCCATTGCACACTTGCTTTCCCTCATTCCCGGGGCGGCAACCACGCTGACAGGACTCTTTCACTCTGGCTCCTCACTCTGGAAATCACTGCTACTCCATGGAGGTCTAGTAAATCGGGGAGGCTGTCTGAAACAGGAGAGTGAAGGGAAAGGGAACAGTACAGTCAGGATTTTGGGGGTGGGTTGTGGATATCGGAGAGAGGATTTTCTGTGACTGATGAGCGTCGGTGAGTTTCAAGGAAACAGTCTGGGGGGGCCTTGGAATAAATGGAGGGCAAATGTGCCATTTTGCCGTTGTGTCTTGCAGACTTAGTCAATTTTAGGCAGACTGCCTAAAAAAAGGAGGAACAAAACAAAAAAGGCCAACAAGGGAAAACATTTGCCTACAGGGAGGGCACTGCCTAAAAAAAAAAACAAAGGCAACTAGCCTGAAAAAAAAAACAATTTAGCCTTTTTGGGCACATTTCCTGGCAAAGAACATAAAAGGCAAGAAGGGAAACAAAAACCAAGGTAAAACAAACTTTGCTCTAGCACTCAGGGCATTCAGCTGCCAGCCCAGAGACAGATTTATTGCCTAGTTTCAGGGAGCGGCACTGTGCCACAAAATAACTGAAGGCAACAACAAGGATACAATTTACCTTGGTATAACAATCATGCCCTAATCTCCCTGATTTGTCGAGGAAAAAAAGTCCTGACGTTTTCCCTTGTTTTTGGGACCCCCCCCCCAAAAAGACACCAGACATTTCTTTTAAATTTTTTATTGAAAAAAAAAGACATTAGGCTGTAAGGTATTTCATTGAAGTAGCTTTATTTTGTGCAGCTTGCTCATTTTTGTTTCTGAGCAGACTTCACCCTCTGAAAAAAAAAGAAAATTAGACTCTGGGCAGTTAACAAATTTGCAATTGGCAAATATACATTTTCTTGCCTGGTCTGAGAATGAATAACAAAACCCGACATTCTCCCCTCACATCTGCCTGCGGTTGAATCTGCAACACAGCAGAAACATTTTAGTATGGCCCAGGGCTAAAAATATTGATATGGAAGAGGAGGGGTGGCTGCACTACTGAAAAAGAATCATCCTCCTCTAGTCACAATCCACTGCAATGCACATAGGCTGGAGTTAGCCCAGAAGGATGTCTTAAAAAACATCACGTATCACAAAAAAATAGACCAACTACTGCTAGGGATCTATCTGTTTCATCATTTTTCACCACTAAACCATAGAAATCTGAGAGAGACCTGTTAGGCAGCAGGAGTAAGATGCCTTATTCCAACCAGAGTGGAGGAACCAGATGGGCACAGCATACATTAACAGCACTGAAAGTGCTCATTACAGACTACCCCGGGTTCCTGCTGCACGTCCAACAGGTATGTACTGTTACACTCCATTTTGAACACAGTCTTCTAGAGATTTGTTTTAAAACTGGAACTGCTAAAGCAACAACTTGTGCCATTTTTTGTCTTCTCAGATGCAACATGGCTGATCCCAAGGGGACCATGCAGCAAAGGCAAGGGGCTATCTGAAGACCATGCAGACCTGGAGATGTCTACACTACATTCACCTGATGGCAGACATCTTGGAAGAGTTCACAAAAGTCAGCCTGCTTCTTCAAGCCAATGTTACTTCAGTGGAAGATGTGTTTGAATCACTTCAGGACCTGAAGGACTGCCTTGTAAAGCTGAAAACAAGGTAATTTTGTTTTCCAGAATGATGAAGTTTTAGCTAGACTATTTTCCTCCACCTAGCCAGAAATAAAATAGTTACTAGTAGTATTATCTCTCTGTCAGGACCTATTAGATAAGTTAGGTCAGGCCAGGGGATAAGCGTGTTTTTCCTTTTGTTCTTGTTTTCTAGACCTGGAAAGCACTTACGAAATCTTGATGCCTTGGAGGGACCTGAATTCCATGGACACACCCTATCTCTTGAGAAGCAGACCAGCTCTCCATTGACAGAGAGAGACACTACTGACAGCCATAATCCTAAATGCGTGAACAGGTTTGAAGACTCCATTATGGTGACGTGAACCACATTATGAACTTTAAACAGTGGCCAACAAGCCACATGGACCTGACAGGTGTGTTAGTGTGGGCAAATAACTCTGACTGGGTGGCACTGGGAGAATCTTTAGCTTAGTGAGGTGTAGGTGAGACAGTTTTTTTTCCAATTTGTTTCAGATTATGCGGAGGATGCAGTAGCTGTGTCGAGCGGAGTTCAGATAAGTCCTCATAGAACAGAACATAGATCCAGACATGTGTGTAGCAGAGTGGACCAAACTAAACAAGCATTTGTCAATGCCGAACGTTCGCTTGCAGGTATTTGCAGTGGTATTTGGCACTTGAAATGGCTTAAAAAAATCTGTGACAAAGAAGTACAAGCATTTGTCAATGCCGAATGCTGCTTGCTTCTATGTGCTGTTTAGGTATTTGGAAGTCATTGGAGTGCAAATATTGAAAATTCGCTAAACTTACGAGCGTGCGTAGGAACTGCGCAACGCACGCTTGTAAAACAGTCATTTTTAGGATTTTTCACCAAATTTTCAACATAGCCATTTTAAGACCTCTGCTCATGAACAGTGTCACTGTGATTTTCTTAATGTGTCCCATACATTGATTTCGCACACCGACTGCACCATTGTGCGCTACATGGACGGAAACACATTTTGGGCAGGATGTGAAAAATGACAGCTGTACTGCTCATAAGGAGGTGTGCAAAATGGTAATGATGAAAATCTGGAGTAAAAATATTGAAAATTCGAACTTACGAGCGTGCGTAGGAACTGCGCAACGCACACTCATAAAACAGTCATTTTTAGGAATTTTTTCACCAAATTTTTAACATAGCCATTTTAAGACCTCTGCTAATGAACAGTGTCACTGTGATTTTCTTAATGTGTCCCATACATTGATTTCGCACACCGACTGTGCCATTGTGTGCTACATGGGCAGAAACACATTTTGGGCAGGATGTGAAAAATGACAGCTGTACTGCTCATAAGAAGGTGTGGTAAAATGGTAATTTTGAAAATCTGGAGTGAAAATATTGAAAATTCGCGAACTTACGAGCGTGCGTAGGAACTGCGTAGCGCACGCTCGTAAAACAGTCATTTTTAGGAATTTTTTCACCAAATTTTCAACATAGCCATTTTAAGACCTCTGCTAATGAACAGTGTCACTGTGATTTTCTTAATGTGTCCCATATATTGATTTCAGATAACCGACTGCGCCATTGTGTGCTACATGGGCGAAACACATTTGGGCAGGATGTGAAAATGACAGCTGTACTGCTCATAAGGGGTGTGGTAAAATGGCAATGTTGAAAATCTGGAGTGAAAATATTGAAAATTCGCGAACTTACGAGCCTACGAGGAACTGCGCAACACACCGCAGAAAACAGTATTTTTGGATTTTTGCACCAATTAACATGGGGTTTTAGTCTCTTCTCACGAATGATGTCATGTCTGGTCCTCGGCGGGCGATTTCGCGACTGCGTAAATCACTCGGGCCCGGTAACGCCATGACAGTGACAGCATTCATGAGAAGGGGTCCCAAAATCCCATGTCGAATATTTGGTGCAAAAATTCCAAAAATGCCTGAGATATTCAACAAAGTTGAAAACTTCCATCTAGCCTATTATACAGCTTACCGCATTTCCTCAGTTCGCGGCTCAAGCTGAAGAGTGCAAGACGTGTTCCGTCCGCCGGGATCGCCGGCCGAGTCTGGAGGTGGGAAGTATGGGGTGAGGGGGTGGGGAGGCGGTGCACAGTGGGTGGCAGGGGTTGTGGGAGGGGGCCTGGAGAAGCGCCTGTGGGACCGCTTTTCAATTTACAGGTTTTAAAAAAAGATGACGTGGGACATTTGCCATGCTGGGGTGGGCTCCCAGCATGGCAGAAGGATGGCTGGGGTCTGGAGCCGACGGGGATTGGGGAACCCCGTCGGCAGATGATGACGCTGGAAGTTGGCCACGCTAGGGTGGGCTCCCAGCGTGACAACAAAGATTTGGGGTAGGCGTGATTCAGTGTTAGGAGGCATGACAGCGGTTTTTGAAGAGAAGACCACCGCTGTCATACACAGCAACGCAGGTCCGATTGGTGCAGGACTGCCATGCCTGCTCAATGGAGCAGGGGATTGCAGGGGAGGGGCACACCTCCAAAGTGTCCCATTCTCCCAAGACGTTCCTTGCGCATGCGCACAAGCTAACGTAAAAATCACATAAAGAGAAGGTGAATTTCTGATTCTATCACTAACAGTCAGAAAATGTTCAATGTACTGTCAGGCACAGGTCAGGTCAGGGTACATCATGTTTTTTTTTTTCTTTCCCCAAAGGTACGCCAGTGCTGTAGAAGCAAGTGGCCATCAGGCTTGCCAAGACAAGTGCCACAACATTTTGGGATTAATAACCTTAATTCATACTCTACCAGCAAGTACAGCTGTTTATGAATGTGGGTTTAGCCAAATGAAAAGAATAAAATCTGATTGGCAAAGTTTGTTAGGAAAGGACAGTCTGATAGACTTAATAAGGATCTCATTACATACACCATGTGAACAGGAATTCGATCCAGTTCCAGTCATTGAGTACTGGTTAAAAAGTGGTAAATAGAAAAAAAAGGCCTTCTTTGCAGCCATATTGTCCACGGAACAAAAAACAAAGCAATGAGCAGGAGGAAGAAGAGGGAGACAGCTCAGAGTCCGAAGCAGATAAAGAACTAGATGAATCTTTCAAATCTGAAACTTATTCTGAAAAACTCTGGTCTGATGATGATTCTCATGTTATATCTGATGAAGAACTTGAATGTACTCCCATGTCAGTGTTGTGCCCTAGTACTAGTTCATAGGAAACTGTTAACTATGAGGAGAGGGGGGATTTTTGTGTCACTGAGTCTCATCCAGATGATGGCATGATGTTGTGATCATGTCCCAGATTTCAGGTTTGGCCTTCTTTGCCACCCAACTATTGAGTCCCGCTTGACTAATGTTTTAATTTTTCCTAAAAACAGTTTAATATTGCTATTTGCAATGTTGTTAAAATGTGTCACTCCAGGTTTTTGGTGGCAAAAATAATTGCCTGGTCATGGTGCTAGATTTACAAGTCAGTAGGTTTAAAAAGTAGATCAGTACAGTCTGATTTGTCAAATCTGTGAGCTCTCAGTCCATGTTCTACTAATTTCAGTTTTGTTATAACAGACGTGCTAGACTAATGCTGACTTATTGAGCAGCAGCACAGACTGTCCAATCCTAGCACAGTCCATCAGCAGTCAAGTGCAAGTTGGTGAGGCAGCTGAACAATAATGCACCATATCAGGTACTGTTTTATCTTACAATTAAATGTGCCTGGAATTTATCTGAAGGAGGCAGCTGAGCACCAAGTAGTCCAGAACCTGGATATGTGAACAAAGTATCTTTCAGTCTACATTTTTCTTCCCCAGTGCTGTTAGCCCCAACTCCCTACAATAAAATAATCACAGAGAATCCACGCACCATGAGACATGATGTATTGGACCACTCAGCACAGCAAATCTGATAACTGAACAGCACAGTAACATTCTGGCCAAATTGGATTTCACGAAAAACTACACAAATCTATCATGATTAGGAGCGCATAATTTAAATTTGTTAAGATCTGGCCAACTGGTCATCATGATAATAAAACTATCACATACTGTCACGGCTGTAACAAATCATGTCAGATAACTGAATCACAAGCCTCTGTTTACACTGGCCAGATTCATTTTTTTCATAGTCTCTAGTCTTTATCATGATGGCGTAAACAAAAAGCAAGAAGACAAATGGGAGACCTGAATATGCCAGATGTTAACTGGAGCACATTTGCTGCAGCCACATCCAAGAGCAGGGCCATTCTTGATGCTCCTACAGGTGGCAGGCTCCAGACAGCTAGTTTCGAACCCACGTGAGGGAGTAATCTTAGACCTCATACTCTCAAATGGGGGCAGTGAGAGGATCTCAGCTGTAGAAGTGGGTTGCCATCTGGGAACAAGTGACCATCAAACAGTGTGGTTCACGTTAAACTCAGCTACAGAGTCAAGCCATACAAAAGTGAGGGTACTGTACTTTAGGAGGGATGACTTTGGCAAGATGGGAGCGTGCCTCAGAAAAGCACTAGCAAACAGGCTAGAAGGAGGTGTGGAGCAACAATGGGGAATCATCAAAACTGCCATCACAGAGGCAACAAGCCTTTGTGTGAAGCAAATAAACAAATCAAAATGAAAGAAAAAGCCACTATGGTTCTCAAAAGAGGTGGCTGTGAAAGTCAGGAAGAAAAGATAGCATTCCAGAAGTATAAGGAAACACAGAAGGAGCAGGACAGAGAGCTGTACCAGTTAAGGCAGAAGGAAGCAGAGAGGGAAGTCAGAATAGCAAAGGCCCAAACTGAGGAAACGATAGCCAACTCGGTTAAGAAGTGATAAAACCTTTATAGTACATCAGCAAGCGAGAAAGACAAAGGAGGGATAGTGAGGCTGAATAGAATGAACAGTGGGTGGGCAGAGGGGGACAGTGAAAAAGCAGGGATACTGAACAAATATTTCTGCTCAGTATTCACAAAAGAGGAGGGGGAAGTGCCTAATCCAATTAACAGAAGCACTCTTGATAAGGGGGTCGATCCCAGTCCTTTCACAGAAGAAAGGTGTCTGCAAGAACTCCTAAAACTGAAGGTGGACAAAGCAATGGGGCCTGATGGAATTCACCCCAGAATTCTAAAAGAATTAAGTGGAGAACTAGTGAAACCACTGACTACTATTTTTAATAAATCATGGGAGGATGGCGTGGTACCCGAGGACTGAAGGAAGGCAGATGTGATTCCCCTTCACAAAAGTGGGACCAAGAAAGAGGCAGAAAACTACAGACCTGTCAGTCTGACCTCTGTGGTAGGGAAAGTGATAGAGTCACTTAAGAATAGTTGAGTACCTACAGGCCAGTGGGGCACAGGACCCAAGGCAGCATGGGTTCACAGCGGGAAGGTCATGTCAGACTAATCTAATAGATTTCTTTGTCTGGGTGACCAAAGTAATAGACAAGGGAGGGCTTTGGACATGGCCTACCTAGACTTTAGCAAGGCATTTGACACAGTCCCACACAAAAGATTAATAGTCAAATTAACCAGCCTGGGAGGGTCCCAGGGTGGTAGCCTGGGTAAAACATTGGCTGGACAACAGGACACAGAAGGTAATTGTAAATGGAGTCCACTTGAAGAAAGAGGGGTTACTAGTGGGGTACCGCAGGGTGCAGTACTGGGTCCAGTCCTTTTAATGCCTCATAAGTGACATTGCAGAGGACTGAAGGAAAGTATGCCCTTTGCAGATGACACAAAGATCTGCAACAGGGTTGATACACAAGGAGGCGTGGAAAGGGATGAGAAGGACTTGGCAAGGTTGGAGGAATGGTCAAAGTATGGCAGCTAGGATTCAATGCAAAGAAGTGCAAATAATGCACCTGGGAAACAAGAACCCAGGGAAGAATACACAATTGGGGGTAGTAACAACAACAAAAGGAAAGGGACCTGGGGTAATCATATCAGATGACCTTAAGGTTAGCAAGCAATGTGAGAAGGCAGTAGGGAGGGCTGGGGTATACTGGGATGCATAGGAGAGGCATCAGCAGCAGAAAACAGGAAGTTGTTATCCTCTGTACAGACAGTTGGTGAGACCCCATCTGAGTACTCATGTCCGTTCTGAGACCCCATCTTCGCAAGGACATAGACAGGATAGAGGCAATCCAGAGGAGGGCAACTAAATGGTGCAGGGTCTGCAAGAGAAGCCATATGAGGAGAGACTAAAGGAGCTTAAAATGTATACCCTTGAGGAAAGAAGGGAGAGGGGGGACATGATAGAAACTTTTAAGTACCTCAGTGGAATCAACAAAGTCCAAGAGGGTAGCATCTTTCAGAAAAAGAGATGTGCAAAAAGAAGGGGACACAATTTAAAGATAGAGGGGGGCGGTTCAGGGGCAATGTGAGGACATGGCTGAAAAAGGTAATGCTGTGAATAGCTGACGTTTGCGGGACTGACTGGTGCTTTGGCACTCAAACCTACAAAGAACTGGGAGATAAATAAAACGAGAGAAAACATGGTTAGAATTTCTGATTTTTCTGAATTATGGATGTGCTACAGGGTTACTAGATGGACATGGGTTGGGAGAAAAATAACGTAAAACTAACTGAATTAGGACCGTGCAGCAAACAGTGCTACCTTGGAAACAGAAGCGTGTCAGTTCCTTTTGTTAACCCATTGATGATGCACCATCGTAGGATTACAACCAAACCACATCACATCAATGGCATAACAATGTGGGGAAAAGATGAATTTCACCACGTAACGCTCTTACCATACACTATGAACATTTTATACAAAGTGAATGGTATAATATGGCAATAAAATTCATTTTGGCTTTCAACAGAATTAGAATCTTTTTGCATCAATTAAACACAAATTGGGTATAGCTGCTGTAGGGTCCATGATAAAATAACAAAGAAATCTTAGTATTCAGAAACAAGAATTCTTATGGTGGCCTCTTGATTTGGTACTGACTTATAACTGTTTTTTAACCTTTAACCAGCATTTCATTTTGCAGATCTGAGGGACTCACCATGGGATCATCGAGGCACCATCTACACCAACCTATTCTCGAGTTGGTGGCAGGGGTGGTCATTATGACCCCATGGCCAATCCCATTTTCCTCATATTGCACATTGGCATAGATATAGACAATGTATTGTGCATGTGGAGGAGCTCAGAGGAGGAGGCGTATCATTTCTTGAAATTTCTGAATTCAAATGAGATCAGTCATGTATAATACATATACATACACCCTGGAAAAGACAGAGCTCTGTGAAGTTTTGGGATCTTGAAGTTCTACATTCCCTAAATCAAAAAACAAGAACAGAAAATTACAGGTAACCCACAGCAGGTAATACCCAGCTTAGGGCTAGCAGCTCACACACTGGATCTTTAACTGAGTCAGTCTCACTGAGCCAGTTTATTCAACTGAAATAGAATAACTAGGTTTCAGAAATGAGCCAAAGAACAGAAGGCTTGTTTCCTTGAGAAGGATTATAAGGAACATATTGTAGAATAGATGGTGCCCTGACAAAGGTTAATCAGATTGATACAGCCACCTTACTATGTCCAAAACAGAAGAAAGGAAAAGAATGTGACTCCATCACCTTTGTGATTGAATTCAATCCCACTGCAGTACAACTCAAAAAAAACATACAGTATAGTTAGTCAATACCCCCAAACAGATGAGGATATAGAAAATGTAATAGGGGGGTGTCCTTTCATGTCCGCTTCCGAAAGACACCAAGTATAGATGACATGATCATCTATTCCCATCTTACCCACTTGAAACCTCCTACTTTTTCTTGGTTATCATTTAAAATGACTAGATTCCATAGATTTGTGCTCTGTAACATGTGCTAATATGCACATGAAGGCAACAATTTTAATCGCCCCAAATTTGGCACCAAAATAGAAATCAGCAATTGAATAGTTGCAGCTACTTTGTGATTTATGTTCTTTTGTGCATTTGTGGACTGAACTCTGTCATATAAATGGTCTCCTAGCTACAAATCAGTATCCAGGAACTGGAACAAATGAGGATGGTGACTAATGGAAAACTGAATAATGCAATGGATGCACACTGTAAAATTCCACAATAAGCCGCCCGGTGGCGTTGAGGGTTGAGGCATTGGACGCCACACCTGCTTATGCCAGCGACCTGAGTCCAGGAATGACCGTAGATCATCAGGGTGCTGGCGTGGGGAGGAGGGTGGAGCAGGACAAGCATGCTGATGGGCAGCTCTCCTCTCCTCAGGGTCGTGAGGGTGGGTTGGCACCCCCCCCGTACTTCTGCTCCCACTGGGTGGAGGTCCAATGGGTATCATAGGTGGAGTGGGGGTGGCAAAAACAGTTACAGGAGGTGGAAGGGGCTGAGCTGGCACCACAGGGTGTGAAGCATGCCTCCACATGCTCACATGGCCGTGTGCTGGAGCCTGGAGGGGGTCAGGAGAAAAACCTGTAATATTTATATGTCCCGCCGCCAGTTGATGGGAGGAGGCGACGGACCAAACAGCTATATGAAAACAAATTCACAACAAGAATCCATATGGTATTAAACTAATGGGTATTGATAATGACGGCCCTTTAACTGTGGGTAACAGAATGAAAGGGCTATTCCAAAGTGATACCAAATGGATTTTCCCTTAAAAGCATTTTGCTCTAAATAAAAAATTGGATTATTCTGTTTTTATCTATTAAAACGTGTAATATAAAATCAAATGTTAATTTTTTCCCTCCTTTTTAGAAGCAATCTTTTACCCAGCTTTTACCACTGTTTTCTCTCTGTGATGGGATCATTGCTTTAACAGGAATCAATTCAGATTTTTATGGTGCTTCGATATTAAATCTTTAAGAAAAATCCCATTAATTACAATGGTTTGATTTGTTTACTTTGCCTCCTTTCTCTCCACTCTCTCCCATCTCCCACTCTCTGCCCTCCTATCCCTGCTTTAATTTGTTCAATCCTAATAATTTATGGATTTCAAAGCTAGTACAAACTTCCCTTGTACTTTCTTGCTCACTCCACTGACAGAAGTCCCTTCAATTCTATTACTGTGTCAGTTGTATCTGGATGTGGTCTCAATAATCTTAATTAAAAAATTGTTTTATATGCTTTTAGTTGCTACGCTTAAATCTAATGTTCAAGATAGTACTAAGTTTTGAATTTAGAACTATGACTTGTAGTTCCTTTCTCTAATCTCTGCCACTGTTTTCTTTTTCACTACACCAGAATATATTTTCCTAAAGTTCACATCCTTTAGGCATCCTTTTAATCCAGTCCCTTTTATTTATTTATTTATTTATTTATTTTTGTTTTTGAATACTTCTACCTAGTTGAAACCTATGCCCAATTGGACACTTTGTATTTGTTTAACTGATACTTTACAGGGGAACAACAAAAGGTTCTGATAGTTATCCAAGCTTTATTAGACTCTTCCAAACCTTTAAAATACAAAAGCTGTTTTAACCATAATTGTCAAACCTGAAGCTATTGTCAGTAAGGAAAATAACCTAACAACAACTTGGAGTGGTAGTACCTCCAGCCTCCTTTTCGGTTTTTCTACCATCACCAGCCTTCTTACTGGATAAAGTCCTGCTTGGAGCATATTAAGCTCCAAAATCAATATTTTAAAAGTTATCGAACTTGAAAAAAAGGTTCTGATATAGTTCTTTTACAGAAAATGGTATAGGTTCTTAGTGGTTCTGAACTAATCCAAGCTGGTTCTCTCACCCTAATGTTTTATTTCAAACCCCTTGTATGTAAGATGACCCTCCCAGCTGTCTAGGGGTATACAGATGGTATGATCGCCTGGGATGGGCCCACACTAGAAGCACAAAATCCACTTACTTGATCTCCCATGCACTGAGGCAATCTCCAGGTATCCACTGGCACATGGCAGGGCTGGCTAAGCTGGGAGGAAAGGGGGTTAGCAGAACTTGGAGGCATAATGCATCAAGGGCCCGCTATTCAAAAATGCGCATAACAGAGTGCAAAACTTTGTGCTGTGCTTTGAGATAGCGTGAGTGCACAAAAATGCTTTATTCAGAGAGATAATACACAGCGCTATCCCTCTGAATATAGAGACATTCCACCCAGGTGCTTAGCCACTTAGCACCACCCAATAGCATCCCTGGAATAGGGGCCCTACAATGGCTTGTGCCCCAGCAAAATCTGCAATATTCAAAGTGCTCATGCAAATGAGTCCATTGGGCATGCAGGTGCTAAGGACCATTTGCATGTCCATTATGGGCTCATTTGCATGGCAAGTGAGACCGATTTGCCCAGCGCAGCCCCCACTAACTGTCCCTGGTGCTAGTGACTTCCTCCTCCCTCACTCTGAGCCTAATTCTGGTAGAAATATGCATTTTCCCTGGTGTTCAGTGGTGCCCCTTCCCTCTGATCCCAGTCCCAGTATTATTAGCATGTATCCCTGGTATCCAGTGGTCCTTCCCCGCACCCAATCCCCGTTCTGGTATTAACACATATCCTTTTGGCCAGTGGTCCTTCCCCCCAATCCCCATTCCAGAATTATTAACACATATCCCTGGTGTCCAGTGGTTCCGCCTCCCCACCCGATCCCCATCCTGGGAACTCCCTCCAGTTTGCCAGTGTGCTCCCCATGATAGCCACATCGCTGTTGGCATGACATTAGCAAAGAACCCAGCACCCCACAGCAAAGCTCTCATCCCCTTGCCACAGCATGTGCAGCATCCCCCAGCCCATACCTTGTTGGTGGAAAGCAGCCCCTCCCCCACCCATGGCACTGACACCCACCCCGGTCCCCCTACCTGTCTGTCAGTGCTGAGGGTAAATGTTGGTGAATGGCACCCACCACATACCACCTTGGCCACTCACTGTCTATTATTAGCAGGGAGGCGATCTTATGTTTAGGGCAAGGTGCGCCACCGGTGCCCTATAAATAAGATGTGCTTCCCTACTAATGATGCTGAGTACAGGTGGTGTAGTGGCTATGCCACATCAACATTGTTTCACCCGCAGCACCAACAGACAGGTAGGGGGACCAGGTGGGTGGGTGGGTGTCAGTGCTGCGTGGTGGAGGGGCTGCTACACGCCAAAGGTGTATGGGGTGGTAGGATGCTGCACATACTGTGGCAAGGGGACAGGGCTTTGTTGTGGGGGGCTGGACTTCTTTGTTAATGCCAGGCCATGGGCGATTAGGCTGTCATGGGGGGCATTGGCAAACCAAGGGGAGTTCTCGGGAGAGGGATCAGGTTGGAGGAAGGGGCCACTGGACACCAGAGAAACATGTTAATAATACCGGGACAGGGATTGGGTGGGAGGAGAGAGAGAGAGAGACCACTGGACACTAGGGATATGTGTTAATACCAGGACTGGGATCAGAGGGAGGGGGACATCACTGGATGCCAGGGAAAATGTATATTTCTACTGGGACTGGAATCGGAGGGAGGGGACACCACTGGAGGCCAGGGAAAATGTATATATCAACCAGGACTGGGATTAGAGGGAGGAGGGACCACTGGATGCCAGGGATCTATATGTATTTAATGGGACTGGTATCAGAGGGAGGGGGCACCACTTACCACCAGGGAGTACTGTGTTGGGGGGGGCGCCAACGTACTAACTCCGGCAACCGCTGGGGTTGCTCTAGATTAAGACGAGGGTTAGGTCGGTGGTATTTTATCCGTGCAAGGGGACCATGCAAAGTGCCCTTGCATGGAGCAAATACTCTGAATATCAGACTGCACCGATATTCAGATCCCCATTCCCTCTCGATTTGCATAATTTTGCCTTGCACACCCCTCCCCAGTTTGCCCAGGCGCAAACCCTGTTTGCCCACACAAACTGGGCTATTGAATATGGGGTTTCTGCGCAAAACGTAGTTTGCACATGCAAACTGGGATTTGTGCCAGGCCGAACTTTTGAATATAGGGCCCCAAATGTCCAAACAGGGGTTATTTAGACAAACATGATTCCTTATTGTTCTAACTTGAACTCAGTTTTAGATGACATTTTCTCCAGCTGGCCCAGTCTGTTTTACAACTTCACTATAGATGTACCATTAACTGTTCATTTTTTTCTGGGATGGCTTCAACCCTGGTGGGGTACTCAAGTTCAATATACGGGTCTGAGGGGACCATATACTCAGAGTCCCTCACTCCTACAGCTTGACAGTGAACTCAACGGGCTTCTTCTAGCCCATTTTTGAAATTTGGTAGCCACTTGGCAAATTCACAGACTCACTAGTTGGCACAGAACTGGCACCAACTTTATCCTGTGACACAATTCAGGGATCCACTCTGTCCTCCCACAGAACATATACTTTTTTCCACATCTTACACTTCTTTATTTCTTAGACCACCACACCTGTGCCCACCTGGGCATAGCTGAAGTGCCATCGGGCTCCACACATCTTCTGAATTTAGGCAATCCAGCCCACACTGGATGCTTCCTGAGGTAAATTTCTGTTAACTGACAGTGATTCTGCATCACATCAGATACTATCCCTCTCTTGAGGAGTGAGGGCACTGCAGAGTGCCAAACACAGTCATGTCCCACTCAAGATAAAGCTTAAACATCGCCTCAGATTCTTTGTCTACAGAACTCTTTGGCTTGACCTTCCTCACAGACAGACCTCTAAACCTCTTTCAGATGTTTTTTTCCTTCTGAGAGGGCACTCCTTCAGTGGCTATAAAAGATGGCCACTGCCACAACTAGGCACTTTTTCTCTACACCAGGTTCCACAGAGAAACTTACAGGGTAGTGGTAGCTGGCACTCTGTGCCATGTAAACCTCCCACCACTCAGACTCAGTAGAATCTTGCCCTTCAGCAGAGAACACTGACTCTCCCTTTGGAATGCCAGGGCAGACCAGCTGACCCAGTCTTCCAAGATCATAGAAACTGAATCACCCTAGAGATCAATAGATGCTCTTAAAGAAATATTAATGTACCTCCTAAGGGAGGCTACATGTATATTTTTAAATTTATACCTAAAGTGGTTCTCTCTGATGTATGTGAGAAACATGACTTGCACATGCTCCAAGTAACTTGATAAAATTATTAACTATATACCAATCCTACTTTTAGAATTAAGACATCTTGTTGTAACCAATTAGATCTTGTCAATGGTTACAAATGGAGCCTAATGATGTTGAGCCCCGGCACCTTGTCAGAGACTAAGAATACGTCGATGCACTGGGATATTGGTGTTTCCTCAGTCATTTTTTCCACACCCTGTGCCAGTAAATGTTTTCATACTTGCATTGGATACACTGTTTACGTTGCCCTGTGGAGTACCCACCCACTGTGTGTCCACGAGTATGTATGCAATGAAACATGTGGGTTTTTACCTTTACTTTTCAAACTGCTAGAAAAGAAATTGATAACATTCTGGTATTGTGGTATTATAAAATCTCAACTATGAAGGCTCAAAGTATCTCAATGAGAAACTGTATCTTTACTTCTTTTTCAGAAGAAATGTACAATTTTTTTTCACTAACACATGGCATCTTTTTGTATGGTCCTAATATTGTTGTTCGCCTATGTACTTTTGTAGTTAACAAATGCAACGCCTAGATCAGCTGTACTTGGGTCCTACAATACCCACCACTACCACCTTGCACTCTTTTTCCACTTTCTGTACTGGACAGAAATAAAATCACATTGCAAGGTGTTTATATAGTTGCCACTCTTTACAGAAAGATTCTGGGACCAATCCTTGAAATTACAATGTTAATGTAACACCAGCCCCCCTCCTCCATGGATGTTTGCCTATAATGGAGAACTACAGTCAAAATTTACAGAAAAAAAAGATGTGCCGTGTGTTTTGATTTGTGGGTATAGTCCTGGTATGCCTTTGTCTGTTAGGAGTGTTTTTTTCTAAATTTGCCGCTAGTTTTATAACCTCCTGGGACCTCCATATTTGAATATTTTATTTCTTTTCTTTTCCTACAATCCCTCATGTTCCACAAGGCAGTGATGTACTGTAAACCGGTAACTCAAAGGCAAAAAATTTAGAGTCAGGCTCTTTAAATCACAAATGCAAACTTGAGTTTGTGCTCAACACATTCAGTGATTAGCTGACAATGTATTGCATTTCACAAACACATTCTGTATGCTGTGTGCTTTCACAAATAACCAACAACTACATAAGGATACAGTACTGTGTGCACATATAAATGCATTCTACACACCCCTGAACTTTAGTTCCCCACTTGGCAATCAGCTGTTCAGAAATGTTCAGAAATTTCACCTGTCAATCGCCAGCCACTTACAAGCACCAACTTGTTAGTCAAATCAGACTGCAGTATATTCTTTCTTAAAAGCAGTGGCGGTTCTGTTCTGTGGTTTACCTTTGCTTGCTTTTTAAAAGCAGTTGTAGTTCTAAGTACTGTATTACTCTTTTCTGAACCAATAATGCCAAAACACTTACAGTACTATGCCCTTTTAATTGTAGGTTTCCGAGGTATCCGGGGTGCTCAAGCACATGGCACTGACAGAGAGTGATCCAGAGAGAAGAGGTAAGTGGTATACAGTGTAAGCTGCCGACTACTGACTGCTTTCTAATCTCTTTTTATGTTTGCTTGCACGCATGTGCAAGAAACATAGTGCCTTCATCGGAGATTTCGGAGGTGTGTCACCTCCTCCTCCAATTCAGTCAGTGGGCTGGCAGGCGCTCGAAAGCTACGCATTTTTGGAGCTGTATGACGCCCAAATGCAGTGGCATACAGTTGAAAGGGGAGCTACGCTTGAGTGAGCACCGATAAGATATCGACTGCTCACGCAGCAACTCCCCACGCACAGACAGGCGCATGCGTGCCTCGAGACTGTATAGCCGACGGGTGCCCAATCCCCGTCGGCTGAGCTGCATCCCCAACCCCAGTTGTAGTTACTGCTGGGAGCCCACCCCAGCGTGGCAAGCACTGTGCTCCTTGGCCGGGCGGGTGCCCAATCTGTCAGCTGAACGCCTCAGTTCCAGCACGCTGGGAGCCCACCCCAGCGTGGCAAACGGTGCCGCGATTTTTTAGATTTTGCCGACGGGGTGCCTAATCCTCGCCGGCTGAACGCCCCTCCAGTCCTTGTGCCATGCTGAGCCCACCCCAGCGTGGCAAATGTCCCACAACATCTTTTTTGTTTTTTCCTGTAAAATAAAACTGTCCCACGGCGCATCTCCCAACCCCTCCCACAACCCGCACCACCCACGCGCACCCAGACTCCCTACACCCCACCCCATACTTACCTCCGACTCGCGCGACGATCTTCGTGGACCGGTAACACATCTGCACTCTTCAAAGCCGACCGCGAACTGAGGAAATGCCGGTAAGCTGTATAATGGGTTACATAGGGGTTTCAACTTTTACATATCTAGGGCATTTTGGGAATTTTGCACCAAATTTTCAACATGGGTTTTGGGACCCTTCTCATGAATTATGTCACTGTCATGGCGTATTCAGGCCCAAAGGGTGATTTTGGCAGTGACGGCGAAATCACCCTTCGGGCCTGAATACCACCATGACAGTGACATCATTCATGAGAAGGGGTCCCAAAAACCCCATGTTGAAAATTTGGTGCCAAAATTCCAAAAAATGACTGTTTTACGAGGGTGCTATGCGCAGTTCCTACGCAGGCTCGTAGTTCGTGAAATTTCAATATTTTCACTCAGATTTTCAACATTGCATTTTATCACACCTTCTTATGAGTAGTACAGCTGTCATTTTTCACATCTCACCCAAAATATGTTTTCACCCATGTAGCTAGAATGGCGCAGTCGGTTGTCTTGAAATCAATGTACGGGACAAATTAAGAAAATCACAGTGACACTGTTCAAGGCAGAGGTCTTAAAATGGCTATGTTGAAAATTTGGTGAAAAAATTCCTAAAAATGACTGTTTTACGAGGGTGCATTGCGCAGTTCCTACGCACACTCGTAAGGTCGCGAATTTTCAATATTTTCACTCCAGATTTCAACATTGCCATTTTATCACACCTTCTTATGAGCAGTACAGCTGTCATTTTTCACATGTCACCCAAAACGTGTTTCTGCCCATGTAGCACACAATGGCGCAGTCGGTGTGCGAGATCAATGTACGGGACAAATTAAGAAAATCACAGTGACACTGTTCATGAGCTCAGGTGTTAAAATGGCTATGTTGAAAATTTGGTGAAAAAATTCCTAAAAATGACTGTTTTACGAGCGTGCGTTGCACAGCTCCTATGCACGCTCGTAAGTTCACGAATTTTCAATATTTTCACTCCAGATTTCCAACATTGCCATTTTACCACACCTTCTTATGAGTAGTATAGCTGTCATTTTTCACATCTCACCCAAAACGTGCTTTCCCCCCATGTAGTGCACACAACAGCACAGTCGGTGTGCGAAATCAATGTATGGGACAAATTAAGAAAGCCACAGTGACACTGTTCATGAGCAAGGTCTTAAAATGGCTATGTTGAAAATTTGGTGAAAAAATTCCTAAAAATGACTGTTTTACGAGGGTGCATTGTGCAGTTCCTACGCACACTCATAAGTTCGCGAATTTTCAATATTTTCACTCCAGATTTTCAACATTGCCATTTTACCACACCTCCTTATGAACAGTATAGCTGTCATTTTTCACATCTTGCCCAAAATGTGTTTCCACCCATGTAGTGCACAATGGCGCAGTATGTGCAAAATCAATGTATGGGACACATTAAGAAAATCACAGTGACACTGTTCATGAGCAGAGGTCTTAAAATGGCTATGTTGAAAATTTGGTGAAAAATTCCTAAAATGACTGTTTTACTAGCTATGCTATGCAGTTCCTATGCATGCTCGTAAGTTTGCAAATTTAATATTTTCACCAGATTTTCAACATTGCCATTTTATTACACTTCCTTATGAACAGTACAGCTGCCATTTTCATATGTCGCCTAAAATGTGTTTTCAAGACATGTAGCGCAATAATGGTGCTGTTGGTGTGCTAAAAGCAATGTTTAGGACAGATTAAGAAAATCAACGGTTACACTGTTCATGAGCAGAGGTCTTAAAATGGCTATGTTGAAAATTTGGTGACAAAAGTCCATAAATGACTGTGTTAATGATGAGCAATGCGCAGTTTCCACGCACCCTCGTAAGTTCATGACTTTGTAATATTTTCAGTCCAGATTTTCACCAGTGGCATTTTTCACACTTCCTTATGAACAGTACAGCTGTCATTTTTCACAACATGGCTGAAGTGTGTTTTCACACTTTCAGCGCTGAGATGCATGGTCACTGTGGGAAATCATTGTTCGGCACAGATAGAGAAAATCACAGTGACACTGTTCATGATCGGAGGCACCAAAATGCCTGAGTTGACAATCTGCTGTAAAATATCCCCAACCTAATTATATTATGGGTGTGCGTTGCACAGTTTCTATGTACGCTCATGACTTCACCATTTTTTAAATATTTTTACTGCAGATTTGCAACATTGCCATTTTTTACACCTCCCCATGAACAGTACAGCTGTCATTTTTTACATCCTGTTCGGAATGTTTTTGCACCTGTGGTGCTAAATGCCGTACTTGCTGTGCATAAGCAGCTTTCAGCTAACAAACTGATATTCCCCCTGTTCATGAGGTGGGGTCACAAAAAACATGTTGAAAATTTGGAGTGAAAATACCAATGAATGCCTGAGGTATTAGGGTTTCCAACCATAACGCCCAACACTGTAGAGAATGACAGGCATCAGGGGTGTGACTTGGGATTCCTGCCTGTAATACTCATACTATTCCACACCCTGCAGCCAGTGAGAGGCATCGAGGTATGCCTTGGACTCTTCAGCCCCAAAGTTCACCCCATTCTCCTATATCGCACCCATCTCACCGCATTTCCTAATGAAATGGGGTGCGCATAAGGGCCAAAGACCCCAAGGAACACTGTGACACTTGTCAGTGCCTGCAGGGTGGGGTGTGGTGAAATGGCGAGGCCGTTATGCCTGATGACCCAAATGCACGCCCCAATGCCTGTCACTCTCTGCAGGGTGGTGGTGGGGTTGGCTTCAGTTCAGTACTTCATTGCCATTCCTATTACGCAGCTCTGTAACTTCTACATTACCACTGCCAATGCCAGCAAGCAAACATTCGGCATTGACAAATGCTTGTTTATGTTGTCATGCACATGCACAAGCAACATGTTGTTGCAGTAGGAGATCAGTAGGAGAAATGCAGAGGTGTGTTAGTTTTGGCAAATGCAAGGCACACTTTAGAAGATGCATCCCTCATTTGCAAATTAGCGAGCATGCTAGCAGTGACACAAGTATTTTTCAGTGCCACCAACTTGAAACGATTTCACCGCTGCAATCAGAGCCAAGCTCATCATGCTGCGGCACTGATGACATGCCTCTGCTACTTGCCTTGCCTGGTGTAACATTTCAATAAACATTGGCGGTGGCTCTGCCATCTGCCTCTTGTTTCTTATGCCATACTTAATTGTAGCAAGAATTCCTGCGCCCTCTCTCTCCCTCTCTCGGCACCCATTTCTAGTGGAAAGCTGATTTTAGCTTTACTGTGTCTGTCTTAATTTCCCTGAATGTTTGTTTTGTGTGGTGCTATTGTTGCTACTGCTACTTATAGACACGATCACACCCAGAAACGTGGAAACATAAATGACATGACGTCAAATGATGCAGCAAAGAACACCTGTGAATAGACTACAAATTATGACCTTCAGTATGTTTCAACATTTCTGGTTCATTTTGGCTACTGTCTGGCTTGGCATTTCTGATTCTGAGATTACCAAGGTGTGGGTTTCATGAAAAGCATTACACATGTCTCACAATCGGGTCCAGACAGCTGAACTGGGGTTTCCTAAATGTCTATATTTAAACTGGCACAGCTCATCCATTATCCAGTTACACTAATTCTGGGGATTATGGATATCTACATTAGGGATCACAGGTATTTTAGTCTAGGCATGGTCTTTTACAGTTGAACCCTATTTATGTTTGTAGCAATCAGAGTTTAGTTTGGAAGACTAATTGTGAGACATCGGAGACCCTCCAACTGTACTGCTTTTGCCGATACAGTACCGCATTTTAAACACTGGTACTGGCTCCTGCTAACTTTGTACCATGTACTGAATTTCAGCCATGGTCCTGCTTTTAATATAATCCCTCCCCCACAATGTGGAATATCTTCTGCTCAGACTGGTTGTTGTGTGTGTGTCAGCACACTTAGGTAGAGGAATGTCCACGGTCCCCATGGTAACCACTGTCTGATATTAAGTTTACTATTCTGGTGGTTGCATTGATTTGGCAGGGGGCAGGGCTTAATGCATTAACTTAATTGTACTTGACCCCTGGAAGCACTAGTAGCTCTGAGAGTGCAGCAGCTACTGGCAGGAGTGAACAGTCTCATGTGGAGTCTTGATCATCGCCCGATCTCAGCAGTGTGGCATCTTCTTGCACTCCATGTTCAGCAGCACCATCTCCCCAACCGAGAGTGGAACTGTCAAATTTGTGGCATTTAATTTGGGTGCAAGCACTGACTGTCCGGACAGTCGGGTCATCTCATCTGAAATGTCAGTGAGCGTGCACAGAGTCATCCCGTATGGCCACCTGGCCCTCAGATGGGTCCAGACATCCTCCCCAGCCTTTTTGTCCTTTGTTCATTGGTGTCTGTCAGACCTACTGGTCACTGGTGCAGCAGCAGGTCCCGGATATGGTGCAATACCGGAGTGACTCGCGGGGAGTGTCTGTCACTGTGACAGACTGCAGAACTGAAGTACTACCACCATGGGGGCTTTTTCAGCCAGGAACCGTACAAGTGGTGAGTTACAGATCAACAGATCATTTGGCATACGCAGTAGTTTGTTTAAACTAAAGCTCTGCCAAGGTTGTTAGGGTTTTGCTTGATCTTACTTCATATTGCAATGCAGTGCAAGTCAGTTATGGTCCCCAGACAGTGAAAATATGTGCTGCTAGGCTAAGGCTGGTCACCGTGGTGAGACAGTGGGAACAGTGGAAAGAGTGGAAAGCAGTGTGCTATGTGCAGGTGGGTGTCTGCAAATAAAATAAACAGAGGGACAAGTGGGAGTCAGAGGGAAAGGTGATAAACAGAGGTGTGACAGATAGAGTACTGGCAGGGAGTTAATAATTTAGATGTTGAAAGGGGTAACTTGAGGGCATGACTTCAGTGTAGATACTGAAACTGAAATAAATCAAACCATCTTCATTGGGGTAACTGGCCACAGCTGCAGCATAGCATGTGATGATTGATGTTCTTGGTGATGCAGAGCCAACATTCTTCTTTGACCTGCATATTGAGGCAATTAATTATGTCCCACATCTGAGTGAGTCTAAAAATAAAATAATAAAAAGTGTCTTTCTCGCTCCTGGGACCCTGGCAATAATGCCCCTCAACCCCCCACTCACTGCAAGGCCCTCCCTGCTCACAGCAACAGACATGTACCTATTTTCATCTGTCAAATGTTGGAAGGTCTGCAGGTCCAGCATCTAACTTTGATGGTTGTGTTTTTGTACAGAATAAAAGACAGTTTAATTTAACAAAATTATATTAATTGTCAGTATATGGCGCCTGTAGGGTTAGTGTTTATCTAGCCACTGTAAAGAAGTAGGTTCCACTCATCCCATTACAAGCCACTTTCTAGAGCTATAAGGCTGTTGCGACTGAAGAAAGCAGTCACATTGGAGTCTAAATGCATGAAGATAAGAGAGGAAAATCTAAAAGGATTAGCCCATCTAACATTGCATTTTTGACGCACATGCTTAGGAGCACTTGGCACCAGGCTGCTGATGTCCATATAGTAACCAGTATGTAGGATCACTTTTCATTCACCAAAATATTGCCTCTCCCAACTCTTTTCTGTGAGTGGTGTGTGTGTGTGTGTGTGTGTGTGTGTGTGTGTGCTGATTAAAGTAATATAAAACCTGTAACTGTGACTCTTGTTTGGGTCCCCATGCCATGGGATGGATGCCCATCTGTGCCAAGAAGCCATTAGCTATATTTTGAGTTCCCTTGTTCAAGAAAGTCCAGTTACCTCTTGGGCAGTTTAGTACTTTTACTTCAAGATGTCAGAATAGGTTGGGTGTCAGAGAATAAATAATATTTGTCTCACAGAAATTTGCAAATGTATGAACTACAAGCATTTTTTTCAGAGCCAAGGCTTCTCTTTGAGGAATTTAAAGCTACAGAGCCCTTTGTTGAGTCAGCTACTTCAAGAATCACAACTAATCTTCCCTGGCACTTTTAAGGCAAAAATTATGATCCTCGCATAGTGTTTTATACACATACCATTTATCGGTATTTATTGATTAGATTTCAAATTCCCTGCTATTTTGCATTGTTGTAAGATGTAAGTTCATGAACTTTGTGAGGTACAACAATTGTAGGTGAAATATTGAGTAATAAAACAATTTGTGGTGAGTTTTTTTTCCTCGATCTGTGACTCTTGGCAAGCCATGGACAATATTTACTTATTTTATTTTACATGGCTTGGCTCCAGGTGTGCCCTGGGGAGTATGAGAAGTTAAGTGACTTGCTCAAGGTCATACAGTGTGCAAGTGGCAGCCATGGGATTTAGACCCACTCTTCAGGTTTGAGCTCAGTGCTCGAACCACTACGATATACTGCCTCCCAGTAATCCAGGCACAGATTTACTTATTGATTTAATGCTTTACATCTGCTCTAGCTGAGTTTTTAATTGTCAATAAACTAATGTTGCCCATCTAAATCTGAGGTGCAAATCAAAATACTAAGGCTAAAATATTTCAGAATTATGCATTTGAATTACATATCGTACTAATGGTGTACAAACCTCCACCAGTTCTGAGTGACCTGCTAGTCTACACCCCTGGGACTTATACTATGACGGAGGCTGCGCTAGTCTGGGATCAAAAGCAGGAAGGTGCGAACTCGCTTGTCTCCCTTGGCCGCCCATTCAACTTCCTGTGTGTGATAAATCTACATTGGCGCCAACTACACTCTGTATAATTAATTTGCAAACAAACAAAAGAAACCTAATCGCCAGCTGCCTTAGTTAAACTAAACATTGGCTAATACCTCCAGCTACTTGTTAGCCAACAGTTCCTAGTTCATTGAGACAAGGCTGAAAGTTCTCTGAAGGGCCACATGGTGTCTGCCCGGGGAGATAATAGCACCAGTCAGACACTGTATAAGTTACAACCAGGGTGCCATTATGTCAAAGGGTCTGAAAATTATTATATTTCTAAAGAGGTACTATTGTTGTGTTGTGACTAGCCCCCCCCCCCCCTTATGTATCTGCCCTATGTGTGCATTGTGCATGTGCTGTTCTTCCTGTGCATAGACTGGCCACCTATACATTTAATTTTTATTTGTCTGTCTGTCTTTAATTTGTTGCAACCCCCATCCTATCTAGTCATTAATCGGAACTCCAACAAGTAGTTCCTGCTAGAAAATAAATGCGGTCTTCCTTTGTATTCAGTCCTCACTTGAAGTTGCAATGGCCCCTTTAAATAAAAAGAAAAACACTTTAAACTGTTCGTAAAACGGATATCCTTAAAACTGTCCCTTTTGTGGCTAAAACGCCATGAGAATGCCTCCGTTTTCTAGAAGAGTATCAGTTGGTTTAATTTTAGTCAAGAGACGAGCATAATTTCAAGACGCTCCGTCTCGGCGTTCTTTACGAGCTGCACGAATGTACGCACTGTCGCACAGCTCGTAAATGTCGTAAAATCACAAAACAGCTTTTCTTTTGCCAAAATACTTGTGGGTTGTTTCAAGCATTACCCCCCTTTTTGCTCTAAAGCACTTTTCAGCCTGCCTTCAGAGCAAGCTAAACTGCCTGTACATTTCTTCAGTTGTTTGTGACTGAGCTGTGTTTCAATATCCCCAGCTCAGCAGGCAGCATGAAAACGGTTTGCTGTGAGTTTGTAAATATTCCCAGTACAATAAGAGCCCCTCAAGTGAGAACAGAATTAATATAATGATAAAAAGAACCAGAGGGAAATGGTTTACCTGCTATAAGATTGAAGGGCTCTCTGTGGTGGATTCTTCCTAAGGGCCGGCCGGTCATACTGTTAAACATTATATAGAGAATGGAAAACAAGAGGTGGGCTTATCCCTTGAAATCTGAGGTTTTAGACCCAGAATTGAAATAAATGATTGTGAAGCATGCAGATAAAAGAAATACTTCTGTAAAACATTATATAAGCCTTTTGAGATAAAAATATTTACTTTTATGTAAAAATTGTTTCATGTAAGCTGAGTGACAGGAACTCTAGCCAATCAGGAATAGTCTCATTATATATATAGCTGCTGTCTTAAGAGAGAAGTCAGATGTGTTCCAGGGTGCTGAAGCATATACACCCTAGCTAGTGCTCTAGTGACTATGGATTATTATGCACAAGACTTTGATATTTTTCGTTGGTTGCTGTATTGCTGCTGTTAGTGCTATGCTCCTTAAATGTATGTTATTTTTATTATTTTGATGAAATCAGTCCGTCTTTTTATTTTGATTTTCTTACTTCACAGCGGAGTTTCCCAATAAAAGAAACTGTTGGGAGTGACTTCCAGAGAAAATCACCTGTGTTTGAGTCCTTCTGTATCCCTAGCCTCTTACACTGGTGTTAGAAGTGGGATACTGGTTGGAACTACACCCAACTGGGAGAGTCTGCTCGAGACTCCAGTGGACTTTATCTATATATGCAGGAAGAAAAGGAGGAACCAGGAACCTATCCAGGGGTAGCTACTCGATCAGTTTCAGCGGCTTATCAACTACCTATTTTATCTGGACTGGAGCCAGTTGTAAGGAGAAAGGAAGGAAAACCTGTGACGAAGATGGAAGCAGAACCTGAACTACAAGCATCTGGTGGTGTAATAGAAGAAGAAGTGCCCCACCTAGAGACTCATGAACTGGTAAGATGGTTATGTATGCACCAGATGGAATTGGAAAGACAGAGGGAGAGGGATAAAAAGGAATATGAAGCCAGATGGTCAGATACATTAAGGGCCATAAGCCCTGGTGTTAACAGGCCTCCAGATCAGCTGCCTGGTAGTCACAAGGACATTGTTGGTTAAACTTGCAGAAAGTGATGACATAAAAGCATATATTACAACCTTTGAGAGAGTGGCAACAGCATGCGATGGCCCAGAGACCAGTGGGTGATTCGCTTAGCATCTTATCTTACTGGGAAGGCACAGCTTGCGTATAGTCACATAGAGGTTGCCCATGCAAACAATTATGATCAGGTCAAAGCTGCTATTTTGAAACACTATGACATAAATACTGAAACATATCGTCAACGGTTCCGGATTTATAAGTACCAGGCTGCCGATAACCCACAGGACGCCTACATCCGCTTAAAGGGCTTATGCCTAAAATGGTTGCAACCTACTACTTGGACACTTGACCAGATTCTGGAAACCATTGTGATGGAACAATTCATAAAGATTTTACCCCAGAATGTCCAACTTTGGGTAAAGGAGCACCGACCCGAGACTTCAGATGCAGCAACCGCCTGGCAGAGGACTTCATGGCAGCTCGTCCCTCACGACCTAAGGGAGCCATGTTACATGGACACCAACCTCTATTTCCAGACAAGGTAGTTCAACTGTGGCTCTATGCTCCTCCAACAGGCACTAAAGTTTTCCAAGACCACCTAAAATCTATAACCCAGATATTATCTGCCGAGAGTGTGGAGGGAAAGACCATGTTGCAAGACTCTTGGCCCAAGAGAAAGACTGAAACCTCCCATTTAGCACTGGCCAACTGGGGTCAATATATGTTGCCTGTTCAAATTGGTAAGCACGCAGTATGTGGCCCTCAATTCAGGCAGCAGACAGACTCTAGTACAAACTGCCCTACTGGATCCAAGGTCTGATCATACACCACAGAAGACTGAGGTAGTTTATATTCACGGAGATACCCATCATTACCTCTCTATGATTTGGACATAACTATACAGGGACATACACATTCTGTCCGGTAGGTGCTGTTCCTCATCTACCTGTTCCTATACTTATTGGGCATGATCATCCTGATTTTCAGACCCTACTAACTGGCAATGTTATGGCAATGGTTACTAGATCTCAAACTAAAGATAAGTTAGTGAGGTATTCCCTTTCTGATTAGATATTTGGAGAGTCCAAGAAGATAATAAAATCAAAGGCCCAGAAAAGAAAAGAAAAGTGGGAATGGACTCAAAATGTCAAAAGGGAAAGTAAGACTGGCACAGATTCTGTTGTTTCAACAATAGACTTTAGAATTGCTCAGCAACATGATCCCAGTTTACAAAATTGTTTTTCTCATGTGGCTGATGTTACAAAAGGGTCTGAGAATTATAAAATGAATAATGGTTTATTATATAAGAGATGTGTTAATCCAAAAAGTGGGGAAGTTGTAGACCAGTTGATAGTACCCCAAGAATATAGGCAACAACTCTTAGAGTTAGCCCACAACATACCGTTAGCTGGACACCTGGGTAGGGATCGTACGTTAAGGCGCCTGTTGTACCTGTTCTTTGGCCTGGTATTCATGAGCAGGTGGCAGAATTCTGTAGGAGTTGTCCAGAGTGCCAAAAGTTGCCAAATTGGGGAAGAAGGATAAGGTACCCTTAATGCCTTTACTTCTGATAACCACCTTTTGAGCGGATAGCTATGGATGTGGTGGGCCCCTTCCTAAAAGCACAAAGGGAAACCAATACATATTAGTAATTTGTGACTACACTACTAAATACCCAGAAGCAATACTTCTCACGCAGGTCACTGCGCAAAATAGCGGAGGAACTTGCAAAACTATTCAGCAGAATTGGTATACCTAAGGAAATCCTGACACAGGGGTAGCAATTTTGCTCAGTGTTATTAAATGACTATATGATATTCTGGGTATCACTGCCATACATACCACCCCAACCATCCATTAAACTGATGGCCTGGTTGAACGATTCAACCAGACCTCAAAAAATGTTACAAAAGTTTTGTCAGGAAGAAGGCCGTAGATGGGACATACTATTACCATACTTAATGTTTGCATATGGAGGTGCCCCAAGCTTCCCACGGGTTCTCACCCTTGAACTACTTATGGACGTAATCCACCAGGCCCATTGGATCTTATGAAAGAGAAGTGGAAGAAGGGCAAGTATCCCCGGGTCAGGTCCCAACGATTATATTTGCCATCTTAGGAATAAGATAGCTAAATATATAGGAATTGCCCACCAGACTAATGTTAAACAACAAGGTATTCAAAAAATACATTATAATAAAGGGACGGGAACCAAAGAATTCCAAGAAGGGGACAAGGTATTATTATTATTACCATCTTCAGATTATAAATTGTATATGACATGGCAAGGACCATATACTATATCTAAATGGACAGGACCTGTAACCTATCAAGTGGTCTTGCCAGATAAAAGGAAAAAAAACAATGTATACCATCAATCAATCAATCAATCAAATCTTTATTTATCCAGGCGATCACCATTGAGCAAGCTCATTTACAAGCTGGACCTGCAGTTAGTCAGAGATGGATAAACATACATATATTACATAAAAAGTAGGATTTGGGAATACAGATTTACATGTGAAAGGTACAGTATAAACATTCCATTACACTAGTGGGGAACAGGTAAATATCATCACATACGTTAATTGTACAAAGTACATTTTTCTTATACATGTTTGAAGGTATTGATTTAATACTAGTATTAGCCAAGGGAAGGCAGATCACAACCATTTCATCCCCCAGGAACTAAATCTAGCTTATACGGGGTCACTGGCTTGGAAATTGGCCATGGCTTAGAGATGGCCCAAAGATCCAAAAACCAACAGAACAGCTAAATAAGTGTCATGTAGGATTAGGTAGGGAGGTGCCAGAGGCTCCGAATGCCAAACAAGACTGTTGGCTACTTAACATGATAGGGAGGGATTTACAGGGTAGGGTATATAAATGAGAGAGGCAGATTTAGAGATGAGACCACTAATAGAACTACTAGAAGCTATGGTAACATTTACAAAATTCAGTAAAAGTTTTGTCGTAAAGATGCCTGAACATAGCAATACTGACAGGAGTGCTGAGTTTCAAAGAGCTTTGGATCCTTCTCCATAGTGTGGGCAAAGCATGACTTATGGCAGCCCTACCAAAGTGGCTGTTAATCCTGGGAATTTTTAGGGAAATTAGTGAGTGACTTCTTGTGCCGTAGCTACTAGGTGGACTTAAGGGAAGGCAGGCAGCAATGTAGTCCGGGAGTTTGTTGGAGAGAGCTCGAAAAGTCCAGATGGCTGCATTTCTATGCCTTCTGAATTGAAGCGATGACCACCCTACTGCAGTATATAGCTCGCAGTGATGCGTGGAGGATGGAAGGCCAGTTATAAATCTTAGGGCTCTGTGGTACAATACGTCCAGTTTAGCAAGATGAGAGGCAGGACATTGGCCATATATAATGTCAGCATAATCAATTAATGATAGGAATGTAGAATTAACAAGCTGTCTTTTTGCCGTCTCAGTAAGAAGATGTTTAATTCTGAAGAAGAGGCCAAGCCTTTGCCTAAGTTTTTTCAGTAATTCTTCAATATGCACTTTAAAAGAGAGTTTGTTATCCAGCCAAATACCCAGGTATTTGAAGTTTGGCACGAACTCAAGATTTTCACCAAGTAGAGTGGATACAGGAGGAACATTGTTATAGGCTGTAGAGATGGCCCCGGTGTTAGATGGGGCAAACAGCATTGCCTTGGTTTTTTTTGCATTTAGCAAAAGCTTTTTGTCGATGAGCTGGTTTTGCAGTTTATTGAATTCATCTTGTATTGCAGCGCATGCGGCTCCAGGGGAGTCTCGGCTTAGGTATAGCACTGTGTCATCGGCGAATAAATGGATTTTGGCTTCTGTGATTCCTAAGTTCAGATTGTTAATATAGATGTTGAACAGTAGTGGACCCAGTATAGAACCCTGTGGGACTCCTCTCTTGATTGATTTAAGTGGTGAAAGCTCTCCTTCTGCCTTTATTTGTTGCTGTCTGTCTGTGAGGTAGTTCTGGAACCAGGCCTGTGCTATTGAGTCCATTCCTAAGTTGTTTAGCGCTGAAAGAAGTAGACAATGGTCGACGGTATCAAAGGCCTTGCTAAGATCTAAGAACACCGCACAAACGAATTTTTTCTTGTCCAGGTCCTGATGCCAGTCGTCAGTTACTTTGGCCAGTGCAGTGATGGTGCTGTGTTTGGTTCTAAATCCAGACTGCATGGGGTTAAGAAATTCTGTGCTGTCCAGGAAGGATCTCAACTGTGTATCCACAATTTTTTCCAACATTTTCGAAAGTATAGGCAGTAGGGAGATTGGCCTATAGTTGTTCAGGTCACTTGGGTCCCCTGCTTTGTATAGTGGAATAACATGAGCAGTTTTCCATTCTGCAGGAAGGGAGCCTTGGATTAGGGACAGGTTAAATAAATGCATTATTGGTGCTGCTAGTATATGATAGGCTATTTTCAGAAAGTATGGGTCAAGCGAGTCAGCTCCTGCGCTCTTTCTAGTGTCTAACTGTAGCAGAAGGTCTTCAACTTCTTTCAAGGTGATTAATGAAAAGGCGAATGTCCTGCCATTGTTGATTGTTTCTAGGGATTGTGCTTTGATCTGTGGCCGAAGACTGCTTACTGGTGCTTTATCGAATGCCAGGCCAGCTGTGGCAAAGTGATTATTGAAGGCTTGCAGGATTTCAAGTTTATCAGTGACAGTGACATTGTCAATGGTAATTTTGGATGGGAGCGCACTACTTGGTGAGTGGCCCGAGACTTCCTTAATAGTGGACCAGAACTTGGAGGGGTTATTAGATGCAGAGAGCAGTTCAGATTGATAAAAAGTAGCCTTTGCCTCTCTAATCATTTTTGTGCAGGCATTCCTAGCTGCTCTGAAAATACACCAGTCCGATTCTGTATGTGACTTCCTGGCCTTCTTCCATAGTAGATCTCTTTCAATAGAGCTTTCTTCAAATTTGGTGAGAACCAATGGCAGGTCCTGGTTTTCATTCTAGCTTTGATTATGGGGGCATGGACATCTAGTGCACCAGTTAAGATTTCGTGCAGGACATCATAGGCATCACTCACTGTTTTAGCTAGGTAAAAACTCTGCCATTTTATAGAGACTTTTAGGTAGTTGAAATAGGCCAGGGGGTCAAAATTACGTCTTGATCTTTTGTTGGAGAACTTTGACGTGGATAGTGGATTTGGGATTGTTCTAATGCCAGCTATAAGGCAGTGGTCACTAACATCAGCTGGAAGAATACCGGAATGAGAGAAATGATGAGGTTCATTGACAAGTATCACATCCAGAAGGCTGCTTCTCATTGGATTTTTTTTGTTGATGCATGTAGGTTCAGAAATTAGTTGAGTGAATCCATGTGAATCACAGAAATGTTTCAGGGGTAATGACCAGCTAGATAACCAATCATAGTTTAGATCGCCTAATATAATTGTCTCTATGGAGGAAGCATCCATTTGTCCAGTCAGGTGAGTTAGAGTTGAGGTCCTGCTGCAGGTGGTCTATAGCAGCCTATCACACGAAAGGCCCTTGAGTGAGGTGGCTCGACTTTTAAGAGACAGGCATTCAAACCTCCTGCAGTGGATGTGGCATCTAATACAGATACTGTGTATACGTTTTAACATAAATGGCTGCTCCCGGTCCTTCTATCTGCTCTGAAAAGGAGGTAGTTAGATATTAACCTCGCTGTCCGTGTAGATGCTCGGAGCCAAGATTCTGATATCACCAAAATGTCTGGTGCATTGTGTATAATCCAAGCCTGACAGACTCCAGCTTTTTAACAGGCTGCAAACATTGGCATGTAGGAAACTGATACCTTTCAGCTGCTTAATTTCAGCTGGTGATGAGAGCATTCTTGGGGACCAGGATTGAGTTCAATGTCACCCGAACAGAGTAGCAAGAGGAGGAGAATACTTTTCAGGTTGTGGAAGAAGTTTTTAAAAACACGATTCTTTCTGTATCATTTACAGTTTAGAGCGCAGGGGTCCATAGATCGGGTCATGTACTTGTTAGGCCCTGTAGATATATAGCTTAGGATCCAGGTAGGGCAGTAGCAGCCCAAGCAGAGTTTGATAGACTGGGGTTTGATGACATATTTAGAGGAACTGGTTGCTGTGCCACTGTCTGGGGTTTCAATAAGCTTCGGTAGAACTATGGGCAGCCAAGGGCAGTAAAATAAATAGCTATTGTTAATATATGGGTATAATGTTAGCTTGGGACAGGTCTCTATATTAATATTATGGCTGTCATGGGGGCCAACCCTATCACATAGCAGAAGGGTAATGGCTGTTAGACAAAGCCACTTGAGGCTTCCCATGTTTAATTAACACAGGGGCGGTTGTTAAATATATATGGAATTATTCTTTTAAGGAGCCGGCCAATAAGAGAGAGGGAAACAGACTGTGGGCGGAGCAACTGGGCTATAAGATAACACTCGGGAAGGGGGATGGGCGGGTGGGCGTAAAATTGCGGCTTTGCCTGTACCTGCCTAGCTGTAGGGATCCGGGGCTGTGGTCTCGAGCGGCGGCTATGGAAGCGCCTGTCTCCGCCTGTGGCCGTCGGCCTGCGGCCGACGCCTGCACAAGTCCCTGAGGAGACAGAAGGTGGGACTAGTTATTTACTGTCCCAGTCGCCAGAGGGCGGGCAGTCCAGAGGTGTTACAGTGGACATAAATTTGCAGGACAAAGGAGGCGTGAATAAATGCTGAAGCTGTCAGTTGTGTTTTGTATTGTTTTCTTTGTATGGACAACATTCTGTGCAGTTCCTTTCATGGAACCAAGAATTTGGAGTTTTGACTGTCACTTCATGGTTTCAGAACTGTGAGCACTGTACTGACAAGTTTATGTTCATACTTGCCCTAACCCGCGGGATGCTAACTCCCTGGCTCATGGTTGATTATGCACCTTACTGCCCCTGCTTACAAGCCCTCCCACCTATGGGCACTCTGTCCACACTGACCACCGGTTCTCATTTATGACAAGGCTGTCCACTTGGCTGCTACCAGTTACACCTATCACCCTGTTGATTAGTACATGCAAATTTTCTTACTGTTGGTATAAGGTTAGCTCTATTGTTTTGTACGAAGTGTAATGTACCTTGCTTGTTTCATATGTTTGTAATGTCTGTAATGTGTTTCTTGACGTGAAACCTTTGTAAATGAGCTTTTGCTCAAAGGTATTTTCTGAACAATAAACAATACAATACAATACAGGAACAGGTGTGGGGACACATCATGGCACTCTCATGCAATTCAACAGGATAACAACAAATAACCATGGATTTACTGTCTCTGCAAGACATCTTCCTGGCACGGGCATTGATGGAGCCCTGGGAAACACTTAAGGTAAGCCCCCAAATTGGGAGGGGCTACACTGATAAAGATCACAGTGGTGAGTGTGAGATGGGGAATCTAGAGTGAAGTGGCAGATGGAATTGAAAAGGGTATCCAATCTGGTTAAGGAAGACTTGGGAGCAGCACTGTAGACTACATCACAGTACTCAGAAATGGGGAGTATCATCTTCTGGACAAGATCATACCTAGCCGATAGAGGTATGCAGCTACGGTTCCCGTATAGGGCGCCAAGCTTGGGGTGCAGCTTTTTCAGGATGGCACTGACATGTCCAGAGAAGTTGAGGTGTTGGTCGAGCCATACCCCAAGGTATCTAAATGAGGAGGTACCCTCAAGGTTTGTCCCGTCAAGGGTGTGGAAAGAGGGCATAGAGGGAAGCCTAGAGGGTCTCTGCCTAGTGCCAAAGATCATGGAGACTGTCTTCTTGGCGTTGAGACAGAGTTGATGTGAACTTAGCCAATGCTGAACCTTGTCAAAGTCATGCTGTAGTCTGGCTGCAACATCGGAGGGAGACGTGCCAGAGGTGAACAGGACAGTGTCGTCAGCATACATTTGGATGGAGGATGAGGTGCAGACTGACAGAAAGTCATTGAGAGAAATGGAGAATAGTAGTGGGCCAAGCACTGAGCCCTGTGGCACACCAGGATTGATTTGGAGTGAAGGGGATATGGAATCTACAATTTTAACTGATTGTGTCCTGCCTACAAGGTAGGCTCTGAACCAGTTTGTGGCAGAGTCAGACAGGCCATCAAAAATGAGGTTATTTAGAAGGAGGGTGTGAAACTGTGTCAAAAGCTTTGTGAGTTGACAAATATGGCAGATGTAATTAGGCCACTGTCCATCCCTGAGAGGATGGAATCAGTTAACCTAAGTAGGGAGGCATATATTTAGGTACCTAGCCTCCTTCTTCTTCCCCCAACCCTCCTATGTTACCTAAGCCAACATACCCTGCTATTTTGGCAGGAAACCCCTAAAATAGGGCTTTCTGTTCTTTAGCTGTCAAGCCACCTAGTGTAAACACTCACTGTGTCTTAAGCATGGCAGTGGGGTTTCATACTTTTTTGTTCATTTCTATGACCAGCAAAGGCTTACTGCTGGTTTCCTGGTGCATCCTAGGGGATTATGTGACCCATTTATTGACAGAGACAAGAAAGGGCCTCTGGGGTTTGAACATCTGAAGGTCATTGCAACAGGGGGTCTGATTTGGAGTAGTGTTTTGAATACTGTTTATCTTTAAGGGTCCTGGGGGGAACTTCTGGAGTGGGTGGGCGGAAGTTCCAACCCTTCACAGGGTGAGGGGTTTCAGTCCACACAACAGACATTATGTTGCCTTCTTGTGGTGGGAGGAGTGTAACAGGGGGTCCTGTTGTAAAGTATAACCAATTACTTAAAGATGCAATAACCCCCCCCCATTATTTCTTTTCACTCTATCCTATCCTCTATTATATTTCAATATCTATCCTATACTTTCTTGTCAGGGTGGCTCAACCTGGCAATCTTCTATCTATCTTTTACTGTCCTTTTTCTTTCTGTCAGTAATTAATTGCATCTTGTTAAAAAATATTGAAAAAGCTATGCTCAGCAAAACTTCAGTGGCTACTGGGAGAAGCAGTCCATTATCTTTTTTTTTTTCTGCTCTCCATGTTGAAATGGTGTAAGAATGAGACATTAACAGGTTAAAAAGAGCAGGATCAACAAGCTCAGTGTCCCAAACCAGATGTCAAGAAGGAGCTGCTTCATTTGTAAACAAAAGAACCTCAGGTCATGAGGGCTCCTGAAAAGTTCAGCCCTCCCAAGGCAGCCGCGCAGAGACCCCGAAGATCATCCCAGTTCGGGACTCGGGTCACGAGGGCTCCTGAAGAAGCTCAGCCCTCCCAAGCCAGCAGCCACAATGAGGACCCCTCCCCAGGCTCATCCAGGTACGCAGACACCAGCGGTGAACTCAGAGCGCAGTTTGGCGTCTTTACAGTTTGAAACTTGAACAATAGGCTCTGCAAGGGCTTCGGCCTTCCACAGAGACTCTTGTGCTTTACTGGGCTTTTGGACTTCTGCCTTAAATGTCAGCATACGGCTACTGCTAGTTTTTTGCAGGCTAATTTCATGCACTTGCAATAGAGTTTTACAGTTTTCTCCAGGGTACCTTAAGAGTTTATGAGCTCTTACTGCATTTAAAGTAATTAATTTCCCCAAAGACATCAGTTTGCTCTGCCCAGTTATAAAGTGCTGGATTACCTTTATGCCATAGAGTATCTCTGCATTCCCAGGGTACATAAGTTTCTGTGCTGTAAACTGCATTTTATTGAATTAGTTCCCCAAGACATCAGTTGCTCTGCACAGATTTTAAAGCGCTGTTAGGAATTACACACAGTCTCTCCAGCATTACCAGCAGTCTCACTACTAGTCTCCAGGGCCCCTTAAAATATTCAGAGCTGTAAACTCCATTTTGCAGTAATTAACTCCCCCCCAAGTCAAAAGTTGCTCAGCCCCTAGAATAGTGTTGATTAAGCGTTACCTAGGTGCTCAAGATTGCTCCTCCCTCGCTGCTTCACCATGAATTCTCCTTCCTTTCTCCGCAGTTTGGGACTCGGGTTGAGGGCTCCCTAAAGCTCAGCCCTCCCAAGCCAGCAGCCGCAAGGAGGACCCCCAAGCTCATCCCAGGTACGAACACCAGCCGGTGAACTCAGGCGTGGTTTTGGGCGCCTTTACAGTTTGAAACTTGAACAATAGAATCTGCAAGGTCTTGACCTTCTGCAGAGACTCTTGTGCTTTACTGGGCTTCGGCCCTTCCCGGCGCTACATGCGGCTCCCGTAACCCCACCACCACCCTTGGTGAGCTCCTAGCTTTATAGTGCTCACCCACGTGATCTCAAAACCCAACAGCCCACTCTCCCATTTGCAGCTTATCAGCTGCTACCACTAGAGCCACTACCACCAGGACATAGCCTTTCTCCACAATCTTTCTGACCAAGATGCTGCCCTTTCTACCCTGCTACTCCTCCTCACTGGCCCCTCCGGCATCCCTGCCCGCAGCAGACCTCCCAATCAAAGAACCCCCCAGATGCCCCCTGCCTCGCCTTCAGCCTAACTATGCTGCCCTCACCTCCTGCATGCCCATGCCCAGGCACACACGCAACTGGCCCATTAGTGCCACCATCCTGCCCCCATCCTTTCTCCCGGGTCTTTCTGTTCTCCACACCCCAGCCCTCCGCTGCCCCCGTATACAACCTCAGATCACACATTACCACCTGTACAAAATACCTCTGGCATAAAACCAAACAGCTTATTACACTGCTACTCCTCCTGGCCGGGATATAGAGGAAACCCTGGACCCACCACCTCAAACGTCCACCCCATTTCATTCCCAAAGGTCTCAGGCTCCTGCACCTCAACACCTGCAGTTTACTAAATAAAGTCTCTGTACGCAACCAATTGCCTAACCCATTGCCCTGACATCCTGATCATCTCCGAAACCTGGCTAAAACCCCAGCATACCGATGCGAAGTATCCATACCTGGCTGTAATCATCAGGCATGATAGACTAGGGAAAAGAGAGGCGGAGGAACTGCCATGTACATCTCCACTAGTCTGCAGTTCACAATAGTGCAAATTCCCTCACCTCCAGCCCACAACGACTTCCTCCTAATCAAACTCTCGCTCCATACTCCACCCCAGTGTCGTTGCAGGCACCTACTACCCTCCCGGAACACCCCAATGGACATCATTACTCACCTGAACATCCTACAGTTCTTAGCAGAGGTAGAGTAGCTTCACGCCATCGGTGACTATAACCACAACTGGCTAGCCATAGATAAAGCTCACCTTAAAACCAAAATCAAGGCCCTGAACCTTACACAACTGATTGCAGATCCCACCAGGCTCAACCACAAGATGCACAATCACTCACTGCTGGACTGGGTTCTCTCCTCCCACCCACACAGGATCATACGTGCGGGCCTGCTCCCTGACTCCCTAAGCGACCACCACATGATTTTCCTGATCAAGAAAGTGCACAGGCCCACAGCTCCCCCCCCAAAGATGCTGCACACAAGGCCATACAATTCCCTGGACCTAGCCTCGCTCCTGTTAGACCTAGGCCAGGTAGACTGGTCCTTCATCCCAGTGGCCTCATCTATTGACGTCGCGCTCGAAACTTTCAAGGTCAAATTTCTTAAAGTCTGGGACAAACATGCCCCCCTGTGCACAAAAAGAGTCAGAGGCACCCACCTTCCCTGGATCACCGCTGATATCATCAGTAAATGCCACTCCAGGGACCACGCATGGAAAGCCCATAAGAAACTGGGCACCCAGGCATCCTTCCAAACCTACAGAGCCCTCCGCAACTCCTGCACAAACCTCATTCGCCAGGCAAAAAAGAACTATTTTCTATTGGCCTTTAGTGCAAACATAAACCACCCGACAAACTTCTGGAAATCATTCAAATCCCTGTTCTCCCCCCACCCAACCTCCACCCCCGACACTATCAGTTCAGAGCACGCCCCTCTCCTCCTCAGGCAACTATCGCCCCTTCTTCCTACTCCGATTCTGGCAAAATACAGGAGCCTTGTCCTCATCCAACTCTCTCCCCATCTAGACACCTCCTCCTTCTTCACTCCTTTCCAATCCAGCTTTGCAATCTCACTCAACCATCACCTCCCTGCTACGAGTCACTGATCATACTCACCGGTATAGACAAAGGCCACATCACCTCTGCCATCTTTATAGACTTAGCCAAGGCTTTGACACCATCTCCACACTCTGCTCCTCTCCAAACTAACTGAGCCGGGCTCTCCAAACCAGCAGCCACATGGTGCCCACAGACTACCTGGTGGGCAGACACCAGGCTGTAAAATCGCCTCACACCTCTCTAACCCCTGCCAGTTACCGTCAGCATCCCCAAGGATCAGTCTTGGGCCCCTGCTCTTCTCCAAATTTCTAAATGACCTACCATCAGCCTGTCACCACTCTTCCATACAAATGTATGCAGATGACACAGTACTGTATGCCTCAGGTCCCTCCATAGCATAGTAGTAAAATCTCTACAGGAGGATTTCAACGCCATCCAGAACTGTTCCGGTCAAACCAACTATTCCTAAACCCTAAAAAAACGATGTCACTAACCTTCGGCTCACAGCAAAGACTCTCCTGCCAAACCCCCTGCCCCCTTTTCAAAATTCTGGATGGGTCCCTACTGGAACAATGCACCAGCTTCAGATACCTAGGCATCTGGCTCGACCAGCACCTCGATTTCGCCACTCATATCGACTCCATTCACAAGAAACTTCTCCCTAAACTCGGCGCCCTATACAGGAACAAAAGCTGCCTCCCTTCTCCTGCTAGGAATGCTATTGTCCAAAAGATGATACTCCCAGTACTCAACTACGGCGATATAGTCTATACTATCACCCCCTCCTCTGCCTTGGCCAGCCTTGACACCCTTTTCCACTCTTTTTGTCGATTTATCCTCGACTGCCCACAATCAACCCACCACTGCACCTTTATATAGCTCCCTAGCCCTGCTGTCCTCCAAGACCATAGATTAACCCATAGAGCTAGGTTCACAGCCAAATTTTGGTCTCATTCCCTCCCCCCTACCTGGCCTCTACCTCTTCCCACCCCCACCACCTACTCCCTCAGACTCACTGACCCCAGGCTCCTCCACATCCCTTTATAGAGCACAACTAAAGGGCAAGCTGCTTTCAATTTGCGTATCCACAGTTGTGGCAGCCGTGCTAGCTGACATAAGACACTCACCAACCCCAGCCATGATCCCTACTCAGTACCCACTTCTCCTTCAGCTGCTCTTGCTATAGCTAATGCCAACTATGTATTGAAATTGTGTTTCTGAGCTCAGACATAACCATATCTAAAACGTGATCATGTATTCAGTCTTCCTACTGTCTGTATCTACCTGCTGATTGTCTATGCGGCGGATGGCCATTCACTGTTTGTATTAACTCTGTAACTAGTGCTTGTACTATTTGTCTTGGTCTTGACCCCAGGTGCGTCTGGAATCGAGCAGCTCTGCTCAGTATGCCTTCCTGGTTAAACTCGTAAAATAAATAAATAAACTGCAGAGGCTGAGTTGTGAAACAAGTATCTGCTGCAATTTCAGCTAGTAAGTTAAGAAGCAGTGGCTGTAAAACTAAGGAAATTGGACAAAAAGGGTTTTGTGCAGTACAAGTAAAGAATAGGGCTGTAGGAAGTACTGAATAAAACTGAAACACTGCTATATGAATTAAATACATTTTTTAATGTATTATAACACAAATAGATTTCTAGCACCTTACACAAATCAGATAGGAGCACGCCCCTCATCTGTATTCCCTATTAAGGTTATAGATTCTTCGGTTTGTTAAAAGGTATTGTACTAAAATAAACTGTTACCTGAGTGCCCATGTTGGTTGCAGAGGTCCTTCTATAAAGGCAGGCAGCCCATAAAATGGCAGCTTATATGGTCTCAAGGAGGAGTGATGTCAGAAGGGGGAAGAGCTAAGCTAATGCTCTGACATCATAGTCCTATAATTAAGTCTATATTTTTGTTTTAGGACCTTGTGAGGAAATAAATGCTTATTTGGGTAAACCCTTGAAGTGCTAGAATGATACTAGTTGGTTTAATATATGTGTGTATATATATATATATATATATATTTATTTAAGCTTGAAAATGCCATTGTTCATCTTAATTAAGGTATCACATGATTGATGAGGGTCACCTGTGGCATTATAAAAGTTCCTCTAGGAGAACCAAAGAACTAGGTGGTCAGTAGGGTTCTGACCAAGGAGAGTGGGAGAGAGTGGGAGAGTGAGTTCTAAGAAGTAACTGTGCAAGTTTCCACATTGCTTAAGAAAGGAAAGAACTCAGGAATTCTGAGGAGTAATTTTTTGTGAAATTATCTCCTGATGTTTGAAGAGGTGTGATGGATTAAGAGGTGTGATGGATTAACATCCTTTATTTTCCTTTTTGTATATATTGAACTTAGTATTTGTTTTATTGTTATTTTTCTTTTCTTTTCTTTTTCTTCTTCTTGAATAAAATGATAAATGCAGACATATGCATTTTATGCATCATATCTGGTTGTATGATCTGTTTATTGGGACCCACAGTAGCACAGTCATGAGTTCTAGTCCACACTAGGAACATTGGCTAATACCCAGTACTGGAACTTTAGTACAGCCCCTAAGGGCTCATGCCGCCATTGAGGTGCCATCCCTCATGGGAAAGCTAAACCAAGGTCATGCCTACTGATAGAAACATATAATTTGATGGCAGAGAAAAGACCATCGTTCCATCTAGTCTGCCTGTAATACCCTATCTTTCATAGAAACATAGAAACATAGAGAATTTGACGGCAGATAAGGACCACTTGGCCCACCCAGTCTGCCCATTTCCCTGCCTACTGGATAAGCTGCAGATCCTAGTTAACCAGCAGCCTACTTCTTCCTACCCCATCCCTAGAATTGCCTTATGACTGTCCCATGCATGCTTGAATTCCACCACTGTTTTTGACTCCCACGATCTCTCCGGAAGGCCATTCCAGCCATCCCACAACCCTCTCCGGGAAAAAATACTTCCTTAAATTACCTCTGAGCGCCCCTCTGTTTTCAAATTGTGCCTTGTTTCTTGCACACCTCTTTTTTGAAAGATGCTACCCTCTTGGACTTTGTTGATTCCTTGAGGTACCTAGATTTCTATCCATGTCCCCCTCTCCCTCCTTTCCTTGAGGCTATACATATTAAGCTCCTTTAGTCTCTCTTCATATGTCTTCCGGTGCAGACCCTGCACCATTTTAGTTGCCCTCCTCTGGACAGCTTCCATCCTGTCTATGTCTTTGCGAGAACTGGGTCTCAGAACTTCACGCAGTACTCCAGATGGGGTCTGACCAGCTGTCTGTACAGAGGGATAATAACTTCCTGTTTTCTACTGGTGATGCCTCTCCCTATGCATCCCAATATCCCCCAGCCCTCATTGCTGCCCTCTCACATTGCTTACCCACCTTTAGGTCATCTGATATGACTACCCCCAGGTCCCTTTCCATTTTTGTTGTTGTTAGTATCTCACCCCCCATTGTGTACTCTTCCCCTGGGTTTTTGTTTCCCAGGTGCATTACCTTGCACTTCTTAGCATTGAATCTAAGCTGCCATACATTTGACCATTCCTCTAACCTTGCCAAGTCCCTTTTCATCCTTTCCACCCCACCTTGTGCATCAACTCTGTTGCAGATCTTTGTGTCATCTGCAAAGAGACATACTTTTCCTTCCAGTCCCTCTGCAATGTGAAACATAAAGACATTAGAGAGGACCGTCCTAATACTGAACCCTGCGGTACCCCACTAGTATCCCCCTTTCATCAAGTGGACTCCATTTACTATTACCTCTGTGTCCTATTTTCCAGCCAATTTTTACCCAGGCTGTCATCTTGGGACCCACTCCCAGGCTAGCTAACTTGTATATTAATCTTTGTGTGGGACTGAGTCAAATGCCTTGCTAAAGTCTAGGTAGGCCATGTCCACAGCCCTCCTTGATCTACTACTTTGGTCACCCAGTCAAAGAAATCTATTAGATTTGTCTGGCATGACCTTCCTGCTGTGAATCCATGCTGCCTTGGGTCCTGTGCCCTCTGGCCTCTAGATGCTCGACAATTCTTTCCTTCAGAAGTGATTCCATCATTTCCCTACCACTGAGGTTAAACTAACAGGTCTGTAGTTTCCTGCTTCTGCCTTGCTCCACTTTTGTGAAGGGGAATCACATCTGCCCTCCTCCAGTCCTCAGGTACCACCCCATCCTCCCATGATTTGTTAAACAGCGTAGTCAGTGGTGTCACTAATTCTACCCTTAGTTCTTTTAGAATTCTGGGATGAATCCCATCAGGCCCCATTGCTTTATCCACCTTCAGTTTTAAGAGTTCTTTCAGAACCCTTTCTTCTGTAAATGGGCTGGTATCAACTTCTGTATCAGTTGTGTTTCTACTGTTTGTTCTAGGTACCCCCTCCTTTGTAAATACTGAGCAAAAATATTTGTTTAGTATCTCTGCCTTTTCACAGTCTCCTCTGCCCTACCCTCCCCCGCTTTATTAAGCCTCACTATCCCTCCCTTGGTCTTCCTTCGTTCCCTGATGTACCTATAAAGGGTTTATCCCCCTTCTTAACTGGAGTTGGCTACTTTTCCTCGGTTTGGGCCTTTGCTGTTCTGACTGCCTTCCAGCTTCCTTTTGCTTTAACTGATACAGTTCTCTGTCCTGCTCCTTCTGTGATTCCTTGTACTTCCTGAAAGCTTTCTTTTCTCTTGAACCTTCACTGCCACTTCCTTTGAGAACCATAGTGGTTTCTTACATCGCTTTAGTTTTGTTTATTTGCTTCACACAAGCCTTGTTGCCTCTGTGATGGCAGTTTTATTATTCCCCATTGTTCTTCCACCCTCCTTCCTGCCCATTTGCTAGTGCATTCCTTAGGCACTTACCCATTTTAACAAAGTCAGCCCTCCTAAAGTCCAGTACCTTTGCCTTTGTGGCTCGACTCTATTTGCTGTGTTTTTGTGAACCATACTGTTCGATGGTCGCTAGTTCCCAGATGGCTACCCACTTCTACATCTGTGATCCTCTCTTCATCTCCATTTGAGAGAACCAGGTCTAGTTGCTCCTCTCAGTGGGCTCCAATACTAGTTGTCTAAGGCATGCCCCTGTAGGGCATCTAGAATAACCCACTCTTAAGTGGCTGCGGCAACTGCACTCCAGTTAACATCTGGCATATTCAGATCACCCATCAGCAATATCTCCCTTTTTGCCATTCTAAGTATACTTTCTATCATTTCCTTGTCCATTTCCTCCCCTGAGAAGAAGGTCTGTATCTAACCCTGTCGCGGATTGTGGGTGTCATTGCCGCCTCCAAATTTACCCACAGTGCTTCTTCTCCTCCTGTTTCTCTTTTGTTTCTGTTGCTTTGATTCCTTCCCTTATGTAAGAGCTACTCCTCCTCCTCTTTTACCTCTCTGTCTCTCTGTAGATAGTGTATCCTGGTATGTTTACGTCCCAGTCATGGTTTTGTCTGAAGCATGTTTCTGTGACTGCCACAATATCCAGATGTTCCTCCTCCATCAAGGCCACTAATTCAGGAAGCTTGTTACTCAGACACGTGCATTGGTACTCATTGCTTTCCATTTTTGATGGCTTTACTTTCTGTTGCAGCATCCCCCACTGACCTTTCTACCTCAGTCTTTTCCCATTTAGTACCCTGTTTTTGTAGGAGAGGCTGGGATTTTCCTGCTGCTTATCAGTGCCTCCCCCTTGACTAGTTTAAAGCTTGCCAATGAAGCATTTAAACCGATTGCTCAAAGACTTTGTTCCCTTCCTGGACAGATGCAGACCATCCTTCAGTATAGGCTGGTGTCTCTCAAGGTGGAACCCCAGTCCCCAATGAAGCCAAACCCCTGTCCTCCACACCTTTTTTTCAACACTCCATTAAACTGCATGGTGCAAAGTACCCTTGCCTCACTCATGCCATTTATAGGCAGCACCTCTGGAGAAGGATACTGTGTGACTGCTTGTCTTGTAGGCCCTCCCAGTTCTACAAAGTCCTTCTGCACTGCTCTAATCTCATGTTGAGCCAAGTCATTTGTCCCTAGGTGGACAATGACATCCAGCTCAGACTCCCGTGCAGCTGCTCTCGTGATCCTGGGGATCGCTTCCTGTTCCTACAAGCCATGGCACCAGGCAGGCACTTTACTTCAGTTTTCCCTGCTCCCCAGTTCTATCCCCTAATAGTGGGTCTAGTGCCTATACCTGTTTTATGTCCACTCTACCCAACCCCACATTCCCTGCTTTGCTTCTGCTCTCTATGAGACTATTAACTCCTTAAAGGGGACCAGTCAGCACTAAGAGCCTGACACCCAAATGTGGGGCTGGTCCCAACTTGTACCTTTTGTGCAAACATTTTTACTTACTGCAGTATTTACTTGAAGTACTGTAGATTGTATCAGTCTGATTCTGTTGACTCCCAAGCTGACATTTCTGTAGCCAGAAATCTCAATCTTGTTCAGCTGATCTCAGAGTAGGACTGCAGCAGTGGGAGACTTAGTAGCCTGCAGTGCATATTGGAGCTGTCATAAGCTGAGATCAGATGTTTGCCAGTTCCACTGTTCTCCTGTGGCTAAGAACAGTCCTCTGCAACCAGCAGGCTGTTCCATGATTCAGCCACTCTCTCCATAAAAAACACTTATTTAGGTCACTCCTGAATTTCCTTCCCACCATCTTCCACTCATGTCACTGTGTTCTGTATTCACTATTCATGTTGAATAGTTCCTCAGAGTTCACCATTCATTCCTTTCAGGAACTGAAGGTCTCTACAGGATCACCCCTCTTCCTTCTGGCCTTCAATGTGGACATATTCAGTGCACTAAGCTGATCCTCATAGGATTTGTCCTGCAGGCCATGAATCATTTTTGTTACTCTACACTGCACTCTCTTTAGTCTTTCTCTGTCTTACCTCAAGGGCGCTAGAACTGGGTAGGTACTCCAGGTATGGCCTTACCAGTGATCTATAGGGAATCAGCAATATCTAATTTCTCCCAGTATCAGATCCCCTCCCAATTCACCCCAACATGCTGGTTGCATTGCTGTAGGCCTTGTTACATTGCCTAGATTGTTTAAGGGAGTCACTTATGATGACTACTAGGTCCATTTCCTCAGTAGTAGTGTCCAGCTTAACCCCTCCCATCCAAAATTCTGTCCTGAGGTTCCTGTTCTGTTCATCATCTTGAACTTCTTGGCATTGAACTTCAACTGCCAAACCTTGGACCACCTCTACAACCTTTAAAAGTCCCTTTGCAACTCACCTACCCCCTCCTTGCTGTCTATCCTACCACAGAGCTCAATGTCATCTGCAAAGAGCTACATCTGTCCTGAATTCCTTCTCTTATGTCACTGATGAAGATATTGAAAAGACTGAACCCTGTGTCACCCCACTTGTGACCTCTCTTTCCCTGGATTTAACTCCATGTATCACTACCCTCTGCTCTTTCCTCCCAATCAACTACCCATCTATCTAACTATGTCCTTCATCACACCTATGTAACCCATTCTTTGGGAGGAGGGCTTACCTCACTGCTCTCCTGCAGCCTTTCCAGGTCCTGGACTGCTGTCTCTGATGCTGTTTTCTCCCTACCGCTCAACTGCATGTGTGGTATCGGGAGAGAGAGAGAGAGAAGCCAGCAGGACCATTTATATTTGTGGCTGCAGTCACAGTCCCTTCTGTTCCAGTCCCCCAATTTTTGGCAGCAGGGACTGGAGACTTCCAAGACACTCTTTTGATCGGCGCCTCCTGCACCACGATGGTGCCGCCAACCTGAGCTGGAGTGCATGCTACAGGGTCTCCTCTTTTTTCAGTTCCACCCTTCCTTGCTAGCACACCCAACTGCAGACCCAATGCTCACCCAACTGCCACCGCCTGACTGGACAATAGCCAAGGGGGCTGCAAAGAGCTCTAGGGGCCAGCACACAATGGGGGCACAGAGAAAATAAAAAAAAAATTAAAGACTTTGGAGCAAAAGGCCTCTTCAGCTCATCATGGCGCAGCCATCTTTGTGCCCTCTGACCCACCAGATCAACCAGTCAGAGGCTAGAAGCCCTACTAGCAGCAGCTATGCTTTGTGGGAGGATGATGTAGTAGGAACCCCCACATCAACTGGCAGGCTATGAGGGCTAATCAGACTGTTCAGTGAGACACTAAATGTAGGGAAAGAAGTTTTGGGGCTCTCATGGAGCTCCGGAACAGTCTGAGAGGGACACTGAGGTGTTCAGATCTGTCTCTGTGAGACCAAGCATGAGGCCTAGCAAGGCCATCCATCTGTCAAACCCTCACCAGGGTTCATTCAGGTAAACTCAAAGATTGTGTCAGACAAGCACCTGTAGGAATAACTTGCAGAGTGTGAGCCTGTGAGCCACTGCTGCATATTGAAGTTGCTGAGCTCTGCTGAGCAGAGACAGAGACCTGCATGCTACCCAGGTTGCTCCAGAGCAGGTAAGGGCCTGCTAGCCCTTATATAGTGGGGTGGATTGGGGGACAGGGAGCAACAGGGCACATGCCCTGAGTATGTGGGTACTCTCAATTGGTTGGGAGTTGGACCAATGGGGTCTCTCCTGCGACTGGGTTCCTTGGGAACCGAGGAGCCACTGCACGGTTCTCCTGTGACTGAGAACTGAGCCAGAAGAGCTGTACTGTGAGAGGTGTGAGCCAAAAGGACTGTACTGCTGCAGAATGGCCAAGAGAATCCAGACCGTTTCATTCCCCGTCCACTGGGGCCTGTTCCTAATTGCTGCCTGACTGACTGCTGTGTGCTGTTCCCCCAACCCACCCTTGACTGAACTGCTGCATCCATGGGTCACTTGAGTGCTGGCATTATTGGGGCCTGCTGGCTGGGGCCTTTGTACTTTTCAGTTTGGGATCACCATTACTGCCTTTGGATTACAGTTGTGTTTCAAACGTTTTCCTGTTGATTTCAAGTTCTTTAAATTGTGCTTAGCACTCTATGGCCTGTTGGGGGTTAATTGCCAGCTTGCTACTTTTCATCAAATGTACTACTGAAAGAGCCAGGGCAACATAGCCACCAGGCTTGCACTGGGACTCTGGTGTAATTCGTGGGTACCCAGAGTCATTGGTTATTGCGTCATACTTGAAACTGTAGTTTTACTGCTGGTACAGCCAAAGACTTACCGCACCCTTAGTATAATTCTTCTGTTTGTGCCCCTTGATTGGGCAGATGCATAATAGACTGTGTGGGATCTGAGAGGGTGGTAGTGATCCACAGGACAGTGGCTTTCAGGATGCATTTCTATAGGCTGGGAGCATTAAAGTTGGCTTGCAGTTTTCTAACCCCTCCTTTTCTTCCAGCTTCTAGGCCTGTGGTCTTAAACAAATGCACTGTTACATCTGTTGAATTTTGCTCCTGTGTGTGTGCCCAGTTTGCATAACTCGGTTGAAATATTTATTGGTGGAGCTAACAACAGTCTTATCGGTCCCCAGGGTGTGCTCCAGTTCAGTGTAGGGAGATGGGTAGATACTGCATCCCAGGGGCAGTACCACCACAATATCTTGCCCATTTATTCTCTCTGAGTGGAGACACCATGCCATTTATTTGTTCTGGGATGAACCCCTGCTACCACAGGAGAAAGAACAAACCCAACCCCTCAAACAGGTGGAGGTGTAGATTCAGACATGGCATCCTGGGAGTCATACATAGATCTTCCATCTTCTTCAGCAATCTTCTGAGTGGCAGTGAGGCAAATGTGTTGCTGAAATCAAAGTAGGTAAATCCACTGTGTGTCCCTTATCTACTGTCCTAGTTACCCAGTCAAAGAATACTATCCAGTGGATCCGATAAGACCTCCTGCCAAGAATCCATACTGTTTACTATCATGGAGCCATTACTCTCTATGTAGTCACTTAGGTCCTCTTTGACTTGTGTTTCCAACAGGGTAAGACTGACTGGCCTGTAATTACGGTTGTTCATTGTCCCTACCCTTATGAAACAGTGTCTGTCTCTTTCTCTGGTGGCAGTCCTGGTCGAAGTTACAGATCCTAAGACACTTATTGTAAGAGTAAAGATTTTTCTTGGTACCCTGGTCAACATTCCCCTATCAATAAAACATTCCCAAATGACCCGCCCACAGGCCGCACTTGGAAACTAGCTGTCACAGCTCAGTGTGTCTTTCCTGGTCAAAAATTACCAGTAAATATCCGTGTTTATACAACAGGGGTCAGCTGATACACAGTGCAATAAATTCATATATCTCCACCCCAGTGTGATAAGCGGAAGATGACATGTACACCCTGAAGATATCAGGCGGTTATACACACAATGTACACGTCATCGCCGTTTGGCACACAGTGTACACGTCATTCCCTCCCCCCCCAACTCAGTCCTCACGCCATGCTACACTAAACAAAAGAAAACAAACTTGGGGGGACAAGCCCTCTTATTAGAAAAGGGGACACGCTTATGTTCCTGCATGTGATACACTATGTATCACTGTTTCGCGGATAGTGACTCGGGAACCCTCACTGTGTCTCCGCTATGCCCCGCCACTCATGAGCGAGTTCACTGGTCCACTTGTTGTGATACATATAGTGTATCACACATCGGGACATCGCGTATCCCCTTAATATAAAATATGTAGGTACTATCACATGGCAAGGTGTGTGTTCATTGGGAGATATAGGCACTCCTCTGGTGTGTGATAAGGCATGAGCAAATGTGTATATCTCCCAACTAACACAGCACCTGCCTGGCATGTGTTTTTGCTAGAGCTGGCCTTAGGATAGGTGGCACCCTTAGGCAAACTTGCAAATGCCCCCCTCCAAAAAAAATTTAATCATCCTCTTCCCCTCCCCACCCACCAACATTAAGGCATTTAGGAAGAATAGACTGCTGTTTTGATATCAAGCAGTAATGTGGCATCAAGAATGAGACTGAATTCACCCTCCCTGCTGGGGACTCCTCTCCTCCCCCACAAGCCACCCTTGGCCTACTCCCTTCTAACCAGGAACACACAGTACATTAAAAAAAAAAACATTCAGCGTGATAAGAAGTCCCAACACCCCAGTCCCACAGTCAGCAGCAGCAGCCCCACATCCTCCCTCCAACCATGCTGTCTCTGGCACTAGCCTTGTGAGTGCTGGCTGAAAGACCTGAGTCCAGGCAGGCCACCACTTGACATCTGTTGAGATCCTCCCCTCCCTTCAGTACAGTACTCCAACCTCACCTACTGCTACTGCTGGCTGACTGCTGCTGTCTCCTTTTAGTGTCAGAATATCTGCCAGTCTTATCACTCCATGATTTTAGCACTGACTTGCCATTTCAGAATATATTGGAATATGCTGCATTGCCCATACTGTACATGCTTGCACTGCAAAAACTTAAGGCGTTTCATAAAAAATTAAAAATCCACCTGGGGAGCTTGATTGCCGGGGGCACAGCAGAGAAAACATTTGCCTAGCATTATGTTTTTGCCCTTTGCCATGTTATTCTATGAAATGTATAAATGTTTTAACAGGACAACTTTATAAATAGGTCCACCGGGCCTAAAGTTCTTATCCTGTCAAAAAAAAAAAAATGTTTTGACTAACTTACAAGAAAAGTAAACAGTTATGTAGTGTTAGGCATGAATGCAACTGGCACAAAGGATGCTACTACCACCTAGTCACAATCAGTTCATGTTATAATAATAAAACTGCCGCCCCCGCCCCATTATAAGTAAATTTTAGTGTTGCATGAGGTACTGGGGTTCATTCAGTGACATACTGAAGTGTAGCACTCCCCCTCCCATTATTAACACTGAAATGTTATCACCCCCTCCCAGACTGTGACCATTATACCAACAGGCCCTGGGTCACCTCTGCTTATATACCCTTTCCACCCGCACATGGTATTACTACTACCTCACAGAAACAACTCCTAGACAGTGAGGTTCTGAGTACACATGACATCAAGCACAAGCACTAAAACTGGCTGCCAGAGTTAGATATCCTGCAGATGCCATTGTCTATCCTGCACCTGTGGACCTCACCCAACCCTGCAATATACAACCAAAGGGCAGATATGAATCTCAGTGAGGCATGCTGTGTGCTGGTACCCACTGCACCTTCTGCCTTCTCAAATCAGTGGAGTAATGCATTGCCACCCTTATTTAAAAGATATTACATGCAGTGTCTGGCTCTGCCTATCTCTCACCTCTGGTCCTGGTCCTTTTGTATTGAAACATAGAAACATAGACTTTGACGGCAGATAAGGACCACTTGGTCCACCCAGTCTGCCCATTTCCCTACCTACTGGATAAGCTGCAGGTTCTAGTTAACCAACAGCCTGCTTCCTGCAACCCCCAACTATAATTGCCTTGTGTCTGTCAGATGCATGTTTGAATTCCCCCACTGTTTTAGACCCAACGACCTCCTCAGGAAGGCTGTTCCATGTATCCACCACTCTCTCCATGAATAAAAAATGTACTCACATTACCCCTGAGCCGTCCCCCCTCTATCTTTAAATTGTGCCCCCTTGTTCTTACACATCTCTTTTTCTGAAAGATGCTACCCTCCTGGACTTTGTTGATTCCCTTGAGGTACTTGAACGTTTCTATCATGTCCCCCGTCCCTCCTTTCATCAAGAGTATACATATTAAGCTCTCTCAGTCTCTCTTCATATGGCTTCTGCTGCAGACCCTGCACCATTTTAGTTGCCCTCCTCTGGACTGCTTCCATCCTGTCTATGTCCTTGTGTAGATGGGGTATCCAAACTGCACGCAGTACTCCAGATGGGGTCTCACCAACTGTCTGTACAGAGGGATAACCACTTCCTTTTTCTGCTTGTGATGCCCTTCCTATGCATCCCAGTATCCCCTATGCTCCTTACTGACTTTTCACATTGCTTACCCACCTTTAGGTCATCTGATATGACTACCCCAGGTCCTTTTCCATTTTGTTGTTGTTAGTACCTCCCTGCTATTGTGTACTCTTCTCCTGGGTTTTGTTTCCCAGGTGCATTACTTGCACATCTTTGTATTGAATCTAAGTTGCCACATGTCTGACCATTCCTCCAACCTTGCCAAGTCCCTCTCATCTTTCTACCCCCTTGTGTATCAACTCTGTTACAGATCTTTGTGTCATCTGCAAAGAGGCATACCTTTCCCTCCAGACCCTCTGCAATGTCACCTATAAAGATGTTAACGAGGACTGGACCAGTACTGAGCCCTGAGGTACTCACTAGTAACCCCTCTTTCTTGAATGTGTTCCATTCACTATTACCTTCTGTGTCCTGTTGTGCAGCCAGTTTGCTACCTAGGCTACCACCCTGGGTCCCCTCCCAGGCTGGCTAACTTGATTATTAATCTTTGTGCGGGACTGTGTCAAATGCCTTGCTAAAGTCTAGGTAGGCCATATCCACAGCCCCTCCCTGGTCTATTACTTTGGTCACCCAGTCGAATAAATCAATTAGATTCGTCTGACATGACCTTCCTGCTGTAAATCCATGCTGCTTTGGGTCCTGTGCCCGCTGGCCTCTAGGTACTCAACAATTCTTTCTTTCAGAAGTGATTCCATCATTTTCCCTACCACTGAGGTCAAACTTACAGGTCTGTAGTTTCCCACTTCTGCCTTGCTCCCACTTTTGTGAAGAGGATCACATCTGCCCTCCTCCAGTCCTCAGGTACCGCCCCATCCTGCCATGATCTGTTAAAAAGCATGGTCAGCGGTATAACTAGGTCCTCCCTTAGTTCTTTTAGGATTCTGGGGTGAATCCCGTCAGGCCCCATTGCTTTGTCCACCTTGAGTTTTAGGAGTTCTTTCAGGACTCTTTCTTCTGTGGATGGACTGGTGGCAACCCCCCTACCCAGAGTGCTTCTATTGTCTGGTTTAGGTAACACTGCCTCATCTTCTTTTGTGAATACTGAGCAAAAGTATTCATTCAGTATCTCTGCCTTTTCACTGTCTCCCTCTGCCCACCTCCCCTCTCCTTTATTAATCTTCACTAGCCCTCCCTTAACCTTTCTATGCTCCCTAATGTACCTATAAAAGGTTTTATCCCCCTTCTTAACTGAGTTGGCTATTTTTCCTTCGGTTTGGGCCTTTGCTAGTCTGACTACCTTCCCCATTTCTTTCTGCTTTAATTGATACAGTTCCCTGTCATGCTCCTTCTGTGATTCCTTATACTTTTTGAATGCAGCCTTTTTCTCCTTAACCTAGCCTGCCACCTCGTTTGAAAACCATAGTGGTTTTTTACTCCGCTTTGTTTTCTTTATTTGCTTCACACAAAGGCTTGTTGCCTCTATGATGGCAGTTTTGATTTTTCTCCATTGTTCTTCCACCCCTCCTTTTTGGTTATTTGCTAGTGCATTTTTCAGGTATTCACCCATTTTGCCAAAGTCAGCTCTTCTGAAGTCCAGTATCCTTGTTTTGTATGGCTTATCTCCATGGTTGTGCTCATTGTAAGCACACTGTGCAGTGGTCGCTTGTTCCCAGATGTCTACTGACTTCTAAATTTGTGATCCTCTCTCCATTTGAGAGCACCAGGTCTAATATTGCTCCTCCCAATTGGGTTCCAACACTAGCTGTCTAAGGTCCTGCCCTGCAGGCATCGAGAATGACCCTGCTCTTGGATGTGGCTGCAGTACCTGTTATCCAGTTAACATCTGGCATATTCAGGTCCCCCATCAACAGTATCTCCCCTTTTTCAGCCATTTTGAGAATGCTAACCTGACTCAGTCAGGGATTCCCAGGGTCTTTTCCTGGAATCAGTTTCTACTCTCAAATCCTCCCCCACAAGCTGCCCTGTCTGAGGCAGCAGCATATTCCCCTGTCTAAGTCCCCAGTTGCCAACCAGCCCATACACACGGTTACAAAATATACTCTTGCTGCTGCAGCTTGCAAAGTCCTGAACCCTACTCCCCAGAGGCAGCAAGCAGCTGTACATACTGCCTTCTGCCAGGCTCCAGGCCAACCATGCTTCTCTCTCTCTCTCTCTCTCTCTCGCTCTATCCCTGCTCTCTCAACTCTGTGAGCACTGACTCAATGACCCATCCAGCCTGACTTCAGGCAGGCCTCCCACATGACCATCATGATCCTCGGCTCCCTCCTTCCCTCCCCTTCAGTCCGGTACTCAGAGTCCAAATGAACTCACCTTATGCTACTGCTGTCTGGCTTCAGATTCTCTGGACACAAGATCAGTCTACTGGTTCTCCTCTGTGGCCAAAGTCCCATCCCTCAGCCAAATGGCCTTGGCCCACTCTCCTTGGACTGATGCCAGTGTTGTAGGCCACTTGACCTGCATTATTGGTCTGCTGCAGTTGCTGTCTGTGAGCCTGCACCCAGCCTGTTGGGGCCTAGGTGTTGTCACCACCCCCTGCCAATGAGAGTCATTTGCTAGCCCATGCAAGGCCTAACTCAGCCATCACCAACCCCAGGTGCTGTCAGCCCTGTGGCGGCAATTCAGTTCTGACTTGACTTCTGTGTTCTGCTATTTTATGAGTTGACTAACTGCAGGACCAACTAACAAGTCAGTCTTCACTTATGGCTCTTGAATTCTCCTCCATGCATCATGCTGAATGGCAGCCGCCAATCCCCAAACTACTGTCTGCCTCACTAGCTATACTCTGGCTGCATGGTTCTTCTTGGCAGAAACCCGAAATCCATAAGGCGGGGCGCACAGCAAGATGCCATGCCACGGTCTGTGTTCCTGTTAAGCTGCTGGATGTTCAACATTCACATGGCAGCCAGTAACATTAGTTTTACTTTTTTCATTCAGGCTTGGGCATGGCACCTCGTAGTGTCCTCCTCACCTCACCCCCACACACACACATATGCACAAAAATTACAACAGATTCATACCTTCATATTTTCTGTACACATTCACTGAAAAAAAATGTTAATTTTGTTTAAAGACCACTGTATTTTTGGTGGCCCCTATTGATTGGCACCTTAGGCAGCCACCTAGTTGGCCTGTCCTTAAGGCTGGCCCTGGTTATTGCACTTATGAAATGGCCTAGTATTGTCAATTTTGGCATAGACAATGTGGCGCTGTGTATCCATGAGTACATATAGGCACAACAGATGACCTGATTTATCCACTTAGACAGCAGTATTTCCAGAAAATACAAAATCACACATGCCCCCACAATGCAAAGCATCATGGGCTACATATGCAAATCACCACAGAATGTTATGCTGGTCCAACTTTAAGCAGAATTGCATGGTGCCGAAAGGCCTCTCACACAGTTTGCAAAGGGTGCTAACAGAAGACATAGACACGTGTTTTGTCTTATCAGGACTCATCAGTATGCCTCGTCTGTTTGACACCCCAGTGGAATGGACCAGCTACCCTAGAGGCAGTGTGCCTTGGATATATTGTGGTGAACCCATTAAAATAAAAAACTATTTAAAAGACAAATAACCTCTGTGCGCAAACACTGAGGCAAGGGTTACCCCAAAGGGCATTTGGTTGGGAAGCCAAGTTTCAAGAAAATACAAAATCACACATGCCCCCACAATGCAAAGCATCATGGGCTACATATGCAAATCACCACAGAATGTTATGCTGGTCCAACTTTAAGCAGAATTGCATGGTGCGGAAAGGCCTCTCACACAGTTTGCAAAGGGTGCTAACAGAAGACATAGACATAGACAGGATTTTGTTATAAGTTAACTGTTACCTGGTGCATTGTGTTATCTTTGAGGTATTTGCCTCTTGATGTATTGTATCGCTATATTCTCGTGCCATCTCAGGGGCCCGGGTCGTGCCTAAATATGGTCCTTGGATCAGTGCACCAACCCGGTCAACAAATGAATAATTAAGTAATTTCCAGCTTGTGGCCATCTTTACCCATTTTACAAATCTTAAAAATATAGATATATAAATGATAAGATATGGCCTGACTTCAGTAAATCATAGTTTATTACTGAGGGTTGTTCAAGGACTTGGGGTTTTGACAGATATATGTGAATGGTTCAGACATTATCTTGCCTTTCGACAGCAGAGGGTATGAATAGGGGATAGTTATTCCTCGTTATAAACAAATTATTTGGGTGTTCCCCAGGGATCAGTCCTAAGGCCCCTTCTTTTCAGTCTTTTTTAAACTCCCTTCCTCAAGCCTGTTCTAGAACACCATTCTATATGCTGATGATGTGGCTCATTATTGTGAAGGGAAGGATTTACGTTTAAAAACTGAGTTGCAAACAAGCTTTGCCACGCTCCAGTCTTGGCTCATTGATCATTGCTTAACCTTGACTGCTAAGAAAACAACAAAACTACGGTCTTCAGAAATGCAAGGAAAAAACTGATCAGCCTGAGGATTTTGTTATAAGTTAACTGTTACCTGGTGCATTGTGTTATCTTTGAGGTATTTGCCTCTTGATGTATTGTATCGCTTATATTCTCGTACATCTCTAGGCCCGGTCAGCCTAAATATGCCCTGGATCAGTGCACCAACCCGTCAACAAATGAATAATTAAGTAAATAAATAAATAAGTGGGTGGAAGTAAATTTGAGTTGTTGGAGAAGTTTTAAACATAAGGTGTAATCCTGGATTTTTTCTTTGTCTATGAACCATATGTTGATCAGTTAACTAGAACCAGTCATGCGATCTGGGTCTTCTGTGTAGGGTAAATATAGCACAAGCTTTTTGTTATCAATTATAGATTACGGCCTCCTTTGTTATGGCTCTGCCTCTGAGACAACACTGACTAAAGTGGATATCCTCTTAAATAAAATACTACATTTTGTTACACAACTTCCTAGAAGTATCCATCACTGTCAATTACTAATATTGGGCAGTGTTTACCTGTGAGACAGAGACATAGCTATCAGATGGCCTGTCTTCTGTTTGATGCTTATTCCAGTTGTTTTGCTGGAAAGCCAGTGACCTATTTCCTTAGCCTAACTCTTTGTAATCACCTGTTTTCAAATAGATCACTTGAAATATCGATTATGCAACCTAATCAGGGTCAGATATCTTTGGGTTTTTAAGCCCCATTCAATATCCATGCATTGCTTACAGGTTTGTTTAATCATTCATCACTTCTTAGATTTAAAATTTGTTTGAGAACACATTTGTTAGCAAGTGAAACCTGTTACTGATTTGTTTAACTCTCGGGTCTGTTAATGTTTTTGTATTGTTGTATACTGTTGTTTATGTTTTTTATCTCTTGTATTTTCCTCCCTGGCCATCCATAAAAATGAGCAGCCAACTGCTCATGGGCTAACCACGGGCAGATTTTCAAAAAGAGCTGTTTTTGGCAGTCATGTGGAAGAACCTTGTGGTCCACAAGTTTTTTCTGCATGCACCATATTTTCGTTTGCGGGGCCATTTGTGACCAGCTCCATGATTTACAGCAGCTTGTGCCCATTTTTTGGCACAGCTGCACTAAAATGTTACACCTGATTGGACCAGACATAATACACTCCATAGTTACGCCCGCCTCCCATATGGCAAGTAAGATTTGGTGCCAGTGCAGAGATTTTTTTCTGCACCGGCAGCTGCGGAGTGGGACTTAGTCCCAAAATGGACTGAAAATCCTGTCCCAGGTCATTTAATAAACTCATTCAATCAAGATATATTTTTATCTTCATGAGAGGGTATTGTTCTGCTGACATCTCACAAGTGGCCAGTAGACCAATATGTGTAAATGAAGATAAAATTGATATCTTAGGGCAGACCGTGTCATGTTGGAGCTATACAAAAGGTGATTAGGTGTTGTTTTGATAGACATGGTAAAAAGTTACCAAAGGGAAAAAGTACAATATGTGAACTGTGACCCTCTGTTCAATGACTCAGCATAAAAGCAATTACCACAAACCATGGGATAAACAAATAAGTGGCATCTCACATGTGAGAATAAATTTCTGAGCATGCTTCATGCCCAACTTCATTTATCCTGCTCCTGTTGCCAAAAATAATGTATGTTCACTAAAAAAGTTGAGCTATCCAGGACACAGGAGCCATCCTGAATGAAGAAGCTCTAATAACACATCTGAATGAATATTCTGTTTCTATATAATTTTGCTAATTGCTTTAGTAAATAAAATCAATTCAGATGCTTTTAGAGTTAGAAAGGTCTATATTGTACATATTTTTTATCACTTTTGCACTTTAACTTTTGTGATTCTGTCATCCCTCTGCATGTTGAGCATGTACAGTTAATATGGGACTATGGCCCCCATACGAAATGGTTAGCCTAACGCTGACTGTGTTAACTAACTGAGATACCCTAAGCTGATGGAGCAGGGCCATATTCAAGCCCCTGCGCACGCCAACCCAGCAGCACGATCACACAGGATATCCCACACAGCACCCATGCATATGGGATCTACCATGTATATAGGCACAGCAGTATATTCAACAGTTTCAGCAGAGCTGAATGGCCTCTGTTGCAGCACTGTTTAATGCTGTCAAAACCCTGCCCTTATCTCCATGCACAGTTACCTCCCGATCGCCTAACATTTATGCATTCCTAATGCCCTTGTAGTCTAGAGGACCCCCCATCCTCAGTCACCTGTCCTGTATTATAATGAAGTCCCTGGTAGTCTAGAGTATGCCCAACCCTCTAAACACCTGTCCAGGCTGATACAAGAATGTCCTGGTAGTCTAGCAGACCCCCACCCCAATACCCCATCTAGGCTGTTGTTAGAATGCCCTGGTAGTTTAGTTTCTACAGTAGGCACATGATCATTCCCTGCCATTCAGATGATGGCTGACCAATGTAGCGAGCAGAGGGCTATGCTGGTCATTATCTCTAATGCTGTCTTTCAACATCAGTCACTGGTACCTTGATTTCTTTACATTTAAACTCAGCTGCCCTATCCTGGACCACTTTTCAAGTGTCTCCGGTCACTCCCTCATTGCTCTGATCCCATTTATGCCTGAAATTAATATCTGGACAGAAGGATGTGATGGAACAGGTTTCCACTCGGATTAACATGGAAATAAGGCAGCAGACAAAGGTGGGAAAATTGTCCTGATGGACAAAGACAAACAATGCTAGGAGATCATGCATTAATTCATAGATACAACAAAGTATCATCATTTTCAGAAAATCCTACAGCAGCAATAAAGAAAAGATTGATGACTTAATTGAGGAATCACTGGGACTACGGATAATTGGCTTACAAGAAGCAAGCTTTCTGCATTCTGATTTTCCACTATGCCACCATTTTATGTGCTCCTAAAGTGCATAAAGTTTGAAAATCCTAGAATGTACAAAATTTCAGGTATGGGATCACAAACAAAGAATCTTACAGGGTAGTTGTCAACAGGGAATCGCTACGGTTAGAGAAGTTACTAGTGGGGTGCCACAGTGGTTGGTCTTGGTTCTGGATGTTTTCAATATAGTCATCTGTGATATATGGGAGTAAATCCAGGAAAGAATCAGTCTCTTTGCGAGATATGAACATACAAACATACAATTTGCCAGCAGAAACAGGCCACGTGGTCTATCAAGCCTGCTCGAATGTGCATCTAGCACCCTTATCTTGCAGCTGCCCCTCCCATTCACAATTACCCTCCTGTAACCCCCTACTTCATTACCTTCTCTGTGTCACCTTTAACACTCTGTCTCCCCACTCCCAGACTAGGTGGCAGGCAATCCCCAGTGGTACCCCCTCAGCTTTTGCTGCTGGTACTGTATTCTCAACTGAGGGCTGTTGCCCCATGATATCCCAATCTTGACATCAGGCAAAAACCTGGATGGCAGTTGTAGACCCAGGGGTACCTTCTGTGGCTAGGGGTAATGGTAGCTACTTGCTGGAGGCCTTCTCTGTTCAAAACAGCCACTTTAACCTTTACTTATTTACTGTGCCTTTCCTCCCTTTTCCGTTTCTCGGTGAGTTGCTCTCAGTACCAGTTCTGTCAGGACAGAAACGCATCATTCTGGTGCTTGATGGGTTGTTGTCATGTTTACTAACATATATAGAATAATGCATGGGTAGGTGTGTAAAATTTGAGCTTTGCACACCTACCCATGCATTGTTGTATATAATTGCTGTGCTCCCTTTTTTTGCCCTCAAGGATTACGAACAGAAACACTGATCAGAACTTGCAGCAAACAGCACAAGTACCTGTGACATCCGTGTCTCCCAGAACGGTTTTAGTTCAGGGATAAAGGTGTTAGCAACACTTAACTACTGAAATGTATTTTATAGTCTTTTTTTTTTTGGAACAGGTACAATGGAATGAAATGGCAACTTTGGTTCCTTGCAAATCTCTCTCCGCCAACCCCAGCAAGGCATCGCGATGTTTAGCAAGTAAGCCTGTTGTTGCCATAGAAACCCGATTTAGTTCCATTTTACAAATGTATATAAAACCTGTTCAAAAGAAGAAAAATACTTTTAAAATGAGATTGCATTACATAAATGCTGCTAACAATTTTAAATGGTTATGCCTGAGCTGAAGAATTTTCTGGGAGAAAAGGACTTCAGAGGTACTGGTGATGTTTGTTGTGAGTTCTGAACCGTGTTACAGTCACACTGATTAAATCAGGGTTTAATTTGGGTAGGTATCTCTGAGTTAGATCTTTTTTATGTGAGTCCCTGTTACAAAAAGCCAGAGAGACAGTGTCCATAAGGAGATGGAGAAGCAAGCGATGAGTGTTGGCAGGGTTTCACTGTGCAGTGAAACAGTCACTATGTGCAAGGGTAATTGCGGCTCATGGCTCTCATAAAGAAAGCCAGCATGGGTTTGCCATTACAGCCTGCTGGTTGTAACAGCAAACTATAACTGGCTTTCTCTATGGGAAAAACAGAGATCAGTCATTATATTTACAATTACACACACATAAACACAATCACTGTAATGCTGTCCTGGCCTGCACTTTTAAGACAGGCTAGATTGTGATATTGGACATAAGTTGGAACCTCAGGGTCCCTTATGAAAATGTCATACTATGTACACTTATCTCCTATGAAGCCCATTACTCCTATTCTTTCTTGCTATTTACCTGTGCGTGAGGTTATACCTCAGGTCAGGGCCTTTCTACATTGGTTTCTGAATGTACCAGCTCTGCCAGCTTTTTAACACTCTGGGTTCATGCTTTTCCCACACTCGTGACACCTTGGCATCAGCTAGCTGGTGTTAAGGGAGGCAGCACTGTTGTGAGGTTTGTACTCTGAACATTACTGGTTAATGGCCACCCTGTCTCTGGGTGCCGTTCATGAACCAGATCCTAACTCTCACGAAACGGTGTGCTGGGCATCAGCACAGTCACACATACCTTGGCCTCTGGCAGCGGCTGGTAACCTCCATGGCCTCTATCAGAGGCAGCATCTCTGAAACATACCTTGGCTCAGGATTCCCCCTTGCAAATGACAGGTGCATCTCTGCTTGTTTCTGCAGCTCAACACCAATCAGCAGAGTTCTCACCCTCTTCAGCATAACTGGTAGCATCTCTCCGGGGACAGGGCCACAATTGCCCCCAAAGGGTAACACCTGCTTTGGAAGACCTCTGTGTGCTGCAAGGTTGCCAGGAACTTCTCTTGAGGGGCAGCCCCTTAGGATACTCCCTCCCTCCCTCCCTTCTGGTGATCCCTTACATTTCCATTAGAATTAAAGGTGATTTACACTAAATAACCTTCAGACTTCAACTCCCAGAGTTTCCACCACTGTCCTGGTGTCTGTTACTGGAGTTTACTAGAGTACCAGACAATGAGTTCTTCGATTCTTACACACACTGGGTCCACAGACAGCTGCTTCAAGTGAGGGGCCCCCTGATGAAGTGTTACATCTTGGACGCAAAGTGCTGCTGTTTTTGCTCTGTATCAGCTATTTAAGCTAAGATAAATACATTCAAATGTTTTTGGGTAGTCACCACAGTATCTTTTTGCCTTGTTTGTTATCTGCTGTACTTTAACAGCAGTACCAAGAGTGCAGTAATTTCTGTGCTTTCTACATTTGGTTTCTTTTTGTCTGCGCCCACCATTGTGTCTACTGTGATGCAGTTCCTGTATTTTCAAGTGAGGGCCTCTGCCTCCTTAGGTGGCCAGGCAAGTGACCTGAGGCATTGGTGCACTGAAGGCACACCTGTACCCTCCTATCACTTTGCCATCTTAACACACATCTGCCAGCACCCAACAACTGGCCCTCTAGCTCCACCCACTGGCTGTCTGAGGCTCATCCAATCAGCAGACTCCACTGTCTGCCATTATAGTAATTAAGGTCCCCTTCCCCTGCTAGCAGGAGAGGGTTGTTACATAGATTATACTACAGTCAGTGCCAGGGTGGGTACAGGAGGGAGTAAGGGAATGAAAGGATTTGGATAGATGGGATAAGTGATCGAAGATATGGCAGCTCAAATTTAATGCCAAATGTGTAATGTCATGTACATTGGCAAAAGAAATCCAAAAGCAGGGTACTGATTGGGGGGAGTGAGTGTGGAGCTGACAGAGGATGAAAGGGATCTGGGAATCATTGTTAGTGGCAGTCTAAAGTCACATGCCCAATGTCAGAAGGCTGCAGGGAAAGTAAATTGGATGTTGGGGTGTATACAGGAAGGGGGTTTGCTAGCAGGAGGAAGAAGGTGATCATGCCCTTGTACAGATCCTTGGTCAGGCCTCGCCTGAAGTACTGCGCACATTTATGGAGCCTGCACCTAAAGAAGAACAGGGACTTCTTAGAGGCTGTTCAGAGGAGGGCCATGAACATGATTCAGGTGCAGCAGGGGAAGACATACGAGCAAAAGCTGGAGAGTCTCAGTATGTACATGCTGGAGACCAGGAGGGAGAGGAGGAACATGATAGTGAGCTTTACATTTCCAAGGCATATTAATAAAGTGGAGAGCACATTTTGCCTCAGGCACCCACTTTGCTTCTGAGTGTGTGTTTTTTTTTAAGTGTTTTTTGGCTCCGGATACTGTTTGGCACCTTCTAAGATGCTCTAGTGAACCAGAATGCTGCATTCTGTCTGCCCAGCCTGAGATCAATAGAAATCTCACGTTCATTAGCGAGATTTTGGTCTCAGGCTGAGCCATTGCACACTTGCTTTCCCTCATTCCCGGGGCGGCAACCACGCTGACAGGACTCTTTCACTCTGGCTCCTCACTCTGGAAATCACTGCTACTCCATGGAGGTCTAGTAAATCGGGGAGGCTGGCTGAAACAGGAGAGTGAAGGGAAAGGGAACAGTACAGTCAGGATTTTGGGGGGTGGGTTGTGGATATCGGGAGAGAGGATTTTCTGTGACTGATGAGCGTCGGTGAGTTTCAAGGAAACAGTCTGGGGGGGCCTTGGAATAAATGGAGGGCAAATGTGCCATTTTGCCGTTGTGTCTTGCAGACTTAGTCAATTTTAGGCAGACTGCCTAAAAAAAGGAGGAACAAAACAAAAAAGGCCAACAAGGGAAAACATTTGCTCACAGGGAGGGCAGTACTGCCTAAAAACAAAGGCAACTAGCCTGAAAAAAAAAACAATTTAGCCTTTTTGGGCACATTTCCTGGCAAAGAACATAAAAGGCAAGAAGGGAAACAAAAACCAAGGTAAAACAAACTTTGCTCTAGCACTCAGGGCATTCAGCTGCCAGCCCAGAGACAGATTTATTGCCTAGTTTCAGGGAGCGGCACTGTGCCACAAAATAACTGAAGGCAACAACAAGGATACAATTTACCTTGGTATAACAATCATGCCCTAATCTCCCTGATTTGTCGAGGAAAAAAAGTCCTGACGTTTTCCCTTGTTTTTGGGACCCCCCCCCCAAAAAGACACCAGACATTTCTTTTAAATTTTTTATTGAAAAAAAAAGACATTAGGCTGTAAGGTATTTCATTGAAGTAGCTTTATTTTGTGCAGCTTGCTCATTTTGTTTTCTGAGCAGACTTCACCCTCTGAAAAAAAAAATTAGACTCTGGGCAGTTAACAAATTTGCAATTTGCAACACATTTCTTACCTGGTCTGAAATGAATAACAAAACCGACATTCTCCCTCACATCTGCCTGCGGTTGAATCTGCAACACAGCAGAAACATTTTAGTATGGCCCAGGGCTAAAAATATTGATATGGAAGAGGAGGGGTGGCTGCACTACTGAAAAAGAATCATCCTCCTCTAGTCACAATCCACTGCAATGCACATAGGCTGGAGTTAGCCCAGAAGGATGTCTTAAAAAACATCACGTATCACAAAAAAATAGACCAACTACTGCTAGGGATCTATCTGTTTCATCATTTTTCACCACTAAACCATAGAAATCTGAGAGAGACCTGTTAGGCAGCAGGAGTAAGATGCCTTATTCCAACCAGAGTGGAGGAACCAGATGGGCACAGCATACATTAACAGCACTGAAAGTGCTCATTACAGACTACCCCGGGTTCCTGCTGCACGTCCAACAGGTATGTACTGTTACACTCCATTTTGAACACAGTCTTCTAGAGATTTGTTTTAAAACTGGAACTGCTAAAGCAACAACTTGTGCCATTTTTTGTCTTCTCAGATGCAACATGGCTGATCCCAAGGGGACCATGCAGCAAAGGCAAGGGGCTATCTGAAGACCATGCAGACCTGGAGATGTCTACACTACATTCACCTGATGGCAGACATCTTGGAAGAGTTCACAAAAGTCAGCCTGCTTCTTCAAGCCAATGTTACTTCAGTGGAAGATGTGTTTGAATCACTTCAGGACCTGAAGGACTGCCTTGTAAAGCTGAAAACAAGGTAATTTTGTTTTCCAGAATGATGAAGTTTTAGCTAGACTATTTTCCTCCACCTAGCCAGAAATAAAATAGTTACTAGTAGTATTATTCTCTGTCAGGACCTATTAGATAAGTTAGGTCAGGCCAGGGGATAAGCGTGTTTTTCCTTTTGTTCTTGTTTTCTAGACCTGGAAAGCACTTACGAAATCTTGATGCCTTGGAGGGACCTGAATTCCATGGACACACCCTATCTCTTGACGAAGCAGACCAGCTCTCCATTGACAGAGAGAGACACTACTGACAGCCATAATCCTAAATGTCGTGAACAGGTTTGAAGACTCCATTATGGTGGCCGTGAACCACATTATGAACTTTAAACAGTGGCCAACAAGCCACATGGACCTGACAGGTGTGTTAGTGTGGGCAAATAACTCTGACTGGGTGGCACTGGGAGAATCTTTAGCTTAGTGAGGTGTAGGTGAGACAGTTTTTTTTTCCAATTTGTTTCAGATTATGCGGAGGATGCAGTAGCTGTGTCGAAGCGGAGTTCAGATAAGTCCTCATAGAACAGAACATAGATCCAGACATGTGTGTAGCAGAGTGGACCAAACTAAACAAGCATTTGTCAATGCCGAACGTTCGCTTGCAGGTATTTGCAGTGGTATTTGGCACTTGAAATGCTTAAAAATCTGTGACAAAGAAGTACAAGCATTTGTCAATGCCGAATGCTGCTTGCTTCTATGTGCTGTTTAGGTATTTGGAAGTCATTGGAGTGCAAATATTGAAAATTCGCAGAACTTACGAGCGCAGCAGAGGAACTGCGCATACGTACGCCTGGAAACAGTCATTTTTAGGAATTTTCACCAAATTTTCAACATAGCCATTTTAAGACCTCTGCTCATGAACAGTGTCACTGTGATTTTCTTAATGTGTCCCATTGATTTGATTTTACCGACTGCACCATTGTGCTACATGTACCGAAACACATTTTGGGCAGGATGTGAAAAATGACAGCTGTACTGCTCATAAGGAGGTGTGGCAAAATGGTAATGATGAAAATCTGGAGTAAAAATATTGAAAATTCGCAAACTTACGAGCGTGCGTAGGAACTGCGCAACGCACACTCATAAAACAGTCATTTTTAGGAATTTTTTCACCAAATTTTTAACATAGCCATTTTAAGACCTCTGCTAATGAACAGTGTCACTGTGATTTTCTTAATGTGTCCCATACATTGATTTATCACACCGACTGTGCCATTGTGTGCTACATGGGCAGAAACACATTTTGGGCAGGATGTGAAAAATGACAGCTGTACTGCTCATAAGAAGGTGTGGTAAAATGGTAATTTTGAAAATCTGGAGTGAAAATATTGAAAATTCGCAAACTTCTGACGATGCGTAGGAACTGCATAGCATGCGCTCATAAAACAGTCATTTTTAGGAATTTTTTCACCAAATTTTCAACATAGCCATTTTAAGACCTCTGCTAATGAACAGTGTCACTGTGATTTTCTTAATGTGTCCCATACATTGATTTAGTACACCGACTGCGCCATTGTGTGCTACATGGGCGGAAACACATTTGGGCAGGATGTGAAAAATGACAGCTGTACTGCTCATAAGGAGGTGTGGTAAAATGGCAATGTTGAAAATCTGGAGTGAAAATATTGAAAATTCGCGAACTTACGAGCCTGCGTAGGAACTGCGCAACACACGCTCATAAAACAGTCATTTTGTGGAATTTTTGCACCAAATTTTCAACATGGGGTTTTTGGGGCCCCTTCTCATGAATGATGTCACTGTCATGGCATTATTCGGGCCCGAAGGGTGATTTCGCGCAGTGACTGCGAAATCACCCTTCGGGCCGAATAACGCCATGACAGTGACAGCATTCATGAGAAGGGGTCCCAAAAATCCCATGTCCGAATATTTGGTGCAAAATTCCAAAAAATGCCTGAGATATTCAACAAAGTTGAAAACTTCCCATCTAGCCTATTATACAGCTTACCGGCATTTCCTCAGTTCGCGATCGGCTTTGAAGAGTGCAGAGCGTGTTCCCAGTCCGCCGAAGATCGTCCCGTCGAGCTCGGAGGTAAGTATGGAGTGAGGGTGTGGGGAGCCAGGGTGCACAGTGGGTGGAGTGCGGGTTGTGGGAGGGGCCTGGGAGAAGCGCCGTGGGACCGTTTTCAATTTACAGGTTTTAAAAAAAAGATGGCGTGGGACATTTGCCATGCTGGGGTGGGCTCCCAGCATGGCAGGAAGATACTAGGGGTCTAGGAGCCGACAGGGATTGGGGACCCCGTCGGCAGATAATGGCAGAAGTTAGCCACGCTAAGGGTGGGCTCCCAGCGTGACAACAAAAGATTTAGAGGGTAGCGTGGCGCAGTGCTGTGTATGACAGCGGTGGTTTTCTTTGAAGAGAAGACCACCGCTGTCATACTAACACAACCTACCGATTGGTGCAGGACTGCCATGCCTGCTCAATGGAGCAGGGATTGCAGGGGAGGGGCACACCTCCAAAGTGTCCCATTCTCCCAAGACGTTCCTTGCGCATGCGCACAAGCTAACGTAAAAATCACATAAAGAGAAGGTGAATTTCTGATTCTATCACTAACAGTCAGAAAATGTTCAATGTACTGTCAGGCCACAGGTCAGGTCAGGGTACATCATGTTTTTTTTTTTCTTTCCCCAAAGGTACGCCAGTGCTGTAGAAGCAAGTGGCCATCAGGCTTGCCAAGACAAGTGCCACAACATTTTGGGATTAATAACCTTAATTCATACTCTACCAGCAAGTACAGCTGTTTATGAATGTGGGTTTAGCCAAATGAAAAGAATAAAATCTGATTGGCAAAGTTTGTTAGGAAAGGACAGTCTGATAGACTTAATAAGGATCTCATTACATACACCATGTGAACAGGAATTCGATCCAGTTCCAGTCATTGAGTACTGGTTAAAAAGTGGTAAATAGAAAAAAAAGGCCTTCTTTGCAGCCATATTGTCCACGGAACAAAAAACAAAGCAATGAGCAGGAGGAAGAAGAGGGAGACAGCTCAGAGTCCGAAGCAGATAAAGAACTAGATGAATCTTTCAAATCTGAAACTTATTCTGAAAAACTCTGGTCTGATGATGATTCTCATGTTATATCTGATGAAGAACTTGAATGTACTCCCATGTCAGTGTTGTGCCCTAGTACTAGTTCATAGGAAACTGTTAACTATGAGGAGAGGGGAGATTTTTGTGTCACTGAGTCTCATCCAGATGATGGCATGATGTTGTGATCATGTCCCAGATTTCAGGTTTGGCCTTTCTTTGCCACCCAACTATTGAGTCCCGTTTGGACTAATGTTTTAATTTTTCCTAAAAAACAGTTTAATATTGCTATTTGCAATGTTGTTAAAATGTGTCACTCCAGGTTTTTGGTGGCAAAAATAATTGCCTGGTCATGGTGCTAGATTTACAAGTCAGTAGGTTTAAAAAGTAGATCAGTACAGTCTGATTTGTCAAATCTGTGAGCTCTCAGTCCATGTTCTACTAATTTCAGTTTTGTTATAACAGACGTGCTAGACTAATGCTGACTTATTGAGCAGCAGCACAGACTGTCCAATCCTAGCACAGTCCATCAGCAGTCAAGTGCAAGTTGGTGAGGCAGCTGAACAATAATGCACCATATCAGGTACTGTTTTATCTTACAATTAAATGTGCCTGGAATTTATCTGAAGGAGGCAGCTGAGCACCAAGTAGTCCAGAACCTGGATATGTGAACAAAGTATCTTTCAGTCTACATTTTTCTTCCCCAGTGCTGTTAGCCCCAACTCCCTACAATAAAATAATCACAGAGAATCCACGCACCATGAGACATGATGTATTGGACCACTCAGCACAGCAAATCTGATAACTGAACAGCACAGTAACATTCTGGCCAAATTGGATTTCACGAAAAAACTACACAAATCTATCATGATTAGGAGCGGCATAATTTAAATTTGTTAAGATCTGGCCAACTGGTCATCATGATAATAAAACTATCACATACTGTCACGTGCTGTAACAAATCATGTCAGATAACTGAATCACAAGCCTCTGTTTACACTGGCCAGATTCATTTTTTCATAGTCTCTAGTCTTTATCATGATGGCGTAAACAAAAAAGCAAGAAGACAAATGGGAGACCTGAATATGCCAGATGTTAACTGGAGCACATTTGCTGCAGCCACATCCAAGAGCAGGGCCATTCTTGATGCCCTACAGGTGGCAGGCCTCAGACAGCTAGTTTCGGAACCCACTCGTGAGGGAGTAATCTTAGACCTCATACTCTCAAATGGGGGCAGTGAGAGGATCTCAGCTGTAGAAGTGGGTTGCCATCTGGGAACAAGTGACCATCAAACAGTGTGGTTCACGTTAAACTCAGCTACAGAGTCAAGCCATACAAAAGTGAGGGTACTGTACTTTAGGAGGGATGACTTTGGCAAGATGGGAGCGTGCCTCAGAAAAGCACTAGCAAACAGGCTAGAAGGAGGTGTGGAGCAACAATGGGGAATCATCAAACTGCCATCACAGAGGCAACAAGCCTTTGTGAAGCAAATAAACAAATCAAATGAAAGAAAAAGCCACTATGGTTCTCAAAAGAGTGGCTGTGAAAGTCAGGAAGAAAAGATAGCATTCCAGAAGTATAAGGAAACACAGAAGGAGCAGGACAGAGAGCTGTACCAGTTAAGGCAGAAGGAAGCAGAGAGGAAGTCAGAATAGCAAAGGCCCAAACTGAGGAAACGATAAGCCAACTCGGTTAAGAAGTGGATAAAACCTTTTATAGGTACATCAGCAAGCGTAGAAAGACAAAGGGAGGGATAGTGAGGCTGAATAGAATGAACAGTGGGTGGGCAGAGGGGGACAGTGAAAAAGCAGGGATACTGAACAAATATTTCTGCTCAGTATTCACAAAAGAGGAGGGGGAAGTGCCTAATCCAATTAACAGAAGCACTCTTGATAAGGGGGTCGATCCCAGTCCTTTCACAGAAGAAAGGTGTCTGCAAGAACTCCTAAAACTGAAGGTGGACAAAGCAATGGGGCCTGATGGAATTCACCCCAGAATTCTAAAAGAATTAAGTGGAGAACTAGTGAAACCACTGACTACTATTTTAATAAATCATGGAGGATGGCGTGGTACCCGAGGACTGAAGGAAGGCAGATGTGATTCCCCTTCACAAAAGTGGGACCAAGAAAGAGGCAGAAAACTACAGACCTGTCAGTCTGACCTCTGTGGTAGGGAAAGTGATAGAGTCACTTAAGAATAGTTGAGTACCTACAGGCCAGTGGGGCACAGGACCCAAGGCAGCATGGGTTCACAGCGGGAAGGTCATGTCAGACGAATCTAATAGATTTCTTTGTCTGGGTGACCAAAGTAATAGACAAGGGAGGGGCTTTGGACATGGCCTACCTAGACTTTAGCAAGGCATTTGACACAGTCCCACACAAAAGATTAATAGTCAAATTAACCAGCCTGGGAGTGGGTCCCAGGGTGGTAGCCTGGGTAAAACATTGGCTGGACAACAGGACACAGAAGGTAATTGTAAATGGAGTCCACTCTGAAGAAAGAGGGGTTACTAGTGGGGTACCGCAGGGTGCAGTACTGGGTCCAGTCCTTTTTAATGTCTTCATAAGTGACATTGCAGAGGGACTGGAAGGAAAAGTATGCCTCTTTGCAGATGACACAAAGATCTGCAACAGGGTTGATACACAAGGAGGCGTGGAAAGGATGAGAAGGGACTTGGCAAGGTTGGAGGAATGGTCGAAGTATGGCAGCTAGGATTCAATGCAAAGACAAAATAATGCACCTGGGAAACAAGAACCCAGGGAAGAATACACAATTGGGGGTAGTAACAACAACAAAAAGGAAAGGGACCTGGGGGTAATCATATCAGATGACCTTAAGGTTAGCAAGCAATGTGAGAAGGCAGTAGGGAGGCTGGGGTATACTGGGATGCATAGGGAGAGGCATCAGCAGCAGAAAACAGGAAGTTGTTATCCTCTGTACAGACAGTTGGTGAGACCCCATCTGAGTACTCATGTCCGTTCTGGAGACCCCATCTTCGCAAGGACATAGACAGGATAGAGGCAATCCAGAGGAGGGCAACTAAAATGGTGCAGGGTCTGCAGAGAAGCCATATGAGGAGAGACTAAAGGAGCTTAAAATGTATACCCTTGAGGAAAGAAGGAGAGGGGGACATGATAGAAACTTTTAAGTACCTCAGTGGAATCAACAAAGTCCAAGAGGGTAGCATCTTTCAGAAAAAGAGATGTGCAAAAAGAAGGGGACACAATTTAAAGATAGAGGGGGGCGGTTCAGGGGCAATGTGAGGACATGGCTGAAAAAGGTAATGCTGTGAATAGTTGACGTTTGCGGGACTGACTGGTGCTTTGGCACTCAAACCTACAAAGAACTGGGAGATAAATAAAACGAGAGAAAACATGGTTAGAATTTCTGATTTTTCTGAATTATGGATGTGCTACAGGGGTTACTAGATGGACATGGGTTGGGGGGGGGGAGAAAAAAAATAACGTAAAACTAACTGAATTAGGACCGTGCAGCAAACAGTGCTACCTTGGAAACAGAAGCGTGTCAGTTCCTTTTTGTTAACCCATTGATGTGATGCACCATCGATGGGTTAACAACTAAACCACATCACATCAATGGCATAACAATGTGGGGAAAAGATGAATTTCACTACGTAACAACGTTCTACCATACACTATGAACATTTTATACAAAGTGAATGGTATAATATGGCAATAAAATTCATTTTTGGCTTTCAACAGAATTAGAATCTTTTTTTGCATCAATTAAACACAAATTGGGTATAGCTGCTGTAGGGTCCATGATAAAATAACAAAGAAATCTTAGTATTCAGAAACAAGAATTCTTATGGTGGCCTCTTGATTTGGTACTGACTTATAACTGTTTTTTAACCTTTAACCAGCATTTCATTTGCAGATCTGTGGGACGACCATGGGATCATCGAGGGCACCATCTACACCAACCTATTCTCGAGTTGGTGGCAGGGGGTGGTCATCTATGACCCCATGGCCAATCCCATTTTTCCTCATATTGCACATTGGCATAGATATATAGACAATGTATTGTGCATGTGGAGGAGCTCAGAGGAGGAGGCGTATCATTTCTTGAAATTTCTGAATTCAAATGAGATCAGTCATGTATAATACATATACATACACCCTGGAAAAGACAGAGCTCTGTGAAGTTTTGGGATCTTGAAGTTCTACATTCCCTAAATCAAAAAACAAGAACAGAAAATTACAGGTAACCCACAGCAGGTAATACCCAGCTTAGGGCTAGCAGCTCACACACTGGATCTTTAACTGAGTCAGTCTCACTGAGCCAGTTTATTCAACTGAAATAGAATAACTAGGTTTCAGAAATGAGCCAAAGAACAGAAGGCTTGTTTCCTTGAGAAGGATTATAAGGAACATATTGTAGAATAGATGGTGCCCTGACAAAGGTTAATCAGATTGATACAGCCACCTTACTATGTCCAAAACAGAAGAAAGGAAAAGAATGTGACTCCATCACCTTTGTGATTGAATTCAATCCCACTGCAGTACAACTCAAAAAAAACATACAGTATAGTTAGTCAATACCCCCAAACAGATGAGGATATAGAAAATGTAATAGGGGGGTGTCCTTTCATGTCCGCTTCCGAAAGACACCAAGTATAGATGACATGATCATCTATTCCCATCTTACCCACTTGAAACCTCCTACTTTTTCTTGGTTATCATTTAAAATGACTAGATTCCATAGATTTGTGCTCTGTAACATGTGCTAATATGCACATGAAGGCAACAATTTTAATCGCCCCAAATTTGGCACCAAAATAGAAATCAGCAATTGAATAGTTGCAGCTACTTTGTGATTTATGTTCTTTTGTGCATTTGTGGACTGAACTCTGTCATATAAATGGTCTCCTAGCTACAAATCAGTATCCAGGAACTGGAACAAATGAGGATGGTGACTAATGGAAAACTGAATAATGCAATGGATGCACACTGTAAAAATTCCACAATAAGCCGGCCCGGTGGCGTTGAGGGTTGAGGCATTGGACGCCACACTTCGCGCTATGCCAGCGACCTGAGTCCAGGAATGACCGCAGATCATCAGGGTGCTGGCGTGGGGAGGAGGGTGGAGCAGGATCAAGCATGCTGATGGGCAGCTCTCCTCTCCTCAGGGTCGTGAGGGTGGGTTGGCACCCCCCCCGTACTTCTGCTCCCACTGGGTGGAGGTCCAATGGGTATCATAGGTGGAGTGGGGGTGGCAAAAACAGTTACAGGAGGTGGAAGGGGCTGAGCTGGCACCACAGGGTGTGAAGCATGCCTCCACATGCTCACATGGCCGTGTGCTGGAGCCTGGGGAGGGGGGTCAGGAGAGAAAAACCTGTAAATACCTATATGTCCCCGTCGCCAGTTGATGGGAGGAGGCGACGGGGACCAAACAGCTATATGAAAAACAAATTCCACAACAAGAATCCATATGGTATTAAACTAATGGGTATTGATACGATTTGCCCTTTAACTGTGGGGTAACAGAATGAAAGGGCTATTCCAAAGTGATACCAAATGGATTTTCCCCTTAAAAGCATTTTGCTCTAAATAAAAAATTGGATTATTCTGTTTTTATCTATTAAAACGTGTAATATAAAATCAAATGTTAATTTTTTCCCTCCTTTTTAGAAGCAATCTTTTACCCAGCTTTTACCACTGTTTTCTCTCTGTGATGGGATCATTGCTTTAACAGGAATCAATTCAGATTTTTATGGTGCTTCGATATTAAATCTTTAAGAAAAATCCCATTAATTACAATGGTTTGATTTGTTTACTTTGCCTCCTTTCTCTCTCCACTCTCTCCCCATCTCCCACTCTCTGCCCTCCTATCCCTGCTTTAATTTGTTCAATCCTAATAATTTATGGATTTCGAAAGCTAGTACAAACTTCCCCTTGTACTTTCTTGCTCTACTCCACTGACAGAAGTCCCTTCAATTCTATTACTGTGTCAGTTGTATCTGGATGTGGTCTCTCAATAATCTTAATTAAAAAAATTGTTTTATATGCTTTTAGTTGCTACGTTTAAATCTAATGTTCAAGATAGTACTAAGTTTTGAATTTAGAACTATGACTTGTAGTTCCTTTCTCGAATCTCTGCCACTGTTTTCTTTTTCACTACACCAGAATATATTTTCCGAAAGTTCACATCCTTTAGGCATCCTTTTAATCCAGTCCCTTTATTTATTTATTTATTTATTTATTTTTTGTTTTTGAATACTTCTTACCTAGTTGAAACCTATGCCCAATTGGACACTTTGTATTTGTTTAACTGATACTTTACAGGGGAACAACAAAAGGTTCTGATAGTTATCCAAGCCTTATTAGACTCTTCCAAACCTTTTAAAATACAAAAGCTGTTTTAACCATAATTGTCAAACCTGAAGCTATTGTCAGTAAGGGAAAATAACCTAACAACAACTTGGAGTGGTAGTACCTCCAGCCTCCTTTTCGGTTTTTCTACCATCACCAGCCTTCTTACTGGATAAAGTCCTGCTTGGGGGCATATTAAGCTCCAAAATCAATATTTTAAAAGTTATCGGAACTTGAAAAAAAGGTTCTGATATAGTTCTTTTACAGAAAATGGTATAGGTTCTTAGTGGTTCTGAACTAATCCAAGCTGGTTCTCTCACCCCTAATGTTTTATTTCAAACCCCTTGTATGTAAGATGACCCTCCCAGCTGTCTAGGGGTATACAGATGGTATGATCGCCTGGGATGGGCCCACACTAGAAGCACAAAATCCACTTACTTGATCTCCCATGCACTGAGGCAATCTCCAGGTATCCACTGGCACATGGCAGGGCTGGCTAAGCTGGGAGGAAAGGGGGTTAGCAGAACTTGGAGGCATAATGCATCAAGGGCCCGCTATTCAAAAATGCGCATAACAGAGTGCAAAACTTTGTGCTGTGCTTTGAGATAGCGTGAGTGCACAAAAATGCTTTATTCAGAGAGATAATACACAGCGCTATCCCTCTGAATATAGAGACATTCCACCCAGGTGCTTAGCCACTTAGCACCACCCAATAGCGTCCCTGGAATAGGGCCCTACAATGGCTTGTGCCCCAGCAAAATCTGCAATATTCAAAAGTGCTCATGCAAATGAGTCCATTGGGCATGCAAGGTGCTAAGGGACCATTTGCATGTCCATTATGGGCTCATTTGCATGGCAAGTGAGACCGATTTGCCCAGCGCAGCCCCCCCAATTAACTGTCCCTGGTGCTAGTGACTTCCTCCCTCCCTCACTCTGAGCCTAATTCTGGTAGAAATATGCATTTTCCCTGGTGTTCAGTGGTGCCCCTTCCCTCTGATCCCAGTCCCAGTATTATTAGCATGTATCCCTGGTATCCAGTGGTCCTTCCCCGCACCCAATCCCCGTTCTGGTATTAACACATATCCTTTTGGCCAGTGGTCCCTCCCCCCAATCCCCATTCCAGAATTATTAACACATATCCCTGGTGTCCAGTGGTTCCGCCTCCCCACCCGATCCCCATCCTGGGAACTCCCTCCAGTTTGCCAGTGCTCCCCCCCATGATAGCCACATCGCTGTTGGCATGACATTAGCAAAGAACTCCAGCACCCCCACAGCAAAGCCTCATCCCCTTGCCACAGCATGTGCAGCATCCCCCCCAGCCCATACCTTGTTGGTGGAAAGCAGCCCCCCTCCCACCCATGGCACTGACACCCACCCCCGGTCCCCCTACCTGTCTGTCAGTGCTGAGGGTAAATGTTGGTGAATGGCACAGCCCACCACATACCACCTTGGCCACTCACTGTCTATTATTAGCAGGGAGCGCATCTTATGTTTAGGGCAAGGTGCGCCACCCGTGCCCTATAAATAAGATGTGCTTCCCTACTAATGATGCTGAGTGGCACAGGTGGTGTGTAGTGGCTGCGCCACACAACATTGTTTCACCCGCAGCACCAACAGACAGGTAGGGGGACCAGGGGGTGGGTGGTGTCAGTGCTGCGTGGTGAGGAGGCTACACGCCAAAGGTGTGGGGTGGTAGGATGCTGCACATACTGTGGCAAGGGGACAGGGCTTTGTTGTGGGGCTGACTTCTTTGTTAATGCCAGGCCATGGGCGATTAGGCTGTCATGGGGGCATTGGCAAACCAAGGGGAGTTCTCGGGAGAGGGATCAGGTTGGAGGAAGGGCCACTGGACACCAGAAACATGTTAATAATACGGGACAGGGATTGGGTGGGAGAGAGAGAGAGAGACCACCGGACACTAGGGATTATGTTAATACCAGGACTGGGATCAGAGGGAGGGGACATCACTGGATGCCAGGAAAATGTATATTTCTACTGGGACTGGAATCGGAGGGAGGGACACCACTGGAGGCCAGGGAAATGTATATATCAACCAGGACTGGGATTAGAGGAGGAGGGACCACTGGATGCCAGGGATCTATATGTATTTAATGGGACTGGTATCAGAGGGAGGGCACCACTTACCACCAGGAGTACTGTGTTGGGCGCCCAGCGTACTAACTCCGGCAACCGCTGGGGTTGCTCTAGATTAAGAGCCGAGAGGTTAGGTCGGTGGTATTTTATCCGTGCCAAGGGACCATGCAAAGTGCCCTTGCATGGAGCAAATACTCTGAATATCAGACTGCACCGATATTCAGATCCCCATTCCCTCTCGATTTGCATAATTTTGCCTTGCACACCCCTCCCCAGTTTGCCCAGGCGCAAACCCTGTTTGCCCACACAAACTGGGCTATTGAATATGGGGTTTCTGCGCAAAACGTAGTTTGCACATGCAAACTGGGATTTGTGCCAGGGCGAACTTTTGAATATAGGGCCCCAAATGTCCAAACAGGGGTTATTTAGACAAACATGATTCCTTATTGTTCTAACTTGAACTCAGTTTTAGATGACATTTTCTCCAGCTGGCCCAGTCTGTTTTACAACTTCACTATAGATGTACCATTAACTGTTCATTTTTTTCTGGGATGGCTTCAACCCTGGTGGGGTACTCAAGTTCAATATACGGGTCTGAGGGGACCATATACTCAGAGTCCCTCACTCCTACAGCTTGACAGTGAACTCAACGGGCTTCTTCTAGCCCATTTTTGAAATTGGTAGCCACTTGGCAATTCACAGACTCACTAGTTGGCACAGAACTGGCACCAACTTTATCCTGTGACACAATTCAGGGATCCACTCTGTCCTCCCACAGAACATATACTTTTTTCCACATCTTACACTTCTTTATTTCTTAGACCACCACACCTGTGCCCACCTGGGCATAGCTGAAGTGCCATCGGGCTCCACACATCTTCTGAATTTAGGCAATCCAGCCCACACTGGATGCTTCCTGAGGTAAATTTCTGTTAACTGACAGTGATTCTGCATCACATCAGATACTATCCCTCTCTTGAGGAGTGAGGGCACTGCAGAGTGCCAAACACAGTCATGTCCCACTCAAGATAAAGCTTAAACATCGCCTCAGATTCTTTGTCTACAGAACTCTTTGGCTTGACCTTCCTCACAGACAGACCTCTAAACCTCTTTCAGATGTTTTTTTTCTCCTTCTGGAGAGGGGCACCCCCCCCCTTCAGTGGCTATAAAAGATGGCCACTGCCACAACTGGGCACTTTTTCTCTACACCAGGTTCCACAGAGAAACTTACAGGGTAGTGGTAGCTGGCACTCTGTGCCATGTAAACCTCCCCACCACTCAGACTCAGTAGAATCTTGCCCTTCAGCAGAGAACACTGACTCCTCCCCTTTGGAATGCCAGGGCAGACCAGCTGACCCAGTCTTCCAAGATCATAGAAACTGGAATCACCCTAGAGATCAATAGATGCTCTTAAAGAAATATTAATGTACCTCCTAAGGGGAGGCTACATGTATATTTTTAAATTTATACCTAAAGTGGTTCTCTCTGATGTATGTGAGAAACATGACTTGCACATGCTCCAAGTAACTTGATAAAATTATTAACTATATACCAATCCTACTTTTAGAATTAAGACATCTTGTTGTAACCAATTAGATCTTGTCAATGGTTACAAATGGAGCCTAATGATGTTGAGCCCGGCACCTTGTCAGAGACTAAGAATACGTCGATGCACTGGGATATTGGTGTTTCCTCAGTCATTTTTTCCACACCCTGTGCCAGTAAATGTTTTCATACTTGCATTGGATACACTGTTTACGTTGCCCTGTGGAGTACCCACCCACTGTGTGTCCACGAGTATGTATGCAATGAAACATGTGGGTTTTTACCTTTACTTTTCAAACTGCTAGAAAAAAGAAATTGATAACATTCTGGTATTGTGGTATTATAAAATCTCAACTATGAAGGCGCCCAAAGTATCTCAATGAGAAACTGTATCTTTACTTCTTTTTCAGAAGAAATGTACAATTTTTTTTCACTAACACATGGCATCTTTTTGTATGGTCCTAATATTGTTGTTCGCCTATGTACTTTTGTAGTTAACAAATGCAACGCCTAGATCAGCTGTACTTGGGTCCTACAATACCCACCACTACCACCTTGCACTCTTTTTCCACTTTCTGTACTGGACAGAAATAAAATCACATTGAAGGTGTTTATAGTTGCCACTCTTTACAGAAAGATTCTGGGACCAATCCTTGAAATTACAATGTTAATGTAACACCAGCCCCCCTCCTCCATGGATGTTTGCCTATAATGGAGAACTACAGTCAAAATTTACAGAAAAAAAAGATGTGCCGTGTGTTTTGATTTGTGGGTATAGTCCTGGTATGCCTTTGTCTGTTAGGAGTGTTTTTTTCTAAATTTGCCCGCTAGTTTTATAACCTCCTGGGGACCTCCATATTTGAATATTTTATTTCTTTTCTTTTTCCTACAATCCCTCATGTTCCACAAGGCAGTGATGTACTGTAAACCGGGTAACTCAAAGGCAAAGCAAATTTCGCAGTCAGGGCTCTTTAAATCACAAAATGCAAACTTGAGTTTGTGCTCAACACATTCAGTGATTAGCTGACAATGTATTGCATTTCACAAACACATTCTGTATGCTGTGTGCTTTCACAAATAACCAACAACTACATAAGGGGATACAGTACTGTGTGCACATATAAATGCATTCTACACACCCCTGAACTTTAGTTCCCCCACTTGGCAATCAGCTGTTCAGAAATGTTCAGAAATTTCACCTGTCAATCGCCAGCCACTTACAAGCACCAACTTGTTAGTCAAATCAGACTGCAGTATATTCTTTCTTAAAAGCAGTGGCGGTTCTGTTCTGTGGTTTACCTTGCTTGCTTTTTTTAAAAGCAGTTGTAGTTCTAAGTACTGTATTACTCTTTTCTGAACCAATAATGCCAAAACACTTACAGTACTATGCCCTTTTAATTGTAGGTTTCCGAGGTATCCGGGGTGCTCAAGCACATGGCACTGACAGAGAGTGATCCAGAGAGAAGAGGTAAGTGGTATACAGTGTAAGCTGCCGACTACTGACTGCTTTCTAATCTCTTTTTATGTTTGCTTGCACGATGTGCAAGAAACATAGTGCCTTCATCGGAGATTTGGTGTGTCACCTCCTCCTCAATTCAGTCAAGTGGGCGTGGCAGGCCTCTCGAAAGCTACGCATTTTGGAGCTGTATGACCAGCCAAAATGCAATGGCTGAGTTGAAAGGAGCTACGCTTGAGTGAGCACCGATGGATATCGACTGCTCACAGCGCAACTCCCACGCTTGAACAGGCGTGCGTGCCCCGTGCCTGTATAGCCGGCGGGGTGCCCAATCCCCGTCGGCTGAGCCATCCCCACCCCCAGTTGTAGGTGTCACGCTGGGAGCCCAGCGTGGCAAGCACTAACTACTCCTTGGTCAGGGGGTGCCCAATCCGTCAGCTGAACGCCCCAAGTCCTTGTACCACGCTGAGAGCCCACCAAGCGTAGCCAATAGCTCTGTGATTTTTGCATTTTGCCGTGGGGTGCCCAATCCCCGTCGGCTGGAACGCCCCTCAAGTCCCTTGTGCCATGCTGGAGGCCACCCCAGCGTGGCAAATGTCCCACAACATCTTTTTGTTTTCCCTGTAAAATAAAACTGTCCCATGGGCGCATCTCCCAACCCCTCCCACAACCCGCACCCACCCTGCGCACCCAGACTCCCTACACCCCCACCCCATACTTACCTCCGGACTCGGGCCGTCGATCTTCGTGGACCGGTAACACATCTGCACTCTTCAAAGCCGACCGCGAACTGAGGAAATGCCGGTAAGCTGTATAATGGGTTACATAGGGGTTTCAACTATTACATATCTAGGGCATTTTGGGAATTTTTGCCAAATTTTCAACATGGGGTTTTGGGACCCTTCTCATAATTATGTCACTGTCATGGCTTATTCAGGCCCAAAGGGTGATTTTGCGCGGTAGTACGAAATCAGCCGGGCCTGAATACCACCATGACAGTGACATCATTCATGGAGAAGGTCCCAAAACCCCATGTTGAAAATTTGGTGCCAAAATTCCAAAATGACTGTTTTACGAGGGTGCTATGCAGTTCCCGCAGGCTCGTAAGTTCGTGGAAATTTCAATATTTTCACTCCAGATTTTCAACATTGCATTTTATCACACCTTCTTATGGTAGTACAGCTGTCATTTTTCACATCTCACCCAAAATATGTTTTCACCCATGTAGCAGAATAGGCGCAGTCGTTATCTTGAAATCAATGTGACGGGACAAATTAAGAAAATCACAGTGACACTGTTCAAGAGCAGAGGTCTTAAAATGGCTATGTTGAAAATTTGGTGAAAAAATTCTAAAATGACTGTTTCACGAGGGTGCATTGCGCAGTTCCAGCGCACACACCGTAAGGTCGCCAATTTTCAATATTTCACTCCAGATTTCCAACATTGCCATTTTATCACACCTTCTTATGAGCAGTACAGCTGTCATTTTTCACATATCACCCAAACGTGTTTCTGCCCATGCTGGCACACAATGGCGCGGTGGTGTCGCGAGATCAATGTAAGGACAAATTAAGAAAATCACAGTGACACTGTTCATGAGCTCAGGTGTTAAAATGGCTATGTTGAAAAGTTGTTGAAAAAATTCCTAAAATGACTGTTTTACAAGCGTCGTTGCACAGCTCTATATCTGCCTTCATAAGTTCACCGAATTTTCAATATTTTCACTCCAGATTTCCAACATTGCCATTTTACCACACCTTCTTATGAGTAGTATAGCTGTCATTTTTCACATCTCACCCAAAACGTGTTTCCGCCCATGTAGTGCACAACAGCACAGTCGGTGTGCGAAATCAATGTATGGGACAAATTAAGAAAGCCACAGTGACACTGTTCATGAGCAAGGTCTTAAAATGGCTATGTTGAAAATTTGGTGAAAAAATTCCTAAAAATGACTGTTTTACGAGGGTGCATTGTGCAGTTCCTACGCACACTCATAAGTTCGCGAATTTTCAATATTTTCACTCCAGATTTTCAACATTGCCATTTTACCACACCTCCTTATGAACAGTATAGCTGTCATTTTTCACATCTTGCCCAAAATGTGTTTCCACCCATGTAGTGCACAATGGCGCAGTATGTGCAAAATCAATGTATGGGACACATTAAGAAAATCACAGTGACACTGTTCATGAGCAGAGGTCTTAAAATGGCTATGTTGAAAATTTGGTGAAAAATTCCTAAAATGACTGTTTTACGTGCGTTGCTGCGCAGTTCCTATGCATGCTTTCGTAAGTTTGCAAATTTAATATTTTCACTCCAGATTTTCAACATTGCCATTTTATTACACTTCCTTATGAACAGTACAGCTGCCATTTTCATATGTCGCCAGAAATGTGTTTTCAAGATGTAGCGCACAATGGTGCTGTTGGTGTGCTAAAAGCAATGTTTAGGACAGATTAAGAAAATCACGGTTACACTGTTCATGAGCAGAGGTCTTAAAATGGCTATGTTGGAAAATTTGGTGACAAAAGTCCATAAATGACTGTGTTACTAGTGAGCAATGCGCAGTTTCCACGCACCCTGAAAGTTCATGACTTTGTAATATTTTCAGTCCAGATTTTCACCAGTGGCATTTTTCACACTTCCTTATGAACAGTACAGCTGTCATTTTTCACAACATGGCTGAAGTGTGTTTTCACACTTTCAGCTGAGATGCATGGTCACTGTGGGAAATCATTGTTCGGCACAGATAGAAAATCACAGTGACACTGTTCATGATCGGAGGCACCAAAATACCTGAGTTGACAATCTGCTGTAAAATATCCCAACCTAATTATAATGCAGTGTGTTGCACAGTTTCTATATACACTCATGACTTCACCATTTTTTAAATATTTTACTGCAGATTTGCAACATTGCCATTTTACACCTCCCCATGAATAGTACAGCTGTCATTTTACATTCTATTCGAATGTTTTGCACCTGTGGTGCTAAATGCCGTACTCGCTGTGCATAAGCAGCTTTCAGCTAACAAACTGATATTCCCCCTGTTCATGAGGTGGGGTCACAAAAAAACATGTTGAAAATTTGGAGTGAAAATACCAATGAATGCCTGAGGTATTAGGGTTTCCAACCATAACGCCTAACACTGTAGAGAATGACAGGCATCAGGGTGTGTGACTTGGGGATTCCTGCCTGTAATACTCATACCATTCCACACCCTGCAGCCAGTGAGAGGCATCGGGTATGCCTTGGACTCTTCAGCCCCAAAGTTCACCCCATTCTCCTATATCGCGACCCATCTCACCGCATTTCCTAATGAAATGAGTGCATGAAGGCCAAAGACCCCAAGGAACACTGTGACACTTGTCAGTGCCTGCAGGTGGGGTGGTGAAATGGCGAGGCCGTTATGCCTGATGACCCAAATGCACCCCCAATGCCTGTCACTCTCTGCAGGGTGGTGGTGGGGTTGGCTTCAGTTCAGTACTTCATTGCCATTCCTATTACGCAGCTCTGTAACTTCTACATTACCACTGCCAATGCCAGCAAGCAAACATTCGGCATTGACAAATGCTTGTTTATGTTGTCATGCACATGCACAAGCAACATGTTGTTGCAGTAGGAGATCAGTAGGAGAAATGCAGAGGTGTGTTAGTTTTGGCAAATGCAAGGCACACTTTAGAAGATGCATCCCTCATTTGCAAATTAGCGAGCATGCTAGCAGTGACACAAGTATTTTTCAGTGCCACCAACTTGAAACGATTTCACCGCTGCAATCAGAGCCAAGCTCATCATGCTGCGGCACTGATGACATGCCTCTGCTACTTGCCTTGCCTGGTGTAACATTTCAATAAACATTGGCGTGCTCTCCATCCTCTTGTTTCTTATGCCATACTTAATTGTAAGAAAGAATTCCTGCCCTCTCTCCTCTCTCTCGGCACCCATTTCTAGTGGAAAGCTGATTTTAGCTTTACTGTGTCTGTCTTAATTTCCCTGAATGTTTGTTTTGTGTGGTGCTATTGTTGCTACTGCTACTTATAGACACGATCACACCCAGAAACGTGGAAACATAAATGACATGACGTCAAATGATGCAGCAAAGAACACCTGTGAATAGACTACAAATTATGACCTTCAGTATGTTTCAACATTTCTGGTTCATTTTGGCTACTGTCTGGCTTGGCATTTCTGATTCTGAGATTACCAAGGTGTGGGTTTCATGAAAAGCATTACACATGTCTACAATCGGGTCCAGACAGCGCTGAACTGGGGTTTCCTAAAATGTCTATATTTAAACTGGCACAGCTCATCCATTATCCAGTTACACTAATTCTGGGGATTATGGATATCTACATTAGGGATCACAGGTATTTTAGTCTAGGCATGGTCTTTTACAGTTGAACCCTATTTATGTTTGTAGCAATCAGAGTTTAGTTTGGAAGACTAATTGTGAGACATCGGAGACCCTCCAACTGTACCGTTTTTGCCGATACAGTACCGCATTTTAAACACTGGTACTGGCTCCTGCCAACTTTGTACCATGTACTGAATTTCAGCCATGGTCCTGCTTTTAATATAATCCCCCCTCCCCCCACAATGTGGAATATCTTCTGCTCAGACTGGTTGTTGTGTGTGTGTCAGCACACTTAGGTAGAGGAGTGTCCACGGTCCCCATGGTAACCACTGTCTGATATTAAGTTTACTATTCTGGTGGTTGCATTGATTTGGCAGGGGGCAGGGCTTAATGCATTAACTTAATTGTACTTGACCCCTGGAAGCACTAGTAGCTCTGAGAGTGCAGCAGCTACTGGCAGGAGTGAACAGTCTCATGTGGAGTCTTGATCATCGCCCGATCTCAGCAGTGTGGCATCTTCTTGCACTCCATGTTCAGCAGCACCATCTCCCCAACCGAGTGGAACTGTCAAATTTGTGGCATTTAATTTGGTGCAAGCACTGACTGTCCGGACAGTCGGGTCATCTCATCTGAAATGTCAGTGAGCGTGCACAGAGTCATCCGCAGGCCACCTGGCCCTCAGATGGGTCAGACATCCTCCCCAGCCTTTTGTCCTTTGTTCATTGGTGTCTGTCAGACCTACTGGTCACTGGTGCAGCAGCAGGTCCCGGATATGGTGCAATACCGGAGTGACTCGCGGGGAGTGTCTGTCACTGTGACAGACTGCAGAACTGAAGTACTACCACCATGGGGGCTTTTTCAGCCAGGAACCGTACAAGTGGTGAGTTACAGATCAACAGATCATTTGGCATACGCAGTAGTTTGTTTAAACTAAAGCTCTGCCAAGGTTGTTAGGGTTTTGCTTGATCTTACTTCATATTGCAATGCAGTGCAAGTCAGTTATGGTCCCCAGACAGTGAAAATATGTGCTGCTAGGCTAAGGCTGGTCACCGTGGTGAGACAGTGGGAACAGTGGAAAGAGTGGAAAGCAGTGTGCTATGTGCAGGTGGGTGTCTGCAAATAAAATAAACAGAGGGACAAGTGGGAGTCAGAGGGAAAGGTGATAAACAGAGGTGTGCACAGATAGAGTACTGGCAGGGGAGTTAATAATTCTAGATGTTGAAAGGGGGTAACTTGAGGGCATGACTTCAGTGTAGATACTGAAACTGAAATAAATCAAACCATCTTCATTGGGGTAACTGGCCACAGCTGCAGCATAGCATGTGATGATATTGATGTTCTTGGTGATGCAGAGCCAACATTCTTCTTTGACCTGCATATTGAGGCAATTAATTATGTCCCACATCTGAGTGAGTCTAAAAATAAAATAAATAAAAAGTGTCTTTCTCGCTCCTGGGACCCTGGCAAATAATGCCCCCAACCCCCACTCACTGCAAGGCCCCTCCTGCTCACAGCAACAGACATGTACCTATTTTCATCTGTCAAATGTTGGAAGGTCTGCAGGTCCAGCATCTAACTTTGATGGTTGTGTTTTGTACAGAATAAAAACAGTTTAATTTAACAAAATTATATTAATTGTCAGTATATGTGCCTGTAGGGTTAGTGTTTATCTAGCCACTGTAAAGAAGTAGGTTCCACTCATCCCATTACAAGCCACTTTCTAGAGCTATAAGGCTGTTGCGACTGAAGAAAGCAGTCACATTGGAGTCTAAATGCATGAAGATAAGAGAGGAAAATCTAAAAGGATTAGCCCATCTAACATTGCATTTTTGACGCACATGCTTAGGAGCACTTGGCACCAGGCTGCTGATGTCCATATAGTAACCAGTATGTAGGATCACTTTTCATTCACCAAAATATTGCCTCTCCCAACTCTTTTCTGTGAGTGGTGTGTGTGTGTGTGTGTGTGTGTGTGTGTGTGTGTCTGATTAAAGTAATATAAAAAACCTGTAACTGTGACGCCTCTTCGTTTGGGTCCCCCATGCCATGGGATGGATGCCCATCTGTGCCAAGAAGCCATTGGCTATATTTTGAGTTCCTTGTTCAAGAAAGTCCAGTTACCTCTTGGGCAGTTTAGTACTCTTACTTCAAGATGTCAGAATAGGTTGGGTGTCAGAGAATAAATAATATTTGTCTCGCAGAAATTTGCAAATGTATGAACTACAAGCATTTTTTTTCAGAGCCAAGGCTTCTTCTTTGAGGAATTTAAAGCTACAGAGCCCTTGTTGAGTCAGCTACTTCAAGAATCACAACGAATCTTCCCTGGCACTTTTAAGGCAAAAATTATGATCCTCGGCATAGTGTTTTATACACATACCATTTATCGGTATTTATTGATTAGATTTCAAATTCCCTGCTATTTTGCATTGTTGTAAGATGTTAAAAGTTCATGAACTTTGTGAGGTACAACAATTGTAGGTGAAATATTGAGTAATAAAACAATTTGTAGTGAGTTTTTTTTCCCCTCGATCTGTGACTCTCGGCAAGCCATGGACAATATTTACTTATTTTATTTTACATGGCTTGCTTCCAGGTGTGCCCTGGGAGCATAGGGAAGTTAAGTGACTTGCTCAAGGTCATACAGTGTGCAAGTGGCAGCCATGGGATTTAGACCCACTTCTTCAGGTTTGGAGCTCAGTGCTCGTAACCACTACGATATACTGCCTCCCAGTAATCCAGGCACAGATTTACTTATTGATTTAATGCTTTACATCTGCCTAGCTGAGTTTTTAATTGTCAATAAACTAATGTTGCCCATCTAAATCTGAGTGTGCAAATCAAAATACTAAGGCTAAAATATTTCAGAATTATGCATTTGAATTACATATCGTACTAATGGTGTACAAACCTCCACCAGTTCTGAGTGACCTGCTAGTCTACACCCTTGGGGACTTATACTATGACGGGAGGCTGCGCTAGTCTGGGATCAAAAGCAGGAAGGTGCGAACTCGCTTTGTCTCCCCTTGGCCGCCTCATTCAACTTCCTGTGTGTGATAAATCTACATTGGCGCCAACTACACTCTGTATAATTAATTTGCAAACAAACAAAAGAAACCTAATCGCCAGCTGCCTTAGTTAAACTAAACATTGGCTAATACCTCCAGCTACTTGTTAGCCAACAGTTCCTAGTTCATTGAGACAAGGCTGAAAGTTCTCTGAAGGGCCACATGGTGTCTGCCCGGGGAGATAATAGCACCAGTCAGACACTGTATAAGTTACAACCAGGGTGCCATTATGTCAAAGGGTCTGAAAATTATTATATTTCTAAAGAGGTACTATTGTTGTGTTGTGACTAGCCCCCTTATGTATCTGCCCTATGTGTGCATTGTGCATGTGCTGTTCTTCCTGTGCATAGACTGGCCACCTATACATTTAATTTTTTATTTGTCTGTCTGTCTTTAATTTGTTGCAACCCCCATCCTATCTAGTCATTAATCGGAACTCCAACAAGTAGTTCCTGCTAGAAAATAAATGCGGTCTTCCTTTGTATTCAGTCCTCACTTGAAGTTGCAATGGCCCCTTTAAATAAAAAGAAAAACACTTTAAACTGTTCGTAAAACGGATATCCTTAAAACTGTCCCTTTTGTGGCTAAAACGCCATGAGAATGCCTCCGTTTTCTAGAAGAGTATCAGTTGGTTTAATTTTAGTCAAGAGACGAGCATAATTTCAAGACGCTCCGTCTCGGCGTTCTTTTCGAGCTGCACGAATGTGCGCACTGTCGCACAGCTCGTAAATGTCGTAAAATCACAAAACAGCTTTTCTTTTGCCAAAATACTTGTGGGTTGTTTCAAGCATTACCCCCCTTTTTGCGCTAAAGCACTTTTCAGCCTGCCTTCAGAGCAAGCTTAAAACTGCCTGTACATTTCTTCAGCTGTTTGTGACTGAGCTGTGTTTCAATATCCCCAGCTCAGCAGGCAGCATGAAAAACGGTTTGCTGTGAGTTTGTAAATATTCCCAGTACAATAAGAGCCCCTCAAGTGAGAACAGAATTAATATAATGATAAAAAGAACCAGAGGGAAATGGTTTACCTGCTATAAGATTGAAGGGCTCTCTGTGTGGTGGATTCTCTCCCTAAGGGCCGGCCGGTCATACTGTTAAACATTATATAGAGAATGGAAAACAAGAGGTGGGGCTTATCCCTTGAAATCTGAGGTTTTAGACCCAGAATTGAAATAAATGATTGTGAAGCATGCAGATAAAAGAAATACTTCTGTAAAACATTATATAAGCCTTTTTGAGATAAAAATATTTACTTTTATGTAAAAATTGTTTCATGTAAGCTGAGTGACAGGAACTCTAGCCAATCAGGAATAGTCTCATTATATATATAGCTGCTGTCTTAAGAGAAGTCAGATGTGTTCAGGGTGCTGAAGCATATACACCTAGCTAGTGCTCTAGTGACTATGGATTATTATGCACAAGACTTTGATATTTTCGTTGGTTGCTGTATTGCTGCTGTTAGTGCTATGCTCCTTAAATGTATGTTATTTTATTATTTTGATGAAATCAGTCCGTCTTTTTATTTTGATTTTCTTACTTCACAGCGGAGTTTCCCAATAAAAGAAACTGTTGGGAGTGACTTCCAGAGAAAATCACCTGTGTTTGAGTCCTTCTGTATCCCTAGCCTCTTACACTGGTGTTAGAAGTGGGATACTGGTTGGAACTACACCCAACTGGGAGAGTCTGCTCGAGACTCCAGTGGACTTTATCTATATATGCAGGAAGAAAAGGAGGAACCAGGAACCTATCCAGGGGTAGCTACTCGATCAGTTTCAGCGGCTTATCAACTACCTATTTTATCTGGACTGGAGCCAGTTGTAAGGAGAAAGGAAGGAAAACCTGTGACGAAGATGGAAGCAGAACCTGAACTACAAGCATCTGGTGGTGTAATAGAAGAAGAAGTGCCCCACCTAGAGACTCATGAACTGGTAAGATGGTTATGTATGCACCAGATGGAATTGGAAAGACAGAGGGAGAGGGATAAAAAGGAATATGAAGCCAGATGGTCAGATACATTAAGGGCCATACAAGCCCTGGGTGTTAACAGGCCTCCAGATCAGCTGCCTGGTAGTCACAAGGACATTAAGTTGGTTAAACTTGCGGAAAGTGATGACATAAAAGCATATATTACAACCTTTGAGAGAGTGGCAACAGCATGCGGATGGCCCAGAGACCAGTGGGTGATTCGCTTAGCATCTTATCTTACTGGGAAGGCACAGCTTGCGTATAGTCACATAGAGGTTGCCCATGCAAACAATTATGATCAGGTCAAAGCTGCTATTTTGAAACACTATGACATAAATACTGAAACATATCGTCAACGGTTCCGGATTTATAAGTACCAGGCTGCCGATAACCCACAGGGCCTACATCCGCTTAAGGGCTTATGCCTAAAATGGTTGCAACCTACTACTTGGACACTTGACCAGATTCTGGAAACCATTGTGATGGAACAATTCATAAAGATTTTACCCCAGAATGTCCAACTTTGGGTAAAGGAGCACCGACCCGAGACTTCAGATGCAGCAATCCGCCTGGCAGAGGACTTCATGGCAGCTCGTCCCTCACGACCTAAGGGAGCCATGTTACATGGACACCAACCCTCTATTTCCAGACAAGGTAGTTCAACTGTGGCTCCTATGCTCCCTCCAACAGGCACTAAAGTTTTTCCAAGACCACCTAAAATCTATAACCCAGATATTATCTGCCGAGAGTGTGGAGGGAAAGACCATGTTGCAAGACTTTGCCCCAAGAGAAAGACTGAAACCTCCCATTTAGCACTGGCCAACTGGGGTCAATATATGTTGCCTGTTCAAATTGGTAAGCACGCAGTATGTGGCCTCCTCAATTCAGGCAGCAGACAGACTCTAGTACAAACTGCCCTACTGGATCCAAGGTCTGATCATACACCACAGAAGACTGAGGTAGTTTATATTCACGGAGATACCCATCATTACCCTCTCTATGATTTGGACATAACTATACAGGGACATACACATTCTGTCCGGGTAGGTGCTGTTCCTCATCTACCTGTTCCTATACTTATTGGGCATGATCATCCTGATTTTCAGACCCTACTAACTGGCAATGTTGCGGCAATGGTTACTAGATCTCAAACTAAAGATAAGTTGGGTCAGGTATTCCCCTTTTCTGATTAGATATTTGGAGAGTCCAAGAAGATAATAAAATCAAAGGCCCAGAAAAGAAAAGAAAAGTGGGAATGGACTCAAAATGTCAAAAGGGAAAGTAAGACTGGCACAGATTCTGTTGTTTCAACAATAGACTTTAGAATTGCTCAGCAACATGATCCCAGTTTACAAAATTGTTTTTCTCATGTGGCTGATGTTACAAAAGGGTCTGAGAATTATAAAATGAATAATGGTTTATTATATAAGAGATGTGTTAATCCAAAAAGTGGGGAAGTTGTAGACCAGTTGATAGTACCCCAAGAATATAGGCAACAACTCTTAGAGTTAGCCCACAACATACCGTTAGCTGGACACCTGGGTAGGGATCGTACGTTAAGGCGCCTGTTGTACCTGTTCTTTTGGCCTGGTATTCATGAGCAGGTGGCAGAATTCTGTAGGAGTTGTCCAGAGTGCCAAAAAGTTGCCAAATTGGGGAAGAAGGATAAGGTACCCTTAATGCCTTTACCTCTGATAACCACTCCTTTTGAGCGGATAGCTATGGATGTGGTGGGCCCCCTTCCTAAAAGCACAAAGGGAAACCAATACATATTAGTAATTTGTGACTACACTACTAAATACCCAGAAGCAATACCCCTACGCAAGGTCACTGCGCCAAAAATAGCGGAGGAACTTGGTAAACTATTCAGCAGAATTGGTATACCTAAGGAAATCCTGACACACAGGGGTAGCAATTTTTGCTCAGTGTTATTAAATGACTATATGATATTCTGGGTATCACTGCCATACATACCACCCCCAACCATCCACAAACTGATGGCCTGGTTGAACGATTCAACCAGACCCTCAAAAAAATGTTACAAAAGTTTTGTCAGGAAGAAGGCCGTAGATGGGACATACTATTACCATACTTAATGTTTGCATATAGGGAGGTGCCCCAAGCTTCCACCGGGTTCTCACCTTTTGAACTACTTTATGGACGTAATCCACCAGGCCCATTGGATCTTATGAAAGAGAAGTGGGAAGAAGGGCAAGTATCCCTGGGTCAGGTCCCCAACGATTATATTTGCCATCTTAGGAATAAGATAGCTAAATATATAGGAATTGCCCACCAGACTAATGTTAAACAACAAGGTATTCAAAAAATACATTATAATAAAGGGACGGGAACCAAAGAATTCCAAGAAGGGGACAAGGTATTATTATTATTACCATCTTCAGATTATAAATTGTATATGACATGGCAAGGACCATATACTATATCTAAATGGACAGGACCTGTAACCTATCAAGTGGTCTTGCCAGATAAAAAGAAAAAAAACAATGTATACCATCAATCAATCAATCAATCAAATCTTTATTTATCCAGGCGATCACCATTGAGCAAGCTCATTTACAAGCTGGACCTGCAGTTAGTCAGAGATGGATAAACATACATATATTACATAAAAAGTAGGATTTGGGAATACAGATTTACATGTGAAAGGTACAGTATAAACATTTCCATTACACTAGTGGGGAACAGGTAAATATCATCACATCGTTAATTGTACAAAGTACATTTTTCTTATACATGTTTGAAGGTATTGATTTAATACTTAGTATTAGCCAAGGGAAGGCAGATCACAACCATTTCATCCCCAGGAACTAAATCTAGCTTATACGGGGTCACTGGCTTGGAAATTGGCCATGGCTTAGAGATGGCCCAAAGATCCAAAAACCAACAGAACAGCTAAATAAGTGTCATGTAGGATTAGGTAGGGAGGTGCCAGAGGCTCCGAATGCCAAACAAGACTGTTGGCTACTTAACATGATAGGGAGGGATTTACAGGGTAGGGTATATAAATGAGAGAGGCAGATTTAGAGATGAGACCACTAATAGAACTACTAGAAGCTATGGTAACATTTACAAAATTCAGTAAAAGTTTTATCGTAAAGATGCCTGAACATAGCAATACTGACAGAGTGCTGAGTTTCAAAGAGCTTTGGATCCTTCTCCATAGTGTGGGCAAAGCATGACTTATGGCAGCCCTACCAAAGTGGCTGTTAATCCTGGGAATTTTAGGGAAATTAGTGAGTGACTTCTTGTGCACGTAGCTACTAGGTGGACTTAAGGAGAGGCAGGCAGCAATGTAGTCCGGGAGTTTGTTGGAGAGAGCTCGAAAAGTCCAGATGGCTGCATTTCTATGCCTTCTGAATTGAAGCGATGACCACCCTACTGCAGTATATAGCTCGCAGTGGTGCGTGGAGGATGGAAGGCCAGTTATAAATCTTAGGGCTCTGTGGTACAATACGTCCAATTTAGCAAGATGAGAGGCAGGACATTGGCCATATATAATGTCAGCATAATCAATTAATGATAGGAATGTAGAATTAACAAGCTGTCTTTTTGCCGTCTCAGTAAGAAGATGTTTAATTCTGAAGAAAAGGCCAAGCCTTTGCCTAAGTTTTTTCAGTAATTCTTCAATATGCACTTTAAAAGAGAGTTTGTTATCCAGCCAAATACCCAGGTATTTGAAGTTTTACTGAACTCAAGATTTTCACCAAGTAAGTGGATACAGGAGGAACATTGTTATAGGCTGTAGAGATGGCCCGGTGTTAGATGGGGCACAAACAACATTGCCTTGGTTTTTGTTCATTTAACAAAAGCTTTTTGTCGATGAGCTGGTTTTGCAGTTTATTGAATTCATCTTGTATTACATGTATGCGGCTCAGAGAGTCTCGCTTAGGTATAGCACTGTGTCATCGGTGAATAAATGGATTTTGGCCTATGAGTTCCTAAGTTCAGATTGTTAATATAGATGTTGAACAGTAGTGGACCCAGTATAGAACCCTGTGGGACTCCTCTCTTGATTGATTTAAGTGGTGAAAGCTCTCCTTCTGCCTTTATTTGTTGCTGTCTGTCTGTGAGGTAGTTCTGGAACCAGGCCTGTGCTATTGAGTCCATTCCAAGTTGTTTAGCGCTGAAAGAAGTAGACAATGGTCGACGGTATCAAAGGCCTTGCTAAGATCTAAGAACACGCACAAACGAATTTTTCTTGTCCAGGTCCTGATGCAGTCGTCAGTTACTTTGGCCAGTGCAGTGATGGTGCTGTGTTTGGTTCCTAAATCCAGACTGCATGGGGTTAAGAAATTCTGTGCTGTCCAGGAAGGATCTCAACTGTGTATCCACAATTTTTTCCAACATTTTCGAAAGTATAGGCAGTAGGGAGATTGGCCTATAGTTGTTCAGGTCACTTGGGTCCCCTGCTTTGTATAGTGGAATAACATGAGCAGTTTTCCATTCTGCAGGAAGGGAGCCTTGGATTAGGGACAGGTTAAATAAATGCATTATTGGTGCTGCTAGTATATGATATGCTATTTTCAGAAAGTATGGGTCAAGCGAGTCAGCTCCTGTGCTCTTTCTAGTGTCTAACTGTAGCAGAAGGTCTTCAACTTCTTTCAAGGTGATTAATGAAAAGGCGACTGTCCTGCCATTGTTGATTGTTTCTAGGGATTGTGCTTTGATCTGTGGTCGAAGACTGCTTACTGGTGCTTTATCGAATGCCAGGCCAGCTGTGGCAAAGTGATTATTGAAGGCTTGCAGGATTTCAAGTTTATCAGTGACAGTGACATTGTCAATGGTAATTTTGGATGGGAGCGCACTACTTGGTGAGTGGCCGAGACTTCCTTAATAGTGGACCAGAACTTGGAGGGTTATTAGATGCAGAGAGCAGTTCAGATTGATAAAAAGTAGCCTTGCCTCTCTAATCATTTTTGTGCAGGCATTCCTAGCTGCTCTGAAAATACACCAGTCCGATTCTGTATGTGACTTCCTGGCCTTCTTCCATAGTAGATCTCTTTTCAATAGAGCTTTCTTCAAATTTGGTGAGAACCAATGGCAGGTCCTGGTTTTCATTCTAGCTTTGATTATGGGGGCATGGACATCTAGTGCACCAGTTAAGATTTCGTGCAGGACATCATAGGCATCACTCACTGTTTTAGCTAGGTAAAAACTCTGCCATTTTATAGAGACTTTTAGGTAGTTGAAATAGGCCAGGGGGTCAAAATTACGTCTTGATCTTTTGTTGGAGAACTTTGACGTGGATAGTGGATTTGGGATTGTTCTAATGCCAGCTATAAGGCAGTGGTCACTAACATCAGCTGGAAGAATACGGAATGAGAGAAATGATGAGGTTCATTGACAAGTATCACATCCAGAAGGCTGCTTCTCATTGGATTTTTTTTGTTGATGCATGTAGGTTCAGAAATTAGTTGAGTGAATCCATGTGAATCACAGAAATGTTTCAGGGGTAATGACCAGCTAGATAACCAATCATAGTTTAGATCGCCTAATATAATTGTCTCTATGGAGGAAGCATCCATTTGTCCAGTCAGGTGAGTTAGGAGTTGAGGTCCTGCTGCAGGTGGTCTATAGCAGCCTATCACACGAAAGGCCCTTGAGTGAGGTGGCTCGACTTTAAGAGACAGGCATTCGAAACCTCCTGCAGTGGATGTGGCATCTAATACAGATACTGTGTATACGTTTTTAACATAAATGGCTGCTCCCGGTCCTTCTATCTGCTCTGAAAAGGAGGTAGTTAGGGATATTAACCTCGCTGTCCGGTGTAGATGCTCGGAGCCAAGATTCTGATATCACCAAAATGTCTGGTGCATTGTGTATAATCCAAGCCTGGACAGACTCCAGCTTTTTTAACAGGCTGCAAACATTGGCATGTAGGAAACTGATACCTTTCAGCTGCTTAATTTCAGCTGGTGATGAGAGCATTCTTGGGGGACCAGGATTGAGTTCAATGTCACCCGAACAGAGTAGCAAGAGGAGGAGAATACTTTTCAGGTTGTGGAAGAAGTTTTTAAAAACACGATTCTTTCTGTATCATTTACAGTTTAGAGCAGGGGTCCATAGATCGGGTCATGTACTTGTTAGGCCCTGTAGATATATAGCTTAGGATCCAGGTAGACGTAGCAGCCAAGCAGAGTTTGATAGACTGGGGTTTGATGACATATTTAGAGGAACTGGTTGCTGTGCCACTGTCTGGGGTTTCAATAAGCTTCGGTAGAACTATGGGCAGCCAAGGGCAGTAAAATAAATAGCTATTGTTAATATATGGGTATAATGTTAGCTTGGGACAGGTCTCTATATTAATATTATGGCTGTCATGGGGGCCAACCCTATCACATAGCAGAAGGGTAATGGCTGTTAGACAAAGCCACTTGAGGCTTCCCATGTTTAATTAACACAGGGGCGGTTGTTAAATATATATGGAATTATTCTTTTAAGGAGCCGGCCAATAAGAGAGAGGGAAACAGACTGTGGGCGGAGCAACTGGGCTATAAGATAACACTCAGGAAGGGGGATGGGCGGGTGGGCGTAAAATTGCGGCTTTGCTGTACCTGCCTAGCTGTGAGGGATCCAGGGCTGAGGTCTCTCGAGGCGGCTATGGAAGCGCCTGCCCGCCTGTGGCCGCTCGTCCTGCCGCCGACGCCTGCACAAGTCCCTGAGGAGACAGAAGGTGGGACTAGTTATTTACTGTCCCAGTCGTCAGAGGGCGGGCAGTCCAGAGGTGTTACAGTGGACATAAATTTGCAGGACAAAGGAGGCGATTTCCTGGGCGCCCCTGTGTCTCGCTTCTCTATACCCAACCTAAAAAGGGCTGTATGACTGCGATCTGAACCCTCCCCTAACACCTGTAGCTAACAATTTCTCTAAACACAGACAGTTCAATTTTAAAACAGTTAAAACACATTAGAAAACAGTAGAAAACAGCTCCTTTTTTGTCAAAATTCAGGTTGAAAATGCAGTTTTAGCAGTGGGACCAATCGGAAGCTGCCATAGAATAGCGCTCGCGCTCGATTAGCTGCGGCTTGCCGTACCTGCCTCAGCTGTAGGGATCTGGGCTGCGGTCTCGGCGGTGGCTATGAAGCGCCATCCGCCGGTGGCCGCTCGTCCTCCGGCCGACGCCTGCACAAGTCCCTGCCTAGCTGTAGGGATCCGGGGCTGAGGTCTCGAGTGGCAGCTATGGAAGTGCCGTCCACCCGGTGGCCGCTCGTCCTGCGGCCGACGCCTGCACAAGTCCCTGCCTAGCTGTAGGGATCCGGGGCTGAGGTCTCGAGCGGCGGCTATGGAAGCGCCGTCCGCCCGGTGGCCGCTCGTCCTGCGGCCGACGCCTGCCGACCATGTTAATCTGTTAAAGAAATGGGTTGAAAGAAAAGACTGCTTTGTGGGTTACATACACGCTGAAACCCCCACCAGTGAACTAGATCTAGTATACCAGCAGTTAGAATCAAAACCAGAAGGGGTCAATGAGTTAAGAATAAATCCCCAGCTTACTGTTAAATCTGATTGACAGGAGCTAAACACAGGGTATAGTAAGGGGTGTGAAGTAGGAGGGCCATAAGGGAGAAGAAGCCCACCCTCAGCACGACAAGTGTTTTGATTCATTTACTTATTTATTGGTTTCTTTTTCTTTAAAAAAAAAAAAAAATTTATCTGAGGATCAGTGGCAGGATTTTTAGGACAGTAAATTAATAAAAAGGGAACTAGGAGAGCTTCAGTAGCAGACAAGTAGTGGAATTGCAGTATAATGTGGGGAGTGGTGCAATGCAGTGGCTGTGGGGCAGCCATATTCAGGCAGACCTTCTGGACACTGAGGTGCTGCCCTATCTGCATGCATCTCTGGACTACGGAGGAGGTAGCCAGACTCAGAGTGGAAGTAAACTGGGTCAGGAGTACCATCACCCCTATCCAGGGACCACCCAGTCCAATGCAACTGCCTCAAGGATGCCGAGCCAGGAGCACTTGGATGACAGTGGGCTCAGGGAGGGTTAGAGCGGTCAGGCAGAGGCACATCCCAGATCCTATTCCTCAAGAACTCATCATGCCACACTGGCAAATGAGGACAACCAAATAAGTACCCAGAGAAGTGGAAGGAAAGGATGTGGAGGTTAGCCAAGGAGGTGACCTCAGCGGAAAGCAGTGGACCCCAGAGGAGGAGGAGGAGGCAAGGAATCCTGGTGGGGACTCCATCATAAGAGGGATCCAGCTAGGAACACAGGAGGAGGACAGGGAGGTGAGGTGCTCACCAGGTGCCACGGCATGGAGGGATGGAAGGAAGATCCTGGGGATCACTGGGAAGGCAAGATGGGAGGGTGAGCTGGATGTCATTATCCACCTAGGTACTAATGACCTGGCAAATGGGGAGCCAAAGGAAGTTCAGGAAGAGTTTAGGAAACTGGGAGGGGTCTCAAGCAAGTAGCTACTTCTGTCACTTTCTCAGAAGTACTACCTGTGAGAGCAAGGAGAGCATAGAGTGCATGCACCAGGAACTTTAACTCATGGTTGAAGAACTGGTGCTGTGAGAAAGGGTTTGGATTCATTGGTGACTGGGGACCCACCTGGAGGGATGGAGGTTTGTTCAAGCCTGACAGTCTGCATCCATCCTGGAGGAATCCAAGCACTCAATGATAAGTTCAAATGCTACATTGACAAGCATTTACACTAGCAAAGGGGTGGCAGGCCAGCAAGAAGGTACCCACTTGCTCACCCCCACAGCTAGCAGTGGAACCAGTGAACCAGAGAGAGGCTATCTCTGCAAAGCAGTGTGCAAAGATGGAGATTAGTGCCCAAGAGGTGGATAAGCAGAAAAGGGGCAAAATTCAGCAGAAGGGCAGACAGCAAGGAGAACTAGGGATAAATGACAACCAAGGAAGGGGCTGGAGTAGAAAAGTGAAACAGTCTAGGGAGGTCAAATCATGGAAAGCCATGTGTGCAAATGCCAGGAGCCTTAGCAACAAGATGGAAGATCTGGAGGCTGTCATGGTGCAGTCAGACCTGGACATTGTGGCCATCACTGAAACCTGGTATAATGATAACCACGACTGGGAGATGGCCATACCTGGCTACACAACATATTCAGAAGAGACAGAGCAGGCAGGAAGGGAGGAGGAGGAGGCACTGTACGTGAAAAATGACATAAGGGCCACAGAGATCCAGGAGGAACAAAATGGGGAGAGATACTGTGGGTTAAGCTGGAAAGGAAAATGGGACAGCCATCCGCACAGGTGTGGTCTATAGACCACCAGCCCAGGAGGAAGAAACAGATAGGGAGCTGATGCTAGCCATCCAAAGGATGGCAGACAAGGGTGAGGTAGTACTGGTTGGAGACTTCAATATTCCAGACGTGGACTGGAGCATCACAGCAGCAGCATCAACTAGGAGCAGATTTATCCTGGACTCCCTTCAGGGTGCCTTCCTCAAGCAACTGGTCATGGAACCAACTCGGCAGAAGGCAATACTGGACCTTGTGCTCACAAACAGGGACAGTGTGATGGGGTAACAATGGGGGAGCACCTGGGGAAACAGTGACCACCAGTCATTGTGGTTTGAAATCACAGAAAGAGCAGAACCAAACCACACAAAAACACGTATCCTGGATTTTAGGGGGGCAGACTTCGGGAAAATGGGGAGATACTTGAAAGAGGCATTAAGGGGAATGGGACAGGAATCAGGGGTTGAGGAACAGTGGGCAATATTTAAAATGGGGATTACAAGAACAACAGAATTATGCATTAAGCAGGTTAGCAGAGGAAAAGGAAGAGAGACCATTATGGTTTTCCAAAGAGGTAGCAAAGAAAGTGAAAGCCAAAAAGATTGCATTCAGGCAATACAAAAAGACACAGGCAGAAGGGGATAGGGAGAAGTACCAGGAGAAGCAAAGGAGGCAGGGAGGTCAGTAAGGGAAGCCAAAGCTCAGACAGAAGAGCACATTGCAAAATCAGTGGGTAGAGGGGACAAAACCTTTTACAGGTACATAAGTGAAAAAAGAAAGACAAATGGAGGGCTAGTGAGACTGAAGGGGGAGGAGGGAGGCCGCGTGGAGGATGACAACAGTAAAGCTGACATATTGAACAGGTATTTCTGCTCAGTCTTTACTGAGGAAGAGGAGGGTAATGGGTCTGAAGGGAGTACAAGGATGAGAATGGTGCAGAAATGGACACAAGTCCCTTTACACGAGAAAGGGTCCTGAAGGAACTGGAAATAATAAGAGTTGATAAAGCAATGGGGCCAGATGGGTGCACCCAGGTCCTTAAAGAACTAAGAGAGGTGGTGGCTGAACCTCTGGCTATCCTGTTTAGCCGATCACTGGAAACAGGGGAGGTACCCAAAGACTGGAGGACAGCAGATGTAGTCCCCTTATACAAAAGTGGGAACAAAGAGGAAGCAGGGAACTACAGATCAGTCAGCCTCACCTCGGTAGTGGGGAAGATACAGCACTACTGAAGGAGAGATTGGTGGAACATCTGGTTGTCAATGGACTACAGGACCCAAGGCAGCATGGTTTCACCAGGGGGAGGTCATGTCAGACCAACCTCGTTGAATTTTTCGACTGGGTGACTAGGGAGGTGGATCAGGGGAGGGCAGTGGACATGGCCTATCTGGACTTCAGCAAGGCCTTTGACACTGTGCCACATAGAAGACTATTACACAAACTGGGGAATATGGGTGTGGGCAGGACAGTAGTGTGGTGGGTAGGTAACTGGCTGGGTGGCAGGACACAGAGGGTGGTGGTAAATGGCTGTCACTCCACAGAGGGAAGAGTGACCAGTGGGGTACCACAGGGATCAGTGCTGGGACGGTCCTATTCAACATCTTCATCAGTGACATTGCAGGGACCCAGAGGCAGAATTTCACTGTTAGCTGATGACACAAAGCTCTGTAACAGAGTAGACATACCAGAGGGTGTAGACAGAATGAGAAGCGACCTGCAGAAACTTGAAGAATGGTCAGGGGTTTGGCAATTGAAATTCAATGCAAAGAAGTGCAAGATAATGCATACGGGCACAAAACCCTGGCACAATATATCAGTTGGGGGTGAGGATATAGCATGCACCAAGCAGGAAAGGGATCTTGGGGTTATCATCTCTGATGACCTCAAGGTAGGGAAACAGTGTGACAAGGCAGCAGGTAAAGCAAATAGGATGCTGGGATGTATAGGCAGGGGCATCACCAGCAGGAAAAGGGAGGTCATAATTCCGCTATACAAGACACTAGTGAGGCCCCACCTGGAGTACAGTGTACAGTTCTGGAGACCATACCTACGTAAGGACATAGACAGGGTAGAGAAGGTTCAGAGGAGGGCAACAAAGATGGTGCATAGATTGCATCACAAGTCCTATGAAGACAGGTTGAAGGAACTGAATATGTACTCCCGGAGGAGAGGAGTGAGAGAGGGATATGATAGAGACATACAAGTATCTTACAGGGAGGAACAGGGTGCAGAAAACACTATTTTAAACGAAAAGATGTTCCAGGACTAGAGGGCATGGGATGAAGTTGAGGGAGGACGATTCAGAGGAAACATGAGAAAGAATTTCTTCACAGAACAGGTGGTGGACAAGTGGAACACCCTGCCAGAGGAAGTGGTGGGGGCTGAAACAATCACGGGATTTAAGAATGCATGGGATAGACATAAAGGAATTCTGGAGTTCAGGGTTAAGGGGCAACAGACTTCTAGGAAAACAAACTGAACTTACAAGCTCAAATGGGCAGACTGGGTGGGCCATAGGCCCTTATCTGCCGACACTGTCTATGTATCTATGTACCAGTCAACAGGTAGCTGAGCTTTATACTGTATTACAGCCATTTTCAGAATTTTTTACAGGAAAACCTGGGAAGGTAATGGGTGTGGTACATAAAATCAACACCACCCAGATATCACCTGTAAGGCAAAGACCGTATAGAATACCTGAACACTTAAGATGCGAGGTGGAACAGGAACTGGGCAAAATGCAGCAGTTAGGAATCATAGAGCCATCCCACAGTGAGTGGAACTTCCCTATTGTTGTGGTTGGAAAAAAGGAAGGTGGGGTTCGGATTTGTTTAGATTTTAGGAAATTAAATGAAATATCTAAATTTGACAGCTATCCAATGCCTCGCATTGACGATATCCTTGACCATTTAGGAAAAGCCCAATACATTACAACCCTTGACCTGACCAAAGGTTACTGGCAGATTCCTTTAGATACTGGTGACAAATAAAAAACTGCCTTTAGTACCCCAATTGGTTTATTCCACTTTACTGTTATGCTATTTGGGCTCCATGGAGCCCCAGCGACTTTTCAGCGACTTATGGACAAGCTTCTCCTACCACATGTTACCTTTAGTGCCGCCTATATGGACGATGTAATAATTTTCAGTAACACGTGGTCGGACCATTTAAACCACCTAACCACAGTATTAAGTACTATAACTTCTGCAGGCCTCTCTATCAACCCATCCAAATGCTCAGTAGCTATGCAAGAGACAGAATATCTAGGATTTCAAATATGAGGGGGTGCACTAAAACCTGTTAAGTCTAAAATTGAAGCTATAGCTAATAGCCCGCATCCAATAAGCAAAAAAGACGTGAGATCCTTTTTAGGGCTCGCTAGTTACTATAGGAAATTTATACCAAATTTCGCTATGATAGCTAACGCTCTTACTGACTTAACAAAAAGACGACAACCTGAAAAAGTGATTTGGACTCAGGCCGGTGAGGAAGCATTTTCCACAATTAAAGCATTATTATTTTCTTCTCCAATGTTACGCAACCCTGACTTTACACTTCCCTTTATCCTCCAAACAGATGCATCAAACTGTGGCATAGGGACGGTATTGTCACAGGTAATTAAGGGTGAAGAACATCCTATAATATACATCAGTAGGAAGTTACATGAAAGGGAGGCTAGATATTCTACCATTGAAAAAGAATGCCTAGCAATACACTGGGCTATCGAAGCTCTGCGATTTTATTTATGGGGCGTAGAGTTCGAATTATGGACAGACCATAACCCACTGTGTTGGTTCAATGTTATGAAGGATAAAAACCCTCGCATAATGCGATGGTACTTGACATTGCAGCCATACTGTTTCAAAATAAAACATAGAAAAAGGAACAGAACATAAAAATGCAGACTTCTTATCCAGATATGGCTATGACAATAGCTAAGCTGTATCTTATATGACAGACCTCGGGGTATAGTAAAGAAATAATTAAACAAATTGTAAGAGCTAAAGTATTTTTTTTTCATTTATTATGACCTTTTGTACAATAGTGAACAAAAGATAGTGTTCACTGAGGTAGTAAGGGAATTGTGTTTGGGACCCTGAGGTGGAGCCTGAGGAGTGGGTGGGCTTTGGCTCCATCTCTTACCTGTAAGAGATCTGTACTTCATCTTTAAAAAAAAAAAAAATATATACATGTTTGTATTCAGACAAAATGTTCTGAACTATTTTTTTTCTTGAACGGGGAGGAGAATGTCAAAGGGTCTGAAAATTATTATATTTCTAAAGAGGTACTATTGTTGTGTTGTGACTAGCCCCCCCCCTCTTATGTATCTGCCCTATGTGTGTATTGTGCATGTGCTGCCCTTTCTGTGCATAGACTGGCCACCTATGCATTTTATTTTTTATTTGTCTGTCTGTCTTTAATTTGTTGCAACCCCCATCCTATCTAGGCATTAATCGGAACTCCAGCAAGTAGTACCTGCTAGAAAATAAATGCGGTCTTCCTTTGTATTCAGTCCTCACTTGAAGTTGCAATGGCCCCTTTAAATAAAAAGAAAAACACTTTAAACTGTTCGTAAAACGAATATCCTTAAAACTGTCCCCTTTGTGGCTAAAACGCCATGAGAATGCCTCCCTTTTCTAGAAGAGTATCAGTTGGTTTAATTTTAGTCAAGAGACGAGCATAATTTCGAGACACTCCGTCTCGGCGTTCTTTACGAGCTGCACGAATGTGCGCGCTGTCACGCAGCTCGTAAATGCCGTAAAATCACAAAACAGCTTTTCATTTGCCAAAATACTTTTGGGTTGTTTCAAGCATTACCCCCCTTTTTGCGCTAAAGCGCTTTTCAGCTTGCCTTCAGAGCAAGCTTAAAACTGCCTGTACATTTCTTCAGCTGTTTGTGACTGAGCTGTGTTTCAGTATCCACAGCTCAGCAGGCAGCATGAAAAACAGTTTGCTGTGAGTTTGTAAATATTCCTAGTACAATAAGAGCCCCTCAAGTGAGAACAGAATTAATATAATAAAAAGAACCAGAGGGAAATGGTTTACCTGCTATAAGATTGAAGGGCTCTCTGTGTGGTGGATTCTCTCCCTAAGGGCCAGCCGGCCATATTGTTAAACATTATATAGAGAATGGAAAACAAGAGGTGGGGCTTATCCCTTGAAATCTGAGGTTTTAGACCCAGAACTGAAATAAATGATTGTGAAGCATGCAAATAAAAGAAATACTTCTGTAAAACATTATATAAGCCTTTTTGAGATAAAAATATTTACTTCTATGTAAAAATTGTTTCATGTAAGCTGAGCGATAGGAACTCTAGCCAATCAGGAATAGTCTCGTTATATATATAGCTGCTGTCTTAAGAGAGACGTCAGATGTGTTCCAGGGTGCTGAAGCATATACACCCTAGCTAGTGCTCTAGTGACTATGGATTATTATGCACAAGACTTTGATATTTTTCGTTGGTTGCTGTATTGCTGCTGTTAGTGCTATGCTCCTTAAATGTATGTTATTTTTATTAATTTGATGAAATCAGTCCGTCTTTTTATTTTGATTTTCTTACTTCACATCGGAGTTTCCCAATAAAAGAAACTGTTGGGAGTGACTTCCAGAGAAAATCACCTGTGTTTGAGTCCTTCTGCATCCCCAGCCTCTTACACATTAGAGCACAGCAACAAAATGGTGTTATTCTAAAGAGATATATATTTATACACATCATAGAAAGACTGCAGATAGTGCAGCAATATTTTCTTTGTCTCTTCCCTCGCCCTAACACTGCATACATTTTGGAAATATTTTGATTCATGTCGTCAGTGAAGAGGTGAGCTGAGTGACACTCTGCCATCTGCTTATGGTTATATGTATGATATTTGTAATGTAAATATATGGTATGTGATTGTCTGCCCAGGACAAGCAGGCAGAGTGTGAGAGGCTTGACCTTTGACCTTCAAGGTGTCAGTGAGAATGTCATGAAACTGACCAGTGAAACCTAATTAAATCCTTTCCTTCCAGAGGGACAGTTTATTGCCCCTTATAACCTGCTCCTGCCTTTGAAGTTGGTTCCCATGTATGCATTTTATGACATGGCAGGAAGGGAAGTAATTTGGCTGATTCCTCTTGGTTTTCTCACCTAGAAGGGGACTAGTGACAGGATGTGGGTTTATGAGCCATCAAAGGAACCTGCTTGCTAAGACTGTCACATATTTTTTTTTATTGGTAACTACTGATTCCAGCCAACAGAAGAAGAAGAATATCCTTTTTGGATATCCATACTCAGATTACAGATTTATCACAGATCTAACAGTGACCTCATGGGTGACATCACCAGGAGGTGGAGAAAACTGACTTTTGACTATTGCTTGCAAGAGAAGTTTGAGCAGAAGGACTCTGAAACTAAAAAGACACACAGTCTGTGGACTGGTAACTATGCACTTTAGAAATGGATAATTCGGAAAGAACTTAAGTATTTGTGGTAGGATGTTTGTGTTCTGTAACTTCCCTTTTTTTATGTGACTGTAAGTTAATGATGTAATTGTTCTGAGTTTGATTTTTCCTGTTTTACAATTTTTTTTAGTAAAACATTTTCTTTAAAATACTGCCTGTGCTTTTTCTCCATTATTTTACATGTGATTTGCTGAACCTGTGTTTAAGGCTGGCAGCTGTTAAAGGTTTGAATGTGTTATTAAGCTTGCTAAAAGGTAAGAATATATCTAGGCCTCATATAGAGTTCTAAGGGCACATTTTGGAAACCTGGCTTGGTGCCCTGGGTGAAAGATTATATTGCATTTCCCCAAAGAGAATATATATCTGAGCCTGTTAACTGGGTACACTAGCATTAGGTTCACATTGTGACTACCCCAGAACTCAAGGCTAGTAGGTGATTCGGACCCAAAACAGACAGGAGGGTTACCCTGTCTATCCCCTGTTCACACTATTGCACTTTGAGGTTGGCACTGTGGGAGCAGAGGGCCTGACCTGAGGAGTGCGTTTGTGACAGATTTGGTTGGCAGCAGTGCAATTTAAAAGTATTTGGTAACACAAGCTTTAACAGTTCAGTGTGTCAGATTAATTCTGTACAGCTCACGTGCAAAATAAGGCAGTGATTTATTTTTAAAAAAGTAAACAGAACTATATAATTTTGCTTACAGTTTAAGTTCCTACCTGTTTTATTTTCGAATGCAAGTTAGTATAGCTGTAGTTAGGGAAGAAGATGACGTCCAACTACAGCGGGTACACTGCAGACTACCTGAGGTAGTTGTGCCAGGAGAGAGGAGTCCAGCATGAGGGGAAAGCCAACAAGCAGAACCTCGTGGATGCTCTGGTGGCAGCCGATGCCCAGAGCCTCAAGTCACAGTCTGTGACTGAAAAGGACCGAATCTTGGGCATGGAGGGTCCAGTGCAGTGTCCAGATCCGGTGAGGAGCACAGCAGGGCCAGTGTTAGCCAAGGGCCACAGCAGCAGGGGAAGGTCACCAGCATTCTGGAGCCAGAAGCGATCAAGCTGTAGATGGAGTTTCGGAAAATGGACCTGGAATTTAAGCAAAAGTTCCAGTTGCAGATGGAAAGAGAGGAAAGAGAGTGACAGCTTCAGTGAGCCGCAGAGGAAAGAGAGAGACAGCTTCAGCGAGCGGCGGAGTGAGAACAGCAAGAAACTTAGTGAGAACAGTGGGAGGCCAAGCAAGAAGAGCGACAGCATCAGTGAGAGGCCGTGCAAGAGGAGAGAGAGCGCCAGGGGAGATTTGAACTGGAGAAGCTACAACTCCCAAGACCTGCACCAGAGCAGGTAAGTGGACTGGGTTTAACTGGAACTACAGGACTGGGTTACAAATTAAATTCTAAATTGATAGCTGACTTTAAAGAGGGGGAGGATATGGATGCCTTTATAAATTCCTTTGAAAAAGTATGTATTCAGGCCAATATTTCTAGAGAGTCCTGGAGCTTTCAGCTATCCCCGCTACTTACCGGGAAAGCTCGGGATGCATTGGGTAAAATGGACAATGAAGACAGTAACAATTATAGTAAACTGAGAATTGCACTTTTAAAGAAATATGAGCTAACAGCAGAGAGATACAGAGTTAAATTCCGTAAGCTCAGGAGAAGCCCTGACATGAGCTATGAGGAGCTAGCCACTAAACAAAGTCAGTTTTTAAAACATTGGTGGGAAGAAATTGAAGCAGACTCTGCAGAAAAAATTGAAAATGTTTTACTGTTAGAGCAGTTTTTTGGGGCATGCCCAGCAGAGCTAAAAACCTGGCTGGAGGACCGAGATCCAAAAACAGTGCAAGAGGCTGCTGAACTCTCAGACTGCTATGTCAGGAGCAGACCTGTTATGAGAGCAAATGGGCAGGCATGGCAGTGCAGAAAAGGAAAAGTGCACCTTCAGGGCAGTTAAAATCCTCCCTGCCTCCACCGAAACCAAGTAGCCCCAGGTTACAAAGAAAAGATTTGCCTGACAGAAGAAATTAATGTTGGGTTTGCAAAGAAACTGGGCATATTGCCAGACAGTGTCCCAAAATAACAAGCAGTACACAAAGTGGTGCTCGGAAAGAAGTAGGTTGTTTGTGTGTCCCTGAAAGGATGCTAGTAAACATGAGGGAACACATGCACCCAGTCACTGTGAATGGTGTACAGACATGGGTTAAGAAACACGGGGGCATCCCTGACTTTGGTAAAAGGGGATCTGGTAGAACCTGGTCAGCTTATACCCAACCAATTTGTGACTGTACGGGGGTTCACTGGGGAAGAGAAAACCTTGCCACTCGCTAGTATCCTCCTAGACTGGGGTAAGATGGGGGACTGTACAAAAGGTTGCCGTAGCCGAAACTTTAGCTTTTGATGTAATCATTGGCAACAATCTCAAACAGGGGATGGTGTGTGCAATTACCCACAGCCAAGCAGCAAAGGAAAATTGTGGTTCCCTGGACCCCATAGAAGCCTCTGTGGAAACCACTGAGAGGCTGGTTCCCCAGCCTGTGTCTCCTGATGTGGAGAATAATGAAAGGGGGGTAGAAATTCCCCAGGTAGCAGTTAACCAAACAGCTACAGAGGGTTACTCCGAGGAAGGAGGGGTGACCCATTATCAAAGGGTTAGGGATGGCAGTAATCCTGAATGCCCTGACACTACAGCTAGGGACCCTAGTTTAGACACTGAAGGGGACCTGTCTCATGCCTTGGGAATGTGCAAGGAGTCTGCAGCTGCTCAGACAAGTGACCCTAGTCAAGAGAAGCTGAGGGCTTGGGCAGACTCTGATGGACCACAGGGAGGTGACAGGAAACATAAAGTTTATTGGGACAATGGACTGATGTATACACAGGATGCTAAGACAGAGGGGGAGGTGATAGGCAGGCAGCTTGTCATTCCCCAGGGGTACCGTGAGCAGTTGCTCAAGATTGCACATGATACTCCCATGTCTGGTCATCTGGGAATCACAAACACTATGCAGCGATTGGCCCAGAATTTCTATTGGCCCAACTTCACCCAGCAGGTGAAGGAGTATTACAGATCTTGTCATGGGTGCCAAGAAATAAGGAAGGCAGGTAAGAAAACCCAAGCTGCCCTAATTTCCTTGCCCATAGTGGAGAAGCCATTCCAGAGGGTGGGAACGGATATTTTGGGGCCTTTAAATACACTCAGCTCCTCCAGGAAGAGGTTCATCCTGACTGTGGTGGATTATGCCACCCAGTACCCAGAGGCAGCTGACCTATCCTCACTGAGGACAGACAAAGTGGCAGATGCCTTACTAGGTATTTTCTCCCACGTTGGGGTTTCCGCAGGAGGTTATCACCAGTCGAGGGGGTTCCTTCATGTCGGACCTGATGAAGTGTTTGTGGGAGAAGTGTGGGGTGGTGCAGAGATGCACAATACCTTATCACCCACAAGCCAATGGGCTTGTGGAAAGGTTTAATGGTACCCTTAAGTCAATGCTCCAAGCGGTTGCTGAACAGCATGGGAGGGACTGGGAGAAATACCTTCCCCACCTGTTTGCATACAGGGAGGTGCCCCAAGAGTCGATAGGGTTTTCCCCCTTCGAGCTCTTATATGGACACCGGGTACATGGGCCCCTAGGACTGATCCAGGAGGACAGGAAGGCAAGCACGCCACCCAGGGAACTCCCATAGTAGATTATGTCCTTAGATTTTGGGAAAGGCTGAAAGAGCTAATGGGGACAGCCCAGAGCAACCTGGCAGCTGCCCAACAAAAATAGAAGGTGTGGTATGACCGCAGAGCCAGAGCTCGCTCATGCACTGCAGGCCAGGAAGTCATAGTCCTAATCCCGGTCCAGAAAGACAAGCTGCAAGCTGAGTAGGCAGGACCGTACAAAGTAGTCAGACGTGTAAATGATGTGAACTTTATTACAGAGTTACCTGACAGAAGACATACACAAAGGATGTATCATGTCAACATGATGAAGCCATATGCTAATAGGGCTGACATGGTGTTTGCAGTGTGTAGTCCTGGGAAGGGGACAGATGAAGGAGACCCCCTTCAGGACTTGCTAAAAGAAAGCAAGAGGGAATCCTCTGTGGAGGCAATTAAATTGTCACCCTAGTTGGCCCCGGATCAGATCTAGGAAGTAAGGGAGGTTTTAGCAGACTTTGCCCCACTGTTTAGCGCCAAATCTGGACTAACCCCCTTAGCGACACACGATGTGGAGACAGGGATGCAGGCACCCATACGGCAGACAGCATATCAGGTGTCAGAGGCTGTCCAAAAGGACATTAGGAGGGAGGTGGAGGAAATGCTGGATTTAGGGGTAATCCAGACATCCCACAGCCCCTGGGCCTCACCCATAGTCCTTGTGCCCAAGCCAGATGGATTTAGGGGTAACCCAGAAATCCCACAGCCCCTGGGCCGCACCCGTAGTCCTTGTGCCCAAGCCAGATGGCTCTACTCATTTTTGTGTGGACTATCATGGACTCAATGCAGTCACGAAGTCTGACATCCACCCAGTGCCATGGATGGACGAACTCCTGGACAAGTTAGGAGGGGCGACATACCTTACAACTATTGACCTAGCAAAGGGGTATTGGCAGGTAGAGTTAACTGCCAGAGCTAGGGAGAGGTCGGCCTTCATCACTCTGATAGGGTTATTTGAATTTAAAGTAATGCCGTTCGGAATGAAGAAGGCCCCGACCACTTTCCAAAGGTTGGTGAACCAGGTGTTAAATGGTGCTGAGGAGTATGACATGGTGTACCTGGATGACACTGCCATCATTAGTGCCAGCTGGGAGGAACACCTGTCCCACCTTAGGAAAGTGCTGGGCAGGATACAGAGGGTCGGGCTCACTGTCAAAGCTGAGAAGTGCCAAGTGGCCATGGTTGAAGTGGCATACCTCGGGCATGTTGTAGGCCAGGGACAGCTCCATCCTAACCAAGTGAAAATAGAGGCAATCAAGGCATGGCCCAGACCAGAAACACAGAAGCAGGTCAGGAGTTCTCTAGGGACAGGAGGGTACTATAGGAAATTTGTACCAAATTACAGTGCCCTGGCCGTACCCCTATCTGACCTGGTAAAGAAAAGGATGCCTAAGAAAATTACCTGGGAACCAGCCTGTGAAAAAGCCTTTATCAGACTGAAGGAGGTACTGTGCAGTGCTCCTGTACTGACAAGTCCAGACTATAGGAGACCATTTGTTGTTCCGACTGACACCTCAGATGTGGGTATTGTGACAGTGCTGAGTCAGACATCCAACCAAGGGAAAGATCACCCCATAGTGCACCTGAGTAAAAAGTTACTTCCCAGAGAGCAGGCTTACTCTACTGTGGAAAAAGAGTGTCTTGCCATGGTGTGGACCCTAAAGAAGTTAGAGCCATACTTATATGGGCAGCAATTTGAGGTACAAACTGACCACAACCCCCTGGTTTGGCTGGCACAAATGGGTAAAACGAATGGTAGACTACTAAGATGGAGTCTTGCCTTGCAAGGGTATGACATAACTGTCTCACACAGGGCTGGGGCAGCCAGTGAAAATGCAGATGGATTGTTGTGTCAGTTTGAGCAATGAACTGACTTGGGGAGCTCATCCCATGCAGGGGATAGAGCCCCCGAATTCAGTCTAGGTGGGGAGGACTCTATTCCCTGCATGGGATGAGCTCCCCAAGTCAGTTCATTGCTTAAACTGATGCAACAATCCATCTGCATTTTCACTGGCTGCCCCAGCTCTGTGTGAAACAGTCATGTCATACCCTTGCAAGGTAAAACTCCATCTTAGTAGTCTACCATTCATTTTACCCATTTGGCTCTACCATCTGCTTATAATTATATGTATGATATTTGTAATCTAAATATATGGTATGTGATTGTCTGCCTAGGACAAGGAGCCAGAATGTGAGAGACTTAACTTTCGACCTTTAAGGTGTCAGCGTGGATGTCATGAAACTGACCAGTGAAACCTAATTGAATGCTTTTCTTCCAGAGGGACAGTTTATTACCCCTTATAACCTGCTCCTGCTTTTGAAGTTGGTTCCCACGTATGCATTTTATGACATGGCAGGAAGGGAAGTAATTTGGCTGATTCCTCTTGGTTTTCTCACCTAGAAGGGGACTAGTGACAGGATGTGGGTTTATGAGCCATCAAATGAACCTGCTTGCAAAGATTGTCACTTTTTTAATTTTTTTTTTTTAGTAACTAATGATTCCAGCCAGCAGAAGAATAATATTCTTTTTGGATAGCCTACTCAGATTACAGATTTATCACAGATCTAACAGTGATCTCATGGGTGACATCACCAGGAGGTGGAGAAAACTGAGCTTTAAATATTACTTGCAAGAGAAGTTTGGGCAGAAGGACTCTGAAACTAAAAAGACACACAGTCTGTGGACTGGTAACTATGCACTTTAGAAAGGGATAATTTGGAAAGAACAAGTATTTGTGGTAGGAGTTTGTGTTCTGTAACTTCCCTTTTTTTATGCGACTGTAAGTTAATGATAACATTGTTCTGTGTTTGATTTTTTCTGTGTTACAATTTTTTGGGGTAAACATTTTCTTTAAAATACTGCCTGTGCTTTTTCTCCATTATTTTACATGTGATTTGCTGAACCTGTGTTTAAGGCTGACAGCTGTTAAAGGTTTGAATGTGTCATTAAGCTTGCTAAAAGGTAAGAATATATCTAGGCCTCATATAGAGTTCTAAGGGCACATTTTGGAAACCTGACTTGGTGCCTCTGGGCAAAAGATTATATTGCATTTCCCCAAAGAAAATATACAGTATATCTGAGCCTGTTAACTGAGTACACTAGCATTAGGTTCACATTGTGACCCCCCAGAACTCGAGGCTAGTAGGTGATTCGGACCCAAAACAGACAGGAGTGTTACCCTGTCTATCCCCTGTTCACACTATTGCGCTTCAAGGTTGGCACTGTTGGAGCAGAGGGCCTGACCAGCGGAGTGTGTTTGTGACTGACAGCCTTCTTTTTAAAATGTGCTACTCTTGGTGCAGACAACCTGCTGTACTTAATGTCAGACAACTGTTTGCTTCAGTTCAGGGACATTTTTGTGTCCAGCCTTTGCATCCTGGTGCAAAACGTGCAAACGCCCAGTACAGAAGTATTGTAAACTGGCCCAGTAAACTGGAGACCATAGGTATGTTGACTATCTGATTGGACATGGAATAGTATAACACCCCCCAAAATGTTCTTCACATAATGTTTAGTTAGTTAACATTTCACATGGGAGAGCAACATATAGGTGTACCACTTAAGTTTACACAAGGGTCCTAGAAGTGAATCAGCTACAAATGTTACAAGTACAGTATATCCAGTTGCAAATAAGAAACAGGAGTTACATGAACAATTTATTCTGTGTCTGTTTTTTTTTTCATAGTCTGTCTCAAAACCATGTGAACACTGCAGCCTACTGGATCCAAATGGTTGCATTAATGCCCCACCGCAGAACTTGTATGGTACATTTTATTCTATAAGGTAAAATACAGTCAGTACAACTCATCCTGCTAGACATAAACAGGATGGAACAGACAGCACCCTATAAATAGTATTATGTGGAAAATAAACAGCCAGAGTCAAGCTTTTTAAAATACACACCACACCCCAGAGTCAATACCGCCTGTGTATTATGTCTTTCGGCAGTGAAGGGCTTGATTGGATTAAAACAAGATTTAGTCACGTTTGGTATTATTTTCATAACAAAAAAAATTATTCAGGGAAACAAAACTGTTTGGAACAAAAGCCTTTTTTTTTGTTATTGCTTCAGTCAGCGTTTACTCCCTGTTGAGCCCCATGCCCTAATCACTTCTTGTCAGCCCATGACCCCTCTCCTCGCATTACACTCCTTTTGTTATGTTGTCTTGCGCCTGCAGCGCAGACAACATATTGTGGTAGCTTGGAGTGAAGTAGCAGGTTTTGGAAGTGCGGTCGTGTTGTGACCAATGGCGCCACTGCTTTTTTGGCTGGTCTCTGTAGCATGAATGAAACAGCACGCTGTCTATGACAGCAGTGCAAAAGCGTGCCACCAGCTTGAAACAATTTCGCTGCTGCAATGTAGGAGAGACCCATCATTGCAGGGCATGCCTTGCGTGGTGTAACATTTCAGTAAGCAGGGCAGCAGCTGTCAGACATCCACCTCTCACAATCCCCAACAGGGCCAGACTTTTGGGGGGGGGACAGACGGGGCAGCTGCCCTGGGCCCCGTGCTTTTGGGGGCCCCACACTTGGTTTTAATAGATTTTGTGGTCTAGTGTATTTAGCAGTGGTTTGGTTCTGGGGATGAACAACTGTTTTATAATGTGGGGAAACGATAAAAGGACATTGTTTTAATAATGTTGACTTCTGTGATATCCTCTGTTCAGCATACCTCCATTTTTATTAGCTGAAGAACAGACCTGCATTGCAACAAGGCTGACTGGAGTGAAGTTTCTCGGAGCATAAGTTGTGGCTGCACCACTCACTAGCACCAAAACAATACAACTTGATGAACAGTAGAGCAAAGTGGTCAGAATTGTGAACTGGAGACAACTCAAGTGACACCACCCTGCAGCACTTCCTCTGGGCAATAAGCATCTCTACTGTTAGCCATCATCACGTGCATATGTGTGTGTGTGTGTGTGTGTGTGTGTGTGTTTCAAGAACCAGTTTCCTCCATGAACTTCTCGAGAAAAAGAGTGGCCTGGGACAGAGTAGATCTAGGGGAGGCAGGAACTTGCCCTGATGGCGGGGTAGCAGCACCCATAAGGGGGCAGGCTTCCCCCTGCCCTGTCTGGCACTTGGCAATGGGATACAGGCAGAGGTGAGCCAGCGAGTCGGAGAGCAGCGGTGTCACCATGGGAACGGTGGGTGCCAGGGATGAAGAGCAGCAAGTGACAAAAGTCTCTTTACTTTCTCCAGATGTCACTCAAGATGAGGGGTGGGTTGGGGGGTTCTTCTTCAGTTTCTGTTATTAAAATACATTTCATATATGTTTCTGATGAGAGAATTCTCTTCCCTCTGGTCTCCTCTTTGCTATTCTTACTGAAACACAGTCGCTGCTGTTCCTGAGGTATCCTCTACATACAGAACAGTGGATGGGTGACCAACTACAACAAAGCTGTGTTTGCAGCGAGGGAAGTGATGACATCATAGGGACCTCCTGCTGTTGGCCCCCTGTAGTGCAAGACTGTTTGTAGTACTGTTATGATGGTGGAGTAAGGTTGTCAAACTGCAAGCCGCGCCCCCCCAATAAATAACTAAATATTGTTGCACTTGCACGAGTTACTAAGAGGATCCTTGAAACTGGAACTATATTGGGGAGGGGTGTGGCCACTTCAAAGACTTCCCAACACCAGTACCATAGGAAGGGTGGGGCGGGTGGTGCACTGGCACCGGGCGCAACCCTCAGAGGGGCGCAATTTTCAACTGAAGCTCATTTGTTTATTAACGTACGCTACCGCTTTAAACTTTTTTAAAATTTATTTTGGCTTGGTAAACTGTAATTATGTCTGGCTGTCAGTAGGGGTGCATCTGCGGATCAAGGACCAGCAAGTCAGGGAGGTGGTCACATGAGCTGCAGGCAAATAATCATGTGGTATGGTGGTGCTGCGATGAGAAAGAAAGAGAAACTGTGGGTGGGCCAGTGCCACTCACTAGTATACAAGGTACGGGCGGCAAACGTAGCATGGAGAGGCAGTTAAACTTGGAGACAGTGAGTGAGCCAACCATCCCAGTTTTGCAGGGATTGTCCTGTTTTTTTTAATTGCCCTGTCCCTAGAAATATGAAAATCAGACTGGGACATTCAAACCCCGGTTTTAGACTATCCAATATGTTTTCAGTGCAAAAGTCCTGGTTTCTCAGTAGAAAAGTCATTGTTTACTGTAATTCAGAGTAAACAATTACTGTTCTATAGAATTCACTCTTTCATTTTAATTTTTTTTACCCAAACTGTACCCGCGGACCAGTGGACACAATCCCGGCAGTCCCTGACACATTATTGGTCGCTAGGCAACGGGCGTGGAGGTGTCTTGTCTGCATCGCACTGCCCTGCCTACTAGGTCGCTTACCCAAATCAACGTTCTCAGTGACACTGACTGACAGTGATGTGACCTCCAGAGACTCCTCCTCTTAGTGCAGAGCTGTGACTCACTCGAGTCAGTTGATGTGTGCGCATGCATTGCGTGTGACAAATGTGGCATCCGGATTTTGCGGAGTGAAGCCAGCACAAAAGCAGGCATATTTTGGAGTGGTAGTGTGGTTGGTGGTCCGTGGACTGAATTTGTCCCCTTGGCTTGCCTAATGTTCATTGCCTGCTGCTGGCCCTGTCGATATCACCTGAACTTAACTGGCTGGGTGCCACACCGTGCCAGTGGTGCTGAGTTCTCTCCGTCTCATCTGGTCTCTTCTCCCCGGCTGCCTGCTGTGCTGCTCAACGCTCACTTCCCGACCCGTGGCCTGCCTGAGGCATCCATCCATTTCTCTGTGCAGTGAGTGAATGAAGACAAGTGTGCACAGACATCACATCACCACCTTTTAGGCAAGTTTAAATGAAAGTTTGATTAATTATTTTTTTTGAATGAATGGGAGTGGGAGGCAGGGGACTCTGGCCCAGCAACGGACCTTTGGGGGTTGCTGCTGCCAGAACCAGATGTGTATGGAGGGAATGTGTGACTGTAGCTAGCTATAGAGAAGGGTACCTAACCTTACAGATGCTGCAGAATTGGGATTCTGGAGTCCTGAACCCCAATTCTGCAATATCTGTAAGGTTAGGTACCCTTATTTATAGGAAATGGGATGCTGACAAGTGACAGGCAGCCAGGGGTTGGGGGGCTTTGAATATCCTTCTGAGTGGAGACAATGTTATTGTCGAGAGGAGACCTAGAAATAGAGTGACTAGCAGGCAGCAAAAAAAGTGATAGACAGAGTGTGTATGTAGAGAGAAAAGATTGGGAGAGATGATAGACAGAGAAGACAAAAGAAATCCAAGTAGTCAGATCCGTCTTGAAGATTTTTAGTGTAAGCAAATAAGTAAAGCAATGCAGCGCAGTACTGTAGTAGTCTGTCTACAGTACAGTCTGTTGTACAAATCCGTCATCCCGGCAGCCTTCTCCCATGTGTCTGTGTGACCCTGAATTCTGTATTGAATTAAAATGAAAATTAATTCTTCTAATTTGTTTACTGTTTAGTTTGTTGTGTCTGAGTGACAGTGTCAATGAATGAGATGTGAGTGTGTTGTAGGTGGTGCGTGGCAGTGGCAGCACGTGGGCGGGGGGGAACTTGATTGGAATTTGAAAAATGCACTGCACTTTAGTGATTTGGAAAAAGGATTGGATCTGATTTTTAATTTGATTGTGAGACTGTGCCAACCCGGCCGAGGGAACCACGGCCCAGGTCTGACTCAGCTGTGACAATTTAGTAGTTCACGGGACTGGGACGGGAGTGAAGAAGTTTGCACCCTTCAGTCTGCTGCTTGTGTGCTGACTGACTGCCGTGATGCGGGCGAGCCATGTTACACCCTCACTCCAGCTCACCACATTATTTTCTCTCCTCTTGACCTGCGTTCTCCTGCACTCCAATTCCACACTAGGTAGGCTCCCCCACCCCATGCTATCTCTTATACTCCATGCAGGTGGGTGGTGGAGGGCTGTTACAGACAGTCCCAGTCACAGCAGAGCCCAGAAGCAGAGCCTGCAGTCAGACCAAAGTCATACTTCGACTCCATTGCACTGCACTGACTAGTCTCCCTCAAGTAGGTTGGGACGTGCTTTTTTCCTTTATTGTACATCCGGTGGGACTGAGTGGCAGGTTACAGACACTGTGCAGACTGTGATCTCTGAATGGCTGGCCGCATGACCCCTGGAGATGGAGACAGGTCAGAAATCATGTCTAGCAACAGTCACATACAGAAGTAGCTGTGTTGTAATATTCAATTTTCAGATGATTACTGAGTCAATAAGCACCTGTGTATTTCCTCATGTCTCAGTTCTGAAGATATAGGACATTTCTATATCTTCAAAACTGAGATATTAGAAAATATGGGTACTGTGTTTTCCTAAGCCCAATTATCCCATTCAAATGTTCAGTATGCAGAAAAATAGTTTGTCACTCATACCCATGAATGCTGCAAGAATCATGCATCTGCATTGCTTTTAATAAAGAATCAGACTACCCTCCCCAATAGATTGACACATTTCCAGGGACCATGCTCCAACCCAGACCTCAAAAACATAGCTGCAATGCCCTCTCCTTAAAGTAAACTATAAAGAAAATAAAAAAAATAGTGCCTGTCTGAATGTGCTGCTAGCCGGCCAGAGTGGGTTTTATGCCCACACCGGGATTGGACTTGTACTTAAAATGCTGGCATCAGAGTGCAGTAGTAGAGGGTGCTATATTGCTGGGATGTGCCATCCTTCGGATGAGACATTAAACCGAGGTCCCTTCTACCCATCCTGGTGCTGTTCTGGTGGGTGTCCAGGTGGAAGTAAAAGAACCCAGGGCATTCTTTGCAAAGAGTAGGGGACATTCCCGGTGTCCTGGCCAATATTCCCCTTCCCGTTAAACGGTTCATGCAATTGTCCAGGCTGTGTGTGGGTGTTGATGTGCGATATGGCTGCTACTACACATTCATTCAGTCACTTCACTATGAGTCTAGCATTGCTTGTAAAGCACTTTGGGATATACTGTGTATGAAACTCGCTATGTAAATGTGGATTCTTCTTCCCACACCTCAGATTCATGGCAGCAACATTTTCCCTTAAATCAGGGGTAGGGACCGACCATGTAGCAAAAGTTTGTATTTTCTTCAAGAAAAGCCCCAAAACTCACCACAGAGCTGGAGCATGTAAACCCTCCAGAGCTTCTGGCTCTTTTTTTTTGGGGGGGGGGGCACAAAATTTGTCTCTTGCCCAGGGCACCAAAATGCCTTCCTACAGCTCTGCCCAACACTGCAGACTCTGAACCTTACTGTTGACTGTTCTTAAAGAGAGTTTCTTGTCTAGGATGCAAGTACAGATGCAACTTCCCTCAGATGATCGGGTACATTAAGTTGTGTTTAAAATCTAGGCTCAAAAATAGTGCAGTTCGGCCAGATTGGCTACTCGAAACATTCTTGCCCTGAAATGAAAGAAAAGATATACACCTACATTTCTTTTAGCGGTTATTGTGCTAACAGTGGCTTGTCTCAGAGACAAAGCAAACATTGCCTTATAATGTATTTGGAGGTTAGACGGCTTCAGATTCGCTGGAGGAAAGGGTGGATGCGAGCTACCATTGAACCAGCAGACTGACTCAATAATTTGAGCTCACCACCAACCTTCAAGTGCCTCCCCAACGCCCAGTTCACTTAAAGGAAACAGTGTCTTAAATGGGTATGGATGCCTATACACTGTAAAAGATAATGTATGGGCATCCATATACAGATAAGCCTTTGTCTTCATCTTGAGTTTTCTATGACAGCCAATGAACGTTTCAAGTTTCACTCTCAAAGTTGCTGGTTGCCATAGAAACCTCTTGATGCAGATGCAGGCTTGTTATGTATGGCTGCTCATACATTATCCTCTATGTTACAGACCTGTAGCAGAGCAGCTGCATCATCACTGGAATCAGCAGACAGGTCGGCTCCCCACTGCTACCTTAGTTCCAAGATAAATCCACACATGTTGTAAGAAGGATAAAAGTCATATTTTATTCAACAATCTGGCAGACCAGTAAATCATGATATCATGGTGCCCCTCCCAGGAAACAACCAAACATTTTTGCGCAACAATGCGCTTTCTCAAGGCTGCGGTGGCAAGGGGTAATGCATGCATGCATGCAAAAAAAAAGGATGCATTACACCTTGCCACCTCAGCTTTGAGAAAGCACATCGTCGCGCGAAAACGTTTGGCTGTTTCCTGGGAGGGGCACTGTGATTTCGTGATTTACTGGTCTGCCAGATTGTTGAATAAAATACGGCTTTTATCCTTCCTACAACATGTGTGGATTTATTGTGGCGAGCCGATCTGTCTGCTGATTCCTGTGTGAGTTTTTCTTACCTTTGGTCTTGGCCCCGCTATTGGTGCTTTGTTAGCCGCCTCATTGTAATACTAGCTGCATCATCACATCCACTGCCCTAGACCTGAATCAGACTTTACGAATATCCATGGGGACCACTCACTAAGCAGCTGCATTATCACACATATTATGCCGGACCTGTAGCAGATATTATGAGTGGCCTGGCAAAGCAGCTGCATCATCGCAAACATTAAGCTACACCTGTAGTGGACTTCATGAGTGACCTTGTAGGCCAATTGGGAAGCAGCTGCATCATTGCACACGTTGCACTGCACCTATGAAGAACTTAAATCAACTGCACTGTAGGGTTAACCCTTCAAAAACATGCTGGGGTGGCTTTAATTTTGACCACTTGTTTGGTCTTGGGGGGTCGTAAATAAGGTAAATTGCTCAAGTTAATGGGCATTCGAACATGCCTATGCTGCAAAAAAATAAGTTTCCTAGTGCACGGGGACTTTGTCCTTTTTTCAGCTGAGGTATATTCTGATGGCCATAACTTAGCCAGTTTCTGAGTTTTCCCCACAGGGAGGAAAGCAATCATGTCTTTGAATCAGGTCTCCAACAAAGGGACCAAGTTAAAGTCCTGAGACTTGTTCAGGTAACAGAGAGTGTCATCTTTATTTTTAATAGTCACGTCCTTTACAAGACCAAAAGTAGGAACAGTCTCTTTGATTGAGAGTCCTCTTTCATCTCCAGGAGGTTATAATCAGCAAAATAAAACCACACAAACACTAAGTGCTCAGGATAGTACTGGTGACTGCTGGCTGAACTACACAGCGTAGAGATAAAACACAGGTAGCCTTGCTGCTAGCAGCGAAAATAAAACAACAAATGAAGCAGAAGCAAAAAAACATAAATAAATAAAATATGTATACTCATGGTTTATTTGTAGAGCAGAAAAAGTGCTGTACTAACTCCAGCACTTTGGGTCAGCTATGGAACCCTTTGTCAGGGGGTGTGGCCCAACAGCAAAATTCCATATTTGTAAAGCAATATTTAAAGGTACAGTACATTTCATCCTGTACGAAACGTTAATGAACTAATGCTGAAAAGCACACCAGCAACCATTTGCCATATATAAAGACACATTCAGACTGTGATATAATAAAAATGTATTTAATAAATATTAAAAATGTGTGCAAAAAACATAGAATGTGATAGAAAAGTAAAAAACTGAGTGACGGGTGCAGTGTAACAAACTGGAGGTTAACTTAAACCAAGCTTGATTTTTTTTGGGAGGTGAGGTGCAAGAGCGTGGATTTTTAAAATCCAGTATACAATTAGCTCTGTGGTTTCACCTTACTCTGAGCAGCTGTCTGTGGATAGTTGGTTAGTCAACATGTTACCTCCCTTTTTTGTTTTGCTACTACTTTTTTTCCCTCCCCTGGTCCTGGTCGACCCCTTCCTTCAGCCATCCACCCAGCACCATCCCCCGACCTTCGGGCACTCACTTTCTTACCCCTACGGCTTATCTTCTATGACAGGGTGGTGGGGAGCCCCCATCTCCACCCACCAGGACCGGATCCAGTTTTGGGTGGTGCACTCCCGGGGGCGGCGCCTGTGGCAGATGGACAAACATGCCGCTCAACCGGACTGCAATTTTCCACTTTTTTCTGTGAAGAGGAGCATGCAGTGCTGACAGTGGCCGAGCCACGTGTGCGTCTGCATGCAGCACGCCCGTCAGCTGCTCCATCTTTGTGCCCCACTGTACAGGACCTAGTGTGCCAACACCTAGCCTCCGCTAGGTGCCAGGCAAATACCGGTCTCTGTTCCCCACCCTCCCTGGGAGAGAAGAGCTGTCCTCTGGATGCTCCATCCTCTCCAACCCCAGCCAGCCCCCAATGACCCGCTCGCACTGCAAACATGGATCGCCGACATGACGGGAGGTAAGGCATCACTGCCTCAGCCCTCCATGCCACTGGACCAGCTGTTAACTCCCTTTTTTGAAAAGTATTGCTTTAGGGCTCAAGCCACAAAACCTTTTCCTCCTCGGGTTAGGAGGGCTGTGGCTACAGATTGCTTCTTCCACTCACGCAGGGTACTCTGTGGCACCCATAAAGGATGATGCATGCCCCTTCTGTACTCCATACCTCTCTACCTAGGCATCTATTTGGGCTGCCAGGTTGGGAATTTGCATGGAGCAGGGTTGCTTTGGTGAGGAGGGCTGGAAGAGGGGGCTGATGCTATGCTAGGTGGGAGATCCTGCAGTAGTGCTCACACATACACCCTATGCACAGTCAACTTGTGTCCTCCTGGGGCCACATGGCCCCCCTACATATTGCTCCTGTCCCTCTTAGTTGGCACTTTTACAAATGGGATATGGTGATACTTGGAGCCATGTATCACAATCCCCTGCTCCATGTGGAACAGGGACTCCAATGACCTGAGCATCTGGTTGGATAACTGATGACCATTCCCTCTCCTACACCCCTATCCCCTGAACACTCCTCTGTGTGTACTCTGTGGTGAGAGCAGTGGTCATGGATTCCAATAAGTGTGTCAGAATCCACTATTGCAGAGCTGTGCACCCCAGATACACACAATGCATGTTTACGCTGAGCATATCTATAGACCGGACCCATAGAATGTTTCCCCTTATTGTCAGTTTTTCACCACTTTGTTTGACTGCTTATTTCTTGGCCATTTTCTAACCCAGGGACCTGGAAATTGTCATGTACACCCTTCATGGGAGGATCTATAACCCCCTCCCCACACCCAAACTTGGTGAAATTCAGTTCAGTACTTTAAAAGTTAAGAGGGTCAAAAATGTTTACAATGCATAACTGTAAAATTTATTTTGCCCATTGTTGTTCATATAGTATTTTAATGCACCTGTGCTGTAATCCCTATCTCAGCTTTTACAGGCAAGACAGACGGAAACCTGTGCACTGCATCTAGCAGCAGATCACCCCCACCCCCCATTCTCCTCTCCTGTTTACTGTGGCACAGGGAGCACATCACCTGTGTTTGCTTACACATTTATAAAAGTACAAGTCTACTGTATGTGGCAGCCCTTTCTCTGTTGCTGGTAACTATACCTTAAGCTATTTATCTGAGACACTGGAGGCAGATCCCTGGTGACACACCTGTCAAGAACTCACCTCATGAAACAAAATCATGTACCACCATCGGGAGCTTGTAGCCAAGGGGCTCTGCATTGCTATGATGCTCCCAAGAATAAAGGCAGCTGCCGGGAGCCTAACCAATGTGGCCCAGTACTGTCCCGCCATTATGGTTGGGCAAAGTCTTTCTACTATGCTTTGTGTAGTCTTTGCTGCAAATTAAAAAAAAAAAAGTTAGTGAATATGGCCCATCATGGAGGGAAATGTTTTTGGAGAAAACCTCCATGTAGTTCACCCTTGATCATAGAGGAACTTTGGCATTTTGCCAGCCTCTTTTCTTCATGCTTGTAGCACCAACGCAGTCAAGCACCTTCCTCCCCTCCTTGGTCCTAATACAGTAGCAGAAAGATACCTCATTCCCTAAACCACTTAGCACCCCCTTTTCCTCCCCCCCTTGGCTGTGCTGGCTTAGAAGAAAAAAAATATATATTGTAGCCAGTACAGAGATGGGGATCAGCACAGTCCTCCTCATTTACCTTGACTGGTCACCATCTGAATGAACGTGAGCATGAGAGTACTCAGTTCAAATTCTATGAGTGCTCGTACACTCATTCATCTAGATGCTGGCCGACATGGTATGAGGAGAGCTGATCTGGTCACTGTCTTCAGATCTGTTCAAATATATATTTTTCTTCTAAGCTAGCACACTCAAGGTGGTGGGGAGGAGTGGGGGGCTAAGTGGGTTGGGGAAAGGGTGAATTTTCTGCTACTGGGACTAAGAGGGAAGGGGGGAGGTGGTTTATTTGGTGCTTCAAAGGTGGGGAACAGGGTTTGCATTAACAAAAATTCTTATTGGAACAATGGGGTGGGATATGTGGTGCTCAGTGGGTTGGGGGAAGGGTGCATTTTTTACCTACGACAGTGAATGCGGGGTTGGCAGAGGAGGGTGGTTGATTGTGTGCCACAAGGGTGTAGAAAAGGGTTCAAATTGCGCTATTTCTTTTTTAGGTATTTATCTACAAGGTTCATGGAGTAAAACAGATGGCCCTGTGGGCGAATTAAAGCAACATGTTCCCAGTGAAGGGAACTTAATCACTTCATGAAGGTTTTTTGCTGACGTGCCCAATTTTTCTGCACTTCACTAGACCTTTGCAAGTGCCAAAGCTTGTGTCTGCAATGTATTACTTTATCACATCTCCACCTGACAACCCCCCCCAAGACAAAAAAGGTAGCCACTGGGAGTCCAACCCCAGTGATACTGTGTTACTCTGATCGTCAAAAATAAACCCCTTACCAAAATACCACTGCATACCAGCGACTGATTGGATTGGAATGGGGTGAGACAGGTGGGCCATTGTATGCCTGGGACTGCTTGGCATGGAGAAAGGGGAGGTAGGGGGTGCCACTGGATGTCATGGATTGATTTACGTTTGGAGAGATGAGGAAGGGGATACCACTGGAAGCCAGTGAATACTTCATATGGGACAAAGTGCAGGAAGGGGTACCACTGGACACCAGGTACTGTCTGGCATGGGGTTGGTAAGTGAAGGGGGTGTCACAGGACACCAGGAACTACTTGGTATGGGACACCAGAGACTGTTTGATGCTAGATGTACTGACAATGTCAGTTGGAATAAACTAATGCACATTTATTAATGTCCTTTTCAAAATGGACACAGATTCATTGCAAAAAACTATGTTTAGGAATCAGTTAGGGTTGAGGCACAAAGTCACAAATGAAGGGAAATGTGATGTGAGCATGAGATTGTGACTTTGTGGTGTGGTGTTTTTGAGACTGTAATAATTGCTCATAGTATTATTGTGCTCAAAGTGTTATTGGCCTTACCCTAACTTCAGCTCCTACTCTCAAAGCATTAGTGTGTGAGTAAATTTCCATACTTTGAAAGACCTTGCAGAAGTCAGAGAAAGACAAGTGCTGTTTCGTGCAGCCGTTCAAACTCCAAGGAATATCATACCTCACAATCACAGTTTTTAGAGACTTTTAATCCTAATGTAGTTGTTTGCAGTGGATAGTATATAAAAGGTTATGAACATACATACAAACATATGAAGAAGCCAGCACAAGAAGGCCATTTGGTCTACCTGGTCTGCTAGTATTGCCCCTAACCTGCTTAACTACCTACCTAGCAACCTAGAATAGGACCCATTAAAAACAAGTTTCGCTCTCACCTTTCTTTTTTTTAACATTTAACATTTTCTACACCTCTGTCGGCCCCCATCTAATTGACCCCCCCAGCCCCATCACCTGGAATTACCGGGGCTTACCTTATGCCCAGCCCCAGGGCAGCACCTGCGGGGAGTCAGTCATCATCCTGCTGCTGGTGATTTTTCTCCTCCATTTTCTCCCAAGGGCCCTAGGAGTAGGATTGCATGCATGTGGAGGCGCGCATGCACCTTACGGCCTTCCACCCACCCCACTGGCCTAATGCCTGGCACCCTCAAGGCCTGTGCCGTCCCTGGCCTCCACCAAGAGGCAGCCATTAGCCAAGGGTTGTCACTACACCTCCCCAGTGAGGAGAATTGCCTGTTGTCAGCTCCATCCAGCTCCGCCCTCCCCCCGTTGCCAACCTCTGATGGCCCAGGCTCGTTCCTGAACCCGGGTCACCGGCATGCTGCGAGGTTAGCCATCCAGCGCCTTATCCCTCAGCGTCACCGGGGCAGCTTCGCTCCCACCTTTCTAGTCTTATGTTGTGTTCTTACCCCTAGTAGAAAACCTTCTGACTGTGACAATGCTCCAACTGTTCTTTGCACTTAAGCCTCCTACCTTACTCTCACAGCTGTACCCTCCTACCCTCGTGCCTTTATCTCCCCTAAAGCCCTTCCACTCCCCCTACCAAGGGAATCCTTTCCCTAAATGTTACTTTCCCTACTTCCCATTACATATGACAGTGGGTGCTGACCCTGCCTGTTCCTGGCTTCTTCCACCCATATTACCAGCCTAGCCTCTCTCCCATATCCTGTGTCCAACTGTACAATAATATTTTCCTTTCTTATAAAGTCTTTATTGTCTACCAAAGTTTCTGCCTGCATCATGTATTTGCCTAAATTATGTATTAGCGTGACCAACGTATACCCAGATAATCCAGTAAATGATTTCTATATGTTCACTTTGTGAATTTGCTTTATGCATTTTGTATTGTCCTTATTGATGTGGAGCCTCTGTAAATGAGCTCATAGCTCAAAGGTTGTAATACGAGATTTGAATAAATAAATTAATAAAAATAGTATTGCAGGGTCCACAGTTTCAGCTACTGTCCCTGCCCTCCTCCCCGCTCCTCCCATCCTCCCTACCCATGATCCTTACTTTCCCTATTTGCCTATTCCAGCCTCTCTTGAAGCTGCCTACTGTCTTCTACAAGACCACCTCTTCTGGCAGCACATTCCAAGTATCCACCACCCTCTCTGTGAAGAAGTGCTTCCTGACCTCCTTCCTACACCTCCACCTCCAGCTTAAGACAGTGCCCCCTTATGTTATGGTTGTCACACTGCTTAAAGAGACCCTCCTTATCTACCTTATTTATCCCTTTCAAGTACTTGAAGGTCTCAATCATGTCCCCTCTCTCTCTCCTTTCCTCCAGGGAGTACATGTTCAGTGCCCTCAACCTCTCCTCGTATGCCTTACCCTGTGACCTGCTATCATCTTTGTAGCCCTCCTCTGGACCTTCTCCAGCAGGTTGATGTCCTTTTTATGTTGTCTGGTGCATGTGCAAGCAACATCTTCTGGTAGTAGTAGGAGAAATGCAGAGGCGTGTCAGTGTTGGCGATTGCAGGGCACACTTTAGTAGGTGCGTCCCTCATTCCCCAATGAGCCAGCATGCTAGCGCTGACTCAAGTATATGCAAAGTGCCACCAACTCGAAAGAAACGTGCTGCTGTAATCGAAGACAAGCTCGTCATGCAGCGGCACAAATGACACACCTCCCGTACGTGCCTTTCCTGGTGAAACATTTCAATAAACATGGCGGCGGCTCCTGCTGTTCGCCACACAATCCCCAGAAAGCTGACTTCAGGGGTGCCCAGTCCCCCTGTCGGCATGCCCCCCAGTTCAATTTGTTTGCCAACGGCGATGCCCAGTCCCCATCAGCATCATGTCCCCTCACACACACTTTCTTTGCTGACAAGGGTGTCCAATCCCTGTCCGCATCATGTCCCCCCACACACGCTTTCTTTGCTGATGGGGGTGTCCAGTTCCAGTTGGCTTCAGTCCCTCCCAAAACAAAATACTCATGGCACACTGGAACCCCATCCCAGTGTGCCCAAATGTATTTTTTTGTAAATCCTGTGAATAAAGAAAGCATTCCCTCGGTGTGTTTTGTCCCTTTAAAAAAGAAAACGGTCCCCCATCATCAAGACATTCCTTCTCCCCCAACCTGCACCCATCTTCTGCACACCCCACCTCCCCACAACCCCCCTCACCCCTTACTTACCTCCGGAGGTCCAGCGCAGCAATCTTTGCTGGAGTGGGAGATGTCTGAACTCTTCAAAAGCCGACCGTGAACCGAAGAAAATCACGGTAAGCTGTATAATGATATCAATGGGGAGTTTCAACTTAGGTGGATATCTCAGCCATTTTTTTGAATTTTGGCTCCAGATTTTCAACATGGGGTTCTTGGGACCCCACCTCATGAACACATGCACTGTCATTTCGTTATTCACTCCCGAAAGGTGATTTTGTGGGTCACCGAGTAACAAAATGACAGTGTGACTGTTCATGAGATGGGGTCCCAAAAAGCCTATGTTGCAAATCTGGTGAAAAAATTCCAAAATATGACTGTGTTACGAACGTGCATTGCGCAGTTTCCACATACACTTGTAACTTAGGCAAGTTTTAATATTTTTATTCCAGATTTTCAACATTGCCATTTCTTCACAACTCCTTATGAACAGTACAGCTCTCATTTTTCACATTCTGCCCAAAATGTGTTTTTGCACATGTGGCGCACAATGGCTCGGTCTCTGTGGGAAATCGATGTTTGGGACAGATTAATAAAATCACAGTGACACTGTTCATGAGCGGAGGTCCCAAAATGTCTATGTTGAACAGTTGGTTTAAAAAATCCCCAAAATAATTGCGTTAAGGGCGTGCACTGCACAGTTTCTATGCACTCTCATGACTTCATCAATTTCTCATATATTCACTCCAGATTTTTGGCATTGTCATTTTTTTACACCTCCTCATGAACAGTACAGCTGTCATTTTTCACATGCTGCCCAAAATGTGTTTTTGCACCTGTGGTGCCAAATGGTGCAGTCACTGTGCAAAATCATCTTTTGGTTAACGAACTGATAGTGCCATTGTTCATGAGGTGGGGTCACAAAAAGGCCCATGTTGAACATTTGGAGTGAAAATACCAACAAACGCCCATGGCGTTAGGGTTTCCAACTGTACCGCCCCACCCTGTACAGACTGACAGGCATCAGGGGTGTGACTTGGGATTGTCGGCTGTAATGCTCATGCCATTCCACCCCCACCCCCACCCTGCAGTCAGTGACAGGCATCGAGATGTGCCATATACTCTTTGGCTCCAAAGCTCACCCCAGTCTCCTATACTGCACCCATCTCAGCATATTTCATTATGGAATGGGGTGAGCATAAGGCCCAAAGACTCCAAGATACACCGCAACACTTGTCGGTGTCTGCAGGGTAGGGTGAAGTGAAATGGCATGAGCGTTATGGCCGATGACCCAAAGGCATACCCCATTGCCTGCCACTCTCTGCAGGGTGGGGGTGGGGTTGGCGTCAGTTCACTGCCTCACTGCCATTCCTATTTTGCATCTCTGTAACTCCTGTACTACGAATGCCAATGATAGCAAGACAACATTCGGCATTGACAAATGCTTGTTAACTGTGGTTCAGAGCTCAGTGCTTACATTACATACTGTAGCTGGATGCTGTAGGTTGTGCTTGGATACAGAGGCCAGATCAGTAAGTAGGATAATGCTTGCAAGGTACTAGTAGTATGAAATGATTCGTGCTTAGGTACTTTAGCATAGACATGAGCAAGTCAGTGATTATAGTACATATGAACTGGATAATAATGCAAGGTGCTTAGATGCTTTGAACTGATGAGTCACTTGTTATGATTTGATAGTTTTTGGCCTTTCTCTGTATCCCACCTGTAAGAAGGATGCTTAGTCCAGTATTATGAGACCCCCAAAAAATAAAGATATCAACGATTGTTCTGTATCCGACTGTTGAAGGAATCGAGTAGGATGACACCCCCAGGAAAAATGAGTAGCAGTATGATCACCTCCTCCAACTCCAGAGAGTGCGACCAGTAGCACGCAGGAGAGAAAAAAAACCCTTGGGGGAAACCTCTGAGGACCCATGGCTACTGACCTGTCTGTCCTTCTGGGCATACTAAGGGAAAGTAATCCTAAAATTTAATCAATCAGCTAATCCGAACCCCAGGTTGTAGAACCTGATCCAGAGAAATGGAGAACTGAAGAAGTATGGAATTGTGACATATCAGATAAACAGAACAAGCATGCGTCTAGTAAACTCCAAGGTCGAGAATCCACATGCAGGCTGAAATGATAGTAGAGTGAAATCCATGACTGATATGAATTGAAAGTGATGAGTTGCAGTGGTGAAGCACTCCAGCAGATGAGGATGACTTCCCAGAGGAAAACCAGGAGTCAAAGGCTCAGCATCCATGTCCAGAGAAGGAGAACTGTTGGGTCATGTTCTGCTTGGCAAGCATAGCAAATGAAGGCGTGGCGATGAAGTACAGGAACTGGTGTATGCTGCATGATCGGGAGAATGGAGCAGTAGAACCTCCGATCCGGAGAGGAGAAGCAAGTATGTAGTAGGTAGGGATCGTAGTGCGAATAAGTAGATATAAGTCAGAAGTATTTCTAGCTCACGAGGTGCAAAGTAGGTTGTAAATTCAGGGAGTTAGTCATGATGACCTCTAGGCCCTGCAAGGGCGAAGCAGGTAGTATGTGCAAATAAGGTAAATAAGTGGACCTGTACAGAGGTCATTGTAGTAGTAAGTAAAGCTGCATGATGCAGTCATAGTAGCAAGGAAGCAGTATCGCATAGCTTATGTGCAGTATACAGGGAGAAGAATGAAGACTAGTAACAGCACGGGACTCGATGAGCTTTGTCCAGATCCAAATGGTTGCATAACAATGTTGATATCTACGTTTCAAAGCCGGAATGGTACATTAGCTAAAACTGACTTGGTAAGAATAGTCTGACGAATCCTGAATAGTCGAGTTTATGAGTCATAGATGGTGATAATAGAAGAGGCTGAGTTAAATGAAGTAGCGTCATCACAGGGTCCAAAGCCTTAGAGCACAAATCAGGATATGAAGGTCTTCTGGATAAGCTCAACTAAGTCCTGGTAAGAGTGTAGTAGTAATTTCATATGACTGAAACGGCAGGGCAGAAGCATCCAAGATGTAGATGACAATGGCTAAACAATCCAGATATGAGTCCATGGTTATGGGGCTCCTAGGGCTGGCTGACATGGTAGCAGGGAAGGTGCATAGTAGAATATGCGAATCTCTAGGCCCTGAACGGGGCGAGGCAGGTGTAGCATAGAACTAGGTAAAACCCTCGGCCCGATAGGCGAAAGGAGGTTATAGAAGTAGGTGATTATGGTGCAGTAATATGGGAGCAAAGGACCTCCGGGCCCATAGAGGCGCAGGTCTGGCGAGAGTGATGGTGAACCTCCGGCCCCGGGGCGAGGCAGGTTGCAGAGCATGGTAGATAATGTAATGGAAATGTTGAACTGCATGCAATGCAGAAATAGCTACGAAGTTGCGAGGAATAAATTGGAAATGGAATTGTAATGGCAGCATAACTTGAGTCAGTTTCGTGCGGAGTAGTACTGAAGTTTTTGGCAGACTTATGAGAGCAGAAGAGTGCTATAGATTGTTGTATCCTGAAGAACAAGGATGGTAAGGATTACAGTGAAAAAGACCTTGGCGGAAGAGTTGGCAACTCGATGAGAGGTAGTAGACATCCTCAAACTGTAGTAATCAGTGTTGTAGGCATCAGTTAAACTAAGGAAGACAGCATGGAATGAAGGTCAGCAGGGAGTCCTGGCGGAGGTGGTAGTAGTAACTCTGGAGCTGAAGTAGCACAGCAAGGAGCATCCGAGAATTAAAGCGAATAACTTGATGTACTCCAAAATAATCCAATGGAAGGCGGAAGCTTAGGGAGCATATTTTGGAAAGGTAGGTCTAAATGAAAAGCATGTCTGTAGGAAGCATCCATGGGAATGAAGGGGAGCTAGCCCAATGGGATAGGAAGGTGTGGCTAGACCAAATGTAGGTCAGCCGATGAGCCGTAGATAGTACGGTTGAGTGAGTATGTCAGACAGTGAGTAAACAGAATTAGTAGCTAAATCCAAGAAGGCTAGCATGCAGCTAAACCATGCAAAGTCAGCTAGTAGGGTAAGTAAAGAGTGGCAGCTAGCCCCACGTAAGCTAGCATGCGCAGCTGGACCACATGTAGTCAGCTGGTAAGGTAAGTAAATTGTGGCAGCTAAGCCCCAGAAAGGATAGCCAGTACGGCTGGACCACTCGTAGGTCAGTCGAGAAGTGAGTAGTAATGAAGAAAATGCAGCGCAGCAACATGGTAGCATCCAGGGACATGAAGAAAATCCTGAGACGTAACGTAAAGTAAGTCAATAATGAAGCACAAGTGGATATCCTATACAAATGGAGATGGAAGCAAGGAGGTCCGCAGCATCCGGAACTCGATCAACATGGCTGAGAGCGAGGTAACCTTGAATATATCCGAGTTAGATGGAGAACTCGGGAGATGGCTTGCCTGAAGGAATCCGATCAGGGCACTGAAGGCAATGATAGAGCAGATGGCTGAGAAACATGACAGGAATCCAGGGGCTGAAGACAAAGCAGCAGCTAGGCCCATACGTAGAGTAGGATGAGCAGCCAGAATGCACGCAGGGCAGCCGAAGGAGTAAGGGTGGCAGCTAGGCCCCACGAAGGCAAGCAAACCCCAAACTCAAACGCAGAGGCCAGCAAACAAGGGGGGGTGAAGCTAGACCACTAGAGGTTCCAGGGAGAAGAGGTGCCAGGCAAGGCAATGTCGTAATAATGCAGACATAGGGTGACTAAATAAGCTGAGAACAATTCATGTAAAGGTGCCAGCAGGCAGTTGCAGTAGGAAAAACTGGAGGATTAGATCGAATTAATGGAGCAGGGAAGAGGATACTGGCATACAGTGTGTAGAACAAACAGCAAGTCAGAGAGGTGCCCGAGTCTGCTTAGTTCCCCATGTAAGGGCTGGCTGCTACATACTGTGTGCTCTGCAATGGTCAGATAGAGCTGTAACAAGGTGTCTGCCAGTAAAATGGGAAAGGCAACGGCACCAAAACAAAATGAGACATGCAGCCCAGAAGTGGTATCCAAACGTAAGATAATAACAAAGGCAATGCAGTAAAAGCTGAAGGAGCTTCCCCAGCAGGAGGCGCTGAACATATACGACGAAGTCTGCAATTCATACTCGCTCTCCAACCCACTCCATGTTGCATTCCAGTGGTTGTACAGCTCCACTTACTTGGTTATTAGCAGTTCCAGTCATCCACCTGGTAAGTTTGAGGTAGTGATAAAGAGTTAAACAGGAAAGAATGGCAGGTCAATGGTAAACATGGCGCAAGATGAGGCAGTGCAGCGCTGTGAACACGCATGGCTAATCTTGGAGTAGAGACGGAGCCTTGCACAGTTCATTCCATAATAGAGTCCCTGCACAAACAAGTCTATGGCATGCCAGGAGAGCTCAGCAGCCCAACAGGCGATTATTTATATTAGGAGACACATAGTGCCCTGGTTTTGGAATTCAGCGGATTACGGTACTTGGTCCTCCAAACGGCGGCAGTTAGCCACACCCCCATTCAAACGTCAGTTCTTCCAGCCCCCAAACACACCTCTTGCAATCAGCCAAATCGGATATCTCCATGCCCATTAAATGTATTTATTTATTTATTTTTTTTTATAGTTTGAACGCGTTATTTAAGTGACTTAATTGCAAAAGCTGTCATTAAAACACAGTTTTCTCCATGCAAACCAACTACAACCTCTGAGAAAGTAGTGGGACAGCATCACTGCCAAGGCTCTGATGCAAAGGAAAGGATTATATTAGTAGATATGGTTTGAAAGCATTATTGAACTGCAGAACTGCACTGGTACCCCCCACATTTCGTTTTAGATGGCTTTAGTAGTTTGCGGTAGCCTTATGTTTGTTCTGTGGTGGTGCTCCATCCCCCACACCCCCCGGGTCCAGGAATATATTGTTTTGAGTGCGGCAAATGATGCTGTCATTAGTAAAATATTTTTTTAGATGGCTTTAGTAGTTTGCGATAGCCTTATGTTTGTTCTGTGGGGGTGCTCCACCCCCCACACTCCCCGGGTCCAGGAATATATTGTTTTGAGCACGGCAAATGATGCTGTCACTAGCAAAATATTTTAATAATTACACATTTTGTTTTAGATGGCTTTAGTACTTTGCAATAGCCTTATGTTTGTTCTGGGGGGGCGCTCTGCCCCCCACACACCACGGGTCCAGGAATATATTGTTTTGAGTGCAGCAAATGATGCTGTCACTAGTAAAATATTTTAATAATTACACATTTTGTTTTAGATGGCATTAGTACTTTGCGATAGCCATATGTTTGTTCTGTGAGGGCATGACATATCAGTGACTGCAATACGCATGCGGCCGTATTTCTCACTCGGCGCACTCGCTTCCAAAGTGTGTCCCCTAAAGTAAATATATGCCGCCCAACACATGTCGGGGTGGTAAGGAAGAATTGAAGTAGGTTAGGGAAGGATAACAATACAAGAAGCTGCTCAGTGGCACTTTGGGAGTGAAAGCAGGCAGGAGCAACAAACAGGAGCAGCAGGCGGCGGCAGCTGCAGGCAGGAGGCGCCTACGCAGGGGAGCCAGGGCTGTTGAAACAAGGTAGCAACGTAGAGTAGAGCGTCAGCAAGCAGCCGCAAGTGGAGGTGCTGTTGTGAGAAGCAGGAACCAGCGAATGAACTCAGCGATGCTGCGGCTTGGGGCCAGAAGAACCTCCCCCCCAAAGAGAAAACACATGAGAAAGGAAAGGGGCGACGGAGGAGTAGGCAGGAACGAGGAAAAAAGGGGACGGGAAAACGTGGGGGGGCAGACCATCTGGGAGGCACGGGGAAACAAAGGACAGGAGAAGGAACCCAGACCCAGCATGTGACGGAGCGAGTGCGACTAGCTGGAAGCAGGGCGGTGCGCAGCCTGCTGGATTAAATAGGGGGAGGGGGAGGAGGAGGAGCTCTTCCCCCACTTAACTACAGGCAACTACAGGCATAGCCCTAAATTTATTTGCTGCAGCTGCTTAATGTACTGGTCTGTTTTCACTTACAGGTACAGCAGGTATGGTGAGAGACTCAGCTGTTAGCAGGGAGCAGTAAGCACTTATTAAAGTAAGCTACTCACATGACCTGCTGGCTGCTGTAAATGTTTTATTTTGGTGCAGTTGCTTAGTGGTGTCTTTTCTTTCTTTTCTAGGTTTGGCGCTGAGCTTAGCTGAAGACAGCCTACTGCGCATGCCAGGAAAGCACATCATACCTAATTGTACCTCCTACTGTCACATTTTTTATTCTTTTGCTGTCTGACATTAAATAAATAAAGTTACCTGTGCATTAATACTGGCGTCAAATGTTCATTGCTGCAAAAATAAGTTCACTCTCGGGAGAGGAACACAAGCATAGCAAGATTTTTTTCAACATTTATTACCAGTTTTACAGTATCTGTGACCATAGATTCAGCGGGTGCTGGTTAAGTGTCAAGTTTATAACAATAGAGCTGTGATTTTAAGTGCTTCTCCTTATCAAGTGAGCACTAATAAAAGGCTACATTTACAGTTTTACAAACACTTGATGGATAACTGAGTGGGCTATTCCTGTAAAGAAACAGCTATAGTCTTCACTAATTATAACACTGATAACCTGTGATAATTTGTGTGCTTTTGTTATGGCTGTATATAGTTTGATTAAACAAAAAGCTTTAAAAACAAAAATTCTGGTTACCGTCTGAATTTTACAAAACTTCTGAGGAGCTGCTGACCCGCTCTTACATGATACATGCAGGGCAGTACAGTAGGGGAAGGGGGTTCCTCCCACCTGACAATGGGGCCTTTGCATGAAAGGGCAGAAAACATGCCCAGAGGTGTCGTAATGCTGGTGCACAGCTGCGTGCTCCGCCTGTCGGAATTCTTACACGCTACACACAAACATGCATGCAGCACAGGCTGAGGCAGAGGCATGGCCAACAGATGCGTGCAGTACCATGTGCAGGGACTGCCAGGCAGTCTAAACTTACATGGAGCAACCTCTTGACCCAATCATATCTAGGGAAGTGGTCCACCCTGTGCAGGAACAGGGAAGTGAATAGTGCAATGGAGGAGCACACAAGAGCAGAAGCAGGAGACAGCAATGCTGCATCTGGGGCACCCGGACCACTACAAGGGTCCGAAAGCACAGGAAGTGGACACTCTGAGAGGCATGGAGGTTGCCAAGTGCACAGTGGCACCCGGTCACGGTCCTCGAATTTCATGAGTAGTCAGGTGGCAGCCATGGTATTGGATATACTGGCAAACTAAGCTGTGCTGTATGGGGCAGAGTCCCTGAATGCATCCATGGAGACCAAAGCCCTCCTGTGGCTGGACATCCAGGCTGCTGTCAACACAGTCAGTCCAGCGGCACAGACACTGGTGGCCATAAAACACAAGTGGCATGACCTCTGGTTGGCTGTGAAATGCAAGTTGGCTGCCATACAATGGTCACAGCGAGGCATAGGCAGTGGCCTGAACACATAAGTGCTTGCCCTAACACTCATCGATAAGATGGTGGCCAACACCCTAGTCAATGTCAGCCTGCATGGGGAGGAGGAGGGCATGGACACAATGTCAGGTATGGGGTACAGTGCAGGAACATGGGGTGGGATGTACAGGGCACAACAGGACCATTAACAACACTGTGTTGCACTTGCACAGCCTGAGATTGTGCCTACCCCACAGATACCACCGGTGCCCACTGTAGAGGACACACAGGGCAAGGCAAACATAGACAGCACAGGTATGTGTACCTCACTGTGCCCAGCACAACACATGGTGATGCACCAGCATGTAATACTGACCTGTACTCTCACCCCCGGTACCACATAGGGGACAGTGGACACAGTGGTTGAAATAGCCTCACCCAAGGACACAGACATGGAGACCTTGGTGGAAACACTGGAGGACATGCAGGATGAGGATACAACACCTACAGGGAGCCAACACATGGCCACTCCCAGTTCTGCACCACCCCCACAAGCACAACACAGCCAGCTGCACAGTGGTGGCAGACAGTGCACCGAGGTCCAGCTGACAAATCTCCTCATGCCTGGCCAGGCAGTACACCCTGCCGGGACATGTCCGCTTCCAGGGGACACAGGGGAGCCCCATGCCACCACACAAGGGCCATGTGATAGTGGGGACAAGGGTCCCTCACAATGCCCGCACTGCCGGACACAGAGGTCATCCACATGTGCCATACTACACACATATTACCCCGAGATGCACCAACAGGAATGTGACTGCGTGCAGGCCCAGTAGGAGAACATGGAGGCCCTGAAGGACCTAACTGTGGAGATGTGGGGGGTGAGGTGTGGCATTGACCGCATTGGTGACATCCAGGAATGGCTGGCCAAACGCCTGTTAGCCGTGCCTGCCACACAAGTCATGGCTGTCCCTGTGCCATGGATAGATGCTCCCATGCAACTGGTAGTCACCAGCTCCCCTGGACCCACAACACAGATGGAAGCCAATGTCCAGTCTGCCGCCACCTGTCACAGGGCCTAATGGCTCATCTGGACACCCCCCAGCCAGCTCCAATTGGCCCAACCGAACACATGCCACAATGGAAGGTGGTGGTCATCCAGCACCCACGGCCACAGGGCTGCCAGAGGTGCCCATGGAGGGACATCCACAGCAGAGGTGCCCATGGAGGGACATCCACAGCAACTGGTGGACACACAGCTCGAGACACAGCTGCGTGGGGGAGGCAGGGCGACTGCCAAGATGAGGCATCTGGGCACATGGTCATATACATGCCTCGGTAAACTGAAGGCTAGTAGGTGGTGAGCCATGGCCATGGCAGCACAGCACCATTGTGAGGGACAGAACCTGACTGGCCCACCAGGGCACCTGGAATGTTCCATGTGGTCCCCCATTGTGAGGTACCTGGCCGATGTCGAAACTCTGGGACACCAGTGATATACATACAATTACAGCATAAATGTGCCGTCACCCAGCAAGGGATGGTAAACCACAGTCAGTGTATCATATTGCTGTGAACCACAGATATGAGTATGCCACCCTGGGCCCTCCCCTAGTGATCTACCACGTGGGCCCTTGTGTCAACACACCAGGAGAGCCTTCTGTACCACAGTCCGACCCTGGGCAGGCCACACTTGTACACAGTCACAGCTGCACACACAGTGCCACTGAACCCCCCCCCAAGCTACTAACCCCCAAACATGGACATGTATAGTAACACAGAACAGTAATGGGAAGGACACAGAGCTCCCCCAGTGGGCACTCAGACATACCAGACTCATCACTGTGCCATGATGGTGTCCTCTCTACCTATGGAATGTGCCCCGAACAGGGGCATGGCATGCCAGATGGATGGGCAGTGTCTGGGGATCATGGCGCTGCAGGTCATCTCCCTCATCACCCAGTGGGACATTATGCTGTCATTATGGCAGGTGTAGCTGTTTGCTCATGGTCATATTATGCAACATGGAGCATGCGGCGATCACTCTAGGCCTTCCTAGGTGCCAGCATCATTGTGCCACTGGTGTGATCCAGGCACCAGAACCTCATCTTTAGCACGATGACAGTCCTCTCGATCACACCACGGGTCATCTTGTGTGCCTTGTTGTATGCCATGTCCTCTGCACTACTTGCCCCAAAGATTGACGTCATCAGGTAGGGCCATAGTGGGTATCCGCTGTCACCTACACAGTGGGTACAAAACAGATGCATTAGCTTGCTGCTGCACTGTACCCATCTGTGTCACACCTGCTGCACGTCCATGCTTACTCAGCAGCTATCCATTGACACCACCACGTGCCGTTAGGTGGGCATACAGCCTGGACTCATCGAATATGTATGAGTCATGACAGGTCCCAGGGTACGTGGCACACTTTTTTTTTTATTCAATATACTTTGTTAACCTTTCATTACAAGAATAAAACAAAGCAACAGCAATAACAATAACCATTACACAATAAGATAAGGACAAACAGACAAACATAAAATGAAAATCCCCCCAAATCACTCCCCACCCTCCACTGTGTGGGGCATCAAGAAGTGCAGCTATGGAAGAATCCCGGTAAGCAGTCAAAGGAACTCTACCGGTGAGACTGGGCACCTGCGCACCAGAAATTTAGTGCTGGCCTTGACTGACCATTACTAATTTGGGTGTCAGCCATAATGCCATAGCATTAGTATCTATGTAAGCTTCGGAGGATACTATAAAAATAATAAAAAAGTATGTAAAGCGTCCCAATATGCTTGAAACAAATTCATTCAGTGGGTAAGACTAGCTACGGATTTCTCTACATTCAAAGCATTCAATATTTATTTTAACCATTCCATTAGGGACAGGGTCGTTGTCTCTAACCAATGTCAAAGAACAATCAATTTTGCTATTGCAGCAATTAGGGCAATATAGTCCTTTCTAGGTCCCGTAAGTTGATCTTCATATAGCCCAACTAAGCAGATTTCAGGGGTGAAAACCTCTTGGAGAGCCAAAAGGGGGTCGAAGCTATGTCTTATAGCTTCCCAAAAAGGCTGGATTTTGGAACATTGCTACAGCATGTGGTAAAGAAACGTAGAAACATAGAATTTGACAGCAGATAAGGACCACCGGGTCCATCTAGTCTGTCCAGTTTTCCTACCCAGTGCTTAAACCGCATTCCCTACCTGACCTGCAGCTTACCCTTTCTTCCCTATTGTTAGTGTTCCTTTATGTTTATCCCATTCATTTTTGAATTCCCACACCATTTTTGCTCCCACTGCCTCCACTGGGATGCTGTTCCATGCATCCACCAATCTTTCTGTGAAGAAATACTTCCTCACGTTACCCCGGAGTCTACCTCTCTCTAGTCTCCTATCCCGTTTCCTTGTTCTTGAACCTCATCTTCTCTGAAAGATGCTATCCTCTTGTACCTTTTTTATACCCTTGAGGTACTTACCTCATCATATCTCCACTCTCTCTCTTCTCTCCTCCAGTGAATACATATTGAGGTTTTTCAATCTCTCTTCGGATGGCTTCTGATGCAACCCCTGCACCATTTCGGTTGCCCTTCTCTGTACTGCCTCTGTTCTGTCTATGTCTTTCCTGAGATGCAGCCTCCAGAACTGGACACAGTACTCCAGATGAGGTCTCACCAGTGACCTGTACAGTGGCATCACCACCTCCTTTTTTCTGCTAGTGATTCCTCTCCCTATGCACCCCAGCATCCCACTGGTTTCCCTACAGCCTTCTCACATTGTCTGGTCACCATTAGGTTGTTGGATATAATCACCCCGGGTCCCTTTCCTGTTTGGTGGCCATCAGAACCTCCCTTCCAATCCTGTACTCCTCCTCTGGATTTCTGTACCCCAAATGCAAGATCTTGCATTTCTTTGCATTGAATCTTAGCTGCCACACACTCAGCCACTCCTCCAGCTTGCTTAGGTCCCTTTTCATTTTCTCCACCCCCCTCCCGGGGTGTCCACCATGTTGCAGATCTTAGTGTCATCTGCAAAGAGGCATACCTTCCCTTCCAGCCCCTCTGCAATGTTGCTTATGAAGACATTAAAGGGGACTAGCCCCTATACCAAGTCCTGTGGCACCCTGCTGGTCACACCGTCTCCTCGGACTAAGCTCCTTTCACTACCACGCTCTGTGTCCTACCATTCAACCAATTTCTGACCCATTTTACCACCCTGCAAGCCTCCTATGTGGGATGGTGTCAAAGGCCTTGCTAAAATCCAGGCAGGCCACATCCACCCCCCCGCTCAACTTTCCTGGTCACCCAGTCAAAGAAATCTATCAAATTTGTTTGACAAGACCTTCCCACTGTGAACCCATGCTGCCTCGGATTCTGTGCCCTGCAGTCCTCTAGATATGCCACAATCCTTTCTTTCAGTAATGATTCTATCAGTTTCCCCACCACCGAGGTCAGACTGACTGGCCTATAGTTGCCAGCCTCCTCCCCGCTCCCACTTTTGGGAAGAAGGACTACATTTGCCCTCCTCCAGTCCTCCGCAACTACACCTGTTTCTATTGATTTGTTCAACAGAGCTGTCAGGGGTGCTGCCAGTTCCATTCTGAGTTCTTTAAGTATTCTGGGGTGTATTCTGTCCGGTCACATTGCCTTGTGTACTTTCAGTTTTGCTAGCTTCTATAGGATTCTCTCCTCCATAAATGGACTGGTGTCCAGCTCTTTTCTCTTAGTGCTTCTATCCACTAGCTGTGGTCCCTCCCATTCTTCTGTAAATACTGAACAAAATATTTGTTCACGATTTTTGCCTTTTCTGGGTCTCCTTCTGCAAACACTCCTCCTTCCCCTTTTAGTTTCACAATTCCTCCTCTGGACTTTTTTCTTTCACTGATATACCTAAAAAAATTTCTTAGCCCCTTCTTTATTGCTCGTACTATTCTTTCCTCTGTGCCTTTGCACCCCTAACTGTTTTCCCTGCCTCTCTTATTTTTTTCCAGATGCAGTCCCTTTTCTTCCTCCCTCTGTGTTTCCTTGTACCTCTTGAAAGTTAACCATTTTTCTCTCAGTTTTTTGGCCACCTCTTTAGAGAACCATGGTGTTTTCTTCTTTCTCTTTGATTTACTTACTTGCCTAACACAAAGGCTTGTTGCTTCTGCTATGACTCCTTTAAGATTTGCCCACTGTTCCTCTACACCCCTTCTTTTCTCCTTCCCTACCAGGGCTGTCCTGAGATATTTCCCCAACTTCGCAAAGTCAACCCGTCTGAAATCCAGGACCCGTGCTTTCATGTGGTTCAACTCCACTATGATCCTCACGTTGAACCACACTGTATGGTGATCGCTGGACCCCAGGTGGCTACCCACGACTACATCTGTGGCTCTGTCTCCATTGATGAGCACCAAGTCCAATATCACTCCTTCCCATGTGGGCTCACCACAAGTTGTCAGAGGCTCACCCCCTGCAGGGTGTCTAGAATGGATCACGTCTCTGCTCCTTGCTGTGATTGCAACATGAGTGCTCCAATTGACATCCAGCAAATTGAAGTCTCCTACCAGTATTACTTCCCCCTTAGCTGTCATTTTGTGGATGGTTTCCACCAGGACCCTGTCCATCTCTTCTCCATGTGTTGGTGGTCTTTAGAGTACCCAGTATGAATGGCGGTGCTACTTCCCATTTCCAGGGTGACCCACAGTGCCCATGCCCCTTCCTGCATTCCCTGAACCTCAGTAGCCTGAATTCCATCCCTAACGTAGATAGCCACTCCTGCTCCCTTCTTTCCCATCCCATCTTTTTGGAATAACATATACCCTGGCATAGCTCAGTCATGGTTTCCCCTGCATCATGTCGTGGTGACAGCGACAATGTCCAGATCTGCCTCTGCCATTAAGGCACTAGGTCTGGGATTTTATTTCCCATGCTGCAGGCATTCTTGCACATGGCTATCCAAGTTATGCTACCTCCCCTCTTGCCTTTACCTCTCCTACCTCTATGCCCCCCCTTTTTACCCCTCCTGTCCCTACTCCCAGTCGGTGTAGTATCCTGCTGTACACCTCCGATTGCTGATTGACCTTTGTCTTTCCTTCTCTTTTACCATTGTTTACCTTGTTTCTATTTCTGCGTGCACTTCCTATTTGTGGGGGAGTGATGGCCAAATCCTTATCTTTTAAAGTGCCTTTGATAGGTTTTTTAGCCTCCAACTACCCCGCCTAGTTTTTTTTTAATGTTTTGTTTTATTATATAAAAAAACAAACATACAGTTATAGTCACTAGCATTTGGTACAACAGATGTAAACATTAATTACCAGGAGGGCACCACTCCTCTTAATACATTCAGTTGGAACAACAAATGTTTAAAAATATGTCATGTGGGGGTAGTACAGAAAAATAGAGCCACTTAATAGTCCAAATCTAATATATTAACTGTGTAATGAGCCCAGGAGCTGCATGGTATTTGGAATGAAAGTCTCAGTAGACCAACAGTCAGTATTGCTTCACCCCAAAAAAAGAGGGCTAGAAGAGTTCACCAGGCTTTTCCAGAATTGAGGCACAATTAGTGCACGTTGCAGATAGACAGAAAACTCCAGAATGCAATGAAAATCGCAAGGTACAATTTTAAAGATAAAAGCATGTAATTTTAACATACAGTACTTAAACTGTACTGCACATAAGTCTAATAAAAAGTAGTATTTACAGAGAACTATTTTAACAGTAAGTTAACTAGTACTTTAATAACTGAGGAACATGTACCGATCTAACATCTTAATGATATAACGAAGCCCAATATTCTAGGGGGGGTGTTCTTTAATCCCAGACCAGTAACAGCTAGAAAATATAAACAGGGGAAATTATTTAGAAACACTTGTCAAGAGCATCATAACCCCCCCCCCCCCAGTAAAAGAAAAACCTGTTAGGTAGTCCAAGTAAGTGTACAATCTAAGTTTCTTCATCTTCACATGAGGACTCTTTCCTATTAGTCTCCCAGGGTCTCATTGTGTTTTTCTGGCACCACTTCAGAGCATCAGCTGGACCGGTGAACAGAAATATTTTGCCACGGTATACAATCCTCAAACACGCTGGGAAGACCATTCCACGGGAGATGCCCACCTCACGCAACATAGCTCGGGCCCGTCAAACTTTTTATGCTTTTGCTCGGTTGCATATCCAGTGTCGGGGAACATGAGAATTGACTGGCCATCTTGCAAAACTGTATGCTTTTGTCTTGCCATCGCCAAGAAATAATCACGAGAGCCCACTCCATCCTTGACCACTACAACAGTCCGTGGGGCCTCTGGGTAGTCTGGATGGCCTCTGAATATGACCCAGTATGAATTTTGAAAACGCTGAACCATGGGGGTGACTTCATCCCCAAGCCGTTATACCAACCATTCCTGGATAAATAATAATAGACGGTCTCCTTCACATCGTTCCTGGTAGCCCCAATAATCAAAGGTTATTAGCCTGTACCTGATTTTCAAGGGTCTCTAGTCAGAACTTCAAATGGGTATTTTCTTTAATTACAGAGGTTACAGATCCCATTGCAGCATCCGCTCTTTTGGTAGCTTTGGTAGTGGCAGCAGCGACTGATTCCATCATGGACTCGATGCTGGCCACCCAGTTGGAGAGGTTGTCAAATTTATCTGATAGTTCCTTTACTGTGTTAATCAGTCGGTTGATTTTTACACTGAGCATTTGCAAAGATACTTCCCCTGCTGCATCCAAAATCTCAGGATCACGGCCTTGATTCAACATCGTGGTTGGAGCTGCTGGGAGAGTCTTCGATTTAGCTCTGTTTCTCGTGAGTTTATCCTTGCGAGGATTCCTTACGTTGTTCTGTAGAGTCTTTGGCACTCCTTAATGCAAAATTAACTAGCACTGCTTTAAAAAGTTCCAGCATTTTATTCAGCATTAGCCAGGTCAAACTGAAGAGCTCTATTTTACTGCATCCATCTAACTCGGGCTCCACAGCGCCCCACCCCCCACCCTCCACCCTCCAGTTTAAACACCCGATGCTGACGTCAAACTTCTGTCCCAGCGCTCTTACTCCTTGCTTGGTCAGCCACAGTCTGTCATATCTGAAGAGCCTCCTTTCCCAGATGTCTTCCCAAGCACCTATGAAGTGGAATCCTTTTTCATGACCCCAGCCCTGCAACCATATGTTGAACTTTTCAATCTCCTTTTTTCTGATCCTGTTTGCATTTCCACCTTTGCCCCACACTGGAAGAACCTCTGAGAAGGTCAGGGAGGTCGACTGAGTTGCGAATTATTCACCTAGTTTCATTAGGTTCTGTTTGGCTTCCTCTACCAACTGATTAGCCAGATCATTTCATCCTAAGATGTATCAGGATGTTAAGGCTATCTCCCTCTCTCCACTATCCTTCCAATGCAATCAGTATGGCGCTTCACTGAGGTACCTGGGAGGCATTTGAATAGCACATCTGTTTGCCCGCCATCATTCAGTTGGGTCTCTACTCCCCTTATCATGGTGTCTCCCACAATAATACTTTCTTACTCCTTTTCTTATTTTACTTTATTCTGCCACCACCGTTTGTTGTTTCTGTGGGTGGTCTTGTCCCCTCAACTGGCTTACCATTCTCTTCCATGTGACTGTGATCCTGATCCTCTGATAAAGATGCAAAATGATTTTCAGTTGGGATGGTCTTGGGGTTTAACTGGTCTCTTCTGCTGATTTTACTTCCTCCTCTCTTCACTACCTTCCATCCCCCCTGGAGCGGATCGTCCCTGTGGGAGTGGGCTTCGGGGGGGTCTGCTTTTGTGGAAATTGAGGGTGTAAATTCCAGTTTCTGTTCCAATAAAGTTTGTGCTGCAGCTGAGATATCCTATTCCACGCTGCACTCAGCTGCTCCTTTAGTTCATTAAGTGTCCTACATATGGGGCAATGCCCTACTCTCCAGAGAAGTCTTCTGGGAAAGAGTGCTCCATACCCATGGCAGCCGTTAACATCCATACTGACTTGTGGGATATTATTGCTTCCCCTGGGCTTGTGTGTTGATGCCAGAAAAAAGGGTAAAAAAAACAAAAGAATTTGCTGGGAAATAAAAGTTTTTTTTCCTTAGTTTTCTTCCTTGGAGCTCCCACTGGAGCTGGCAGTAGGGAGGGCAGAACTAGGTGTTCCTGCTGTCAGTCAAACTGGTTTGCCTATAAGAGTAGCACAGGAACAGGTGGGTGGGAAGTGCAGTCCAGTACTAGCTCTGATGCTCTCAGACGAAAAGAAAGAGCAACTCCGATCCTTCAGACCGGTGCCCAAATGTCAGCTTCTTTCACAAAATCCCCTTAAAACTGAGAGCCAATCTGTAAATAAAAACTTCCTGCAAAGCAGAACAACCCAGATGCAAAATTCTATCAGGACAGACCTTTCAACAGTTACTGTATGTCAGTCAGCCGAGGTCAGTACTAGATCAGGCAGATAACCTGAAATTTAAAGGACACTGGAGAATTAAATTTTGGCTCCAAATGAAGCTAGTGACCTGATTGGTTTCTGCAGTCCAGTACTAGCTCTGATGCTCTCAAACAAAAAGAGAGAGCAGCTCTGATCCTTCAGCCCAGTGCCCAAATGTCAGCTCCTTTCACAAAATCCCCCTAAAACTGAGAGCAAATCTGTAAAAACCCCTTTAAAACTGAGAGTCAATATGTAAAGAAAAACCTTCTTCCAACCCACCTCTTGTGCGTCATATCTTGTGCAAGGTTACTCCCTCCTAAGGCAAGACCGTGCTGGCAGGGGTGGCGGTGTCACCATATATGTTACAACCTTCATCCAATATTCCAGCATATACTCATCCTCAAATCCAGAGACCCATGACACTCTAGCAATACATGTGACCCTACCCTTCACTCCCCCATCTTCGTAGCCAGCATTTACTGTTGCCCAAACGTCCAGCCATTGGTCACTCTTGACCTCCTAACCTCCATCACTGCCCTCTCTTGCTCAGGGGAACTATTCATCCTAGGTGACTTCAACCTAAATTGGTTGTCACCTAAAACTACCAAAACAAGAAATGAAACTAGAGCCTTAAATCTCTCCCAACTGATCTTGGAACCCACCTGACCAAACCTCAAGACAAAACAACACTCCCTACTCAACTGGGCCCTCACCTCTCACCCCCACGGAATCATCACCTCTGGAATCCTCTCTTATGCTCCTAGCGACCACAACCCAATATTCATAATCAGGAAAGTCCACAGACTTAAATCACCACATAAAACCTTGCAACTACGCTCTTTCAAATCCCTTGACCTCGAACCTCTCCTGAGCAACCTTGTCCTTTCTGACTGGTCCCCCCTAACATCCGCCCCCACAGTAGATAAGGCCCTCGCTTACTTTTGTAACCCCCCTGCAAATGGGGGTTCCCAAAAGTCTTCCAGGAGCTTGCCTGAATGTTCCAAGTCTGGGCGGTGTTCGTCGTTTGAGCTGTTTAAATGTGGTTCCAAGTGAGTGCTGTTTGAGCCTCCACGTACTGTCTCTTTAAGAGCTGTCTGCTTGCAGACTTAATTAGTTTGTATGGGGGGACTGTGTATTTAATGCTCGAATCCAACCCGAGCTGCTGTCAATTCGCTCCGTTTCTGCCGTCGCTGCATGTGCAGAGGGAGCCTGTTGAAAGATATAACTATTTGCTATTTGCCAGAAATCATTTGGAGTGACTGAGAAAATGTAGTTTGTCTAACCTGTCTTCATTTCAGCATGAACTGTTTCAGTGTAGCTCTTTCAATTTGGTCCTGAACTGCTGAAATGGACCAATCAACGGGGAGGGGTTCCTTAAAATGGAGCCTGTGGACGAATCAGAACTTGGACTCTCAGTTTTGAGCCAGCCACAAGGGGATTGTATGGGCAGTGACTCTGGGAAATGTAGTTTTGACCGTGGCACCTTTTTTCACCAACAGAGGGAGTCTCATTGTGAGTGACAGCCGAACCAGCCAACAGAATGGTGTGGAGCTAAATGAAATGCCCTGCTCTGTGACCGGAAAGATCAGATCAGTTGTGATAGTGAAGAGAGAAGGAGCTCTGTGCTTCTGCGGTGTATAGTTTCGCGTGGGAAGCACATGTGAGGCCCTGAGGTTCGGCCTGCAGCCGTTGTAAGTGCCATTTCAGACTGAATCCGATTTGTGAGGAGAAAGAAGGAAGTCTGAAGAGTGGAAACCAGGCTCACCCTGTAGAAGACTGGAGAAACTGCTGAATCGTGCTCGGTCTGTCAGGAACTAAAGCTACTGTGTGTGCTTCCGGGTATTTTGCAGTTACTGCAATCGGAATCTAGGAGCAGTCTGCCTGGTATAGTACTTTCCTTTTACATATGAATGTGCGTAGTGCTTGTGGGGAATCGCTGTTTCCAATCCCCTGTGCTGTGTGCTGTGTGTTGAAGCTGGAAGCAAACCCCAGCTTGTCTCGGACTAAATCCATTTGCTATCTACTGCAGTGGGGTCCAGTCACAAGGACCTTGTCTCCATGCCCTGTTGTTCTGGCAACCCAGAAGAACATCCACCGTCCAGTTCTCAGCTTGGGTATTGTGAGCACAAATCAGGGTATTCCCCTGCAGCCTGTTTTCAATTACAGATGTGTCATCTAATTATTGTTTAACTTCTTCATGGACTGAGCCATCTGGCTCCGGATTACAATTGGGTGTTGTGCATATATTTTCTTCTACAGGGCCCTGTCCATCTGCACCTGCTGGCCAACCCCGGGCAATGGACCTGGCTAGCCCCCCCCAACCTGGGTACCCAGAGTGTGAGTTTTCATACCCTGTATGTGTGCACAGTACTGTGATTTAATTCTGCCAATTAACCTGATTGCCCCCTCCCTTGTTACTGTCCCCTAAATAAATCAGATTTGTTGTTGTTATACTATATACTGTCTGTGGTGTTGATATTTATGGAAACAGTATTGTATTTTGCTGTGTATGTTGTTTAACCTTATTTTACAGGGGGTCCTCAGAGATGTGCGGCAGCATCAGTCTCAAGGGTAAGTGGTACTTTATGAGTGAACAGTGTGTATATGTGGGGTATTGGGGCTGTAACTCCTGTGTACTGTGTGAGCCACTAGAGTGAATAAAAGGGGGGTCTCAGTGTCCCAGAGGGCTGTGACCAAGCTAGTCTAACCATTACAAACCCTGACCTCTGGGTGGAGGCACCCACCATAGAACCTAGGCCCCTCAACCTGCCAGTAGTTAAGCAGGCAGGGGTAGTAGCCATTGGGACAGCGCCACCTGGGGGTTACACTTTAATGAAATTTTTCTTGCGAATTGGAATACCTTTGCCCCGCGCAAACAAACCAGAGTCAGGGGTAACCACCTACCATGGATTACCCCTAAACTTTTGGTCTGCCGTAGAGCTCAAGATTGAGCCTGGTAGTGTCATAAAGCAACCCAGCTTCCCAGTGACCTCACAAACTACTGCAAGCTCCAAAACGCTTGCACCAGGGCTACAAGGCTAGCCAAATCAGAATACTTTAAAACAGCCTTCATTACAAACATAAATTCCCCTTCCAAGTTCTGGAAGGTGGTCCATACTCTCTTTACACCCCCGTTCCACCAACCACCCCCAGTGCTTAAAATAAATGGCTCCCTTGTGGTCGACCTGCCTGCCATAGCTGAGTAACTCCTTTTACACCCCCGTGCCACTGAGCTACTGAAGCCCCTCCCTTCCTTCCTTTCCACCGCCCCCTTGAATGGAGTGACCCTCCCCCATCCTCCTATCCCCCTTTTCCTTCATTATAGTAACCCCAAACAATGCCCTAAGTGCCTTTCTCACCATCAACCCCTCCAAAGGAGCCTCCCCTGATGGCCTCGACCCTAAACTCTTTTCTCTTTCAGCCCTGGCCATTGCCTATTCCCACTGTTTAATGCTCAATTTCTCCTTCTCAACTGCCTCAGTCCCCTCCCCATGGAAACACACAGTGGTCTTCCCTCTTCCTAAAGGGGGTGACCCCTCATCCCCTGGTAACTATCGCCCCATCTCTCTTCTCCCCACACTAGCTAAACTTCAAGAACACATTGTCCTCTCTCAGCTTACCACATTTCTATCCGACACATCCTTCGTCACCCCTTTCCAATCTGGATTTAGGAAAAGCCACTCCACCACCACCTCCCTCCTACGGCTTACTGACTGCATCCTTAATGGGATGGACAATGGCCAAATCACCTCAGCCATATTTGCCAACCTTGCCAAGGCCTTCGACACTGTCTCCCATTCCCTCCTCCTTAACTCCCTCCCTGCAGCTGGTCTGTCTCCCTCTGCCACTAACTGGTTCAAGGCCTACCATACAGGCCAAACCCAATCAGTTAGGATCCCGGATGCCATTTCTCCTCCCCTCCCAATTAACACTGGTGTCCCTCAGGGCTCTGTACTAGGGCCCCTACTATTCTCCATTTTCATAAACGACCTTCCCTCTGTCTGCTCCCACTCCTCTGCCATACACATGTACGCCGATGATACGGTCCTGTATGCATCTGGCTCATGTCCAGATGAGGTTACAGCCAGCTTACAGCAAGACTTTGACAAGGTTCAGCTCTGGTTTGCTAATCATAAACTTTTCCTCAATGCCAAGAAGATAGTCTCCGTGACTTTTGGCACAAGGTAGAGACTCTCTAGGCTCTCCTCCATGACCACTTTCCACAACATCGATGGGACTTTACTTGAGGACACATCCTCCTTCAGGTACCTAGGTGTCTGGCTGGACCAACACCTAAACTTCTCTGGACATATTGACGCCATACAGAAAAAACTGCGTCCCAAGCTTGGTGCCCTATTCAGGAACAATAGTTGCATCCCTCCTATGGCTAGGCGTGAACTTGTTCAAAAGATGATCCTCCCCATTTGTGACTATTGTGATGTAGTCTATGGTGTTACTCCCAAGTCTTCCCTGGCCAGATTGGATACCCTGTTCAATTCCTTCTGCTACTTTGCCCTTGATGCTCTCTCTCGCACCCATCATTGTGATCTTTACCATTCCCTATCCTTCCCCTGTCTTACAAACAGACAACTCTCCCACTGTGCTAAATTCACCTTCAAGCACTGGTTAGGAGAACTCCCTTCCTATCGCTCCTCCTCATTTATAATGCCCTCCTCACTTCCTTTGATCTATAGACTCACGTACTCTGGCTGTCCCCCACAGATCCACCCTCATCCGCCAATCGGGTTACACTTACCGCCTCTCTAAAATCTGGAATTCACTCCCCCCCAAATTCGTCACTCATCCTCCTACTGCTCCACCAGCACTGCCCTCAATAACTACTTAGCACCTTGTTGTTCCTGCTAGGACCCTCCCAAATATTACCCCCACACTGCTCCTCCTTGACGCACCTCCACCTCCCCCTCCCCTCCCCTAAATTCCAGCATTCCTAAATAGTATCCACACACTGCCACACACCCCTGATGTACCTCCACCTCTCCCTTACATACCAGCACTCCTTATTAGTACCCACTCCCTGCCTCACCCTCCAGCACCCCCTTCTCCTCTTTCCTAATTACTAGCACTCCTTCTCTTCTCCCCTTTTCTCCATCCCCTACTAGCATTCAATTGCACCCCTTCTGTGATTCTAAACAATCAAAGTTGTACAAATGGGGTTGTCCCTACCCTCTCCCTACTCCCATAACCAATCTCTCCTCTACTATCTTGCATCTCAGTCCCCTTGCAGGGTTCCTCTGCTTTTCTGAATGGGGGTCCTTCCGGGACCCGGCCTCTCTTCTTTCTCAACTTTACCTTCCCCTGTGCCCCCCCAGGCCCCACACAGGGTTCCCAGTACCCTGAAGCTTACTCTTCCTCACTACTTCAAACTGCCTCCCTCCTGTCATTCTCTGCCTCTGCCTTGTGCAGGCAGGGTTCTCAGCATCCTGGAGGAATCAGGCTCTGGTAGCCCTCTCCCCTCCTCCCTCTTCACTCTCCTTCTCCTCCATTGCCTATCCTGACCCCTGTAGAGGGCCCTCAGCTCCCATAGGGTTTTAGTTCTTGGAAAGCCCTTGCCTCGCTCCCTCCTTTCTTTACTACCCCTCTCACTCCCTCCTACTTCCCTCCACCATTACCATTGTCGTGCTCCATCTCCTGGCAGGGTTCTCAGCATCCTGTAGGGGCTTAAACTGGACAAGTCCCCCACCTTCCTCCCTCCTCCTTCATCCACCTCTGTCTCTATAGGGTCCTGAACTGGACAAGCCCATCACCTCCCCCAATCCTCCTTCCATCCACCACTCTCTCCCTTCCCTTCTCCCCATCTCTCTCTACTCATCACTCATCATCATCTCTATCGTAGCCCTGAAATGACCCCTGACAGGGTTGTAAATCATCCTGTAAGGGTTGAAACTTGTTACGCCTCTCACCTCCCCTTCCATCCCCACCTCCCCCCTTCCCCTCCTCCATTCACCTAGCCCTTTCATGTCTGCTCCTAATCTCTGTTTGCACTTAGACTATTTGCACTTCTGATATTCCTTAGTAATCTTACTGTCTGTGCTACTCTGCACTAGAATGTCCTAGTACAAACTACTAGAATACCTTTCAAATATCTAGCTACACAGCTATGAAGCATTTGCCTTCAAACATTAATTTTGTGCTATTGTAACTGTTAGCATTCCGCTATTTCATGGCTCACTGTACAGTCTATTCACTTTTATTTGTTTGTAATCAAATGTAAACTTTGAATTTTGTACCAAATCTCTGTTTACAATCTCAAGATCCCCTACCCCCCAGGTCACTCCGGGAGACGAGCAACCTGTTGCTCAGCGTACCTTCCTGGTGAACATTTCAATAAATATATAAAATAAATATCACTTTTCTTACCCATTTTGAATAGTCTACTGGGTGTATAATAAATGTTATGTAAAATCCTGTATTGTTGTAAACGTAATCTATCCTATTTAATATACTGTATTTATTTAAGTCTGACCAAACTTTTTGCCACTGGGCTTCAGTATCCTCGAACTCCAAGGCACCAGAAAGTGCATTTAACAGTCTACCCGGACAAAATTGACCTATCGCCTCATGTAGTTTGGAGATCGAATGTGGCTGTTAGGCCAGCTGTATAAAATTTTCAAACAGTAATCCCACATTTTTGGACCCAGGGCGGGTGGGGGGCTTAGAAAATGGGAAACACAATGTATTGTTTATGCAGATGACCTTGTGCTAGTGGCCCATGCTCATAATGCTGCTGACCTTAACCAGTGCCTATCTGAAGACTTCAGCAGAGTCTCGGCCTGGATTACCAACCATAGACTGGTATTGAATCCTAACAAAACTCAGGCCATGCTCTTTGGTTCCACGGCCCAGTTAAAAGCCCCATCAGCTATGCTCAAAATAGCTTGTGATGGAGGCCCCCTGTTGCCAACAGCGAGCTCAATTAAATATCTTGGGGTCACCCTTGACCCACAACTTGACATGGGAAGCCATTCAAAACATCTGCCCAGAACCACCAGGTGTAAGCTTGGCCTTGCTTACAGGGCCAAATATAACCTGACTCCGGGGAGCAAGGCTGGCACTTGCGGGGGTACACCTCCCTCCCTTAGTTATGGATACCACCTATTTGCCAGGTCACCTCAAATCCATCTTAATTGGTGGAACACGGCATATAATGATATCTGTCGGTTTGCACTTGCTGCTCCCAAACTCACCCACCGATGTGAGCTCTATGACAAACTCAGCTGGCTCCCCCCTGCAGAATTCCTGAACCTTGGTGTAGGAAACTTCACCAGGAAAGTGCTTGCCAGGCATACCGTCAGGACAGCGCATCTCCTCCCAAAACTGGATACCATCCCTTACCAGCTCAGGTCGCAGACACTTGAGTTGCTAAAGTCTCCCCTACTCGGACCCTTATGGGGATCGTGACTTTGCTGCTTTGTGCCTAGGCCTGGAACTCCATTCCGGACTCTGTGCCGCTCTGCCCCTTCCCATGGGACCTTCGCTCCTCCCTGTGGTCCCACCTAAAACAAACGACAAGGTGTGACTGCTCCTAGTCTCTGTAATGTAATACTCTGCAGTCCACTATTGTCCACTCTGAGTCCATGATGGTCTATGAAATATGTTTTCAGTGATTCTAATGTCTATCTATGTCCTGTAACAATTTGTACTATGTGTGGCAGTCTCTCTGCCCTTATACAAGCGTTGTTATAGCTGTTTTTCACTGTATCATGCTGTTTCTCCAATGTTGCCATGTATGTATACTGTATGTTTTGTGCTCTCCCGGGTCGTTCCTGAAAATAGGCACACTACTTGTCTAGTGTACTTACCCGGTAAACAAAAGCTAAATAAATAAATAAATAAATTCACAACATGTATGAACCAGGCACTCACCATCACATATGATGCTGACAACCTCCTGAAATAAAAAAAGTTTTAATAAAAGTCATCGCACAAGTGTGTCTGCCTAACGCATTTCTGGTCCCCAACTGGATCCTAGAAAGGGTTCAGTTGGGGACCAGAAACACATTAGGCAAACACACTTGTCCAATGACTTTTTATTAAAACTTTTTTTACTTCAAGCGGTTGTCAGCATCATATGCGGTGGTGAGTGCCAGGTTTATACATATTGTTGTTTCTAGTCTTTTAACCAAGAGCACCACAGCCTTATGCAAACTCTTTCCTTTTTGGCATGTTCTAGTCGCCACCCCAAATTGTTCCTGAAAGGAGTAAAATGACAGCTGACCCAGTGTGTGGAGAGCTGAGGCATTGTGCCGTACCTCCAACCACACCAGCAACCTGTGTTTGGTGGCAAATGTGGGTTGCACGGGGTCGGACGGGGTAAAAGAGGATCAAGTGTCCAGAGGACAGTTCTCCTCTCCCGGGGAGGGTGACTTGGCAATCCTGCCAAATGACTGCCCCCCAGATGGAGGCCTGAGAGCAGAACAGCTAGGAAGATGGCAACGATGGGAGGGTGATGCGGGATTCCTCAGAGTGAGTATGGCTCCATGTGCGCATTGACATGTGTGCCCCAGCAACCGGAGGTATGGGCTAAACATGGAAAAGGGGAATGTTAGCAGGCTACATGAAGCCTGGGCCGTGCTCTCGACCTTCAGCTCAACCCTGTCAACTGGACTGTGTGCAGTGGGGGGGGGGGAGTACAGTCCTTCCCTACCTGGCCCACCACGGGGACAGTGGGAGATCTATGGGGGACTCACCGGGCGTGGGGAGAAAGCAACGCGGTTACGGGTGGGAGGATGTCCAGTGTCGGGGGGGGAAGAAGATTAAAAAAAGGAATAAAGGAATGAAACAACCAGACCGCATGGTCTTGTAACAGATCCTCCAGGAAAACTATAGGAAGTCCACCTCAAAACTGCCTGCTTATTGATTTTTTGCCAATCAGCAAATTAGGATGGTCAAAAAAAGGTTGTAGAAAGATATGTGTGGGTTTCACCTTTAACAGTCTGCACAACTGAGCATGGGCCTTAACGAACCAAGCAATAGGCGTATTTTGAAACTGGTGTGGTAGTTTTGTGGGAGGAATGAAAAGTAGAGATTTAAGATGACAGTAATTTTTGCTTGCCAGGTCTTGCTCCACTTCTAGCCACTGAGACACATAGTTAGTATCCTGCTGTTCCCGTTCTGACTGACCCCAAAGGAAATATTTTGCTCCATGCAGGGCAAGATAATATCAGGCAAAATTGGGTAAACAGAATCCCTCAGACTCCCTTGGGCCAGTGAGTCTGTTATACGATCTGTGGGCAGGCCAGCCTTGCCAAAGGAAATGGTTAATACTAGCATGAAGATGATGGAGCCAAAATAATTTTGTTTTTGTTTTTATTGACTATGCTTTTTGGGGTACCAGACCTCCTCGAGCTCAGACCCCGACTCACCCCCGACCTCTGCCCACCCCCAGGACTTACCTGGAGCGATGATCCACCCAGGCTTACCCCCTCTGGGCAGGGCTGTCAGGTGGGCACGGCCCCCATGGATAACTGAATAAGGATTCCAGCAGAAACATCACCGGGAGGGCCTGACCACAGAACTTAAGAGCAGGAGAAAAAGGGCGATACAACAGTCACTTTCCCTTTCAATTACTACTAAAACTCTATAGAACCACTACTATAACTATAATTACTAAGACTGCAAACACCACTAAGTGGATCTATTGCAAGACTCTAAGACAGTGACATCTGCACAATTTACAGTTTTCACCCCAGAGTACATTTAGGTTCATTGGGTGTCATAAATGGATGTTGCAGAGGAATGCAGAACAAGAAATCTCTGTGCACATGCTTCTGTTGGCCATCTTGTAGAGCAGGCGAGGCAAAGATATGGCCACTAGGCATCAATCAAACACAGCGATACAAGCAAACACACTTGTATTCTAAAGGACTGATGCAAACTGAAAGCTTCTGGGCTGTCACCACTAACCTGTGAAAAGGCTTGAAAACTGAAGACTGAAAAACTGAGCAGAAGAACACCTCTGGGCCATCACCACTGACCCAGGAAAACTTGTAGAACTGAGACTGAAGACTTGACAAACTGAAGAACTGTAGCACCTCCAGGCTGTCACCACTAACCTGGGAAACTTGAAGAATTGAAATGGAAGATTCGACCTAAAGAACTGGAACACTTCCACTGGAGACCCTCTGGAGGGCTAGAGACCTGAAACAAAAAACTCCAACCCACTCTGGGTGGCAGATCCCTATCTGTGAACTAGTGCGGTTCCCTGCACTACCTAGCTCACTGTTAGGGAAGGGCTTGCCTGAATATCTGACGAAGAAGCTGGTAACAGGAAGTTCCTTAGCTGTCTACACCAGTGATGAAAGTGAACAGGAATGCACAGGAACTCAGTTCCTGTACCTTTTCTACATCAGGAACAGAGTTCATGTACTTCTTCCCACAGACACTGGAACTGAAATTCTTAAAGGAGCAACATAATGAAAGTTTCTGGGCCTGTGGCCTGAAATTAGGGTTTCCATAACAACATTTGACTTGTACAATAATGCCATTTTCCTAGAAATACTTCAATATCTCTAACTGAATCTACTAGTGACTAAACAGATAGCTGTGTCTTGACACAGATATTCTTTAAATTGAGGATCGTCATTCTGCATTTCATATTTGCCAGTGCCTGGTGTAACCCCCCTACAAACGGGGGTTCCTAAAAGCCTTCTTGGAGCTTGCCCTAGTGCTCCATGCCTAACTGGTGTTCGGCGTAATGCCACATACATGTGGGTGCTGTGAGTGCTTTTAGAGTCTCTGGTACTGTCTTTTTAAGAGCTGCCTGCTTGCAGGCTTTATTAGTTTATATGGGGGGGGAATGTGGATTTACTGCTCTGATACCTCCCGAGCTCCTGTTTAAATCACTCCGCTTCTGCAGTTGCTAAGAGAGCAGAGGGAGCCTAATTGAGGGGTGTAACTGTTTGCTGGGAAATATGTAGAGTCACAGTGAAAATGTAGTTTGTATAACTTGCCTTTATTACAGCTGGGACTCTGTGTGTTTGGCCCCTCCATTTTGGACCCGGACTGCTGAGATGGGCCAATTGGGGAAGGGGGGCTGTAAAATGGAGACTGCTTGAGCCAATCAGAATATGGACTCCCACCAGTAGCTTGCCTACAGGGGAATATATGGCAGGTGCCCCTGGGAAGTGTAGTTTGGACCCTGGTGCCTTTTTTGCACCAATAGAGGGAGCATGCTGTGACTGGCAGCAGAAAGCAGCCAACCGTAGCCTGTGGTGTGAAAGAAAAATGCCCTGAACTGTGCTGGAGGGGGTAGTCGTTGTGTGGTCGTGAAGAGAGAAGGAGCTCTGGCTCCTGTGCTGTAAAAGTCTTCGCGCAGGAAGCACGTGTGCAAGGCCTAGAAGCTGGGCGACAGTATCACCAGAAGGAGCCGGAAAAGATCTGTGGTGGCATGAAGGCAGAGGAGGCTGTACATTTACAGCTACCTACCAGACTCACCCTGTAGGGGACTGGAGAATCTGCTTCAATCGCGCTCGGTCTATCAGGACAAGGGAAGCTGCGTCGGTTCACCCGGTTTGTGCAGTGAAAACGATTGGGAGTCTAAAGCAGCTGCCTGGTATGGTACCCCTCTGTTCTACATATAAATGTGTGGAGAAGTGTTTGGATCACAGGCTATGTCCTGCAAGTGGTGTGAGAGGGATCTTTCTGCAGGAGTCGTGAGGACTAAATCAGTGTAGCTCCCTGTCAGGTGTTCATTTGAGGGCAAGATTTGTCTGGCTGCTCCATTGTCTGCATGAACTGAGCCTGCTGGCTCTGTTTAATCAATTTGGGTATCGAATACTTGTTTTCTTCATCACGGCTCCAACCAGCTGCACCGAATAGGCTAGCCTCTTATTGCCTGGATACTCAGAGACAGTGACTTATAGGTCTGGCCTGTGCACAGTGCCCTGATATAGTAGAGTGTTAAGCTAATCAACCTGATTTCCCCTGTCCTTGTTAATTCCCCTGCAATAAATCAGATTTGTTGTTTGCAAGGTATACTGTCTGAACTGAGTGTTTGTACCACCCTCTTGTGCATGGGTTATTGTGTTACTGCATCTTATTTTACAGGGAATCCTCTGCACCAAATTGGGCAATCCATCCTGGGGGTAAGTGTAAGTCATAACAGTGGTGTGGGAAGCATTTGTGGGCCACTAGTGGATAGAAAGGGGGGTTGCAGTGACCCAGAGGGCTGTGACCAAGTCATTCTTGACTGTTCCAACCCCAACCTCTGGGTGGAGGCACCTGCCGTTGGATCTGGACCCCTCAACCTGTTAGTGGCAAAGCAGACAGGGTGGTAGCCCTTGGGATAGCGCCCACTGGGGGGTACATTTTGGAGGCACCGCTGGGATTGGCGTCCTCTAGTAGCCAAGTAGACGAAGTACCCCAACATGGCCAAATTAAAGGAAAAACTGGAGGGGGATATCATGTCCAAAGTCAAACTAGACCCTGTTAAGATGGTGGTGCATAAACTGATGAGGTGGGATGAAGCTGAGGAATTGGATTCCCAAAATATTGTGTTACTACTGGATGTACCTCTGGGGATAAAGAACGCTGACCTTATTTCTGCAGTTGAGCATGTTAAATGTTTAGGTAAGGTAGAGGTGAAGGGGCGAATGGCCGACCTACTCGACCAAACTTTGCAGGTGCTGCTTTTATGCAGTATTGCTATAGACCCCGAGAGGGTGCCCCCAGTGATTTACCTGGAAGGTACTCAAAAGGGATGGAGGGTCATTCATGTCCGGAGTGGTTTGGTCACCCCAGGGGATCTCCCAAGACTAATAGCTTTAAAGATAAATTGCTTAAACTGTTAGCTGCAGAAGGGAGGACTACTCAGGAATTACTACAGGTGCTAGACCTTCCCAGTGATCCCACCCCCCCAAACGTCCCCAGGTACATCTCCCGGGTCGTCCAAGAGCTCCATTCTGGCTTCACCCCCATAGTTGTTCCCCCCATACAGCTAGACTCCTATCGGAGATTGAAACTCTTTTCTGGTACTGTGCCTGTGCCCTCGGGGGAAGATGATTTGGAGACTTGGATGGATTATGCTACCCCCTTAGTCCAAGAGTGGCAGTGCTCTGAGGGGGAGAAATGAAAGAGACTGATGGAGAGCCTGAGGGGCCCAGCTTTGGAAGCCATTCGGTTCCTGCGGGCCACTAGTCCCAAAGCCACTGCAGTAGAGTACCTTTCTGCTTTGGAGAGGGTGTTTGAGAGTACAGAAACCGGGGAAGACTTGTTGTGGAAGTTCAAGTCAACTAGACAGTGGAGGAATGAGAAACTGTCAGCCTTTGTTGCCAGAGTGGAAAGGGCACAGCAGAAAGCTTATTGAAAAGGTGGGGTAACTGCCTTAGCATTGAATCAGGTCTAGCTAAACCACATCTTGAAATCTGCCAGGTTTTCCAGTGTGATATTGTTGAAACTCAAATTGCATGACCGACGAGCTGCCCCTCCCGAATACTACCAATTGATGAGGGAAATTTGGGAAGCTGAAACTGATGAAGAGGGGTTGGAACCCTATGCGGGGGTTGTGAATCTATGCCAGACCCCTGAGCCCAGTGAACCAGATGAGGCTCATCCATCGAGAGGATTGACCAAGGGGCCGACAGAGACTTATCGGGAGTCTGATGCATTTCCTGTGTCTCCGGAATCCCACGGTGGAGTGAGGGTGCATGCTGTTTCCCCAGAGCCCCGAGTGGAGCGTGATTTGAAGGTTGAGATTAGAGATTTACGGGAAATATTGAGAGAATTGAAACAAACTGCTGCCAATCCTCCCAAATGTGAGGAGCCTGAGTTATCTCGGAGCAATCAAACTAGTCAAGAGGAGCCCTCCAGAACTCCCGACACCTCCCGGCAGGCGAGGTATCTCCCTCCCACCAAAGACCCCTGAGATACTAAGTTCTGTTACCACTGTGGGGAGGATGGACACTTTCAGACTGAGTGCCGGTTGCCAGAGAACCTAAGGAGGGTCACCAGCAAGCTAGTAGCCTGGCATCGCAAGGCTTATGCCAGGCCCCAAGAAGGGCCTCCTCGGAAGAGTTTTGCCATTCAGGCCAATGCCCGAGCAACCTCCAAAATCATGCCCCCTGAGTGGTCTGACGTGGTGGGTCCCTCAATGGAAACCACAGTGAGAGTGAATGGAGTACCCACCCGGGCTGTGTTAGACAGTGGCTCCCAAGTGACCATTATATTTCAGGACTGGTATCAGAAGCATTTGCCTGGGGTGCCCCTACAGCCTTTAGATGGACTACATGTTTGGGGACTGAGCGATAAGGCCTACCCCTACTCTGGGTATATTTGGATCTGATTATCTTTTCCTGCTTCTGTGGCTGGGGTGGCTGAACAAGTGGAGACCCTGGCATTAGTGTGTCCCCCCCACTGGGCTGTATGATGGGGTACCCTTGTTGATTGGAACCAGTGCTCATATGTTTGGTCGTCTAGCGCAGCTATGCTCTGAAAAACAAAGGTCCAGGACTGGGCGAGCTCTCAGAATTCCAGCCTTGATTCAGAAGGCCTATGAAACCTAGAGGAAGGCCAGCCAGGCGGAACCCGAAGGCCCGGTGAGCGTTGTCTGGAAGAAGGATCCAGAGTCTTTGCTGTTAGCACCAAATGCCCAGTGTGTTCTACAAGGAGAGGTCTGGATTAAAAAAGATGTTAAGAATAAAATATTGATGCTGGACGCACCAGGCAATGGAAAATTGCTAGAGGGGTTGCTGGTTAAACCCAGCATTTTGCCTGCTCAAGCCCATGCTTTTGCCAGAAGAGTAATGGTTCAAGTGCACAATGTATCTGATCGAGAGATTCGAGTGAAGCGAGGCTGCACTTTTGCCATGGTGCACTGTGTGGATACTGCTGTTCTGCCCAGCAACAAGACTTCAGGGAGGAGTGACTGGGTGACCTCTGATCTGTTTGATTTCGGTGACTCCCCACTACCAGCAGAATGGAAGAAAAGGATTAGTGAAAGGCTTGCCCAGAGGGAACAAGTGTTTTCCTTGAAGGAGTGGGATGTACTGTAGGATGTGTGCAAGGAACTGAGCATCACATTCGGCTACAGGATGAGCGTCCCTTCTGTGAGCGATCTCGACGCCTGGCCCCTGCTGATATAGATGATGTAAGACGACATCTGCAGGAGATGCTTGCAGCTGGGGTGATACAAGAATCCAGAAGCCCCTATGCTTCCCCTATTGTAGTAGTGAGAAAAAAGAATGGAGCTGTATGGATGAGTGTGGATCATCGTACTTTAAACAGGTGAACTATATCAGACCAGTATACCATGCCATGCATTCAGGATGCCTTGGATTGTCTAAATGGTAGTAAATGGTTCCCAGTGTTAGACCTTCGCAATGGGTATTACCAGATCCCGATGGCTCCGGAGGATCACGGTAAAACTGCTTTTATTTGCCCACTAGGTTTCTACGAGTTCATGAGGATGCCTCAGGGGATTTCAGGCACCCCTGCTACTTTCCAGTGCTTGATGGAGTGTGCTGTGGGGATATGAACTTACTCGAGTGTTTAGTCTACCTGGATGATGTCATAGTGTTTGGCAGCTCTTTGGAGGAACATGAAAGCAGGTCGTTCAAAGTCCTGGATCGACTGGAAGATTTTGTTCTCAAATTGTCTATAGATAAGTGTCAATTCTTTCAAACATCAGTGAAATATGTGGGGCACATAGTATCCACTGAAGACACAGAGACTGACCCCAGTAAGGTGGAAGCTTTGACTACTTGGCCTCAGCCAAAGAATTTGAAAGAGCTGCAAAGGTTCCTGGTGTTTTGTGGTTATTATATGCGGTTTATCAAAGACTATTCTCGAGTGATCCACCCTTTACTCAACCTTACTCAAGGGTATCTTCCAACCCACAAAAAGTATAAGAAAGATGTACTCCCTGAGACTGAGAAAAAATATTTCCATCCAAATGATATGTTTGGGATCCGCTGGACTGCTGATTGTGAGGTAGCTTTCCATGATATTATATATCAACTTACCTATGCCCCAGTGCTGGCCTATGCTGACCCTGCCAGGCCGTACTTTCTTCATACTGATGCCAGTCTACACGGATTGGGGGCTGTGTTATATCAAGACCATACAAATGGTCTAAGACCCGTAGCCTTTGCCAGCAGGAGCCTAACCCCTTCAGAAAAGAACTACCCAGTACACAAGCTAGAGTTCTTGGCCTTGAAGTGGGCCATTGTTGATCAATTTCATGACTACTTGTACAGTGCTAAGATATTGATGAAGACTGATAACAGTCCTCTAACCTATGTGCAGACCTCAGCTAAGTTGGATGCCACTGCATAGGTGGCTTTCTGCGTTGTCTACTTACGACTATGCTGTTGAATACAGAGCAGGCCTGAACCACATAGATGATGATGCTCTCTCCTGAGGCCTGTGTCCTGAGACAACTGGGTCAGGTTGTCAGAACCTGACATTAGAGCACTTTGCCAAAAATTTGACAAGGAGGAACAGGTATCTCCTGATGCTGTGGACTGCATGGTGGATTGCTTGGGGCCATCTGAGAACTGTATACATGCGGCTTACTGTCACTTCTCTGAATTAGATACTAGTGCATTGCCCCAGTTCAATAATGATAGTCTCTGGCTGGCTCAATCCCGAGACTCCATGATAAAAACTGCTCTGGAGGCTCTGCACGTGGGAAAAGATGTGTCAAAACTGTGTTCCACCGACTTGAGAACTGCCCTGTTATACAAAGAAGGTCCCAAGTTGAAACTCATTAAAAAATTATTATACAGAGAGACAGTAGATAAGGGGGGGGTGAGTAGACAAACAACAACTGGTGCTGCCCACTGCTTTTAGAGAACTGGTGTTGAGGTCCCTGCACAATCACATGGGACACCTCGGCATAGACAGAACCCTTGACTTGGTGAGGTCCCGGTTTTATTGGCCCAAAATTGGTGCTGATGTGGAACAGCATATCAGGACTTATAGCCGATGTTTACAGAGAAAGACTCTGCCCCAGAGGGCTGCCCCCTTGGTTAACATCACTACTAGTGCCCCCATGGAATTGGTCTGCATTGATTTTCTGAGTCTAGAACCAGATCAGAGAAATATCAGCAATATATTGGTAGTTACTGATCACTTCACCCAGTATGCACAGGCTTTCCCCACTAAAGACCAGAAAGCCACCACGGTGGCTAAAGTACTTGTTGAGAATTTCTTTGTCCACTATGGGGCCCCTCAAAGAATCCATTCTGATCAGGGGAGAGATTTTTGAGAGCCACTTGATTAAAGAAATGCTATCCTTGTGGGGGGTACGAAAGTCAAGAACTACTCCTTATCATCCCCAGGGAGATCATCAGCCTGAAAGGTTTAACCGTACGTTGCTCGACATGTTGGGCATCCTGCAACCTAAAGATAAGCCTAGATGGAGCCAGCAGATTAGCACTCTGGTACACACTTATAACTGCACCAAAAGTGATGCCACTGGATTTTCCCCATATAGACTGATGTTTGGGAGACAGGCTAGACTGCCAGTAGATGTCTGTTTCGGAGTTTCTCCTGATGGGGTTCAAGCAACTAATCATCTACAGTATGTGCAGAAGCTGAAGGCCCAACTAAACCATGCCTACCAACTAGCCCAGACCATGGCTGCTAAACGAAATCTAGCCAATAAAGAAAGGTATGACAAAAAAGTAAAGCAATGGAGCTCAGAGAAGGGGATAAAGTACTATTGAGGAATCTGGGATTGCATGGCAAGCATAAGATTGCTGACAGATGGCATCACCTCCCTCATATTGTGGTAGGAAAGCTGGAAGATTTACCAGTATACGAAGTGTGGCCTGAGAACAACTCAAAAGATGTGAAAACTATACACAGAAATCATCTGCTGCCAATTGGACACATCCTGATAGAGGCTGAGCCACCAAATGCCCCCCCCCCGGGCCCGTGACTAGAGCAACTGCCAAGAAAAAACTAAGACTGATAGATTCCCCAGAAATCGAACTAAAAAGGCCCTCTTCCCCTCCCTCCGTTGAAGCTGATTGCCAGTCTGTGTCCGAGGACAGGGAATGTAATCCTGAGGATTACCCCTCTTATGAACTGAGTCAGTTGTTTAAGGGCAATCCCCTAGTCAATCCTGGGGATGAAGCTGGGCTTCCTGGACTTTCCGAGCCCCCAGCTTTGTCTCTTTAGCCGATGCTCCCAGAGGGAGATGTGAGTGGTATTAAATCCGAAGATGTGAGCTCTTTGGGACTGGCTGAACTGTCTGATTTCTCAGAAGAAGGAAATGATGTGGGGGAGGCAACTGGTGACATGCCAGAGCAAGAAGAATACTTTGAGTGCTCTGATAGATCCCCACCAGTACCAGAAATGTCCCAAGCTGAGCCAGATAGTGTGAGCCCAGAAATAGGGGGCCCTGGCACCGAAGATACCATGGACTCTGGGTCTCCTGCTCCCGTAGAGGTTTCCCCGGCCACCCCAAGTAGGGCGGGAATGGAGTCTGAGCCTTCAGAAATTTTACCCGAGACTCCTAGATGGACTGGCCGAGAAGTACAGCCTGTAGTGAGGTTGAGTTATGAGTCCCTGGGCCAGCCTGTGGAACTGCCTTTGAATGTGGTCCATAAGGGGGTGTATGTGTCCCCGAGCTCCTTGCCCAAACTAAGCCTGGGGAATGATTCCAGACTGTTGGTATTGCCTTCTGAGTATGGTGCCCCTACCCCATTTAGCCCCCAGGTAGCTGATAGGGAAGGGCCCCCTCTATCCAGGATTCATGGGCAGGAAGTAATGACCTGATTTAAAAAGGAAAAAGATTGCCTGTATGTGTACTGCTGTATGACCAATAGTAAACTGTGAAAAACAGTACTAGTGTATATAACCAAAGGTTTAATGTGCTGTCTTTGTTTGAAAGGAATGAAGGTTTAAACTGTTTGCCTTAAAGTGATTTAAGGGTAACCACTTGACGTGGACGCCAAGTTTTTTCCAGGCCAGGAAGGGTGTAACCCCCCCCTACAAATGGGGGTTCCTAAAAGCCTTCTTGGAGCTTGCCCTAGTGCTCCCTGCCTAACTGGTGTTTGGCGTAATGCCGCTTAAATGTGAGCGCTGTGAGTGCTTTTAGAGCCTCTGGTACTGTCTCTTTAAGGGCTGCCTACTCGTAGGCTTTATTAGTTTATATAGGGGGGACTGTGGGTTTACTGCTTGGATCCCACCCGAGCTCCTGTTTAAATCGCTCCGCTTCTGCAGTCGCTAAGAGAGCAGAGGAAGCCTAATTGAGGGGTGTAACTGTTTGCTGGGAAATATGTAGCGTCACAGTGAAAATGTAGTTTGTATAATTTGCCTTTATTACAGCTGGGACTCCGTGTGTTTGGCCCCTCCATTTTGGACCCGGACTGCTGAGATGGGCCAATTGGGGAATGGGGGGCCGTAAAATGGAGACCGCTTGAGCCAATCAGAATATGGACTCCCACTGGGAGCTTGCCTACAGGGGAATATATGGCAGATGCCCCTGGGAAGTGTAATTTGGACCCTGGTGCCTTTTTTGCACCAATAGAGGGAGCATGCTGTGACTGGCAGCAGGAAGCAGCCAACCGGAGCCTGTGGAGTGAAAGAAAAATGCCCTGAACTGTGCTGGAGGGGGTAGTTGTTGTGTGGTCGTGAAGAGAGAAAGAGCTCTTGCTCCTGCGCTGTAAAAGTCTTTGTGCAGGAAGCGCGTGTGCAAGGCCTAGAAGTCAGGTGACAGTATCGCCAGAAGGAGCCGGAAAAGATCCGTGGTGGCGTGAAGGCAGAGGAGGCTGTACGTTTATGGCTACCTACCAGGCTCACCCTGTAGAGGACTGGAGAATCTGCTTCAATTGCGCTTGGTCTGTCAGGACAAGTGAAGCTGCGTCGGTTCACCTGGTTTGTGCAGTGAAAGCGACCGGGAGTCTAAAGCAGCTGCCTGGTATGGTACCCCTCTGTTCTACATATAAATGTGTGGAGAAGTGTTTGGATCACAGGCTATGTCCTGCAAGTGGTGTGAGAGGGATCTTTCTGCAGGAGTCGTGAGTACTGAATCAGGGTTGCTCCCTGTCAGGTGTTCATTTGAGGGCAAGATTTGTCTGGCTGCTCCATTGGCTGCATGAACTGAGCCTGCTAGCTCTGCTTAATCAATCTGGGTATCGAATACTTGTTTTCTTTGTCAGGGCCCCAACCAGCTGCACCGAATAGCTAGCCTCTTATTGCCTGGGTACCCAGAGACAGTGACTTATAGGTCTGGCCTGTGCACAGTGCCCTGATATAGTAGAGTGTTAAGCTAATCAACCTGATTTCCCCCTGTCCTTGTTAATTCCCCTGCAATAAATCAGATTTGTTGTTTACAAGGTATACTGTCTGAACTGAGTGTTTGTACCACCCTCTTGTGCATGGGTTATTGTGTTACTGCATCTTATTTTACAGGGGATCCTCTGCACCAAGTTAGGCAATCCATCCTGGGGGTAAGTGTAAGTCATAACGGTGATGTGGGAAGCATTTGTGGGCCACTAGTGGATGGAAAGGGGGGTTGCAGTGACCCAGAGGGCTGTGACCAAGTTGTTCTCGACTGTTCCAACCCCAACCTCTGGGTAGAGGCACCTGCCGTTGGATCCAGGCTCCCCAATCTGTTAGTGGCAAAGCAGGCAGGGGTAGTTGCCCTCGGGATAGTGCCCCCCTGGGGGTTACACTGAGTTCCTGTACTTCTTGTCTGCCACTTGCACCACTGGTCTACACTATTCCTATGCTGATGATCAGGATGATCAGTCCCACATTGTCCACATACAGGTGGCTGTCACAGTCTCTGGGTGGTCACTGTTAGTGACAGTCTTTGGCTGAGCACTTATTAAATGGGATGATAGGCATTAGGTGGAGAAGTCCATAAACATGCAGGCAGTTCAATGGCCCGCAGGGCAGTTTATCACATGCAGGGCAGTTCATAACCAGCAGGGCAAGTTCTGGGTTAATCCAATAGTTCTTGGGATAAACAGGGTAAATTCAAGAAAGCAGGGCAACTTGGTGCATGCAGTGCAGTTACACTGTTATGTTTCAGGTGCTGTCCCTTTAAATGCAGTCTCAAGTCAATAACAGTTTTTGCCCTTTCTCACAATTTACATACAGTTCAGCCTTTTCACTTCAAAAATGTTCAGCAGAATCATTTTCTATAATAGGTACACTAGGAAAAGCAATAAACAAGGGGAAAACCTGACAAATGCTGGATATACCTAGCTACGCGGGGACCCTGAGGTACGTCCTTCCTCCCACAGATATTTGCTTGGGTTCAAAGAACTTAAGAGGAGGATAACCCAGTTGGCTGAGGGTAATCTGGCAAGCCTACATACTAGGGATTCCATGCTAACTGTCCCTCCCTGGCTTAAGGGGCTACGGGTCAGTTACTCAGGTTACTAGCCCTTGACAAGGACTGAGGCAACTATGCTGCTGGGGTGGCTAATTGGCTGGTGCACTCCTTTCCCCTTACTCCTGGTGGAAGCTGACACTCTAGTGACCTTTTAATTAGCAAATTCTACAATTTTAAGCACTATCCCTTAGCTTGGCTACTGGTGGCCACTTTGCTACTAGCCACCTTTACTACTCTGGGGAGCCATACCTTTATGACTTGGGGCTTGCTTCCCGTAACTGGCTCACCTGGTAATTTCTCTGAATAAAATTAAAAAAACAACTTTTGGGGCTGGCTTGCCCTCATTCGCTAGTCCAACTGGCTACCTCTTTATTTATTTATTATTTCCTCGGAATTACCAACCTTTGAGTTAAGAACTCATTTACACAGGACGGGGCAGGTGTAACAGACAGTGAGTGGAAATAACAGACAACAGTGCATGTACATACATTATTTACATTATATTTATTTATTAACTTTTGGTTACCAGGTAAGTACATTAGGCAAAAGACCTGCCTATTTTCAAGCACGACCCAGGAGTGTACAACATGCAGTAGACAAGAATACAGAGGACAAGTCAGGCATTATCACAAAAACACAGGACTGCCACGTAGGGCGGACTAACAATGATACAGAGTAAAAACACCCATGTATGGGTGGGTGAACAACAAAACATCCAGGAGATTACATAGAGATAAGTATGAGTACATAAACAATGTTAGACTTAGGGTGAACAGAGGAACCCGAAAGGAAGTTAGAGGCAACTGCAGGCACCAGTAGAGCTCAAGTATGAAAAAAGTGCTTTTTTGAAAGAGTGGTGAGATGGGGAATGCTTAATGTCATGAGGAAGAGAGTTCCAGTATTTGGGAGCAAACTGTGAGAAAGCTTGCTTACCCATTTTTGTAGAGCAGGGAGGAACGGTGAGCAGGGAAGCAGTCGAAGACCTAAGGGGATGAGAGAATGTACTAATAGCAGCAAGAGAGAAAAAAACATATAAACTTCTTTTTCATGTAACAGGTATATACATGATTGTAGCTAAGCAGGAAAGAGTAACCCAGAGATACACACAGTATATTGTGCGGGCTAAAGGAGGTCACTGGATGTGGCCAGGGCCTGCAGGGGTGTCATTAGGAGCACCTGCAGCTATGAGAGTTGAGCAGATATTTATGGAGGGCTGCTTTAAATGGCCCGATTCTGTGTTTGGATGTGATACTAGGGGGAAGGGTATTAAACCAGGTGGGGGCTCTATGCCGGAAGGACCTCTAAGCAAGGGACGTCCTGACTCTGGGAACTAATAGAGAGGTTTTGGAAGAGTTTCAGGTGGAGGCAGTGGGCGGGGCCGTGCTGAGTATCTTGGACAGACGGGCGGGGGGAGGGACAAACCTGAGCGAATTTTTTGGGTGAGTAAACAATTTTGGTAGAGTAATTGCTCATCAAATGAGTAGAGGTTCGACAAGGAGTATAGCGTACAGGTGTGGGTGAGCCTGTCAGCCCCAGTGAGTAGCCAATAGGCTTTGTTGATAGAAAGCTTGATTTTGCCCAGAGCGGTGTTGTCTGCTGCACAGTATAGAGAAACATAGACTTTGAAGCCAGATAAGGACCACTTGGCCCACCCAGTCTGCCCATTTCCCTACCTACTGGATAAGCTGCAGATTCTAGTTAACCAACAGCCTATTTTCTGCCACCCCCCACTACAATTGCCTTGTGTCTGTCCCATGCATGTTTGAATTCCCCTACTGTTTTAGCCCCAACAACCTCCCCAGGAAGGCAGTTCCATGCATCCACCACTCTCTCCGTGAAAAAAGATTTCCTCACATTACCCCTGAGCCGTCCCCCCTCTATCTTTAAATTGTGTCCCCTTGTTCTTACACATCTCTTTTTCTGAAAGATGCTACCCTTCTGGACTTTGTTGATTCCTTTGAGGTACTTGAACATTTCTATCATGTCCCCCCTGTCCCTCCTTTCATCAATGGTATACATATTAAGATCTCTCAGTCTCTCTTCATATGATTTGTGATGCAGACCCTACACCATTTTAGTTGCCCTCCTCTGGACCTTCCATCCTCTCTATGTCCTTGACGTGAGATGAGGTCTCCAAACTACTTTCAGTACTCCAGATGGGGTCTCACCAACTGTCTGTACAGAGGGATAACCACTTCCCTTTTTCAACTTGTGATGCCCCTTCCTATGCATCCCAGTATCCCCCTGGCTCTCCTTACTTACGTCTCACATTGCTTACCAACCTTTAGATCATCTGATATGACTACCCCCAAGTCCCGTTCCATTTTTGTTGTTGTTAGTACCTCCCCTGCTATTGTGTACTCTTCTCCTGGGTTTTTGTTTCCCAGGTGTATTACTTTGCACTTCTTTGCATTGAATCTAAGTTGCCATATGTCTGACCATTCCTCCAACCTTGCCAAGTCCCTTCTCATCCTTTCTACCCCCCTTGTGTATCAACTGTGTTACAGATCTTTGTATCATCTATCAAAGGTCCATAATCCACAAGGGATAGGACTGAAGAATCTATGGTGAGTCTTAGTGCCTCTGGGGGGAGACAGGCTTTGTGCAGATATAGTAAGCCTACGCGCATGTTTATGGCTGAGCAGAGTGTGTGGATGTGCTCATGAAAGGTGAGGGCAGAGTCAAAGACAATACCAAGGTATTTGTATGTGGTGACCTGCTCAAGGGGGTGGTGGGAGAGGGACAGAATGGACAGAGCGGAGGCCTTGAGTTTGTTCTGGTTGTGGGTGAAAAGCAATAATTTTGTTTTCTTTAGGTTAATTACGAGCCTGTGGTCAAGGAACCACTGCTTGGTCAGTGCAAAGCTACAAGTGATTTAAAGTGCATGCGAAAAACTTTAACTGGAGCTTTGCCCTGCCCCCCTGGCTGGAGCTTCCTCTCTCTTTTTTTTTTTGTATACAATTCAGGGCCTGCCCCCTACCAGAAATTGCTTCCTCCTCCTCTACGGTGTCTCCACTATGGAGGACCCCAGCATCCTCCCTGGTCACTACCTTGGGTGCCTTCTCCTAGTAGTCCCACCCTCACCTGAGTAGCGTAGGAATTTCGTAGTGGTAGTGGTACTGGTTGAGGAATGTGTCTCTGTCCCACCACTCTTCCAGAGCCCATCATAGTCCAGCCATTTCTCCTCCCCAGTACCCACTGATATAAACAGTGGCACACTTGGTGGGTGAAGGTGTTGACATCAAAACTGGTTCCACTACCAATGAAGTAATCAGTTTGGTAGTTTTATGTCAAGCAATAGGTGTGTGGAAGACCTCCCCAAGTATCACAGTGATTTGCTTGCAAAACTCCCTGTACACAGTTTTTCACATGCACTTTAATTCACTTATAGCTGAGGATCATTGTGGGGGAGGTATGAATATCATTTTTGAAAACAGGAACATAACAAGCAACTGCAAATACCACAGGTACTCTACTTCCCAAGAAACTACACAAATGTCTGTAAACCCATGATCTAATAAATAAATAATGCTACAAGAAAACATTTGAAGGCAAGTGGCAGTCTTATCGATCCTTAACATCTCTCTACTGAACTTAACCTTGGGTTATGCAGGCCTTGGAACAAGCGTCCATTTGTTACCATGGCGACGAGTGCCATTGCACGTACGCCACTCAACCTCTCTGTGGGTGGTACGAAGTTTATTATTCCTCGGTAACAGCACGCGCCCCAGTCATCCCCGCTACGTTTTACGTGCGCCTCCAAAATGTGGGAGTGGTGCGTAAGGGCACGGCAGGTACCGGCTATGGGCGGGGCGGCCAGTTAATCTGGCAGAGTGGCTTCTGACGTAACGTTCAAGCCCCACCCCCTCGCTCACAATTTCCCAGAGTGCCTCGCGCCGTAAAGAAGCAGCAGCGGCTCGAGACGAGTAGTCAGTCATTTTGTTGTAGAAAAGAGGAGAGCTGAAAGTTGGGGGGGAAGAGCGGGCGCGAGACAAGATGGCGGAGTGAACTAGAGAGAAGCGCCCAAACATTTTCCTCGCTGAAACCCCCCCACTGTAAAGCCCGACTCCCATTACCGACCACTTCCCCTTTCCTAGACCCCTAGCTTTTTTATTTATGTATATATCCGTAGACACAGGCGACGGACCCGGCACAACTCGGGGGCTTTCGCCGGCCTTTTGATCCGGAATTTCCGGAAGGGGGAACACGGATTTTGCAAAGAGCCCCGGAGGGGGGACACGGAAGCGCAAAAGAACGGAAGAAAAATATAAACTGAGGGGGAAACGTAACAATCTGCCACCCATGAGAAACTCCGCGAGGTAACGAAGGGAAGTGGTGGTACTTTTTATATAATATTTACGAACAAAGGCTGCTGTTCCGTGGAGAGCGACGTTTTCTCGGGAATTACAGAAGTTTTCTTCGACGACTCGCTGGTTCATAAGGATTTTCCCGCCCGGACTCCCGTATAGGAGAGGATTATTTAAAAAATAAAAAATTTTGATTGTGTTGTTGTTGTTTCACCGGGCCCCGAGCCCTTTGGCTTTGTAACTCCGCGGACAACAACCAACCCGAAAGAAGATGGCGAGCAGCAGTGGCTCGAAAGCGGAGTTCATTGTTGGGGGCAAGTATAAGCTTGTGCGGAAAATCGGCTCCGGCTCCTTTGGGGACATCTACCTGGCCATTAACATCACCAACGGAGAGGTAATCCGTGGAAGGGGGCACTGCCATTTATTCAGTCAGCATTTGTTCGTCCTTGTATTCAGTTTTACTGCAGGTTAAGGGTGATGGGTGGGCATTTAATGTCCTGTTTTCGTACGTGAACCGGTGTTTATAATGTGTATGTTATATTTCAAGGTTTTGGTATTATGTAAATTGGAAACTTAGAAACGGTCGAGTGGTGCGCTTTTCTAATGATTCATCAGTTTTATTACTTAACGTATTGAACATGACAGGATATGTTAACCCCATAACAAGCCTTACACGACATTTTCTCTTTTGGCCCAGCGGACTGGCGGTGAAATAAAAGTATTTTTTGGGGGAGGGCATCGGTCATGGATAAAATGATCCATTGCATGGCTGGGACAGAGTTTTATATATTACTTGTGTGTATTGCTCTTTAGATAAACGTGATTTTATATTTTCCTCTTAAACCTTCAGGAGGTGGCAGTGAAATTGGAGTCTCAGAAGGCCAGGCATCCGCAGCTGCTGTACGAAAGCAAATTGTACAAAATCCTTCAGGGAGGAGTCGGCATTCCCCACATTCGGTAAGAGTTACTGTGTCAGTGGAAAATAAGAAACGAGTTAAGCATGGCCAGATTTTAACTCCTTTGCTGATCACATAGTAGTAGTAACATTTTTTACACCCACCCTTCCGCTTTATGTTGGCAAACTAAAATTAAGATTTCCACAGGCGAACAGATCATTGTCAACGAAATCCACTCTGCTGTTTTATGATGTGCATTTAGTTCGCACAAGTAAAGTATACGTGTGTTGTTCCAACCCGTATGTACTAGAACGAAAGTGCACAGAGGACCGCAGTTGTCAAAAAAGTTGACTATGGGAAGGTGCTTTGTGGTAACAGGGTGGGGGGTTGCATTATGCAAACTTGGCGTGGGAGACTCAAATGTGAACATCGGTATTAATTCGAGGTGTTGGGGTTGGTTTTCATGTGGTGGTGAGGTTGGTACTCTGCAGGGGAAAAACGAGTGTAAGATGGGCGAGCCGATTCCGGGTTTCAGGAATGCCCGTTTCTTTCTTTTTGTTGTGTTTTGTTCTAACATGTCTTCCTGTTCTCTGCTGAGAAAATGGCGGATGGACGTGATCGCAAACCACTCCCACCTAGAGAGGTTAGATAATGCAGGTCGGGTGTGTGTTTATCATGTACCTTTTTTTCTGAGCAGGTTCAGGAAGTGACTTCTTGAGGCACGCCTCTTTGTGGCTGGCAGTTTTGGGGAGTTTGTATGTGGGAAAGCAGGTCTACAGCGCTTGCTTGCGTTCATGCTAGTTTACTGTCTAATAAAGAAAAGCAGACTCGGGGTGCCCTCCTGTTTCCCCTGTGGTCTAAATGACCTTTTATGTGCTTGCTGTAGAAACCTGACATTTTCAGTTTATGTCCGTATGAATTTTTATTTTTTGATTCGTGCGTTTTGAAGTTTGAAACATATAGGTATGGGGCTAAGGACAGGTAATTAGAATCCATCTGTCATAGAACTTAAATGCAGTTTTTTTTTTACTTCTGTATTGCCACAGAGATAAACTAACATAAAGGAAATAATGGGAACAAAAGGAGGTTTAAGGAAATTAAGGAGGTTTCCTACTTGTAGGCCAGATAATACAGTCATAGCTGAAACACAGATTTGAATCCATGGATACAAGGTGGGAGGGAGAGCCATGAAGAGGGTACTCAAGGGGCTCAGGTCTTTGAAAGTGAATAAGTCCCCAGGCCCACCCAGTTGGTTTGCATCCTAGGGTGCTTGGTTCCTGGCCGAACCAGTGACCTTTCTAATTGCCCCATAGAAATGGGGGTGGGGTTCCAGCAGATTGGAGGGAGGACAAGGTGTGTAGAGACTGCCCAGGGAACTATAGACCGGCTAGCCTGACCTCAGTCATGAGTATGTAGCAGAAGGCCTGTTGGCCAGTGGTCTCTAGGACAAGAGGCGGCATGGATTCATGTCACTCAGATCGTGCCAGATCTAAAAAATACATTTTTGATCGAGTCATGAAAGTAAAGAGCCAACAGTAGACAATACTACATCTGGACTTTAGCAAAGCATTTTGTTATGTGTCCCATGGGTGACTTGTAAAAAGATGAGGAAGACTGATACAGTTGATTAGTAAAAACTGAGGAAGGTAGAACTCGGCGTAGTTATCAGTGAGGAATGTTCAGAATAGGTCTCTAGTGGGGTACCATGGGTGTCCATCCTGGGGCTGGTCCTTTCCAGTGATATAGAGAATAAAAATGGGCTTGGACTGACTAGAACAGTGGACCAATATAGAGCATCTCAAATTTAACGCCAAAAAGCATAAGGCCATGCACACTGGCAGGAGAAATCCAAAGAAATAAGCTTTTGGGGAGTGAGGGTGGAGCAGACAGCAAAGGAAACTGACCTGGGGGATCATTATTAGTGACAGTCTAAAGTCCCATGCTCAGTGCCAGGAGGCTGCAGGGGAAGGAAATAACATTGTTGGGGTACATGGGGGAAGGGGGTTAGCTAGCAGAAGGAAGGAGGTATTTCTGCCCCAGTGCAGATCTTCCTGGGGACCTCACCTGGGGTACTGGGTGTAGTTCTGGAGTCTAAACTTGAAAAGAGAACGGTATCCTCTTGGAAGCTGTATAGAGGAGACCTGCAAAGATAGATATTTTATTTTAAAATACTTCTTGATATCAAGGCATTGTACAAAAAAAGCCTCAAAATGCAAAAGAAAATAACTTATTACAAAATATAAACATAATGTACTAAATTCTTTATATCATGTAAACATTAAATATAGGAAAGTATTTTCTAATGCAGAGAGACCAGAAACTGTCGGTCGAAGATGTGAGGAGCAGCTGGAGTGTCTCATAATGGACGAACTGGATGTCAGGAGGGGAATGGGGAGACATTTAAGTACCTAAAATGTAGTAATAAAATTGACAGCAGTTCCTGTTCACAGGAAGTGAGGGCAGGGTCAGAAGCGGCCATGGATGGAAACAGGTGGTGGGGATTTAAGACTGGGAAAAATTGGCAGATTGGGTGGGTCAGCAATCCTTATCTGTCTTCAAATGCCGTGCTTCTAGGGCAGTTCTTTTACAGAATGGATAGTAGGGAAGTGGAATGCAGTGCAAGAAGTGGTCGGAGCAGAGTCGGTCACCAACTTCAGACACAGGTGGGATCGGCACAGGGGACTGTTCTGATCAAATGGGGGTTTAGAGGCCTTTTGCTTGAGGAACCAGCCCTCCCCCACATCAGTAGCTGACTCCTGCAGCTCACAAACTGTGCCGGAGAGCCCCAGGGACAGACCCTCCCTTCAACCCTTGCAGCCAGTTACTGTGACAATTTGTGGGTGGAGGTGTAAAACTGTTTTTGAGGGCCAAAATCAGCACTGTACAAGATCGACTAAAAAGCGGCTTTGTCCTCAGACGCTGCCAGACTGTTCCTGATCAAATGGGGGCTGTGAGGGCTTTTGCTTGAGGATCCAGCCCTCCCCTGCACCGATCGCTGACTCCTGCATCCCACAACCAGTGCCGGACACACAGGGACAGACCCCCAAGCCCTTTGCAACCAATCCGGCTAAGAGCCCTCCTCTTACTGAAGCTACCTACAAGCAGTCCTCTGCATGAAAGACCTCAGCACAATGGATAACTGGGACGTCTGCCAGGAGGGCAGCCAGTTACTCTGATCGAGCAAAGCAGAGAAATTGGCTCTTTGTCCAGCTGGTCCCTAACCATCCCGAATACGCACCAACTTTCGGGTAAGCGCCTTTCTCTTACGCCTGCCCCTGCACTGAACACGCCTGCTAATCTGGCAGCCAGGCTTCCACGGATTCAAGGCCGGCCTTAAGGTCTACCTGCTGGAACTTAGCCTATGTGGCTGCACTCGCTAGTCCTCCTTTCTCCTACCAGACCTGATGTTTCTCTCATCCCCTGTTGTCAGATGGCTGAACTATGACCTACTAACTCTGTATTGTTAGTTGTTCCACCGCATTTGTCTACCTGTAATTACTGTCTCTCCAGTTGATGCTGTCTCACTTCTACTCCTTGTACTACTGTCTTATGTATATAATATTGGTGTATGTAATTTAACCTCAGGTCGCCCCTGAAAAAGGGACCAGTGGTCTCAGTAGGTTTACCCGGTCATCAAAATCTAAATAAATAATGGACATGTTATTTGTAAGAGACGTATGAACCCATTGATGCTAAGTATCCAACAACCGGAACAGTAGTCACAGTACTGTGTCAAGTGCTATGGTAACCACAGCAGTGATACACCAGGATGTTTAAGACAAGAGTTATTTGTCAGGGCCAGCAGGGCAGATCTGTGAAGAGTGCCTCAAGGCACTAAATATGCACTCGCTGGGAACCAGAAGTGAGAGGGGAGATGATGGAGCACTTCAAGTTACTTAAAAGGAATTAACAAGGTAAACTGGGGGGAATTACTGTTCCCTGAATACCAACTCATGGTCACGAGTGGAAATAAACAGAGAGGTTCAGGGGGGGCGTGAGGAAGTAAGGAAAGGGTGGTGGAACTTGACCAAGGTGGTGGGTGCAAACATAGCCAGGGGGATCCAAGCAAGCATGGGATAGAATGAAGGGAATAGTGGTCGTTCGGGGTGAAAACCAGGGAGGAGAATGGTGATAGGACAGGGAGGGTTAGTACCCTGGAGGAACAAATAGGTTCCAGGGAATATGGGCAGAATGAATGGACATAGGGTCTTTTTCTGCCATCGTAGTCTGTTTCTGTGTACACATCCAATGCTGCTGATCGTGCTTGTATCCTAATTCAACTAAACTGCTAGTTCTTGCCAAAATTCTCCAATCCTAGATACACCCTATCTGGGTAATCCTCACAAAGGTGTTTCTTTACAATAATCTGACTTCTCTGGAGTTTAGCTGGAATGGGGAAAAGCTGTTACTTGGAATACTGTTATTACTTGTGTTATATAGGAGGTCACCCTACCCAGGGCCTCTTTTCCCAAAACTGCTCAGTGAACATTTCTTATGGGGCCTGTCTCCCAATGGTGTATAAATACCACAAAATTGACTAATCATTTGATTTCTGGAAAGCCGATGATCATGAGTTCAGGCCAGTTATATAAAATATGCATTTGCCTGCACCCACTATTCTATCCTGGTTATTAAAATTAAAACAGGCCACGGATGTTACATAGCAAATTCCATATGTGTAAAAGGTTGATTTTGTTATTCCTCCTTTGCTCGGGCAGTGTAGAAATTAATCCTGGCCTGCCTCCACAGTTAAATCTCCTATTGAACTGGTATCACTTAAGGGGCTGAAATTTTTGCTAATTAATGTATGCAGTCTGTTTTTTTAAAAAAAAAATTGGGTGGCATAAAGGTTTGGGTCTCGCACAACAACCCAGATATTCTGGTCCTCATAGAAACATGGCTAAATGAGCTGGTGTCCCACCATGAAATTGCTTTATCCTCTTCCATCATCTACATTAATGATAAACTTAAGGCAGAAAAATTTAGTTCACTGTGCCAAGCGAATTTGAATGTCTGGCAGTCAAAATCTCATTATTAGGACCTGAGGTGGTGGGACTTTTGAACCATATCTACAGCATTCTAAATACCTAAATGAAGCAATACTATTAGGAAATCTAAATCTAAACTGGTATTCCCAAAATTCTAGCTAACTTGAGTCTGTGATTTTAGGGCTACTACAACTAATTGATGAACCCATAAGGCCAAAAATTAAAAAAACTAAGAACGCCATGTTGGATCTTATATTGACCAGTAAACCCAAGTTTACCCATATTGCAGTCTTCCACAATATCAACGATCACAATGTTGTAGCTTGTGTTAGAGGTTCAATAAAAACGGGAATTCCGTTCAGAATTCTTACCAAAAGGAGGTGCATGAAATTTAATGCACTAAACTTTCTAGCAGATTTGGACACAAACTGGCAATTCTCTTTCCTCTACAGTTCATGAAGCAGCTGCTCACTTCAGCCAACTGTTGCTGGGTATCATAAACAGGCATGCTTCACTGATGAAACAGAGGGTTAAAAAGAAGTGTCCTTGGTTTAGTAGTGAACTAAAGTTTTAAGAGACAGGAATGGCCTCTGGGTTGGTGCTAGGTATTCAAAATCAGAACTCGGTTGAATGGCTTAAAAAAAAAAAGAAATGCATGCACCAAACTCATAAGACACCAAAGCTAATTTCTAACCGAACACACTGGAAAATTGTAAAAAACGCAGCCAAATTCTGGAGGGTAGTAAAAAATATAAACGGTGTTAGTCGACCCCCTCATTCTACTTAAAATTGAGCTGCAAGGCAAATCGGTAATTGACAATTAATCCTGGAAGAATGGAACTCATACTTTGCCACAGCCTGTCTTGCCTTTGACAACTCACAGGCAGCATTTTGCCCCATTGTTCACTCGAGGAGCCAGCCGATCAACCTATTGTGTTCCGAGCCGATTCACGTATAAAAAGTGTTGGAGCCAATGGTTTAGACCCTTTGTTCCTAAAAAAAAAAAAAAAAAACAAATTGGCTGCTGTCAACTTTGGCACCAATAACCCACCTCTTTAATCTCTCTTTAACACGGCGATTACTGTAATTTGGAAAACTGCACACATCATACCTCTCCCAGTCGATACGTGTAATCAAGATAATTACAGACTCATAACTGTTCTCCCCATTCTAGTCAAGCTCCTTGAAAAAATAACTAACACTTGGCTAAGGGCAGGGCACCTAGTGCTCTGCGGCAGAATTTTCTGGTTTCTGCAGCATGCTTTATTAATTTCTCACAGTTCTGCCATTGGCTAAATATGATGTGATGTCATTGATGACATCACATGCCGAGCATAGAGGAGGAGCTTCATAATAAACAAGATGGGAAAGAAAGCCTGTCACTACAGAAAAACAGTATATTTGAATGAGGTCACAAAACGATGAATTCTGTGGTACTATATATATTCTGCGGCATGATGCAAATTCTGCATAAAATTCCGCAATCGCAGAATTCCAGGGGCCTTGGCTAAGGGATTATCTAGAGCAATCGGACCTCACAACTCCTGTGCAGTCTGACTTCAGACCCAAACACAGCACTACATTGGCACTAGTGAACGTTACCAGCGTTTAGTTAACAACCTTTGATCGCAGGCAGATTACAGGAGGGAGCTGTATTCCTTGATCTTAGCAAAGCCTTTGATATGGTCAACCACAGTATACTACCACACAAGGTAAATAATATAATATAGGGTTGGACTCAACCGCATCTTGATATTCCAACTAACAGGCCGACGACAAATCAGATTGAAGGGCTTTTTCTCCTTGTGCTTAACACTACTTGGAGGAGTTCACAAGGATCAATCCTGGGCCCTCTGCTTTTTCGTGATTTACATCAGTGACCTTAATAGGAATAATCAACGTGGCCAACATGCGTTTTTTTTTTTTTTTTCCACAGATGACACAGTGCTGTGCATCTCCAGACCCACCCTAGCCAGTGTATGTGCTGACCTTCAAACAGAGTTCAACTAATTGCAATTAAATCTTTTCCAGTCAAAACTGCTACTAAATGCAAACAATCTAGCCAGAGCAGATATGGCTGTGACGAGCTTGCAGAGCTCCACGAGAGCGAGTGCTGCCGATTGGCGGCAATGCAGCTATGCATGCACGGCATTTGTGCATGCGTAGTTGCAGTGAGTGGCATTCTGCCATTCACAAGATGGTGCCAGTGGAACTGTGCATGCGTGCGAGGTGTGCGTGCAGCTGTTACTTCATAGCAGCCAATGGTGGTGGAGTTTTTCACGCTCCATTGGACTTTCGGAAGGATACTTCTAAAGTCCAGTGGAAGGTGCCATGATTGTCCATTTTAAGGCGAGATGACAACGTCTGTAGGCTCCGCCCACAGTCGTAAAAAGACGAAGGTAATTTTTTTGTTGTTTTTGTTGGCTGTTTATCTCCACCCACCCCCAAATCTGATCTTGCCATAACCACACTCCAAGGAGAACACTTGACGCGGTGGACACCATAGAACACCTTGGGATTTGGCTCAGTAGCCTCCTGTCCTTCACCACACACACAGAAGCACTATGCAAAAAACTAGGAAGTAGACTAGGCTTCTTTTATAGAAATAAAAGGTGCTTCCTACTTGGTTTCGGAAAGATCAGTACATGTCATCTTCCTTCCGCTATTGGACTATGTAGACTTGATCTATAGTTGATGCTCTTCTACCTACCTTTAATAAATTAGATGCACTGCACCTCTGGGCCTTTAAATTTATTACTAAGTCTGCACCTAAAACGCATCACTATGTACTGTAAGCTTCTGTAGGGAGGACATCCCTAAATACAAGAAGGCTAAAAAATCTACATATGGGCTTACAAAGTAACAAGTAAAACTTACCTCTACATACATTTCTGATCTTAACAGATCTCGTAGTAGTTATTCATTAAGGAAAAGTTTATCCTGTTAGACACTCAGAGATATGCTACCCAGTATGAAAAAATGGCAATCAGTGTCATCCCCAAAGTCTAGAATAAACTGCAAAATTCTCTTAAACTCACCAACATAGTTAGCCTGAGTTTTTAAATTACTTAAACAAAACATGCAGTGAAACATGTTACCTATACAGGTTTAAATGTATGACTACCAATGCATTCAGCAATTATTCAGTTCTCTGTGAAGAATCTATATTCCCCCTGAAATTCACACAAAAATGTCATGGTCCTATATCAGTGACAGTTCTTCTATGCAGAGTGAAATTGTATAATTTGTAATAGTACAGGCATTAAGTATCCTTCATGTTCCATTCTACTTCCAGACAAGCACTGCTGTAAATGTATTCTCAAATAGTTCTTGTGCTGTGTTAAATGCTTCCTTACTATTGTATATTGCTGTAACCTGTTCCTTGTTTGTATGCTGGCCTACCCAGAACATCTTTGCAAATGAGCTTGCTCAACAGAGCCTTTTTCTGGTGAAATAAACTAAATCAGGTGTGTGCAGTCTAGGAAAGGGGTGTGAGTGGACTAGGGAGAAGGGTGTTGAGATACAGTCGGGGCTATCAGTAACTAGTTCTGCCCAGCATTAGGCTGAATGTGGATGTAGGCAGGTACTGAGGCTTGCTACTGTCATCCATGTTAGTCATAAGGTGCGTTTATACTACCTGGTGGTTTGTTTACATTGTGGCGCAGGCTGAGCCATTCAAACTGCAGTGATGCCTCCATACGTTTACACATTTTATTTATTTAAACATTTGTTGACCGGGATAGGCACACTGAGCCGAGGCTCGTTTCCAGGTGCGACCCGGGGGGAGGGGATAGAAGGGCACATAAAGTAATAACAGACAGGATTTTTACAGAATAATACTAACATACTAAAATGCCAGCAGAATAGGCCTAACTGTCTTTAGTGTCTGCTCGTTTGGTCAGACACCACCGTGGGAGCTGACCTTGCTGCCCCCCTCTCTGACTTCTCCCTTCCCAGTCCCGGATATTCTCGCTGCACTGGTTTTTGCTTCCAGAACCCTTTCCCTGTACCACCTCCTCTTGAACCCCTCCACCAGCCCCCTGGGCAGTGCATTCCATGGCTCCACCACCCTCTCAGTGAAGTAGCACCTCCTTTTCTCCCCTGAATGTCTCTTCTCTCCCCCAGCTTCCACCCATGCCCTCTAGTTGCCCCTCCCTCCTTCCTTCGGAGCACCCTGAGCATAATTACAAAATAGTTGCAGTATTTACAAGTTGGAGGTTTGAATACAAATAGATTCAGCAGAAGTTACTACAATTCGGGTCAGTAGAGCCACAGGTCATCAGCACATAGTTACTGTTCAAGTGCATTAACATGGCAAGCCATGCTTGGAGACATTTCAGTTGCATGAGAAGAGAAATTAAGCAGAAGTAGGTGTGATCGGTGCGAAAGAGGTCAAGTAGGATCTGGGAGTGGTGACAGAATAAACTAAGGTAGAGGCAAGAGAGTGGTGATTGGCGTATTTGTTTTTTGCAAGCGAGGTAGGAGGAGGTGTTTCTAGTGGAGGGGTTCGTTTATTCCACAAAGCAGGGAGTCTGTAGGAGAAGGCAGAGTTGCCAGAAGATGAGGATGGTCTTGGTATGCTAAAAGATCTTTCATCTCTGTGCCTTAGTACGTACAGGGTGTCTGAGCCCAGTGAGAGACTATCCTTGGGGGGGGGGGTAGCAGGTCGAACAACAGAATTTAGATATCCGATTGAGCTAGTGGATGCAACGCCTGTGGGACAGCGGGGCTGTTCCTAGGAGGGAGTACAGATCACAGTGATGAGTTCTAAGGGGTGAGTTGGAAGCGAAGCGGCAAAAATAATTCGGGAGGTTGTCTAGCTTTGATAGTGTGGTTTCTGAGGCAGGGCAGTAGACCATGTCCACGTAATCAAAAATCGGGAGCATCATTTTAGTTACGATTTGGCGGCTGGCAGGCAGTGGAAGGGAGAGACTGTGCCAGTATAGCATACCAAATTTGGGGCATAATTTTGAGATGGTAGTGTCTATATGAGGAGTGAACGATAAGTGGAGGTCTAGCCAGACATCCAGGTACTTGTATTTGCCAACCTGATCGAGGGGCACCATCCAGGGAGGCGATTTTGGGGGTCTGCTAATTTTCTGCGCTGTGCCAAATAGCATGGAAACAGTTTTGGAGGTATTAAGTTTTAGTTGGTTTGATAGGAACCATTTTTGGATGTTGTTAAAATCACATTGGAGGGTAGCTTGAACTTCATGTATTGATGGACATGAGGTAAAAAGGATAGTGTCATCCGCATATGTGTATATATACAGTATGTATATGTGTGTGTGTAGGCAAAAAACTCCGTTTAATGCATTAGTTAGGGTTGTTCCACAGCGACAAAAGTGAGGAAATTTGCTGTTAGGGTTGAAAACCCTAACTCTGAATTCACCCCCCCCAGCACACAGACACACACACACACACACACACACACACACACACACACATTCAAGTATGGGGGAGGACAAAGTCAACACAACCAATGACAGACATCCAGCAGCAGGTGACAGAAATAACAAACAATTGTCTAAATGTACTGCGAGACATCCCCACCCACCTGACCAGGTACTGCATGCTCAGTGGAGATCAACAGCAAAACTGAGGCCATGTACACCAAACGTACACATCCTGATTGCAGCTGCACACAACGTACACACTTAGTAGTAGTTGCATGGTTTTACCTACCGATGCCTACACCACACCACACCTGGGTACTGTGCCGTTATTCAACATAAATGCTGAAGGTGCATGATGACAGTTGTAGAAAGGTTTTAACACTAGTGAGTATACATTCATTAAGAGAAGCACATAAATTAACTACAAGACACTAGCATGCTCAAGATAAAAGTAGTGATACATTTAGTAGGTGATTTACACAGTAGTACATTTACTGCAATGGTTTACTCAACATAAGGAGGCTGATGTAAACATATGGAAAAGCATTGCCTGTTCAACGCTGTGAAATTCGTACTGCCAGTATCCCATGCATTCTTACTGATGAAGGTGTACTGCTGATATACATACATAGACCTTCAGTGTGTTTCAATACTAAAGATGCAGTAAGTATTCTTTGTAAGAAACATTGTAATTGCATTGATCAGGCCAAGCAACTTCTAAATATCATAGCACTACTGAGCCAACAATGATGTACCTGTATCGGAGATGTATATAGGATAGATTTTCCTGTAGGCACTTTCTGAGTATGTTGTACCTGATTAAGATAATCTCATTGCATCTGTGATGACTAACTTATTCAAATAGTAATACATTTACTATTGTTGCAATGAGTGATCTATGCCACTTATGGACACAGTGTAATTTTTTTTAACAGTTGTTTCATACTCAGGCTGTATGACTACTGTTTGGGTTTGCCACACTTCTGTCACTGATGCTATCAAAGTGATAACTATGTTAATTGTGGTACAACAGGAATCAAGTAGGTATGGTGTAGATATAAACAGAATGTCTTTTAGTATTGATTTCACTCACAATGGGGTAAGTGTACTAGGACAGCAGGGGTTATCCTCTATCACTGACTCTGTCAGTTATAAGCACTCTAGGGTTTCGATGACCGTAATGATCAAGTTACACTGTTCTTCATGAGTTCATATTCACAGCCATTCTCCAGTAACTAGACAGTGTATGGTGTAACTGGGTGGGACACTGTGTTGCAAAGCTGCTGCAGTGCCTAGCAGAGGGAGAGTATCTACTCATAAAGACAATTATGCAATAAGGCATAACCAACAGTTATGTTAAATGGTCTGTTAATTACCCTGTAGTGGTTTAATGTTGAATGAGGCATAGCCGAGTGCCACATGTCGCTAGACAGTGATAAACTGACCATTAACATAATACCTGGGAGTGGCTTATTGCTATCATAATAAAACTGTTTTTAAACAACATTAAACCATGTTCATCATATGGTTAGGCTCTACATGTATGTTAATAAAACTAAACATAAGGCTGTTACAATGTTTACAGTCAATTAGAAAGCTGCATTTCTCAAACCCTTGTTATAATCAGAGATATTATTTCTGTACAACTCTTGGTTTTGCTGAACTCTGTTGCTCAGGTGGCCCACCACATGTGGTGTGGTCTGGTGTAGAACATGTTAGGTAGGCCATGCAACTACTAAGTGTGTACGTTGTGTGCAGCTGCAATCAGGGATGTGTATGTTTGTGTACATGGCCTCAGTTTTGCTGTTGATCTCACTGAGCATGCAGTACCTGGTCAGGTGGGTGGGGATGTCTCAGTACATTTAGACAATTGTTTGTTATTTCTGTCACCTGCTGCTGGATGTCTGTCATTGGTTGTGTTGACTTTGTCCTCCCTCATACTTGAATGTGTGTGTGTGTGTGTGTGTGTGTGTGTGGTGCTGGGGGTCGGGTGGGGTTTTCCGGCTAACAGCGGAGTACCACTTTGTCGCTGTGGAACAACCCTAACTAATGCATTAAACTGAGTTTTTTGCCTCTAATTTCCCTTCTTTTTGAGAATGATAATGAGAAATAGTGAATGTAATGCAGTGGTGGGAGCACGGGGCCCAATGTCTTGTGGCATAATAACAGGAGCAGCAACGCAAACAGAAATGCTAACAGTGGCACACATGGTAACACAAGCTCGAATGAGAACAGAAAGGGTAACGCACACGGTGGCGTAGACGGGAACGGTCTGCCACGTGATGTGTTATCACATAGTAACATGGTGCCTGCAAATGGAAATGTCAATGGGCATGGTGATGCAAAGTGAAACAGAAAGAGAAACCGTACTGTAGACACAAATGGCAAAAAATAAACGCAAATGTAAACGCAGATACCGCACATAGGGCCCCGCGGCCCGGCATCAGAATGCTGGGAGCGCTGGGCCTAAAGGGCCCACACCCCACCACATGATGTCTTGTGGCATAGTAACAGGAACAGCAATGCAAACAGAAGCGCCTAACAGTGGCGCTGCAACGCAAGTGCGAATGAGAACAGAAAGGGTACAACACGGTGGCGTAGACGGGAATGGTGTGCCACGTGATGTCTTGTCACATAGTAACATGCTGCCTGTAAATGGAAATGGCAATCGGCATGGTGACGCAAAGTGAAACAGTACGGTACACACAAATGGCAAAAAAGTAACAGAAACGCAAGCGCAAATGAAAACGCAAAGGATGACTCACGTGGTGGCGCAGACGTCAACGGTAAGTGAAACGGGCATGGAACTGCAAGTGGAAAGGGCAATGGTAACAGTAATGTAAGCGCACAGGCTGGTTTTCCCCAAAAGCTGAGTAGAGAAAGACAGTGAGTACAAACATAATAATGGGTATCTGAGCAGAAAATGAGGACTTGGAATACTAAATAAGTTATGTCTCAGGAACCGTATGATGTAGAAAAAAAATTTAAAAGTCATATGATTTATGACTGTCCTGGCTAGTTTTGTACTTAGCCCCCATTAGGGGGCTAAGGAGTTCGACAAAGTCCAGATCTTGCACGTTTCGAGATACGGGCCCTGAAAGGTATGGCGAATGCCGTAATGTTATCCTGTGGGGAAAAAAGAAGTTCGGAGCGCCCTAACTTTGCCTCCCTGTAATATTTTTTCACCAAACCACTGAAAGGCACATCTGTGAGCTGTTGGCTGTCTTCCCTCCAAATTTCAGGAAAAAAGACCAAACCGTTATTTTGCAGCAGGGATCCAAACGATTTCTATAATGCGTCGGGCGCCGTAATGTTATCCTATGGGAAAAAACGTCAACTTTGGAGTGCCGTAATTTTGCCGCCGTAGTAATAATTTTTCAATACAACACTGAAAGGCACATCTGTGAGATGTCTTCTGCGCTCCTCCAAATTTCAGCCTAAAACTCAAACGCTTCTTTTGCAGAGGAGTGCCAAAGAATTACTGTTATTTTGGGCATAGTGTACTAAAGTAGTTATTAGTGATTATGCAGCTTTTCATAAAATTGCGACACTTCATAGAGTGCGATACTACTTTTCCAGAAATTTGAAAACATATTTCTGGGGTGTTTTACCCAAAATAAAGACATGGCTAGCATCCTCAGGGCCCGACTAGGTGAATACAAAAGAATTAGGTTGCTAGAGGGTCTCAATTTTAAATGCCAACCATTTTCTGATCACCAACTGAAAACAAGATGGGCGGATTTGCGACACTAACAGGGCCATTTCATGACACTAAAAAGTGCATTTGCGACACTGTTTAATTTTTTGTTAACTTTTCCCATTGACTTATAATGGGAAACTGTTTTGAATAACTTTTGAACCGTTTAATATTTTTTCACGAAATCCTCGAAGGGCACATCGGGACCCGGCATGCGCTCCTGAGATTTCGGACGATCGCGCATACAGTAATTGCGACCTGTGGCGCGACCGCGGAAGTTGAGAAAGCAGCAACGCGTACAGATCACGCTTTAATAACTCCGCAGTCAGATATCCGAGCAGTAATGGAACTTGGCAGATCCTAAGGCCTGTGGTTCTTGATCGTATTCCAAATTTCAGGCAAATCCATTAAATAGTTAAACTTAATAAGGTGCAAAATTTTGGGTTTAATATAGAAATGGCTCCTCAACCTAACTATGGTAGTACTACCATAATATATATATATGTGTGTGTGTGTGTGTGTGTGTGTGTATATATATATAAATGTATACATATATGTATGTATATGTGTGTGTGTGTGTGTGTGTGTGTGTATATATATATATATATATATATATGTATGTATGTAGTGTGTGTGTGTGTATGTATATGTGTGTATGTAATGTGTGTGTGTGTGTGTGTGTGTGTGTGTATATATATGTGTGTGTGTGTGTGTGTGTGTATATATGTGTATATATATGTATATATGTGTATGTATATATATGTGTGTATATATATATATATATATATATATATATATATGTATATATGTGTGTATGTGTATGCTGGGCTTAGTGCAGGAGGAGGGGAGGTCGTTTGTGAAGAGGATGGGACCAAGGACAGGAGCTTGTGGAACACCAGCTAGGATTGTTGGGGGGGGGGGGTGGTGTCACGTCAGCGATTCTGACAGATTGTGACCTGTTTGAGAGAGAGGAGTTGAACCATTGTAAGGTGATGGGAGCAAGGCCTGCTGTTTCTGGTTTTTGCAGGAGGAAGGGGTGGGATACAGAATCAAAAGCATTGGCCAGGTTGAAGACTGCGGTGGTGAGGAGGCCTTGGTCAGAGGCAGTGTGGATGTGGTTTGTGACATGAAGAGAGGAGATGGTGGAATGCTGTTTCCTGAAGCCTGACTCTGCAGCATTGCTGAGAGTGAATGTCCAGCGTTTTAGCAGAATTTCCATTGGGGGCCGGATAGCAGCACTGATAGTTAAGTAATTTGATGCTGTAACAAGGCAAACTGAAACCAACAGGTAGTGTAATTCACCCCTGCATGACTTGTCTGCTTCTGTTTTGCTATCCAGCGACTTGTCAACTTCTATGGACACTAAGTAGGGGACATGTTTTTGGAGGGCAGGAGTGGCGTGGGGTATTATGGTGCTGCACCGGTGCAGGCAGAGCAGCGTGTTTACACACTTGCTAAAAACACCTGCACCAGTACTCATTCCCACTGAGGCGTTTATATGACCTGATCTGCACCAGTACAGCTCATTTGTACCACTTTACAACAGTGTAGATCGGGTTGTGTAAATGGGCCTATAGTGTCCAGCTCTATGAATCCAATTCAACACACTTCTTTCTTTCAAAATAATTAAAGATTAGCAAAGCAAAAATTCTGCCCTTTTTTTTTTTTTTTGTTCATGGTTAAAAAATTTTGATGGAAACCATTCTAGATTACACTGTTACAATGTAAACCTCTAACATTTTTACGTTCGCTTGCGCGCATGCGCAAGGAACGTTTTGGGAGAGTAGCACACTTGGAGGTGTGCCTCTTCCATCCAATGCACTACTCCCTTGAGCAGGCGTGATGGGTCCTGCACCAATGGGTGCAGCAGCTCAATGTGACAGCGGTGTTCCTCTGCTTCAAAGAAAGCACCGCTGCCATGACTAACACTGCCATCATAACGTCCCCCTCGCGTCACGTGCTCCCGCAGCGTGTCACGCCCCACAGCGCAAACTTTGTTTGCCCGGCGAGGTGCCCAATCCCTTGTCTGCCCACGGCGCCTCCCCAAAACCAGTTTGCTGCCACGCTGGAGCCCACCCCAGCGTGGCAACGCTGCTTTGTTTTGCCGGGAGGGTGCCCAATCCCCGTCGGCTCCTCGCCTCCCCAGTCATCTGGTGCCACGCGGGAGCCCACCCCAGCATGGCAAACGGTCCCACGTCGTCTTTTTTTTTTTTTTCTTTTTACACCTGTAAAATAAAAACAGTCCCACGAGCGCCTCCCAGCCCCCACAACCTGCACCCACCCACTGCGCACCCAGCTCTCCCACACCCCCGCACCCCATACTTACCTCCTGACTCCGGCGCAATGCATCTTCGTGGACCGGGAACACGCCTGCACTTCTTCAAAGGCGCATCAAGAACTGAGGAAATGCCGTAAGCTGTATAATGGGCTAGATAGGGGGTTTCAACTTTATTGTATTCATTCATTTTTGGAATTTATGCGCCAGATTAACATGGTTTTGAGATCTTTTCATCGATATCATGGCAAGATCTGGGCCCCAAGAGTGATTTCGCAGGCACTGCACGAATCACCTTCGCCCTCGAATAACGCCATGACAGTGACATCATTCATGAGAAGGGGTCCAAAACCCCATGTTGAAAATTTGGTGCAAAAATCAAAATGACTGTTTATAAGCGCGCTATGCAGTTCCTACAAGAGTCTATGGGTTCGCAAATTTTCAATATTTTCACTCCAGATTTTCAACGTTGCCATTTTATCACACCTTCTTATGAGCTGTACAGCTGTCATTTTTCACATCTCACCCAAAACGTGTTTCCGCCCATGCAGCGCACAGTGGCGCAGTCGGTGTGTGAAATCAATGTATGGAACACATTAAGAAAATCACAGTGTCACTGTTCATGAGCAGAGGTCTTAAAATGGCAATGTTGAAAATTTGGTGAAAAAATTCCTAAAAATGACTGTTTTACGAGCGTGCGTTGCACCTTTCCCACGCACGCTCGTAGGTTTGCGAATTTTCAGTATTTCTGCTCCAGATTTTCAACATTGCCATTTTACCACACTTCCTTATGAGCAGTACAGCTGTCATTTTTCACATCCTGCCCAAAACGTGTTTCCGCCTATGTAGCGCACAATGGGGGTAACAAAAAGGTCATGCTGACAATTTATTGTGCAAATACCAGCAGTTGCACAGGGCATTAGGGTAAAGCACCATACATGCCAAACACCACTGCAAATACCTGCAAGCGAACGTTCGGCATTGACAAATGCTGCTTGTTTGTTTTTGTGAGGAGAATTCAAAAAGGATTGGCAACAATTCTGATGCCTCTGGGGAAATGTTTCCTTGGAATCCTCGTGTCACATGGTGTTTCCCTGGGGGGAATCTGTAGACAAGTGGCAGGGTGTGAAACGCACCCTGTGAAGCAGAGAGGTCTGAATCCTTAGTAATCTCTTGGATTTTCCTTGGGGCTGACACGGCTAATAAGCTTACACTATAAGGGTAGGTGAACTGCATTCACAGTCATTGGCGCAGTGGGAAGGGTTGCATTCATGCCGGACCCCCCGCCATCCCTTCAGAGGAGCCAGCCTGTGGAAAAACGTTTTATGAGAATACAGTCAATCTCTTCTCCCCCCCCCCCCACCACCGTTATCCTTCATTCAGGTCTCCAATTGCCCTAGTTCTGAAAACACATTTTCTGATTGCTTACTTTCTGTAGAATTCACTGGTGTGGCTATTTGTTTTGCATCTGCTTTCGCTGCCTGGCAATATTAATGTTACTACAAAAAAAATATGCTCGTTTACAGTCCTTAATCTACTACCCTTGCTTTCTTTTTTGAGTTTTGGGCATACCCCATTCCGTCTTAATCACTCATGATGCAATGGGAGGAGACTTCAGCACTATAAGTGACGAGGCTGGGTGTGAGCGTGCTGAAATTCTGGAAAGATGCAGTCAGATAAGATCAAGGAAACCAAACATGTTTTGATACAATTACATAATGGTTTTCACTTTTTGCAAAGGAAAAAGAAGCAAATTTAAAATGACAACCTGCTTACATCAACCCGTTCTACAGCAGGTGAGTTTTAAAACCTTCATCAGGTAACCCCCCTGAATGTCCACCAATCCTTGATTTATCTTAGTTTATATGTATCTGTATATTTGCTCTGTGTGCTCTGTAATTTTTTTCTAATCTGGGTGATCCTGTCATATACACTGTTCCTGTTGTAACTACCGCAAAATTTTGCAAATCTTGTTTTTCCCTGTTTTTTCTATCAAATTTCTGTACCACTGTACGTTTGTGAAATTGGGCATTTTTGCTTACATACTTTCTAATATAAAAATAAAATTGAATTGAAAATAGACTACAAGGCCCCGCAGATTGACGGTGTCACTTGTATGCACATTAAACTGTGTTATATGTGGGACTTAGAACAGGTTTGCTGTTGTCTTACCCGAGGATCTACATGAAAATTAGGCGTTGCACCTAATGTAGTTTTCTCCTGTAGACAATGTTCAGAGAGGACTTCAGGTCATTCAACCAAGTTGGAGTTCTGCAACTGACGATACGCTGGTCTTGTGAGGTCTGGCAGCGAGGAATAAGGAAAGCCAGCTTAGCTGAACTACATGTATTGCGTTGGTTTGCCGAAGGGAGAAGCAGGGACTGAGTAGCTGAGGGAAGTTAAGGCGGGGCATGGGTTTTTTTTTTTTTTTTTTGCAAGACCGGTTTGATATTTCATTCTACCATGAAGGTGAAGTCATTCCGTTTTAAAGATAGAGGTCACAGGTATGGGTGCATTTGTCAGCACCAGTCATCAGCCTGCAAGCCTTATATAGTGAGATCAACCGTTTGAGTGTGATAGCAGCAGCACTGTAAATTATCAGTCTGTAATCTATTATGGACAGTATAGAGCTTGTGACTGCTAATCTTAAGGCCACAGGTGTGAGACAGTGCCTATGTTTGTAGAGGACCCCTATCCTGCTGTTTACCATGTTGGAAATATTTGTGTTTTCCCAATTGTTTAAACAGGTGAGACACACTAAGCTGAAAACGTGTTTACAGGTGCAACCTGGGAGCACAGGGAAGTTAAGTGACTTTCTCAGGGTCACACAGTATGCAACTGGGGGCTGTGGGATTCAAACCCACGTCTCCAGATTTTCAGCTCAGAGCCTTAAACCAGTGCACTATACTGCCTCCCATGATTGACATGCAGGGCATATGAAAGTGAGCTGTGATGCATAATACCTAGATATTTTAATTCATGCACCATTTCCAGGGGTTGATTTATGTTATTGCAGATGGTTAGGCATGCAGATTTGTATTTATGTGGGCTAGCAAAGAACATTGTTTTTGTCTTTTTGTGGTTCATTAACAGTTTGTGCTTGGCAAACCAGGATTCAGCTTTTGCGAAATTGAGTTGTAGGTTACTAGTGAGGGGGAGTAGGTCTGTGTGGCTGGAGAAAAGAACAGCATCGTTCGCATAGAGGACCAAGTAGCTATCACAGGCTTTGGGTAGGTTATTCAGAAACAGGCTGAACAGTAGGGGCCCAAGGATGGATCCTTGTGTGACACCAGAGTGGACTAGGAGACTACTTAGTACGGAATCGTTCATTTTAACCTGTTGTGTTTTGATTTCAGGATGTTTTTTTTAACCAGTTTGCAACAGCGGGCGAGAGGCCGGAGGGAGGGAGTTTAGGAGGAGGGAGCGATTCACTGTATCAAAAGCCTTGGTCGGGTCAGTATAAATTGACCCAACTACGTGACCATGGTCCAAGGCTTTGTGAATAAAATATGTGTATTCCAATAAGACTGTGGTGGTACTATGTGCCTGACTGAAACCATGCTGTTGGGGGCATGGAATGTTGTACTTGGTAAGAGATTGTCAGTTTGTCGGCCACTGCTCTCTCTCTAGGACTTTGGATAAAGGCGAGAGAATCGATGGGCCTGTAGTTTGAGACTAGTGACATGTCGCCACTTTTGTGCACAGGTGTGACAACAGCAGCCTTCCACTGTTTGGGGAATTGCCTAAGGAACAGGGAGAGGTTCAGAAAGGTGGTAAGGGGTTTTAACATGACATCCAGCTATAGGTATAGTAGTTTCATATCAAGGGTGTCTGCTGTACCTGGTTTTACCTAGTACCCTAAGTAGATATTTTTTTGGCCTCAACGAGCGTGATTAACCTGAAGTAGAAAGAGGGAAGGGAGAGCAGTGTCAGGGGTGGCACTAATGTTGGAAGTGTCGAAGAAGTTGGGCGGAAGTACCTAGCTGAAATCTGTAAAAGCTGTGTTGAAAGCATCTGCAATAGAATTAGAATCTTGTACAGGGGTGTCATTAACAACTGCCATTGTGGGTGCAGCCTTATTTGGCTTCCCAGTTAGGTCCTTGATTTTTTTTGCCAGAAATTCCGGTGGTTTCTCCAGGAGTTTATGGGCTCATTTTGAAAGTGAGCCTTTTTGGCCCTTCAGATTTCCTGTGTGCAAGCGTTTCTAGCAGCTCTAACGCTGCTTATCAACCGGATTACCTGTGGACTGTGCAAGGTGCCAGAGATTATCCCTGGCTTTCATCTTGCTTAATAGGTCAGCAGTGATCCATGGGTTAGTTACTCCCCGGGACTTAGATTTGCGAGCTGTGTGCTCGTCCTAGTGTGTCCTTCCCTCTGTCTGCTGTTAGGAGTTTTTCCTAAATTAGCCTGCTAGCTTTCCAGTAGTTTTACAACCCCTGGGGATCTCCATCACAACTAGGTTTATTGGCTTTCTTTCTTCTGCAGTGCACCCTGTTCCATGTGACAGTGATGTAGCCAAGCCCATAGATTTTAGCATATGCACTGTTTTTAAAATCGGTTCACAACAACAGAGCTGTGTAACTGTTCTTATCCAGTGAGCACAAATGACAACAGTTGCAGTTTAGCAGCTACCTGAAAGTTAGCTAACTGGGGTTTCTGTAAGAAAACTGCTACTAAATGGCTCTAATTCACTATTTGTGTTTTCTGTGTGTGTCAGGTCTATCTAGCAGGAGTGTTTAACTTTAAACCTTTTTATACATAACTATAAAGGCGCAGAAATTTCCCAGATCTTAAATGCTATAAGTATTAAAGACTCTAGCTGTTTTCTTACAGAAACCCCATTCAATTAGATTTCAAATATTTGCTGAACTGTAAATGAAGGTAGCAACAACTTGGCAGTTAGTGCTGATTTTGCTCTGACACAAGATTTTCATTTTTTTATACAAATAGTGTATGGTAGGAAGCTGCAGCCTAGAAGCTGCAAAATACTTTGAAGTCAGTATTTATCCAGTGTGTGGTATGGCATGAAAGTAATAGGATATTTTTTATTTTTCAAGTCTAGGATTACAAATACCTTTGAGCCAAGGCTCTTTTACAAAGGTTCCACGTCAGAGATATACAAATTATGGGGAACATCAAGACAGACATTACAACAATATGGACATTGCAAACAGCGTACAGATTAATACAGTTCAAGGGTAGCATTGTAAGCAAGGCAGCCAGCGGCATTTGTCAGAGAAAATAGACACCAAATAAGAAGTGCCAGAGTCATGGGGGGGGGGTGTAGGTAGAATGGGGAGAGGGTGAAAAGTGCAGCATTGGGTATACCAAGAGGGTGGAATCCAGTGAGATGGGGAGGGGAGAGGATGACAGTGACTATTTCAGCTACACATTTGATTCCATTTTACAGTGGTTCACTGCACTGCACATTTAGTATATCGCCATTTTCAAAAATATAATATTCGCCAAACTATAACTCAAGCATACATATTTTTTATATTTTATTAAAAGATAGTTCACATAAAAAACATTGAAAATTATGTCAAAGAGCAAAATCAGCACTAATTGCAGGTTCTAACTAATAGAATGCTGGTACCTACATTTACAGTTTAGCAAATACTTGAGTTAACTAAATGGGTTTTCTGTAAGAAAACGGCGAGAGTCTTGACGAATTATAGCATTGATGATCTGGGGCAATTTCTTTGTGTTTGTGTGTAGTTTGACGAAATTGCATTTTAAAATGAAAACACTTACTACTGCTAACTAGACCTGATGCACACAGAAAACACACACAGTGAATTAGAGCTATTTAGTAGCTGTTTCCTTACAGAAACCCCAGTTAGCTAGCTCTCAGGTAGCTGCTAAACTGGAACTGTTGCTATTTGTGCTCCCTGGATAAGAACAATTACACAGCTCTGCTGTTGTGAACTGATTTTAAAGCAGTGCACATGCTAAATCTATGGGCCTGGCTACATCAGTGTCACATGACACAGGGTGCATTGTAGGAGAAACATAGAATTTGACGGCAGATAAGGACCGCTTGGCCCACCCAGTCTGCCCATTTCCCTGCCTACTGGATAAGCTGCAGATCCTAGTTAACCAGCAGCCTACTTTTTCCTACCCCCATCCCTAGAATTGCCTTTATGACTGTCCCATGCATGCTTGAATTCCACCACTGTTTTTGACTCACGACCTCCTCCGAAGGCCGTTCCATGCATCCACAACCCTCTCTGTGAAAAATACTTCTAAATTACCTCTGAGCCCCCTCTATCTTCAAATTGTGCCCCCTTGTTCTTGCACACCTCTTTTTTTGAAAGATGCTACCCTCTTGGACTTTGTTGATTCCCTTGAGGTACTTGAAAGTTTCTATCATGTCCCCCCTCTCCCTCCTTTCCTCGAGGCTATACATATTAAGCTTCTTTAGTCTCTCTTCATATGTCTCCCGGTGCAGACCCTGCACCATTTTAGTTGCCCTCCTCTGGACAGCTTCCATCCTGTCTATGTCTTTGCGAAGACTGGGTCTCCAGAACTGCACGCAGTACTCCAGATGGGGAGAAAGAAAGCCAATGAACCTGTTTGTGATGGGAGATCCCAAGGGGTGGTAAAACTACTAGAAAGCTAGCAGGATAATTTAGAACTAATAGCAGACAGAGGGAAGAACACACTAGGACTTCACATACAAATCAAAACACTCTGCATAACATGTTTTTGCAAATTCTGGGCGGACTACTCCTTTAAGTGAGGACTCCAGAGCTGAGCACAGTATTCCAGTCGTGACCTCACCAGTGATTGGTATAGAGGTAGTAGTACCTCCTTTTCCCTGCTGTCGGTGCCCTTTTCTGATGCACCCCATCATCCTTATTAGCCTTACTGTAGGATAAAACAAGACTGAGTCTACTGAGTTTTCAGTGTTGCCCTACTTGAATTTCTCTGCCACTCAGGAGTCCTCTCTTTCCCCTCCCTCTTGTTCCTAATAACAGTTCTGCTGTATTTTGAATGCTGATATGGTTCAGAATGGATCACATTATTAGGTACACGGTTCCATCTGTCCACCATCTGGTCTGTGGGAAACATTACTTTCTGATGTCCTTTTTAGAATTCCCCATTTCTAGTTTGATGTGCCTGGTGATGGTGGTGGTAGTACTGTTCCTCCGCTTGAATAACACTGTAGAGTCCATGCTGTTTTCCTGTATGTCTGCCCTCTTTCCTCCTGTCCTCCAGAGAGTACATATTGAGGCTGTCCAGTCTTGTGGATCTGCTCTGGGATCATTTTCGTTGTCCTCTGCTAGATAGCCTCCAACCTCTCCTTGTCCTGTTTTTTTAGATACAGGGTCTAAAATTGCATGCAGTGGTCCTGTTCTGGTCGAACCAGTGATCTGTGCAGGGGCAGTATCTCCTTTAGGATTGTCACGATAACTGGCTATCACAGTAATTTTCATGGACGTTATGGTTTCCTATATCACGATAATTAAATTTTGTCATAATACTAACATACTAAAATGTCAGCAGAATAGGCCAGTCTGTCTTTCACGTCTGCTCGTTTGGTCAGCCCCCCACCCTGGGAAGTGACCTTGCTGCCCCCCTCGCCCTCTCGGGCTTCTCCTTTCCCAGTCCCGGATATTCTTTCTGCACTGGATTTTGCTTCCAGAACTCCTCCCCCCTCCCGCACCTGTCCCACCCTTTTAAACCTCCACCAGCTCCTGGGCAGTGCATTCCATGGCTCCACCACCCTCTCAGTGAGTAGCACCTCCTCCTCCTTTCTCCCCTGAATCTCTCCCCCTTCAGCTTCCACCCATGCCCTCTAGTTGTCCCCCCTTCCTTCGGAGCACCCTGCCTTCGCCTCCCCTGTTCACCCCCCTCATGTGCCTGAAGACCTCTATCATGCCACCTCGTCTCGTCTCTCTTCCAATGTGTACATATTTAGCTCTTTGAGCCTCTCTCCATAGGTCCTGTCCCCCAAGCCCCAGATAATTTTGGTTGCCCTCCTCTGTATCCTCTCCAGGAGTTCAATGTCCCTCTTTAAGTGTGGCCTCCAAAACTGCACGCAGTACTTCAGGTGCGACCTCACCAAGCAGTTGTACAGAGGTAGTATCACTTCCCACCTTCTGGCGGTGATCCCCCTAGCGATGCATCCCAGCATCCTGTTGGCCTTGGCCGCTGCCCTCCTACAAGTCTCTGAGTTGTTCATCTTGACATCCACCACCACCCCACCCCCAGGTCCCTCTCAGCCATCAAGACTTGTAGCACCCCACCCCCGGTGTACACTTGGCCTGGGTATAATAATACCATCATATCGTAATTTAAAAATTCAGTTTCTCACTCTGCTACTATGTTGCCCCTGACTTAGGGCGCTCACACAAATCCCAAACCAGACACAATAATATTACAATAATACAGTAACTATTTCTTTTTTTTTTTTTGTCAGGGTTATCAGGAGGCAGTATAGTGCAGTGGGTTAAGGCTCTGAGCTGCAGATCTGGAGACCTGTGTTTGAATCCCACAGCCGCCTAGTACGTGCATACTGTGTGATCCTGAGCAGGTCACGTAACTTCCTTGTGCTCCCAGGTCGCATCTGGAAACAAGCTTTGGCTTAGTGTGCTGCTACTGGTTAAACAATGTTCCCTTTCCCTTAATCATAACCATGAACATTTTCGTAGTCTGATACCACCAGTGACTTGTGGAACCCCATTCCTGATGCAGTACAGAATTGGGAGGAGGATTTCAGGCTATTGTTAATTATCAGCCCCGTGTTGTTTCTTCCCTAGAGTGATGCACCTTGATCCCATTGATGCAGTATTCTGTCTGCAGATTTTAACAGCGCGTACCACTTTACAGTTGTTGGTATTGAACTTTAATTGCCACATTGCAGACCACTGGTCTAACCTATGCAAACCCCTTTTCAGTTCGCCTTCAGATCCTTCCTGCACAACTTTTCTGTTCACTTCTGTAACTGCCACTGACAGTATTATGACATGGCTTCTAGGCCCCCCTCCTTAAACCACAGCTTATGCTGGGTTTTTACATTTATAGATCTAGTAATGAATCTGTTATTCAGTGCTCCTGTCCATTAGTCATGGCTGATTAATATGCTTTTTTCTAGGTAAACAAACAGAACCTCATTTCCAGTTGTTTTTGGGGGGGGGGGGTTGTTAAAGAAGTCATTGGGAATATTTAAATTCACTTACAAGAGTACAAAATACAAAGGAGCTACGTACTTTCATAGTGCAGATATGTTTACAACAGAAGCCCCTGAATGACTGCAGGGGAAAGTACATACATGTGCATAGTGATAGTAAAGTTAACCTTCACAGCATTTTGGGCAAAAAGAAACATCTGCTGTCTGAGTACAGAGATTATATTACATACCAAACATCAGTGACTGGGGATCAGAGTCTATGGTGAGCTGCTGACTCCATGTGCAGGTCTTACTGACTTGGGAGGGATCCAAGGAATGTTGAGGGTGGTTGTGGCAGGACATCCAGTGAATTGTAGTGTACCTCGACGAAGCTTTTGACCGACTGAAGTTAGGTGAGGTAGTGCTCTTGACGGAGGCTGTTTCATATGTTGGGGAAGTCTATAACTGATGGAGGTTTGCCCTAGGTTACACTTACAGGCGTGGTGTTTGTACAGGGGTACTCAAATCAAAACTTTAAGGATTTGTCCAGCCATGACTGTAGCCAAATTTTCACTTCTCCCTGTTCATTACAGTGAAATTAGCTCTCTTTTTGGACTTGCCCTTCCAGGAAATTTTCTTGCCTCGGACAGGGGGCAGTGGGATTTGCACACCCCTGTATTTGTAGCTGGCAGCCTTTCTTTGGTCTGAGAGAATAAGTTGGGTTAGAGGTGGGGGAGAAGAGAGCAGAGTCCTGTTATGCATTTTGAGCCTGTGTGTATTCTGTAGTTGCCTCTTGCACATCAGCTGTAATTTGCTTTTTTTATTTTGTTGTACCTTATTGTGGAGTTGTATTGTACTCCACTTCCCTTCCCATAGGATGCATCTGGAAGCAAACCGTTACAAGCTGTGAATGTCTTTCTTGGTAAAACTTTGAAATAAATAAATGCTGCCATTTCCCTTATCCCGGTATTGTTTAGTGTGAAAACCAGTGCTGCATCATTTTGTGGGCTGAAAACAAAACAAAAAGGTAATATTATGTGCACGCCGAAAATAGAAAACTGTTAGGCTCAATGTTTCAGATAGGTCTTCTGGAATTAATAAAGAGAAAATAAGCAAAGTTGGCACTGTTTGACTATTTTCTTCTTTTGTAGAAGATTCCTGAAGATGAGCTGTGGTCATAATGGTTTATTCCAACTCTGTTTTCTACTTTTTGTGTGCATTATTACCTTTTAGTTTTCAATGCGTGTACATTGCATAAGAAACGTCAATACAGCTGGATGTATGCATGCCCTGTATTTTCAATTTTGAAGTTTTAGAAATCTGTGGCCAGGAAAGGCACACTGAGCCAAAGTTGTGTTCCCCCTGGCCCCCCTTCATTCAGACGTCAGCCTTGCCCTGCCTGCAGTCTCTCCATGCACAGGCTTGCCCCTCAACAGACACTGTTGGCAAGCCCCAGCTTTACCCCCCCGGGGTCAGGCCACGGGAGCGGGCCCTTCCCCAGCGGACATTGGTGGCAGTGGAGACCGTGGCAGAGCAGGGCATCATGCCCAGGGCCTGGATTTTTTCAAATGCTGGATCCCTGGAAGTGGGGACGTGCAGTGATGTCCAGCGTCCTCTCCTAGGGGGCCTAGGTAACGGCGCTAGCCGCGGCAGCAGTACCCCCAGCCTCCTCCCAGGGGTCCGTAAAGCGCCAGGCACTCTTCCCTTCTTTCTCCCCGGCCCTCTTGACTCCTGAGTCAGTCACTGAACCCAGGATGTTGGCACAGCAAGCGGACGCCTTGACGCTGCGCCGGCTGGCTAGCAACCAAAGGTCATATCCAGTTGTGACCAGAGAGCACAGGAAGATTGTGACTTGCCCAGAGTCACAAACTATGCAAGTGGTGTTTGTGAATTCCAGTCCTAGTCTGCTGGGCTTCTAGGTTTGCAGCTCAGTGCTCTATACTGCTTCCTTCTCTTGAATGATGCTATGCATTTTGAGGATGTGCGGTGTGTATCACAAGCACTTTGTTTTTTAATTGTTTTCTACTCTGAAAGGTCAGTGGTATCACTTTAAAGGAAAACTACACCCTCATTGTCTTGTAAATTTTGTTTCCATGTCAACAGACAACTCTTTCCCTGTAGGTGCTGGGGATATGCGTTTGCTTTAGCTTGTTTTCACTGTTCATGCCAGTCCCCTGTAACTATCCTGGGGGTCTACATTTCATGGTTGTGGAGCGCTCATTGTCTGTGAGAGCTGTATTAGCATGTCAGAACGTGATGTTACAACAATGATTTATACCATGCATCTGTATGCTGAAAGTACAAATATCCTGACGGAAACTTTTTGGAAGCACACAGCTTGAATGCAGTTTAAAGGGGAAACCCCCTGCATTACAACTCTGATATTTTGCAGAGCTGACTGAAGCTAAATGTGGTATGTCACACCTTGCTGTAACTTGTTTTGCTGAAGCAGGGTGGGACAAATTGGGTAGCCAGGTTTAAAAAAATTTTTCTGCTACTAAATTCCGAAAGTTACTGGCCAGCTGGCTACCTGCCCACAGTGATTTTTGAGCACTCAAAAAAAAAAAAAAAAAAATTAAAAATATTGATTTGGCTACCAGATTTTGGAAGCTAGTGGCCAGACTGGTCACCAGCTCTAAACTGATTTGCCCCACCCTGTGTTGAAGTCTAAGCAGAAGGGCATACTGTGGACTCTAAAGGGTGCTGACACATCATATTCTCATATGCTAAGGCAGCTCTTGGGAACAAGGAGATTTCAACAACCAGAAAATGAACACCCCCCAAGATAGTTACAGGGACTAATACGAACAATGAAAATAGATTAAAGCAATCGCATATATCCCTAACAGCTACACGATGAGTTGTCTGACATGCAAACAAATAACATAAAAATGTGTGTGTAGTTTTCCTTTAAGCAGTGAGCCTCCGCAGTGTGACAGTTTTCAGCAGGGGTTGTCAACCTTTCGTACACTGAGGACCTCCCGGATCATGACCAGACATGTCGAGGCCCTCTATCCCTAAAGAGATTGTAGTGGTTTTTAGTAGTGTTTCACTGAAAGTAACTGTTATACCTATTAAAGTTATTTAGTAGTAGGAAGGTTGTGCTTGGTTTTTGTGACTTGCCTGCTGAGGACCCCAAAGTGAAGACCTGTGGACCCCCAGGGACCACGGACCTCTGGTTTAGAAATTCTTGTCTAGAAGAACATACCATAGAACAATCTCATAAGCTGAGGTTTGTTTGTGCTTTTTGTGTGTGTGTGCTCAAAATGCCCACCTAAGTTACACTTCTCTATTTTACTAAATGTACAGATTTTGATGAAACCGATTTTGAGGAGTCCACCCCACAACTGCAGCCTTGCTAGGGCCCTCCCCAGCTGTAGACTTGAAAGGGTCCTGTACAGCAGGAACAGTCCCATTGTGGTAGAGTTTGTTAGGAAGATTAAAACACTTGCTTTCTTGCTCACTCAGATCTGGTGACCTCAGAGAGTTACTGCAGAAGCTCTTTCCAGTGCCCTCCTGCCATTAGATAATGACTGCAAAAAGGGAAGTGTGACTGGCTGAGAATCTGGTCCTTCTATTACAAGGTCAAAGTTGTTGCTGTTTTTTTTTTTTATTTTATTAAACTTTCTTGTTTTTGGCAGCATTGAATCCAATACAATTAACAGAGCCTAGTTGAAAATAGTGTACAAATGCTAATGCTGAAAAAACATATTTTTAATACTTGTTTTTTCTGCTAAAACAACAAAAAAGTGACACACATGTAATACATCCTACCAGGCATACACCACTTATGATAAGGAGCCATCCAGTGGAATATAGAATATATAAAACCTAATCAGTCTCATTTAAGCATATGGGGGTATTTCTAACATAGAAGTAAATAAATAATCCAAAATAGCTGCACCTCACAAAATTGTGGTGATGTCCCAAGGAGGTAGTCCAAAAATGAGCATAAGTCAACAACCAAGTTGATAGCCCAATCCGAACATTTTTTAACACATAATTAAAAGGGTAGTGAACCACTTCAGCACAGTTTATACTTGGGTATCACCACCGTTGAATAAACTTTTCCCCCCCCCACCATACACAACTTTAAGCAAAAGACTCTGCGACAATAAACTTAATTGGATTAACCAGTATGCAGCAAAATGCAGTGATATAACGGAGTCTGAAATTGTCCAGAGACTCGCTTTTCTTTAATAATGAAAAAGTCTAACATCCTGCACAGCTCACGGTGAACGCTCTAAGTACAGTGGGAATTAGGAAGAGCACACACTGGCAACGTGTTACAGAAACATTTGGTAAGTGTACCAGCAATAATTACCTCATGGCAGCCACCATTACTACACCTGTTAACATGTGCTTACCACTTGGCCACGAGGGATTAAATTCTCCCCTACTTTCCCCATTCATGAACTTTACAACATATAAGCAGGACTATGAAGTGCAATTTATATAAAGCTACTGTCCCTGGTATCAACCTCTAAAACGAGAATGAGGCAAAAGACCGGTTATTCTGTTTTTTTTTCTGCTCCCTCTGACTCATCTGTCACTGGTGGTCGGGTTGCCATAAGTTCCCTCTCCAAGGCCTCCACTTTCTTTCCAGCGTCTTGTGGGTCTGTGTGTTGATATGTGTGGCCCCCATAATGGATGCAAAGTCTTGCCGCATGAGAAGGGAGTGAATTACCCCCAGACTGTGGAGACTGGCTTGCACCACATCAAACTTCTTCCTGCGGAAATCGAGGAAGAGATGTAAAGTTGTTCTTTGATCATTTAAAGTCCTGTGACTCCCAAGCCGTTTGCAGCAACAAGTCTCTGATACTCCCGAGGTGACCATCACAACCATTTGTGATAAAGCTTGCTGTCTGGATACTGTTTGGAGGGAAATCCTTAAGCCCTGATTGAGGTAAGCCCTTCCCTGTCGTTCGCCTTAAGGGCACCAGGTAGCCAATTCTGTAGAAAGGAGATCAGCTCGGAACCTTCGCTGCCCTCCGGGAGTCCCACGAGTCCAAGGTTCACAGCTCTCTGAGCATTCTCCGCAGCTTCTAATCAATAGTGTATGATTATGTTCTTCAACAAGTTTAGCCATTGCATTGATAGCATTGGTTGCTTGACCCTCTGCCGAAGTTGCTGTTTGGATGGCCTGTTGAATCTTCAGATCCTGCTCCCCAAAGCATTTCAGGAGCTTCTCCACCTTACTATTGATCCCTTTCATAGAGAGAGTTAGTGAGTGCCAGGGTGGGTTACTCAACCCCGCTGCCACCATATACCCAGTGTCCGCCTGCTGCTCCGTGTAGACTTTTTAGATTTACTGGGTCCCATAGTTTTTGTATCCTTTTGTTCTGTTTAGAGAGATAAGTTGAACTCTAGCACTTTTGGGTGAAAAGGAGTAACTTAAATATAATTTGGTGGTAGTATCCAAGGTTTGTAGAGCTGAAACGACACGTCTTCTCTGTGAGTGTGCTGTCTAGCACCCCCCCCACCGAAAAATGCATTAAACTTCATATGACAAGTACTATAAACACATTTATAAATAATGTTTCATTGGCCCAGGATTGTACATGGATTGAGAGAGACTGCTGTTTAAATATCAGTGTCTGCATGGGGGTGCCGGCAGCCTTATTTTTATTTATTTTTTTGCAGCCGCCATGTTTTTGCAGCACCTCCATGATTCATGCACAGAATCTGGGACCAGGTCACTCCATTTATGGGAACACTAGTAAGAAAACCAAGAAAGTTAAGATCAACACTGGAAAAACCAAATGCTGAGAGAAGCATAAGTACTTGCAGAAGGAAATGGGGAGAAAAGTCAGAATAGATAGGAGACAGTAAGCATCCTGTCTGGTTTTGCTGTGCAGATATCCCAATCCTTTTGATTTTTTCTTCTTCTGAGGGAAGCATCGAATGCCTTTTGTTTGTGGGCTTTAAATATGCAGATCATGAAGAAAGCTAGTCATTACTCATTTGCTTTTCCTCTTATTCGTGGGTTATTTTTTTTTTCATATTCCTCAGGGAGCCATTATATTTTCTTTATATAGCTCAGGTGTCGAAGCTGAAATCTTATGTAATCATTTCCTTACAGTGGAATGAATAAGAGCGCCAAATAATCAACCACTAATCTGTAATGTTAGTCTTAATTGGCCCTTTCCGCTAAGAGTTGTGCGTGGAATATGTAGGATAGGTACTCATGGACTATTTAAACACTCTGCCCCCAAAATACCTTGCTGAAAGCCAGTGACTGGATTAATAAAGCATGTTAATTCGGGGATCCTGTACTGTGATTAGTGGAATCTGTTCACATGGCTGTAGTAATGTCTACAAGGACCACCTATAATCTGTAAAATAGGTTGTAAAGCAGTAATCTTCTGAAAGCTGTGGTGTTAATACCAATCATAGTTAAGTATGCCCCCAGACTGAGAGAAGCGAGTCGGACCTGTTAGTAAAAGCATCCATTTTAACACCCGTGATAGTAAAATATATAAAAAAAGGAAGTGAAAAGTGACCATTTTCATTTTGATGGGGCATCATGGGGGTGGTTTGACTAATCTGGAATGGATAGGCTGCCAATTCTTTGGAGCTCAACTATGATCCCCTTCTTTCACTAAATGCCACAATAAAAAAAAATTGTTTCTGCATTCGATGCCTTACAGTAAAGTTTAGAAATTATTCTGTTTGGTGCAGACTGTACCTGACAGTTTTATTTTGGTAGTGTCCATCATGGCTTCCCTACCTAAACTGTAACAGGAAATCTCTGTGATGATTCTGTGTGTGTTTAACAATGCATTAGTAAGTCTTAATTGCTGCTGCCCAGACTTTTCCAATGCACCATCTTCCTCCCCTTTCCTTCTAGTGCTAGAATTTTGATTGGTCAATAAATGGAACATTGTTGGTTGACAAACCCATTGGTCCCGTTAGCCTGTCGGTGGTGGGCAAGGTGAAGGAGGGTATTATCAAGGAGAAGCTGGGGGTACTGGAGCAAATGGGATACCTGGATGATAGACAGCATGGCTTCGTCCCGGAAAGATCGTGTCAGACGAACCTGGTGGAGTTCTGTGATTGGGTGACGAGTGTCCTAGACCAGGGTAGGCCAGTGGACATCCTCTTTCTAGACTTCAGCAAGGCATTTGATTCTGTACCTCATGGTGGCCTGCTGGCTAAGCTGGGGGGAATGGGGATGGGGAAGCAGATTATCAAATGGATAGGAAATTGGCTTTCGGGGAGTACTCAGAGGGTGGTGGTTTAGGGGGTAGTCTCATCTCCAAGGAGGGTCATTAGTGGGTTCCCCCAGGGATCGGTCCTCGGGCCACACAACGCCTATATCTCTGACATAAACTGCATCAGGAGTGAAATGAGTCTCTTTGTGGATGACTTGTAGCTGGCAGCGGTGGTAGATGGGGAAGAGGGGAGAGTGGCCCTGCAGGAGGACCTGGAGGCTCTGGAGAGGTGGTTGACAGAGGGTAGAAACTGAAGTTCAATGCAGGGTTCTGCACCTGGGGCCAGAAACCTGGACAAAGGTGTACACCCTGGGGGGAGTTGCACTGCAAGGCTTGGAGGTCGAGAGGGACCTGGGGGTGGTGGTGGATGTCAAAATGAACAACTGAGAGACTTGTAGGAGAGCAGTGGCCAAGGCCAAGGGGATGCTGGGATGCATCACTAGGCGATTACCTCCAGAAAGAGGGAAGTGATCATCCATCTATATAACTGCCTGGTTAGGCTGCACCTCGAGTACTGTGTGCAGTTTTGGAGAATGCACTTAAAAAGGGACATTGTACTCCTAGAGAGGGTTCAGAGGAGGGCAACCAAAATGATTTGGGGCTTGAGGGAAAGGACCTATGGGGAGAGGCTTGAGGAGCTCAACATGTGCACTCTGGAGGAGAGGAGGGACAGGGGGATATGATAGAGGTCTTTTAAATACGTAAGGTGGATTAATAAGGGATGCGCAGTTGGGGTGTTCAAAGGAAAGGAAGGAGCCACCAGAGGACACGGTGGAAGGTGGGGGACTCTGAGTGTTAATTTACTGAGAGTGGTGGAACTTGGAATGCACTGCCCAAGGAACTGGTGGGGCAGATACTGTAGAGGGGTTCAAGAGGGGCTGGGACAGGTATTGGGGGAGGGTGAAGCTGAGGAAGTGCAATACAAGGGAAATATCTTGGACAGGGGATAGAGAAACCCAAGGGGGCGGGTGACAGCAAAATCTGCGCCCAGTATGGGTGCCAAGTATAGTATCGAGCAGACATGAAAGACCATGAGGCCTACTCTGCTGGCATTTTGGTATGTTAGTATGTAAATCGAATTCTGCTTTCCTTGTCTTGTGTTCACTTTAAGGACCTTGAGGAGAGCACATACAAGTTAAATGATGGCCACCCAACCACAAATTAAAGCAAACCAGTTTTTGGTTTTGCAGGAAAATCTAGTTAATCATGGGATACTCCTGGGCCAATTTCCTTGAAGCAAAGTCTTCATTTAATTGTGATATTTTGTAGGTGAGTAGTTAAAAGGCTACATTAACACTGTCTTGCCCATTTTGTTGATGATGAATGCCTCCAGGACCTCGTAATTTATATTCCAGATACAGAAACGTCATTCACTTGTCTGCTGCAACAATTTAGCATCTTCAGCGCATCTTGGTGTCCACACACACGAGGTACAGTAACATTCTTGTGTCAACAGGTTTTTGAGAGCTATACATTTACATTTTTATTTAATAAGCACCACTGCCTTTAAGTATTTTTTTTTTTTTTTTTTTCATTTATTTCCCCACAAGTGAGGGAGCAATATAACTTTACTGGCTTGCTCAGTGTTTTCGATGGCTTAACGGCTAGCATGCCAAGACATTTCTTTGTGGGAGAGCTGTATGTGACCACATTGGGGCACTTATGGAGTTTGCAGACCATCTTTATGGTTACATTCAGATCTGGTTAACTCCTGCTTAGTTCTGATAACATTTTGCAAGATGCAAAATGTCTGCCAGTATTTGCCTAGCTTGCACTGTTATGTAAAATGTCTTCCAGCTGTTCTCTAAATGTTTGTAAATGTATCCAATGTCCCCTTCCCCCCAGGGCGCACCTGGAATCGGGTAGTACCCTGCTCAGTGTGCCCCTCTGGTAAAACTCTTAAATAAGCATGGTAGAATTTCTTCTTTTGATGAAGTGCTTTTCTTTTGATAACAGAAAGCCAGGTGTGAGTGTTTGTATTTGTTTTACAGCTAATGTTTAGATTTCGGTTGAGATTATAGCTGGGGTGGTGCTGGATGAAAGTGGACTGTGGAGCACCTCTAGCTGAAGTGGATTTGTTGAAGATACCAGATGCAAGTTGTCTGTGTGATGGTGTGGGTCCGGGGAGGCGCGGAGGGTGTCATTTAGCCCTCTGGTTCCTATTTTCGTGTCCCCCACCCTGAGCCGCACTGGCATGGGCTGCACATGCGCATGGGGGCACACATCAGGGGTTGAAACTCACCTTTTCAGCCACCAGCCCGCAGGGCTAGTGGCTGGAGAATCCACTGGCCCGCCATGCTTTTTACTAGCCTGGCACCCAAAAAGAAAAAAATCGAGAAACTCTGCTTTATATTTGAGCAGCAGCAACCCACTGATCTGGCAGGCCTCAGAAGTGTTTCTTTCCCCAGACTGGAACCTCCTTCAGTGATTCTGAACTGGGAAAGAAACATTAAAATAACCAGCAATACAAAGGCGTCTTGCCCCCAAAAAAATTCTAGAACATCATCAATTAGAACTATGTAGATTTAATATGGGCAACAATGTTACACAGACTGAAGCTGTCAGTGTCGGGGCAGAAGGAAAACAACCATTTAGACTATGTAAAACACCAATGCCTACTCGTGTCAGATCAGTCTCATTCTCTGCACAAGTCACTTGCGCAGAGAATGAGCCTGGTCTGACAGTAGTAGGCATTCTGTTTCACTGAATGCACACTGGTCTAAATAGTTGTTTTCCTTAATCAGCCCTGACACTTTGCAGCCTTTCTAGCATGATTCACATACCAGTTCACTCAGTTTTTCAAGTCATGTATGCACTGCCTGCCCTGCCAACACAGGGTTTTATTTAACTCTAAAAATTGATTAGCGTTTTGCTCATAAAAGTGCTAAAACATTGTGAAAATGCATAGCACTTGCCTCACTGTGTTTAACAAACATTTCACTTCTAGAAAACCTGTAAAAATACTTTCTGTACAGTTAGTATTGTCCCAAGAAAAAAACTGCTAATCAATTATTTAAAACCCTGCAACATACAGAGTGAGAAATTAGCAGTGACCACAAGCAGCACACTTATAAATCTGGCTTTTTGGCTACTGCAGAAACTAAAGTGCTCCCTCCTGTACATTGCTAGAATATCGTTGCAGACTAATAGCAAGCATTTTGTCTGACCTGATCACTCCCTGACAAACAGTTCTCCGGGATTGAAGTGAAGTCCTGACAAGTGCCACCACTTCAGTAGTCAGATGCCGGTCAACATCCCTGCCTGCCAGTAAAATTTGCAAGTTTAAAAGACCGACAGTCCAGTGCCCAAGTTACATACCTTGAGAGCTAGCCCCTCGATGCTCACAGACAACAGACGTTTAGTGCGGTAGGCTGATCAGAACTTCAGTGCTGTGCTGCTCGGCTCTTTTCCTTGTTTCTGTCACACACTGTCGGTCTGTAGCTGTCTCCCAAGTTTATTTATTTATTTAGTTAAACATCAGTTTAGAAACCTTTGAGCCAGAGGCTCATTTACAAAGGTACCTCGTCACAAGTTTCCTTCCGGAGTGGCTCTCTGCAGCTTCGAATCACCTTGTTAACAGCAATGGGGAAGGCAACTGGCTCTGTCTCCTTTTACTGGATTCCGGAAGCTGCGACACGGAAGTTGCTGCACTCGTTGATAGCAGGCATGCCCCCGGTCTTCCAATCACTGACTCTGCCGACAAGAGTTCCAGAGACTTGGTGCCCAAAAGTAGCTTCACCCGGTGACACTGGCAGGATGATCCTTGGCTCCAACTCTGTCTCTCTCTGGGGCTTTTTTTTTTGCAGGTAGATCTAGTCTTTGGTGTTCTTGTAGTGCAGGGCACACATTTCTTTAGATTTAACCTAAGTATTTAAATGTGCTGCTCCTGTGAAGTCACGCTGCAGCCAATCTGGAGCATTACCGAACAGGCACTGAACTCAACACTTCCTGCTTCGTCAGCCTCCCCCGCCGAAAATGCAGAAAAAGGCGCCAACATGACAAAGGGACGACCAAGAATCCACGGCCATGCTTGTTTGGACTTTAATTTTTTTTTTTCTTCTACAGGCATCTGCTGGGTGCTCCACGGACACAGTTTCACCCGCCCGACCTGAAATCTACCCTTATTGGGTGGGTGCCAATTTCGACCCCTGTGATGTGCGTCCTGGAACTGCAGCCCCCCAACCCCTGACTGCTGCTTGTGCATTGGTGCTACCATCATGACTTCACTTGGTGGCAGTCAAGAGCTGAGTTGGCCTGCCAAACCTGTCCAGGAGAAGGGAGCTGCCTGATGGCTGCTGAATCCACTTAACAGCCTTCCTCCTCGCGCCCCCCTGCTAATCCTCGACGACCCGAGTTGGTTCCCGAACTGTAATTGCCAACGTGATGAGAGGTGAGGCGTGCAGCACCTCAGACCTGCGCCAGCAAGGCCTGCAGGTCATGAGGTCTTCTTTTTTTTTTTTTGTAATTTAAAATACTTAGAGTAGGAGAAAGAAATTGTCAGACTGATACTAGTACAGTTTCACATTATTTGCTGAGACTGATAAACGTACAGTAACACATAATGTAGAATTACTTTTACAGTAGTCACACCAGTATATTTCTAGATTGTAGACTCTTGGACAGGTGAGGCTCAGTCAGACCCGCCCCGCCACCCATCATGAGCCAGAACCCCACTCACAGCGAGAACTGAAAGTGTAGGTATAATTCAGTACTATGCCCTGCTTGTTAAGGGATGAAATCCATGTCTATATTTGACATACATAACACCCAGCGCTGCCACTTGGAAAAGAATTGGTCGAACTGACCATGGAGAGTCTGTCATCCCCTCCGTTGTGTAAATTTCCCTATCTTATACCACTGTTCTGTTGGTACTGAGGATGTCGTTGAAAGGCGTGTGTCAGCTTTCTTGGCTGCAAGGCTGTATACATATGTCAACAATTTGGGGAGGAAGTGAACTTTTGAAGAAGGAATAGGTAGTAAAACAAACACTGGTTCCTGAGGGTGGGGCTTCATTTAGAGGGGGTGCAGCAAAACCCACACCCACTGATAGTGGTCCTCCTGCAGGCAGCAGACAGGATACTGAAAAAACGGTACATCTCCGAACTGGTAAAGGCGTATACAGCCATGAGAGAACAGCCCCCACCAAACTATCAACTAGCCTGGGAGTCAGAAGCAGATTAACAATAAATGCACTGGGGTGGAAGCAGATTTGGGATAGCGCCAAGCGTACTTCAGCCTCCAATAATTGGAGGGAGTTTCATTGGAAAACTCTCAGTAGAGTTTTCCTGACCCCCTAACCAGAACCAAATACTACATGGCAGGTGGAGTGGATAGGTGTTGGGAGAGGGTGCGGGATGAAGGGAAACCATTGTCTCTTGGAGCTGTCTGGTTTTGCAGCCATTCTGGACACAGATAGAAGAAAAATGTAGAAAGATGATGGGGATGGATGAAGTTAACTTTTGAACGTATGATCTTGGGAAGATTACCTAAAGGTAAACGATCAAATTGCCGAAGAGGGTTTGCTGGGATTTTATTAGCTGTGGCTAGTAAAGCCATCCCCAAAAAATGGTTACGGCCTGAACCACCCACTATACAAAAATGGATTGAGATAATTAAGGGGATACATAGAATTGAGAAACTTGCAGCCGAACTTGGATTGCAGATAGATAAATTTAATGGGGTTTGGCTCCACTTCATGTTCTTTATAGAAGAATAGGAGGGGACATCAATCCTGTCAGAAGCTCATGGATATTGACAGTGGTAAAATAAGTGCTGTAACTATTAGCCAGGAAAAAATACACATTCACACTTGTTACGGTTATAAAATGTATTTTTTTTTTTTTTTGTGGAGGTAACTGACTTCAGGGGGGCAGATTTCAAGGAAATGGGGAGGATCCTTAAGCATTTGGATGGGATTGGGCCAGACGTGGACGCTGACAGTAGGTGGGAAATCATCAGGAGGGGGGGTGCAGCATGCTACCAGCACCTGTGCAAGAATAAGATGAAAATGTGGTAGGGCCCGTAAACCCTGCTGGTGGACCATTGAGGTTCAGGAGGTGGTGAGGGGAAAGGCGGCGGCCTATAGGAATTTCAAGTGCTCAAGGAATGAAAGGGATCGAGGGGAGTACAAGCTGATGGCCAGAAGGGCCACTAGGGTGGTGAGGGTGGCTAAGGCAAGGAAGGAGCAGCACCTGGCCAGGGAAATTAGGAGAGGGAATAAGGGGTTCTTTAGATACATTGGGAAATGAAGGGTGAAGGTCAGATTAGCAGGATTAAAGCAGGAGGGATGGGCACAAGATCCGAGGAGCAGGCTGAGTACTATAGTGCCACCTCAGTTTTCTAAAGGAAAATGAGGGAGGCATCATACATGGGAGGAGATGGTGAACTGAGGGGGCCCTTGCTGATCGGGTCTGGGAGAGGGTGGGCCATCACTGGCAGATGGGGGCAAAGCAGGGGACGAGGTAGCAGAGATGGAAATCATGGCAGAGAGTGAGGAAGCCCTCAGGTCCCATAAGATGGAGAAAGCACAGAGGCCAGATAAATTAGATCCCAGAGTGCTGAAGGAATTGGTGGATGTCCTGGTGAAACCCCTGGCGGAGCTTTTCAGCATCTCTCTGAGGACAGGGTGGGTGCCCCAGGACTGGAAGGTGGCGCATATAGTGCCTGTCCGCAAGGAGGGATCAAGGGAGGTGGCAGGGAACTACAGGCCCGTTAGCCTGATATCGGTGGTGGGCAAGGTGATGGAGGGCATTGTCAAGGGGACCTGGAAAAGTCGAGGTGCCTGGACTACAGACAGCATGGATTCGTCCCGGAATCGTGTCAGACAGACCTTGTGGAGTTCTGTGACTGGGTGACGAGAGCCTTGGACCTGGGTAGACGGTGGACGTCCTCTATCTTGACTTCAGCAAGGCGTTTGACTCTGTTCCTCACGGGGGCCTGTTGAATAAGCTGGGAGAAATGGGGTTGGGGAACCAGATGATCAGATGGATAGGCAGTTGGCTCCAGGACCGGAGTGGTTGGCGGGATAGTCTCATCCCCAAGGAGGGTCATTAGTGGGGTCCCTCAGGGATCAGTCCTTGGACACCTCCTGTTCAGTGCCTACGTCTGACATAAGGAAGGGTATCAGGAGTGAGATGAGTCTCTTTGCAGATGACTCAGAACTGGGGGCGGTGGTGGATGGGGAGGAGGGGAGGGTGGCCATACAGGGGGACCTGGAGGCTCTGGAAAGGTGGCCTAGAAAGTGGAAGCTGAGGCTTAATGCAGGAAAATGCAAGGTACTGCATCTGGGAGCCAGACACCCGGGCCAAATGTACACCTTGAGGGGGGGGGTGCACGCGCTGCAAGTCTCGGTGGCTGAGAGGGACCTGGGGGTGGTGGTGGATGTCGAGATGAACAACTCTGACACTTGTAGGAGGGCAGCGGCCAAGGCCAACAGGATGTTGGGATGCATCGCTAGGGGGATCACCTCCAGATGGAGGGAAGTGATACTCTCCCTGTATAACTGCTTGGTGAGGCTGCACCTTAAAGTACAGCGTGCAGTTTTGGAGGCGACACTTAAAGGGAGACATTGAACTCCTGGAGAGGGTCCAGAGGAGGGCAACCAAAATGATCTGGGGCTTGGGGGACAGGACCTATGGGGAGAGGCTCGAAGAGCTAAATATGTTCACATTGGAAGAGAGAAGGGACCGGGGGGACATGATAGAGGTCTTCAGGTACATGAAGGGGTTAAATAGGGAACAATCAAGGAGCTCGGGGAGAGACAACTAAAGGGCATGAGTGGGAGCTGGGGGATTCAGGAGAAAGGAGGAGGTGCTATTTCACTGAGTGGGTGGTGGAGCCATGGAATGCGCTGCCCAGGGGGCTGGTGGAGGCAGAGACGGAGGAGGGGTTCAAGAGGGGGTGGGACAGGTACAGGGGAAGAGTTCTGGACGCAAAGCCCTGTGCAGTGGGAATATCCGGGACTGGGAAGGGAGAAGCCAGGGAGGGCAAGGGGGGCAGCAAGGTCTGCTCCCAGGGTGGGGGCTGACCAAACGAGCAGACACGAAAGACCGTTACGCCTACTCTGCTGGCATTTTAGTATGTTAGTATGACAATATGTATTAAAGACACAATTTGGTTGCAGGAGTGGGAGGGGAAATTATTCCTTGTTTCTCTTCTCTTGATCTCTCCTGGCCCATTTCCTAAGACCATGGACGTGTATATTGAATACATAGTTAATGGTCCTATAGAACACCAATAATTTGTTGCAGAAATGACACAGTTAACAGAGGGCATGGAGATAAAGGTGTAAAACCTAGATAAAAAGTAATAAAGAATCAGTAATTAATGGATAGCGAAGAGGAATATATAACTGGCAGAAAACACATTATAATTAAATCGTTAGTAGTATCATAGTAATGTGTCAGCAAAAAAGGACCATCCTGGGCCATCCAGTCTGCCATCTCCCCCACTTGTCACTGGTGCACAAGGAGCTTATTCTCTGTCCTCTAACCAACACCATACGTCCATACCATGCTCTCTTGAATCCCTCCACCGTTTCAACACCTACCACCTCCTCAGGTAATCTGTTACAGGGTTCATTCACCCTCTCAGTGAAATAACACCCCTTACATTATCTTTTAATCTTCCTCCTTCCAATCTTAAAGCATGACCTCTTGCTTTAACTCTAAATTTCCTTTTAAATATACTTCCTTCCCTCACTTTATTTATCCCCTTTCATGTACTTTAATGTCTATCATGTCTCCTCGCTCTCTCTTCTAAACTCCAGTGGATACAGATTTAATTATCTCAATCTTGTCTCATATGGTTTCCCTTGCATACCCTGCACCATCTTTGTTGCCCTTCTCTGAACCTTTTATATTGCATCTATGTCCTTTTTCATTGAGGCCCCCCAGAACTGGACCCCGTACTCCAGGCACGGTCTAACCATGGTCTTATACAATGGCATCAGCACCTCCTTCATCCTACTAGTTGTGCCCCTTCCTATGCATGCAATCGTTCTATTAGTTTTGCCAGCCACCTTACTACATTGATCACTTACCCAAAGATTTTGATATTATAATCCCCAGATCCCTTTTCTGTTCTGTTTGCTTGATCTGCTCTCCCCTCAGTGAGTACTTGGCCAGTCGATTTGTATGCCCTATATGCATCACCGCACACTTCGTTGTATTGAACTTCAGCTGCCATGTTTCTGACAATTTCTCTAGTATACTCAAATCCCTCCTCATGACTTTAACCCCTCCTTCAATGTCGACCCAATTCCATAACTTTGCCTCATCTGCAAACACACATTTTCCCTTCATTCCCCGTGTGTGTGTAAATATTTATTTTCATGGCAAAAAACTCAGTCCAATACATCATTGTTTATTCATAAGAATAATGGATACATTCAATTGAGCAAAGCTCTTTTTCAATTAAGTGCCATGCGAAGTACAAAAACATAGTTATACATAGACACATCTCATACTAACACATTATATGACAATTACATTGCAACAATAAATGGAGCATCAATAGAATTAACACATCATATTCAATAATTAAAGTGCATTACAAGTCTTGTAAGTTATAGTATTATTGGAAGTACTTGGAGTCAGTTATGTAATTATCAAAGTGTAAATGTCTGTAAACTGGTGTCAGTGAACTGGACTTTTTTTTGTAAAAGTATTAAAAAAAAAAAAAAAAAAAAAAAAAATATGCTGGAGAAAGCGGGGACTGAGGATTGCAGTATTCTTCCAGTAGGTTGCGAGAGTCGAACAAGACAAACTAAGGGCATGGTGGTCAGCGTAGGGGTGACCATGGCCTCTCTAACATTACTCGTATCTGAACATACTAAAAAGCCAGCAGAATAGGCCAAATGGTCTATCTTGTCTGCTTGAAAGCCTGCAACCAATGGCTGCCCGCCTCACTACCCCCCCCTTCGAAGTGGCTTCTCTAGATTGGTTTCCCTTGTACCTGTCCCACTCCTTCTTGAAGCCCTCCACCGTGCCCTTCTCCCCCAGCTTCCCTGGAAGCGCATTCCACTGCTCCACCGCCCTCTCAGTGAAAAAATGCTTCCTACGTTCCCTCTTGTAATTTCCCCCCTCCAGCTTCCACACATGTCCCCTGGTCACTCCCCCCTTCTACAGCCTAAACAACTCCTTGGTTCCACTCCAAATTATTCCCTTTACATACTTGAAAACCTCTATCATGTCTCCCCTATCTCTCCTCTCCTCTCCAGTGAGTAACATAGAAACATAGAGTAAAGCCCGAGCTTTTCCAGTCTCTCCTCATAAGGCCTCCCCTCCATATCCTGAATCATTCTGGTCGCTCTCCTCTGGACCCTTTCCAGCAGCGCTATGTCCTCCTTCAGATGAAGTCTCCAGAACTGCACACAGTATTCCAGCTGCGGCCTGACCAAGGCATTATATAGAGGGATGAACACCTCTCTGTTTCTGTACGTAATTCCGCAGGCTATGCAACCCAGTATCCTGTTTGCCTTGGCGTAATTCTTCTGCAATTTTCAGAGTTATTCATTTTAACATCTACCACCACTCCTAAATCCCTTTCTCCCAATGTGGCATGCAGCGTCACCCCTTCCAGGGTATGTACATGGCCCGGGTTTTTGACCCCCAAATGAAGAACCCTACACTTCCCGGCATTACATTTCAGTCCCCAGGTACTTGACCACCCCTCCAGGGTATCCAGATCTCCCTGGACTATCTCCCTCACTTCCTCGCTATCCACCAGTGTATCCTGCTGGCTTATATTTCGGGAGCGCACTATAGGAGTTCTAAAATCTTCACCTGCACTTCCAGGAAGTGGAGGAGGAAATCTTCAATGTTGGCAACGTGTACTTAAGCCATGTGGTCAGGTTAATTGAGACTTGTAAATCTTTTCTTCCAGCTGTTCAAAATCCACTGGATCAGATCACCCCAAAAGTCCTACGGTCCCTGGTACAGATTGCCTGTCGTGCCCCCAAGATGCATCATGTAGGGGGGCATTTAAAATCATTGACAGTAGTAATGGGGCTTGTTTGGGAAAATGGGTATGATCTGTTGATTTGTAGAAGAGATCGGTACGCACTTGAAGATACCTATAGTGCTCACAGTCTGTAAGGCCGTATGTTTGCTAAAGGGTCGGAAATGGAAGAACACCACAGGAATCCAAGAATTGGTAAATGTTGGTCAGTTCTACAGCACTGAGAGGCAGGGTCTATTTGTGTAAGAAGAAAGTAATCATCCACCACCAAGACTCAACAAAAATAAAACCTGAGCCTTTTTTGGAGGCGTCTGTGTGTTTGTTTTATCCGTATCTTAAGTGTTTGGGCCATAAAATTAGAAAAGTATGTGGGTGGGGGGCTGTCCTGTAAGCTAAATGAGCGGACCAGTATATCCCAAATTCAGTATTCATGCAGGGAGGGTGATGCCTGTGGCAGGATCCATAATAATACTGTTCACACATGAGAGGCTCCGGCATAATTTATAAAAGTATGGAGATTGCACCCTTCGTGGCAGTTGTAAGATACAGTAGTGGATCTGAGGATGGTATCGTACTCCAAATCTTGATATTCGCTTTTTCCATTAAGTAAAATGGTAGTATGCCAGAAATGGTGAGAGGGTCTGAAAAATATAGTAAAAGAGGAAGGATGTTTGTCTAAATTGCTTCAATTCTGGTATAAAAATGACCAAGGTAACTCCCATTTAAATTTTTCTGTCAACTACTGTAAGTGATTCATAATTCAAGAGGTTGAGATTGGCGCTCTTTGTGAATATATATATATATATATATATGTGTGTGTGTGTGTGTATATGTGTGTGTGTGTGTATAAATATATAAATGTTTATAAGTATTTAATCTGGTATTGTGCCATTTAAGTGGTAACTCTCATTTAAGTGAGATGGAGGGAGAATACTGCAGGAGAAAAACTTCTGTTTTATGGAGATTTAACCTGAATCCAGCTAGTTAGCCGAAATCCTGCAAAACCGACCATGCAGCTGGAAAAGAACTACCAGGATTAATTTGAGTAAGGACATTGCATAAAGGGTGATCTTATATTCCGTACCTCCAGGTGGAATGCCCTCTACCTGCTGGTCTGCCCTTAAAGCTCTTGCTAAGGGTTCAGTGTACAAAGCGAAAAGTAGTGGCGAGAGGGGACATCCTTGACGGGTCTCTCTCTGTAACAGTATTGGAAGAAAGTGAGCCATTAATCTGGATGGTAGCTTGGATGTTAAGATATTATGACTGAAACAAGTACAAAAAACAACTTCAGGAAGCCAAAGGCTGACAGGGTGCCCCAGAGGAAGTTCCAGGAAACCCTGTCAAAAGTCTTTTCGACAGCCAAGCTAAGCAGGAGAGTGGGGCTCTGTCAGCTCTGTAAATGTTGTACTGTACCAGAAGCAGAATGCTTCTAATGACCATCATTTGATGATGCCTAATAAAAATTGTCCTGGTCAGGTTTAATCTGGGTGGGAAGAATGCGGTCCAACATATGGTCCCATATAGCCATATATAACTTACAATGATTTAAAATAGAAATGAGACAATAGGAGGAAGGTGCTAGAAGATCTTTTCCTGGTTTGGGATGACTGACAGAGTAGCATATGACCAAGAAGGGGGAGGGAGTTTGCCAGAGGCCACTGCCCTATATGTCTTCAAGGTGTGTGGTAGAAGGTCTGAAAAGGTCTTGCACCATTCAGTGGAAAACCCATCAGGACTGCAATAATTTTGCGTTTTTACCAATTTAAACTGGGTGAGAATTTCCTCCATATATTTGGAAGGACATGGTTGCGTTTGAGTCACCAAACTGTGGGAGGTTTAATTTTCCCAAGTAGTTGGCTATAACATCAGAATCCGAGGGAATGCTTTGCATAGAGCTGCTGTTAAAAAAAAAAAAAAAAAAAAAAAAACCTTAAATATTTCAGAGGTGGCTAGCATTATGGGTCAGGTTCCCAGATTCTGTCACGCAGCGGTAGGAAGCCACAGTCCACCCACCTTGTATTGTGACTGCGTTAAATAAGACAAGGTCTACTGGACTTCATTGTCCGTAAAGGATTTGGAGTTCTCTACTTACGTCTGCTGTGACCTTGTCGCCCTGAGAGTAATATCATTGGAAGGTCTGTGTAACTGTTACATAAGGTGGTTATATTTCTCGGTCTACTTTATTTTCCCACTTAAGAGAAGGAAATGAGATAATCTCTCGCCTTGGAACAGTTTTCAGCCTGTCCCAAAGTATCTGGGTAGTCACCGGTTGTGTTGTGTTATTCAGTATCTGGGGAATACTGTCAGAAATAAAGGGCATAACTGCTCTTACTTAAGCAGGGAGAGACTTAAGATGCCACAGAGATATTTTCTGGCCTTCCACAGGTCTAACTTCAGAGAGAGGGAGTGGTGGCCTGAGAGCAATTGGGGGGCCGTAGTCCATGTCTTGGATTAGTTGAGACATGTTCTCATGTTAACTATGAGAGAATAGTTATGTGTAAGTCCCCCAGGTTGCAGAAATTTGAGTGAACGCCATTGAGATGGAGAAATGCGGTGTTTCGTTGGGTATGAAGTGTCTCACGTCCAGGGACATTACTAAGTTCAGGTCTCTGGATCAGCTGACCCTGGAGCAGGTCCATCAGTTTACCCGGGAACATTTTTAAGTCTGGAGTATTAGTATGTGGAGGGAAGCAAACACTGGCACGGGCGACTTCCTATTGGTGAAGCCTACCCTACAGGATAACATAGCGGCCTTGCTGGTCACTATAGGCCCATTGTAGTAGAAATCATAGTTGTCCAACAGCATTTATCTTTGGGATGTGAGGAGGCATGAATGTTGTATCTACCACCCTCATTTAACATCAGGTGTTCAGAGGCACTTAAATGGGTTTCCTAAGTAAAATAGACATCAGCTTGGTGTTAAATATTTATTTATTGAATTTTGTTGACAGGGTAGGCCCAGTGAGACTAGAAGTCCCTTTTTCAGGGGCAACCTGGTGGTGGGAGATACAGATAGTAACCAACTGAAATTGAACCAGATTAAGCTGCTGGTGGCACTTTAGTGAATGCGGTAAATTTGGCCAGGACACCGGGGAAACTCTGGGTGTTGAGACCGCAATTGTCCTCAGTATGTCTGACAGCAGAGTGTGAGGATGTGGTAATTCAACAGCCAGATTGGATGGAAATGGACTAAGTACAGACATGCCTGCTTAAGAGTTAAATGTGACTGACGATGCCTTGCTAAGCTTTCCCTTTATGGAGCAGCATTTTGCAGACCAGAATACAGAGACTGCGAATATTAGCGAGGCGGTGGGAGAAGAGGAGATAAAAGGAAACTGAATTAAGCCCTGCTACTCCAACAGGCGTCATGAAAAAAGTTTGGACTCTGAAACTGTTGTGAACCAAATGGACAAACCACTGGATCAGGTGTTGCAAGAAGATGCTTTCCCTGTCCTTTCACAGCACAGGCTGCGACTTGGTCAATGGAGCTGGTGCTGGAATGAGCGGGATGGGTTTTAAAAAAATGACATTTGGGTTGCTGACGCACAAATTTCTCATCCGGGGAGTAGTGTAAATGAATCCAGACCCCTTTCAATGGATGAATCAGAAGGACTTCGGCCGGGACCTAGAACAGAACCATACGGCACAAATGTCAAGCCGACAGGTTCAAAGGATGCGGTTGATCCCTTTGATGAACCTACGTTAGACGCTGACTCAGTTGGCCTTTCAACAGCAAGAAAAGTGAAAGTGGCGCCAGATCGACAAGGAATTCGGATGCAGCAAACACGGGAAAATATACAAACCCCTGACCAGCGTTCAAGTGAAGGTATGCATACCTCTTTTTCTTTGGGGAATCAGGATAAAAAATCTGATAAAGGGGGAAACTGGCCTGACGGTACAAAACGGCCTCAGAGTTAATGCAGACTTCTTTAAAAAGCCACAAGAGCCAACCAGAAGCCGTTTTGTGGCTAGAATATATTATGAAGGTGGTCTTGAATTGCCTCCAGACCGTAACTTTGTTGGCAAGACACTAATAGACTCTTTACAGTTCTCCCCTACAGAAGTATAAGCGTTTATTCACGTATCGGGGGACCACAACTTCGATGTCTGTTTTAGGTCAGCTGGGCTGTTAAGGCAAATTTTGGGCGGCCTATTACATAGTTAAACACACCCTTGTCTGGAAGCCCTTTGTAGTAATCCCAATCACGAGGCCAACAGCAAAAGTAATTACGAAGTTATTTCGTAATGAGGGGGTGAATGTTTTAGACATAGTATATTGACTAGAAAAACGTTGCACAGTAAATTGTATACCCCAGGCTTTGATGACACGTATTCTGGACAGGGGGCTGGAAATTTACAGTACAGTTAAAAATGTCAGAAGATGGAATTCAACACTTGCCAAATTGTTTCTATACTGGGAGAGACCGTGGGATTTTATTTTACTGGGACAGCCTCAGTCCTGTTACTGGCGTGGGTCCCCATCTCATTTAAACTCTGACTGTGACCAATTAAAGTGTTCAGTTTGTGGTACGTTAAGGCCAGTCAGCCACTACTTGTGTAGTCTCTCCAACCTTTGTGTTGAAGAAAACCATGTCATTGCCTCCTGTACATGGGCAGCACATAACACACCAGACTATATGGAACATGACTTTTACATAAATAAAGCCGCAAGAACTCAACCCTCAGCTTCAGCACAATCTTGGGAGAAGAAAGGGAGATCTGATATGAATTAGGATAAGCCCAGGGGCAAAAATGAAGATCTGAGACAGAGACTGGGTTTTGAATCGTGACGGCATCCCATGGGACCCCCACCCAAAAGCCTTCCCCATTCAACATCAAGGGTCAACAAGGAAAAAAACATTGAAGAGGAGGTGAATACAGGTTTTCAGACTGACCACGAGATTAAAAAAACCAAAAGTTTGGGTGGCAAACTAGTAAATCCGGTGGTGGTGGTGAACCGGTATGAGCCTCTCCCAGAGTTGGGGGGACATAATGGATGGTAATGACTCTGACATATCCTTACAATCTACGCAGAGTGACACAGCCGAAGCGAAGTCACAAACAAAATAAACTTCGACAAATGTAGTCAAAGGGAGAAATAAGAGAACTAGAAAGAACAAAATGTCATGAGGGCCTTTTTTCCCGTAAAGAAGTCCACCCAGAATGTGCAAAAACATATGTTATGTAGAGTGTTTTGATATGTATGTTAAGCCGTAGTGTGTCCTGCCCTCTGTCTGCTATTAGGAATTTCTTCTAAATTAGCCTGCTAGCTGTATGGTAGTTTTACGACCCCCTGGGGATCTCTATCACAAATAGGTTTATTGGCTTTCTTTCTCCTACGATGCACCCTGGCTCATGTGACACTGATGTAGCCATGCCCTTAGATTTAGCAGGGTCTGTCACAGCTCAGCCACAAATATACTACTACTTTCAGAGAAGTCACAGTGCTAGATTTTGGGTGAGTGTAATCATTATTATTTTTTGATATTAGTACCTTGTCCTGCTGTGTTACAACCTATAAGGTGATGTTCAATTTTTGCTGCTTAGTAATGGTGCAAAAACTGAAAGTGATTGAGAGGAATAGAGTAAACAGTGACTTGTTCCAAACACACACACACACAGAGCAGAACATAGCAGGACAAGGTACTGATAACAACAAATAATAATGATTACACTCACCCAAAATCTAGCAGCATGTCTTCTCTGGAAGAAGTATTTTCTCTGTGGCTGAGCTGTGACAGACCTTGTAACAAGACCCTGGCTTCCTGCAGTGGCAATTAGACATCACACCAAAGGGGCTCTGGGAAGACTACATGCCATAAAAGAAATAGGAATGGCATCCTCCAAGGGCAATAAAACAGTTAGGGAAAGTTAGGAAAAAACATGTCTCACAGCCAGAGGAAAAGAAAACACTGGGAACTGGTTAGAACACAGAAAAAAAGACTACATCATATCTTTTTCTGATTTTAACATGGAGTTTTCCTGTAATTCTTGGACATGTTTTTGCAGCCATTTTCTTTCGAACTTGCTAGCTTTAATGCAAATAGTATTAGGTGTGAGTATAAAAGGAAAGCAACATTTGCAGTTCTATGGTCTTTACCATATGATTTTTTTTTTTGCAGGATGTTAGACTCTACATGGTAGGGGATCTAGAGCAAGCAAAAAAAAAAGATTGGTTTCTGGGTCATTCAGTATGGTCTTTGGGCCAAGGCTTATGCTCTGGACTTGGTTTTGGTTTTTCCACTAGTAATTACACTATCCAGAAAATGGTAGAAATACCGCCAGGGAGGGCTATTTTGCTAGATGTGGTTTGGCAGGATATAAACTGTAGGCTCATAAATATTTATGCACCCCAACAAAAAGCATTGAAAGTACAATTACTAAAATAAAGCAAAGCCCTATTTATTTACCAGTCGAATAATTTTATTTGGAGGGGAGTTTAATTCAAATATAGACCCCAAGCAAGCGGGGAAAGTATACTGTAATTCCAAGGAATTAAAAAATGTAATCAAGGTGGCAGACTTACTGCAAGCTTTGCCAACAACCCCCCAGGATACCTTTTCTAAAGGAACTTTAAAATCACGGATTGATTATTGGTTCTGCTCTAAAAATATAGAGATTAGGTGGGGGAAAAATCCTGCCAATCGAAACATCGGATCACAATCTAATAGGAATACAAATATCCTCAAGTCCAGCAAACACAAATGGGAAAGGGGTTTGGAGAGTGAATGTGGACTTCACACAAAAAGATTTTCTTTTGCACCTAACAGGTTATTAATGACAGAAGGTCGGGTCGGTGGATTTCCTGTATGATTCACAGATTGAATGATGGGATGACACTAGATGGTGCTTAAGAGATTTCTTTCAAATAGTCATTTATTTTCTGATACTAAAAATACAGAATACGATTTTGAGATAAATTGTATGCTTTATTTTCAGAAGAACAAGAAACACATGGATTGTCAGGGGAAGAAAAATAAGGGAAATCAAACACACACACGGGTCCAATACAAGACAAACGTCTTTAGAGTTTGAGCAAAAATATGGGACCCAAGGTAAAAAGAATCATGTGAATCCATACGAAGACTGTAAAAGTAGATCAAACAGTAAACAAATATCTGAGATTAAGAATTTAGCTGGTCAGATAGTCACAGGGAATTTAGATATCATACAAGCAGTAGAGCACTAAGCATTAAGCACAGACTCGAGACTCCATTTATAGAAGCGACAGAAATGGAGTTGCTATTAAAAGCAGCAGATCTGCCGAAACTAAAGAACAAAAAAAAAATTAACAAGATTTGTTGAGGGAAGAAGTTGAAATTAAGGATCTAAAGGACATGACGGCACCTGACTCTGACGGGTTACCCCTGAAATATATTAAAAAATTATGGGAGATAATGCCAGATTTAACCTAATAAAAATCTGTAATGATTTCTTGACAGAGGACCGCATAATGGAGACAATATATGCAGGTTAGATGATCTTTTTATATAAGAAAGAGGATAAACAAGATTTAAATAACTGGAGGCTCATAACTCTATTAAATACAGATTGTACATTTTTTTCCAAACTTTTAGGGAAATGGGTAATGAAATTTTTGGATAAACTAATTCATTCTACACAATATTGTTCCATTCCTGGTAGATCAATTCAAGACGCTTTGATAATAGTGAAGGAATTATTTAATCGAGGAAGGACTGGACAGAATGGTGGTGGGTACCTTTTTAGTTTTGACCAGACAGAGGCCTTTGATCATATTTCACAAGAATTTATATGGCTAACCTTGATGGAATATGGATTCCCAGTGGAATTTAACTGGTTAAAACTTATTAGCTTATGTGAAACCCTATGTTAACGGTTGGATAGGACAGAAATGCTATACAAGGAGAGGGGTAAGACAGGGCTGTCCATTGGGCCCCCATTCTGTTCATAATAGCTTTGGATCCTAATATTAAATAACCCCCCCCCCTTTTTATTAAAAGGTATAACATGGACAGGGATGGGAGAGCTGAAAACTATTGACTATGCTGCTGATTTGTGTGTGGTGGTACTGGATGCAACTACAAGAGGTTTGATCTGTACGGTATTACCTGCTTTATTGCATTGTATTGGCTCTGAGATAAATGTTTAGAAAAGCTTTTCTTTTAACTTATCAGGAACCAGAATAAATGAAAACTATATTGGGGATGTAAAAATAATAGATTCCCCACAAAAAATTGTGGGGATATTTTTTCGTGTACAGAATGAGGCAGAATACAATTGGGAAATAAAACTTAATCCAGGAAGGAAGCCAGTATGTAGATGGAATAAGTGGCCTATGGGGAAGAAAAAAAAGATTTTTTTGATTAAAACTTTCCTTTTGCCTACCTTTTTATATGTTAGTCATATTTTTCCGTTGCCTAGACATTTTTTTGTACCAATTTTAGGCTCATTTTTTCTCTTGTTTTTGGGGGAGTCGCTTAAACCCGATCAAAAGGAATATATTATTATATCTGAATTTTAAAGAGGGCAGGGTCAGGATGATTCAGCCAATTGTGTTTTTCTTTACACTTTTTCTTGAATCAATTATTGGACCCATCTGTAAACCAGGAAAACAATTATGGGTGAGTAGGGTAGAAGGACAAATAAGACATAATGGTGGAGTGGCAAAATAGTGGTTTTATACACTCAAACAAAAGGAAATATGAACTATCGACAGATTGGGAAATAACCTTTGATCTGATAAAGAAATGGAGGATCACAAAAGAATTGGTGGGGAGACTTTCAAGGAAAGCACTGTATCACTTTATGCTAGATTCCTATTATGAGGCCTTTATAGATTTTTCAGAAGCAGAGAGGAAGAAGATGGGTGAAAAACTAAAATGATAGAATCCCCAAATCAGTGTGGCATTACATGGCTGGGTGCACAAGGGGAAAATCAACACAAGAGGGAACCACAAACATAAACAAATACAGGAGAGAGATTAAGGGAGTCATGTAAAATGGAGATTGAAACCTTGGATGATTTATATTTTGAGTGTCCATATATTGTGCAATTTTGGAAAATTTGGGAACAGTATAAGCAGCATGGATGGGAAAAATGGGACTCAAGAAAACTATTCCATGGTTTGTTTCCAGTAGCATGGGGAAAGCATAGCATAAGCACATTGAACCTGATAGTATTTATTCTTTATTGGGTTTGGCAAGTAAGATGTATTTTTCAACAGAAACTAGAGTTCCCCAGTGGAATTGTATCAAAACATAAATGGAAGTATAGCACAAACCAAAGAAGAAGAAAGGAAACTGATTAAGAGGAGCATGTGGGTGATGTATTGGGAGGCTTTCTAGGACAGGGTTTTAGTAAGGTTAGTATGGCCCTCATAGGATGAAGGGAATTTTCTTTCCAGTTCTCCCAGCAGATTCATTGAAACGTTGCAGGTTAGTGAAGGTTGTCTGGCTATGCTGTATTGCTGTCTTTTTTTTTTTTTTTAGTATGGAAGTATATTTGTAACTTTGGTCCAAAGTTTCAATTAAAACATTTCCCCACTCTTACAGTGGGGGTGGGGGAGTTGAGGTTATAAATTGTTCCTTTCTGCTTAGGGCTAACATACGATGTAATATTCATTTATGATTTTTTGTTTATTTTTCATTATGATCTTGTGTGCTGTAATACTGTAGCTTAGATTTTTTTTTTGTTTTTAATAAGTGTTCCCATAGTCCTTTTCAAGAAGTGCCACTGGATCTTCAACGTCCACCTGAACAACCACCAGAACAGGCAGACGGAACTTTGGTTTAATGTTTCATCCGAAAGACAGTACCTCAGGAGTGCAGTATCTCCCTCATGATGCACTACAGTGTTAATATTGATATTTTACCCCAAGTACCTGATGTGTGCCTAGAACCCACAACCTTTTGATCTTCCGGTCTCAGAGGTGAGAGTGAAACCTGCTAAGCCATTGACACTGTATACTGAATAAACCTCTTTACAGGGTTGTTCAGTTCATTAATATTTTGGGACAAGATTGTCAGTGGAGTCACAGCCACTGGACTGGAAAAGAAAGCACATTTTGCAGGTGCAGGATGGGGCAGGCCCACTGTACCAAGAAAAGATCGGGCTGCAGAAGAGACCCTCTGGAGATATCAACAGGCCAGCTGCCCGACCCATTACAGCAGGACTGCTGCCCCGAAGAGCACATCCAGGGACCCTCCACAAGGAATCAACTGGAAAGAACCTACACCAGTTTGTATAATAATAGAATCACACAACATATCATCCGTCACTCTGCTTCATTTTAGCCAGAAAACTGGAAGCCCCACTCCCGGGTTATGGGAAAAAGTGAGAATGTGGGAAAAAGGGTTAAAAAAAAAAAACTGGGAAAAACAACCAGGTGGAAATCTTAGATGTGTGTCATGGACCCAAACTGGGAGACCCTGGGAACCAACTGCAGGAGGGCCCCTCACTTGAGAGCCCTAATAGAGAACTACATACATGGTGGCTTTCATGGAGAGAGCAGTGTATAATATCTGCCTATACTTCTCTGCAAGGAGGCTCAGAATCTGTCAGCCTACTCCAGAGCTGGATTGAAAAGCTGGGAACAGGAGTGACCTGGGTCTTCAATAGAACATCAGTGTCCCAAAGAAAGGGAAGAAATGCAGTTAGGGGAAAAAGAAAAGGGGTACGTGGGCTTAGAAAGACAGTAGCAGCAGGGGTTCTCGTTACCCACTCTGGGCTGTCATCTCTTTCTCCCCCCCCCCACCCCCCAAATAGTGTATGACCAGTATCTATTTAGGAGCCTACACTGTAGAATCATGTCGCATGACGAGAGTCCTATGGCATAGACAGTGGTCCCCCTACAGAAAGGAGCAGCCAAGTGTCTGGTGAAAACCTGCTGCTCCATCTGTCCATACAGGCAGGTAAATGAGGGGCTTGTTTATTCAGAACACACATGTAGCTTGAGGTTAGGGAGGCACTGTGCCAGCCTCTCACGAGATCGGGGGGGGGTTAATGTGAAAGGGAGAAGTAACCCAGGCAAAAGTAGAGAAAAGGGCTGCATTAAACTGAGCTGTACCATATATATGCAAATACAGCAGAGGCCTTACAAATATCTGCTACCAACATTACAAATTTAAACACATAGTTAAGTCCACTGCCAGGTCTGGCCAGATAGCTTCTTCAGCTGATTGAGTTATTTAGTACTGAGGCAGTCCTTGGGTGGCCGTACAAGAAGTCTGGCTTTAATCAAAGCTGACAGTTCAGGGAAGGTATCTAATATAATATATCTGTACCGGCCACTCTGTCCAAATTCAGACCAGCTTCAAATGAGGAGTTCCAAATTGACCCCAGATTAAGATACCACTTTTACATTCAACTTACCTGAAGTGGTTGTCTGAATCAGCTTCTTCTGCTCTAATTGCACCATCAGCCTCTTCTCTGTACACGCTGCGGCTGTGCAGCATTCCGAGTGGCCTTCTGTGTTTGGGAGCATTTTTTGCAGAGGTGTTTGTGAATGGGAGTGGCGCTGGTGCCGTGGGAAACAGCTTTTTTACATGCTTGCAAAAAGAATGCCTGCACCAGTATACACTGGTCCGCATTTCCAACAAATCAGGGAATGCTCTGCACTGCAACAGAGTGGCTTGCAATGCTCTGGCAGCTCTCTACTCTGCTGGATCTGCACTGGTGCAGCTCATCTGCACTGCTGGCAGCAGTGCAGATTTGGTAGTGTAAAAGCCTCTAGGGAAGTCTCTCAGCCAAGAACCATCTAGGGCCTTAAAACTTTGGCTTTCACAAGGTGCTGTCACTGCATAGAATAGTAGTGGTCAGCAACTAACAATATGTTAGATCCTTTACAAACCGTGGTAGTCCAGAAAACAGCAGGAGAGGTCACCCTGATAGCCAGTGTGCTGCAGTGATGGTGAGAGAGCACCTTCCATGGCAAAACCTGTATAAATAGAGGGCCACTGAAGTCGAGCCTCAGGAGGTGAAGGGCGGAAATGCCCATCAGAGAACCTGTTTAATGAAGGTGAGAGGGAAAATCATTTTGGTAATGGGGATCGGGGAGGAGCCAGGGCAGACCAAGAGCTCATCTGTGAGGGCACCCCGACCTGTGGAAAAGCTATCAAGGATATTTGACTGTCTTGAGTGAGCAGGGCTGAAGACTGTGGTAAGTTTCCCTAGGAAAGGTATGGCTAGAAACCTTGGCTGCTGTCCCAGCCCACCTGCTAACATCTGACGGACACAGCCATTGCCCCCCCACCTCCACTCACCTTGGTGTTATAGCAGGAGCATTAGAAGGGTAGTAAGCAGGGCAGCTTTACACAGCATCCTGGTCTTGCTGGAAAGACCGCAAGTGTGACATGATTGAAGCCATGGTGGCCACTGTCTCTTGGTGTCGTTTTGCACTCTGGTTGGATTGCCAGCATGGGGGCTGTGCTGAAGTGTCCGTGCATGGGGAGCAGGGCTTTCAGGGATGCGGGTCCTTTATGCACACTTTGGGAGTCTGGACACTCGAACAGTTCAGCATCGTATCCTAGAGACACTCGCACTACAAGTCCCAGGAGTTCCACGCCTGCTGCTTTAAGAAGCAGCATGTCATCTGTGCTTATAGTAGCTCTGCGCAGTGCTGAGAAGAGGGTCGTGTCGGAACTCCACAGAAATCGGAAAGGCAGCAAGAGCAAAAGAGGAGTGTGAAGTATGTAAAATGTGCACAGAGCTGAAATTAAAGTGGCCGAGTCAGCGAGAGCAGAAAAGGGGGGTGTGAAGGTATGTAAAATGTATTTGACGGACGGATGTGAAGTGCAGAAATTTGGGTTCCAGAGATAGTGAGAAGAGAGGTTGGAAGTATGTAAACAGACAGCACACAGGCGCATGAGGACGGGGGAGGGGTATGTAAACATTTTACCAGAGGACTCCAACCCCACTCCAAAAGTCCAGGACCCCCAAACAAAAAAAATCTACCGAGAGCCTGATGGGGAGCCTTGCTCAAGAATGGAGATGCCTCAGACTTCCGGTGATGTCAGAAAACCAATTGCTGCCTAATTTCGATACTCCCGGTCGACTCCGATAATGATCAAAAATCATCGACCGTTATCAACATGCAGTCACCAGCAAACAGAAACGGCATCATTTAAACTTGGAGAGCTACTCCACAAAGAAAAAATGAGCAACCTCTCAGCCGAGCAGGCTGCAGGGGAAAACATGGTCTTTGGGACGCAGCAAGAACCTGACAGCCCAGACCTCATCGCTACCAAAAAAACCGCCCGCACCGTCTCCAAAATAGACAAAACACTCTTCAACCTCCGCTCTGACATAAGTGGAATTGAACATCGAACAGACCGCCACGATCGCCTTGTACTGTACCGCCTTGCTAGGGAAAGAGAGCTCAACCATAAGCTGGACGATCTGGAGTGGCGCAACAGAAGACGAAACATGCGGGTTTATGGCATCCCAGAGGGTGCTGAAAACAAAGCTCCGAGCACCATAATATTCCTGCAGTCCGTTTTAAAAGAAGCCCTGCATCTACCAGCTGACTTGGACTTAAGTATGGATAGGGCCCGTAGATTGCTGGCTCCTAAGCCTTCCAACACTGCTCCAGGCCTCGGTCCTTCATAGCCAAGCTAGCACAATATGCCACAAAAGAGGAACTCATAAGTAGAGCCTGGAAGCAAAGATAAATCCCTTTCCAGCAATATAAAATATCCCTTGACAAAGATTATGCAACACAAGTCCAGGAGAAAAGGAAAGCACTCTGGCCAATAATCAAACAGCTGCAAGACATCTCGGAAATTGCAGTAAGAAATGACAGTCTGGGATACTGGTCTAAGCCATAGAGAGGCCCACAATGAGATTTAAAGTAATAGGAGCACTGCAGTGCATGACATACAGAACTGCTTCATTCATCCCTTTTCTTAACGGGGTTTGTTCTAAATGTTTAAGTTTAACAGTTTATTCTCTTAATGGTGTTGTCCTGTGGGCCACCACAAAAATTACCTTACGGTACAACATGGGATACTTGGTTTACTTCCCCCTTCAATTTGTATGCCTTGCAGAAGGAGGAAAATAATGATATTGCCTATTGCTATGGGCACGGCCACCATACTGCATTATAATACTGCGGGGGTCGCAGCGCTGTCATCCAGGAGTGGGTGATTGGTGTCATGAGGCCTTACACTGCGATCAGTATAGACCAGGCAGGTGGTTCAGGGACCTTAATGCTGGCAGTACCTGTTGTTTATAGAATCAGCACCCTAACTGTACTTAGAAGACCAGAGGTGTCCCCTTGAGACCTCTGTCACAATATCCAAAGCTATTCAAGCAATGCTCAGGGTCAACCCGGTCCACCAATATCTAGATCGAAACCCTTGACCATAACCGTACTGGTTTTCCAGACGTAGGACTCACTGTGGGGCAGATTCCCTACTGCTGTAGGTGCGTACTGCACACCTAAACGCACCATAGGGCAATATGTGCCTAAGGGCACGACCCAGGCACCAGACCACATTGCCTGACCATGGAAGGACACCACTCATACTCCCAAGGTTATTAACCATAGTGAATAATTTAGTGGTTACATATAGTTGGTATTTGTATTTTGACTAATTTTATTAGATTGTTTGAATCAAATAGAATCTGTATCTTATCTGAGAATTAGAGTCCACAAATCGTAGATTTAAGAGCACTAGACACTGTTTTGTCTTTGAGCGTAATGAACCTCATTACTTAAAATTAAAAACGCTATTATGCCGCTGAAAGATACTAAAGTTCTGTCATATAATGTCAACGAGCTGAATAGCCTGATTAAAAAGAAAAGTGCTTAAGTACATCAGGGAGCAACACTGTTAAATAACTTTTTTGCAAGAGAGACACCTTGCCCCTTCCGAAGCACAAAGCTTAAAAACAGAAATCATTCCAAGCTTTTCCACGTCTCGCTGGATAAGGGCAAAAAAAAGGAGTTGCCATGCTTATTTCTGACATGCTCCCTTTTGAGGAAGAACAGGTCCTAACTGACCCGGGAGGGAGGTATATTCTTATCATTGGGAAGATGCAGGATATTAAGGTCACCCTAGTGAATGTTTATGCCCCACCAGGCTCTCCCTTTGGGGTCTACTTGGATCTAGTTAGGCTGGTGGCAGAAAGGGCAGAGGGGATTCTAATTATGGAGGTGGGGGGGGGGGGACTGGAATCTTACACTAAACCGCCGGCTGGACTCCACTTCCCAGATCCCATCTCCAGCCACAAAAACAGCCAAAAGATTCCGAGACCTGATGGTAGAGCTGGGCTTGGTGGACATCTGGAGAGAGAGAACCCCAGGCAAGAGACTATACCTGCTACTCCCCAAGGCACAAAGTCTACTCCAGGATAGATTTCTGCCTAATTCAAGCAAGAGACTTATCCAGATTTGGCCACTCCTGGGTAGGAACAGCCATTCACTTGGACCATCAGCCTCTGATCACTGAACTGGAGCTAGGCTTACCTCAGAAACTGACGCAGTAGCATCTAAACCTCTCTCTCCTTAGAGATAAAGACACAGTAGAGAAACTTAAGGAAGTTATTAACCAGACACTGACCCATAATTCTCATCCACAAGCAACTCCTCAGATCCTGTGGGACACGTTGAAAACAATGCTAAGAGGAAAAGTAATCTCGCTAGGAGCACACACACAAAAAAAAAAAAAAGAAATCGCTTTTAGAACAGCTCACCACACAGTTAAGAAGCCTAGAATCACAACAGAAACAGAAATGGGAGAAACAGATAAGGAAATTAAGGAACTTAAAAACAGACTAAAGAAAATACATGTTAGAAATAGAGAAGTCCCTTAACTACCTAAAACGGTCATTTTACGAAGGGGTATCAAGGGCCTTGAGAAGGCTAGCATTTAGGCTTAAGCAGAGACGGGCCAGGGCTACCATTGTTAAAATTATCCACCCCAAAACGCGAACCTTAACATACAAGACTGAACAAGTAATGGATGCATTTCTCAGCTACTACAAACTGTATCTGGATCAAGAGGAGACCCCCCACCCCACCCAAAGATAAAAATAATTTCCTGAGTAGCTTGAACCTCCCAACCCTCACCCCAGACTAACAGATAACTCTAATGACTCCCGTAAAATTGTCAGAAATTAAAGCTGCCACACAGCAATTAAAAACAGGGAAATGCCCCGGACCAGATGGATTCAGCGGGGAGTTTTACAAAACCCTAAACGAAGAATTACCACCCCACTTACTGCAAGCAATGAATGGAATTTGGAAAGAGGGCGGCAGAATTTCCCCCCTCCTGGGACTACGCCACCATAATAGTCTCGCACAAACCTGGAAAGAACCCGATAGAATGCAGTTCATACCAACCCATCTCTACTAAATGTAGACTACAAGATTTTTACATCCGTCTTGGCCACAAGACTAAACCAATTTCTCCCCCAACTGATTAACAAGGACCAGACAGGCTTCATTCCTGGCAGACAGGGACCAGACAGCGTTAGGCACACCATAAATATTATAAACAAAATCACGCAAGACATAACTCCTGCATGCCTGATGTGCCTTGATGCTGGAAAGGCATTTGACAGGGTCTCCTGGTCTTTCCTGTTTGTTGTCCCAAGAAAATTCGGCTTCCCTCAGGCCACGATAGATGCCCCCAGCAAACCCTGAAATTCCTATACATGGCCCCTCAGACATACATCAGTTAATGGGAGTGTATCGGAGAGATTCCCTATGGGGAGGGGTACGAGACAGGGTTGCCCTCTGTCCCCCCTACAATTTGCCCTCTACATAGAGCCTCTGGCTTGTGCCATTCGCACAGACCCAGGTGTCACCAGAGTGAGAGCAGGGGACAGAGCACAAGATTTCATTATATGCAGATGATGTGTTCCTATATGTCACTAACCCCAACCACACTATCCCCAAAGTTTGGAATATTCTCGAACAGTTCGAACGTCACGCTGGTTACTCACTAAAGACAAATCAGAAATCCTGACGTTTTTGTATAAACCCCACCCCCGCGCAGGAAATATCTAAGATCCTCTGCCTAAATTTGAACAAACACCAAATCAGATATTTAGGAATCCAGATACCGAAGCACTTAGGCAAGTTGTTCAGTGCCAGCTACACTCCCTTGCTTTCACAACTGTAACAGGATATAGATAAATGGTAGCTACTAAGACTCCCAGTGTATTCAAAAATCCAGACCATAACTATGAACATCCTCCCCAGATTCCTGTACCTGTTTCAGTCTCTCCCAATAAATATCCCTAGAAAACAGTTTACATTATGGCAAAAGATGATCATTATGGCAAAAGAAGAAATAGGACCCTCTCTCGTCTCCCAACCCACAAAAGACTTGTCCAAGCAACATTCCTTCCCCTGCTTGACTACGGAGACATTATCTTTATCTCCTCCCCAACCTTGAGCCTATCTAAACTGGACATACTCTATCACCGTGCTCTTCGCTTCATTACTCACTCTGTGTACAGGACCCACCACTGTGATCTTTATGCAGCAGTTGGGTGGACCTCTCTTGCCACCAGACACCTCCTGCATGCTGGCATTTGGACCCTCAAATTACTCCACAAACTGCCTATCTGATTTTGCGTCTCTCATACACATCTCGCATAGCGCCTACTCCCTAAGGAAATCAGACCTTATCCTACTAGATGTTCCCAGGACACGTACCACAGCTGGCAAAAGCGGTCTCATCGCCCTCCCAAACATTTGGAACCAACTACAAGCCATGCTGAAGCTAACCAGCATCGTATCAATTAACTCCTACAAAACACTAGCTATCTCTAAATTAAGACACATGTAGGTGCTACTAGGCCCCCCAACGCCAAGTCAACTTCCTAGGTACCAACTGGCCCTCTACTTATTAAGCTGAAATGTGTTGCATAATTTAGGGCAAGGTTAAAGCTGGAATGTACTGCATATATAGCATAAGGACTTCTATTGTGTATACCTCTTGTATTATATACTTTTTACGTTCGCTTGCGCAAGGAACGTTTTGGGAGAGTAGCACACTTTGGAGGTGTGCCTCTCCCGTTAAATCCACAGCTCAGTTGAGCAGGCGTGGCGGTTCTGCACCAATGGGTGCGGGAGCTGTGTATGACAGCTAGTAGCACCTACATGTGTCTTAATTTAGAGATAGCTAGTGTTTTGTAGGAGTTAATTGATACGATGCTGGTTAGCTTCAGCATGGCTTGTAGTTGGTTCCAAATGTTTGGGAGGCGTGAGAGGACAGCTCTTTGGCCAGCGTGGTACAAAAGAAACCACCGCTGTCACTACAGAGCACTGTCAAGCCGCCCCCAAATCCTTGCTGCCACGGTGAGGAGCCCACCCCAACATGGCATACCTCCAGCGTTGTTTGCCGGCGGGGTCCAATCCCCGTCGGCTCACGACCCCACAAGCCATCCTTCTGCCATGCTGGGAGCCCACCCCAGCACTAGCAAGCGTCCCGTTGTTTGCGACAGAAGTGCCCAATCCCCGTCGGCTCCTCCGGCCCCAGTCATCCTTGTGCCATGCTGAGGAGCCCACCCCAAGCGTGGCAAGCGTCACGTCGTCAATTTAAAAAAAAAAAAAGCCTGTAAAGTAAAAGCGGTCCCACGCAGTCTCCGCCCCCTCCACAACCCACACCCACCACTGCGCGCCCTGCCTCCCCACACCCCACCCCATGCCTCCTCCGGGCACCGGCGGCGATCTTGATGGACCGAGAACACGTCTGCACTCTTCAAAGCTGACCGCGAACTGAGGAAATGCCGGTAAGCTGTATAATGGAAGCTAGAGAGGGTTTAAACTTTTGCATATCTCAGGCATTTTTGGAATTTTTGCACCAAATTTTCAACATGGGGTTTTGGGACCCTTCTTCATGAATGATGTCACTGTCATGGCGTTATTCAGGCCCGAAGGGTGATTTAGCTGCAGTGACTGAAATGCCCTTCTGGCCGAATAACGCCATGACAGTAGCTGACATTCATGAGAAGAGGTCTCCGCTATGACAGTGCCAAAAATCAAAAATGACACTTTCGGCGTGCGTTGCGCGGTTCCTCGCAGGCTCGTCAGTTTCTGCAATTTTCAATATTTTCCTCCACATTTTCAACATTGCCATTTTACCACACCTCCTTATGAGTAGTACAGCTGTCATTTTCACATCCTGCCCCAAAGCGTGTTTCCACCCATATGGCGCACAATGGCACAGTAAGCTATCGCGAACTCAGTGTATGGGACACATTAAGAAAATCAGTGTCACTGTTCATGCGAATATCTTAAAATGGCTATGTTGAAAATTTAATGAACTAAATTCTAAAAATAACTGTTGTATGGCGTCGTTGTGCAGTTCCTACACACGCATTTCGTAAGTTCGCGATTTTCAATATTTTCCTCCAGATTTTCCAACATTGCCATTTTACCACACTTCCTTATGAGCAGTACAGCTGTCATTTTCACATCCTGCCCAAAACATGTTTCCGCCTATGTAGCGCACAATGGGGGTAACAAAAAGGTCATGCTGAAATTTTATTGTGCAAATACCAGCAGTCGCACAGGGCATTAGGGTAAAGCACCATACATGCCAAACACCACTGCAAATACCTGGAAGCGAACGTTCAGCATTGACAAATGCTTGTTCTTTGTTCTACATTTTATATCTCCTGTCTATGTAATTGTGAACTGTATGTGTATGTGCCTCAGGACCTCCTTGTGAATGAGCTTGCTCAACGGAGTCTTTCCTGCAATAAACTTGGAACAAAATTCATATGGTCTCCTGGCAAGCAGAAAAGCAGGGAGGTGGGAGAGCAGTCCGTGACCTGGGGGATTACTGTCTGGCAGCAAACCTGAGAAATGCCTTGCTGGGTGGGGGGGACGACATGTGAGGCACACTGGATAGACATAGAAACTCATCTTACAGAGGGCCCCCCTTGGGAGCAAGAATGGCAGATGCCTCCCTAAACAAAGGAAAGGAATACCCACTGACAGCAGTCGGGGACACATTAAAAATGATGCATAAGCTATGGACCAAATATGAATTGGAGAAAGCAGTTTGGCCTCTCCAGTGGTTTGACTGGTCAGACAAATTCATCTCTGCTAAGTTAGATCACATCTTCAGAATCTGGAGTAGATTGGGCCTGTGTAGGCTTGGGCAGATGACCTCAGCTGCCTCTATACAGTAGACTTTCAGACTCTTAAACAGAAATTCCAGCTAAGAAATGCTGATCACTGCTGATACTTACAGCTGAGAACTTGCATCCAAAGCCATAAAGAGATCGCAAGCTTAGCAACACATGCTGAACCCCTTATGAGAGTAATCAAATCAATAATGTCGGGGGGGGGAGCATAAAGGGGCATATTTCAGTTATCTATAAGGCAATCGGAAAGCTTCAAGCCCAAAGTTCACTTCAAATCAAGGCCAGATGGGGGAGAGAGGCAGAATTGCATATATCTGAAGAGGAATGGGGGATAATTTTCCACTTAACTAATAAGACCACCCTGTCTCCGCACCTGCGAGCATTCGTCTGGAAGGTGAGGGTGAGATGCTTCTACACGCCCAAAATTCAAGGCAAGTGGGGTGGTGGCAAATCGTCACATTGCTGGAGGGGATGTGGGGCTCAGCTGGCACACCACTCGCACATATTTTGGGACTGTGAGGTCCTAAAACCCTTTTGGAGACAGATCTCTTGGGTGGTGGAGAGACTTTTTTTTTTCTTGTACCCCAGTTCACATTTAAAAACATGATCCTGGGCATACCCTTGGTGAGATCAAGGGAACCAGTGACATCTATTTATGGAACATTCTTTTAGTTACAGCACACAAATCCATTACAAGGAAATAGGTCAGAAATGAGCCCCCTGACCTAAAACAATGGCTCTCCATCATAGATTAAATACAGCAGATGGAGAAGCTAACACACAAGATCAACCATAGGATGATAACATTTACCAGGAGATGGACAAGGTGGAGCGTGTCAGCTGATCAGTCCCTAAATGAGACAAAGTCAAGGAAATAAAGATTGAGATGAAAGATAACATTTTATAGAAAGGAGACTGAACAAGAAAACTGTAATCAAATGTATTGAGACTGAAATCTATGTATATTATAAAAATGTAATTTGTTGATGCAGATTCTGGACATTAAGTAAACTTGAATTAAAAAAAAAAAGATGCCTCAAGCCCACAGTTCAGCCTGAGCATCCTCAGCAGAGTGGAATTCTTATGACCATCTTCAGATTGGATCACCAGATGTTCTGGATAGGGTGTGCAAAACTTAATTTGTTTAGCATGTAGAACTTGTAGAAGTGGGATGTAAGCCTGTCACTGCTTCATGGTGTCTAGGGCATAATTATCATAATAAATGCATGTTGGACCATAATGCACAATTTTTTTTTTTCACCATGCTAACTGTAGATTTTTGTCTTTGTGCGTAGTTAATGAAGCGCACTATAATCGATCTGGGTTGTTGGTTGGGAGTTGGTTTTGGCCCAAGAGCGTGATGGGTGCTTTTAATGTCTGCACGGAACCCTTGGCCAAGCTCAAGGGAAGTCCTGAAAAGAGTCTAAGAATGCAGGTAAATCTGCTTCCTGTGAGTCCTTAGGAAACAATGTAGTGTGATGTTTTTACGTCTTCGCTAGTTTTTAGCATCCTCCTGTTGGGCAGTGATGTAGACTTGTGTCTTGAGGATTTCTTGTAGTGAGTCATCCACCCGGTTCTCAGTGGCAGTTGTCTGGCGCTCCAAATCATTGGTCCATTGTTTTAAGCCCGCTACATCCTTATGACCTCTGCATTGTCTCCTGCTACGAAGAATAGAATCTCATTGTACACTTGTTTATTTTCTGTTTTCTGGGAGTCCCAAGTGTTTTTGTGGCATGTTTAACGTGCCATGTACGTTTTTGAAGCCTGTCACTGTTCAGAGTTGGACTGTTCGGTGCAAGACCTGTCACCATCCACAGTTTGGTGGGTAATTTTTCCTTTGTTAGGCTTCATCATTTTGTAAGTAGTCCTTTGTTCACTGGTTTGTAGTTTTTGTTTTGATTGCTGTAGTCAAACTGTAACACCGAAAGTAACGGGGAGACAGAGCTCAGACTCTAGGCGGCTATTCCATTCTCAGTTAATCCATGGTTGGCCTCCAGAACGAGTGCAAAACAGTGCAGCATCGGGAGCGCACTGTGGAGGGTGTTTTGTTTCTATATAACGGGGCGATGGACAAGCAGAGGCAGGGGGTCACAAGGAATCTGGAGAGGTTGTGCTGGCCGGCCTGAAAGTGTGATTGCTGCTGTAAAAGAGAGCATGAAACGTGTATCGGGTAAGGTGAAATCAGGGTAGGCAAGCTCAAGTTGTAGATCAGTGCCCTGGGGCTAGACTCAGAAATAGAACCCATTTGTGGCTGGAGCTACTTATTGCCGCAGTATTTGGGGTGACTGCGAGAGGACATTCAGAGAGCGCTGTGCGTGCCTCTTAGTGGGTGGCGGCATCGCGGGGATTCCGCCCGGGCAGTGTTGAAGTCGCATATTTAATTCACTGGTCCGGTTGCAGTTTCAAGTGAGTCATGGGGGGAAAAAAATACAGATGAAGAATTAGGAGGATGAACAGTGCTGTGGTGCTTTGGTGAAGGAGGAAGCGGAAAGCGTAGTTTTGTGTGCCTGTTCGCTGCATGTAGTGTGTCTTCACCTAGCCCCTCATTATAACTTTTTTAATTTTTTTTTTTAGTAGAATGTGTCAGGCATAACAAAACGTAGCACTGTCATTGATTCCTGCCAGACACATGCAGAGTGTCTTTCTACAGAGAACAGAAGAGGCTGCCAGTAGTACAGTGATTGTCATTGGTCCTGCTTGTTGCTGTTTTCAGGGTACTCATGCTCCCACTTGTTGCTCAGGGCCATCGCTTGCCATGTTACAAGCACATTAACCATTTCGAGAGAGTGGGTCTACTCGAGGATTAATCCACGCCTGGGAGGTTGAAGGCATTCGTGTCCCCGGCATTCTCTAGTAGACCCACGCTCTCTTGTGGATTAATGCTTACATATGCAATTTATCTTCATGTGTGAGGGGGCTGGACCCATAATTCATGACTGGCTCAGCCAAGGGTAAGTTATGAAAGTCCTGACCTCTCACAAGTGATGTTAAATTGCCTATTTTAAGTCAGGTTAGTGTATATTTAGTGTGTACGACAGTAGTTTACAAGCTCTAGCTTTTAAATCTGCCGTTTGACGATTTTGCTGGTTTTCTTTAAAGCAGCAGTGCAACGAAAAACGTTATTCCAAAAAGCTAATTTTTTGCTACGGTTATGAAAAATATTGGCAGAACTGTTGATTTGGGTTTTCTGGATGCTTCCTATGCTGTGTACTGTACATTTGCATTTTTGTCTGGTTTCTTACCCTCCTCTGGTCCTCAATAATATTTCTGTGCAAAAATGAGGTGGCCTTTTTTTTTTTTCTTGAGGAAATAATTACTTTAAAACTATCATAAAATTCTTAAATGATAATGAATACTGAAAATGTTACCACCAAAATAAACTGAAAGCCATCTGGCATCAATAAGGTAAGGTGGGGTCAAATTTTAGCCCATTTTCATGGCATTGTGATGTCATCAGCATTGTGAAAGCTGCTCTCCGATTAGTACATTATTCCACTGTGATGACAGTAACCTTAATAAAAATATCCTATCATGACAACAGTAACAATAATATTTTTTGATGTGTTGCTGTTACTGATGCTACTGGCTAAGATACAGAGGATAATGACTGAGGATCGGATGATAACCACGCTGTAATCGCCTCGAGTGGTTGCTAGGGCAACATGGTAAACCTCGAAAGCGCAGCTCGAGAGTTTTACTGTAGCCCTAGCAACCACGAGAGGAGATTTCAGTATGGTTGTCGCCTGATCCCCAGCCATCATCTTTTATAGTGTATGGTCCAAAAAACACTTTGTATTCTGTGTGTGAGAATTATGGAACTCTGGTGCATTTTTTTTTTTTGTTATGACACAGTTTGGAAGTTCCGAAGTGTGGTTAACAACTTTTAAAATTCTAAACGATGCATAACAAAGCTGTGCGACTGCTGATTATGGTGGTTAATAGGCACTTACCATACATTATACCTTTTTTATCTAGTCATTACTCCTACTCCTGTTGTATTGTGCAGTGGCACTTCTGAATTTTTTTCCTGCTTTTGCACGGAGGGTTTTTATGAATTTTACACTTTACTCCGTAGCTCTCCATAAGGCAAGTTATGTACAAGTGACATTACATACAGTACTTTGAACAGTAATGGGGGCTTGCTGTGGAGACCGAGCAAAATGGCGGCTCTAGTTTAACACTATAGATCTTGGAAAACAGTATTGTAACCTGATTATTGGGCACATTCAGATAATATAAAGACTGCAGGAGTTATTGGAAGTCCCCCACTACAGATATGGGTAACCTGAAGAAGGACAAACACCAGTAGCAAGGAGATGAAGGCAAAACTCCTATGGACCCGCCAACCACGCGATCGGCATCCAGTATGGCAACAGGATGGTAAGCCTGCCGAGCAAGAAGAGACTTTACAAAGCTTGGGCCTAAAAATAAATAGACTGATCAAGTCTGTCTCCAGTCTATCAGAGAAGTTTGACACCCTGACAGATAGTTGGCTCACTTGGTATGGATGTGGTGACTCTTAAAAGCTAAGCTATAGGCACTAAAAAGCATTCTGAGGCAGCACTGGGAGCGACGGAAAACCTCGTTAAAGAAAACTCCCACCTGCAAGCTCGGATTGAATTGCTGGAAAATCGAGCCTGTTCCTCAAATGCTCAGGCAGTGGGATCCCGGAAGGGATCGAAGGTGACTCTTATTCTGTTTCTACGGGATTGGCTACAGCAGCAGTTTGGGGAATCCCTAACCAGCAGGCCGTTCAGCATACAGAAGGCCTACAGGGTGGCGACACGTGGCAGACCAGTGAATCCTGAGGCACTCCGAACAGTTGTAATGGTCCTGGATGGCATTGGCTTGAAGACTTTGCTGGGGCTTGCTCATTGCCAGAAATCACTTCTGTGTGATGGTCAGAGTGAGCCTATACCTCGAGTTATGCCAGAAGAATGAAGTACTTTGACTGGGTGCGAGCAGTACTACATGAGACAGAAATACCCCACGGAATGCTTTTCCCGGCTCTGTTCCACATTGTACACCAAGGCAAAATATTAAGCTTCCCAGATCCAGCCGATGCCCTAAACGTCATGCCCCTACCCATTCCCGTAGAGACTACAAGTCCGAGTTGGAGAGTGAAGGATGGGTCAGTGGTGGAAGTTGAGCTGCGACCTTCCAGATTTGCGAATATGCAAGGAGTTATGGCTGCTTTTTTTACTTTTTATGTTTGCTGTTTATGTAGTCATAAATAAAGTATTACCGGCTCCAATCATTCAGTTATATGTTATAATAGCACTACCTCATGGATCATGGGCATGTTGTGTTTTTTTTTTTTTTATTTTATTTTATTTTACTTTGCCCAATATATAGCTTGATCTCTTTCCAGTAACTGGTGCAAAAAATAGTCTGAAAATAAGATTAAGGTCGGTAAATGCAGCTGTCTCGAAGGTGTTTTTAACTCAAGTCTGGTGTGGTCTCCCTTTATGGTGACCATGTTTGTAAATCTGTGTTATTTGCTGATCTTTCCCAAGAGATTTATTTTACAACAATTTAACTTGATGATAAATAGATGACTAGAGCTGTATTTACTATTCAGTGTTAGCCTTACCTGCTTAAATTAGACTAAATGCATGTGTCTCCTATGCCCTATGTTGGGAACTAGAGCCTTTGCAAATCAACTGTTGTAGTAATACATGCCGCTCCTGGACTTGGTCACATGGCATTTTGAATATCTATGGTTTATTACAGTTAAAGGTGAACCCCTATAAGATGCATCGTATAGGCCTATCACGTTTTTTCTTAGTAGCGCATGTATTGAGAGGTGTGGTGACCTCGGTGTCAGTATCTCATCCTTGTGTGCAAAGTTAGGATACTTACTGTATGCACTTTTAGAAATTCCATTAAACTTGTATTTTAAAAAGTACTGTAAACAATTGCAGAACTTCAGTTTTTAGACAGGGATTTACAATTCGAGTGTGGTGCCGTGAAGATGGTAGCCAACTAAAGTTGCTTAAGTTTATATATTTACTGGTTAGTGGTTATAAACCACTGCCAGTGAGTGTCCAACAGCTCCATAAACCACGGGCAGAACAGTACCACAGCATCACCAGAAAAACCGCTGAACACGCTATCCTTGCACTGGATGTTCGCAAGTGCTACACACTCGGCGCGAGACAAGCTTGTCGGCAGTAACTGTTACTCTCGCAAAGTGACAGACAATTTAAACTAAAAAGAAAACATGGAGAAGTGTGGTTCTCTGGGAATTTGATGCACCCCCTTGGTGTGTGTGATGCCCATATAATCCCCTCTGGCTTCGCCCTTGGGGTTTATGGTGCATCACACTCCTCAGAGGTGCATAAAATCTCCATAAACCACACTTATCTGTGCATTATTCTGTCTTTATTGAGTTGTTGTTAACCAGGCAGTAGCAATAGACAGAGTTGCTTATTTTCAGAGATGACTTGGGAGATTACAAAGAACTGAACAAAAAACAGTCATAGTACAAAATGGTATGACTTACAACATGGCAGTCTGTAGGCATAGGCAAAACGAACGAGTCAGAACAACCCAGCAATAAAAACTATACCCCAGACAAGTAGCAGGAAGTTGGGAGGAGAGTGATGCAGTCATGTACAAGTGCAAGCTGAGGTGGGCAGTCGGTGACTCCTCAAAGCCGTCTTAAAGAGGTACTTGTTGGGGGCTGAGTGGACTGATACGGGGGGTCAGGTCCCTGCGGCAAAAGAAGAAAAGGCCTGGACATCAATCAGGATGGAGACCTCTAATGAGCAGGGTTTCATCATTGGACCTTGATGAGCAAGTCTGGTGTGAATGCTTAAAGAAATTGACAATTAGTGGTATAGCAGCCAGTTACCAGAAAGGGCAACCAGCCATGGTTGGCATATAGGTGACAGCGAGTTTATCAGGAGATTAAACAAAAGGGTAGATAGGGTTGGGTTATAAGTAGTGTCCCTCAAGGCTCCAGATAAGATTTTTTGGGATGAGTACTGTACTCCTCATTTTGAAAGTGAGGTGAGTAAAACCCAATTCAGATGCGTACAAATGTCTGGACAGAGTGGCATGAGGAATACATTTTTAAAAACAATGTAGTTTTTTTCTAGATAAGAATTGATCAAGTGCCAACAATGCTTCACATAATGTTGGAAGGTAGGAGTACTTTACTCACCAGCTTTAAAATATAGTGAGTAAAACAAAATTGGGGTGCATACGAGTGCTGTAAATCTAGAAAAAAAACTGCTCCTTTGGAATCACCAAGTTTGTTAGGAAACGGTATTCTTTGAAATGTGGAGTATTTACAAATGTTGGGTGAGTACTTGGTACTCATTAAAAAAAAAAAAAAAAATTCTAAAGAGTATTTCCTAAAATGAGGTGAGTAAAACAGATCGGTACTCCCCTTATCTGGAGCCCTGTGTCCCATCTCGACAGCACTGCTTGGGGAGCACATGAAAACAATTGTCTCATAGTTGGGGCAGGAGAGAAGGACACCTCTAGGAGTGGCAAGATGAGGGCTTCAGGAGTGAGGCATTGTGTGACTCTGTAGGCTAAATTTCAATTTAGCGTTGCAGGTAACAGTAATACGGGTTGAGAAGTCAAGGGTGGTATCGAGGGTGACTCCAGAGTTCTTAAAGGAGATCACTTCTAGAGGGAAACCATCAGAACCAGTTTGCCAGTAAGTTACAAGTGCAAGACCTGATTCTTGCTGGTGAGACATACCTGGCTTGAGTCTTTTTGGAATTTAGGGTGTTTGCTAAGTCTTGACTGAGTTGAAAGTCCATGTTTTGAGCTTTCATTAATAGAGCTACGGTTATCTGAGCGGAGGATGAGGGCAGGATCATCCACATACATAAGGGTAGCGCACTGAGTGGTTACCTGTGGGAGATCATTTATATAGAGGAAAAAACGAAGTGATCCTAGAATAGAGCCTTTGTTTATTGAAATGTTTCACCAGGAAGGCACACTGAGTGACAAGTTGCTAGTCTCCCGGTGCGACCTGGGGGGAGGGGTATATTAGGAATGAGACATTAAACATTCAAGTTATAAGTTCAACATCAACATACAGTTGTAAGGCAGATGTTAAAACAGTGTTACACGTGATGGATAAAAGGAGTGGACAGTAATAAGTGCTGGGTTAATAAGTAACAAGTGCTTACGTGAAAAAAAAGGGGGAAAAGAGAGGCAGTGGTGAGGTGGGTGGGAAGGGGGAAGAGTCGTGTCCCTTGAGACCACTTCAGGATGTGAGGACCCTGCACTGCACTGACCAGAGAGACCCCTTCAGGATGGTGGGGGAAGAGAGTAGATGGGAGATACAAGCCCCTTTTTTGGGGGGGGGGTTAGGAGAGGGACCCATGGAGACCATTAGGGAGGCCCCATATATTCTGTGGGAGATCAAGGGAGGCCAGTAAGGGGGAGCAGTTTGGGGGAAGGGGAGGAGAACTAGGAATTTGGGTGGGTGTGCATAGGGTAAAATGAAGGTGACAGTAGAAGGGTACGGTTTGTCGAGGGCGTAGAGGAGGGAATTAGGGAGGGCCATGGCAGAAGCAGCTAGGAGCAAGGTAATTATTGAGGGCAGAGCTGATGGAGTAGGCAGAGGATAAGTGCTGGATTTGAGGGGGGGGTAGCAAGAGTTTAACTGATGCACAGGTGGAAAAGAATTGACAAAATTTAACCACTTTGTCTATTGGAAAGGTAACTTGGTGAACTAAGTAACAGTCGAGGAAGAGGGCAAGTGCAGCCAATTTAGAACAAAGTAGTCTCTGAACAGCCATATCAAAGGCTTTTGAAAGATTGACAAACTGTATCTCTCAAAGGCTTTTATGCCTCTGGTTACTATGAACATTTAAGCAGTTGTGGCTGTGTGTACCAATTGGCTGTAATCAATTAATGATTTATAATGATTTTCAAAGATGCATGCTCTCACTGTCTGTCTCTCTCTCTTGTCTCACTGTGCTGGTCTTCCTAATTCTGTAATATATAGAGGAAAGGAGCATATCTGCTAAAAGCCTAAGAATGTGCAACCAGCAAGCCAGTCAAATAATCCTAGCTGGCAGTGGAGTTCAGCGTAAGGGGCGAGTAAGCCATGAGCATCTCCAGGGCCAGGTTACTTAGGAATTCGTGTGTATGTGTATGTATGCGCATGCGATGAAGTCCGTCTTTGTTCTTCGAGTTAAGGAGTGAGAGACAAGTGAAAGTAGAATAATTATGATGTTCAGTGAGCAGCACTGTTTGTTACAGCTTCACCATTCTACCTTAATCTTCGTTATCGTATGTATTCTCACAGCACTTTGCTTTCAGCCTGCATTTCACCTTAAACAGACCACAAATGTTTAGTTCCCACCAGTGTGCTAATGGTCTTGTCTAACCACATTGATGTGTTCATCATACATAGGGGAAGTTACTTTCATCTGTCACTGACTCGGCACTCCGACTAAGGGACATGACATTAATGTTTACCATGTAAAGATGTTAACACTTCCTAGCTGGCCAGCAGTCTGTTTTACAGTAGGTTGCTATAATTTGGTATTTACTTTTCCCACAGTTATTGCAAACTAATTTAATCACTGCTTTGCTTTTATTTTGATTTACTGCTAAACATTTGGCTTAAACAAGTTTCTCATTTATGGAAATGTTTTAGTGTGATAAACATCATTGGCTTTTTGTGTGTACCTCTACTAATAACGTTACTTTGAAACCATCATCTGAACGAATATTATTTTCTTGTTAGGAAGTAGTTTCTCTTGAACAGTGTGTGTGTGCTAACCTGCATGTCCATGGTTTGCGCAACTAGACCACCTCCCTTTAAAAGTAAGGTCAGAAAAATGAGACATTGTTAACCAAGTGCACTGTAACAGTATTGGGGGGGATGGTATGAGCTTAGTGGGGTAAAGCACTTGATGACACACAGGCCTTTTTCCCTAAATTTGTTTATTCATTACTTGATGCTTGTTTATCATGAGGGTTTTGATCTAGTATAAGTAGTAGCTGTGATTTGAAATTGTGGAGTCTGAAAAAAGACTGCACATTTCACCAGATTTGCTTAAGCCCAGACATAATCATCCTCCTCTGTACTCCACAGAGGGTAAGTACAGCTATACTTGGTCTCAGTAGTTGAGAGCGATGGCATGTTGGTACATTTGAACGATTTAGGGCATCTGTATTAAATCAGTTTGTCAGCAGCAGGAGTTTCTGAAATGCCTCATGAGCGATTGAATCAACTTCATATTTGGGGGAGGCAGATTTATTCAGATCAGTGCAAAACCTAGTTGAGTAAGCAAGCTCAAATTTAAAAACGGCATTTAATGTGCAAGACTGGCTAATGTGTGGGACAGCATGCATATTCCCCTGTAAAGCAAGCCTAAAAATGAATACAGATGCATTTTTATATGGTTAGAGCATCAAGTGTTCTTAAACGTGACCTGGGTTGCTATAATTATATGTTAAGTCCAGAGAGTATTGCGGTACTCTCCATACAGTAACGACATTGTAGCCTGGAAAATTGGTGTCCCGAGCATACTGGGAGAAATGCTGTTATGAGGCCTTGTGTTGCAGTCCTTAGTTTTAAGTGAATCAAATTATGTTTTTTCCAAAATGAAAATGCTAGAAATGCTCGTGAGCTGTGTAAGACTTGCTGCATTTTGTTAAAAGGATAATTTCTTTTAACCTGCAAGTCTGTTTTAATGTAGAGGCTGTGATTCGTAGTGCTCCAAATAATGTTGGCATTCAAGAGTAATGTACTCACCATTTTTGACATAAGGTGAGTATAATTTTGATGAGCAAAGGTGCTTTAAACTTGGGGGGCTCTTTTTGAAGTATTTATGGAGCATTTCCAAGGGTTAGAATGAGATCCGGTGTTCATCAAAAAGATTATTTCTTAAACTGTTGCGTAAAATAGGTTATTACTCACTTGGAGCACTGGTGGCTCCCATTTTCTTATTGTTCTGTGTTGTTGTAGACTCAGTTTTTGTTCTGATTTGCACACTGGTGGCAAGGACCAATTTTCATAATGATAAAATGTGTGTCCTTGTTAAAGAGCAACTGTTACGGTATGTGTGCGCCAGGCAGGCAACTCATGTGTAGTTGTCTGCCCTAGGAGTGTTTTTAGCTGTATTTTACCATTTTGTGGCCAGTAATTTAAAAAAATGTCCCTCGTAAAACCCGGCTTGCAACTTCTGTGTACAAGCCAGGTGATCGCTGAGCGCTGCACCCCTGCCCATGAAAACAGCATAATTATGACGCAAGATCAGGAACGGGTCTGCAGCGCTGCTGCATATATGCCAGCAAAGATAATCTTGGTGCAAGGCCCCCCCATCCCCAATGCATGCTTCATAGACAGCGCTGCATCCTCGCCCTGACCCCAAGGCCATGTTTTTTTCGGGCGGCGAGTAAATTGTTATGTAATGAAGGCAGTTGCTACACAGACATTTTTAAATAATTCTCCCTGTTGGATTGCTGCAGACAGTCTGATGTGTGAGCATTGTGAGTCCCTACGGTGGTGGATAGCAGATGTGCAAACCCCCCCCCGTCAGTGGGGTTTGACTTTCACTTTTTCACTAGGCCTCAAGACAACTTACTAAACAAGTTCTGGTTAAAGCTACAACGCCTTTGATAGTGTTGATGTGACTGACAGTAATTGCATTCAGAAGTAAAATACAGAAGTACAACATAATATTGGTTAGGGTAAAGACCGTTTTGATTTGCCCCAGCAACTTTACTTAACCCGCATCTTTCAGTTCACTAGGTAGGTAACTTTTACTCGCATTACAGCTTTGCAGGAAGCTGCAAGTAGTAAGAGATTTTGAGCTCTTAGCGCATCACAAACCATGTCTTCTTTTGTTCTGTTGAGGCAAAGCTGATGTTAGGATATATGTACAGACATTCCCACCCAGCAACTCCAACTTGTACACACTTTTTCCCCACTAGGAGAACATGATTTTTGTCTTCCACACTGCTTGTAACCACAAGCAGCATTTGTACAGGCTAGTAGGTGTTTTCTGCCTCCAAGGCGTGATCCGGTATGCCCAAGGATCAGTATAAAGTCTTTTTGGAGCAATGCAGGCAAAAGCTCAGAAACCAACTTCACTGGAGTATCCTCCTGCCTTTCCTCTGGCAAGCTTAGAAGGCTCAAGTTTGTTCCCCATGTAAGGTTCTCCAAATGTTCCAATTTCAAAACTGCAAAATACTACCAGTGTTTTTTCCGGCCATTGTAGAAGCGTTTTTGACCAATGTCTTACTGGCATCTATGCAGTTCTCTTAAGACAATCACCTAGGTATTGAAACTGTCTGCCTTTTTATCTAACAAGGCCACCCTGTTGTCCAAATCTTGAATTGCATTCGGTACTGTCTGCAGAGTCTGTTCTCTGCGGTGGTGTATGATGCCGGTTTGGGTGTGCAGATGATCTGTTGGGCCTTGTCACCATATCTTCACTGAACAAATTGAGACCAAGCTTGTCCCTAGGGGCTAACGTAGTCGATGCAAGCTATCAGAAATCACCCTAAGACCTATGACTTGAGTGGCAGATAAGAGTTTACACACCTAATGGGTGCTGTAACATCACTTGGTATGCGAGCAAAGCTAGAGTGCCTCAGTGATGTTGCAGCACACACAAAGTATGGGAACCTTTCAAATTCTTAACACTTCTGTCTAAAGTTAGCCTGGTTTTAAACTGTTTTGTAGAAACTGGTAAATGAAGCCATGAGAAGAAAGTGAGATTAATTTTTTTCTCCGAGTAGCATCTTTTAGTATTTGACAGTGGTTCTGAGCAAGTGATTTTAAACCGATAATGCAGTTGGAGTTTGACGCACGGCTCTGATTAGCACAGCTCCAGCTGAACTTGCACTGAAGATTCTAAGTTCTTACATTCTGAAAACTATTTCTGTGTATGTTGAGAATAACTTTTTCAGGTAAAAAAAAAAAAAAATTGTGTATTATATTAGGAATGTGGCATGACATTGGATTATGCTACGTTAATGTACCAGTTGTGGGCTAGAGACATGAGTTCAAAGGTCGAGTAATTTTATGATATGGTTGGCCCTCTTGATGGGTTTATTTTTCCAAGTACAGCAGACCTACCCATCTTTTATTGCGTGTGTGTGTGTGTGTGTATATATATATGTGTGTGTGTGTGTGTGTGTGTGTGTGTGTGTATATATGTGTGTGTGTGTGTATGTGTGTGTGTGTGTGTGTGTGTGTGTGTATATATATATATATATATATACATATATATCTCTACACACACACTCTACCACACTCCATTTGGATAGTTACTGTTCATTTTGATCACAGTTATGTATGCAGATAAACTGTATAGAGACATAACTGCTAGTCACTTCCATGGGGTAAAGTCCCATCCATGTATTGTATTTTATTTCCTCACGTCTTATGAATACATATATACAATATAAGTGCTGTGATTGGCTAAACCACCAGTACAGCCATGTAATTAGTTCCCATACTTACACGCCTGCACTTCTTTCAAGGTGCTAGCTTCTGTACCTAAGAAAACCATTAAAATATTTCTACACTGCTGTACCAAATGCAGATGACTTCTGCACAGAGTGCTGATGCTGCAGCAGCCCTCTGTTAATCCCATTGTCTCACTATACTGCATACATAAAGTGAGCTGTACTGTACTCACCATGTAAATCAGATATGACCTATTGTACTACTGTAAACACTATCTGAATAGGAGACTGCACTTTGAGTAGGGAGATGTAAAATCAGATCTTCGAGGATATCTCCTCCATTAGGCCACACCTTTGGAACTCTTAAACTGTCCGCATCAGGGCCATTTGGAAATGTTCTGCTAGCAAGTCGCTGCCCACAATGATGTGCAGCGTCAACGCGTATATAACTTGGGCGGCCCCATCACTCCTCAGTTCTTTTCTCCCGTTGTCTGTCATCCTTGTCGGACCTGCTGAATGAAGCATCAACCAAACCAAGGACTGCAGACAGTCATCTCTGCTTTTTGTTTCATTCACCCCTAGGAAAGAGGGCGCTCTAAAGGGAGGGGGAGTTTGTGGCACAGGCTTACCTCGGCACCAGCCCTCAACCGGCTCAGTTCCTTTTTTTCCTGCCGTAGAGTGCACTAAAGTGACGACATCACTTGCCCATCAGGAGTCAGAAATTCACATCCGTACAACAGCATTCTGTTCTCCTCAGTTTGTGTTTTTAAAGCAAGTGTTTATTTTTATTTCAGTTTAGTGATTTTACACAAATATATTTCTGTTCGCTCTCTCTCTCAGCCATACCAAGCAACGGTCGACTGTCATGGATGGTGACAGTTGACTGTAGGGAGCTTTTTCAGGTAGGCTGCTACAGCAGCGGGATTGTGTTCGGTCCACTTCTCCCTTAGGGGGAGGGTTCTGACACTGGGCAGTCCTGCATTCGGGAGGGAGGACAGCTGTCCTGTAAACACACAAAGATGCGGCCTATTCCCAGCCCCACTCTGTCTCAAGTTATTCTGCTTCCCATTGGAAGGGGAAGAAACAGTACCACTTGAGGTCATCTGCGTCTTGGAATAGAAGGCGTCCCTGGTGCTGTTGAGTTCACCAGCAGACTTTGCTCGTGGGAGGTCGAGATCTCTGGGCCTAGAGTCCCTGTCTACTTGTTGGGATTCCAGTGGGCAGCTCTCATGGAGCAACCAGTGCAGTGTCTGGCTCATTTGCCCTTCCTTGCAGAGTCGTCCCCATGTCGTTCTGGGGGCATTGGAGCTGCAGTTGGGACTTTCTTGCCGGATAGAGCTTTGGGCTCCATCAGTGGCCTCCAGGTCCTTGCCGGTTACCATGCCACAGACTCCTGCCTCACTGGCCACCCCCCCATTTCAATGTCACTGCTTTGGGACCAGCCCCTGTACCTCTGCCGGTCACTCCAGTGCTGGCTGGACATTCACCATGGGTGGTGCCAGGTTCAGCACTAAGTTCAGGTCTCTCTGGGCCTGACTCGGCACATCTTCCACTGGACTAGGTTCTGGCACAGACTCCTATTCTGCCTGTGCCGGTGTCGTTGGTGTTGCCTACTCGTAGGCTTGGGTTAGGGGGAAAGCTATGTTCTACCCCTCTTATGGACCCTTTCCCCGGGGAGGACTTGGAGGGGTCCCTGCACTCATCATTTCTGAGGACAAGAGGACTCTTTATAGCCTGGACATTTCAAATCCAACTCCTTCTCCTGTTCCCCAAGAGGACCTTTCTTTTCGGGCTGATCTGTGTGATATGTTCTTTCTCTCCCCCAAAAAGCTGTTTATCCTCCTGTTGGTCGACTTCCGCTCTGTTGAGCTACCGAGCTCGGGGTCCTTCAGGGACTTATGGTGCCATATGCACACCGGTGGATCCCCAGAGTCGTTCCGGGGGTATTATCCTAGTCGGCCCCCACGATTTCCTCTGTTACTCCCATGCCTACAACCTGGGATCCCTGAAAGCGGTGGCGCATGCGCGTGGAGGCGCACATGCGCACCTCAGCTCCAGACTGGGTACTTTCTGCCCTCCCCATCGACCTAACGTCGGAATTCCTCACGAGTGGCACTGTTCCTCTGGCCTCCACCGGGGGCGGGCCATGCTCTGAGAGAGCTGGAGAACTCCTTCAGAGGCGGAGCGCTGGCAGCTGGCAGCAACTCATCTCTTCTCCCCCCACCAGCCTCTGACGACCCCGGCTTGTTCTCTAACCCAGGTTGCTGGTGTGGTGCGAGGTGTGACGTCCAGCGCTTCAACCCTCAGCGCCACCGGGATGGCTTCTGTGTAACATGTTACTATACTTGCTTTGGAACCTTCAGCTATTGACACAGGTGAATGTCTCTGTCTGGAGTGGCTCAACATTTCCACCATGCTGGTGCATCTCATACCCCCATTCCCCCTGTGTTTGAGACAGTTTCAGACGTGGTATAGAATAGGTCTGCATCTATACCCTCTGTCTGTAGGCAGATAGACTAGAAGTATATTGCTCCTAAAGACAGACCTGTCACTTGCTCCAGCCTATTGCTGAGAAGATTATATATATATATATATATATATTTGTTTTTGCCCCACAGTGCCAGACCTCCAGAGGCTCCTTCCCCGCCACCCCCGGCTACCACCTACTCCCTTAGACTTAACCTTGGCAGCAATCCACGCAGGCTTGCCCCCTCTGTGTGGGGTCGGTCAGCGCAGACACCACGGACATTGAGTCATGGATCCTGGCGGGAGCACCTCCGGGAGAACCCCCTAGCTCCCTCCTTCTCTCCCCGCCGCCACCCCCCGTGGGACTGCCTGACCGATTTGCACAGATGGAGACATGTCGCTCGGTCACTGGCCAAGTGACATGGCACAGTTGTGGAACCGAAGAGGAGAGTCGTCGTAGACAGAGCTGGCAGCGACTTCTTTTTTTGTAATTTTAAGGCTCCCTGGGAGGAGTGACATGCAGTGACGTAGGCGCAACGCGCAATGTCTGGCATGCCTTTCTGACAGCTCAGCGCTGGCAGCTGTATCTCTTCCCCCCCCCAATAGCCACCGCCAGGAGTCACACATGTACTGGTCACTTGGCACCCCCCAACCCAGTGGAGGGATACTCAAACCTCCACCCCCTGCCAGCCTTCCGATGCCCTCAGTCTGCATCCAAACCCAAGGCATTGACGTCGCAGGTGGAAATCCAACTGCTGCTGGCAGGTCTACTTGAAGATTGTAATTTTAGCCAAGAATGACAAACCCATTCTTTCTGAGGAGGTGACTGTGCACCCTATTAAGGAATCATGCAAAATAGACCCCATAGGGAAAAGGGTTTTTGCTGCTGCTACCATTAGCATGAGGATTGCCAGCTACCAGAGGCATTTCTCTAAGTATGAGTATGCCCTCTGGACCTCTTAAGTCTCTAGCAGAATCCCTGCCCGAATTCGAGACCAAACGGAAGATTCTCCAGACTGTCACTCATGGTATTTGAGTCCAACGTCATCAGCTAAAGGCGGCTGTGGGCGCCTTTGACACTGCTTTCTGCTCTGCTGCTTCAGGCATTTCTAGCTGAAGATATTCCTGACTACAGACATCTGGCTTTTCAAACTATGTCCAACAACCGGTTAAGAATGTTCCCTTTGGTTGTTGCCTGTTTGGACAGCGGGTAGAACAGTCTCTTGAGGCTTCTCAGAAAACTGGATTGGCTATCAGGACCTTTAGGTCTGCTCCTTCCTATCCCCAAAGAGGGAAAGGGTGAGGTTTCTACCATAAAAAGCAGTCCTTGCGAGGCAAAGGAGCTCAATTCAAATTCAGGTCTCCCCACCTCAAAAGAAAGCGCAGTCAAAAAGACAGGCCCCAAAAGCGCCTAATGCCACCCTCTGAGGTCCTGGCCCTGGTCCTGTCTCAGCTGCCTGGGGCAGACCCTTACTGACTGTTGGGGGGGGGGGGCTGAAATGGTTTTACTGTCCTTGGGAATCCATTACGATGGACAGGTGGTTCTTCAGAATTATACGAGAGGTGTATACTCCCTGAATTTTACAGAAATTCCTCTGGATTATCCACTCAGAAAGCAGCTTTCTTTCAACCCGCCCATTGGACCTTCTGGCGAAAGAGATTGCTGGCCTTCTGAACAACAGGACAGTGGAAGTAGTGCCGGAGGCGGAGCACAACACAGGCTTCTACTCTCAGCACTTCCTTGTTCTGAAGAACTAAAGTGGCATGCGCCCCATCCTTGATCTCAGAAACTTGCACAAGTTCATGGAACAAGAAAAGTTCAAAATGATCCCTCTGGGAACCCTGCTACCACTCTTCAAGCCTTAGGATTGGTTAGCCCCACTGGACATGCGGGATGCTTAGCAGCACATCCTAGTCCACCCCAGTCACCACAGATTCCTCTGCTTCATGGTACTGGGTCAGTATTATAAGATCTTACTTAGAGAGGGCTCTTGCAGTAGGTAATTACATATAGGACTGATGCCGGCCGGCGGCAGGACCCCGCGGAAAAATTTCTAGCTAGCAGTCCCTGGCAGGACCTCACGTCAGGTGACCGGGCGTCCGCGGCGTCTCAGTATAAAGGCGGTCCGTGCCCGCCTTTCAGTTTTTCCGCCATTAGCTTGTGCAGCTCCTCGCGGTAAAGTTCGTGCTTCGTCAGCCCTGCCTTTCGTCGGTGTTTTTACCGAAAATCAGTTATTCTTTTACAATCGTCAGGTACGTCGTCGGTGTATGTCGTCCCCTACACCCTCTGAGCACGAAAACAAGTGCGACTCGTGCGGCGCCCATCTGCCACACAAGGACGGCCATTCCCTGTGCCTTTTCAGCCTAGGCCCCGATCACCCAGTCGATAAGTGCCAGCATTGCCTCAACTGCGGCGCGGCCATCCGTAAACGGCGCCAACAGTCCTTGGAAGCCCATCTCAAGAAAAAGATGTCTTCTATGGAAAAAGAGTTGAAAAAGTTGAGGCAGGCATCCACTTCCCCAGAAGGACATCGGAAAAAGGACAAGGAGAGGCACCGGGAGAAGTCCTCCTCTACTGCGTCTCCCGCTGGAGTCGTGGCTCAGGTAATATCCCTTCCGGGGGACTGTTTGGCAGCCTCCAAGGGCTTGGAGGAGGCGTCGGCCCGCCCGTCTGGCTTGTGCTCGGGCCTTGCGGGCGCCTCCGGCCGATTGGAGGCCTCTGCCCCACGGTTCGGCCGCAGGTTCGTGACCTACTGGCGTGGGCGACTCCTCTAAGTCGGACGTCGGCTCTTCTGGCGTCCGCATGGAAAGTCGATAAAGTCGCCCGACCCTTGAGGCGGCGCCGCGGCCCATCCCCATCGGACGGGCACCCTCCCCTCGGCCCGCCTCTGGTGAGGGTTCCGTAAGCCGGACGCCCGGCTCCTCCAGCGCCCGCAGAGAACCGCCTGCCGCACGCCGGGCTCCTCCGACGCTGAACAGACTGAATGACCCCCCCAACGTCCGGCCATACCTGGTTCCCCGCAGCCTTCGCTGCCATCTGGGGAGCCCGAGTCACCCCAGCATGACCCCGGGGATTTTTCTCCTCCTTCCCCGGGCGACGTGGGGGATTTTCTTCTTCAGTCAGACCCTCCTCCTCCGGATCTGACGTCAGCCCCCGGACGCCCGGCACCTCCGACACGGTACCTCCGGCGCCAGCAGGGATATTCCCCTCCGGCGGAGCACGTGGGGCTGTCTGCTCGGCAACTCCCCGCGCTCCTGGGTACCCGCCGTCTTATCCGATGCCGTCGTACCCAGGACCGCAGTATCCAGCGCCACAGTACCAGACGCCGGGTTTCCCACAGCCAGGTTATGGATACTCACCTTACGGGTACAACCCATACTCTCTTCCCTCTCCTCCTCCACCACCCCGCCGGTGGATCTGCAGGAGACTCTAGCCTCTTGGTGGGCTGAGGCCAAGGCTCAGCTCACCAAGGAGGTGGAGAGCCGCCTTACGATGACGGTGCTGCCCCTGGCTCCCGTACGTCCAAGGCGGCACACTCCCTCATCGCCTCCAGACTCCAGGGCTCTTCCATCTGGATCCAGAGAGGGGCAGGATACGCGTTCGCGGGTACTACCCAAGGAACCTGTTCCTCCCCCTAGTCGTGTGAGGGAGTCTTATTCTTCTTCAGCTTCTTCTTCTCTCTCGGATTCCTCTGATTCCTCCGACGGATGTTCCGAGAAAGATGACGAGCCCCGCTCTCCGTCTAAGCCCCGGCTGAGGACCCTTCCGAAGTCTCCTCCGGAGGACCCATCCTTCACGGTGTTGCTTAGAAAAATCCAGGAAATTCACCAGTGGCACTCCTTGGAACCAGATCCCCAACGTCTAAAATTCGCTGAGCATTTGGACCTGCCCGTGACAGCTCCAACTTTAGTGCCACCCAGGATTGAGCCTCACGCCCACCTTGTTACCACGATTTGGAAACAACCGTCGGCATTGGCCCCACTTCCCAGGAAGTCTAACAGGCTATACCAGGCTCCCAAGGGTGTAGACTATCTTGACTCTCACCCTCATGCCGACTCAGTTGTGATTAGCGCAGCTCACGGCCGGTCGGCACATCCAAAACATTTGAGCTTGTCTCCTCCGGATAAGGAATCTCGCCTCCTGGACCAGTATGGAAGAAAGATTTACGCCTCTTCCACACTGGGAATTCGGGCCCTGAATTACGTCGCCCACATGGGGGATTACCAGAAGGCCATCCTTACCCAGGTGGAATCTAAACTAGACTCCTTACCTGACTCTCAAGTCAAACAGGAGCTAGCAGATCTTGTCCGTTCTGCTCGTTCGGCCAGTCGCCATATATTACAGGCGACATCGATGCAGTGGACACTGCTAGGCGGAGCTCCGCTTTCGCCCGTAAGTCTAGACATCATGCCTGGAGTCCAGCGTGTGAGTTTGGTCGGAGGTGCAATCTGCCATTCGAGAGGCACCTTTCAGGGGGTCGGTGCTTCTCGGGGGTGGTGTTAGACATCATCACCGACTTGCAAGAGAAGGGGACGGCCCTGAAATCTGTGGATTCCATGTACCGTCCCCATACTCAGCAGCGCCGTCCTTTTCGCAGACTGACTCTCCCTCAAGCGAAATGCCAAGGAAGGCGGGCCACTAAACGTCTGGTCCCCACAGCTGCCAGGCCCCCTCCGCCCAAAAAAGCAGCGGGTGCCTCAGCTGCGGCGCTGCCCCACACCACCTGACTCTTTCCATCTCCCACCACCTCCGGATCTACTGGAGGAACCGGTAGGAGGGAGATTTTCCCTCCACCTTCCGGGTTGGGAGAGGATAACTACCGATTCTTGGGTGTTCCAGCTTATAGCGGAGGGGCACTCCATAGAGTTTCTTCAGAAACCACCCCACCACCCTCCTCCGAAGTCGACGTACTCCAGAGACCATCTTCCCTTGGTCCAGGAAGAAATGTCTTCCCTTCTCGCGAAGCAGACCATAGAACCTGCTCCCCTTTATCTTCGAAGGACGGGTTACTATTCCCATTTCTTCCTGGTCCCAAAAAAGACTGGAGATCTCAGACCCATTCTAGATCTCAGCTCCTTGAACCTTTATGTGGAATACAAAAGGTTCAGGATGCTCTCTCTGCAGAGTCTTTTGCCCCTTCTTTGGCCGGGTCAATGGCTTTGTGCTCTGGATATGCAGGATGCCTATCTGCACATTCCCATTTGCCTTTCTCATCGCAAATACCTTTGTTTTGCGTTTCAAGGGGACCACTACCAATTTGGAGCACTCCCATTTGGTCGTTCCTCGGCGCCCTGAGAATTTACCAAATGCCTAGCTGTGGTAGCGGCCCACCTGCATACAATGGGAGTTCAGGTGTTCCCCTACCTGGACAACTGGCTCCTGGCGGCCTCATCCAGGGAGGAACTCCTGCGTTTCCTCTCCCTTACCCAGCAGGTTTTTGCCTGCCTGGGTATTACCATCAACCATTCCAAGTCCCATCTGGGGCTGTCCTCGATACGATGGCGAGCAAGGCCTTCCTGCCGCTAGGCAGGGTGGCCTCTCTTCAATCCTAGATTTCCCTGCTATTAGCAGGAGAGTTCTGGTGAGGTCGGTCCTCCGTCTTCTGGGGCTCATGGCGGCCGCTATTCCAACGGTCCTCTGAGCTCGACTCCACATAAGGATCTCTCAGTGGACTCTTCGCTCCCAGTGGGATCAACTTGTAGACGACCTAGATCATCTAGTCCTAATCTCCTCGCTGATGGGACGGGACTTGCAGTGGTGGATGGTTCGAGAGAACCTTTTGCGGGGGGTTCCCTTCTTTCATCCTCCCCCCTCCCAGACTCTGACCACGGATGCATCAGGCAAAGGTTGGGGAGCCCATCTGGGGCCTCATCGGACCCAGGGTTTGTGGTCCAGACTGGAACTAGCTCTCCATATCAGCGTGCTCGAGCTTCGAGCTGTGCTATATGCCCTCCAAGCCCTTCACCAATACATTATTCCTGGCCACCTAGTCGTCCAGACGGACAGTATGTGCGTAGTGTGGTACATCAACAAGCAGGGAGGAACTCGTTCCTACCCTCTATGCAGGGAAGCTATGAGGGTTTGGGATTGGGCAACTCTTCACAACCTTCACCTCACGGCAATTCATGTTCCAGGAGTCGACAACATCCTGGCAGACAATCTAAGTCGCTCTTCTGCCAGGGCACACGAGTGGGAATTGGATCAAAAGGTGCTCAACGATATCTTTCAGCTTTGGGGGACTCCGCAGGTAGACCTCTTCGCCTCCCCCCAAAACACAAAACTTCCCAGCTTTTGCTCGCTCGCTCTAGAGCGAGGCGCTTTCTGGAGCGACGCTCTGTCTCTAGACTGGAAGGACAGATTCGTCTATGCCTTTCCCCAATTCCTCTGATCCCAAGAGTTTTGCAGAAGCTATCCACGGAAGGAACGAGAATGATTCTCATCGCTCCTTTCTGGCCCAGGCAAATCTGGTGTTCTCTTCAACAATACTCAAAAGTTCTTCCTCTTCCTCTTCCTTTATCTCGAGGTTTGCTGACCCAGGATCAGGGGACCCTGGTCCATCCAGGCCTCAAGTCCCTTCAACTTCATGCATGGCTCCTGCAGACCTAGCTCAATTTCGTTATGGCATCTCTCCAAAAGTGGCGGAGATTCTGGTGGAGGCTAGAAAACCCTCCACTAGGTCCACTTATGCCATGAAATGGAAGAGATTTTCTATTTGGGCCGCCTCTAGGAACGTGGAACCTTTCTCCTGTTCAGTGGCTGTTCTGCTGGAATATTTACGTCATCTCTTCGACCTGGGTCTCAGTCATTCCTCCTTCAAAGTGCACATGGCTGCTATCTCAGCCTGGCATGCTCCTTTCGCAGATAAAGTTTTTGCCCAATTGGAGGTCTCTAAGACTTTTCTTAGAGGGGTCCTTCATCTGAGGCCCCCTATCCGAACTCCTGCTCCTCCTTGGGACTTGAACTTCGTTCTCGAGAAACTTACCTTTCCTCCCTTCGAACCTGCAGCAACCACAGATTTGAAATTTCTTTCGTGGAAGACGCTCTTCTTGATGGCCATTACTTCTGCTCGAAGAATTTCCGAGCTCCGGGCCCTTGTGTGTAAAATCCCCTATTTGATTTTTCACAAAGAACGAGTGGCTCTTGGCACGAATCCTAAGTTTCTACCTAAAGTGGTAGCAGAGTCAGCCTTAAATCGGTCCGTAGAGTTACCTGCCTTTTTCACGCAGTATTCCAACCAAGGGGAATATTTACTCCATACCATGGATGTTCACCGAATTCTGAGATACTACAACAGGACTAAGGATCTCAGAAAAACTGATCAGTTGTTGGTCTCTTTTGCTCACAAAAGGGAAGGCAATGCTGTTTCCAAGCAGTGCCTACCAAAGTGGTTGGCTCATTGCATCACTTTCTGTTATGACAAGTACAACAAGACCCTTCGGGGTCAAGTCAGAGGCCACTCTACTCGTGGAGTAGCGGCCCCTGCGTCTTGTTTCAAGAATGTGTCTGCGGCAGACATCTGTGCTGCTGCCACCTGGACTTCGGTTCATACTTTTACGAAACACTACAGTTTGGACATTGCCTCTCGCCATAGAGCAGGCTTCGGGCTAGCTGTTTTGCAAGGCCTCCTGTCTTGAGGCCTTCAAGGCTACTGCTTTTTGTTTGGAGTAGTTTCCTCCTCCCAGTGCCTCTTCTTTGTTCCAGACTGCTTGGGATTCAGTCCTATGTGTAATTACCTACTGCAAGAGCCCGCTCTAAGTAAGATAGTACAGTTACGTAAGAACTTACCGTAACAGTAGATCTTCGAGAGAGGCTCTTGCAGTAGGTACTACTTTCCCGCCCTCCTTCCCCCTAGGCTTTTTCAGCTCCTTTTCCAGGAATGGGAACATCGCTTCTCTCGTCAGGGCCTGTGGCGGGAAAGGAACTGGAAGGCACTTTGCTATGCCGGCGTCATGGCGCCAGTCACCTGGATGGGCGTCGCCCTCGCCAGGGACTGCTAGCTAGAAATTTCTCCGTGGGGTCTTGCCGCCGGCCAGCGTCAGTCCTACATGTAATTACCTACTGCAAGAGCCTCTCTCGAAGATCTACTGTTACGGTAAGTTCTTACGTAACTGTACTTTTTGAGTCCTGCCCTTTAGGCTGTCCTTAGCAAAATGTTTCCTTGTGGTGCTCCAAAACTCGCATGGATCCCTTCTGGTGGCCTCCGTACAAGGTTTTCAGACAACATGAAGTCTTGCTGTATTCTGACAATCTGCAGTTAGCTCCAGCCTTTAAACTGTCAGAATACAGCAAGACTCCATTAGAAGAAACATAGTTACTAAGATGAGTAATTTTTTCTTGGAGTACTTGTTGGTCCTTTCTGATGCATGCTTGCAGTACTCTACAGTTAATGTCCACTTGTGTGCTGTTGCAGTATACCAGGAGCCTATAGAGAACCTCTCTCTAGCTCACTTGCCTCTCCAAGAGATTCTTGAAGGGGATTTGCACACAAGGTCTCCAGTCAGTAAATTTGTAGCTGCCTGGGATATCAACTTTGTGTTGGACGTGCGCACCCATAAGCCCTTTGAGCCCATGACTACTTATGACCTGAAGTTCCTGACTTGGAAATCTGCTTTCCTAGTGGCCATCACCTCTGCTGCAGAGTTTGAGATGCATGCTTTGGTTATAGATCCTCCTTATACTGTTTTCCACAGAGGCAGAGTGGTCCTCCACATTCACCCCAAGTTCCTGTCCAAGGTGGTGTCAAATCAGCCTCTCATACTGCCTACATACTTTCCTGTCTTCCGGAACGGAGAGCGCATTCTCCATTCTTGGGATGTCATGAGAGCCCTGAAGTTCTGCCTTGACAACACCAAGGACTTCAGGCACTCTAAGCAGCTCTTTGTCTCCTTTTATCCTAATCAGATGGGACAGCCTGTTAGTCAAATGCATTTCAGCTTGTCTTGTGTATTGCCTTCGTCGCTGTTGTGCTATGGCGCAGGTCAAGTTGTAAGGCCAGGTATGTGCCCACTCAACCAGAGCAGTATCCACCTCCCTGGTAGAGATTCACTCTGTGCCTGTCGGTGATAATTGCAGACCTGCAACTTGGAGCACAGTGCATGTCAATGCCAGGCAGCATGACTGCTTTGGCAGGGCCATCTTCAATGGCCTTTTGTCCTTGGCTAACCTTGGCTTCCACTGCCGGGGGGGGGGGAGGTCAACACCCTGACCTGTTTCTTGGTCTTCACCCCTTTTTCCTGGTTTGGGATTTGAAGACATTGTGTTTCTGATTTGTTGGCCCTTCTTACATGGTTTACCAGGGCTGTCTTGTGCCCTTAGGTTAGTGCATAGATGTTGGTTAATGCTGCACCTCCTTGGTAAAAAAGATACTGAAGCAGTTGAGGGCTGGTGCTGAGGTAACCCTATGAAGCAAGTGCCCCTCACTGTGACGCGCATGCGCGCTGCTTACCATGGCACCAGCCCTCCTAAGTTCTGGCTCCCGCAGAGTGCTAGCGCTTCTGGCTCAGAACCCATTGGTGTGAATCAGCAGTGAAGATATTACTAGAAGATCAAGAAGTACAGCGAGTATGTCATTTTTATTTATAGGGAGCACAGTAAGGAACTTCTGGTGCTGTTGTCAGTCACCTCACAAGGGCTGTGGACACTTGCGTTGCTCATGTCCCTGCTGCTAACATGTGCTGCAGCCGCATGGAGCGCTATTCATACTTTCACTAAACGTCACATGCTGGTTTTGATCTTGCTGTACTGCAAGGCCTCCTGTCCTGATTACATATCAGACAGTGTGCCATCCTTCCTGCTGCTTTGTACTGCTTGGGAATTGTTCCAAAGGTGTGGCCTAATGGAGGAGGTATCAGTGATGAAGGTGGAACAGTTACACAAGAACTTGTCATGAGAGTAGATCTTTGAGAGAATCTCCTCCATTCCGTCATACTGTACCCTCCCTCCTTCCTTCCCTCTGTTCTGTATTCTGAGGGGTATATTGAATGCTGTGCCTAATACTTTAATCCATGTAGTATATTTTTCCAGTCCCATACCTCTTCTCATATGCGTGGTTCTAGTTTAATCTTCTGGTTCCTCATGGATAGTTGCCCTCCAAGGCTAATCTCCAGTGGGGAACTGAGGAGTGATCGGGCCACCCACGTTATAGACGTGTCAACGTTGCACGTCATTGTAGGCGATCCCCGGCTATCAGGAAGTTTGAGTGTTCTTGATGCTGACGGCTTATAGTTCTAAAAGTGTGGCCTGATGGGGGAGTCTCTCTCGAAGATCTACTGTTATGGTAAGTTCTTGTGTAACTTATTTACAGTACCCACAATGCTTGCAGTTTGTAGCTCCTCTTCCCACCCTCAATTTGAAAAGTCTCTCTAGGTTCACCTAAAGGTTAAGTTGAATTGTACCTGTATGTGATCTTTTGGGGCATCCCCTGCCCTCTGGCTGTTTAGCCTTGCCATTAGCAGATCTAAACTAAATCAGTCCATGTGCATTTTCCATCACTGTGCAAAATGTGCTAGAAGCGTGCATTTTGTTTGCTTTCTCAATTTTTGTCTATGCATTCAGTTGGCCTGTAGCTCACTAGCTCTTCTGGCTTGCTCATGAATTTTTCATGAACTATTGCGCCTTCTATTTGTGTTTCATCTTTCTGCTGCACAACATGCTTTGTTGTATCTGTTAATTTGCTGCATTAGTCCTTATTGTATAGTTTTACTATATTGTAATTTATTGTATTGTAACTGTTTGTCACTGCTGTATTGACTGTTTTGTATACTTCCATGGTTGTACCTGAAAATAAAATGGGCACAGCTGTGTCTGGTGTACTAACCTGGTCATTTAAAGCTAATAAATAAGTACATAATGCACTGTGTAAATTAGCATACAGGCTATTTCTGTACTCACTACAAAAATATGCAGTGCTTAAGATAACGTGGCGCTCAAAGGGTAATATACTCTCCATTTTTGACATTAGGTGAGTAAAATATAATTTTGATGAGCGAACATGCTTTAAACATGGAAAACCTTTTGGTTTATGGCCTTTTGAATTATCCAAGGAGCATTTCCAAGGGCTAGGACGAGTATAGGTACTAAAAAAAATTAAACATATGTGTATATATCAACGTATATGATGTTACACTGCTGTAACTACCAAAATAGGAGACTGCACATCTTAGGAAAATAAGTCAGCTTTACATTCTACCCACAATTCCATGCTTTGTAAATCTGCAAATGAGATATACTGCTGTAACGCTAACTAAATAGGAGTTTGCTGATTTACATGTACAAAAAAAAGGACTATTTTTATGTACAAACAGTTACAGCAGTTTATAACATGGGGAAAGTGGGAGCAGCAAGATGATTGGTAGACTCCTGGCACCTGAGCATGCATTAATGCACGATATAGTCACAGTTGATGTGAGGAGGTGCCAGGAGAAATCACTGTACTGAACCTTCTCCGATTTTCTGCTCCAACGGAGCAAACGTCAACAGCATCAATTTCTTTTGTGGTGCCTAAGCGAGTGCTGCTGTGACAGTGAAACTAATTTCGCAGTGCGGACCGGCAAGCACAGGAGACCCATAGTGTGCCAATGTGTCTCCCATGTGGTTGGTTTAAGGTACAAACTGCCGATCAGCTGTCTGTCAGGCATACAGTAGTTGAGTGCCGCTCAACAGTCGTGCCGCACAGTATCGTGGCTCCCCACTACCTGCCTCACGGATCTCCGGGAACTGAGCAAGACACAGAACTCTGCACTGTTTTAGTTAATGTATACCAGTAATATTGAGCGCCACACTTAACTGGCTCTTGTTTTTCCTCCCCTGCCATTCTGTCCCCATCCTGCAGTCTCTTGTCACTGTCTACACACAGAAGGATCACTCTGGGGGGAGAGGGAGAAAGCGGTCTGTGGTGTGACTGCACGCCCACATTTCATTTCATGTATTCGTGTCGCAAGCCACGCATAATATCTCCACTCCCCCTTGAGGCTTCCTCGCACTGTCTGTCCCTGTGTCTTTATTCCCAGAATATGTCCTGCAGAATATAAGCGTCCCCCTTCCAGTGTACTCATTTGGTCCTGGTTCTGGGGTCTCTCCCTTCACCAAATCAGCGGTTGTGTCGGTGAGCGGAACATTTCCCCTTGCTCGACCACAGTGACATCTAGTTTCCGAGCTGAACAGGAGAGATGGCCTGCTATCAGGGTGGTAGTAGGGCACAGAGACCAAGAAGTGAGCATTGCTAGTGATCCCTCGCGTACAGTGCTGCTATTGTAGTTTAAGTGTGATATGCAGTTAGCCGCGCAGTGTGGGCAGTGGTTCCAACCCCTCTCCCGTGCTGTGGGTCGCCGTTTTGCAGTGAGCAGAAAGTCCCGACATTACTCATTCCGTGCGGTAGCAAAGTCATTTTTCTCTCTCTCTGCTGCTGTCACCCCCACTCAATCGAGAGAAAGTGCTCCTGCAGCAGACTGCTGCAATTCTGTCCCTTGTGCCTCTGTTACATTTTCTGTCTCTCCGGTGCCGTCAGCCTGCTCGATCAATCAAGAGAGAGACAGAGAGGTGTGAGAGAGCGCTCCTGCACCAGATTGCTGTAGTTCTTTCCTCTCTCCACTGCTGTGTTCCCCGGTTTCATTTTCTCTCTCTGAGGACTGCTGGCATAGTTGTGCTCCGTTAGGTCCCCCTCTCCCCCAAAATGATCTCTGATCTGTGCCACCTTTGGGGGGGTGGACTTCACTCTCAGAGCCGGAATGAGACAGACACACACACACTTGCTGCACTGTTCTGGCAGCATGCATAGCGACAGAGAGCAGGAAGCACAGATCGAGGATACACACTTTCCAGCTGCAGTGTGTGTGCTCCGGTATGTGTGACAGTGTTTCATTGAAACTGTTGCTGTGTACGCGCACACACACGATCGGGAACGGTAGTGGTGAATTTCTCCAGTGTTTTCATGTGTGTGTATATATGTGTGTGTGTCTCTCTCTCTCTCTATATCCTAAGCTTGCTGCATTTCTCCATCTGTGCATTGCCTAATGCATGTGGGGTTAAGCGTACAGTACAGGGCTTTGGCAGTACCAGAAAGTCTTTTTTGCACAACAAATGTCAGAAATCATGTCAGTACTGGATTTCTGACTTGTGTGTGTACAGAAAAGCAGTGACATATGTATTATTTGTTAGGGATTACTTTTCTTGGTGGCAGGATAGTCATTTTTTGTCTTTTAAAGAGGGAGAAACCCCCTTTATGATGTTTTCTACTTCTTTTTGAGCTCACCTCGTGTTATAAGTGCAATGACCCAACTGTCTGGCATAATGAAAATAAACAAAGTAAAAGGAGCTGCCATGAATGGCTAGAGCATTAAGGGGATACACACCCACATAAGACATTGGATGCCTCACCGTTTCCTGAAAAACATACGTGGCCCCATCCGCCTCAGTTTTTTTTCCCTTTTTTTTTTTTGCCCGCTGTGGATGCATATCTGTGGCAGCTTTCCATAGTGGATTGCAGTGGGAACATGGAGGAGAGGAGGCAGAGGCAGTTCAAGGCACTGGTAGCCATGTCCCTTGGCACTTGGGATTCGACATCTTGGAAAATGCAAATGGCTCAGCTGCCACTCTTGATATTTTTTTCCCTCTGTCTCTTGCCTTTCTGAAGCAAGTGGGGTGCTTGCTTCAAAACAGCACAGGACGCAATGAAAACAATGGTTGACTGTCCTCCCCAGTTTGAATAGGAGAGAGCAGATCTTGGTTTACCTACACCCTGGCAAACAGGAGAACTACACTGGCTGCCTGAGGACATCACACGGGTTTGATCTCCTGTTTACCAGCATGAGAGGGTTATACTACCCACTTTTTAGGAATGACACCATGTGCATGGGAAACCAAATGTGTTAAGCGTGTCAGTACTTTGAAGCATGCTGTGTATTGAAATTGCAGATACAAGTCAGTTGACAATCACTGTGATAAACAGGACCCTTTAAAGAGCTGCTGATGCTGTTGGAAAAACCAAAAAAACATTATTTTCAGAGACAGTTCAGCTGTTTCAAATATTTTCTATATATTTCTATAGATGTCTCCTCTTCTTTATTTATTACTGAAGAAATTCCAGTAAAAAAAAAGATCTTTATCCCTTAGAGTTCATCTGCCACTAGAGCGTATTCCCTACTTGATATTGTAATGCTCTCTTGTGACATCAGTCTGTCAGGGGAATTACTGTGATTTCAGAGTATTATGCCATCAGGTTGGGAAGAAGCAATAGGAGCTGATGGACCCTGAAGGAACAGTCCTGTTTTCATGCATGTGACCTCAGTTAGAAATAATTTGGATAATAAATACAAAGTTAATGAGAAATTTAAAGCTACTTTGTGTCCAAATACTATGTTTTTCAAAATTCTTCTTAAGATGTCGGTGGCTCTTTATGTAGCAGTATTTTAGTTATCAGTTTTGTTGCAAAAATGTATTTGTGACGTACATTCATCCTCATTGTATTTTAAATTTTCTCACATTTTGGAAACGTTATAATTAGCTTTTGTAATTGACCGATGTCATTAAAGATGGCCACATTTCACAATTTTTAAATACCTCTTGTGAGGTTACCTGTAACATGTTCATACTAGAGTCAAACTATGGATGTATTTGGATGGTTTCACCACATATTTCTGATGCTAAACAGCACAGCATTCTACCAAATTTTTTTTTCTTGGAGGGCAGTGCACAGGAGCTAGAACTCTAAAACTTCAAAAAACCCTGAAGCTTCTTTCAGGAATGAAAGAAAATGAAATTAAAAATGGATATATTGATATTTTTACTTACAAATGACATAGTGGCTAACAAATACTGCTGCTTTTAATATGCTTGTAAAACTGTTGATTCTGTTGAAACCATGGTTTTCAATAATGAAACTAAAGCTGAACTTAATCTTGCAGTGTACTTCACTCACAAAGCTAGTGGTGACCATAAAAGGTTTAAATACTGCCAAAGATTATACAATGGGGTAAATTCAATCATCCAAATCCTGCAGCCTGATTGGTTGGTTGGCTGGTACCTTTCCCAGCGTTGTAAGTCCTCCAGTGTACCCACTGGAAAAGTTACCTGCCAACTTTATCTCGTGCCAATCAAGGTATCAATATGACGATTTCACTTCAAACAAAATAGCCGCCATTTTTCCTGTTGCCACTTTGCTAAGACACCTCAGTAAATTTTTAAAAAATTACATCCTTTTTCGAACTGTACGACCTCAGTGAGTTAGAAAATATTTTAAAAAACATTAAAACAACATTTGACTTTGTATAATAGCAGTTTATCCCTCCTGAGTATGGGCATACTGGAGGACTTAACACGACTGGTGTGGTTCGGTCACTCGGCTGTGTCTCATGACCGAACCACACCAGCCGTGGTAAATCCTCTCGTGTACCCACATCCTGGAGGGATAAATTGCTTAATTTTACAACCTGTATGTTACATATTGCCAACTGCCAAGTAGAGACAGTAATCGCAGAGATGCCTCAGTTCTGCAGGGCACAGAATTGGGATCACTGTGCTGTGTTCTGCACAGGGAATCCTGTTGGGCTGGTTCTGCAAACACTTCCTTGCTCTCAAAGGGTACGGAGAGCAGCACTGTGAATTAACAAGTGCCTCACGTGCTATTGTGTATGTAATGCAAAGGTGATAACATTAAAAAAAAGCATATTCTACTAGTCTCACATACTTATTACTGCACCCCTTATTTCTGCATGCAGAATCATTAACATAAATCCACTGAGAGACTAAATTAAGGTAAATATATAAGTATAATTTCTAGGAGCGTGGATATGTTGTTCATCCACACTCTTTGGCATGTCCCTTTCCCCTTTAAATCTGGCTGGAAGTCTTCAAGCTGGCTCTTCCCACCCAACCGGGTGGTAAAATACTTTGGCTGTGCCCCATGACTCCAGATCTTCCTTTCTGCTGTAAGATTCAGGTTCCCTCGTGCTACCTCTGCAGTATCGTAGCCCTGGATACTAATCAACTGTTTTCACCGCAGTCGCTTTCTTTGAAATTCGTACGAGTTTACGATTCCGCTCTGAGCGCATCGGACATGGAGGACAAGTCATCCCCCGGGTTTCGCCGGTGTCCTTGCGGACGGAAAATGTCATGCACCGATCCCCACCTCTCGTGTGTTTATTGTTTGGGTGTCGTGCATGACACCTCTTCGTGCACCATCTGCTTGGCCTTCCATCCCAGTGTTCTGGACGACTGCAAGACACACCTTGAGCTGGGAAGACTGGAGCTTCGCAGTCCACCGGTGAAATCGAAGGAGGCAAGGTGGTCTGGTTCCGCGGCTGCGGGATCCGCCGAGCAGCTCGACCAGATGGCAGCATTTGAAGAAGCTGCCCAAGCCTCGGCCAGCCGAGGTTTTTTCGTGCCGCTAAACCTTGGCTTTACCTTCAAAGGATCCTTTTGGGAGCTGTGCCAGTCTCTCCCCACCAGGGTTAAGGTGCCCTTGGGCATGCACTCCTCCCGCCCTAGAAAACGGGACAAGGACCCTAAGTCGTCTTCTCGGAGAAGATGTTCCTGGGACTGAGAGGGGTCTGAATCCCAGGACCTTGTGGTCTCGGCCTCGGTCGCGATCGCTTCCTCGGCCGCCGGTTTCTCGGATCTTCCGTCAGGCCAAGGCACCGAGGCAGAGGAAACGGCTGAAGTGGCCGAAATATCTCTCGACCCGATTGAGCCGTTGTCGCCGACCCCTGTCGACCTCTCATTGGAGAGGACACCTATCCTTTCCTTCCCCGGCGAGGAGACCCAGCCCTCGGGTCTCCCAATCGAGGGACAGGAGCTGGAACTTCGGTTTTCACCGACTCCGGCCTCTCCCAATCGAACAAGCTGACCCCGTTGGTCTCGATCGAGGACCAGGACCCCTTCGATCGAAAAACCGAAAAAAGGTCGCAAACGCTCTTGGAAGAGGTGTTGCCACCGATCCTCATCCTCCTCGGACAAGGAGAGACTTCGGAAGCTCCGGCGTTATGAGGACCTTATGTAGCAACAGCTAATTCTGACTGGTCATAAGCCAGCTCCGCCGGCTACACCGGCCATTACTTGGCCCCAGCCTCTTAGGGCGGCCTTGACCCTCCGGAACCGAAGACTCGGTTCTTCTTCGGTAGGACCGTGCGCATTCCTGTTTGGCCTGTTCCAGTCTCCCCACCAATTTTGGTGGGGCACCGCCTAAGCAGCCTCAGGGAGGGGCTCCCTCGAAAGAGAACCCAACAGATACGGGCCTGCCCCGTTGTCTGTCCATCACTGTTGGCCCCGATCGCCCTTGGCGTATTGAAGGGGACATAGGCAGGAGACCCTTATATCTCAGTTCTTCGGACTCGGATACCACTGGTTTACACTCACACCCCGATGATGAGTTGTCAGTGACGGACTTGGAGGAAGGTCCTTCCTCTTTCCAGGGCATCCTCTGCCTTATTTCAGAGTCAACCGGTATGCTCTTGGAGCCTATCCAAAAGAAGGCGGAATATCCTCTCACAGATATCCTTAAGAGGGGGGGATACCCCGATGGAGGCCTTCCCAGTGGCCGAAGCCATTGTTGGCCTAGTCCTTGAGCTATGGCAGCGCCCTTCCTCTTTCCCGGCTCCGTCTGCCTGCATGGCTCGCAAGTACACTGTACCCATGGGGTCCTTGGCAGGTTTCACAGAGCATCCCTCGGCAGAGAGCCTTGTGACTGCCACTGTGTTTAGACGTATGGGTAGCTCAGCGGATACTAACCGCCCTCCAGACAAGGAGTCCAAGAATATGGACCATTCTGCCCAGAAGGTGTATGCGGCCTCATCCTTGGGCCTTCGTCAGGTTAGCTCGGCAGTGATCATGGCACACTTCTCTCACGCCCTCTTAGGGTCGCTAGATGAAGTCCTCCCTCATCTCCCAGCGGACATGCAGACCACGGTTAAGCAGGTCCGTGACCAGGGCTGTGCTGTTGCAAAACAGCAGCTCCAGACAGCTTTGGATATTGGAGATTCCTGTGCCCGCTCACTAGCAGCCGCAGTGGCCACTGGCCGCAGGGCCTGGCTGAGGTTATCCTCTTTCCCGGCTGATACTCAGCACAAGTTAGCTGACGTGCTCTTCCTTGGCACAGATCTCTTTGGTCCGGGAGTGGCAGGTCATCTCCAGTGCATAGAGCAGTCCAATGCCACCTTGGATACCACTTCTGCAAAGGGTTCTTCGGGCAAGAACCAGCAGAAGCACAAGAAAAGGCCTTTTCGGCACTCTTCTCCTGCGGTTAGACAGCCCTCCTTCCAGGGAGGTCAGCAGCACCAGCAGCAACAGGCTCAAGCTTGGTGCCCTAGGCCCTAGCAGGGTCCCCAACAGCCCTGCAAAGGAGGTCAAGGTGCCGGTCCAGAAGCCGCCTCCTCTAAGCCTGCTCAGTGATGAGTCAGGGGTGGCCACCCCTACACCAGTCACGTCAGTTCTGGGTCTTCCCGTGGGGGGCCGGATCCGCTGCTGTCTTTCTGCCTGGTCCGGTATCACTTCGGACAGGTGGGTCCTGGAAGTGGTTGGTCGGAGACCGCCTCTAGAATTCGAGCAGTACCCTCTCTGCCGAGGCTGTGCCCCTTGGGAGGAAAGGATCTCAGTTTGCACTCGGTCAGCCCTTCAGGACGACATTGCTCAGCTCCTCCACAAGGAGGCGGTAGCTCCAGTGCCGGATCCTCCTACAGACCCAGGCTTCTTGTCCAGGTACTTCCTGGTGCCCGAGCGGACGGGGGGGGGGTTGGTGCCCCATCCTAGATCTCCAGGACCTGAATCCGTATCTCAGGTCTTGCACCTTCTGGATGGTAACTCTAAATCAGATCCTACCATCTCTGGAGCGAAACGTGGTTCTGTTCACTGGATCTACAGGACATGTTTTTCCACATCCCAATCCGTCCTTCCCACCAGCGGTTCCTCCACTTCAGGGTGGAAGGGACCCTGTACGAGTTCCAAGCCATGCCATTCGGCCCGTCATCGGCCCCTCGGGTCTTTACCAAGTGCATCGCAGTGGTGGCGGCCCATCTACGGCGTCAAGGGGTTCGGATATACCCCTGCCTCGACGATTGGCTCCTGGCAGGTACCTCCCTGCATGAGGTGGAGAGGTCCAGGGACCTGGCCCTCCGAACTTGTCCCCAGTTAGGCCTCCTGATCAATGAGGCCAAGTCAGAACTCGTTCCCTCTCAGGTGATGGGCTTTATCGGGGCAGAGCTCGACTCTCGTCAAGCCAGAGCTCGGCTCCCGGCGGACAGGGTGGAGATTCTTTCCTCCTTTGCCCAATCATTTCTGGTTGGGCACTTGCACCGTGCCCCGGACTTCCTGCGCCTTCTGGGTTACATGGTGGCATGCACCTCAGTGGTCTGTTGGGCCAGATTGCACATGCGCCCCTCAGTCGGAGCTGGCCGCTCAGTGGACTCTGCGTCAGGGTCATTTCGACTAGCTGGTCACTGTCACCCTGAAGATGTGGGATGCTCTCCAGTGGTGGACCGTCCCAGGTCGTCTGCAGGAAGGGATCTCGTTTGTCCGCCCCTAGCCGACAGTCGTTCTCACGACCGATGCCTCTCTCATGTGCTGGGGAGCCCACATGGGAGACAACAGAGCCCACGGGTTCTGGACCCCCAAGGAGTCCCGATGCCACATCAACCTGCTGGAGCTCAGAGCAGTCAGACTGGCACTGTCAGCTTTCGCTCCTCAGCTCCTGGGTCAAGTGGTTCAAGTCCAAACTGACAATACCACAACCATGTACTACCTCAACAAACAGGGTGGCACGCACTCCCGTCTGCTATGCAGGGAGGCGCTCCAGATCTGGACCCTCGTCAGCCGGTTGGAGGCGGATCTCCTTGCCATCCATGTGGCAGAAGTCTCTAACCAACTGGCGGATGCTCTCAGCTGCATAGGCCAGACATCCCACGAGTGGTCTCTCCATCCAGAGGTAGCTTACAATCTGTTCTCCCGTTGGGGCAAACCGTTGGTGGACCTGTTTGCCTCCAGGGAGAACACCAAGCTGAGGCTGTACCATGCCCGCCGCCCTCAGCAGGACTCACTGCAGGGGGATGCCTTCTCGAGGCCGTGGACCCCAGGCCTCCTCTACACCTTCCTTCCATTTCCCTTGATCCACAAGGTGTTACTCAAGGTGAGGAGGGACAAGGCGAAGGTGATCCTGGTAGCCCCAGATTGGCCCCGCCAGTTCTGGTATCCAGATCTCCTCACCCTCGGCAGCAGGGCCCCGGAGCGGCTTTGTACATGCCCGGTCCGGATATCATTGAACCAGGGGAAGGTATTCCATCCGGACCTTCAGTCCCTGCACCTCACAGCCTGGTACCTGAGTGGCTAGAGTTCCAAGCACTTAATCTTTCCGAGGATGTCTACAGAGTTGTGCAGGCATCTCGTAAGGAATCGACCAGGAAATGTTATGCCTTCAAATGGAAAAGGTTTTCCATTTGGTGTCAGGGTAAGAGTCTGGACCCCTTATCCTGCTCTGTGGCTAACATTTTAGACTACCTTTGGTCTCTCTCCAAAGGGGGTCTGTGGTCATCGACTGTTAGGGTGCACCTGGCAGCCATTTCCGCTTACCGGGCGCGGGCCAGTCAGTCGACATTGGGACAGGAGATAGTGGTCGGGCGCTTTTTCAAAGGCCTGGGTCACATATCCCCTCCCGTGCGTGAACCTCCGCCTCCGTGGGATATTTTGCTGGTTTTGGCGAAGCTCATGGGCAAGCCATTTGAACCCATGCACAAGTGTGAGCTCTCACACTTGTCATGGAAGACTGCCTTCCTGGTGGCTATCACGTCAGCCAGAAGGACAGGGGAGCTCCAGGCGCTTTCGGTGGACTCCCCTTATCTGGTCTTTCACAGGGAAAAAGTTGTCCTGCACCCCCACCTGAAATTCCTTCCGATGGTGGTGTCAGTTTCACCTTAACTAGGTGTCGACTCTGCCGGTATATTACCCCAACTACACCTCAGACGCAGAGTACAGGCTCCATACCCTGGACTTTAGATGTGCTCTCTCCTACTACAAGGAGAGGACGGCGGAAATTCGGGGAGAGGTTCTCCAGCTGTTTGTCACCTACGCTGATGCCGCTTCTGGCAGACCTGCAGCCAAACGGACCATTGCAAGATGGATTACATCATGCATAGGTCTGTGCTATGAGTTTGCTGGCAAGAAGCCTCCCAGAGGGATAAGAGCTCATTCTACCCCGCCATACTGTTGCATCGGTGGCTGCTTACAGGGACATCCCTATCCAGGAAATCTGTCAGACTGCTACCTGGAAGTCAGCAAACACCTTCATTACACATTACCACATCGACCTTGAGTCGCGTCGCGATGCTGGTTTTGGGGCCTCTGTTCTCCAGTCTGTTTCCTAAGTAGGGGGTGTGCGCCTTGCCTCTCTCCTCCCGGAGAACTGCTAGGAGTCTGCCAAAGAGTGTGGATGAACAACATATCCACGCTCCTAGAAAAACAGGTTATTCACTTGTAACAGTATTTCTAGGAGTGGTATATGTTGTTCATCCATACGCACCCACCCAACTGCCCTGACTTTAGGCTCATCCTTGCTTCCAGCAGGCTAAGATCTGGTGTCATGGGGCGGAGTCGAGGTATTTACCACCCAGGTAGGTGGGAGGACCCAGCTTGAAGACTTCCAGCCAGATTTAAAGGGGAAAGGGACATGCCAAAGAGTGTGGATGAACAACATATACCACTCCTACAACTACTGTTACAGGTGAGTCACCTGTTTTTATTGTTCAGTATGCTTCTCTTTAATTACGTTGATTTGGAAAGGTTAGCTAGGGGGATTTGAGGGTCCCCATATATTTGAACTATTATGTTTGGATTTATCATACTTGACAGAGGTTGTTAAGCAGTGGCCTGAGGCCACCAGAAACCAGTTCAGGCCACAGAAATTCTTTGTTTGCTGGGCTGATTGGCCAGCACCGTTTTGAAAGGCACTGCACATTTAAGACTGACCTGACACTCTTCCACACTGCTGGTTGAGCATCAGTCAGGTGCCCATGCATGTTCTTGTGCACAGTAAACAGACGTTGACAGTCAAGCTGGATGTGGAGTGGGGGGAGACACAAGATGCATAGTGGAAGTCTAGCAGGATGTGGCATGTTAACCACATGATGGTTTCAAGGCTCCCAGTTGCATCACCTGCCAGAGAGTGTCATGTGTCCTCCGTCGCCAGATTGATGTGCGGTGCCAATGTGGGGTCCAATCAGGTGGCAGATTGGCAAGAGTGAACAGCTAATGAGTTAACCTGTGGTAAGTACTGTCCCTTCTCTGTCCTTGCCATCGGAATGAATCCGTCTCCGTGCTGACAGGTTGTGCTAGTGGTCTGTGCCCTGATAATGTTTGTCACAGTAGCTGCTAACTGCAGAATATTATTGAAAGGAGATCATGCAGGCTGCTTCAGTTCTGAAAGTGGGGACAGGGTGCCAAAAGTGCTTTAAAAAAAAAAAAACCAAAAAAAAAAAAAAAAAACATGTTGACATCTTGTTTCAGGGAATTTTCAAAAACCATTGCGGGCCATCAAGGGAATTTTCAAAACCGTTGCGGGCCATCATAAGTATTAGCGGCCACCAACTTAGTGGCAGTCATTGGCCCAATGCAGTCCCAAAAAAAGTCAACCCCTGCTTAAAAGGATTTATTTACTAGAAATGTTGAATGTATGATGTGTTTTAAGGGGTACAGTGATCCATAGGCATTGACATTTTTCACCCAGCCAGAAATATTATTGATGTTAGATGTTTGCTAGTCCTGCTGTTCTCCCAGGGCTAAATACAGTCCTCTGAGACACTTAGCCCTGGGAGGACAGTGGAATCGGCAAACAAAAGATCAGAGCTTATGTAAACTCAAGCATGCACTGTAAGCTGTTGAACCCCCACTGCTACAGCCTTGCTCTGATGTCTGCTGCAGACAAGCAGAACATTTCAGCTTGGAAGTAAGCAAAATTAGTCTGATTATAAACAGTAAGTTTAAATATTAAAAAAAAAAAAGTACACACACAGTGCAAATTGAGACCAGACCAGCACTTGGGCAGCTCTTAGCTGACTGTCCCCTTTTAAGTAAGTTTTTTTTTTTTTTTTTTTTTTGTAAGAGGCAGTACTTGGAATATGAGGTTATGTGTAACCCACAGTGCTTCCATTTTTTTATGACATAAACAGTCTAGTTTTTTTTTTCTCAGTAAAGGAGTCCAGCTAATTTCCACACCAGTACAATTCATTTTTAAGTTTGCTTGCACGCATGTACAAGAAACATAGTGCCATCACCGGAGTTTTCGGAGGTGTCAGCCCTCTTCCAATTCAGTGTGTTTGCAGGTGCGGCCGCAGTTCTCCAGTGCCTGCTGGAGCTGTCTATGACGGCTCCAAAATGCAGTGGCATACAGTTGAAAGGGGGAGCTACGCTTCAGTGAGCAGTGATCAGATATCGCCTGCTCATGCGTGCTCCCCTACACCACACACACACACACACACACACACACACACACACACACACACGCTGCTGCTCTCCTCTCCCCCAACGCACGCATTGTATAGCCGGCGGGGTGCCCAATCCCCATTGGCTGTGCTGGCGCCCCGAAACAGCTGCATATGCCACGCTGGGTGCCCATCCCAGCGTGGTTATCAGAGCTGCTGACGGGGTGCCCAATCCCGGCGTCTCCACTGTCTCTCCCCCACAGGTACAGGGTGCCACGCTGGGAGCCCACCTCAGCGTGGCAACAGATGCTATGGCCGTCGGGGTGCCCAATCCCCATCGCTCCACGCCCCTCAGCTGCTCCTCCTGCCACGTTGGGAAACCACCCCAGCATGGCAAACGCCCCGCTGGCCTTTAAAACAAAACCTGTAAAGAAAAAACGGTCCTCGCAGTCTCCTCTGCCCCCACAACCCGCACCCACCCACTGCGCACTCTGCCTCTCCACACCCCCACCCCATACTTCCACTGAGTCCGGCGCGACGCATCTTTGGTGGACCGGGAACACGCCTGAACTCTTCAAAGCCGACCGCTAACTGAGGAAATGCTGGTAAGCTGTATAATGGGATAGATAGGGTTTTTCAACTTTGTTGCATATCTCAGGCATTTTTTGGATTTTTGCACCAAATTTTCAACATGGGGTTTTGGGACCCCTCCTCATGAATTCTTGCACTGTCATGGCGTTACTCGGGCCGAAGGGTGATTTCGCAGCCACTCGCGAAAATCACCTTTCCGAACGATAATCTAAACGATACTGCCAGTGTTCATAAGGTGGGCTCTCAAAAAGCCTATTTTGAAAATTTGGTGAAACATTCCTAAAAATTACTTTTTACCATATGCTATGCAGTTCCTATGCACACTTGTAACTTTATAAATTTCAATATTTTCATCCAGATCTTCAACAATGCCATTTTACTACACCTTCTTATGAGCAGTACAGCTGTCATTTTTCACATCTCACCCAAAACGTGTTTCCGTGCATGTAGTGCACAATGGCGCAGTTGGAGTGTGAAATTAATGTACGGGACATATTAAGAAAATCACAGAGACACTGTTCATGAGCAGAGGTCTTAAAATGGCTATGTTGAAAATTTGGTGAAAAAATTCCTAAAAATGACTGTTTTAGGAGCGCACGTTGCGCAGTTCCTACACGCTGGCAAGTTTGCGAATTTGTAATATTTGCACACCAGATTTTCAACAGTGCCATTTTACCACACTTCTTTATGAGCAGTACAGCTACCATTTTTCACATCTCGCCCAAAATGTGTTTCCGCACATGTAGCACACAATGGTACAGTCGGTATGCGAACACAATGTTTGGGATAGATTAAGAAAATCACAGTGACACTGGTCATGAGCAGAGGTCTTAAAATGGCTATATTGAAAATTTGGTGACAAAACTCCATAAAATGACTGTGTTACGAGTGAGCATTGCGCAGTTTCCACGCACCTTCGTAAGTTCATGAATTTGTAATATTTTCAGTCCAGATTTTCACCAGTGGCATTTTTCCACATCTCCTTATGAACAGTACAGCTGTCACTTTCCACAGCATGGCCACAATGTGTTTTCACACTTTCAGCACAGAAATGCGTGGTCGCTGTGGGAAATAATTGTTCGGGACAGATAAAGAAAATCACACTGACACTGTTCATGATCGGAGGTCCCAAAATGCCCGTGTTAACAATCTGCTGTAAAAAAAAAAAAAAAATCCCAAACTAGTTACATTATGGGTGTGCGTTGCACAGTTTCTATGCAACGCCGCGGACTTCACCAGTTTTTAAGATTTATTAGCAGATTTTCAACATTGCCATTTTTACACCTCCATGAACAGTACCGCTGTCATTTTTCACATCCTGTTCAGAATGTGTTTTTGCACCTGTGGTGCCAAATGCCATAGTCGCTGTGCAAAATCAGTTTTCGGCTAACAAACTGATATTGCCACTGTTCATGAGGTGGGGGTCACAAAAAGAACATGTTGAAAATTTGGAGTGAAAATACCAACGAATGCCTGAGGCGTTAGGGTTTCCGACCATAATGCCCCACCCTGTAGAGAATGGCAGGCATCAGGGGTGTGACTTGGGATTCTTGCCTGTCATGCTCATACCATTCCACCCCCACCCTGCAGCCAGTGAGAGGCATGAAGGTGTGCCTCGGACTCTTCGGGCCCAAACTTCACCCCATTCTCCTATACCGCACCCATCTCACTGTATTTTCTGATGGAAGGGGTACACATAAGGGCCAAAGACCCCAAGGCACACCGTGACACTTGTCAGTGTCTGCAGGGTAGGGTGTGGTGAAATGGCGTGGTCGTTATGCCTGACGACCCAAAGGCACACCCCAATGCCTGTCTCTCTCTCCGGGGGGGTGGTGGTGGGGTTGCTTCAGTTCAATACTTCACTGCCATTCCTATTATGCAGCTCTGTAACTTCTACACTACCAATGCCAATGCCAGCAACCAAACCTTCGGCATTGACAAATGCTTGTTCATATAGTTCTGCTATGGATTCTTGTTTTCAGCTGTAATTTGAAGCTGATGTGTTAAGTTCTGTGTCACTGTATTCAGGGAAGATTTAAGTAATAAGGCACAACTGGGTGCGTGTTACTAAAGGAATAATGCCTGACAGGGTGGGTGTTATACTCTGATTTCGGGCAAGCCGAGGGCATCCAGCACCCGAGAAGGGATGTTATCCCAGCATAACACCCACCCTAGAGGGCATTATTCCTATTATACAATGGCTCATTAACGTTAAAATAAAAACAATTTGAAGAAATAGTGTTTGCATTTTATTTTATTTTTTTTTTTTTTTGTGGAGGGATACTGTTTTAAAAAATAATCCCTTGAGTTAATGTAGTAGCTGTCACACATACACATACTGTATACACACATACACTTATACATAGACACGTCTTAGTGGGGTCATGTTTGTGGTTTTCACTTTAGTGAGCAGTGTTTGCACATCTTGTCCCGTCACACTGCTGCTGCCAGCTGCCCGGTACCGAGAATTCCAGAGAAGAGCTGAATGGTCGCGTGGCACTGGTGACTGTTGAAGGGAGGCAGTATAGCGCAGTGGTTTAAGGTAGGAGCTGCAAATCTGGAGACCTGGGTTTGAATCCCACAGCCCCCACTTGCATATACGATGTGACCCTGAGCAAATTACTTCCCTGTGCTCCCAGGTTGCACCTGTGCACAAGCTTTCAGCTTAGTGTGTCTCATCTGGTTAAACAGTTGGAAGGATGCCGTAGCTGACTTGCTCGCTTCTCAAGGATCTGTGACTGAAAACCGAGCGAGCGAGTCAGCTACGGCGTCTTTCTTTCGGTTTTACTTTTTTTTTTTTCTCTAAGTACAAACAGATTGTTGGCTGGAAGTGAAACCGTGGTGGTGTCGGGGAAGGGGGGGTGCGCAGAGGTTTACAGCCGATTGCTAAGACTGCTTTCATTTGACTTTTTTTTTTTAATGGCAGAATCCAGCGTCTTGGGAACGAATGTGAAGCTGATCGGTAACGCGGATTTTACTTCGGCACTGGGATCAGTGAAGCACACAGCGGAGACGGCTGTGTAGTGATCTTTTTTGTTTTAAACATTTACTGCGGTTGTTACTGTACTGGGACTAGAGCCGGGATGTTATGTTAGGATAACATCCCGGTTCCAGTCTCGGTCTGACCAATCGGGGACCAGGATTCTCTCTTACCATTGTATAATGTGTATTAGAAAATGAGCTTGAAAAGTAAAGCATCCTGATTGGCTGAAAGCCAATACCAGGCATGCATTTATTTTTCAACACCGTGTTAAAAACGAGTGCCAGTTCAGGGTGCCCCATTACTTGGGATGTTATTGGGCACCCCGAATTTTCAAATTTACCAGCCGCCATTTTTTTCTGTCGCTTAGCTAGAGAAACACCCCCACCACCACACACCCACAGAAAAAAACTGCAACAAACTGAGCCACATCGTTATTTTAAAGTATTTAGCAGCAGAAAACATTCTATTTTTAAATGAATGGCATACCTCCAAGGACAAACATAGAAAGCTGCCACACTGACAACTCCACTGCTTCTGCTTGCGGTGCCTCTGCCTACCACATTCCATACAGCGTTCCCAGCTGTTCTTCCACTGTACACCCACCGGCCACTGTCGCTCTGCTGCCGATTCCTGAAGATTCTTTTTCTTTCATACAGTGTAGCCCTTCTCAAACAAAACATAAAGTAAAAGGAAGCATTAAATTGAGTGGCTTACTTTTCTTGCCCCCTCAGCTTGTTCGGCCAGCGCCACCACTTCTTGCCCACAACCTCAGACTAGGGGGGAAAAAAAAACAGACCAGGCAAACAAGAATGAATGAATGATTAGAAAAATAATAAAATTGTGAAACAAAACTAGATAAATTTAAGTCCAGCGCTTATCAGGTGAGGAAACCATGACAGCCAGCAACCAAAAGTAAAAACTATCGAGACTCTACTAGGACAAAAGTCGGTTAAAAAAAAAAACACTAAAATGCAGGTGGAGGAACTATTTTATTAAGTCCAATAATACCCTCCAGGGCGGGTGTTATGGGATAGATAGGGTGGGCATTACTGTGATATAATTGACCTTCCAGGGGCTATAAGGCCCTCCACCTTCCATGTTGGGCCTCATTGCGACCCTCGGCGATCTGTTATATCCCAGTAATGTCATCCTGTCGGGTGTTACATCATAATGTCACACCTCAAGTGATTGAAGCACGAGGTCGTCAAGTGCATTCAAAAAGTGATGTTATTACACAATAACACATCACAGAAGTGCCTCATTACTATTATACAATGGCGCCTTTGTAATAAAATTAAAAAACAGATTTAAAAGTATAGTTCAAAATTTTTTTTTGTCAATTTTTAACTGGGTTGGTATACAAAGCAGAAGAATAGTGCTGCTGTGTATTGTTTTGCACAGTAGGTGGAACTGCTGCTCTTTTGGTTGGCTTGAGTCAGCTTGTTCTACACCCACCCACACCTCTCTTTGGTAACCTCTGTGCAGCTGTTTGAGTTTAATTCACCTGGTCCCTCTGCCTGCCCTGGGAGCAGGTGAAGATGTATGCAACTTTATTATTTTTCTTTAAAGTGAAACCGCGATGTGCTGAAACCATTGCACGAGTGAAAGCACCCAGATGGAGACTTCTGGTGTTCTTTCATACTTTGTAAGTTGCCGTGTATCAAAACAACTGAGTACATGAGTTGGTATGTCTTTTTTGTGAAGTAAACTCATTTTACATTATTTGGCAACAGCCACTGTATGCGGCTTTCTGGAGACATGGATGAGCGCCGAGGAACGAGTGCAAGCTGCAAGCAGGGACAATGAAGCCACTCGCACACAGCTGCCATTTCTTCAGTTAAAATACTTAGAGTGTTTCAATACTGTTTAAATATGCTATTGGACTTCGTTGAAGGAGTGAGGGATGGAATTGGTGTTTGTAGGGAGAAGGAGGAGCCCTGGAGGTTTAGGCAGTATGTGAAGTCATGGGTTAGCGGTGGCTTGAGCAGGGATGGAGGTATTTCATTCAGTGTTCTGCAGTCATCTCCGTGCCTGCCCTAGATACAGTGTTGTTATTGTCTAATAATATCACGCTCTAGGGGTCAGCAGCCAGTCGGGTTCCTAGAATTAATTTACTTTATATAGTGTAGCAATAAATTTAACAATATTCAGTGACTATTACACAAAAGGGTTAAAGATTTGTAGTATTGCTATACATCTTGTCACCCAAAAGTGGTTGCACTGCTGCTTTACGCAAGGGTAGTGCTCTTGTGCAGATGGTCATATTGGGTGTTGATGATGTCTTTCGGATGTCACTGGAAGGGTACGAGTCATGATTGTAACCTTGTTTCACTTCATGTGCAACACCACCTGATGGCATTGAGATGTACATTACTGTTTGCTTCAGTGTGAGATTTTATGTAATTCCATCTTTGAACAGGATAACTGAAGGTTGTCTTCAAAGTGCTAGACCATTGTCCTACAGCTACACATTTGCATCACAACAAGTGCTACTGAAATGTTCTTTCTTATTTGCAGGTGGTATGGTCAGGAAAAGGATTATAATGTGCTAGTTATGGATCTCCTTGGACCCAGCCTTGAAGACCTCTTTAACTTCTGTTCCCGCAGATTCACAATGAAAACAGTACTGATGTTAGCTGACCAGGTAGGTTCCACTTCTGTGAGAAAACTAGGTTTGCTTTATTTGGGGGAGGGGCTTAATAGAGGCATATAAAGGCAACCAGAAGCCAGATCTGTGTCTAAACATTAAGGATTACAACTTTCTATTTTTATATTGTTCGTCAGGATTATCAGGAGTGGAAAATGGCCAATCTTCGGTGAACTGGAAAACAGATTAAACCTAGCATTTAAAATAACATTACAGTCTGCATTTAAAAAAAAGATTGTATTAATTTGAACATAAAATAAAACGGTGGTACCTGGAGACAAATGTCATTTGACCTGGTTAACTTTATCCTGTAGAAATGTGCTCACTTTAAAAGCACAAACAATTCCCTATTATTTGTATGTAGTTTTAAGCATAACTTTATGGGTTTTAATGTATTTTTTAAATTATTTGGAACTAGTGTTTGGGAAGACTTATTTGTCCCAGGTATTATTTTTATACAGGTCCACTGTAAAAAGCAGCAGCTCATATCTTACAAAAATAAAATACTTTTTTTATTGATGGGAATGTTGTCCAGGACACAGGTGGAAATCCCCTACAAGATAGTTTTGCACAACAAGTGTATGCTAAATACTACATTAAGCATAAAAAATTTAAAATGCCAAGTTCAGTTAGCGAGGTCATACTAAAGGGAGCTAAAATAGTCAATGTTAGGCAGTGAAGTTATGAATCTGGAGTTCTGTTTAACGTGTTCCAGATAGGTTAGTTACTAATCTGGGAAATGATGTACAAAAAAAAAAAAAAAATCACACAATTCTGTCACCTATGGCTCTTGGATGAGGAGGAAGAGTTGGGAGGATTTTGGGGTTGGGGGATTTTGTTGTGAATGGCAAACTGGGTAGTCTTGGCTTGCTGTTGATCCCCCAGCTAACATTTAATATTTCTGTCCCTCCCCCCATATTTTAGCTGACCAGATGATCAGTAGAATTGAATATGTACACACAAAGAATTTTATCCACAGAGACATAAAACCAGACAACTTCCTAATGGGAATCGGACGTCACTGCAATAAGGTCAGTTTGATTGACTTTGATTTCTGATAAAATGCAGATGAATTGTTTACTGTGTTGGAACTAGAAGGCCCATTTAGATTTCAAATTTTAAATCCTCATTGTTAGAGGGCAGTTTGTCTACTTGGCAGAAGTCAGATCAAGAATTTAATCTTTAGTATTACATTTTTGTGTAAAATCTAGCTCTACAGAAAGTTAAATATAAAAGTTCTTTGCTTCCATAAGTACATTGCACTTAAAATTTAGAGTCCCAGTTAAGTCTATGTGGTTCATGTAAAGATTATGGACTTTGCTACTTTGATCTAAAAAAAACTCCAGTTTGTAAGTTATACCTACCCCTCACATTGGTCACTTGCTATTAGTGGTGTGTGTTGACACGACAGTATCCCTAGTTATCTTATTAGGAATCTTAAAGGGACACTGTCAGCTTTTCCCCTTTGTTTTCTGAGTAAAGTGAGCAGTGTGCCTTTTGGCACCCATCTATCCTAGATGCACCCCACAATGCCCCTACATGTACAAAAGTACAGCCTTTTGGCCGGTTTTTAAGATTTGTGCACAAATATTTGTACACTCGGGTCGACTAAAACTCACCCGCGTCCCGGAAGCACAGTGTGGTCGAGAACACGCCTCTGGCACGAGCGCTGTCCCAAACAGTAATTTTTTTTTTTCAGAACGAAACAGAGATAGAATAATAAGCCTGCTCCTCATGTGGAAATAAAATGTTGCTGATACCTCCATGGACAAACTGAGCGCTCTACAGTGCACAATTTTGAATTTCTAGTAGTTGCCGAAATCTCGCACCTGCGCTTCAAAAGCGCTCTGAGCATGTCACGGGATCTCTGTTACGTATCTCTAACGCAGGTGTGAGATTTCGGTAACTATGAGAAATTCAAGATTGTGCAGTGTACAGCTCTCGGTTTTTGCACGGAGATACCAGCAACGTTTTATTTCTACATGAGGAGCAGGCTTATTATTCTGTTTCATTCTGAAAAAAAATCAGTTTGGGACAGCGCTCGTTCCAGAGGCGCGTTCCTGACCTCATTGTGCTTCCGGGACACAGGTGAGTGTTTCTCTGCCCAAGTGTGTGAATATTTTTGCACATATTTCAAAAACTGGCCAAAAGGCTGTAAGTTTATACATGTAGGGGCATTCTGGGGTGCATCTAGGATAGAGGGGTGCCAAGAGGCACACTGCCCACTTTACTAAGAAAACGAAGGGGGAAAGCTGACAGTGCCCCGTTAAGACTCAAGGCATCTTCCAAGCTGTGGGGGAGGGAGGACTTAAAAAATGATGGAGACCATCAGTTCTTCTGGTAGACTGTCACTAGCTAGAATGGCTACAACCTTACCAGCGTTTATGCTTTTGGGAGACTAAGTATAGAACTACGAGTATTCCCATTTGCTCAGAATGTGCCCTTTTATGGAATGAAAGACCTGCTTGAGCTTGTTGCCTCATCCAGCAGCTCTTAATGTAGCTACAGAAGGTCTGCAGCAGTAGGAACTTAACTGCATCATGGCAGCACCATTTCAGGTGGTTATGTGGACTTGATGGTATCAAGACCCAGAAGGGGGATCTGCCTTGGAGGGGACAGAGCTTGTATCAGGGGCCCCTGTAGTTATGTGGCTCAGGGGTACATAAAGTGGCAGAGGTGCTGGTGCAAACCTGTCACAGAATGTAGAGTTGATATACCGCAGAGGACCGTGGGCCCTGGCAATAAACCCTATGCAGAGGAATGGTGGATATGGAATTGTGTTGAAAACATATAACCCAAGTGGGACATAGCTTTCAAACACTAGTGTGTGCCAACATCAGGTGAAAAAAACAAAAAAAACAAGATTGTTTTAACAAAAAGTACAATTTAGAACAGCCCCACCACACGTGCACGTGGAGTGTACTCAACCACATTCTCATGATGGAGTATAGACTATTTAAAACACATGCATACTGCCAACATTCCACCTGTAGCTCTTAGGCCAGGAATGTAAAAATATGTGTACCCTTTTGGCTTCAGTAACAGGGCTTTTATTTCAAATGTGAAATCCTGTTTGGGAGCGAAAGTTTTCTTGGATTTCATGTTGGAAGCATGCAACTGTGGCTGCAGTAAGGGGTGTTGTCAGAATGTCACAACTTTATTGGGTCACATCGAGACTACTTAACTGATAATATTTTTTTGTTAATACAGTGTAATTGTATATTTGCAAATAAATACATGGCTGTCTTTGTTTTAAAAACTGAAGTAAACTTGTGTTGTGAGTAAAATTTAAGTTAACGTACAATATGAGCTCGGGCAGACAGGCAGCATTGGCAATTTGAGCATGCTTTTTTTTTAAACTTTTGGTTTGTTGCTGGCGAAATTCTCGGATGCAGAAGGACTGTGTTGGGAGATAAGTGTATTTTATAAAGTTGAGCTTCCTAAATGATTTACTTCACACGTTCAAAACAGGCCATCCATGCATGTATGAGACATAACTCTTTAGAAATAAAATGTTTACCTCTGTTTGCCTGTATGAATGCCAACTTGAGGGCCCATTAATATACCATTATGTGTGACAACATTGAATTCTTATTCTAAAGCAGTAATTTTCATAGATTCTCTGAAAAATAATTTTACTGTCCAGTTACATTCGGCTGTTCTTTAGTACAAAGATCCTTAGAATGAAAACGGACTGTGATTTAGCACAATTCAGACTGTGCTGTAGGAATCTGTTTAAAAACACAAAATCTGATCACTCGCCCCTGTTAGATGCACAGAGGGAGTTTAATTCCAAAGGCTCCTGTGGCAGTTAATATCATCCTTGCTGGCTTGCATCCTGCTGGTACTTTTCCTGCCAGATGCCCCCTCTGGTTGTTCCTCTACTTCGGCATATGTGGAATAGTGTATGGGTAACCATACACAACAAAGCTGTGTTTCCATTGAGGGTTTGTGATGACATCATAGGGACTTCGAGGGCAAAGCTCTAGAGGTCCCATGATGTCATTAGAAACCCAAGATGGAAACAGCCTTGAGGCGTATGGTTAACTATATACTGTTTAATGTAGTACATGGTTGCCCTCGATTCTCCACAGATTTTAGTAGCTCAGGCGATGTTAAAAATGCAGGGGGAAAAAAAAAGGCAAACACAGAGGTTGAATAGAGAGCGCGTAATCACTGGCTGTGTTGTGTTTCTCTGACAGCCCCAGTGACGCCACCCCCTCCCCAGACTGCCTTCTCGAGTTTGTCTTAAATTTTTTTTGCAAATGTATTTAAAAAAAACAATTGGGGTAGTTTAGTTAGGAAGCTAACTGCTGAGGCCATTGTTGCCACAGTTAGTAACTTTCACTGAGTTGTCCTTTACAAGCGGCTGTGTCAAAGTAGCGGCTTTCAGAGCGGCTTGGAAGGCTGGTGACAGTTCACGCTCATTCAAAGAACAGAAAAGTTGTACTATCAGTGTGATGCCAGAATGATAATACAACAGATGTTTTTACCTTTGAACTGTCCTACAGCAACATTTTGAACGCTGCAGAAATCTGTGGAGGATCAAGGGCAACCATATACTGTTGTATGTTTGAGCGTCAGTTGACCAGTCCCTAAGCTGCTGGCCTTCATGATGGTGGCAGGTTGCACTAATGGAGAAACTGGTGGAAGGCACAGGGGGAAGAGACTGGTGCCATATATTTTTGCTACCACTGCTGTTAATGAATTTAACTGCTTAGGAAAAATCCTTTTAAGGAATTTAACCCCTTCTGTGCAGATAATGGAGGTAAGTATTTTGTTACATATTTAATGTTACAAGTGGTGCCATTTAATGTACTGCTACCCTAGTTTTCAGACATGTGTTTAGCTGCTTCAGCTAATATCAATGTTTGTTGAAAAGTTTCCTACCTTTTGTTTGTCTGATTATTTTTATTTAGTGATTGGGTTCTGTGGTTTCCATTGGGGCCTGACACTAATCGGCAGTTAAGAACCTGAGATGCAACTCTGCTTCTCTCTTTCCAGCTGGAAGTGGCTGTTTCTCCTCTCCCTCCCTTTTCTTGCCACGTTTTGCTGCTTGTCTGTATATGGCCATACTGATGTGGCATTGCAGCAACTGGTATTTGGCATTGGTAAGAATAGTAGCCTTGACTTTAGTGATCAGAAAATGCATCCTTTGCTCATTGTGTTGATGTCCTCAAACAAAATATATTATTCACGTATTACAAACCACCAAGCAAATAAAAAAAGTACATGGCTGTTGGTGTGAAAAGTAAGGTTAGCACATTCAAATACATATGTCACCACAGCTGTAATAGTGGGGGAATAGCTTGTTAGACATGATTTGATCACCTGCCTAAACACGTAAGAAAGAGAAACAATTAGTGAGAGCCCCTGTGAAAAAACAGCTTTATTTGATTACAGATTATAGTAACTGAGATTAAAAACGGTGATAAGGCATAAATGACGCTCCAGTTAAATGGGGTTTGTATTTTTGAGCTAAAGTATCATTCTAAACTGGTACTTTTTATTCTGTTCTGGTCCTTTTTGCATGCTTATTAAAAGAAACTATTTAGTGGTGACTAAATGCCTTCTACCTCTTCCTTACTGTAGATTTTGCCTTTTTTCCATGAGTATTGGGGATGGTCAGTTCATGGTTTCACAGGTTGCTTCAAATAAAGTTTTCTGATTGATACCACTAAACGTGCCAAATGTCACCCATTGCTATCCCAATTAAGAAAAAAAAAAAGCATCAGCACAAATAGCGGGTCCTTAAAATTTGTATGCCAAAAAAAGTGAAGTACCACCGATCAATTGACTACTGTGAATCATTTTGGCTGTGATTCAGAAGTTGGGTTAACACATTTCTGTTATAAACTAAAAGCAAAAACGAATATGAAGTCCTTGATAAGAGGAACTTCTTGGCAGTAAGCCACACAACCATATTATTTTGTTGTTAAAACAGTCTCGTCAATTCGAATAAGAACGAGGTCTGGAATATTCAGATGATTGTGGAAGAAGGATGGCATTTGGCTACCCCTGCTCTTTCTCTTTTGCCTCGGTGTTGCCTGTCTGCGCCGGCCATTGTTGCAATGTAAGCAATACTGTTTGATGCACTGCCACCCTCTATCGTTTGTTCAGTGTTTAGAATCTCCAGTGGGGAAGAGGAAAAGAAGCATGACTGTTAGTACTTCTCAGGACCCATCTTTCTCAGGATTAAACCAGGTCTGAAACTGTCTCCTACTCCAACCTAAACCCCAAATTCATTTGGCTTTTGTTTTTGTTTGTTTGTTAGTTTTTTATTTTAATTTATTGAATAAAGTATAGAGCTTGCTCAAGCACATCTTACGTTGGCATAATTCAGACATACCTGGTAAACATTGCATCTTGCAGGCATGTTTCATGGAGGTCTCTGGTATTTAGCTGTGACCCCAAGAAACTGAAGAAAATAGGACCTGGCTTTTAAACTTGGAAATTCTAAATGAAATTGGAAGTTTGTCCTATAAACATCAGATCTGCCAGGGGCTTTTTCCCTGTAAGATCAAGAAGCCTCACTAACTGCTTTTCCAATATTTTATTCATTTGTATCTGTGATAAAACACAACAAGGTGTGTGGGTCTACTGTACACTCTCCATGGAGAGGGTTGGTATGTTGACCCCCATTGAAGTCTATGCTGTAGTGTAGTACACCCATACATCCTTCAGGTGGCATTATCACTTTTATAGTAGGTTTGTGCTGATAAAGGGAAAAAGAACTACAGAAAGGAGAAACTGTAGGTATATCCCAGGACACCACAGTGGTGGTTATATTCCATCAGTCAACAGCACAGGATTTCCCAACCCCCATCTTAATCTGTATATAAAGAATTACAGGACAAGGGTGTGCAGTCTTACTGTGATATACGCACTCCTTGGGTGTGTACGAGGCCAAGCAGAGTGCCTTTATCCACCCAGGAAGTAAATATTACAGTGTGACTGTGTACTCCAACGTGTGATTGCACTTATAAAATTGGTAGAAATTTAATATGAAGGCGATGCATGAAAAAGGCGCAGGCGTGCAGTTGTTGGGGAATAATGCATGGTCATGATGGGATGTGTTTTCACCAGTGGCAGGCTAGGATTTTTCTTGCATATTTTATTTAACAAAAAAAAGGATGTAGAAATGCATAGTCAAAAATGCTGTTGACATGTTTGGCAAGTGAGATGCTGAAAAACCAGTCTTAGAACTAGAGACTTCCAAAGTCCAGACTACGTAATGTATATTATTGTAAGCTCTAAACACGCAGTTCTTCAGCCTGAGGCGTTATGCTTTGTCTGCAAATGCTAAGGCAGTAATAGAAGATTCTTGTCATTGGTAAACGATCTAGGGCTGGTTTATTGTATCAGCCTGAAGATCTGGACATAAAGGTAACATTTCAAGAAAGAAAACAGATGTAGAATTCTCATAACTTGTGCCCTGGGCGGCTGGTTTTTAGCAGGTTAAATAATGGTTTGGACTCCCAAAGGGAGCAGTTGGGTACAGTGAGTTAAGGGGGACCAGTCTGCACTGAGACCCACATACTGTACAAACATGTTGATGGTCCCAGTTTACACCTTAAGTGAATAACATTTGTCTTATTTGCTGTTTACTGTAGTAGGTTGTATCAGACTGTTTCTGTTGACTTGTAAGCTGACATGCTCTGTAACTACACATCCCAGAATCCCCTGCAGTGTACATCAGAGGAGGGTTGCAGCAGTGAGAGATTCAGTAGCCTACTGGGCATGATTTATTACAAGCTGTGATGGTTTTTTTTTTTTTTTTCTTTCTCTTTGTTTGCTGGTCCTGCTGACCTCCCTGGGCTGCAAGTACAGTCCCAGAGGACTGTACTGACAGTGGTGTGCAAATCGTTTCGCCCGCTATCCAGGGCAAGTAAATTTCCTTGAAGCACATGTAAAAAGAGAGCTGATTTTATTAAGTGTGAGGGGAAAGTTGAAATCGATCTATAGTCATGGTTGGGCAGGTCCTAAAAGTTTCGATTTTAATACCCCTGTGTACTTAGCCCAGGGAGAACAGTGGGACTGGCAAACTTCTGATCGGATCTTATAAAAATTCTTACATGTACTGCAAGCTGTTCTCTCATTGCTGCAGCCCTTCTCTAATGTCAGTTGCAGGGGATTCTGGGATTTATTGTTACAGAAAAAGTCAGCTTGTAAGTCGACAGCAATAGTTGATAAATTTATACTGCAGTAAACAGTAACGTTTTTGCACACAACGGGCAAATCAGAAGCAGCTCCACACTTGGGCGAGGGTCTCGTAGTGTTGACTGCTCTTTAACTTGGTTGTCGGACCATTGAAGTATGCAGGAAATCACAGGAGCTAAAGTTGAAGGGTGAAAACTTGTTGGAAGTTTTAAGGACTAAAACCAAAGCAAAAGCAGAACATTTTTGCAGCTTTCTTGCTTGTGATCAGTGGGATTTTCTATCCCCACTGTAGCAAAAGAATGAACAGTTGTTTAGTGGTTATTGTGCAGTAGGAGAGACTTTTGGAAAGCTTCATTGTTGATTGGCACCATATGGAAGAAACTGGTGAAGCAGTTCTCACCTAAAATGAGTAATCACTTCCTCCTGCTGTCATGAACTGAGTGAGGAATATGTCTTATGTGGGGGGATTGGCTAAATAATGCTGTAACTATGGCCCTGTCCACACTTGCCTTCTTGTAACGTTACCGGCAGTCTGTAACGTTACAATAACAGCAAACACGGTTCGCTTCCACACTGTAGCATGGTAAAACCGTGCTACAAACTGTTTAAAAACCGTGCTAGAACCCTGATCGGAGCAGGTTTCTAGCATGGTTTCAGACCAACACGGTTGCCTTAAGGCTTAAACTGTGTTAACAGTAGTGTGGATGCAAACCCCACTGAAACATGGTTTAAGGCAACCTCTGTAACTGAGAACTCAAGCAGGCGAGCACAGTGTTGGAGCGCAGTGTGGATGCTCTGACAACTGTGCTCAAACCTGGAAAGCAAAACGTTATTAAAAATGTTTAAAAAAAACAAAAAAACATGCAAATGTAGACAGGGCCTAAGGATCAGAGGCCCCACCAAGGGCAGGGACCAGATGGCTACATCAGATGTCACTGGCCAAGGGTGGTGAAAACACGCAGACAAATGGCAGACCTTTCAACCTTCCCAAAAAATGCACCTCTCCATTTACCAGAGGAGTCCAAAACAATGTACCTGCCATATAACAATATCTGAAGGAAGAAAAAGCAAAATGTAAAACAAAAAAGTCTGATTTTTATTTGTTTACGGCCAACTTTGATCTTTCTCTCTCTCTCTCTCTCTCTCTCTGTTACACCAGTGATCTGATTTGACTGATATTTTAAACCCCCCCCCCCCCCAAAAGCACTGTCACAGGCAGGTGACATACTGATGTCAGCACACCCTACCTCAGTGTTGTATATTGGACTCTTCCAGCCTAATCGCAGAAGACTGGACTTGGGAACAAACCCGGAACTCACACTTGGTGATTTGGTTACGTGGGCTTATTCTTTAGACTGTGTGCAAATAAACTGTTCATTTTCCAGTTTATTTTATGCAGCAGCTAGACTGAGTGGGGTGCTTCGGGGCACTTTATTTTTCTTTCAAGCAGAGTTCCTTTGGTACTTTCTGCTACCAAAGTGGGTGGCTACAGGCAGCAGATCCTGCAGTCTGAAGCACCAGCAGCACATGCTTCAGACACGAGGCACTTGACAGATTGTGCATTCTGAAGCACCAGCTGCATGCCCCATGGACAAGGGGCACTAACTAATTTTATGTCCCGATGGGCTGCCATCGCATCCAGGGTACAGGGCCCTACATTCTAGATAACCCCTCTGCCCTGATGCAGATGAGTGTCGTCAGAAGGCCCTTCTAATAACTCGTGTAGATTCACCCCTGTAGTGCACCCCCCGCCACCACAGCACAGTTCAAATTGGATTCCTGCATGATTCAGAACGAAGGCAAATTTACCTGAGAAACACCCAGCCGGTTGTCCTGCTTCCATGCCTCATTAGTTTTCTCCCCTGTCTCCCCTGTGGGGGCATGCCTTCGGGGAAAAATATTGCACTGGACATTGTGTGGTCATCCACAATATCTAATGCCACTCCCCAAACCCATGCACCCAACAAGACAAGTGTGTGTTCTGCCAGTGCATCATTCCATGGACTCCACCAGCTCAGTGGTAGACACCAGCCCTAAGTGAACCCTGGTCTGTCCTCGGCAACCTTCTGACATTACACTTGGCTTTTGATGTTTAAAACTTTGTAAAAGGAAATAAGGCTGACCGAAATCAAAATGATCCCATGGAGTGTTTAAAAATATTGTAGTTGACCAGCCCAGTGGCATAGCTGTAATGCAGCCACCCACCACGCTGGCGACCTAGGATCGGGAGTGAGCTCAGGCTGCGTGGTGCTTTGCAGGGAAGGGGGAGGATTGAGCGTTCAGCATATTGTTCTTTTGGGGGGTGGGCTTGCTGGCTCTGCTGAACGACTGCCACTAGGTGGAGGCCTGGGGGTAGTGTGGGTAGAGGCGGCAGTGAGAGGTGGGAGCTGCAGGACCCTGAAGCCCACGTGTGCCTCCATGTGCACGTGATTGACTTGTGTACTCTAGTGCGTGGTGGGACTGGAGGGACATGGCAACGAGGCAGATGTGTATAAAGCCCTGCATATTGTCCTTCACCCACTCGAACATCAGGACTCTGAAGGATACACTGTATTGTAGGCAAGTCCTGGTGAGCTGGTAGACTACAGGGACAAGGTGGAAGGGAGCCAAGCCCACCTCAGCCGAGGAGCATAAACACCTGTATAGGGGTTGGGGGGGAACAAAACTGTAGTTGCCTGCTTTGTGGGAAACCTGAGTTTGGGAACAACTGGGTTTACTGGGGTGTGTACATGTTGCTGGGATGGTGCATCACACTTCCGGTAGGCAGGCCATAGCGCATGCTACTAAATACTTCCTCCTACAGTGAATGACTGGGAGACTGCATTAGCTTTGAGAGAGACCTCTCACATCCTTAATTCTAGGCTAAAGTATTTTTTTTTTTTTTTGGTGGTGTTTCAGGACCCTTGTGGGGCAACAGCTAGAGAGTACATGAATATCATACACTTATATACTTTTATATGTTTGGGGGGTGGGAGTGACAGATATGTGTTCCTGAAAGTTTGACATAATCTTGGTGAACTTTCAGCAGGTGCAAAGATGCCTAGAGTGCCAAGCAAATATTAAGAGGGTAGTGCTTCAGTTAAGGTGTTTGGGGGATTAAAAAAACTTTTATAAGCTTATACATCTCAAATGATATTAATGTGTAAAAACATTGACTGTGTCGGTAGAAAGAGACCACTGGTCTATCCAGTCTGTGTACCTGCAGAGTCTGGCACTGCACTTGGAGGATAGTTGCTCTTGAACGAAGTTGCTCACAAACTAAAAAGAGCATGAACACTCCCACAGATGGTAACAAGGTTTTTACTAGTTAACCAAATAAAGCATGATTGTACATGACAAAATACCTGATTGGACAGCGAGCCCCTGCATGCAGTCTACCCAGTTTTACCCTATTCTACCCTGTGACCTGTTGTCTTGGTGGGGGGTTTCACCCCCCCTTCCCTGCCTTATTGCTGTCCCCTAACTACTAACCTGTTTACTCTGCCTCAAGTTATGTTTGAACCCATTAATGGTTTTTTACACTCACCCACCTCTGCTGGTAGGCCTTTCCATGTCTCGACCACTCTCTCCATAAAGTAAAACTTTCTTGCATCCCTCCTGAACCTACTCCTACCAGCTTACATTCAAGTGCCCATCTTAGTGACCTGCCATCCTGGCTAAATAGTACAAAGTTTACCCTGTTTATTCCTTTCAGGAACTTAAAGGACTCTTATCATGTCGCCCCACTCGCCTCCAGCAAGTACACATTCAGTGCCCTGAGCTGATCCTCATAGGATCTCTCCTTTTGGCCCTGATCAGTTGGGTTATTCTACATTGCACTATCTCCAGCCTTTTTCAGTGCAGCCTGTAGTAATACAGTTGTACGTGTTGAAGCAAGGATATCAAATGGATCTGGATTTTATCATTTAAATGACTTGAGGAAAATGGGTGAGTTGGAAACTTCTTTTGCTAACGATTTTTCAAGAATAGGCACTTCAAACAACATGAAGTCTTGCTATATTCTGACATATGCAGTGAGTCCCAACCTTCGAACTGCTCCGGAGGGTGAAAGAGTTAACTTTCCATGCCAGGCATGGAACGCTGAGCTCGAGCTTGGTTGAAACTCTGTCTGTTGTTTTTCCAACTCAAACCGTCAGATTCTTTACTCCGCCTCACTGAACAGTCGTTCTGGAGATTTCTCCTTCTGCTCGGTTCATTTTCTCGGTTAAAGTATTGTTTTTCTCGGTTTTCGCCCGAATTTAAACCGCAACCGGTCGGTTCAGGCTCTGTCTGTGGTATTTGTGAGTACTAGATAGGTTTTACATTAATTCTCTTCTGTGTGGAACTTGTAAACGGTTTATCGGTTTGGTTTGAACCGATCAGGTTGTTTAAAATATCTTAATCTGTGATTTAGAGTGTGGTTACCGGTTCTTATCGGTTCTAAAAATGGATTTTATTACGTTTTTTTCCACGACCTGTGACACGGTTGGGAACCGATAAGAGGGTCTTACCTGGCGGATTGCCATAAACGGGTAAGTTTGGTTAGGACTGGCACTATGTCTGAGAAACCCAAAGAAAACCGGCCCACTGGGTTTCAACACTGCAGTGTGTGTGGGAAGTCTTTGCCAAGGCTGACCCCCACACCACCTGTGTTTGTCTGGGGTTTGACCACCTCAATGCAGACTGCCAGATTTGTAAAAATTTTCCTGCAGCTACCCTGGAAAAGAGAGTTGGTAGGCTCAGGAAAAGGGAGGCCAAAAAGTCCGCTGAACCGGATGGCCAGCCCGGTTCGGTTCCAACCGAACCAGAGGGAGTGCCCTCTGACCAGGGCGAGACTTCTTCGGCCAAAAGGATATCCGACTCAGAGGAGTCGGTTCCAGCAAAAAGGACTAGGAAATCAGCTGGTGTGGAGCCAAAACTTTCCTCTCCAACCGCTGAAGAAATAGCCAAAGCGATTAAAATTGTCCAGTCGCTTTCCCCGGTTCCGACCGAACCGGCACCATCAGGTAAGCGCCGGTTCCACCCGTTCAAGAGTATGATTTAGAGGAATATTATGAACTGGAGGAGGGGAAGAGGAGTATGAGGAGAGTGAATGTGGATTTGAAAGTCTGGATGTGCCCATTGACCCGGACATCTCCCCAGACAGACCTTCAGGAGTGTCTCCTCCTAGGCTTTCTGAGTCCCCTTCTCATTTTATGTTTTATAAAAAAGTGGCTGAAACCCTCCAGCTCCCTATGGAGGAAGCTGTGGATGATCAAGAGGAGCCTGACTATGTGGAAATGGATATCCCAGAGTCTAGGAGACTGTCTATTCCCTTGCATAAATCTTTTGGGAAACAGACATTTAAAATTCTAAGAACTCCTCACACTATACCTCCTGTGGATAAGAGAATGGACAAGAGGTACACATTGTCAGGCTCTGATACGGAGTTCCTTACACAACAATGCAGCCATGTTGGAGTAGTGTAGGCTGCAGCCTGTGACAAGGCAAATATTTCCTTGGCTTCACACCCTCCGGACAAGGACTTCAGGAGGATTGATACCATGGCAAAGAAACAGTACATGGCCGCATCCTTGGGACTCAGACAGGCAAATTATATGGCTTATGTTGCTAGATATCAGAAATCCAGATGGGATACTGTTATGGCTCTAGCAAAACAGGTCCCTGGCCAGCTTGCCAAGGAGCTGGAGCAGGTGGCTGCTTATGGTATTGAGGCATCCAAGGTGCAATTCCATGCTGCAGTGGACTCAAATGATGTGTCATCAAGAGTCATGGCTACATCTGTGGCACTTCACAGAATGGCTTGGCTCAGATGTACTAGCCTGTCTCAGGATACCCAGACTAAGGCCATGGATTTTCCTGTTGTGGGTAATTCCCTGTTTGGGGAGCAGACAGAGAATTACATGAAGAAAATGTATGAGTATAGGACCACCTATAGGAGTGCACAGGCCAAGGAAAGGCAGGCAGCTTCCCAGGGGCAGGGGGCAGGCCTTTTCATAGGCCTTTTTATCAAGCCCACGCCTCCTCTTCTGCTTATGTCCAGAGGGGGTTCTTCAGAGGGAGAGGCAGACGGGGTACAAGCAGGCCTGCTTCCACCCCTCAGCCCAAAGCCCCTGCCAAGCAGGCACCCTGATGGCGTTGTCAGGGCTGATTCTCAGCTACCTGTAGGGGGCAGGCTGGCTTACTTTGTCCAGGACTGGGAGTCTCTGACATCAGACAAGTGGGTCCTGGAAGTAGTAAGTCAGGGACTGGTTCTCAGCTTCAGAAAGTTTCCAAAGATGAGAACCAGATCCTTTCCACCTGCAAATCCACCAGAGGCACTTGCCCTAGAGGCAGAGGTCTCTTCCCTCCTGGCTCTCAGAGCCGTGGAAAGGGTTCCACCCCTACACCAGGGCAAAGGGTTGTACTCCAGGTACTTCCTTACCCTCAAAAAAGACAGGAGAATGGCGGCTCATCCTGGATCTCAGATACTTAAACAAGCACCTTTTAAAACCAAAATTCAAAATGGTGACTCTGGGACTTATTTTACCCTCTCTAAGGCCAGGGGACTGGCTAGCGTCCCTGGACCTCAAGGATGCCTACTTCCATATTCTCATCAGAAGCTCCCATTGAAAGTACCTCAAGTTCGAGCTGCCCTCAGGCCATTACCAGTTCAGAGCAATGCCCTTTGGCCTCACCTCTGCTCCAAGGGTATTCACAAAATGCCTGGCAGTAGCAGTTGCTTCCCTAAGAAGGCAAAAAATTGCCATCTTCCCTTACCTGGACAACTGGCTCATAGTATGCCAGTCCCCAGACCAAGTCAAGTTACACCTACAGATAACTCAGCAACTGCTCACCTCTCTAGGTTTCCTTCTGAATCTTTCAGTCAGTTCTAGAGCCTGTCCAGCTCCTCACCTTCATAGGCGCAGAGCTGAACACAGAGAAAGCCAGAGCTTTCCTTCCTTTGGACAGGGCAAGGACCCTGGTCGCTCTGGCCTCCTCATTCACCATGCAGGTGTCTCGACCAGCAAGGCATTTTCTACAGCTCCTGGGGCACATGGCTGCTTCTACAGCAGTAGTGCAGGGAGCAA